>CM075337.1:91769559-93194559 GCA_037788925.1 Mytilus galloprovincialis | reverse complement strand
CAGCCAGGTTTATACTAAATACAAATTATCTCCCTTAGTGCAACTCAGTTGCAGTCTAGTAAAAACCCCCTAACCCTAACCCTAACCCTAACCTAACCCTAACCCTAACCCTAACCCTAAACCCTAAACCCTAATCCTAACCCTAACCCTAACCCCTAACCCTAACCCTAACCCTAACCTAACCCTAACCCTAACCCTAACCCTAAACCCTAAACCCTAGTTGTTCTGTACCTATACATCCCGTCATTCATGGTAGATGTTAACCTATACATCCCGTCATTCATGGTAGATGTTTGTTTACACCCCAGGGTTTGTGGCTCTGTACTTATACAGCCCGTCATTGTGTCATGGTAGATGTTTGTTTATATATCCGTTTCTTTGTATATAGTGATTAAGATAATAAAACAACGTTGACTGCTGTATCCATATTTTTGACATTTTTTCGTATCATGTCTGTTTGTTCTGTTGACACATTGTTGTCAAAAAAAACAAAAAAAAAACAAAATGCCTGTACCAAGTCAGGAATATGACAGTTGTTGTCAATTCGTTTGATATGTTTGAGATTTTTATTTTGTCGCTTGAATAAGGACCCTCCGTTTTGAACTTTTCTCAAAGTTCAGCATTTTGGGTAATTATTACTTTTACTGTTTTCTTTTTTTCGTAACATCCATAAGACGTGGCTCGGTACTTATACATCCCGTCGTTGTGTTACTTTAACGTGGTAAATTTCGGATTGAAAGGCCATCCCTGTTTTTAAAAAAAATACCTCCACGAAGTACAATAGCAACGGTCTTGTCGGGTTTGTTTTCGGTGTTTCAGCACTAACCCTAACCCTAACCCAGCAACGGATTTATAGGGTTTTGATTCAACACTGCATGATACACAATGAGCCACATAGACAATAGGAGGTCGTAGTGTTCGTGTTTAGATGATTACGGAAGGCACCAATGATCTAATTTTGCGATATTATTCATAATGCGTCGGTATCCCTCATTGCGTTTTCAAACAGATCCTCAAAAAACGTGCCGAACACAGATACCAATGTTGTAATTACATTCAAATACACAGTATAACAGACAGAAGTATTTTGTTCTCCTTTAATTCATGCAAAATACATATTAGAACCACTTGTGGGCATACAAAAGCAAACAAATCTTATTCACTGTGTATTTCAACGGAAACTATACCATTGATAACTGTGTTCGGTCGGTTGTCTTGTTTAGTGTGAAGTTGTTTGAAAAAGTCTTTGAGTGGTACCAAAATAAAAATCAAACTGCTCGCAAAGCAGTACACAGTGTTCCCTCCGACAGATAAAAAGGAATAACTTACAATTCTTGGAATAATAATTTATACTATTCCGGTATAAAGAACAAAAAGAACAACTAATGATTCTTGGAATTATAATTCATACTATCGGTAAAAGAAAAAAATCGTCGAATTCTGATTCAAGAAATGCAGGCGAATTGAAAATTTAATTCCAACACCTTAGTTAATTGAAATGAAGCATCATGTTATTTCAGGTGTTAAAAACTAGAAATTATAAAGATCGGAGCCATTTCTGTGGGCCACGCTCTCAATAAAAGTGGTTAAATAATTGTATCTTTACCATAGGACATGAGATTGTAAATTGATACCAAAGTTTTTGATCTTAACCTTTGATTTAGGAAGTTGTTAATAAATTAAGACACAAAGAGGTGTTGGTTAATATACATGTCAAGTATAAGCTTTGAAATCAGTACACTTAATATATAGAACGGACACGACATCATAAGACATGGAGTTGTCAACTGAAAAATAGGTTTTTAAACTTTGACCTACAAAGTTGTACATAACATTATTACACACCATTTGGTGTCAATTAAATACTTTGAAATCATTACGATTCTCAAAATAAAAAGTGGACATGATCTTTACCATAGGATATGGGGTTCACAGGTCTGTTGTCTTGACCTAACTAAGGGTGGACATGATCTTTACCATAGGACATGGGGTTCACAGGTCTGTTGTCTTGACATAACTAAGGGTGGACATGATCTTTACCATAGGGTATGGGGTTCACAGGTCTGTTGTCTTGACATAACTAAGGGTGGACATGATCTTTACCATAGGGTATGGGGTTCACAGGTCTGTTGTCTTGACCTAACTAAGGGTGGACATGATCTTTACCATAGGGTATGGGGTTCACAGGTCTGTTGTCTTGACATAACTAAGGGTGGACATGATCTTTACCATAGGACATGGGGTTCACAGGTCTGTTGTCTTGACATAACTAAGGGTGGACATGATCTTTACCATAGGATATGGGGTTCACAGGTCTGTTGTCTTGACCTAACTAAGGGTGGACATGATCTTTACCATAGGACATGGGGTTCACAGGTCTGTTGTCTTGACCTAACTAAGGGTGGACATGATCTTTACCATAGGACATGGAGTTCACAGGTCTGTTGTCTTGACCTAACTAAGGGTTGACATGATCTTTACCATAGGACATGGGGTTCACAGGTCTGTTGTCTTGACATAACTATAAGGGTGGACATGATCTTTACCATAGGATATGGGGTTCACAGGTCTGTTGTCTTGACATAACTAAGGGTGGAATGGTCATGATTAGTATAGACTTATTCATTAGAAGTAAACAAATAAAGTCCATTATCCATTCTTCATGAACAGTTAGAAAGCTGGATACGATTGGCAAGCATGGGCTTCGACAATTTGACAACAAGTATAATGATCAATATTTTTTTATGTAAATGTTCAAATATCAACGAACTAAATCTAAAAAGTATTCCTTTATTTTGTCGGAAAATGATCTGTACATTGTCTAATTTTCAAAAAAATGGACATAATCCCAAAACAAAGAACGATATACTTAATATGCGACTATTTGGCAATTCAAAACTTTCAGGCCAAAATAAGACATTGTTTTTTTCTTCCTTTCTAAAAGGTGACATGAAATATATCAAAGACATATGGAATGAAGAAAGCAACGAATTTTACAGTTGTAATTATATATTTGAAAAAAGAAATTGTATATCGGAATTTTCAAGAGCTAAAAGTTCAATACCAATCAACTTCTTACAAATTTAAGAAATCGATAATGAAATTACTGAAAAAACAAACATAGAACTGAAACTTTCTGATGAGATGGTCATATTAGATAGAAATGACAAAAAAATCAAACCTAAAGAATTGAAACTCAAATAAATGTGTGACATGATTAATAGAAATATACACTCAACGTCTCCTCAGCGGTTGCAAAGCACTTTTTCTAAATCAATTTAGTTCTCAATCAGGATAACGCAGTCACAATAGTCTTTCATGTTAGAAGACAATGTCATAATATACTATGACATTGTCATTTACACTGTTCAAACATCACCGCACGTCAAACTTTGTACAACAGAAAAGCTGATTGGACATAAGTGACAATTTGTCACGGCCACATGAATTGGCATGTGTCCTATCAATTACCCTCAGAAAGCTTCCATTACAATTATTTTTCATACAAGAATCTGTATTTTCTTATTTAACACAACAAAAAAATTATTCCAGTCTATTTTGCGTTAAACGTCCAATGAAGATACGGTTTCGTAATCTTCATAGACAGTTCACTTACGGTTGATAAAATGTAGAAACGTTTCAATAGAATTCAGTGGCGGACCCAGAGGGGGGCATAGAGAGCGTATTTTTTGTAAAATGATCAATCAGACTAGACCACGTGAACTTTGCCATTCCCCGTGTATTTAATTTTTAGGCGACAATTCTTTACTTATAATGATATTTTTTGCTGCTATTTACTGTTTATGTCAAAGTCGTGAAATGCGCTATGGTGGGGTTGACCAGTACGGCGTAAAAAGTTTAAACGTCACTCAGTCATTTTGAATTTCAAATTACAGTAACACATTGATAGACTGAGGATGACAATCATGACATCTGCAAAGCGACGCAGGATTGAGCAAAGAACGTATTGACTTCTATTTCACAATTCCACTAAATAGAAAGTAATACTCTATTACACTCTCATGAAAAAAGTTCCTCAGCAATATTATTCGCCTACGAACACATGTTTAACCCAAAAGGCCACAGCCTATTTTAAAATAACATAGCTTAATAATGATCCCCAGTAAGTAAACGCTCTTGAGTCTAAGATACGAACCATTTGATTTCAGGAGGCAGTCTGAGATATTTGAGAGAGAATAAAAATCTGACTCTGATTTTTGCCTTAATTAAAATTCTGGCCGTATCTGGATTTTTTGGGGGTTTTTTTTTAGGGGGCAGGAGTTTGCATGTCTGACCGGAATGTGACTGTCTGTTTGGCCGAATTGATATATTGAATACAGTTTATTATACATTTTTCAAGATAAGACTGCAACCTGCCTGCTGGGTGTGGCTTTTATGTCTCCATTTGTCGACCTACATTTATAAATGTGTTGTCTCATTCGTAAACGCCTTTGGTTGATTTGGAACCCCTCACTTCCCTTATTTTTTTTTTCTGTGAAACAGCAACCAAACATTTGGATAACAATTGCTTGTTTGTCTTTATTAAATCGTGTCGGTCGTATTGTAAATTTCATCCAATTATCCGGCGTATATCTTATTTACAACAAGAAATCTGTGAGATAATTCTGACTTAACATACAACAAACGAAAATTTTCCATGTCTACTTTTTACGGACAAGTCCCACATCAAATATATCAGTATATGGCTTTGGATCCATACTATCATTATATGATAGACAATTAATAGGGAGAATACAGCATAAAAAAGCCCAACCTTAAACTTTACAGCAACAATAAAATACACAAGCCCCACGTCAGGAACAGCCGGTTAAAAAGTGCATTTTACACTTATTTAAGGTTTGTTAGCCCAAAAAAGGTCCCAAACAAATTCGACACGCTCCGCTCGGCGAGTTTTTAAAATTTCGCCCCTCCCTTTCAAAAATCCTGGATCCGCTCCTGGAATTATAACAATTATGTCAAATGCATGTTTAAAAACGGGTTCTATTTTGAAATTTTGAGAAACTAAGAACTTGTTTTAAATTTTATAGGTTAATATGATTTTTAAACAGTTGGATTTTTCAAATTTAGCAAAAGATTTGTTTGGTTTTCTTCTTTTCTTTAAAATTATATCAAGATTCATTGACATTTCCTATTATCTTCTGTAATGATTGTTTGAAGATGAATAATTCAATATTCTTTAACAAAACATTTAAAATTTTATTCTGCGTTTAAAAATAGCATTGAAGTACATCTAACAAACGATAAACATTGTTAGAAGAAAAAAAGCCACTCTTCCACAGGTTGAGATTGAATATGTTCGTTATCTGATTTTATGAGTAAGGATTAAGGGAGACAGGGAGAGAGGGACAAGAGAAAGGAGAGAAGGGGCGCTAAATTATATCCCATTTTCAAATGCATTTTATTTTTCTACTTTGCAAGCAGCGTTTTTCGGCAACTATTTTAAATAGAATGTTTTTTTTATAACTTATTTGCACTAATAGCCACACAAAATTTCCCGGTTAAACAATTATCTTGCGTTTCTATAATTTGGATTTATACTTTTAAAACAAATCATCGAGAAACGGCGTGCATCAGATCAACACATCCAATGCAAACAAGACGGCTTAGTAGTCAGTGAAAAAGTTATTGAAATTTCTTGAAGCCGAAGAAACATCACATTTATCTTGTGAAAGGACAAGACTTGGAAGAGCCATTAAAAAACCAAAATTTTATCGATTTGTTTGAAAATGAGCTTCCTATAGATAAAGTTTTTTCATATTTTACGGCGGGAGACAATATGAAGAGGGTGGGAGAAAAGAGAAGAGGGGCGGGAGAAAGGAGAAAGGAGATAATGGGCGGGAGAAGGAAAAAAGGTTCCCCCTGTCCGTCCCACCTTAATCGAAGATGAAGTCACATGCACGAAGATGTTTGTCCGATATGAAAATACGTAGTCCCATATCTCACTGCTAAATTGACACACAAAGTGCAATGATTCTCAATAAAGTAAAACTCGTTTAAAACTTCGTTTTTAGAAGAAAGACCTGTATAACTTAATATTACATTAAGCATATCTAAAGTACATCGACACGCAGCTCATGTTATGAAGGCAATTCTAACTGTCACTACTATATGTACTAGTATCCGGTCAGTATTCTATCGCACAGAGAAGCTGAAAACAATCCTATTGATAAAATGACACTGTCATAGTTTAATAACATTGTGGTTATCTGTATCAACATTAAAAAGTATTGTACTTTATTGTCGGAGTTGTCGGACAACTAATTCTAATATAATGTTGATTTCGACAACAAGCTCTAAAAACTGCAGTAAAAAAGTTAAGTGCAAGTCGGTGCGACTTTATCCATCAGCAACATATGTCCAGACTGTGAAAAAATCGGGTACGTGCAGAGACCTTCTAGCTAGGAGACAGTTGACCTGTTCTTCTTTATAAGCTACAACTTTGTTTGGCCTTGGCGTCTTATCATTTTTTAAATTACGCCGTTGATGACCTAATCACTAAAACGTTTTTACAAAATCTTCGTTCCTGTGTTTCAAATTTCATCAAGGTCTCTTCTCAGAATATAAATCATCTGTTTGTCGGCCTTTAAAGTCAAAAGATAACTGATGAATGTATTAATTAAGTTTTGTGGTAGTTCTAAAGTACAATGGGAAAATTAATCTTATCAATTTTGTACCAGATGAGCAGTCCATCTGTGACCCATGACATAAGATATTTTATGCATTTCATTAGATATTTTCTTTCAAAATCCGAACCAGCTAGTAACGTTTGCAGGTCTGAAGACGAATATTGGTGTGAAACATTTTTGTATGATTTTAATTTCTGAAAATTAAACTGAACTCTAAATCAGACCTTTTCCGAATACGGATTTACACGAATTGGGACTCTGGAATATATTATTTACCTATTATAGATTCAGGGAAACTAATGCTGTTTTTTCGACGCTTCGGTAATCAACGTTTTTTCTTCTTCCGAAAATTCGGGATGACAACCATTCTACAGGTGATCCCTTTCTTCTTTTCTTCAGTAGACAATGTTAAGGGGAGAAGAAAAGAAAATCCGTATGGTTATTTAAATTTGTTAAAATTAATATTAATTTTGCAATTCTTAATATGTTTTTTTTTTGTATTTCTTCGAATAACTAAGAAAAAGGGGATATATGTACGACTTCCCAAATTCACAACGTTACTCAACACATTCAATACAGAAACAATAAGAAATATCAAGATAATTTTTTTTATCAAATTCGAATATTAGTACTAGTGTTATATTAAAATTTTGTCTTTGGCAATTCACAATTTTACTATAACAAGTTGTTATAGTAAAATTGTGAATTGCCAAAGACAAAATTTTAATATAACACTAGTATATAATGACATTGTTATACTTTTAGGACACAGTTACATCAACATCAAAAGGTATTGTACATTATTGCGGAAACTGTGGACTACTGGTATAAAATAAAAATTGATTTTGACAAATTGCGTTTCAACCACTGAGGAGACGTTGAGTGTATATTGTCAAAACAAATGGCAAGAAATTTTGGGGCACGAAATTTAACTGGAAAATAGTATAAGACTTTCTGAAAAAAGTTAATATCACCAATAAAAAAAAGAATTTCAATGGAAATGCATTCACAATATCATGTATACGGAAAGTAGACTTTAAATGAGGGCTGAAGCTGGCATGTCAGTAACTACTAGTAGTCTGTTGTTATTTATATATTATTGTCATTTGGTTTATTTTGTTTTGTTTTATATTCTGACATAGGAATCGGACTTCTCTAAAACTGAGTTTTACTGTGCGTATTGTTTTTCCTTTGTTTTTCTACATTGGCTAGAGGTATAGGGGGAGGGTTGAGATATCAAAAAACATGTTTAACCCCGCCAAAATTTTGCGTCTATACCAATTCAGGAGTCTCTGGCCTTTGTTAGTCTTGTATGATTTTTAATTTTAGTTTCTTGTGTATAATTCGGAGTTTAGTATGACGTCCATTATCTCTGAACTACTGAAATATCAAAACTGTCAATCGAATTAAAAGACCATCAAAAGCACGTAATTGGTCATTAACATTCAAAGAATATCTACACTCCAAATATATTTCATTCCACTATTTTCATACGGTTTATTACTAAAGTGAAGAAACTATTAAAAAGCTCGCCACGCTTCGTAATTAATTTGTCTATACAATCTACGAATGTTGGCTGCTACGAACACAAAGCTTGAAGTATTTACGTCATACCATGCGTCACCACATTGTTGGCTGCCTTGTCGGCTGGTACGAACACAAAGCTTGTAGTATTTACGTTATACCATGCGTCACCACATTGTTGGCTGCCTTGTCGGATGGTACGAACACAAAGCTTGTAGTATTTACATCATACAATACATCACCATGTTGTTGGCTGCCTTGTCGGCTGATACGAACACAAAGCTTGTAGTATTTACATCAAACCATACGTCACCACAATGTTGGCTGCCTTGTCGGCTGGTACGAACACAAAGCTTGTAGTATTTACATCAAACCATACGTCACCACAATGTTGGCTGCCTTGTCGGCTGGTACGAACACAAAGCTTGTAGTATTTACGTTATACCATGCGTCACCACATTGTTGGCTGCCTTGTCGCATGGTACGAACACAAAGCTTGTAGCATTTACATCATACCATGTATCACCACATTTTTGGCTGCCTTGTCGGTTGGTACGAACACAAAGCTTGTAGTATTTACGTCATATCATGCGTCACCACATTTTTGGCTGCCTTGTCGGCTGGTACGAACACAAATCTTGTAGTATTAACGTCATACCATACATCACCACGTTGTTGGCTGCCTTGTCGGCTGGTACGCACACAAAGCTTGTAGTATTTACGTCATACCATGCGTCACCACATTGTTGGCTGCCTTGTCGGTTGGTACGAACACAAAGCTTGTAGTATTTACGTCATATCATGCGTCACCACATTTTTTGCTGCCTTGTCGGCTGGTACGAACACAAAGCTTGTAGTATTTACGTCATACCATACATCACCACGTTGTTGGCTGCCTTGTCGGCTGGTACCCACACAAAGCTTGTAGTATTTACGTCATACCATGCGTCACCACATTGTTGGCTGCCTTGTCAGCTGATACGAACACAAAGCTTGTAGTATTTACGTCATACCATGCGTCACCACATTGTTGGCTGCCTTGTCGGATGGTACGAACACAAAGCTTGTAGTATTTACGTCATACCATGCATCACCACGTTGTTGGCTGCCTTGTCGGCTGGTATGCACACAAAGCTTGTAGTATTTACGTCATATAATGCATCACCACATTGTTGGCTTCCTTGTCAGCTGGTACGAACACAAAGTACTTAGGCGAGTACTTAAGTACTTAAATTTGTTTCTCCTTCTAAAATAGGCATATTATGTACCTAGTTCTCATAAAAAAAAATCATGCAAATATGCTTTGATCGACTATTTTACACTACAATAAAATAAATTAAATTATTAAATGCTACTTAGAGTCTCATTTGCTGATTGATTCGGTTAATTGTTGGAACTTTTAGAAAAGGGGTGTCTCATTCTTTCTGTATATAGTCAACAAGGGGTGTCTCCTCCTTTCTGTATATAGTCAACAAGGGGTGTCTCATCCTTTCTGTATATAGTCAACAAGGGGTGTCTCATCCTTTCTGTATATAGTCAACAAGGAGTGTCTCATCCTTTCTGTATATAGTCAACAAGGGGTGTCTCATCCTTTCTGTATATAGTCAACAAGGGGTGTCTCATCCTTTCTGTATGTAGTCAAAATTAATCAAAACATGACAGTGTGTTTATTTTCCAACGTCAAACTTTATTGCAATGTATGTTGTTCAATCGTTAATGTTATGTATTTAAAAGAGTTAATAAGTTCTAAATTGTAAATAAAAGTGAAAACGTCTTTATTATTAAAATAAATGTACATATAAAAAAGAAGATGTGGTATGATTGCCAATGAGACAACTATCCACAAAAGACCAAAATGACACAGACATTAACAACTATAGGTCACCGTACGGCCTTCAACAATGAGCAAAGCCCATACCGCATAGTCAGCTATAATAGGACCCGATAAGACAATGTAAAACAATTCAAACGAGAAAACTAACGGCCTTATTCATGTAAAAAAATGAACGAAAAACAAATATGTAACACATAAACAAACGACAACCACTGAATTACAGGCTCCTGACTTGGGACAGGCACATACATAAATAATGTGGCGGGGTTAAACATGTTAGCGGGATCTTAACCCTCCCCCTAACCTGGGACAGTGGTACACTACCAACAATTTGATTAGCGTTTACATGTACATTAAATGCCGCTATATAAACAGTACTTTTAGGAAACATCACTAATCAGTACATTAAATGCCGCTATATAAACAGTACTTTTAGGAAACATCACTATTCAGTACATTAAATGCCGCTATATAAACAGTACTTTCAGGAAACATCACTATTCAGTACATTAATTTTTATATCATTTTCAGTAATGTTGGGAAAAAGTTGTTTACAGTACTGAAAATTTCAGTCATTTTTCGGTACTGAAAATCTCAGTCATTTTTCAGTTCTGAAAATCTCAGTCATTTTTCAGTTCTGAAAATCTCAGTCATTTTTCAGTACTGAAAATTTCAGTCATTTTTCAGTACTGAAAATTTCAGTCATTTTTCAGTACTGAAAATTTCAGCCATTTTTCAGTACTGAAAATTTCAGTCCTTTTACAGTACTGAAAATTTCAGTCATCTTACAGTACTGAAAATTCAATCATTTTTAAGTACAGAAAGTTGTAGTCAAATTCAAGACCTAATAAAAAAAAAACTCGGTTATGCTATCACAAATATCATAAGCCCCAAGGGTGAGTTGGGAATAGAAATATGGTCACTTGGTCCTGTTCCAGCCGGCAGTAAAAGGCTTGCCAAAGTGGGGCGTCCGTCTGGCTGTGCAATATGTATCAAGTTTGCAGCTACGTCCTGTCAGAATGTATATGGCGAGGATAAATCCAATGCCTCGTGTAAAGAGAGTGACAAGATCTTTGCACGTTGAGAACCCTTGCAACAACTCTTCCTGTAGCATGGCAAAATTTCTGTCCCCATCTAATATACCTTTATTTTCCAGTGGAATTCGAAATTCCCCCCGATCATCATCCCGGTAGGCCTCTATTATTACAAGACCTACTAGTACCTGTTGTATTTATTGTTAACTTGTTCTCGTCCTGAACCTTCGTGAAATATTTGCCACTGGACATAAAGCAATCAACAATCAATCAATCATCAACAAATATCATAAGTTGGTTTGGGATAAAACAAGTATTTTGTTTTAAAACTCCATGGCTATATGATATGTATTCTGTAATTTAAACACATTAATACATTGAATAGGATTCTTTTGATGAACTTTATGACCACATTATTTATGTGCCTGTTTCAAGCCACTACTTCTCATTTTTGTCGTTATTTGTTGTATGTCATAATTGGTGTTATTCAATGTTTTTGGCGTAGATCAGTGCGGGGTTTTTTCCCTTACGATTAGTTTCGCTAGTTATCTAGTGGACTTTTACAGCTTTCCATGCGCAATGATGTTTTCATTGTTGATTTGTGTGAAAGACGGAAAAGGAGCCGTCATAAAGACAGTCAAATTCAATCACATAAGCAACAAATACAAAACCATCTGACAGAGATCACCAATACAGTTAGATGTCATCTAGATGTACAGCACATTGTCAGAATATCGTTCATCAAACTAAATGTATTTAACTACACAAAGACATATCTATAACATGACTTTGTCCGACTTGGGACAGAGGTGCATATAAATGTGGCGGGTTAAACCGATTTTGTCGACGTCTGACGTTGAACATTATGGTTATATAAATAGTATCCTTGTTCAGTTGTTGTTAGTTGGGAGGCATACCACATCTCCTTGTTTTATTAATAGAACTAGATATGTAGATCATATATGCAGTCGTCTATATTAAAACCGTTGCTCTTTCATACTTTCTTGCAGTGGCGGATCCAGAAATTTTCATAAGTGGGGGCCCACTGACTGCCTAAGAGGATGCCCGCTCCCGTCACGCTTCAGTGATTCCCTATATAAGCAACCAAAATTTTTCATCCGGCAAAAGGGGGGGGGGGGGCTTCGGTCCCCCTCTAAATCCGCCTCTGCCTTGTAGCACTTGAATTGCAATGAAGTCTTTAATAGAGTTTACGTTTCTCCTATAGATAGAAAAGATTCTTCTGATACCATGACAGTTTGTTATCAGTAATAACTTCAAAGTAATTTAAAAGAATAAGCACATGTTTCAAGATATTTTTATAACATGAACCTTCGACCAAGTCAGGAACCTGTAGTCTAGTGGTTGTGGTTGGTTCATTTCGGTCATATTTTTTGTTTGTAAATTGTTTTGTTAAACATTAGGCAGTTAATATTCTCATATGAATTGTTTCATATTCACATTTCACATGTTTAAACCTTTTATAGCGACTTTTACTCACTCTATCAAGGCCGTACAGTTGACTACAATTGCGTATATCTACCTAAAACTTTGGTGAATTATAGTTGTGTCATTGAAAATTATAACCACATTCCTTATTTTTTCCAACATTGATATTTTCTATTCAACGGCAAGAAAATAAAATTTTACTTCTTATTGTTCTTTATGTGGTTTTAATATAGCATAAGACATTTGACAGCAGTAAATTTTGAATGAAAAGCTGGACTAATTTTTAGGGTAGTAAGGCAGAATCCAATTAAAATACATATTCTAAATATAAAAAGAAATATTAGCTAAATCCCCACGAAACAGTAACCCTTCTACCAAAGATATTTCAGTCTATTACTATATGGAGTCTAATTCGGTTTTCTTCATCTTTTACGTTACAAGTAAAGGAGTGTTCAATTGCAAAAACTGTTTCTTTTTTTGTCCTTGACCTAAAGCACTTTCAAAATCACGGTCAGTGTAAAAGAATTATCTAAACTACAGACAAATTTTCTACCTATGAAATTAAAGTGAATCGAGCTATCACATGATTTTTTTTATGGGAAATGAACACGAATCGAGCCTTCACAAGAATTTAACAGTAACTGAACATATTTTAGATAATATTATAGAGAGTAAATATGTCTTCTTTTTGGTAGTGAGCATGTTTTATACAACCTTTCTTTATTTCTTTCTTGTTGTTCAAACTTCTTGGCCCTCAACAATAAAAGTCAGTCCTGTAAGCTCTAACCAATAATGTCTCAAATTCAACTTATAACATAAGATGCAACAAGAATGCTCAAGCTGAAACGTCTCGCCTGCTTTTCTATTCACGAATTATTTTATTCTGATAGCCAAAGGATAGAGTTTTAGTACAAGTGTCACATACACCACACATTGTCAAAGATCCATGAAAATGAAGTCAATGTGAGATAAACATTTAAGTCAGAAAGACATGTATAGCTGACAATCATTACACACACGTAATATAGTTTTGCTATTGCTTATCTTATACAAGAAACTGACAAAACCATGAAAATTACATATTGACCAATGAACCATGAAAAAAAGTCAAGGTGACTCGTCAGATGAACCCTGCTAGACAAGACATTTAAATCATAAAATCATTTCATACACTAGATCTAGTTTTATCTATATTGCTTAAAGAAATAGACAAAAACAAAAAACATTGACCAATGACCTGTGCAAATTAGACAAATAATAGTATACAAGACACATAGAAAACTAATGACTAAGCAACTCGAACCCCACCATGGGTTTGATCTCGGGTGCTCCTGAAGGGTATGCAGATCCTGCTCCACATATAAATGTAGCACCCATCCTGTTGCTCGTGTTATTACAAACCCGGTAAATAGTCCAATTCGGTAGTTCACTAATAGGTAAGTGAGAAATTAACGTAATAAAAATAGAAATTTGTTTTCAAATGAAAATGAGGTCAAGGCCAACAGATATAATACAGACTTTCGTTATACATGTATAAGCCATCTGTACACAAGGTATGAAGCCTCCAGTTCAAGTCAATTATCATATATATTATCAAGCTCAATACAAATAGCTAACGCCGTAGGATTGTTATCTGTATCTTTCGCATGTCACAGGCGCGACAATAAAGCAAGAAGACAAGCAATGTCATGTACATCGATGACTCGCATCCTGGATTTCAGTTGTATTTATTGATCAACTTTGAAACAAATTACTATTGATTAAATAAGTGTACGAATGGCATGTTTCCCTTTTGATTTTTGTTTTGTGTTTTTTATCGATTGATTGCTGTCGGATTCGAAGACGTTTTTTTTTTGGGGGGGGGGGGGGGGTGCAGGGACCCAGTCCCCTATATTGAGCTACATAAATGGTTAAAGCATAAACTTTCTTCATGTCCCACAACATGGAAAGGACTAAAAATTATTTTTATTTCAATTTTTTGTACTTTAATGTTTCATTTAAAACTAAATTTTCTCTTTTGAGACTTTATCTGTAATGTTCATACAATAATTTTAATTTAAATTGTATATTATTATGAACGAGCTTCTGGTTGGGAAAATATACACTCATGGCAAGTTATTACAGGTTCTTTCGGTCTCTTTAAAAATACACCACTATATGTCTCTTACATTGAAGTATAATAAAATTGTTTAAAAGTTCTCCGCCTGCACATAATTACTATTAGTACCCATGGATTCTTTCATTTATTTGTATGTTATATTCTTGTAGGATGTTGATTCAATGATAAAATCCTGTTAAATAAACCGGTATTAGACTCTTGGAATTCTTCATTCTGTTGCTGCAATCTAAAAATAAAATTCAGGGTACAATTTTCGTAAAATAATCATCAAATACTACGGTAACCTTACCAATCAGGGTTATTACTAAGTAATTTTAAAGATGAGTCCACATATTTCGTATTTCTGACTTGTGCAAAGGTGAGATTAAGGATTTTTTGTAAAATAATTTATCATTGCATTCTCCATTAACTAGAACAAGAAAATTTTTCTAATAAGTTTATACCAATTTTACCTGTAAAATTATATCTATATATATTTTTTTGTTATTGGATAACATTTATTTTATTATCAGTACATAAAAACCATAGTTTATATAGGAGTATTATACACATATATATTCTTTTAAATTCTGTATTTTACTGATAAATATACTCACATTTTAATTCAACATCACACTTTTACATTACACTAACAGCAGCAACTGCAGATGAGACACAGAGTGCTGTGGATCCCCTTAGAAAATGTCCAATCTAGATATCCCTATGAATATTTCTTGTTCCCTAGTTTGGTAAAATAATTAAGCTCATTAGTATATTAGAGGAGAACAGTTTTTACAATTTTAGATAAGTTAACGGACAATGGTAACGTGGGTAACGTGGATAAGTGGGGGCCCACTGACTGCCTAAGACGGGGCCTGTTCCAGTCAAGCTTCAGTGATTCCCTATTTAAGCAACTTATTTTTTTCCCAAAAAGGGGGTCCGGGCCCCTGAACCCCCCCCCCCTAAATCTGACTCTAACATCATTTCGGCATAGTACTGAATTCGCAAGAGATTCACTTGTTGTCGAGTTGCGAGTATCGAGTTTCGAGTATCGAGTTGCGAGTTAAGAAAGTAGAGTTTCGAGTTACAAAAGTCGAGTTGCGAGTTATAATAATAATAATAATAATATCAGAGTACCTCATTTGGATTAAACTAATTTTCAATAACTTAAAGGCTCTCAATCTAATTAAAATATTGATCTCTGGTTACGTTATACTACATATGAGCAATCTAATTAAAATATTGATCTCTGATTACATTATACTACATATGAGATCAATATTTTAATTAGATTGAAAGGCTCTTTACATACAATATCAATTACATGAATAAAACATAATTAATCTACTAATATAACCAGATGCTCCGCAGGGCGCAGCTTTATACGACCGGAGAGGTTGAACCCTGAACCGTTGGGGCAAGTATGGACACATCATTCAAGCTGGATTCAGCTCTAAATTTGGATTGTGATTAAAAAGTTGACACAGCATAGGTTTCTGACACAGAATGAATGTGGTGTAATAAACTTAAAATTTGTTTTTTGCCTTTAAGCAATTCACTATGCTGTTGAATATTAATCCTCTCAAAAAAATGTTTGAAGAAATTCTCTTTTTATTTATGAAATCTGAAATAAGAAAAACTGACCCCCCCCCCCCCCATTTTTTTTTTTCACATGCCCCTTTCCCTTCTTCCAAAACTGATCTCAATTCAAATTTCTAATGGAGTTTGCAACAATAACTACTCATTTAAATACATCATAAAATATTAAAATGTAAAAAAAAGTGCTTGTTATCACTGAATGGTAAAGATTGTTTTAATTTATCAGTTGGTAGTAAAAGTGAATATACATTGTATATTGTATAAATCAATGAATTAAGTTGATTCAGCTACTATTCTGGACAAAGAAAGATAACTCCATTCGAAAATTACATGCTATTGCGCAATATTGTGCAATTAGATATTTCTTGCTATTGCGCAATACTGTGCAATTGAAAATACTTGATATTGCACAATGCTGTGCAATTGAAAATGTCTTGCTATTGCGCAATACATGTACTGTGCAATTGAAGATTTCTTGCTATTGCTGAATACTGCGCAATTGAAAATTTCTTGCTATTGCACAATACTTAATATAATAATTTGGGATCCTGATTTGGACCAACTTGAAAACTGGGCCCATAATCAAAAATATAAGTACAATCATGTTTAGATTCAGCATATCAAAGAAGCCAAAGAATTCAAGTTTTGTTAAAATCAAACTTAGTTTAATTTTGGACCCTTTGGACTTTAATGTAGACTAATTTGAAAACGGGACCAAAAAATAAGAATCTACATACACAGTTAGATTTGGCATATCAAAGAACCCCAATTATTCAATTTTTGATGAAATCAAACAAAGTTTATTTTTAGACCCTTTGGGCCCCTTATTCATTAACTGTTGGGACCAAACTCCCAAAATCAACCCCAACCTTCCTTTAATAGTCATAAACATTGTGTTTAAATTTCATAAATTTCTATTTATCTATAATACTAAAATTACGAGGTCCAATTTATCAGCCGTCATCACGTAAAAACGATGAATCAAAGAATTCAACTTTATATATAACTAATATAGTACAATGCTGTTGATTAAAAATTACACCACTCCAGACCCCTGTGTTTCCCACATAATTAATATCGCCAATAATTAAGAAGTTCTGGGTCGAATCCGATACCGATACCAATAGTATATTCACCTGTTACCTAATACCTTATCTGTACGTTCCGCATCTGACAGGCGCACCACCAAACGCTGTATTTAGGATTTTGCTATATACACGGGTCGTAATCACAGGGTTGACACTACTAAATTCAATCATTGTCACATTGTTCCCGATTGTAGTATTTTAATCAGTATGACTTTCTAAGATGACAATACGAATAATATAATTCTGGACTTAAAATAAGGCGTATAGGTACAGCATGTACAGTTTTCAATTTGTTAGCCGGAATGAAGTAAAACAGCGAATCAAAGAATTCAACTTTAATTATAACTCATTAAGGACAATGCTGTTGATTAAAAAATACTCCTTTTCAGGGACTTTTGTTTTCCAAATAAAATTAATAATACCAAAGTTCCAGGTCGACGGGTTCAAACAGAAAGATGTTGAAAGCAGAGAAAACTGTGCATCTTATAATCAGCATGACTTTATCAGATGACAATACCAATACAAAAATAAGGCTTACGCATAGTTATATTCTTTAATTCAGCCACAGACCCGCGATATCACGGGTGTGTTCTAGTTTATACTAAAGTTATGGTGCGAAAAACAAGAATAATGCTTATTTGGGTCCCTTTTTTTATCCCTAATTCCTAAATAGTTGGAACCAAAACACCCAAAATCAATACCAACCTTCCTTTTGTGGTCATAAACTTTGTGTCAAAATATCATTGATTTCTCTTTACTTAAACTAAAGTTATAGTGCGAAAACCTAGAAAATGCTTATTTGGGCCCTTTTTGGCCCCTTTTTCTTAAACTGATGGGACCAAAACTTCCAAAATCAATCCCCACCTTCCTTTTGTCGTTATAAACCTTGTGTTTAAATTCCATACATTTCTATTCACTTAAACTAAAGTTATAGTGCGAAAACCAAAAGTATTCGGACGACGACGACGATTACGCTGACGCCAACGTGATACCAATATACGACCAAAAAATTTTCAATTTTTGCGGTCGTATAAAAATCAATAGTCTTGGCCTTGCTTTTTGTAGGAATACCTTTTAAGGTATGAAAATAGATGATATGACGTATTTTAATGTACTATAATTAGCATCTATCGGGCTATTTAAAACATAATTTACCTATCTTATCGAATGAAAAGAATTCACGGGAAATTGGCCATACCTCTTTGACACTTTGAAAAATATAACGACGTGTGTAACAGTCAAGATTCTACTTTGTCAAAATTATCTCCCCATTACGCCAGTTAATTTTCACAATCGTAGAAATGGAAGCCATTGTAGGGATGACGCACTGCCAATTTTGCTCTTGAAAACCGATAAATTTATCCACATAGCACCATTACGATCCTAATATGTCAGTTGTATTTTAAAAGATAAACGTATCTACTAGCTAATGAGCACCAGTTAATGATCTTGCAGTCTCACCGTGTAGAACGCCACATGCGGGGTGTCGGCTATGTTTGACATGGGGTGGCAATTTTGAAGCGACGAAAAAGTAACAAAGTAAGTTCAAGCATTAAACTTTCTTATTTCTAGAACTCTCAGTACCATATAATGTATTGCACGGAAGGAACCGCAACATAATCTATTTCCTGAAAGCAGAAGCAGTCGTTTTCAGTGCTCAGTTTTCTCAAACACCTCGCCCTAGTTTTCCGTGTTGCAGATTTTGAGGCTTTATATGCAAATTTCGGTATAAAAAACTACTTTACACAGTCATCCCCCGTATCATTTATATAGAATTGTATTCCTCTCATTGACTTGTACCAAATTACAGTTTCTTAGTTAAAATTAATTTGTTTTAAAACTGTTATTCATCAAAATATAAAGTGTCGCTCGGGGTGTCAGATTTTGCGTCGCAAGGGGTAGAGGCTTGTCATAAAAAAATACATATTTGCTTGTAAATTAGTCTTCATATGATACATTTTATTTCAAACACATCTACTTTACCATGACAAAACAAGGATTTTTCATTTTGCCTGTTTTTGGTCTTATAAAAGATATGCTTTTGATTTCATTCACATCTACTTTACCATGACAAAATAAGAGTTTTTCATTTTGCCTGTTTTTAGTCTTATAAAACATGTGCTTTTGATTTCATTCATAGTAAAGAAAATGGCTTAAAATATTTAGTTTTCAAGCTGGTAAACGATTTCTTTTCCTTTTCAGTCAATATCATGGTAAAAAAAGTCAAGGCTATGACTCAATAAACCAAAACATCACAAAATAGTCCTCAGTATAAGATATGCCCGAGGCCTCCACCAGCCAAAATGCATCATAGTTCATCGCCAGGTTCATCTAAAAAGCACTCGTGCACGCCGCAAAAATCCATTACTCCTAAAAGAATTAGAACACTCTCTCCAATGAAACACTCACCGGCATCTTTTTCAGCGAATGACAACACAACTTCAAGTAATCCTGAAGACGATGATACTACAATTGTCAATGAGAAAACAACGACATGTACACAAATATACAACGGAACAGGTTTACAAGAAAAAATGATTCAAGACAGTTATTTCGGTCGTAATCGCCCAGCTAGAACTATCCGTTTTCTGTTACACATCTATCATATCATATCTACTTTGAAGGTCTACTCTGACTATATACATATCTTTAAACGAACCGAAATTGAATAAAATTTGAAGAATTTGATGTAACCTTTGTTTTTCTAGGTTGAATTTCTTAAACTTAAAACTATTGTCTGATCGGTTGTCTGGTGGAATTTTTGAAAATTTTTAAACATTTATAAAAATTATAATTAATAATTAAATATTTCGTGGAAGGGCAGACTAAAACATTTCAGTGGTTGAAGATTATAAACCCTAGTTATCACACACACAAAAATATATTTTTTCGAAGATATATGCATTTTCATCATCCAACTTAAAAGACTGTCGTCAAGTGCTTTTAGTAAAAAAAAATAGCTATTCGACCACACACCTACTCTGTTTTTGTGATTCATTAGATAGGTATTTCACTTGACCCATATGTTTTATCTTTTCGTACTGTGATAGTTTTATGTTATAAAGTCAGCCTGTAGCTTTGATATATAAAAATGAAAGAACCTGAAGCGAGATGATATATCAAATACTCTTGCTTTGAACGTTTCAAAGACAACATATACTCCTCAAACACGCCTTAACATAAAAAGGTGAACTCGATTTTCTCTTTTCGATACATTTGTTACCCATTTTTTTTGATTTTTTTCTTGAGTCACATAATGGAAGGGTAGACAAGAAAATTACTGAACTAATAGATTGATATCCGTGCGTGGTAAATTTTTTTTTAAAATCGGAGGTTATGCATTTTCTACAGCCAACTTGATAGATACCCATGACGTCGACTTGATATCTAATTGTTCTGCATTACTATGTAATAGATAAATTTAAAACTTATGCAAAGGGTGTTTTTAAAATAAAACACTTCGTAATTGAGGAGAAAATTGTCGTTTTATTCATTTCTATTAACATTTAAAAATGTTGTTACTATAGTTTATAGTAAACATTAAAGTAAGCACTTATCGCCTTCTCTAATAAAGAGCTTCGATTCTTTTGTTCTATTTCAACTGGGTTTCCGACTGGTAAGAGTATTTGAAAACAGATATACTTTTTGATTTTTTAATTTCACTGGATAATGAATTCCACACTTTTGGACCACTAAAAGAAAAACTTGGTTTGTATAATTCTGTATTTGATTAAGTGACAATACAATTATCCGATGATGAAAGTCAAGTATTGTACGATTGTTTACTATTTGTAGGCACAATAAGACTTATGAAAGTCGAGTTGCGAGTTAAGAAAGTCGAGTTGCGAATTACAAAGTCGAATTGTGAGTTACAAAAGTCGAGTTGTGAGTTACAAAATATAAAAAAGAAGATGTGGTATGATTGCCAATGAGACAACTATCCACAAAAGACCAAAATGACACAGACATTTACAACTATAGGTCACCGTACGGCCTTCAACAATGAGCAAAGCCCATACCGCATAGTCAGCTATAATAGGCCCCGATAAGACGATTTAAAACAATTCAAACGAGAAAACTAACGGCCTTATTTATGTAAAAAAAAAAATGAACGAAAAACAAATATGTAACACATAAACAAACGACAACCACTGAATTACAGGATCCTGACTTGGGACAGGCACATACACAAATAATGTGGCGGGGTTAAACATGTTAGCGGGATCCCAACCCTCCCCCTAAAAGTCGAGTTGCGAGTTACAAAAGTCGAGTTGCGAGTTACAAAAGTCCAGTTGCGAGTTAAGAAAGTCCAGTTGCGAGTTAAGAAAGTCCAGTTGCGAGTTAAGAAAGTCCAGTTCCGAGTTGAAAAAGTTGAGCTGCGAGTTACAAAAGTCGAATTGCGTAAAACTGTGGAAACGAAACTATTGTTTTGATGTAACTGTTTAACATTTTGGAATGATGATTGCTTATAGAATTGTATACAGTATTGTTGATTATTTTTGTTGTATTTATCTCTTCGTAAAAATAAAATGGATTTCTTACATAATGGCTACTATAGGATTTTCTGAAGAAGCAGATAGCCTTTTGAGATACAGCGGATAGCTTGCAGTTTAATCATAATTAAATTTCATAGCTAGATCCGTCATATTAAACGTAAAGGAAGATATAGCAACCAAGCTATGGTACATATATGTAAAAGACCCCTTCTGCAAGTTTCGTTTAGAGTGGGCTTTTTAGGGCAGCTGTAGAGCCGGGCAATATTCGTTAGGGACCTCAAAATTTATTCTTTGACAATGACACTAAAAATTGTGGATGTTAAAATTATATATGTCTACATTGGCTAGAGATGAAGGGGAAATGATCGGCGTGCATAAAACCAGTTTAAACCAGCCGCCTTTTTGTGTCTGACCGAAGTCAGGACCCTTAGCCTGTGTTGCTCTTGTATATTTTTTACAATTGGAAAACTTGCTGAATTTTTCGTTTCCATTCTCTTACTGTAGTTTGCACCAATCAAATAGTATGAAACTTATACACACTGCTTATTATTACAAAACACAGATCAAGTTAGAATTGTGGTGGGGTCACCTTAACAGTTCAAGAGTAATGCTCCTTTAAAAAGAATTGCTGATTTTTTTCGTTTCTGTTCGCTATAAACTTAAGTTTGTCTCAACCAAAATGTTATGAAACTTATAAACAATGCTAAATACAACAAAAAACAGATCAAGTTTGAATTTTAGTGGCGTCATTCTACCCATTTTAGAGTTATGCCCCTATACAAATGAAAAAATGATATTTTTTTGTTTCTATTTTTAACTTTAGTCTAAATTGCCTTAACCAAATGTTATGTAACTTATAAACAATACTTATTACGACAAAACTCAGATCAAAGACAAATTAAATTTAGGTGGTATCACTTTTACTGTTCCTCAGTGATGTCCTTTAATAACTTTATATGATATGCAAGCGGGGCTGTGTCCAATGGACTCATTACCTATTTATCTAAATTCTTTAAAGTAACAGATATAATTTATAGAACAGACAAGGGGTAGTTTCAAATATTTCATGTATATTTTGAACACATGCAGAGAAGATTGCTTAGGAACCCTTTGCCAGAAAATAAAACCTTCTTTTTCTTCTATGTGCCCGCCTTCAGATGTTATGTTTTGAATTTTAGTTTCACTTTCCATATTCGGTATTTATCCTTAGGTAAGCTCCTTGTGGCAAAAATCACGAGATGCAAGAATTTATTATCCTGGAGTTGGGCTATTTATTTCTTTTTGTAGTGGGTATCCAAGCAAACAACGTGCATGTGTTTAACGGCAATGTATATTTTCTCTTATGAAATAAAATAAAAAAGTTGCCGATCCGGCACATAATAAAGATCGGTTAGAAAGCAAGGTTTTGATTTTAATTTAGGTCGAAAATCTTAATTCGAGGGTTGAAAATTGAGAGCAAAAAAAAAGGAGGTGTTCCTCAGGGAATCTTTTTATCTTATGCACTCTCATTTGAAAACTTTATTTTTTTTATTTAATCAAAACAGAGAAAACAAATGTTAGTCAACTTGTGAATGGTCTTTTTTCCTTTCTCCCATGCCAAGTTATTCTCGCTAAAAATTCCAGTGGACCTCCGATGGTTCCCACTAATAGTTAAAAAAAAAAAAATCATTCAACAAATTAAATTATGACCTGTTTAAGCGAATAATTATTTGACTATTTCACTTTCATTAATGAGTGAACAAAAGTTTTTGTATATGTTAGCGGCAATAAGTGAAATAAGATCAAATAAGGCATTAAGTGAAATTAGCATTAAACTCGTCAATTATGCACGCCTTTATGACGTCATTTACTAGATAGAGGGGATCGCCTGTATCCCTGCACTATTACCGTTCATCATCGTCATTATACAGGATAAACTAAAAAATAAAGTTTATTTTGTAAGTACTTAATCACAGTCTCCTAATGACAGCAATGCTGATTGTCAATTATTAGAGTTTTTGACGGAAGTGCATCGAACTCGAAAGTTGTCTATTGCATAGCAATATATATAGTCCCCTATCGGTTAAACTTGTTCTTTAAACTACATTGAATATAACAAATATCAAGTAAATATCGTCAAGCATACATGTCATGCAGAAGTGCGGAAATTATTTAAGTGAATTTTCTGTCCAAGGGCCATAAACAGACAGACAGACAGACAAGTCCCAAAAATACAGACAGACAGACAAGTCCAAAAAATACTTGAGAATGAATGTACAGACCTAGGGCGTTTTTTACATGTTTTTTATTGGTCTCTTCCGTATATCTCCAGAATATATTCTGTTGAATAGTCCAAAAAATGAATCAGGACCTCTTCAGGAGATATTCTGACGAAGAAGTTACAAAACAACAATTCAATTTGCCGTCGAATATAGCACATTTTTTGTGATGGATTACATAAACAAAGTTTAGGGAGCTACCATTTGATTTTTATGGGGGGGGGCTAGGATGAAATTTGAAAAAAATAGGCAGGACAGGAGTTTTGAGTAAAAAAAAAGGCAGGATGAGACACTTGCAAAAAAAAAAAAAAGTCAGGACGACAATTTAGGTAAAAAAAGTCAGGATAAACTAAAAAAAAAAAGGCAGGACCGAACAGAGTGAAAAATAAAAAGGCAGGACAGAGATAACAGCTAAAAAAAAAATGCAGGACAAAATTTTTCATCCTAGCCCCCCCATAAAAATCAAATGGTAGCTCCCTTACGATAAGTTATTAGAAAATTTAGTTACGGCAGTTTATTTGGTAGACACAACTTTAATTAAGGTAAGGTTTGCATGAAACCTGGATTTTTTTCTTAGTGATATTATACCAATTTGATACATCATTTTGTTCAGGGAGGGGTACCCAATCATATAATGAAACAAAATCGAACATCGTCCGTCCCGTTTTTTCAGGTGAGAAGCTCAAAATTCCGATTTTTAACGATATTCAAGGAAAATTGTATTTATATACTAATGCATGCGAGTGACTATAACAAACCAAAACTGAATAAAACATGTATGATTAATTGTGGTCCATTCATTAATAAAAAAAATCTAAAAAAAAAATCATAAAAAAGTTCCTAAAAACAAGATTTTAATTTTTTTGTTAAAAAAAACCCCTGTCGCCACGTAAATCGTGCAATTTTTTTGAATGAGATAAATATGCAGCAAAAAAATATGTTTTTCTTTTTAGATAATAATGTATGCCAGTGACTATAATAATACAAAACTGAATAAAACATGTATAATTAATTGTGGTCCATTCATTAATAATAAATTATTATTAAAAAAATCATAAAAAAGTTCCTAAACACAAGATTTTAAATTTTTTTTGTTAAAAAAACACCGTCGCCACGTAAATCGTGCAATTTTTTTTAAATTAGATAAATATACAGCAAAATATGATGTTTTTTCTACATTGGTGAACATTTAAAAGCAGTTCTCTGTAATCACCAAAATATTTTGGCACGCACTAAAAAATATTTGTTTTAAGCTCGAGTCCCACTAGACCACGATCGCACAACGCTCACCGCGATCTAAAATAAATTCAGATCGTGGTGATGTCGCGGTATGAGCGGCATGAAAATATAAATTTTCGTTGCTTTCACGATGCTACTACGTCCTCATTACGCTTCTACACCGATCCCGCTACGATTATACCACGTTCTCATCGCGCTTATTATGTGACCTCACTACGCTTATCAAGATCTTTCTACGCTCATCACGTTCTCACTACGACCATACCACCCGTTATCCGATTGCAACACGATAGCACCAGGCTTATACTGCGATTATAGCACATTCTTGTCATGATTATATTACGTTTATACCGCGATCTTACTACGTTCTTACGGAGCCCCGCTAGGGACATGCAAAGAAAAAAAAATATATTGTGCGCACAAAATAATATATTGTGCGCACAACTTAAATATATTGTGCGCACAACTTCAATATGTTGTGCGCACAACTTAAATATATTGTGCGCACAACTTAAACATATTGTGCGCACAATATAATATACTGTGCGCACTAAAATAATATGGTGAGCTCCCAAAACTAGGAAAACAGTTTTCACTTGACCATGACCTCATTTTACGTGTTCGTGTTATGTGTTCGTGGTTCAGACAAAATCTCAGATACCAAATGCAATAGGTCTTCTATATTTGGTTGTATGGAACGTTTTTAATGTCTAAATGTCCACTTCACAGGTGTCATCTGACCTTGACATCATTTTCAGGGTTAAGTGGTCCGGCAAAGTAAAATGTTTGTGTTTTGGAGTATTTCTCGGATACTATAAGCATTTAGTTAGATATACATTTGGGATGTGGAATGTTTGTATGGTGAAATTGTCTATCTTGAAATTATATTAATCTGACCTTGATTTTATTTTCATGATTCATTGGTCCATGTTATTTGATTCGTGTTTGGTATGTTTTTTAGATACTATAAGGAATAAATTAACTGTATTTGTTTTATGGAATGATTGTAATGTATATATATTTGGCTGGTCGGTATCATCTGACCTTGACTTTGTTTTCATGGTTTATTGGTTAATGTTAAATATCTCAGAATTGGTCTATTTTTCAGATACGATGATAAAGGTATAGTTAAACTGTATTTAATGTACAAAATAATTATAAGGCGCGCAAATCATATAAGGTTTGTTTCTCAGATACATTTGGTTCTTCAATACAGCAAGAAAAAATCCCGCACCCAAATGCGTGCTTCAGCTGGCCTATAAACAAAAATATGGACTAGTTCAGTGATAATGGACATCATACCAAACTTTACAGTTGTTTCTCATTTCTCGTTTTTTATATAGTTTAGACCGTTGTTTTTCCCGTATGAAAGGTTTTACACTAGTAATTTTTGGGACCCTTTATAGCTTGCTGTTCGTTGAGAGCCTAAGCTATGTGTTGAAGACCGTACCTTGACCTATAATGGTTTACTTTTATAAATTGTGACTTAGATGGAGAGTTGTCTCATTTGCACTCATACCACCTCTTCCTTTATTTATCCAAAGTATATACAAGAAACTAAAATTAAAAATCATACAAGATTAACAAAGGCCAGAGGCTCCTGACCTTGGACAGGCACAAAAATGCGGCGGAGTTAAACATATTTTGTGAGATCTCAACCCTCCTTTTATACCTCTAGCCAATGCAAATAAAAAAAAAAACACACACACAGCAATACCGACAGTAAAGAAGCCCGTGTCCGTTGTCAGAATAGGTAAAAAATGAAACTTAACAAAATGACAATGATACATAAAATAACAAGGACTACTAGCAGTTACTGACATGCCAGTTCCACACCTCAATTAAACTGATTGAAAGATTATGTTTTAATCATATGAATATCAAGCACAATCCTTCCCGTTAGGGGTTGAGTATCATACCATCATAAAAATATATGAGAAGAATATAACCCGTATTTGTATGAGCTATTGTGTATATGTATATAGTTGTCTCTTTGGCAATCGCATCGATCGCAATCAATCGGGCCACAAGGTTTTGAATAAATGATACCCCAAAACGGACCATATTTGGAAAAAATGAATCATAATTGTTTCGTTTTTTTTCAAAATATTCCACTGAGGAATTTCATTGACCATTCCTAAATTATTTCGTAACATTTCAGTTTATAATAAATACGAACAACATACTGTAAAATTTTATAATGAAATCGATCAAAAATAGATACTATAAGTGACCTCATTTCCTCTCTTCTATTAATCAAAATGAAACTATAACTTGACCTGAAACATTTGTATACAACGCTTAAAAATTTAAATCATAATAAGCATACTGTTCTATGTGGGGAGCTTGTTATTCAGTGATTGTCGTTTATTAGTGTGGTTCATATCTGTTTATCGTTTTGTTATAGTCATTTTGGGCCTTTTATAGTTTGCTGTTTGGTGTGAGCCAACGCTCCGTGATGAAGACCGTATTATAACCAATAATTGTTAACTTTTAATAAATTATGACTTGGATGGAGAGCTGTCTCATTGGCACTCATATTGCATCTTCTGCTTTATATATATACCCAGTTTTATCTTTATTTGATCACAACTTCATGGTGAATTTCTTAGACTGAACACACCATCACATTTCAATAACGAACAGTACATTTTGGGTCAAAACCGTACTTAATCATGATCAAACATAGTCATCTTTAATTAAAAAAAAAAAAAATACAACAAAACAACTTGTACGTGTATTCAGTTTTCAGTGGATTTGACCATGGAAGTAATATTTAAATTCAATATTACTTCCATGATTTGACTTACTCTACACTTTTACAGTGATACCTTTTAAAAAACCACATAATTCATTGAAGTTGGTGACACTAAAACTTCAACATAAACTATACCCAAACTTGACATTTACAATAAACAGAGACGGACGGATGAACGGACGTAAAGACTTTTAAATATTATGACCATCTCTATCGTCGAACAGGGTAACAAAATCAAAGTCGTGAATTGAGTAACATGTCAGTCTTGAGTCAATCAACATAAACAAAATCTTGAGATTATTAGACATAAAGTATAATGCATAAGTGCAAAAAGTACTTTTTTTTATATTTGTTACAAGAAAACAGGTAAAGCCATAGTATCAAAGTCTACATAAGTTCGATAGTTTCCTCGCTCTTTTGCCAAGTCTGTTTCAAACCGTTCCAATAAACTCTGATATAAAGTGGAGGCTTCCAACGCATTTGTTGGTAAACCAAGTGTCACACGAAATAAACGTAACTTCTTCAGTATTCCTGTCAGGAGTTGATACAAATGCAGTGATGAATATTTCCATGTATTCTAGCCCCATTTCAAAAGAAAACCTTATGCATTTCTCCATTCTGTCACTTTAAAAAGGAGACATTAAAGACCCGTACCATGTGTAAGGTCATTATTTTTTAAGGAAAAGCCTGTACCAAGTCAGGAATATGATTTATTGTCCGTACCTTTTGAATGTTTATGTAGTGAAGCGTTTGATTTTTTTTACGTTTTATGGACCTTCCACATTTTTATACAACTTGGAGTCTGGTTCTTTTGTTTTTGTTTTTTCTGATCTAGTCTTAAACATAACATACAATCTATTCAAATTATTTCAATAATTTATTTTTAAGTCTCACTAAATGCAAACAAAAAATAAAATTATAAAATTTGAAGATTTTTATCCTCAACAAAACAGAAATTGTCAGTCCATCTCCTATGATACAGGAATTTTTCATTGCGGAACAATCTTCTTTTGAATGATAAAGGCTCTTGGTGTGCAGTTCCTTTTGGTTGTCAGGTGAACTTTTGTATCCTGAAATGAAAAAATGAAACATTCATGTACATTTGTATGCAACAGTCACGTATTCTTAGATCATGTTTATTAAAATACATTAAACAAGCTTCTTAAAAAAGATTCTTACAAAAGAAAAATACAAATTGTAGTTAAAAAGACAATACTTTTTTTTTCAATATATAGAGCAAACATGCATGCAAGTTTTTTTTATATTATAAAACAAAATCCTTGATTTCTGAGAACTACAGCCTGTTTTTTCTATTTTATCCTATTATTTTGTGAATATTTATTTTTTTAAATTGCCCATTCTTTACCTATTCAACAGGATACATATTAGAGGATGATTTAACCTCCATTTTTCAATCATATTATAGTTCTATTGGCAACTTAATAATATGGGGACGGAGTCCCCAATAACAGTAGAAAATTCAATAAAAAAAAATACGGGAAAATTTCCCGAATTTTTCATTGTACTAATGAACTCAAAATCGTTCAAATTTTTTTTGTCGTGTTTTGAAATCCCGGACCTGCGCAGAAATGTACAATGTAATTCCTTTTTCCGGTCTCGTTTGTATGAAACTTTGAGTAAAATATATATTTATCAGTCTAGTATAAAATAGGAAGGAACGCGCAATACCAATTTCATTTTTAATAATTCCTTGATATGAAAAAACGTTTCCTGATGATAGCGTTTCTTTGTTTACATTGCATATGACGGCATAATTTAAATAACGTCACAACTAAATCCCTAACAACAGAACCAAAATCGGAAACGTTACGGTATTTCCGTTTCTTTTTTTTTAAACGAATATTTAAAAGTTACAAAAAAATAATTCACACAGACTTCGTCCCCATTTACAGGTTATGCCTGCCTCATATTATATTTTTACTTACATCTGCTCGTCATCCTTTTCTTTCTTCGTTGCTTTCTTTCTGATCTGTTCTTCAATTTGATCTATGATATGGATTTATTCTAGCTCTTTTCATTTCCACTACATGTACAGTGTCACAGTCCTATAAATGTATACATACAAATAATTATTATAGGTTTATATGAAAAAGAACAAACTTGACAGTTTATTTTTGACATTGGAGTTTGAATGTCAGTTTATTTTCAACTTTTTAGTCATGGCGTACGTCGTCAGTTTATTTTCAACTTTTTCGCCATGTTGTGGTCAGTTTATTTTCAAGTAATGAGTTTGAATGTCCTTTTGGATGTTTAGTATTTTTTGTTTCTCTTTGACAAATGAAGTGAAACTATAATTTCAGTGTTTGTGTAAAGGATATTGCACTATGGGCCATTGGGATCTTATTCCTTGCAAAGTTAAAATACTTGAAACTATGATTGTATGACATTATGTACAGTGATAGTTTAGACTATTCAATCTCATTTTAAATAAATTTTCCGAACTAGCTCATGAATTCTTCTTTTATGCTTGGTCCCTCCGACTGATTATGTGTGTATATTATATGATTCATACCACAATAGTGAACTTGAAATAGTATAGGTTAACTTAACAGTTTAACGCACATATTCCTTTTATTAGTCTGTTAAATATATGGTTTGTGTCCCTCAACCTTTTTTACGAAATCTGGATCTGCTTACCTTTCGCTGCTGTAATAACTGTTAAGATGGCCTTTGGTTCCGTCAATATTCTAATTTGAAGTTCTGTATCTGTTGCATCGTCAATAGATATATATACTTGATAGATGGGATCCATTGTTTTAAATGTTGTTTGTCTTTGGCGGGTCCGAAGGCGTCCGTATCAAATTACCACGATAGATAACTCTGTTCGTTAATTAATATAAAACATGTTCTTGGATTAATTTGCACTTCTCATAAGTGTAAATTGGAACCACACTTTTTTTTGTCGTAGAATCATCAAATTTGGCAACAATGTACCTCTGGGGATAAATAACACAATACAAAAATAAATTTGATATGGCTCGCCCGGTTCGGCAACTGGAGCGAAAACAGTGACAAAATCCTGTAGGATATTTTTTTCTCCCATAGGATTTTTAAAAATCCTACAGGATTTTGAGAAATCCTATAGGATAAAGTCATAATTCCGTAGGATATTTTAAATATCCTATGGGATATTTAAATCCTATCGGATTTATTTATCCTATAGGAAAATTTATCTCCTATGGGATTAAATTAATATCCTATGGGATTTAAAATCCTGTAGGATTTTCAAAAAAAGTGTTAAATCCGATAGGATTTTTTTTATCCTATAGGATTATCATGAAAGACTTTTTGACAGAAACTAATGTCCCTTAGGATATTTTTTTCTCCTAAGGGATTTATTTTGTCCTGTGGGATGTTTTTTTGTCCCATGGGATATTTTTTTCTCCTACCGGATTTTTTTCTCTCCCTTAGGATAAATTTTGTCCTGTAAGATATTTTGTTTTCCCTTAGGATTAACTTTGTCCTATAGGATTATTTTTTCTCCCATAGGATTTAATTTTGATACGTTTTGTCATCTAAGATGGATTCGTCAGTTTTGTTGGTATCTTACAAACGTTAACAATTGTTGCTACATAGATATTGATCACTACGTAGCTACTACGATATTGAACTCAACCTTTGTATTTAGCCTAGCTGCTACATAGATATTGATACCAGGGATCAGTTCAATATCGTAGCAGCTACGTAGCGACTATGTAGCTGCTATCAAAATCTAAGTAATAACTAGTCTATAGCTACACGTTCAATAGTCAATATCTACGTAGCACTACGTAGCTGCTACGATATTGAACGCGTCCCAGGGTTGGGTTCAATATCGTAGCAGCTACGTAGCGGCTACGTAGCTGCTATCAATATTTATGTAACAACTAGTCTATAGCTACACATTCAATAGTCAAAATCTACGTAGCACTTCGTAGCTGCTACGATATTGAACTCGACCCATCTACGTAACCGCTACGATATTGAACACGACCTTGGGTTGTGTTCAATATCTTATCGGCTATATAGGGCTATGTAGATTTATGACTTTTGAACGGGTGGCTAGCCTAGCTGCTACATAGATATTAATAGCAGCTAAGCTAGCTTCTCGTTCAATAGTCATAAATTTACGTCGCACTACGTAGCTGCTACGATATTGAACGCAACCCTGAAAAGGGTCGTTATAGTTTCAATAATTATCGAAACGGATACATGGAAATATTACTTTATAGGATTGTGCAAATCTTGCCTTCGTATATGGTTTTCATGATATTAATTATTAATGAGTCTGTTTAATAAATGTTGTTTGTTTTACGTCCTGTGGCAAATATTACATGTATGTTCATAACGAGAACACAATAGGTAGGCTTTTCATAGCAAATATAAAAGGTCGACTGAGAGAATGGACATGGAACTTGGAATGGTAATGCAAAATGAGGATATATTGAATAAAAAACAGAGCTGCCTCAATTAATTGTGCAAGAGTACCAAATGTGTAGAAGTCTTCCGTGCATGAAATCTATGCTTAAATCGACCATCATTTTTCAAGTACAGTTTTTAATAATATCAACTGGTTAAATGCATTTTGATGGCTTAAATAAAAGGGAGAGTTCTTTTAGATTGGATTATTTATAGCACTTTAGTTTTTTTGGTATGATACTATATTTCAGATTTCTCTTGGTTATGTTTTTGCACTTAGTGCGGGAAATCGTGGGTTCAAATCCCGGCCTGGTCAATCCAAATACGTCAACATTTAAAATTGCTGTTCCTCCGCTAAGCAAGTGGAATTAATAATTTAATTACACCTCTCCTCCATTACATGATATATCTGTAAAAAAAGACTGGTATGCTCGAGTGGCTAAATGATGTCCAAATGCGGAGTGTTACCTTGTGAACTAGCACGTTAAAAATCTTTCTCGATACTATCAGTCTAGAACAGGGTTCATATTCAGTATAACATTTGGAACTTGAATTTGTCTCTGGACAGGTCTGGATATAAGGCATATTCAACGTTCATTATATATCTACTAAATCGTTAATAAATAGAGAAGTATTTTCCTTGTACTGATTTTTATTTCATGTACTTGGTTTGATTTCCACGAATTGATATTATAAAAATGGTATGGTTAAACTTTTCATAAAATATGTATGTGCCTTTTGTGATATTTTAAATGGCAGGTAATATGAAATTAGCTCCTTACTTTATTTATACATGGAACGTTTTTGTTTGGCTTGATAATGTGTATAGGGATCTCTCTATAATAAAAAAAAACCCAAAAGACTGTAAAAAAAACTTTCAATATCTTGATTGTCTGTGTTGTTGGGTTGTTGTCTCATCAATATTTACTCTTAATCCCTTTTTTCGAACCCAAAGGGTACACTTGAGCACAGAAATATTGTCCACTCTTGACTTCATCAGCTCGACTTTCGAATTAACCTTGCTGAAAAAGTAAAGCCCCCCCCCCCCCCCCCCTATTCCTACCAACGTGAAAATTAGTTAACAGACTAAGATGGCCACTACGATGCTTTATGCTGTTGTTTTTTAATCGCTGCCTATTGCAGCTATCATTCCCGGTTTTGGACAGAATAAAAAGTAGATGTGGTTCGATTGTGAATGAGACAACTTCAAACTATTGCTTTCCACCAAGGTCCACATGAAGCTGATGAACGCAAATTTATATAAAAAAAAGAAGATGTGGTATGATTGCCAAAGAGACGAATGACATAGAAATTAACAACTATACATGTACGGCTTCCCACAATGAGCAAAGCTTTTGTATCTAATTTTATTTTATATGATTAATGTATTGCCTTGTGTCGTTTCTTTTGTTTACTAGTATATTGAATGTCTCTGGTGGTATGAATCTTACTTCATGAAATTTAAAATTATACCCTTTTTCAATAATAGGCTACCGCAATAAAGATATAAGCTTAATAAAATAATTATTTCAGATTTTCACTCGTTCAGGAAATGTCATACGGGACAAGAATGAGTTTTAATGGCGAAAAATATTTTTTTAAACAAATGTGCATGTGTAAGCTGTTTTGTGATGTTCTATTCTATCAGGAGTTTCAGAAAAGGGGGAATAAAAACAATTATGCCAAAAAACAGTTTAACTTGCGAAGCTTTCTTTGGTATTCAATGTTACAAAAATAGTTATTCTTTTGTAGATTTAGAACTTTGAACACAATTAAAAAAATGTCTATTGAAATTGGTAGATGGCAAAATAGTTAAAGAGAACATTTTATTTATTATATATACTTTATGTAAAATTAGGTGAAATTGAGGACGAGTTTCATAATAAAGTTGAAACAAAACGAAAAGTGTATTTAACGTTTTTTGTAAATAGCTTCTCAAATATTGAATTGATTTTATCAAAACAAAAAGTATAAGATCAAAAATTAAATTTTCTATCAAGATTCTTTTATTTCTTATAAAACCAAGTTTAATGGTACAAGGAACGATATTTTTACATATAATAACACAGATTTTGCGCATGACAAGTTTGCACAAAACGAGCAACAAGAATGAGAGATTGGGGATCAACCTGGAGAACATACGTCTATATTGATATTTCTAATTAATTTACACAAATTTTTCAATACACGAATATTTTTTGAAATAAATAAAGTGCCGAATGCATATCTATACCACATCTTCCTATATGTCACACTCACACCACATCTTCCTATATCTATAACTTGCCTTGGGTATACTTTTTATGTCCCTATTCGTACAGGAAGTCCTGTGTTGTTATTTAGACGTACCGATCCACAATATCTGACACACATTTGCAAAACAGGTCATTTGTAATATAAGCTGGAAAAATTTCATAGTTTTAGAATAAAGCGGAGCATCGCAATTGCGTTAAAAATTAATATTTAATTTCCTACCAAAAGATATTGGTTTTTGTTTTCAATTCTTTCTCAAATTTAGATATAGAGTTGACACTGCAATGTTTTGTATCAGGTTTATTCCACTCAGGAACTATAGAAGGAATAAACGATTCAGGGAAAGCCTGCAAAATGGAACCACAATTCAAAATTTTTGTGTTTACTTTGCCTTTGTTTTATTTTGTTTCTAAGGAAATTGCTATGTAAGCTTCTTTGTTTATTTAAAGAAGCCAATTTTGAGATACAAAGTGAGAAACAAAGCTTTTGCGATTTCATTTCCTTATTTACAACACTAGAGTTTACAGACTATCATTATACCTTGAGAGACATATGAGAGTATGTGGCGTCCGTGGGGTTCTTCAAATTCGATTACAGAAGTAAATATAGAAAAACTCCAAGGGGTAAATACTATATTACGTTTTTAAAAGAGAATATAAATCATAACTGTCTTCTATGAACGATAACTTTAAAACTGATGTCAATGCTTTTTTTTAACAATTCATCTTTATTCAACAATTGAAGATGAATACCATTTTATTGTATAATGTAATAAGCAGTGATGTAAGAAATATAATTCACAATGTGCATGGGAGAACTAAATAATTTAGTTAACTTAATCATATGACTCTAAAGCCCGTTCTGTCATTATTAAGAGACGCTAAAGAACTGGACAACTGTGGAAATATAAGATTTTAAGATTTGGAAATAAATGAAATTGGTGTCACAAATGGTATGTCTGCTTGTATTTGATTTTTTTTTATAAATATATATGATGCTCTTATACACAATTATTAATGGTTGTTTTACTTCGCTTAGTTATAGCATTTAACAAATAACTCTTCGTATTCTTATTTTCGGCATCAAATAAAATTTATAATGGAATATTTTTTAAAAGACAAGGAAAATGAAAAAAAATATATACAACAAAAATAAGCAAAAGGAGATGTGGTATGGCTGTCAATGAAACACCTATCCACAAACGTTGAAATTGAAGTAGCTGTAAGAAATAAATAAGTCATATTTACAGTCTAAAAATGTGTTTAGCCGGGGCCTGAACATCAAATTACACATATCTATACTTGTAATGCATTTGTAAACAAGTTCGTACCCTAAATATGTTCCTCTCCTAAACATGTCGAGGAAAGTGTTTAACCCTATATGTATTTAACCTGACCACATGTTAAAGATAAACATGTTTGGTACTGCCTCTTATAAATAAGTGAAACATTCTCAGTAAATCACATCAGAACTTAGATCAGACTAAAACCTCACTTAAACTGAATATATTTGTTTTTGTAGAACAGGAGTTTAGTATCCCATAAAACATAAATCATTATATAGAGACCTAGGCAGCAAAGATAGTCATTAGAATCTTTTTGCATTTGCCTGTGTTCTATCCTTTTAAAAACCTTGCGGTGAGGCATGGTTTCTGACATCAGAAAAAAAAAGTGAAGTATAGGCCACTGGACGTTAAGCAACCAAGTATTAAACCTCACCTTTCCGTGAAGTGTTTACAATTATTTGTATTTAAAAAAAAAAAAAAAAAAAAAAGGATAAACATTTCCAAAAACTGAAAATATTTGAGAAGACGCTATTACCTTAGAAGTAAAAAAATTACCAGACAGAATAAACACGGCAGAAACAAACAAACGAAAAAAAAACCAAGAGAACAATTTGAAATACCATATACATGTTAAAATCGGTTTATACAAGCGGATTATAAACGGGACAGGGTTGAGCGAACATGAATTTCTACTGATTACACTAAAGGTGGCAATCAACCGATTGAAGCACGTGTCGAGAAAATATTAGATAACTTTCTAATTAAAAATGACATAATTATAAAATTTGATTTTATGATTATTTACAAAGTCTTTTTCTAGATGCCATATCCGTTGTGATAGTATCTTTCCATCAGGTCATTAGTGTACAATTTAGTTCTTAGTGCACTAAGGAGGTCCTTTGTAGTATTTCTACGAATCCCATGATTTACATGTATGCTGAGGGAAAAGTCGCACATGTTTTTATAAGTAGGACGAAAGTCACAAAAATGTAATCAAAGTGTACACGTTGGGAAAAAGTCTGTGAGAAAGGTTTAAATAATTTTATTTAACATCTTCATATTTTTTTCTGCGAAATCATAACTTTGCTAGCCGTTAAGACGGAACGATATTCCATACCGCAGATACCATTTAATGATAGACTTTGTAAATTTTGTGGTTCGAACTGTGTGGAAAACGAAATACATGTTTTAATGGTCTGTCTTTTATATACAGACTTCCGATATGAACTTTTTAAAACATCACGTGAACATATTAACTTTGACAGAATGAACACAGAGAAAAGATGTATTGCTCATATGAACTGTAAATACAAACAAAAGTTTTTAGCTCGTACAATAAATAGTTTTTTTATTAGAAGAAAAAAGTGTTTATGAAATTATGATTTACAAACAATATATCTTCAGTATTATTTTTGTCTTTCTTTGTGCATATTTGTTTCTTACATAAAGGTTACTGTGATGTGTTTCAAATAAAATCCCAAGTTTATATACCTTTATTTTCTTTTGCAAAGATAATTTCAATTGACAATTTTATTATAATATCCATCATCAGAATATTAGCATTTTAATAAAGATTTTATTCGTTTATTTTGTTACTTATATCAGGGACATATAATACATATGTATTATATGTCTCTGCTTATATCAAATGTGGATATTATTTTAATTTCATCAAAGATTTACTAAACAAATCCTGGATTTCATTGATAAAGATGTGTGTGTAACTATACAAATCCTTGTTGTAACTAATTCATAATTGTATATATTTTAATTAATTTTATTGTAAATTTAGTGTCTCGTAATTTTATGAAGGCTGGCTATCGATCTTTGTTTTAACTGTAAGACCAATGTGCGACACTATTATGAAATAATCATTATATTCATCTTTTATATTTAATCTCAATTACCAGATTAAAATTTCACACCTACATTTAATTGAACATTGCAGATGTACGCTGACCACTATGTGTATATACCAAGAAACTGCTAGGTGTGAAAATAAGATGTGTCAATTGTATGAGGACCTGTACGGGGGTCCTTAATTCTATAATTGTTCAGTCTTTTTCTGTGTTCTTTATATATATAAGCACTTCGTCATTCTCTATTCCTTATCTTTTTCTCTATGTTTCTGTAGTCATTATTTATTTTCCTTTATTCGGCACTTTTAACCCATTATTCACTATTCATCGACCCCATCCTGACCCTCTTTTTTAATGAACCGTTAGCAAATACGTCTCGAAGGTGGCAGCATACATCACAGTTAATAGCCAGTCAAGGTCGTTACAAACTTCCATTTGTTGTACATCACAGTCCACGACATTATAAACTAGTAAGGCACACATACTGCTGGTGATCAACCTTTGATTTATAAACTAGAATAAATATACTAAAAAAATTTAAAGATAATATATATTTTTTACAATTTCGTTCGTCCGTTTTTTATCGACAAATGGTTCAGTTTTTTTTTCGCAGTTTTAAGTAACGTTATAATATATATATTTTATAGAATAGCTTAAAAGCAGATACATATCTTTATTTCGTGTCAAACCATTTCTTGGAACTTGTGAAGCTTTTTATGATAAATGGAATATTTTTTTTTCCCGATTGACCTATTGATATCCATAATTTGTTTTATAAACCAATTGAAATACCAAACACATGACGAAATAACAGTCGGCGAAAAAACATATTCATAGTCAAACTGTTTGTACACACGTGCGTGATTAGCGGTCCATGGTTGAATGATCATGAATTTCAATCGATTACACAGATTGCAATCAATATTGAACGTGGCATGTGTCGATAAAACATTAAATTTTGTAATTCTTAAAGATGTTATTAATATAAAATATTGAATTATTTATTTTGAAATAGTTTACTTCTATAATTCATTCCCTAGTGCCAATTATATCATATCGTCTGGTCCCTTGTACTTGCATCACTTTTTATTAAAATTGTCATAAGAATCTGTCGACAATATCGATCACACAGATGAAGCTTTAAAAAGTTGAAAAATATTTTCACGAGTCCAACAGTTGACGTGCTTTCTTTATCATGTTTAAGCATGCGAAAATGTATTCTTAAAAAATCTAAGAGACACAGAAAACGTAATACTACTAGTATACGAAATCATTCAATTTTACATAAAGATGATAACTCTAACTTTAAAAAAAAAAACGTTCTGAAATATGAAAAGGAAAAGATGGACTTCTTTCTTGACCAAAATGCAAAACTAGTAAACGGTGAATGTATATGTACTACTGTAGACTTTGTTATGATGACCTTTAACTTAATAAATATTTATTTTTTATTATTTCAATCAACAGGTATACCTTAATTAAATTTTTTCCGGAATAGTAATTTCTTTTTCTGGAAAAGTAATACCAATTTGCGGAAACGTAAAAATGACGCTACTTATTTCGGAAAAGTAATGCACGAAAATGCGGAAACGTGAAATTGGACTTTTGGAAAAAAAATAACTACTTAAGGACATGTTAGCGCCGACATGAGTTGTAAGAAAAGATTTCCAAAACAACCATATCATTAAGAAGGAATGTTTACATGCTATACTCTCGTACTAGTATTACAGGGTTCTTGTGGCGTTCACCTTAGACACACATCTTTTTAACGATGTTTAACAAGAAAATCCCTATTTAGCGGACAAGCAATTTTTTTTTCTTCTGTTATTGAATATCGAGAAAGAAAATAAATCCCGAAATTAATTTGGAACTTTGATACTCAATATTTTCCCATCAAAATATTCACAATTAGTGTTCGTCCAGTGGCATACATAACAATCTTAATTTCTATATGCAATCAACAATGAGCAAAACCCTAACCTTGTAGTCATTTATAAAAGACCCGAAATGATAAATGTAAAAACAATTCAAACGAGAAAACTAACGGCCTGATTTATGTACAAAATGTGAAAATTCCTTGATAACCTGAATTTTCTTAATTATTTGCCTACAATATATAAGTCACTGTTTAAGAAAAATAAAAAATAAAATTCTGGGACTATTATATTAACGTTAGTATAATAGTCCAAGAATTAAAGTGTTGATAAAATAAGAGCCTCACATTTGAAAGTTTTAAAACATTTCGAAGATAAAAAAAAAAAAAAGTAAAAAAATATACAAAACAGACTTTTTCGTTCATTTTGTAACATGAATGAGGCAGTTAGTTTTCTCGACTGAATTGTTTTACATTGTCATTTCGGGGCCTTGTAAAACAGACTATGCGGTATGGACTTTGCTCATTGTTGAAGGCCGTACAGTGACCTATGGTTGTTTATTTTTGTGACAATTTGGTCTCTTGTGAAATGTGGTCTCATTGGCAATCATACCACATCTTTTTATATATTTAAATCATTTTACAAGACATCAAATTGTTATTTTATGTTACTGTTGCAGACAATTCTTTTCAAATATTAAAAATTATTTTAATTAAATGGAATTTTGCATTTGCACCCGCTTGAAAAAAATAAAAACATATAAAGAAGCAACATCGAAATTCTCTGTACTTTAAGCGGCATTTTCACATGAGTAAAATATAAGGTCAACGTTTGAAACTTTTTCAGTCTTGTTCCGTCTTGTTCCATAACTTTCAGTCTTGTTCCGTCTTGTTCCGTATTTTTCAGTCTTGTTCCGTAACTTTCTACCCAGTCGTATAAACGAATCGTCGACAAGTGTGTACATTTTTTGGAACAACGTCAAAATCGTTGTTTTATTAGGAACGTCGTGTAACGCTTTATTTAAGTGGTACCAATACCGTGCGTAACGTCAATATAAATCTGTGATTTTACTATGTCCACAACTTCGATGAACCAAAGCAAGTTAAACATCGACCTGTATCTAAATCAAATTGGTTCTCTTCTTCTTCTTCGTCTTCTTCTTTTGGTATACAATAGTCTATCGACATTCGATGATTACATACTGTTGGCATACGTGGACTAGTCTATTTACAAAACTTTTACCCCAATTTATTCAAAATATATGTTTTTTTCTTATGTTTAATGTATACATGTATATATTTTAAATTGCGCTATAGTTCCGTAACTTTCTACCCAGTCGTATAGACGAATCATCGACAAGTGCGTACATTTTTTTAAATCATTATTTCTGGTATGTTCCAATCTGTCCTTCACTATTGACATCGAGTATATATTACATTTTCCCAAAGTCAACCTTGGAAACAATATTTAAATAGATTGTAATTTCATCAAATCTTATTTTTTGGGTATTATTTATATTTTTATTTTACACCAGAAATGTTATTTATAAACAAGCGTATGAGTTTAGTTATGACAAGTAAGACAGAGTTGTATATTATACATCTGATAGTTCAAAATGGAAAGTTATAAGTTATCGGCCGTGTACACTGAATATTACCTGCAGAAGTGAAACGATGCATGAACTTGCAAGTCCGACAGGAAATCGCTTGAATACCTGGAAGTGTCACCTCACACCCCTTACAATACCTTTGGAAGTAATACCTTAAGCCATGCTGGTGATCAGATGAGGGAAGATCAGAATTTATTTGAAAAAAAGTTTATTACTTTAAAGAATTATGAACAAATTGTATTTTCGAAAACAATTTTCACGGAACACTTATTCATGATTTCAACTTTGACTCTTTACTTAATTCCAATATTAACAGTTTAAAAACAACAGACCATGGTAATTTAAAAAAAATGCAAAAATTTTCCGTATAAAGTTAGTTAGTCGAATAAAACAACAGTACGATTGACAAGATATCGACACGCAATTACGACTACATCCTTATTCTTTCAAAAAGAGATTCCCAGGCAACCTCAGAATATAAAGTTTCAGGTTTTGTAAATATTAGTAGACCTGTTACTATTCTTGCGGCCTCTAATTGCAAATTTTCTAATTTCCAAGGATCCGTGTTGAAGGCTGTTCTTTGACCTATTCAATTTTCAATAAAATATGTTTAAACTAAACGCAGCCTTGGCTATAAAAAGCCTCAAATGTTGAAGGCTATTCTTTGACCTATTAAATTTTTAATAGTCTTCAAATTTCAACAAAATTCCGCGTAAGGGACCACAACTTGGAAATGGAGATAGGTTTTTATAAAAAAAATAAAAATCAAAGAGAACACAGAGTGTGTAAAGTTTTAAAATTTTTGATGGATACGAACATTTTTCTCTATTGCCAAATCAACTGTAATATTAACACTCATACCACTAATTATATTTATATCTATTTTCAGCATAGACTATCTCAGTTTGTTATTGTCGACATTTCTATTACATTTTCTTGATAAAACTTTTTAATACATGTATAAACATTTTAACAAGCTCACCATATTCTAATTTAAGAGTTGGCGCCCATCAAAGCCATGCACACGAAAATATTTATAGGAAGAGAAATAAAACAAAAGCAAAATGATTTGTCCTTTTAATCTCTGAAATTATCAGCAATAATGATTTTTTTTTAAAGTTTTAGTTACGAATGATATTCTGGGTGTGTCTAAACACTGCTAAGGAGTCCTTAGTGCACTAAGGACTGATAACATGCCACTAAGAACTAGATGGAGAGCTGTTACATGCAATTTCTTTTCATATTACGGTAGAAATTGAAATTTAATGCATAAAGTTCAAATTTTATAGAAAAATAATAATAAATTAAGGAGATATTCAACATTATTTAGACACGTGCCTGTTTTTCTTTGATATGCCGAAAATCCATGAACCGTTTGACACGTGTCAAATTACATATTAATTGATTACACGGGAATCCTTTTGGTAAAGTTGGATACTAATAAATGAATTGTTGTTGAAATTTTATTAACAAAAAAATCTGAATGAAGAAGTATTTTCTCAAGTGTATATTTCTTGTAAATAATAAATTTGTCACCAGAGAAATATATCTAATGTCGGATTTTTATTTGATGTTCATATTAATAAGTGACTGAAATACAAATTTTTATAGATATTTAATTCACATTTATATATATTTTTTTTAAAGTACGTGTTGAAGTTTGGATAACCGGCAGATGCTTGTTGCGTTTTCATTAAATTCATCTTGTTATTTAGCTGTGATAAGCCCGGTAGTACCGAAAAATTAATCTAATATTTCGTAGCGTTCTTTGTCTCTTGAACCAATTTTATTTTTCAGGTGGTCGGACACATTATCTATAATGAGTTTTGTACCCGTATTTCTATTCTGTTTATTTTTTCTTGCAAGCGTGCTTTAATGTGGTGACAGGCGACGACGGACATGCGTTTGAACAAAAGACTGGTTTGGAGCTGGAACACTTTAGTTTGTTTCTTATGGTGCACTGTTCAAAATTTATTTTCATATATGAAGACATTTTAAGAAATGTATAACTGGACAAAACGAAACCAATAAGATAATGCATTTTTACTACATGCAACACACTAAGTTCATATATGACCCGTTTGAGTAATATATTTCGGGCCTTCAACAGTGAGTAAAGCGCATAGCACATAGTCATTATTTCATAAATTATTTCGTACGATATGTTAAGCAAACAATTTGTTAAAAACAATACAAATCGGATTTCCTTCTGACAGGCATTTGTCTCAGAAAAAAAATTCCTATATACCTTTTCTGAGACAAGTGCCTGTGATACTTGTTCTTCTTTAAGAAAAGTAGATTTAAAGAAATTATAGTTGAAAATATTTCTGTCGGCTTTTTCTTTTTTTCGCGTGATATATTTAGGTTTAAATATTCTGATTATATTGCATTACAAAAAATAATTATTTACACATCATGTGGTAAAGGCATATTTTCAAGGCATTCATACGAAGCATTCTCTTTCTCTGTCAGAATTATATCTTTAGCTCTAAATTTACACATACTGAAAAAAAATTCGTGAATACTGTACTAAAAACTGTGGAACATTTTTAAAACATTTGTCTCTTTTATATATTTGAAAATGAAACTTAATCTGACTTAAAATCGGGAAATGATTTTTTTAACTTCTTTTACTTTTAGAAGAATAATAAAATGTCGAAATATACAAACAAATAAGTACCGTATGAAGCCTTTGTAAACAAATATCAAGCTGGTTGAAAACTAGTGGTTTGGATAAACCCCAAGAACGACACATAATTTTCTCTCTCTCAATTCCATCGTATTGTTTTAGTGAAACCATTTGTATATATACACGCATCTTTGTCGAAATTAAAATAAAAACAAAACACTTATCAATATATATATTTATTTTGTCTTCATATCTCTTACATAACAAGCTGACCACACTCTAACTTAATAGTCATTTAGTAGGCGCACATCAAAGTCGTGCACCTGTGGCAAATAACTTTGTCGGGAAAGAAGTAAAACAAAAACAAAATTATTTGTTCTGTAATCATTTTTCATAAGAACAACACATTTAATTATAAATATTAAGCATACATTTTTTTAGATACAATTGTTTATTACCTAAAATAAAAAGATTATGATTGTTTAATGAATTGTTTTGTCATTTGGCACGTGTCAAACGGTTCATTGATTTTCGGCATATCAAAGAAAAACGGGCACGTGCCTAAATAATGTTGAATATCTTGTTTATTTATGATTATTTTTCTATAAAATTTGAAATTTATGCATGAAATATCAATCTCTAACATAATATGTAAAAATAATACACACAACAGCACTCCTTCTAGTCCTTAGTGGCATTGTATAGTCCTTAGTGCACTAAGGAGTCCTTAGCAGTGTTTAGACGTACCGTGATATTCTAGCCTAACGTGTTGATGTGTCTGTTGTCAGAGATGCACATAGACCTAGGTGAACAATACTGTCTTTAGTTACATCTAGTGTTTAGTTCCATAAAATTTCAGTTATTATCAAATTTCGTTGAAGAATTTATTGGTGAAAGTTAATGTAAATGTTCAGTTGCAAATACTACATGCATATTGAGGACACAATAGAAGAAGTATGGTTACTGGCAAATCTATCCAGGCATCTCCACAATAAAAATATCTTCACGGAAAGCAAGCTATACTAAATAAAAAAATAAAAAACACTTATGTACGATTTTCAAAGTTGTTTAAGTAATTGTAGTGTATTGAATATACCCGTTGGACGCATGTTTCTGTCTTGTCATTACTTTCAATGAAAATCTGGTGGTATTCTTAGCCCCAACACCATGTGTTGTTTTAAAATTGCTTCTGATTTTATTCACAGTTTTTGTTCAGATGGTGTCACAGTCATGTCTCAGTACCCAACAAGTCGGTTGAGTACAGGAACCCTGATGAGTTCAAAATGATGAGTCCTCTATGCAGAAAGAAAATTCCGCACATAGAGGCGGGCCTCTTTTGGTCACTAAACAATAATGAATAATAGTTCAGAGAAATGGTTGCTACACTAAACACTAAAATGCACTTTTGAACTTAAATTGAAAAAAAGCACATGAGATTACCAAAGGATAAAGGTTTCTGCTTTGAGACAGGCGATGGATGTATACTCATGACTTTCGATATCTCAACCGGCCCCTATTCCTTTAGCAAATGAGGAATAAACAACCACAATGCATTAAACAAGAGAAAACTCGATTTAAAAGAAGCCAGAGTCAAATGTAGAAATAGGTAACAGAAGAAACTACGCAAATGGCAATAATAAACATAAAATAACAAACGGACCAGTAGCAGTAACTCAATGCAAGCTCCATGTTTGAAGTACACTTATCGGTAATTTGTGTCATTGGTAGAAAAATTAACAATTCTTAAACAATAATATCTGGGAATATTTGGTCTGCTCCAATAAAATAATATCCTTACCTACTACAAAAACATATAAAACTATTCTCTGTTCTTGAGTTCACAAATAGATTTTTCTCTAAGATATTTCATTCTCCCATAGGATATTTGTTTCTCCTATAGGATATTTATTTCTCCTATAGGATATTTCTTTCTCCCATAGGATTTTTTTCTCTCTTATGAGTTGCTTTGATCTCCCATAGGATTTTTAATCTCCCTTAGGATTTTTAATCTCCCTTAGGATTTTTTTATTACCCTTAGGATTTATTTATTACCCTTAGGATTCTTTTTTATCCCACAGGATATTTTTTCTGTTATGAAATCCCTTAGGATATTTATTAATCCTATCGGATATTTTTAATCCCATGGGATTATTTTATTAGACTAATATCCTGTAGGATAAAAAAATATCCTATAGGAAATGCTTTTATTTTTCCTAAGGGATTTTTTTAATCCTAAGGGCGAAACTATATCCTACAGGATATTTTTATTCTCCTAAGGGATTATAAATCCCTTAGGATTTAAATATCCTGTAGGATATAAAAAATATCCTATGGGATTATGACTTTATCCTATAGGATTTCTCAAAATCCTGTAGGATTTTTAAAAATCCTATGGGAGAAAAAAATATCCTACAGGATTTTGTCACTATTTTCACTCCAGTTGCCGAACCGGGCGAGCCACACCAATTTTTTTTTTTGTATTGTGTTATTTATCCCCAGAGGTTCATTATTGCTAAATTTGATGATTCTACGACAAAAAAAAGTGTGGTTCCAATTTGCACTTATGAGAAGTGCAAATTAATCCAAGAACATGTTATAAGATCATATTCGGACAACGACTCCGGAAATTAGAGAAAATATTCACTCACATCTTCCTTATAAATACTATAAAAGATTATTTTATATGTCCCTGGTATAAACAACTAATTGCTTAACTTATAATAAAAAAAATAATTGAAAGTAATTTAATAATCTTGCAACACAAAAAAGGGAAACTCAGTTGGGGAAGATGATATCATTTTTTCTCATAAATAAAGAAGTTCCGCATACTTTGGACTGAAGTTTGAAAATAATTCTAATTTCAAGACAGCCAAGATATCATAGTTTCACAGAATATGCTGGAATATAGGAACATCGGATAAAAAGGTGGAACCAGTACTGAAATATTAATACAGTGTTTAGGTGTTTAGGAAAGTGTTTTAGAAGTGTTTAGATGCCATTTAATGTTTAGCTTAATGATAACATTCACTGATAATAACCCTGCAACACGTTTAAATTCTAAACACGTTTAGGTTTTTATGTGTTTAGATAAATATCCGTTTAGATCCTAAACGCTTTCCTAAACACGTTTAGACCTAAACATGTTGTAGATCCGTTTCAAATCTAAACGCTGTTTTTACAGTGTATATTTAAGTTGTGCGCACAATATATTATTTGGTGCGCACACTATATTATTGTGTGCGCACAATTTATTTAAGTTGTGCGCACAATATAATTTTTTTCTTTGCATGTCCCTAGCAGGGCTCCGTATTACACGTCAACATCGTATTTCATATCAATACTCTTCCATTCCTTCTATTTTTGATTAATACGTCGATTTCTCCGAAACAATACAGTCATGCCACCAAAATCTACTAGAAAACGTGGGCGTGGTGGTAAGGGTAGATGTAGAGGCAGAGGGAGCTTTGATAGTAACGAATCCTGATCCAGCAGAGATATAACCGACCATTCAACCTAAACTACAACCTATTGCTGTTTCATTAAGCTCAAATGACGATATTTCAGTAAACGCTAGCAGAGATGACACATATGTGTCAGGCATGATGGAACCTGTTAGAGAAAATGGACAAGGTGTCTTAATTACACACAGACAGACAAAACCTGGATAGATTTAATATTTTATGTGAAAATGACAATAAGAATGATGGTTGTAGTATGAACGTAGTCAGATCGTAAGAAATGCGTAATGAGGACGGCATGCGCGTGCTAGTATCATACTAGGTCTTAAACAGCGTAATGTAAACGTGATATAGTCGTAGTGGAAGCGTAGTTGGGTCGCGGTGAGAACGTGATGGTCGTAGTGAGGTCGTAATAACGTCGCTGTGAGATCGTAGTGGTCTCGACCTTTGTGATCTTACCACGACCTTAATGTGCTCTCACTACGCTTCTACTACGACCTGATTTCGCCACGACCGCACCACGATTGTTTTGAACATGTTCAAAGTTGGCAACGCTCATCGCGATCTTGAAAACCTCACCACGACCGTGATACGACCTTACTTCGATCGCACTTCGATCGTCAAAATTTACATTTTTTCACAGATCTAAGTGCGATCGTTGCCTAGTGGGACTGGGGTATTAAACTTTATTAGATCACTAGAGCCACATGAGCTTAACAAAAAATATTACAACTTAGCATATATGTTTACATATGTCCTTGGTTACAGGACTCAAAGTAGCAAAAAGGAGGGCCTGAAAGTGCAGAGTGTACAAATTAGTTCAAAGTCAAATTATGTCTAATTAAAAGAAAATAATATAGATATTCAGACATTTAAAACTTTTTTTCAGTTTAAAAAAAACAAATAAAAATTGTGTTCAACAGTAAACTTTCATTGAAAAAATATGAATTATTTGAAAAAAAAAACACATTGCACAAATTTAAACTACGTAACATTTTATATATAAAACAGGATTTACAAATAATTTAACATAAAACAGATTATGTTTATCTTTTAAAACAAAAAAATTATGTATTTCTGTCGAAAGGAAAAATACGTCCACAAATCCGAATTTTGAGCAAATATACAAAATTTCACCTTATTTTACTAAAAAAAAGTAGCACATGAAGGTATATTTTATTACATATTTGGTTTAATCACGCAAAACAAATAGCCTATATGCAAATTGTCAGCATACTGTCAATATGGGATCTATTGTCAAGACAAAATAATGGTTGGAAGAAATTGATGTGTACGTGACATTTTGTCTTTATACTTTTCTAACTAAAATAAGATTAACAAATACGCCTCAGCTCAGACTATAATCTTTTTGAAATAATCTGAAACTATTAAAAAAATTGTCAATATTTTACTGGTATATATATTTGAACGAAAAGGACATCTTTTCTTTATAAATTGTATATAAAAGATATTGCAGAGTTCTTAAAATCTGTTCATTCTATGTTGGTCCTTGAAGACAAATCTACTAGTACTCGTCAAAACATTAGGACCACCACTTTCTAAGAACCTTAATCGTACAAATGTATATGTTTTAAAGGTACAAGTGTGCAAGGTAATGGCGTTTTTCAGACTGTTAAAGACTAAATCCGTTTGTTGTGTAATGCTTGACAGAGGAGGATTTAGGGGGTGGGGTTGATGATATACTGAAGCATGATTAGAGCGAGTATCCTCTTGCCCAAACCCCCTTATGAACATTTCTTGACCCACCAGTGGTTGATACTTTAGTCTGGAAGAGCATGATTTATATGTTGGTTTTAATTGGCTTTTAACTACTAGTACTAGTAGTTTTCAGTTACTCAGTACAAATACTCTTATTTTGGTGCTTTGCGTTCATAATCTTTAGTAAATATTAGTTGTTTTTGTGTCTCGTATCGATCTTTTGTGTTAATCCAATTGCAACGGTATTTTAAACGTTGTTTTTATGTTATACTATTACAACACTGACTGTCTAAGTATAGGGGTTGAACGCTCACATACATGTTGAATCCTGCCACATTATCATGAACATGTAGTTGAGTGGTTATTGTTTGTTCATATCTGTCGACTCATATTTTAAGTTTTTAGAATGGGTTTGATATTTATCGTTAGGCCGTTACTTTATTTCCTCTTAATTGTTTCACATTTTTTGTCGTTGCCTTTTATAACTGATATACAGTATGGATATTTGTCATTTTTTAAGACCGCACGGTTGGTTATAATTGATAATACTACTTCATTGAACTCCAGTTGATAGTTGCCAAATTGGCAGTCATGCCACATCTCCTTACTTGTTATGATATTGTATACTTGACTTTTAATCTCGCGTCTTGTCTAAACATGTATGAAATATTAGTCGCTTGACGTTAAAAACAAACAACTAATAATCAATCAATTTAAACTTGTGTTCAATAAGGAGAAAATCATTTGATTTGTTGGGTTAAAAGGGGGAGGTGGCAGGAGTATTTTGAATATGAATATGGTGGCCTGGTAAGAGCTGGAAACAATAGGCATGATTAGCGACAAGTTAAATCTTTAAAATGAATAAAAAATTCCGCAAAAGATCCTCCTGCCCCACTCCCATCATTAGAATAACAGAAGGTCGTACCCTTACTGTAATTGTCCGTGTGTTTTTATTATTTTTCCAGCTAGTTTCCTTATAGTGTCCTACTAAGGGGACGACTATTTGATATTCTGGGGGGAGGAGGATTTTGAAAATAAATAACTAAGTTTTGATAATCACAAAAATCAAAGGTTTGTTCTGTGGTAGTGTGAAAATCAATAACCTGACTCACAATTTATTGAAAATGAATAGCTCTGCAGGTCTATTCGAAAGTATAAGATGGCACCAGATTCTTCATATTTTGTTTCCAAAAAAAAAAGTCGGGAAACACTTCCGTAAACTTCATATAATAAATTATAAATATTATTTAAATATACTTGAAATGTCTGAAAATGGGTTTCATTTTTAAAAGTTGAGATATGTTGTGGTAGAAATACGAGTTGGTAAATATTGGGTACGAGTTTGCGAAGGTACGAATAAGAAATTGCATGCCATGTCACAAATTAAGAATTGTATAATTTTGGCGGATATTCCCTTCCACAGTTTTGCACCCAACTAAAATACCCCGTTTGAACACCTCATTTGATTTCAGGACCACCATACTCAAATGTGAACTTCTTTGATATATTTCGTAACTTTTTACCTTAAAGAATCCTGGTCCTGAGTAGATTTGGAAGTTGTCGTCAGCAAAAGATTAAAACACCGTTCATTGCGCAATGTCAATTTCATCATGGAACACTTTCTCTACAATCAGGGGTTCATTAAGGGATATAACTAAATTTGATATTTATGCTATTAATATATAATAGTTACGATTTAAAAATCAATATTTTAATTTAAGTTGCAGTATAAAAACAATATTAGGTCAATGTCATAAAGATATAAACTTTTTGGTATTCTGAATAAAACTTGGGAAGGGAAGGGCACAGTAAAATCTCGTCCTTCCCCAGTTTCTCAGTCTCAGTAATATTTTTTGTATGAGGCTGAGCAACTGGGGAAGGACGAGGTTCTACAGAGCCCTTCCCCATTTTTGCGCCGAGTACAAAAAAAAATGTTTCTGACATTGACATAATATTGTTTTTAAACTGTTTTTAATTTAAATTAATAAATTGATAGCTATCCAAATCGTAACACAAATGTCAAACTTATTTTCATCCCTTAATGGACCCCTGATTGTGGAGAAAGTGTTCCATGATGAAATTGACATCGTACACAATATAGCCGTGTTACTATATTTTATATGAAATAAACACAACTAGTTGCAGTATAAAAAAACATTTTATATTTTTCTGACATTGACCTTATATTGTATGTTTAGAAGAACTTAAAGATGACAAAAAGTTTAAAATTGAAAATGACTAAAATTTTCAGTACTGAAAAATGACTGAAAAATGACTGAAATTTTCAGCACTGAAAAATGACTGAGATTTTCAGTACTGAAAAATGACTGAGATTTTTTTCAGTACTGAAAAATGACTGAAATTTTCAGTACTGTAAACAACCTTTTCCCAACATTACTAAAAATGATATAAAAATTAATGTACTGAATAGTGATGTTTCATAAAAGTACTGTTTATATAGCGGCATTTAATGTACTGATTAGTGATGTTTCCTAAAAGTACTGTTTATATAGCGGCATTTAATGTACAGTAACTGATTAGTGATGTTTTCTGAAAGTACTGTTTATATAGTGGCATTTAAAGTACTGATTAGTGATGTTTCCTAAAAGTACTGTTTAAATAGCGGCATTTAATGTACATGTAAATGCTAGTCAAATTGTTGGTAGTGTATAACGGTACAACATAAGAACGAACTATAAAAATCAGTTGAAAAAGGCTTAACTCATCAGATGGACAAACATACAAGTAGACGTGGCCGACACAAAAAGACGCAATGAACAGATATGAGAGTACTCGCAGTTATCTGACAGCTAGTTTAAAGCCACTAACAACTAATAAAAAATCATGCATCTAAGACTAAACAATCAATCCGTACACATCCAACATCCAATGGATTTAGCGTAAAGACGTCATAAACAGCCAGAGAAAAACATGACCTTGTGCAATGCCAAGTTACAGGTATCGACAGATTGTAGATCCATTAATATATATATATGTACATAACATACTAGTAATATTTAGTTAGCTTTTAATTTACTGATAACAAAATCAATATTTATACGAATAAAAACAATATTCAATGATCTTACTACAGTGTTGAATAGGTAACCTTTTAGAATAAGTTTATTTAAAGGAGCGACAAGTTTACATGGATCATTTTTAAATTTCCGGGCACGGTTAACAACATTTTCGTAAAAATGACGATGTGCTACCCCGTTTGAAACATGTATATATATATATATCATTTACCTATAATGAATAAACAATAGTTTGAAAATATAGTTTTGGCTAATGTTGCGATGTCGTTTTCACACTCATGACTGTACTTTACAGTGTTATTCAAATTTAACACATACCTACTACTAGTATATGAATATACATTGTTATGATATTGTAATTATTATGTTTATTTATGTTGGCCTAATTTGTGTTGTATGGCCTGATAGTTGTTTACCAAATAATCTTATAACTGTGCAGTTTAGGAATCACTGGAACAATCACAGAATGATTGGAACTTTCTAGAATGATCCTTATAAAAGATGCGTAATTTAAACTTCTACGTTATTCCAGAAACTTCCGTTGTAACTTTCCAGGATTTTCCACAATGTTCCATTATAGAGTGTTCTAGAATTTTCCATGACAACACTATATATACAGACACTAAAGTTAAACTCTTACTCTTGGACTTAGACTTAGACATCGATAGACATTAGTATTCACCGCATTTGGATTGACACTTTAATTCTACAAACAACATCATACTGGATTGTGACTGTAGTAGTGAATGTAATATTCAGATTGGATTCCGAAAGATTTCCGGATACAGATAAAGATAACAGATTGGACTCATATTTTGACAGTTAAGTTGACAGTAATATTTGTGTAATACTTCTTGTAAACTTTTGTATAATAAATCTTGTTAATTTTTATAACTGATTTGTGTCTTTTGTTGGCTACAATTTAAAGGCGATTTCTGGCCGTAACAACATTACGGTTGAATTTTAAAAGGCAATCAACACGTTAATACGTTGTTTAATTTACAATATGTTTTGATTAGATTTAAGGCCCCAGATTTTACCCTGTAGTATTATAGGTTAGACTATACTTGGTCATATTTTATGAAGATTTAAGCCCAAGGCAAAGTCTTGTTTTATGAAGATTTAAGCCCAAGGCGAAGCCGAGGGCTTAAATCTTCATAAAACATACCAAGTATTGTCTGACCAATTCAGAACATATTCACACTTTCGAGTGACCTTACAAAATTATCCTTTCCCATTGTAATATTCAAACCTAAATAAGAGTTCACTTTTTATAATGAACTATATGTAAAACATAGGTAATCATCATTTCAATGGATGGAATGAAATAGCTCTGACATAGTTTGTCAGGACCAAATGGATAAACTGTTTTTCTTCTGCTTCAGGTAAAATTTAGTACTTATTAGGTCTTTCCACCTTTCCGTGGAAAGACCTATTGATTTTGTTCTGATTATTATTATTTTTTTCTTCCGCGCCTAATTTCTTTCTTGCGTAGTATTTTTGTTTCACAAGATGTCGCTTAGATATTTGGAATATGATATCGTAAGTGTATGCGCTTTAATAACTGACAACTGCGTAACCAAATACTTTACGTTGTAAGACTTACCTCCCCAAACACTGTTTTTCTTGTGGCCACTCCTCCGTAACCGTAAAAGATTACGACAAATTTGTTTTACCAATTTGCTCATTACGTCTTCAGGATTATGATCTTAAATTGACCGAAGCTATCCGGAGACTCCATATGAGAGTTATTTCCCCTTTTGCATTTGAGATAAGTGATATGCATATGAACTCATGAACCTTTAGGCGTATAAACCTGTTTGGTATTTACATAGGAAAAGCATTTTATCTCCTATAATTTAAATCAATTAATACGAATTGATGTACAAAATTAGCCTACATGGATATATACGATTTGCACAGTGTCCTCACTCGCCAATTTAGTCGTAGTCATGTCATAAGGTTTTCAAAATCAAATTGTTCATGCTGCTTTAAATTTCATGCCGCTTTATTCTTCTCTGAAAATTTATTCCTCTCAAGTAGCCGTGATTTGTTTCATAATATTACAATTGGAATGAGTGTCACTCATTCAGTATGCTGTTTTACTATAGTAGAAAACAAAGAAAGATAGGCGAAAAATACCGAATGGTTATTCAAACTCAGAAGTCGAAAACAAACCGTCAACGCCATGACTAAAAAAGAAAAAGAACAAAAAGAACAAAAGACAAACAATTGTACACAAAACACAACATATAAACTAAAGGCTGAGCAACACGAACCCTACCATCGTGTAAAGCATTGATGATATTATAATAACATAGACGGTAACGCATTATGTTGGAGCATACTATATGTTGCAGGATCTTGCAGAGAATGCATGTTTGAAATACTTCATAAGCGGAAAGCCCACAAGTTTCCTGTTGTCCATTCATCAGGCATCAAGCTGGCCTATTCCTTCTGGCCATCCGATACTTTTTATGTATTAAATTCATATTCTAATTTTGTTCTCGCCCATACTTAAGTTATTATGTCTTTCCATTTTGGATGTAACGGTTTATTTAGTAGTACATATTTAGTTGATGTCTTCTTAGTTGATACAACTACTAAGTATAGTGTTTATATATCTCAACTTGTACGATTCGTTCGTGTATGTAACAATGTTTTAGATTTTAAATAACGAGAGAAATTTATGTATTACTGAAAAATTATTACACCAGGGTTTTCGATATCACAACCTATATAGCTAGTCAAAACATTTACTAAATTTTATCATCGGTATAAGGACATCATTCGTAAATATAGCTCAACATGCAGACTTCTTATACGTTCAGGTATTTCACATCCAATTTTTTATGGAAATATTCTTTATAAAGCACACAAATGTCAGTATTCACCTCAGAAGCTAACAAAACCTTTACATAGACTTATTAAGAAGGGATATTGTTACGATACTGTTGTTAGGTCATTAAAGATTGCATATATTGGCGTTAATATTGATTCACTTATATATATAGGGTCTCTGCATCGGAACTAAACACATTTATTTAAAAACCAGTTGTTGGCATGACACGGGTTATGTTCTTCTCGTATATGTTATGATGGTATGATACTAAACCACTAACGGAAAGGATTGTGCCTGATATTCATATGATGAAGACGTAATCTTTCAATCAGTTTAATTGAAGTCTGGAGCTGGCATGTCAGTTAACTGCTCGTAGTCTGTTGTTATTTATGTATATTGTCATTTTGTTTATTTTCTTTGGTTACATTTTCTGACATCAGACTCAGACTTCTCTTGAACTGAATTATTGTGCGTACTGTTATGCGTTTACTTTTCTACATTGGCTAGAGGTATAGGGGGAGGGGAGATCTCATAAACATGTTAAGCCCCGCCGCATTTTTGCGCCTGTCCCCAGTCAGGAGCCTCTAGCCTTTGTTAGTCTTGTATTATTTTTAATTTTAGTTTCTTGTGTACAATTTGGAGTTTAGTATGGCGTTCATTATCACTGAACTAGTACATATATTTGTTTAGGGGCCAGCTGAAGGACGTGGCCCTGCTAAGTGAGCGTTTCTCGTCACTTGGCGTTCGTCGTCCGATTTCGTCTTTGTTATTTTTTACAAAATTCCTAAGTCTCTGAAACTACTGGGCCAAATGTTATTGAAAATATGTCTTTTAAGGAGTTTGTTAAACTTTGCAACAATTATCATTGGTGTATCTAGTTTAAAAACTGTGTTGTATAACCCTGCCTGTCAGCCAAGTCAGCCGGTGTGGCTAAAATTAAAACATAGGGATAAAATGCAAGTGCTGTCTATCAAAAAACGCTATGAATAACGAAATTCTGACGTGAAAAACATGTCTAATCTGACATCGGACTTGGACTTCTTTTAAAATTAGGTTTATTGTGTGTATTGCTTCCGCTATGTGTTTTTTTTTTATTCTACATAGGCTAAATGTATAAGCCGGGAGGGTTGGGATATCACACAACATGTTTAACCCTGCCGCATTTTTATTTTTTCGCCTGTCCCAATTCAGGAACCTCTGGCCTTTGTTAGTCTTGTATATATAAATTTTTAAAAATTAATCTCATTTATATGTTTTGGTGTTTTGGAGTTTAGTTTGACGCCCATTTTCACAGACCAAGTACACAATTTTATTTAGGGGCCAGCTGATACTAACAGACTGGCAACTCCGGCTGCGTTTAAGTTGCAGACCCATTTGTGGCCTTCAGATGTTGCGGTGGTTGGGGAGGGGGGGGGGGGGTAGGAGGGGTCCTGAACCCGAAATCCCGGTTCGAAAAAGGAATTCCCAGATCCAATAAGGATTAATCCCTAAATCCCGAGATTAAATACACCAGATTATGGAGTCCCGATAAAGGTCCCCCCTCGATGTTGTCTACTCTTTCGTCGATTTTTCATTCTCATTTGTATTAGAGTGTGGACACGGCCGTCACTCGGCTAACCGAGAGATAGTCGGTTAATCTATATTGAGTATGCGGCTATATCGGCGGTTGGTCTGTTAATCGGGTTGGTTATACGTCTTTTAAGAGTAAAACGCACAATTTTAATATTAAAATCTATTTAATATACAGATTTTAGGTACATTATAAGAATCAAATCAAAAAAAGAAAAGTGTCTGACAAAATGATATATATCATAGAACATTTTCCAAATGTAAAAACATTTCAAAGTCTGCGCAGTTTTCAGTAAAACTAAAAGGCGTCGCGCAAGTATGTTGTATTTATGCTTATACGCATAGCAATTTTTGTAATGAAAGGCGAAAAAAAACCATTTTAGATATCATTTAAAGGACACAAAATCGTACTTTGGTTCTAAAATATAAATTGAAATTAGTAAATATTTCATAATTGTAATATAACGTCAGTAATACCACGTCTTATTGAACATTATGGGAATAAAGTCTGTTAATGGGTTGGACAATTGAAATTGTGTCAGTTAAGAGTTATTTAGCCACGACAATAGTTGTGCTACCTTTATATTTTCCCTTTGAAAAAGTTAAGAATGAGATGCTCTTGAGTAAAAAAAAATGACAATACGCTGCAACAGTATCCTTCTAGTAAGAACATTTTTATTTTGACTTCCTTTGCATTTTATTAATGAGTGTGTCACTTCAATATATGGATATGGATTGCCTGCTGGAATATGCATAAATCTATTATTAACGTTTTCTTCAGCCTTAATTTTTGCGTCTGTTCAAAGTAGCACGTCTTTCTAATACAACACAGGGTACATATAACGTGTTGTCGTTCTCATATGCACATGGTATTTGTCACTGGACGTTAAACTCTAAATCGTCAACATCATCCGATTGGTTCTTTTCTTCTATTAATGAATCATCTGTTGTTTATAAATCAGTCTAAAGATAAATGGAAAGGAGCGAATGCAGCTACATTTGGTTATCTTAAGTTTTAATTCATTTTATTCCGTTTAGTTCCTTTCTACATAAGTGCAGAGGAGAACTGCAGTTGTCCGCATGTAAACTTTTAGCATTTATTACCAATATGAGTACATAGCAATCCGTTACTGTTTCAACACCCAGGGAAGTTTCATGTCTTTATTCTCAAACAGTTATTATTTTTTTCTATCTTTTTTTATTAATGCATCACTTCCTACTTAACAGACCAATTAACAGACCGGGTTTTATACATCCGACCCATTAACAGACCAGGTTTTTAATAAAGATTGATTTATGTCACCAAAATACAGATTTTTGTGTAGATTTTTCACACAATGATATCAATTTGGTTGACAAACATAATGCCTGTCTTTGTTCGATGTTCAAAATATCGCATGCAAGTAAATTCAACCAACGTGTCTTTTTGTGTACATTTTGTGTGTGTAAAATGTGTATAAATTTACTGATGAGTAACACGCCTTTTCATTTTATAGATCGTACATCGAAGCTAGAAAAAATAATAATTACACCACTGGATTCGGTACATTGAATTGATTTGTTAGACATGAATAATTTTTATGATAAACATATATTTAAAAAGTTATACAATGAAACATGCAGAATTTCCAATGATTTCCTCGATAACACCTGATTAACAGACTTTAGCCAACCCGATTAACAGACCCACCGCCGATATAGCCACATACTCAATATAGATTAACCGACCAATCTCTCGGTTAGCCGAGTGTCGGCCGTGGTGGAACTCTACTTAATGTCCATTCACGTCAAAACGGTCAAATGATTTCTCATGGGAGTTATCGACCTTATATGACGAATTTTATAACTTGCATGTTCGCCTGTTATATTGAAATATATGATAAATAGATGAAAACTTTTAATAGCAAAAATTACCAGCAGGACAAGATCTATTGATTTTCATAGTTCTATATCCCCCTTAAATTCCGTCTATATAAAAATTTCTTTCCGTTTCCGTTTCCGTTCCGTATTCCGTTTCCGCCGTTTAGCAACACCCACTGAAATGGAAATATCAACAAATTTACTAATTATAGCTTCAAACTTTACAGCTCTCATGATGCGTACATGCAATTTATCTTTGTAAATAATCCAATGCCCACAACTACATATTTAACACCCCCCCTTTTTTTTTAGGAATCCCATTTCTATTTTATTATAAAAATGCTAATCCATCTTTTTTAAAAATAAATTTCTTTCTGAAATACAAAACTATTCCTGCACAATAAAATATCTGCTCCAAATCATGTACATGTATTTCTGAAAATTGATCGATAAACGTTTTGTTAAAGTACTATAACACCAGCATTAATAGCATTTTTGTGTGCATGCAATGAACGAGTCGACCAGTGGTCAGCGGTCAGCGATTGGACAATAGTTTACCTGTAAAATAAATCGAGAAAATATATTTTCCGTTTAATAGCAGTACAAATCACGTGCAGTCCGCTTAACGTTCCAATCTGGATTGAGAAATTAAAATCAATGATGTAGAAATCAATCCAAAATTCGTAAAAAGTAGTAAAATCCTAGAATCAAACTTCTAAACATGCATTAAAAAACAAATCTGTGTTCCCGTAGATACGTGTACAAAAAAAGCATGCACGATCCGACATCAATGACCTGTAAATGAAAGAAAATTAAATCCGTTTGCACATTCTTTATACATTGGTGTGCTCAGGACGACGTCTCTCTCTGCAAAGGATTATGATAAACTATCTGTTTGACTATATCAGCTTGGTGACGTCACAATCGCTGCATCCGCTACTACCTAAAATGAAAAAGGGGTTTTCCCCTTTTCGAAAAAAATTAAAATGTGCACGTACATTTCAAACCATGCAGGTCAGGTTCGATTTACTTTAAATACAAAATTGAATACAATGCACACACAATAAGATTAATAAGTAAATAAGACACATATCCTGGGAAACTCTATAAAAAAAAACATTTATAAAGGAAGATGCAAGGTTTTTTTTTATAGGCGTGTATATATCCTTGCATGTTCCTACAAATATCATAATTATACCCCACGCAACGAAGTTGCGCAGGGTATAATGTTTTTGACCCGTCCGTCCGTCCGTCCGTCAGTCCGTCCGTCCGTCAGTCCGTCCGTCAGTCCGTCCGTCCGTCAGTCCGTCAGTCCTGTTTCTTGTCATCGCAACTCCTCTCAAACCACACAACAGAATTTCACGAAACCTTTTCAGATAATAAGGACATACTATGTAGTTGTGCATATCGACGGGAAATTGCGATTCAATTTTTTTTCTAGGAGTTACGCCCCTTTGAACTTATTTACTTTAATGTACTACTGCAACAGTTTGTCATCGCAACTCCTCTCAAACCACACAACAGAATTTCACGAAACCTTTTCAGATAATAAGGACATACTATGTAGTTGTGCATATCGACAGGAAATTGCGATACAATTTTTTTTCTAGGAGTTATGCCCCTTTGAACTTATTTACTTTAATGTATTACTGCAACAGTTTGTCATCGCAACTCCTCTCAAACCACACAACAGAATTTCACGAAACCTTTTCAGATAATAAGGACATACTATGTAGTTGTGCATATCGACGGGAAATTGCGATTCAATTTTTTTTCTAGGAGTTACGCCCCTTTGAACTTATTTACTTTAATGTACTACTGCAACAGTTTGTCATCTCAACTCCTCTCAAACCACACAACAGAATTTCACGAAACCTTTTCAGATAATAAGGACATACTATGTAGTTGTATATATCGACGGGAAATTGCGATTCAATTTTTTTTCTAGGAGTTACACCCCTTTGAACTTATTTACTTTAATGTACTACTGCAACAGTTTGTCATCGCAACTCCTCTCAAACCACACAACAGAATTTCACGAAACCTTTTCAGATAATAAGGACATACTATGTAGTTGTGCATATCGACGGGAAATTGCGATTCAATTTTTTTTCTAGGAGTTATGCCCCTTTGAACTTATTTACTTTAATGTATTACTGCAACAGTTTGTCATCGCAACTCCTCTCAAACCACACAACAGAATTTCACGAAACCTTTTCAGATAATAAGGACATGCTATGTAGTTGTGCAGATCGACGGGAAATTGCGATTCAATTTTTTTTTCTAGGAGTTATGCCTCTTTTTTCTAGGAGTTACGCCCCTTTGAACTTATTTACTTTAATGTACTACTGCAACAGTTTGTCATCGCAACTCCTCTCAAACCACACAACAGAATTTCATGAAACTTTGTAGATAATAAGGACATACTATGTAGATGTGCATATCAACAGGAAATTACGGTTCAATTTTTTTTCTAGGAGTTATGCCCCTTTGAACTTATTTGCTTCAATGTACTTCTGCAACAGTTTGTCATCTCAACTCCTCTTAAAACACACAACAGAATTTCATGAAATTTTGTAGATAATAAGGACATACTATGTATATTGACAGGAAATTATTATTCAATATTTTTTCTTATACTTATTTAATTTCTCCAATGACAATGTGGGGACGTGGGGTATGTGAGCGTGCTCACTAAGGTTCTTTAATTTCAATACAACTAAAATGTTGCACGGACCCGTTTTCACGTGTTCCTAGAGGCTGGGTCTCAAGTGTTTAAACACGGGCACTAGGCTCTCAATGCAATTTTCAAGTGTTCACAGAGGCTAGGTCTCAAGTGTTTAAACACGGGCACTAGGCTCTCAATGCCGTTTTCACGTGGTCCTAGAGGCTAGGTCTCCCGTGTTTAAACACGGGCACTAGGCTCTCAATGCAATTTTCAAGTGTTCACAGAGGCTAGGTCTCAAGTGTTTAAACACGGACACTGGGCTCTCAATGCCGGTTTCACGTGTTCCAAGAGGCTAGGTCTCAAGTGTTTAAACACGGGAATTACGCTCTCAATGCCGTTTTCAAGTGTTCACAGAGGCTAGGTCTCAAGTGTTTAAACACGGGCACTAGGCTCTCAATGCCGTTTTCACGTGTTCCTAGAGGCTAGGTCTCCCGTGTTTAAACACGGGCACTAGGCTCTCAATGCCGTTTTCAAGTGTTCACAGAGGCTAGGTCTCAAGTGTTTAAACACGGACACTAGGCTCTCAATGCCGGTTTCACGTGTTCCTAGAGGCTAGGTCTCAAGTGTTAAAACACGGGAATTACGCTCTCAATGCCGTTTTCAACGTGTTCCGTGAGGCTTTAAATCTATCTATCAATCAATCAATCAATCAACTGATTAATCAACCAACCAACCAACCAACCAACCAACCAACCAACCAACCAACCAATCTATCAATCAATTAATTAAGCAATTAATAAAAAATCAATCATGTTTCAGAGGGGAAAGACCGTTAACAATTGTTTTTAAACAATTGATTTATATTTTATCTTGAAATTTTTCTCTTTTAAAAAGCAACACAATATTATATAAATTCCCTTTTTGAAATTTGATTTTTTTTTATAAATATTAAACTCTTCGTATAAATATTTAAATTCAGACCATTCAACATTAAATGCTTACTTTTTATTGATAAATTTACATGTATTGTGTTTCTCTGAAAAAAAAGCCTTTGTTGTATATATCAGCAGTCTGGCATTGTTTTCTTGAAAGAAAAATCCCTCTATGTCAGGTATATAAATTAAATAAATACTATTTTACCTATATCCTTAAGTTACCCCAATTATTTTTGTTTATAATTTTATATACATGTATGTGTTCCATTAGAAAATGTATGAAAATTTTCAAAATTAAAAATGTTTTGTTTTAATCCTTGCTCTTTCACCTTTAATCAGTAGACTTTTTTTCCCCTCAGGGAATTGTACACTTTGTTAGTGCAGTAATTAAGAGTTCACTTTCATAATTAACTGACAATGAAAAGTCATTCATGCATAGCATTTCATAGTGCATGGAAAACCATGTACTATGAAATTTAGAGGGGAAAAAAGCTGACTTTTCATTGGACGAGAAGGGGTGAGTATGTTTTAAATACTTGTAAGTGAAATTACTTGTTAAGAGATGAAAATTAAAAAGCTCTTTTGTTATTATTGTTGTCGATGACATACTATATCTAGATAAATGAACCTTTGTTTATGTATTAAAGTCGCCTACGTCATGATTATATGGTAACGAGAGCTTCAGGGAAATTACGAGCGCACGGGTGAATGGTTCCGGGGTATATAAAACAGAACTTATAGAAACCTAATGATAGATAGGATAGAGTTCTACAGATATATAACATACGACGAGCAAAAGACAGGATAGAGTTCTACAGACATATAACATACGACGAGCAATAACAAGACATTGACTGTTTGGCCAGTTAATACTTCTCGTGTCTTTATAATTTTCAAAATGAAAATTACGTTGTTTTGTGTGTTGGTATTTTGGACGATTTGTTCGACTACATCGAGAGAGATTCCACAACAGTACTCACGTGAGTAGAATAATTCTAGCTTTTACTCGATTACTATTAAATTCCTAATGCATGTAGAGCAAGACTTTGGTTAGCTTGCTTGCTTTATTTAAATATTGTACAATAGTAATTTAGATAACATCCCATTGAACTCAACTTTAATATTTACAGGTTTAAGTTTGCCTATATTTAATGTTTGAAGATGTGAATCTTAACTAGAGGCTCTAAAGAGCCTGTGTCGCTCACCTTGGTCTATGTGAATATTAAAGGAAGCAGATGGATTCATGACAAAATTGTGTTTTGGTGATGTTGATGTGTTTGTACATCTAGATCTTACTTTACTGAACATTCTTGCTGCTTAAAATTATCTCTATCTATAATGAACTTGGCCCATTAGTTTCAGTGGAAAATGTTAGTAAAAATTTACAAATTTTATGAAAATTGTTAAAAATTGACTATAAAGAACAATAACTCCTAAGGGGGTCAATTAACCATTTCGGTCATGTTGACTTATTTGTAAATCTTACTTTGCTGAACATTATTGTTGTTTACAGTTTATCTCTATCAATAATAATATTCAAGATAATGACCAAAAACAGCAAAATTTCCTTAAAACTAACAATTCAGGGTCAGCAACCCAACAACTGGTTGTCCGATTCATCTAAAAATTTCAGAGCAGATAAATGTTGACCTGATAAACAATTTTACCCCATGTCAGATTTGCTCTAAATGCTTTGGGTTTTGAGTTATAAGCCAAAAACTGCATTTTACCCCATGTTCTATTTTTAGCCATGGCGGCCATCTTGGTTGGATGGCCGGGTCACCGGACACATTTTTCAAACTACTAACCCAAAAGATGATTGTGGCCAAGTTTGGATTAATTTGGCCCAGTAGTTTCAGAGGAGAAGATTTTTGTAAAAGATTACTAAGATTTACGAAAAATGGTTCAAAATTGACTATAAAGGGCAATAACTCCTAAAAGGGTCAACTGACCATTTCAGTCATGTTGATTTATTTGTAAATCTTACTTTGCTGAACATTATTGCTGTTTATAGTTTATCTCTATCTATAATAATATTCAAGATAATAACCAAAAAGAGCAAAATTTCCTTAAAATTACTAATTCAGGGCAAGCAACCCAACAACGGGTTGTCCGATTCATCTGAAAATTTCAGGGCAGATAGATCTTGAACTGATAAACAATTTTACCCCCATGTCAGATTTGCTCTAAATGCTTTGGGTTTTGAGTTATAAGCCAAAAACTGCATTTTACCCCATGTTCTATTTTTAGCCATGGCGGCCATCTTGGTTTGATGGCCGGGTCACCAGAAACATTTTTCAAACTACTAACCCAAAAGATGATTGTGGCCAAGTTTGGATTAATTTGGCCCAGTAGTTTCAGAGGAGAAGATTTTTGTAAAATATTACTAAGATTTACGAAAAATGGTTAAAAATTGACTATAAAGGGCAATAACTCCTAAAGGGGTCAACTGACCATTTCAGTCATGTTGACTTATTTGTAAATCTTACTTTGCTGAACATTATTGCTGTTTACTGTTGATCTCTATCTATAATAATATTCAAGATAATAACCAAAAAGAGCAAAATTTCCTAAACATTACTAATTCAGGGGCAGCAACCCAACAACGGGTTATCCGATTCATCTGAAAATTTCAGGGCAGATAGATCTTCACCTGTTTAACAATTCTACCCCATGTCAGATTTGCTCTAAATGCTTTGGTTTTTGAGTTATAAGCCAAAAACTGCATTTTACCCCTATGTTCTATTTTTAGCCATGGCGGCCATCTTGGATGGTTGGCCGGGTCACCGGACACATTTTTTAAACTAGATACCACAATGATGATTATGGCCAAGTTTGGTTTAATTTGGCCCAGTAGTTTCAGAGGAGAAGATTTTTGTAAAAGTTAACGACGACGACGGACGACGGACGACGGACGACGACGGACGCCGGACGCCAAGTGATGAGAAAAGCTCACTTGGCCTTTTAGGCCAGGTGAGCTAATAAAAAGCTTGAGCAAACGTTTATACAAACAAAGCAAGCATTTTTTTTTCATTTTCCCATTCAGTTATACACAATTAACCAAAGTTTTACTCTACAAGCTGTAGGAAATTAGCTGTAAAGTTACAGTAGCAATAAAAATAAAGTGCATCTTGAAAAGAATCTCATGATTCCAATTGTAATCGGAAAGCATAACTTTCATTATAAAATATCTGGTCTCCTCCGGGACCTCTGTGTTACAAGACAGCGATTTAAGTGACAAACCCAACGAAGTACTTCCTTAGCCCAACCGCTTACGGCTGAGGATTAGTATAGTTAGACTATACAAATAATTGGACTCACTAAACATCTATTAATAAAGGGAAGCAATCCCCCTCAAGAGTCACCATACCATGAAGTATATCGAACACAAACCCTAGCTACAATTCCTTTATAACCACCGTGATTTTTTTTAGTTTGGCGCAAAATGTATAACCGGAGAACACGATTCTACGTACGGAATCAGTTTTTTCTCTCCTGGACTCGAACCCGGGACCTCTGTGTAACAAGACAGCGGCCTAGCCGACTGAGTACTTCTTGTAACACGAAGTTCTCGGAGACAGCCGATTTTGCAATAGAATTATGCTCTCCGACAAAAGTTTTGGTCTAAAAGTTGTTTGTATAGGTGACGTATTATTCACACCCTATATATAGATTATATGTATATCCAGACATTAGTACGACAGATACAAAAGGTTATACAGATCAAAATCAACTGTACACTATAAAAAATTCCGTGGTATTACAATGGGCAATTCCAGTTAATTTCTGACAGGTGGGGACGAATGGGGAGAATTTTTTTATGCGTATCTTTTTAAAAATATCATGAAAAACTACCTATCAGATCTAAAAATTAAGACCTATCAGAAGTAGAGTTTCTGTTCATATTGGGTGGATGGGCTTTCATGGGGAAAAATTATTGCAATGATTGTACCCATCAAAATTTTGCTGACACTTCAACCTGTCAGAAGATACCTTCCATCCCTGGTAAACTTTCATTAAGTACATATATATGACTAGTTAGTGTATTTTCGATACCAGATAATGTATGATACGAAACTGTTTAGATACCAAAGCACCCATATGATCTGACAGAGGCATTTTTGTAACCCCTAAGATGTAATTATTTTTACCTTGCCAACTATTTACTACTGCAAGACCCTCAGAAGTTTTTTGTGTATAATTGTACGTGTCAGATGAAAAAAAAAAATACCCTCCTAAGATGTATAAATTTAACACCCCTCAGAAAGGACCATCCATCCCATCCCCCTTTAGCAGACATTAACTGGAATGGTCCAATGGCAATCAGAAACGAAGAAAAAAATCAAATGTACACTGTATGTGATAGTAAAAATAACCAGTCGGTAATAGGATGTTTTATTTTACAGTGAATAACATTGTTTAAAAGTCAATTTTAAACTTCAACAGTTATGTATGTAGTTTTATAGCAAAACATCTAGCATTTATCATAAAAAAAAATGTGGTATGATTGCCAATGAGATAAATGACACAGAAATTAACAGCTATAGGTCACCGTACGGTCTTCATCAATGAGCAAAGTCCATACCGCATAGTTAGCTATAGCATCGAAATGACAAATGTAAAACAATTCTAACAGGAATGTTGGTTTGAGGGTAAGACTTCCATTTGAACCCATCCTACCAGATACGAAGTATAAAATTCATGTGCAAGAATCTAGACAACCTTTCCTTAAAATTGTATAAAGATGCGTTGTGGCACCGTTAAAGTCCAAAATTCCTCTAAAGTCCACAACACCGCTAAAGTCCACAAAAAATTTCCGCTAAAGTCCACAACGCCGCTAAAGTCCACAAACTTTCCGCTAAAGTTCACAAAATTACCTCCGCTAAAGTCCACAAGAAAACGCCGTTATTGTTAAAAACATATTATTCGTTATTTTTATCCCGTTAGTACAATACAAAGCATTGGCCTTTCTTCTCGGTAGTATTTTTTTTTATCAGTTTGATACATGAAAAAAGTACAGTATCGGTATATGATTTTGTTCTATCAATTTTGATCTTGATGGCCAATTTGGACATCATTTCTAAACAGTTTGTAAGTTCGTTATTTATTATTACTGCATTCAACAAGTAATTTTTTTCTCTTATTCTTTGCATATAATCACTTTTTGACATAATTACTGTACAAAGCAAAGGTGCCTCCTAATCTATAACATTTGAACGGCATGCAACAATCTTGATTATATCATTAAACAAAAAAAATACTAAGTTAATGAATTCCCAAAGGTTTCCTGTCGCAAAACTTTTAACCAACGTTTAACGTTATTAATTTCTGTTATGATTTTCAGAACGGAAAAATGAAGCCAGTATGATAAATTCCAAATAAAAAAGAAAATATTCTATGCTTTAAGTTATATTTTTATCGATTAGTATCAGATATCGATGCGTTGAATGGGTTTCTACCAAAATGTCACAACAAAACCTGATTTGATCGATATAGGAAGATGTGGTATGAGTCACAGTGCCAATAAGACAACTCTCTATCCAAGTTAAAATTTATAAAAGACCATTATAGGTCAAGGTACGGCCTTCAACACGGAACCTTGGCTCACACGGAACAGCCAGCTATAAAAGTCCCCAACAATTACAAGTGTAAAACCATTCAAAAGGAAAAACCAATGCCCATAAATGGGGCTTAAGAAAATATACATACACTACATGTAGTTGTTTATCTTGGTAAAGTGTTTTAATCACATGTAAAATTACTCACAAGATTAATTTCTATAAACTCACAAAACGCTAAATCTGTTCTACAGTATTAAACCAATAAAATTGTATTGAAAAGAACAGAAACATTCTTTGATATTATATAATTCGTAAAAGTTTCAGCTTAAAACTTCATACTATTCTTCCATTTAGCCTTTTCAAAATACTAAAAAAAGTATCTTTAAAAGAGAATAAAGAAACGAAATTAACTCTGAAAGCGATACCGTGAACTTTGATGTGACGTACATTTTATCAATCAATATGACTATAGGATAGTTCAACAATTGTTGGTGTTCGGGTTCAATGCAAGATGAACGTGCCTATCGACTTTATTCTATATCCACATCCTGTCTTTATCCTATATCCACATACTCCAATGCTCATAGACACTTATTTTTATTAGTTCTGGATTTCTCAACACACAAATACGTCGGCAAGTTTTTTTTTTATTTGGTCATACTTTTCTTCGGTTAGTTTTGTTTTTCATTTTTGGTGTAAATCAAATTTTTGGATAAGATATAAACTTTGTGTTAGAGTGTTAGAAATTGAGAATTAACGCTTCAAAATAGATAAATTACCAAATAAACAAATAAACCTATGAGAGGTCTGCTTCTATTGGTACTAATTTTGATTAAAATCTTACATGAAATAGTTCCTAAATATTTGTTATGAAAAATATCCGTAGATTTCATGATATATATAACAACTAATTATAGGTGACAAATACTTCTGACCATTTTACTTTACTGGCTTATCGGTTTTTGAAGTACAACGTTCCTAAATGTTCTAAAAACTTATCTTCCAAAATATACATGTGTGTACTTCCATAACTTCAATTGCAATTTGAGCATTTGAACTTAATTTCATACTAAAAAATTTAGCGTCACTTTTTAGCTCACCTGGCCCAAAGGGCCAAGTGAGTTTTTCTCGTCACTTTGCGTTCGGCGTCGTCCAGCGTCGTCGTCGTCGTCGTCGTTAACTTTTACAAAAATCTTCTCCTCTGAAATTACTTAAACAAAGTGTAACTAAACTTATCCACAATCATCATAAGAGTATATAGTGTCCGATAACACTGCCCGCGAACGAAGATGGCAGACATGGCTAAAATTAGTACATAGGGTAAAATCATTTTTTGGTTTATATCTCTGAAACTGAAGCATTTAGAGCAAATCTGACGGTGGCAAAAATGTTCATCAGATTAAGATATATCTGCCCTGAAATTTTCAGACAACCAGTAGTTGGGTTGCTGTCCCTGAGTTCTTTGCTATTATCTTAGATATTATCATAGTATCTAAATATAAATGATATCTTATACTATAAATTATGATTTTAACCTTATTTTACATGATTTCCAAAGGATCAGTAAATACAGGTGAGCGACACAGGCTCTTTAGAGACTCTAGTTTATTTGGTTAAAGTTTTTATTTCATTTTCTGACTCTTGATAAATTTGACAAATGCACATGTATGGTCGACCTCATACTAAACCATACGAGTATACTCATACGGTACGAGTATACGTTCAGGTATACTTATATGGTCCACATTATACGCGTAAGGGTTCAAATCAGATACACTCATATTGTCTGGAACATCTATACTATCAAACGAGAAGACCTCATTTTGTGTGTCGCTTCTCTTCCTTCCACAATAAATCAATCACCATGCCTCTGTGTCCTATAGGTAACATGCATAGTCGCATTTGTCATCCATTCTTATGATTATTCAGATTGAGTTATTTTGGGAGAAAAACGACAAAAAAGGAGTCCGGATATGATTCCGTCATCAGACTAAATTTTAGTCATGATTAAGGCATCCGGTTTGAAACATGCACAAATACAACCAATCGTATGATAGATTACAAAAATGAAAAATAAATAAGCCAATGATAGCGTTCTCCATATCATGATGTTTAGGTCGCAAGAACCACAACTATTATACATCCTTATGGAGGACAATTATTTTTCGCGTTTATCTACACGTAAAGTACGATTATACTACTTTAATATATATAGAGACTCTGTCCTATAGGTAACATGCATAGTCGCATTTGTCATCCATTCTTATGATTATTCAGATTGAGTTATTTTGGGAGAAAAACGACAAAAAAGGAGTCCGGATATGATTCAGTCATCAGACTAAATTTTAGTCATGGATAAGACATCCGGTTTGAAACACCAATCGTATGATAGATTACAAAAATGAAAAATAAATAGGCCAATGATAGCGTTCTCCATATCATGATGTTTAGGTCGCAAGAACCACAACTATTATACCTCCTTATGGAGGACAATTATTTTTCGCGTTTATCTACACGTAAAGTACGATTATACTACTTTAATATATATAGAGACTCTCTGTATTCTGTCTACTGTTTTCTTTGAAATGTTTACTATTTAAGGGGTCATACCAGTTGCATATATATTAAAATAAGTAAAACATGTGACACAAGTACAACCAATCGTATGATCATAGATGACAAAAATGAAAAATAAATAAGCCATTCAGAGCGTTCTTTATATCATGGTGTTTAGATCGCAAGAATCACACCTATTATATCTCTTTAGAGAGGACAATTATTTTTCGCGTTTCATATCATGGTGTTTAGATCGCAAGAACCACAACTATTATACCTCCTTAGAGAGGACAATTATTTTTCGTGTTTATCTACATGTAAACTACGATTGTAATACTTTAATATATAGAGACTCTCTGTATTCTGTCAGGGACTTTCTATGTTAGTATAGAAAGTCGACCTCGACCAAAAACTTTAACCTGAAGCGGGAGAGACGAACGGATGGACGATTGAACGAACGAACGAACGGATGCACAGACTAGAAACATAATGCCCATAAAAGGGGCATACAAATTTATTGTTGAAAGGGAAAAAAGTGATTTAGCGAAAATGAAAATAAGGTAGAGATTAGAGGGAGACAGGACCTTTTTCGAGGCGTCGGCATTTGGTGTTTTTAAGCTCGGGATTTGGGGATTGAACCTTACGGGATCCGGGAATATTTTTTTCGATTTCGGGATTTCGGGATATGAATTTCTTTCAATTCTGTATCTCGGGATTTAATTGTTTTAAGCCCGGGATTCCGGGATCAGGACCCCTCCGACCACCCCTCAAATTAGCCTTAATCGGTTTTAGTCATTTATACAAGATTCATATTCTACCAGTGGCATCTTAATAAGGCTCTCAAAATAAAAAGCACCGATGGATTGTTCTAGAAGCATATTTTATTAGACTAATAATGGTCTATATATAAGCTGTTACATTTATTTCATGTTTGAAACGGTGGAAATTTTTAATTTGATTTGACTTTTACCAAAAGAAGCATTGTAGCAAAGGAGAAGAATAATTGTGGTCTGAGGCCAGAAACACGAAAATAATTGAATTCAACAGAAAGGAAACAAATATCGAACTTTAGGGAGAGGGCTTTTGATACCTTTTGTGAAATTCTCCATACAAAATATCTTTTACAAAAAAAATCATCCTACAACAGTTTGCAAGCTGTATATGCCCACGATTTCGCGGGTGTGTTCTAGTATATATATATACATGTAGCATTGTTGAAAAAAAACTTATACTTGTACTCATCATGGATAATACACAATACAGAACCACATCCGCGTATAATTTATTCAATTCATCTTTCATTCTGAAACAAATTCATTTTCCTTTTTGAAAACAAAACAAACAGTTGTTTATAATGTCTGTGTCATTTTGGTCTCTTGTGGACAGTTGTCTCATTGGCAATCATACCATATCTTCTTTTTTATATGCAAACCAAAGAGTGGTGGAAATCTGCTGAGCACCACAAAATGCATGAATGTGTGGTATTCTTTATCATTATTTTGATTTCAAAAAAGAACATGATGGATCCAAGTCTATTTTTGAGATTTACGGACCGTTTTGGCTGCTGTGGAACCTTACAGACACTGAATGGAAATCTTACTTATGTTTTATAGATATTGCAAAAGAAATTTAAATATCAAATATAGGCTCCAAATTATGTCTCCAGCATATACATAAAGAGAACGCTATGTTGGAGTTTCTTGTGGATGAACAAATATTTACTAAAGAATAAAAAGAGTATAATAGTTAGATAACTTTTCAGAAATGTTGTCTGTTTGATTGATAGAAAATCGCATAAAAATCGATAAAGCAAATACTATAATTTTTTCATTCATCAAAATCTATAATACTAAAATTACGAGGTCCAATTTGTCAGCCGTCATCACGTAAAAACGACGAATCAAAGAATTCAACTTTATATATAACTAATATAGTACAAAGGTGTAGATTAAAAATTACACCACACCAGGCCCTTTTGTTTTGTAATTAAGAAGTTCCGGGTCGAGTCCGAAACCGATACCAATAGTATATTCACCTGTTACCGATTACCTTATCTGTACGTTCCGCATCTGACAGGCGCACCACCAAACGGTGTATTCAGGATTAATATGCTATATAGTATTACACGGGTCATAATCACAGGGTTGACACTACTTAATTGTCAAATTGTTACCTATTGTAGTATTTTAATCAGTTAGACTTTCTAAGATAACAATACGAATACTAACAATCTGGACTAAAATAAGGCGTATAGGTACAGTTTTCAATTTGTTAGCGGGCATGACGTAAAACAGCGAATCAAAGAATTCAATATTTATAACTAATATAGGACAATGCTGTTGATTAAAAAATACTCCAATCCAGGACCTTTTGTTTTCCAAATAATTAATATTATCAATAATTGATAAGTTCCAGTTTGACGGGTTCAAACAGAAAGATTTGAAAGCAGAGAAAACTGTGTATCTTATAATCAGCATGACTTTATCAGATGACAATACTAATACTAAAATAAGGCTTGCGCATAGTTATATACTTTAATTCAGTCACGGACCCGCGTTATACGGGTGTGTTCTAGTAGAATTTATGCTGACAAGAAATACTTTCTAAGAACAAAAGTCCGTGCTTTTAATTAGATCTATAATATCGGTTGTAAAAAACAGAAAATTGTCTTTTGATAATGAAAAAAAATGTTTGGACTTTAACGGTGCTTTTTTGTGGACTTTAGCGGAACTTGTTGTTGTGGACTTTAACGGTGTTTTCTTGTGGACTTTAGCGGAGGTCATTTTGTGGACTTTAGCGGAAATTTTGTGGACTTTAGCGGCGTTGTGGACTTTAGCGGAAAATTGTTGTGGACTTTAGCGGTGTTGTGGACTTTAGAGGAATTGTGGACTTTAACGGTGCCACAATGCGTTAATAATGTTTTAACGGATAACCTGCTGAATAAACGAAGTTTTGTTTAATGTTTGGACCTGCACAGTTACGACTTTTAAATAGTTATATACTAGTATTTACGAAAAGACAATATTTCTATAGTGAATGCAAACCGATGAACTCGAAAACTTAGTGTGTAATATAGGGTATATTTTTTGGAAATTTTACACATACTTAGGATTATGCTAGTACACTTGAAGGTTTGTTAGGCCAAATGAAAAAAAAATGTGTGTTTCTTATTTCCCCACCTACCCTATATTTTAAACTTTGAAATAGCCTAACTTAAAGGTGTTTTTTTTTTCAATTTTTAATAGGCACTGTTAAAGTCCGAATTTCTCAGACTCAATGTAAAAAAAATCCCTAACTTCCTCCTCTATTCATTTAAAGATGTAATAGTGGACACATATTATTTTATTTTGCCTTACCTGAAAGATCTTTAGATGTGCATGTACACATGATTCTTTTCTCTTTTTTTTTTTTTATCAATTTACAGCAATGATAGACTTTTTTAAATTTCAGTTTATTAGCTTCTACAGATCAATTGTTTTTTTTTTGTTTTTTTCTAAACAACAATCGTACATTTTTAAGAAATTAATATTTGTTGATTTTTTTTTCTATAATTATCTCGATTAATAATAACATGAAACAACATGCATGTATTTTCATGTTTCTTATAACATTGATTTCTTTAAAATGTACGATTGTTGTTTAGAGAAAATAAAACAATTTATCTGTATCATCCGCATTATTTTATTCTTGATTTTGTAAACTTTTTTCATAAAAGTGAATGTTATGTTGTTTTTGTTCATCGGTTTTGCCGAAACCTTTCGGAATTTTGATTCCTCAATGCTTTTCAACTTCGATCATAATGTGGCCTTTTTCACCATTCAAACGTCACTGATTCGTCTTTTGTAGACGAAAAGCGCGTCTGACGTACTACATTTGAATCTTGGTATCAATGAGTGTATCTACTTTTAGTGTATGTACATATAAATCTTTATTGCAAAATTAAACCCATAAGGGTCAAGCAATAATACAATCAAACATTTTTTTTTTACAATACAATGCAATACAATGTAATTAAATACAATATATAGAATAATAGAACATATTAGAGTTTAATTATAAATTTATATAAAATACACCATCATAAGCTTGTCTGACATGGGTCTGACTCCCTCAGTTCTAAAGACTGCTTAATGAAGACTCCAATATGACAAACAAGTCAAAAAGATTAGAACACAATGATATGTTAATGTCACAATACAAAAAGAAATGAAATTCGTCATCTACGACTCCACATTTTTTATATTTTAATTTTTTTCAATAATTCAAAAGGTTGAGCGCTGAGAACATTACGTTTTTGGTTGTCCGAACTGACCTTACGACCACTGGTTGTTGTCTGTTACCATGATTATGATGGTTTTTTTTTAGCAGGTGTATGTCTTGATTTTTGTTTTCTCTGTTGCATCTTTTCACATTAATGTATCTGAGGCTTTTTACAGAGCATAATGTTAGCGTTGTTAGGGTTTGCACATCTTTGAAGGCTGTACCGTGATCCTTGTAGTTATTCATATATAGTCCTTGGCCTTTGGTGGGCCACACTGACAATTAAACATAGCACGTCTTATTTTGCTGTAATTTTTTCTCACACTTTTCCCTCTTTTCCAGATCCTAATTTTTACCCTATATGATCCCTCATACCCACTGTTTTACCCTATATGATCCCTCATACCCACTGTTTTACCCTATATGATCCCTCATACCCACTGTTTTACGCTCTATGTATCTCACATTCCAAAAGCTTAGGGCTTACTAAAAATAGTAAAAAGAGATACAAAGCGAATAAAGCATTGAGAGAGCCTGAAAATGTGTCACTGTATGAAGTCACTTTCTATAGTTCCATCACAGGCACTTGTCGCTAATTTCCCAATGCATGTAAATAAAGACTTTGGTTAACTTGCTTGCTTTGTTTGTATACTGTGACCATTGTAATTGGGATAACTTGAAAATTCCTAATGTAAATAGTGTATATATATGTTGTTGTGTTATGATTGTTAATTTATTTTTCGTTTATTTTTTTGGTGGTGGAACTGTTCGACATACAAAAGTATGGTTACCTTATAAAGGGTGTAAAGATCAGAGAAGATAATGCCCAAATTGCAATCAAATTTGAATATAATATACAGGTTAAAATATGCTAATTATATACATGTACTGTTCGAGGATGTCAATGTTAATTATAAAGCTTGAATTAACGTTTATAACAGAGCAAGCAACCCTACCAAAGTTTTACTTTGCAAGCATTAGGAAATTAGCTGTAACCGTAAACAAGTGTTCGTAAAAAGGGAAATAGTTTGTTTGTCTATTCTTGGTCCGTGTAACACTTAAATCAATTCAAAGTTTTAAAAAGTTTTGAAATTTTAGATTTTTGGAATTTTGATCAAAGTTTTAAAATATCAAAATTTCAAATTGTGTAAAAGTTTTGAAATTTTGAAATTTTAACCAAAACTATCAAAATATTAAAATTCTAAATATCGTTTATAAATTTGATAGTTTAGGAATTTGATCAAACTTTTAAAATACTAAACCTAACGTGCAATTTTGATTATTTCACTTTTTGAAAGTTTGATTTTTAAATTTTTGATTAAAATATCAAAAATAGAAAAGGGGCGAAAAGAGGGGTACCTGTAAACACTGATGTAAACACGGCTCTGATAACAATCATTCTTAGTTATAAATAAAAAGCACGAAATATATCAAATCATTTTTAATTACAAAATAAATAATGAAAAGAAGAAGTCGTTTCTTTATAAAACATATTAGACATCACATGGGATAACAGTATCCTGAAATTTTAAGGTTGTGCATCTATCAAAAAAAATAGTTAAACCGATTTAAACCGGAATCAAATAAGTTGATTAAAAATCTCTTATATTAGGTTAGCGTTTGAGATAAATAATTCAGAGCTATTTGGTGTTCCCAGTGCCCAACATTTAGAAGTAACAGTGAAAACTGACCAACTCCCAGTAAACCAAATAGTATTATTCGTCTTTTTGACGTTCCTGATACAGGTAGATCCACTTCGGTCGCATGCAACTTTAAACGTTTTGTTTTCTTTTTTATCGATTGCATGACGATAATTTATTGCCTTTTATGATTTATTTCAGTTCCAAGACATAATACGGAAGGAATACTTAATGTATAGCTTCGCAATGAACGTTGTGCTAGGCGTGCTTCAGCTGGCCCCTAGACAAAAAAAGTCACGGTACTCGTTCAGTGATTATAGACATCATACTAAACTCCGAAATATAACAATGAACTAAAATTAAAATCATGCAAGACTTAAAAGGACAGAGGCTCCTGAATTGGGACAGGCGCACAAATGCGGCGGGGTTTAACATGTTTCGTGAGATCGCAACCCTCCCCTATACCTCTAGCCAATAAAGAATGAAAAACACACAGTAATCCGAACATTAAAACGCACTTGAAAAAGAAATACAAGTCCTATATCAGAATAGGAAACAAAAGAAACTAATCAAAATGACAATGATAATAAATTAACAAAGCACTACTATCTATAAAGCTAGCAGTTACTGTCATACGCCAGCTCCAAACCTCAATGAAACTTATTGAAAGGTTAATATGTCTCCATTATGCACACTCTCTCCCTGTTGTATTTATTGCTAATTTGTTCCGGAACATTCATGAAATATTTGTCACTGGCAACAAAAAAATCGATAATTTAAAATAGGTTGTTTACGTACAAATTACGGAGAAACTTAGGATTCAGCTCCTTCGGACAAAGTAGTCATTATAGATGGATTTTGATATGTTTTAACTTCACTTTGGTCAAACACCTCTTCAATTGTTTCGGTTCTTATTTTTCTTGACTTTCAAATTTCAGTTTTAAGCGTTCTGTAGGTGAATTCTTTACTTAAAATTCAGCGTTTTACATGGTACTGGTTTTTCGAGAGCAACATTGGTGTATGGCCAAAAATGGAAAAATCCATCATGCAGCTGACAGTGTGGCTTCTCTTTACACGCCCCATTCTGACTGGATGTACCTGTGTTCTTTTAATTTGCTCAAAGTCGATTGTCGTACGATAACTTAAAAATGCTCAAATAACAAAATGCAAATACGTAACAATAATATCCCATAATACAAAAAAAATCTCTTTCCTTTTATTTACTATTTTAAAACAGTGGTTGATTTAGGACCCATAATGAAGCTACGTATATGATAACCAGTACAAACATTGTCTATAAGGGAGCAACCATTTAACTTTAAAAGTGGGGTGTGGTTGTTTTGTCAAAGCGCTCACAATTTTATTAAGTTTTTCATCGCTATTAATCAACTTATCTGGTTCAAAATTAAACACTATAAGCTTAAGGCATGGAGAAAATTTGGATTCAGAATTTTTCTTTTGTCCTCTGCTTGCACAGAATATTATTTTTTCATCAAATTGGGGATCAGTATAGAATATTCTAATGTACCATTATCGAAGCCCCTCGTGGAAGTATCAAAGTAAAAAAAAAGTGACTATCTATATATTGGATTCCCCAAAAGATTACCATTTATCGCTGATATAAACTTTTGAAAAGAATTTTCAATTTTCAAAATGCCGACACCTACAAATGGATAGATGGGCGCTTAATGTAGTACAACGGCAACTATTACATAAATATGAATGCTGAAAATAATGTTTATGGTATACGTTTATATATGATATGAATGGTTTCAACTTTTACAAAACCAGAGCTATAAGTTGGATATAAACGTTTACTTTATTTGGCCTTTTTAATTTTATTTGACATTATTTGCCTTTTTAACTTAATTTGATTCTAGCGTCACTGATAAGTCTTTTGTAGACGATACTCGCGTCTGGCGCAAAAACCGGCAAAATTTGTATCCTGGTATCCATCTAATGATGAGTTTATGTAGATACCTTGTAACAGTATCTTGGCTTCAATCTACTAATATTTTATCTTAGAACTCTTAATTTCAGCGTAAATATGATCAAAAACCTCCCACATTGTAGACTAGCACAACCTTAATTGGGACACCATGCATTCAGTATTCCTACCGTACCAAAAAAATATTAAAGTCATAAGAAACCTCAAATTAAAAAAAGTCATGCATATGTTTTTTTTTATAACTAAATGGATAGTTTTCATTATACAACTTATGTACATATACTCTTTTTTTGAGGAAAACTCTTTAATTTGTCTTAAGTTTACTTATTTTTATACGCCCGTCAAAATTATTATGGTATACAAATGTCCGGTGTCCGTCTGTCAGTCCGTCCGTCCGTCTGTCTGTCCGTCCGTCCGTCTGTCCGTCCGTCTGTCCGTTTGTCCGGCGTAAACATGTCGCACCGTAACTTGAGAACGACTTATCTAAATTTCATGAAACTTAATATAGTTGTATTTTATGATGGTCAAATGATTTGATATACTTTTTGGTGAGAATAAGATTTAAACTTTTTGTGTTACGGCACTTTATAACTAAAACAAGGGTGTGTTTTTTTTTCATATGTCGCACCGTATCTCAAAGACAATTATTGATTATTGCTTAAAACTTTACACACTTCTTTGTTATATTAATCTAAAGATCTGTATACTTTTTGGTGATGACTTAAAATTCTATTTTTGAATTATTGAGTTTTTTGTAAAAAAGGGGAGGGTTTTTTTTACATGTTGCGCCGTATCTCAAAAACAATTTATGATTATTGCTTGAAACTGTACACACTTCTTTGTTATATTAATCTAAAGATCTGTATACTTTTTGGTTTGATTCAAAATTTTATTTTAGTGATATTTGTAAAAAAAAACAGGGTTTGGGGGGGGGGGGGGGTTTCACATGTCCCGCCGTGTCTCAAAAGCAATAAATAGTAATTGCTTAAAACTTTCTCAGAAACTATTTCTGATTATTGCATAAAACTTCCTCACAAGACGTCGGGCGTATCATGCGCTCATTGCGCAGCTGTTTATTAATTGCTTGCTTCCAGCAATTCGCCGACATATTTTCCGTATGCATAGTGACCTGAGCGTAACCCTCCTCGTAAAAAATCCGGTGATCGCAATACGCATGGATCTGTCATCAAAATAAACAATTACCTGATTGTACATGTTAAACACGTGCTCAATAGCCATGCTTTTTGTTATTTGTTTACTATAAGGTGACAATCGGTAAACTTCGGCTTTAAAACACGGCATTTAATGAGCAGCCATATTTGTAAAATCATAACAGACAGAGAGAAAAAAAATTGACGATTATACGATATATTTGCGTAAAAAAATGACAGTTCTAAGTTTATGATATACACATGCATAGGTTCAAGAATTGGATAAACATTATTTTTCACCACTCACTGGTTTCATATGACTTTAACTAAAATCATTGACACAAGGCAATATAATTATGATCATCATGCAATCGATAAAAAGGAAAACATAACGTTAAAAGTTAAGACCGAAGCGCTTTTCTGGATCGACCTTCTTAGGGACCGCTCAAAGCTGAATATTTAGGGCCAACAACTTACAAAGAACAGATTAAAACGTTAAAGATGATCGTTCAATGATATATTCTTTAGGCAACATGATTGCAAAAAGGAAGAAGTCGTAGAGCAAAACAGAAAAACAGAACAATTTGAAATCAAAAGAGATGATATACCGTGTATTGAGCCTTTTTATTGCGTAGAGTTCAATAGAAAATATATATACGTGCTCAACTAACCATACTATTTGACCTACTGCGAGTTGTTCAGTTTTTGTCGAGCCTGCAACTTTTGTTGCAGAAAGCTCGACATAGGGATAGTGATCTGGCGGTGGCGGCGTTAGCTAACTTCTTAAAAGCTTTATATTTTAGAAGATAGAAGACCTGGATGCTTCATACTTTGTATATAGATGCCTCATGTTACGAACTTTCCGTCAGTCACATGTCAAATGTCCTTAACCTCATTTTCATGGTTCAGTGACTACTTGAAAAAAAAGTTAAGATTTTTTGTAATGTAAAATTCTCTCTTATTATAAGTAATTGGATAACTATATTTGGTATGTGCGTACCTTGCAAGGTCCTCATGCCCGTCAGACAGTTTTCACTTGACCTCGACCTCATTTCATGGATCAGTGAACAAGGTTAAGTTTTGGTGGTCAAGTCCATATCTCAGATACTATAAGCAATAGGTCTAGTATATTCGGTGTATGGAAGGACTGTAAGGTGTACATGTCCAACTGGCAGGTGTCATCTGACCTTGACCTCATTTTCATGGTTCAGTGGTTATAGTTAAGTTTTTGTGTTTTGGTCTGTTTTTCTTATACTATATGCAATAGGTCTACTATATTTGGTGTATGGAATGATTGTAAGGTGTACATGTTTAGCTGACAGGTGTCATCTGACCTTGACTTCATTTTCATGGTTCAGTGGTCAAAGTTAAGTTTTTGAGTTTTGGTCTATTTTTCTAATACTTTATGCATTAGTCAACTATATTTGGTGTATGGAAATATTTTATGATCTATATGTCTGTTACGCAGGTTTTATTTGACTTTGACCTCATTTTCAGGGTCCATTGCTAAGTGTTAAGTGTTTGTGTTTTGGTCTGTTTTTCTTAATTTATAAGCAAATAAGTCAACTATATTTGTTGTATTGAAGAATTTTGAGCTGTACATGTCTGCCTGGCATGGTTCATCTGACCTTGACCTCATTTTCATGGTTCATTGATCATTATGTTTCGTTTTCTTTGGTTAATGTTGAGTTTATGTGACAGTTGTAATAAAGCTTTATATTTAGGTCTATCAACATAATATCAATGATTAGTAAAGAAGGCGAGACATTTCAGCGTGTGCACTCTTCTTACTGTTACTCCTGTTTCTCCTAAAATATGGGTGCTAGAAAAACCAGCAAGTAAAATGGCCAATATCAGAGCCGTACGTCTTGTTTTGAAATGAATTCTCTTCTTTTGAGAAATATTTATTTTGTCATCCAATTTTTCACCGCTTACCACTGTCTGTCTGTGGTTTTATTTCATACATTAACTTTTAAGTATCAGTATGTTTTCAATTCATATTGTTTCGTTTCGTTCCGCATTTATTTCGTTTCGCTTTTTACAGGTACCCCTCTTTTTGCCCCTTTTCTATTTTTGATATTTTAATCAAAAATTTAAAAAATCAAACTTTCAAAAAGTGATATAATCAAAATTGCACGTAAGGTTTAGTATTTTAAAAGTTTGATCAAATTCCTAAACTATCAAATTTAAAAACGATATTTAGAATTTTAATATTTTTAATTAACAATTTGGTTAAAATTTAAAAATTTAAAAATTTAAAAACTTTTACACAATTTGAAATTTTGATATTTTAAAACTTGATCAAAATTCCAAAAATCCAAAATTTAAAAACTTTTTAAAACTTTGAATTGATAAGTGTTACACGGACCATTCTGCCGCCGTGAACCATTCATCGATCGACATCATTCCGAAATAAACTGGACCCCTGCTGTTGTTTCAATTCTTATCTTTGTGTCGAAGTATCAATCTGGATAACTGTAACCAAATTCTACCATTTTTGCACAGTCTCTTGTATTTAATCACTAATTTACTGTAATTCAAGCGATGGTGGTAAATTACAATACTGATTATTTACTCATTGTTTTTCGAACATCCTGGCACTGAAATCATTGAGATGAGACACAGGGGCTTGTTTAGTGGATCAGACGAGGTTTTACTGTCTGATGATCGCTATCCTATATAAAAAGGGGGTCTCATTGGGAGGTTCTGATCCCGGATCCCGCTTACTGTTTTGTCAGATTCCCGTATCCCGCTTACACTATGTACGTAAGCAATTCTCATTTTTTGTAATTTCCCGTGTCCCGCCCGTTTTCACGGCACAATAATTTGACTTTCACATGTCACGCTGACAAAAAGTCGGCAATCCCGCGTCACGCTTAGACCCCAATGAGACCCACTAAAAAAAACAGGATAGCGATCGCCAATGACAGTAAAACCTCTTCTAATCCACTAAACAAGCCCCTGTGGAGGAGATTGGAACTGCAAGTGAAACATGTGATATTAAACATAAACCCTTTTCACTATAGTATAGATGCTATTTATTATTCATTATCGCTATTTTACAAAATTTTCGTTCGATCTTCCTGACTGATAATTTTCTTTCTCAGTGGAGTCCAATGCTATGAAAAATTACTGCTAGAAACAGAGACATATAAAACTATAAATTTGTCTCTGCTAGAAACATGTAGAAACTATATATAAGGGCTGACGTGCCAGTTTGTCAATGAAATTGACAACATGGTAATAGGTAAAATAACGATCAACAGATTATTATTGGTCGTCTCAACTCAATTGCTTTTCTCAGTTTCGCCGGACCGGCTCATAGAAAATCAATCTTGTTGAGATGATCCACGATAATTGTATAATCTATAATTACATGTATCTACTCTTTGAATACTAAATGACTGTCTTACTTTTCATGTCTAAGATGTATATTTATATAGACAATAGTCTGAATAGAACACTGTCTTACTTTGCATGTCTAAGATGTATATTTATATAGACAATAGTCTGAATAGAACACTGTCTTACTTTGCATGTCTAAGATGTATATTTATATAGACAATAGTCTGAATAGAACACTGTCTTACTTTGCATGTCTAAGATGTATATTTATATAGACAATAGTCTGAATAGAACACTGTCTTACTTTGCATGTCTAAGATGTATATTTATATAGACAATAGTCTGAATAGAACACTGTCTTACTTTGCATGTCTAAGATGTATATTTATATAGACAATAGTCTGAATAGAACTTGTCCTACTTTGCATGTCTAAGATGTATATTTATATAGACAATAGTCTGAATAGAACACTGTCTTACTTTGCATGTCTAAGATGTATATTTATATAGACAATAGTCTAAATAAAACACTGTCTTACTTTGCATGTCGAAGATGTATATTTATATAGACAATAGTCTGAATAGAACACTGTCTTACTTTGCATGTCTAAGATGTATATTTATATAGACAATAGTCTGAATAGAACATTGTCCTACTTTGCATGTCTAAGATGTATATTTATATAGACAATAGTCTGAATAGAACACTGTCTTACTTTGCATGTCTAAGATGTATATTTATATAGACAATAGTCTGAATAGAACACTGTCTTACTTTGCATGTCTAAGATGTATATTTATATAGACAATAGTCTGAATAGAACATGGTCTTACTTTGCATGTCTAAGATGTATATTTATATAGACAATAGTCTGAATAGAACACTGTCTTACTTTGCATGTCTAAGATGTATATTTATATAGACAATAATCTGAATAGAACATTGTCCTACTTTGCATGTCTAAGATGTATATTTATATAGACAATAGTCTGAATAGAACATGGTCTTACTTTGCATGTCTAAGATGTATATTTATATAGACAATAGTCTGAATAGAACACTGTCTTACTTTGCATGTCTAAGATGTATATTTATATAGACAATAGTCTGAATAGAACACTGTCTTATTTTGCATGTCTAAGATGTATATTTATATAGACAATAGTCTGAATAGAACATGGTCTTACTTTGCATGTCTAAGATGTATATTTATATAGACAATAGTATGAATAGAATACTGCCTTACTTTGCATGTCTAAGATGTATATTTATATAGACAATAGTCTGAATAGAACACTGTCTTACTTTGCATGTCTAAGATGTATATTTATATAGACAATAGTCTGAATAGAACATGGTCTTACTTTGCATGTCTAAGATGTATATTTATATAGACAATAGTCTGAATAGAACATTGTCCTACTTTGCATGTCTAAGATGTATATATTTATATAGACAATAGTCTGAATAGAACATGGTCTTACTTTGCATGTCTAAGATGTATATGTATATAGACAATAGTCTGAATAGAACATTGTCCTACTTTGCATGTGTAAGATGTATATTTATATAAACAATAGTCTGGATAGAACACTGTCTTACTTTGCATGTCTAAGATTTATATTTATATAGACAATAGTCTGAATAGAACATGGTCTTACTTTGCATGTCTAAGATGTATATTTATATAGACAATAGTCTGAATAGAACATTGTCTTACTCTGCATGTCTAAGATGTATATTTATATAGACAATAGTCTGAATAGAACATTGTCTTACTTTGCATGTCTAAGATGTATATTTATATAGACAATAGTCTGAATAGAACACTGTCTTACTTTGCATGTCTAAGATGTATATTTATATAGACAATAGTCTGAATAGAACATTGTCTTACTCTGCATGTCTAAGATGTATATTTATATAGACAATAGTCTGAATAGAACATTGTCTTACTTTGCATGTCTAAGATGTATATTTATATAGACAATAGTCTGAATAGAACACTGTCTTACTCTGCATGTCTAAGATGTATATTTATATAGACAATAGTCTGAATAGAACATTGCCTTAGTTTGCATGTGTAAGATGTATATTTATATAGACAATAGTCTGAATAGAACATTGTCTTACTTTGCATGTCTAAGATGTATATTTATATAGACAATAGTCTGAATGGAACATATTTATTCCTTTACACATTTCAAAAAAATCTGCATACAGATCTATGTTTCAGCTATCGCATTCTCAAGATCGCATTAATAAAATCCTCGCAATAATTTCTGAATTTACAGAATGTGTTAATATTGTATTGTTATTGGTATTAATGTTGACTAAAAGCTCTACAGAGCTTATATTTGTAATATTCATGCATGTAACCCTGATTTAAAATAAAATTTTCTAATCTTCTATTCTATTTTCTTTCAAATTAGTAATTTCATTGATTGGAAATAAATGAAATTTAACTCATTCAATATCTGTTGGATTGTCATCGAAAGCAGATGGATATAAATTGCAAGTTGAGGATTGAAAAGAACTTTACATTTTATTTGCAGGAAATGCCAAAATAGCAAAAGAATTCAATGAACTGGAACATCTATTGAAAGAACGAGAATATGTAAGTACTATAAAATGTATAACACCTCTGTCCCAGGGTAGGGGTAGAGATCCTGCTAACATGAATATATAAGTACTATAACATGTATAACACCACTGTCCCAGGGTAGGGGTAGGGATCCTGCTAACATAAATATGTAAGTACTATAACATGTATAACACCACTGTCCCAGGGTAGGGGTAGAGATCCTGCTAACATAAATATGTAAGTACTATAACATGTATAACACCACTGTCCCAGGGTAGGGGTAGGGATCCTGCTAACATGAATATATAAGTACTATAACATGTATAACACCACTGTCCCAGGGTAGGGGTAGGGATCCTGCTAACATAAATATGTAAGTACTATAACATGTATAACACCACTGTCCCAGGGTAGGGGTAGAGATCCTGCTAACATGTATACGTAAGTACTATAACATGTATAACACCACTGTCCCAGGGTAGGGGTAGGGATCCTGCTAACATGAATATGTAAGTACTATAACATGTATAACACCACTGTTCCAGGGTAGGGGTAGAGATCCTGCTAACATAAATATGTAAGTACTATAACATGTATAACACCACTGTCCCAGGGTAGGGGTAGGGATCCTGCTAACATAAATATGTAAGTACTATAACATGTATAACACCACTGTCCCAGGGTAGGGGTAGGGATCCTGCTAACATAAATATGTAAGTACTATAACATGTATAACACCACTGTCCCAGGGTAGGGGTAGAGATCCTGCTAACATAAATATGTAAGTACTATAACATGTATAACACCACTGTCCCAGGGTAGGGGTAGGGATCCTGCTAACATAAATATCCGGTAAGTACTATAACATGTATAACACCACTGTCCCAGGGTAGGGGTAGGGATCCTGCTAACATAAATATGTAAGTACTATAACATGTATAACACCACTGTTCCAGGGTAGGGGTAGGGATCCTGCAAACATAAATATGTAGGTATTATAACATGTATAACACCACTGTCCCAGGGTAGGGGTAGGGATCCTGCTAACATAAATATGTAAGTACTATAACATTTATAACACCACTGTCCCAGGGTAGGGGTAAGGATCCTGCTAAGGGAGCTACCATTTGATTTTTATGGGGGGGGGCTAGAATGAAAAATTTTGTCCTGCATTTTTTTTTAGCTGTAATCTCTGTCCTGCCTTTTTATTTTTCACTCTGTTCGGTCCCGCTTTTTTTTTTTTAGTTTATCCTGACTTTTTATTACCTAAATTGTAGTCCTGACTTTTTTTTTTTGCAAGTGTCTCATCCTGCCTTTTTTTTTTTACTCAAAACTCCTGTCCTGCCTATTTTTTTCAAATTTCATCCTAGCCCCCCCCCCCCATAAAAATCAAATGGTAGCTCCCTAACATAAATATGTAAGTACTATAACATGTATAACACCACTGTCCCAGGGTAGAGGTAGGGATCCTGCTAACATAAATATATAAGTACTATAACATGTATAACACCACTGTCCCAGGGTAGGGGTAGGGATCCTGCTAACATAAATATGTAAACTTACTATAACATGTATAACACCACTGTCCCAGGGTAGGGGTAGGGATCCTGCTAACATAAATATATAAGTACTATAACATATAACACCACTGTCCCAGGGTAGGGGTAGGGATCCTGCTAACATAAATATGTAAGTACTATAACATGTATAACACCACTGTCCCAGGGTAGGGGTAGGGATCCTGCTAACATAAATATGTAAGTACTATAACATGTATAACACCACTGTCCCAGGGTAGGAGTAGGGATCCTGCTAACATAAATATGTAAGTACTATAACATGTATAACACCACTGTCCCAGGGTAGGGGTAGGTATCCTGCTAACATAAATATATAAGTACTATAACATGTATAACACCACTGTCCCACGGTAGGGGTAGGGATCCTGCTAACATAAATATGTAAGTACTATAACATGTATAACACCACTGTTCCAGGGTAGGGGTAGGGATCCTGCTAACATAAATATGTAAGTACTATAACATGTATAACACCACTGTTCCAGGGTAGGGGTAGGGATCCTGCTAACATAAATATGTAAGTACTATAACATGTATAACACCACTGTCCCAGGGTAGGGGTAGGGATCCTGCTAACATAAATATGTAAGTACTATAACATGTATAACACCACTGTCCCAGGGTAGGGGTAGAGATCCTGCTAACATAAATATGTAAGTACTATAACATGTATAACACCACTGTCCCAGGGTAGGGGTAGGGATCCTGCTAACATAAATATGTAAGTACTATAACATGTATAACACCACTGTCCCAGGGTAGGGGTAGGGATCCTGCTAACATAAATATGTAAGTACTATAACATGTATAACACCACTGTCCCAGGGTAGGGGTAGGGATCCTGCTAACATAAATATGTAAGTACTATAACATGTATAACACCACTGTTCCAGGGTAGGGGTAGGGATCCTGCTAACATAAATATGTAAGTACTATAACATGTATAACACCACTGTCCCAGGGTAGGGGTAGGGATCCTGCTAACATAAATATATAAGTACTATAACATGTATAACACCACTGTCCCAGGGTAGGGATAGTGATCCTGCTTACATAAATATATAAGTATTATAACATGTATAACACCTCTGTCCCAGGGTAGGGGTAGGGATCCTGCTAACATAAATATGTAAGTACTATAACATGTATAACACCACTGTTCCAGGGTAGGGGTAGGCATCCTGCTAACATAAATATGTAAGTACTATAACATGTATAACACCACTGTTCCAGGGTAGGGGTAGGGATCCTGCTAACATAGATATATAAGTATTATAACATGTATAACACCACTGTTCCAGGGTAGGGGTAGGGATCCTGCTAACATAGATATGTAAGTACTATAACATGTATAACACCACTGTCCCAGGGTAGGGGTAGGGATCCTGCTAACATAAATATGTAAGTACTATAACATGTATAACACCACTGTCCCAGGGTAGGGGTAGGGATCCTGCTAACATGAATATATAAGTACTATAACATGTATAATACCACTGTCCCAGGGTAGGGGTAGGGATCCTGCTAACATAAATATGTAAGTACTATAACATGTATAACACCACTGTCCCAGGGTAGGGGTAGGGATCCTGCTCACATGAATATATAAGTATTATAACATGTATAACACCACTGTCCAAGGGTAGAGGTGGGGATCCTGCTAAAATGAATATGTAAGTATTATAACATGTATAACACCACTGTCCCAGGGTAGGGGTAGGCATCCTGCTAACATAAATATGTATCTACTATAACATGTATAACACCACTGTCCCAGGGTAGGGGTAGGGATCCTGCTAACATAAATATGTAAGTACTATAACATGTATAACACCACTGTCCCAGGGTAGGGATAGGGATCCTGCTAACATAAATATGTAAGTACTATAACATGTATAACACCACTGTCCCAGGGTAGGGGTAGGGATCCTGCTTACATAAATATGTAAGTACTATAACATGTATAACACCACTGTCCCAGGGTAGGGGTAGGGATCCTGCTAACATGAATATATAAGTACTATAACATGTATAACACCACTGTCCCAGGGTAGGGATAGTGATCCTGCTTACATAAATATGTAAGTACTATAACATGTATAACACCACTGTCCCAGGGTAGGGATAGTGATCCTGCTTACATAAATATGTAAGTACTATAACATGTATAACACCACTGTCCCAGGGTAGGGGTAGGGATCCTGCTAACATGAATATATAAGTACTATAACATGTATAACACCACTGTCCCAGGGTAGGGGTAGGGATCCTGCTAACATAAATATGTAAGTACTATAACATGTATAACACCACTGTCCCAGGTAAGGGGTAGGGATCCTGCTAACATAAATATGTAAGTACTATAACATGTATAACACCACTGTCCCAGGGTAGGGGTAGGGATCCTGCTTACATAAATATGTAAGTACTATAACATGTATAACACCACTGTTCCAGGGTAGGGGTAGGGATCCTGCTAACATAAATATGTAAATACTATAACATGTATAACACCACTGTCCCAGGGTAGGGATAGGGATCCTGCTAACATGAATATATAAGTATTATAACATGTATAACACCACTGTCCAAGGGTAGAGGTGGGGATCCTGCTAACATGAATATGTGAGGTATTATAACATGTATAACACCACTGTCCCAGGGTAGGGGTAGGCATCCTGCTAACATAAATATGTATCTACTATAACATGTATAACACCACTGTCCCAGGGTAGGGGTAGGGATCCTGCTAACATGAATATATAAGTACTATAACATGTATAACACCACTGTCCCAGGGTAGGGGTAGGGATCCTGCTAACATAAATATGTAAGTACTATAACATGTATAACACCACTGTCCCAGGTAAGGAATAGGGATCCTGCTTACATAAATATGTAAGTATACTATAACATGTATAACACCACTGTCCCAGGGTAGGGGTAGGGATCCTGCTAACATAAATATGTAAGTACTATAACATGTATAACACCACTGTTCCAGGGTAGGGGTAGGGATCCTGCTAACATAAATATGTAAGTACTATAACATGTATAACACCACTGTCCCAGGGTAGGGGTAGGGATACTGCTAACATAAATATGTAAGTACTATAACATGTATAACACCACTGTTCCAGGGTAGGGGTAGTGATCCTGCTAACATAAATATATAAGTACTATAACATGTATAACACCACTGTCCCAGGATAGGGGTAGGGATCCTGCTAACATGAATATGTAAGTACTATAACATGTATAACACCACTGTCCCAGGGTAGGGGTAGAGATCCTGCTAACATGAATATGTAAGTACTATAACATGTATAACACCACTGTCCCAGGGTAGGGGTAGGGATCCTGCTAACATAAATATGTAAGTACTATAACATGTATAACACCACTGTCCCAGGGTAGGGGTAGGGATCCTGCTAACATAAATATGTAAGTACTATAACATGTATAACACCACTGTCCCAGGGTAGGGGTAGGGATCCTGCTAACATAAATATGTAAGTACTATAACATGTATAACACCACTGTCCCAGGGTAAGGTTAGGGATCCTGCTAACATAAATATGTAAGTACTATAACATGTATAACACCACTGTTCCAGGGTAGGGGTAGGGATCCTGCTAACATAAATATGTAAATACTATAACATGTATAACACCACTGTCCAAGGGTAGGGGTAGGGATCCTGCTAATATAAATATGTAAGTACTATAACATGTATAACACCACTGTCCCAGGGTAGGGGTAGGGATCCTGCTAACATAAATATGTATCTACTATAACATGTATAACACCACTGTCCCAGGGTAGGGGTAGGGATCCTGCTAACATGAATATATAAGTACTATAACATGTATAACACCACTGTCCCAGGGTAGGGGTAGGGATCCTGCTAACATAAATATGTAAGTACTATAACATGTATAACACCACTGTCCCAGGTAAGGGGTAGGGATCCTGCTAACATAAATATGTAAGTACTATAACATGTATAACACCACTGTCCCAGGGTAGGGTAGGGATCCTGCTAACATAAATATGTAAGTACTATAACATGTATAACACCACTGTTCCAGGGTAGGGGTAGGGATCCTGCTAACATAAATACGTAAATACTATAACATGTATAACACCACTGTCCCAGGGTAGGGATAGGGATCCTGCTAACATGAATATATAAGTATTATAACATGTATAACACCACTGTCCAAGGGTAGAGGTGGGGATCCTGCTAACATGAATATGTAGGTATTATAACATGTATAACACCACTGTCCCAGGGTAAGGGTAGGCATCCTGCTAACATAAATATGTATCTACTATAACATGTATAACACCACTGTCCCAGGGTAGGGGTAGGGATCCTGCTAACATGAATATATAAGTACTATAACATGTATAACACCACTGTCCCAGGGTAGGGGTAGGGATCCTGCTAACATAAATATGTAAGTACTATAACATGTATAACACCACTGTCCAAGGTAAGGGGTAGGGATCCTGCTAACATAAATATGTAAGTACTATAACATGTATAACACCACTGTCCCAGGGTAGGGGTAGGGATCCTGCTAACATAAATATGTAAGTACTATAACATGTATAACACCACTGTTCCAGGGTAGGGGTAGGGATCCTGCTAACATAAATATGTAAGTACTATAACATGTATAACACCACTGTCCGAGGGTAGGGGTAGGGATCCTGCTAACATAAATATGTAAGTACTATAACATGTATAACACCACTGTCCCAGGTAAGGGGTAGGGATCCTGCTAACATGAATATATAAGTACTATAACATGTATAACACCACTGTCCTAGGGTAGGGGTAGGGATCCTGCTAACATAAATATGTAAGTACTATAACATGTATAACACCACTGTTCCAGGGTAGGGGTAGGGATCCTGCTAACATAAATATGTAAGTACTATAACATGTATAACACCACTGTCCCAGGGTAGGGGTAGGGATCCTGCTAACATAAATATGTAAGTACTATAACATGTATAACACCACTGTCCCAGGGTAGGGTAGGGATCCTGCTAACATAAATATGTAAGTACTATAACATGTATAACACCACTGTTCCAGGGTAAGGGTAGGGATCCTGCTAACATAAATATGTAAGTACTATAACATGTATAACACCACTGTCCCAGGGTAGGGGTATGGATCCTGCTAACATAAATATGTAAGTACTATAACATGTATAACACCACTGTCCCAGGGTAGGGGTAGTGATCCTGCTAACATGAATATATAAGTACTATAACATGTATAACACCACTGTCCCAGGGTAGGGGTAGGGATCCTGCTAACATGAATATGTAAGTACTATAACATGTATAACACCACTGTCCCAGGGTAGGGGTAGGGATCCTGCTAACATAAATATGTAAGTACTATAACATGTATAACACCACTGTTCCAGGGTAGGGGTAGGGATCCTGCTAACATAAATATGTAGGTATTATAACATGTATAACACCACTGTCCCAGGGTAGGGGTAGGGATCCTGCTAACATGAATATGTAAGTACTATACATGTATAACACCACTGTCCCAGGGTAGGGGTAGGGATCCTGCTAACATGAATATATAAGTACTATAACATGTATAACACCACTGTCCCAGGGTAGGGGTAGAGATCCTGCTAACATGAATATGTAAGTACTATAACATGTATAACACCACTGTCCCAGGGTAGGGGTAGGGATCCTGCTAACATAAATATGTAAGTACTATAACATGTATAACACCACTGTCCCAGGGTAGGGGTAGGGATCCTGCTAACATAAATATGTAAGTACTATAACATGTATAACACCACTGTCCCAGGGTAGGGGTAGGGATCCTGCTAACATAAATATGTAAGTACTATAACATGTATAACACCACTGTCCCAGGGTAAGGTTAGGGATCCTGCTAACATAAATATGTAAGTACTATAACATGTATAACACCACTGTTCCAGGGTAGGGGTAGGGATCCTGCTAACATAAATATGTAAATACTATAACATGTATAACACCACTGTCCAAGGGTAGGGGTAGGGATCCTGCTAACATAAATATGTAAGTACTATAACATGTATAACACCACTGTCCCAGGGTAGGGGTAGGGATCCTGCTAACATAAATATGTATCTACTATAACATGTATAACACCACTGTCCCAGGGTAGGGGTAGGGATCCTGCTAACATGAATATATAAGTACTATAACATGTATAACACCACTGTCCCAGGGTAGGGGTAGGGATCCTGCTAACATAAATATGTAAGTACTATAACATGTATAACACCACTGTCCCAGGTAAGGGGTAGGGATCCTGCTAACATAAATATGTAAGTACTATAACATGTATAACACCACTGTCCCAGGGTAGGGGTAGGGATCCTGCTAACATAAATATGTAAGTACTATAACATGTATAACACCACTGTTCCAGGGTAGGGGTAGGGATCCTGCTAACATAAATACGTAAATACTATAACATGTATAACACCACTGTCCCAGGGTAGGGATAGGGATCCTGCTAACATGAATATATAAGTATTATAACATGTATAACACCACTGTCCAAGGGTAGAGGTGGGGATCCTGCTAACATGAATATGTAGGTATTATAACATGTATAACACCACTGTCCCAGGGTAAGGGTAGGCATCCTGCTAACATAAATATGTATCTACTATAACATGTATAACACCACTGTCCCAGGGTAGGGGTAGGGATCCTGCTAACATGAATATGTAAGTACTATAACATGTATAACACCACTGTTCCAGGGTAGGGGTAGGGATCCTGCTAACATAAATATGTAAGTACTATAACATGTATAACACCACTGTCCGAGGGTAGGGGTAGGGATCCTGCTAACATAAATATGTAAGTACTATAACATGTATAACACCACTGTCCCAGGTAAGGGGTAGGGATCCTGCTAACATGAATATATAAGTACTATAACATGTATAACACCACTGTCCCAGGGTAGGGGTAGAGATCCTGCTAACATGAATATGTAAGTACTATAACATGTATAACACCACTGTTCCAGGGTAGGGGTAGGGATCCTGCTGACATAAATATGTAAGTACTATAACATGTATAACACCACTGTCCCAGGGTAGGGGTAGGGATCCTGCTAACATGAATATGTAAGTACTATAACATGTATAACACCACTGTCCCAGGGTAGGGGTAGGGATCCTGCTAACATAAATATGTAAGTACTATAACATGTATAACACCACTGTCCCAGGGTAGGGGTAGTGATCCTGCTAACATGAATATATAAGTACTATAACATGTATAACACCACTGTCCCAGGGTAGGGGTAGGGATCCTGCTAACATGAATATGTAAGTACTATAACATGTATAACACCACTGTCCCAGGGTAGGGGTAGGGATCCTGCTAACATAAATATGTAAGTACTATAACATGTATAACACCACTGTTCCAGGGTAGGGGTAGGGATCCTGCTAACATAAATATGTAGGTATTATAACATGTATAACACCACTGTCCCGGGGTAGGGGTAGGGATCCTGCTAACATGAATATGTAAGTACTATAACATGTATAACACCACTGTCCCAGGGTAGGGGTAGGGATCCTGCTAACATGAATATATAAGTACTATAACATGTATAACACCACTGTCCCAGGGTAGGGGTAGAGATCCTGCTAACATGAATATGTAAGTACTATAACATGTATAACACCACTGTCCCAGGGTAGGGGTAGGGATCCTGCTAACATAAATATGTAAGTACTATAACATGTATAACACCACTGTCCCAGGGTAGGGGTAGGGATCCTGCTAACATAAATATGTAAGTACTATAACATGTATAACACCACTGTCCCAGGGTAGGGGTAGGGATCCTGCTAACATAAATATGTAAGTACTATAACATGTATAACACCACTGTCCCAGGGTAGGGGTAGGGATCCTGCTAACATAAATATGTAAGTACTATAACATGTATAACACCACTGTCCCAGGGTAGGGGTAGGGATCCTGCTAACATAAATATGTATCTACTATAACATGTATAACACCACTGTCCCAGGGTAGGGGTAGGGATCCTGCTAACATAAATATGTAAGTACTATAACATGTATAACACCACTGTCCCAGGGTAGGGGTAGGGATCCTGCTAACATAAATATGTAAGTACTATAACATGTATAACACCACTGTCCCAGGGTAGGGGTAGGGATCCTGCTAACATAAATATGTAAGTACTATAACATGTATAACACCACTGTTCCAGGGTAGGGGTAGGGATCCTGCTAACATAAATATGTAAATACTATAACATGTATAACACCACTGTTCCAGGGTAGGGGTAGGGATCCTGCTAACATAAATATGTAAGTACTATAACATGTATAACACCACTGTCCCAGGGTAGGGGTAGGGATCCTGCTAACATAAATATGTAAGTACTATAACATGTATAACACCACTGTCCCAGGGTAGGGGTAGGGATCCTGCTAACATAAATATGTATCTACTATAACATGTATAACACCACTGTCCCAGGGTAGGGGTAGGGATCCTGCTAACATAAATATGTAAGTACTATAACATGTATAACACCACTGTCCCAGGGTAGGGGTAGGGATCCTGCTAACATAAATATGTAAGTACTATAACATGTATAACACCACTGTCCCAGGGTAGGGGTAGGGATCCTGCTAACATAAATATTTAAGTACTATAACATGTATAACACCACTGTCCCAGGGTAGGGGTAGGGATCCTGCTAACATAAATATGTAAGTACTATAACATGTATAACACCACTGTCCCAGGGTAGGGGTAGGGATCCTGCTAACATAAATATGTAAGTACTATAACATGTATAACACCACTGTCCCAGGGTAAGGGTAGGGATCCTGCTAACATAAATATGTAAGTACTATAACATGTATAACACCACTGTTCCAGGGTAGGGGTAGGGATCCTGCTAACATAAATATGTAAATACTATAACATGTATAACACCACTGTCCAAGGGTAGGGGTAGGGATCCTGCTAACATAAATATGTAAGTACTATAACATGTATAACACCACTGTCCCAGGGTAGGGATAGGGATCCTGCTAACATAAATATGTATCTACTATAACATGTATAACACCACTGTCCCAGGGTAGGGGTAGGGATCCTGCTAACATGAATATGTATCTACTATAACATGTATAACACCACTGTCCCAGGGTAAGGGTAGGGATCCTGCTAACATAAATATGTAAGTACTATAACATGTATAACACCACTGTCCCAGGTAAGGGGTAGGGATCCTGCTAACATAAATATGTAAGTACTATAACATGTATAACACCACTGTCCCAGGGTAGGGGTAGGGATCCTGCTAACATAAATATGTAAGTACTATAACATGTATAACACCACTGTTCCAGGGTAGGGGTAGGGATCCTGCTAACATAAATACGTAAATACTATAACATGTATAACACCACTGTCCCAGGGTAGGGATAGGGATCCTGCTAACATGAATATATAAGTATTATAACATGTATAACACCACTGTCCAAGGGTAGAGGTGGGGATCCTGCTAACATGAATATGTAGGTATTATAACATGTATAACACCACTGTCCCAGGGTAAGGGTAGGCATCCTGCTAACATAAATATGTATCTACTATAACATGTATAACACCACTGTCCCAGGGTAGGGGTAGGGATCCTGCTAACATGAATATGTAAGTACTATAACATGTATAACACCACTGTTCCAGGGTAGGGGTAGGGATCCTGCTAACATAAATATGTAAGTACTATAACATGTATAACACCACTGTCCGAGGGTAGGGGTAGGGATCTTGCTAACATAAATATGTAAGTACTATAACATGTATAACACCACTGTCCCAGGTAAGGGGTAGGGATCCTGCTAACATGAATATATAAGTACTATAACATGTATAACACCACTGTCCCAGGGTAGGGGTAGAGATCCTGCTAACATGAATATGTAAGTACTATAACATGTATAACACCACTGTTCCAGGGTAGGGGTAGGGATCCTGCTAACATAAATATGTAAGTACTATAACATGTATAACACCACTGTCCCAGGGTAGGGGTAGGGATCCTGCTAACATGAATATGTAAGTACTATAACATGTATAACACCACTGTCCCAGGGTAGGGGTAGGGATCCTGCTAACATAAATATGTAAGTACTATAACATGTATAACACCACTGTCCCAGGGTAGGGGTAGTGATCCTGCTAACATGAATATATAAGTACTATAACATGTATAACACCACTGTCCCAGGGTAGGGGTAGGGATCCTGCTAACATGAATATGTAAGTACTATAACATGTATAACACCACTGTCCCAGGGTAGGGGTAGGGATCCTGCTAACATAAATATGTAAGTACTATAACATGTATAACACCACTGTTCCAGGGTAGGGGTAGGGATCCTGCTAACATAAATATGTAGGTATTATAACATGTATAACACCACTGTCCCGGGGTAGGGGTAGGGATCCTGCTAACATGAATATGTAAGTACTATAACATGTATAACACCACTGTCCCAGGGTAGGGGTAGGGATCCTGCTAACATGAATATATAAGTACTATAACATGTATAACACCACTGTCCCAGGGTAGGGGTAGAGATCCTGCTAACATGAATATGTAAGTACTATAACATGTATAACACCACTGTCCCAGGGTAGGGGTAGGGATCCTGCTAACATAAATATGTAAGTACTATAACATGTATAACACCACTGTCCCAGGGTAGGGGTAGGGATCCTGCTAACATAAATATGTAAGTACTATAACATGTATAACACCACTGTCCCAGGGTAGGGGTAGGGATCCTGCTAACATAAATATGTATCTACTATAACATGTATAACACCACTGTCCCAGGGTAGGGGTAGGGATCCTGCTAACATAAATATGTAAGTACTATAACATGTATAACACCACTGTCCCAGGGTAGGGGTAGGGATCCTGCTAACATAAATATGTAAGTACTATAACATGTATAACACCACTGTCCCAGGGTAGGGGTAGGGATCCTGCTAACATAAATATGTAAGTACTATAACATGTATAACACCACTGTTCCAGGGTAGGGGTAGGGATCCTGCTAACATAAATATGTAAATACTATAACATGTATAACACCACTGTTCCAGGGTAGGGGTAGGGATCCTGCTAACATAAATATGTAAGTACTATAACATGTATAACACCACTGTCCCAGGGTAGGGGTAGGGATCCTGCTAACATAAATATGTAAGTACTATAACATGTATAACACCACTGTCCCAGGGTAGGGGTAGGGATCCTGCTAACATAAATATGTAAGTACTATAACATGTATAACACCACTGTTCCAGGGTAGGGGTAGGGATCCTGCTAACATAAATATGTAAATACTATAACATGTATAACACCACTGTTCCAGGGTAGGGGTAGGGATCCTGCTAACATAAATATGTAAGTACTATAACATGTATAACACCACTGTCCCAGGGTAGGGGTAGGGATCCTGCTAACATAAATATGTAAGTACTATAACATGTATAACACCACTGTCCCAGGGTAGGGGTAGGGATCCTGCTAACATAAATATGTATCTACTATAACATGTATAACACCACTGTCCCAGGGTAGGGGTAGGGATCCTGCTAACATAAATATGTAAGTACTATAACATGTATAACACCACTGTCCCAGGGTAGGGGTAGGGATCCTGCTAACATAAATATGTAAGTACTATAACATGTATAACACCACTGTCCCAGGGTAGGGGTAGGGATCCTGCTAACATAAATATTTAAGTACTATAACATGTATAACACCACTGTCCCAGGGTAGGGGTAGGGATCCTGCTAACATAAATATGTAAGTACTATAACATGTATAACACCACTGTCCCAGGGTAGGGGTAGGGATCCTGCTAACATAAATATGTAAGTACTATAACATGTATAACACCACTGTCCCAGGGTAAGGGTAGGGATCCTGCTAACATAAATATGTAAGTACTATAACATGTATAACACCACTGTTCCAGGGTAGGGGTAGGGATCCTGCTAACATAAATATGTAAATACTATAACATGTATAACACCACTGTCCAAGGGTAGGGGTAGGGATCCTGCTAACATAAATATGTAAGTACTATAACATGTATAACACCACTGTCCCAGGGTAGGGATAGGGATCCTGCTAACATAAATATGTATCTACTATAACATGTATAACACCACTGTCCCAGGGTAGGGGTAGGGATCCTGCTAACATGAATATATAAGTACTATAACATGTATAACACCACTGTCCCAGGGTAGGGGTAGGGATCCTGCTAACATATATATGTAAGTACTATAACATGTATAACACCACTGTTCCAGGTAAGGGGTAGGGATCCTGCTAACATAAATATGTAAGTACTATAACATGTATAACACCACTGTCCCAGGGTAGGGGTAGGGATCCTGCTAACATAAATATGTAAGTACTATAACATGTATAACACCACTGTCCCAGGGTAGGGGTAGGGATCCTGCTAACATAAATATGTAAGTACTATAACATGTATAACACCACTGTTCCAGGGTAGGGGTAGGGATCCTGCTAACATAAATACGTAAATACTATAACATGTATAACACCACTGTCCCAGGGTAGGGATAGGGATCCTGCTAACATGAATATATAAGTATTATAACATGTATAACACCACTGTCCAAGGGTAGAGGTGGGGATCCTGCTAACATGAATATGTAGGTATTATAACATGTATAACACCACTGTCCCAGGGTAGGGGTAGGCATCCTGCTAACATAAATATGTATCTACTATAACATGTATAACACCACTGTCCCAGGGTAGGGGTAGGGATCCTGCTAACATGAATATATAAGTACTATAACATGTATAACACCACTGTCCCAGGGTAGGGGTAGGGATCCTGCTAACATAAATATGTAAGTACTATAACATGTATAACACCACTGTCCCAGGTAAGGGGTAGGGATCCTGCTAACATAAATATGTAAGTACTATAACATGTATAACACCACTGTCCCAGGGTAGGGGTAGGGATCCTGCTAACATAAATATGTAAGTACTATAACATGTATAACACCACTGTTCCAGGGTAGGGGTAGGGATCCTGCTAACATAAATATGTAAGTACTATAACATGTATAACACCACTGTCCCAGGGTAGGGGTAGGGATCCTGCTAACATAAATATGTAAGTACTATAACATGTATAACACCACTGTTCCAGGGTAGGGGTAGGGATCCTGCTAACATGAATATATAAGTACTATAACATGTATAACACCACTGTCCCAGGGTAGGGGTAGGGATCTTGCTAACATGAATATGTAAGTACTATAACATGTATAACACCACTGTCCCAGGGTAGGGGTAGGGATCCTGCTAACATAAATATGTAAGTACTATAACATGTATAACACCACTGTTCCAGGGTAGGGGTAGGGATCCTGCTAACATAAATATGTAGGTATTATAACATGTATAACACCACTGTCCCGGGGTAGGGGTAGGGATCCTGCTAACATGAATATGTAAGTACTTTAACATGTAGAACACCACTGTCCCAGGGTAGGGGTAGGGATCCTGCTAACATGAATATATAAGTACTATAACATGTATAACACCACTGTCCCAGGGTAGGGGTAGAGATCCTGCTAACATGAATATGTAAGTACTATAACATGTATAACACCACTGTCCCAGGGTAGGGGTAGGGATCCTGCTAACATAAATATGTAAGTACTATAACATGTATAACACCACTGTCCCAGGGTAGGGGTAGGGATCCTGCTTACATAAATATGTAAGTACTATAACATGTATAACAGCACTGTCCCAGGGTAGGGGTAGAGATCCTGCTAACATAAATATGTAAGTACTATAACATGTATAACACCACTGTCACAGGGTAGGGGTAGGGATCCTGCTAACATAAATATGTAAGTACTATAACATGTATAACACCACTGTCCCAGGGTAGGGGTAGGGATCCTGCTAACATAAATATGTAAGTACTATAACATGTATAACACCACTGTCCCAGGGTAAGGTTAGGGATCCTGCTAACATAAATATGTAAGTACTATAACATGTATAACACCACTGTCCCAGGGTAGGGGTAGGGATCCTGCTAACATAAATATGTATCTACTATAACATGTATAACACCACTGTTCCAGGGTAGGGGTAGGGATCCTGCTAACATGAATATATAAGTACTATAACATGTATAACACCACTGTCCCAGGGTAGGGGTAGAGATCCTGCTAACATGAATATGTAAGTACTATAACATGTATAACACCACTGTCCCAGGGTAGGGGTAGGGATCCTGCTAACATAAATATGTAAGTACTATAACATGTATAACACCACTGTCCCAGGGTAGGGGTAGGGATCCTGCTAACATAAATATGTAAGTACTATAACATGTATAACACCACTGTCCCAGGGTAGGGGTAGGGATCCTGCTAACATAAATATGTAAGTACTATAACATGTATAACACCACTGTTCCAGGGTAGGGGTAGGGATCCTGCTAACATAAATACGTAAATACTATAACATGTATAACACCAATGTCCCAGGGTAGGGATAGGGATCCTGCTAACATGAATATATAAGTATTATAACATGTATAACACCACTGTCCAAGGGTAGAGGTGGGGATCCTGCTAACATGAATATGTAGGTATTATAACATGTATAACACCACTGTCCCAGGGTAAGGGTAGGCATCCTGCTAACATAAATATGTATCTACTATAACATGTATAACACCACTGTCCCAGGGTAGGGGTAGGGATCCTGCTAACATGAATATATAAGTACTATAACATGTATAACACCACTGTCCCAGGGTAGGGGTAGGGATCCTGCTAACATAAATATGTAAGTACTATAACATGTATAACACCACTGTCCCAGGTAAGGGGTAGGGATCCTGCTAACATAAATATGTAAGTACTATAACATGTATAACACCACTGTCCCAGGGTAGGGGTAGGGATCCTGCTAACATAAATATGTAAGTACTATAACATGTATAACACCACTGTTCCAGGGTAGGGGTAGGGATCCTGCTAACATAAATATGTAAGTACTATAACATGTATAACACCACTGTCCGAGGGTAGGGGTAGGGATCCTGCTAACATAAATATGTAAGTACTATAACATGTATAACACCACTGTCCCAGGTAAGGGGTAGGGATCCTGCTAACATAAATATGTAAGTACTATAACATGTATAACACCACTGTCCCAGGGTAGGGGTAGGGATCCTGCTAACATAAATATGTAAATACTATAACATGTATAACACCACTGTTCCAGGGTAGGGGTAGGGATCCTGCTAACATAAATATGTAAGTACTATAACATGTATAACACCACTGTCCCAGGGTAGGGGTAGGGATCCTGCTAACATAAATATGTAAGTACTATAACATGTATAACACCACTGTCCCAGGGTAGGGGTAGTGATCCTGCTAACATGAATATATAAGTACTATAACATGTATAACACCACTGTCCCAGGGTAGGGGTAGGGATCCTGCTAACATGAATATGTAAGTACTATAACATGTATAACACCACTGTCCCAGGGTAGGAGTAGGGATCCTGCTAACATAAATATGTAAGTACTATAACATGTATAACACCACTGTTCCAGGGTAGGGGTAGGGATCCTGCTAACATAAATATGTAGGTATTATAACATGTATAACACCACTGTCCCGGGGTAGGGGTAGGGATCCTGCTAACATGAATATGTAAGTACTATAACATGTATAACACCACTGTCCCAGGGTAGGGGTAGGGATCCTGCTAACATGAATATGTAAGTACTATAACATGTATAACACCTCTGTCCCAGGGTAGGGGTAGAGATCCTGCTAACATGAATATGTAAGTACTATAACATGTATAACACCACTGTCCCAGGGTAGGGGTAGGGATCCTGCTAACATAAATATGTAAGTACTATACCATGTATAACACCACTGTCCCAGGGTAGGGGTAGGGATCCTGCTAACATAAATATGTAAGTACTATAACATGTATAACACCACTGTCCCAGGGTAGGGGTAGGGATCCTGCTAACATAAATATGTAAGTACTATAACATGTATAACACCACTGTCCCAGGGTAAGGGTAGGGATCCTGCTAACATAAATATGTAAGTACTATAACATGTATAACACCACTGTTCCAGGGTAGGGGTAGGGATCCTGCTAACATAAATATGTAAATACTATAACATGTATAACACCACTGTCCAAGGGTAGGGGTAGGGATCCTGCTAACATAAATATGTAAGTACTATAACATGTATAACACCACTGTCCCAGGGTAGGGGTAGGGATCCTGCTAACATAAATATGTATCTACTATAACATGTATAACACCACTGTCCCAGGGTAGGGGTAGGGATCCTGCTAACATGAATATATAAGTACTATAACATGTATAACACCACTGTCCCAGGGTAGGGGTAGGGATCCTGCTAACATAGATATGTAAGTACTATAACATGTATAACACCACTGTCCCAGGTAAGGGGTAGGGATCCTGCTAACATAAATATGTAAGTACTATAACATGTATAACACCACTGTCCCAGGGTAGGGGTAGGGATCCTGCTAACATAAATATGTAAGTACTATAACATGTATAACACCACTGTCCCAGGGTAGGGGTAGGGATCCTGCTAACATAAATATGTAAGTACTATAACATGTATAACACCACTGTTCCAGGGTAGGGGTAGGGATCCTGCTAACATAAATACGTAAATACTATAACATGTATAACACCACTGTCCCAGGGTAGGGATAGGGATCCTGCTAACATGAATATATAAGTATTATAACATGTATAACACCACTGTCCAAGGGTAGAGGTGGGGATCCTGCTAACATGAATATGTAGGTATTATAACATGTATAACACCACTGTCCCAGGGTAGGGGTAGGCATCCTGCTAACATAAATATGTATCTACTATAACATGTATAACACCACTGTCCCAGGGTAGGGGTAGGGATCCTGCTAACATGAATATATAAGTACTATAAGATGTATAACACCACTGTCCCAGGGTAGGGGTAGGGATCCTGCTAACATAAATATGTAAGTACTATAACATGTATAACACCACTGTCCCAGGTAAGGGGTAGGGATCCTGCTAACATAAATATGTAAGTACTATAACATGTATAACACCACTGTTCCAGGGTAGGGGTAGGGATCCTGCTAACATAAATATGTAAGTACTATAACATGTATAACACCACTGTTCCAGGGTAGGGGTAGGGATCCTGCTAACATGAATATATAAGTACTATAACATGTATAACACCACTGTCCCAGGGTAGGGGTAGGGATCTTGCTAACATGAATATGTAAGTACTATAACATGTATAACACCACTGTCCCAGGGTAGGGGTAGGGATCCTGCTAACATAAATATGTAAGTACTATAACATGTATAACACCACTGTTCCAGGGTAGGGGTAGGGATCCTGCTAACATAAATATGTAGGTATTATAACATGTATAACACCACTGTCCCAGGGTAGGGGTAGGGATCCTGCTAACATGAATATGTAAGTACTTTAACATGTAGAACACCACTGTCCCAGGGTAGGGGTAGGGATCCTGCTAACATGAATATATAAGTACTATAACATGTATAACACCACTGTCCCAGGGTAGGGGTAGAGATCCTGCTAACATGAATATGTAAGTACTATAACATGTATAACACCACTGTCCCAGGGTAGGGGTAGGGATCCTGCTAACATAAATATGTAAGTACTATAACATGTATAACACCACTGTCCCAGGGTAGGGGTAGGGATCCTGCTAACATAAATATGTAAGTACTATAACATGTATAACACCACTGTCCCAGGGTAGGGGTAGGGATCCTGCTAACATAAATATGTAAGTACTATAACATGTATAACACCACTGTTCCAGGGTAGGGGTAGGGATCCTGCTAACATGAATATGTTAGTACTCATAATGCAGCAGGAATTTCCAAGAGGGGGTTATTTGGACACACAAACTCGATTTTAACAGTCACAATTCGAACAGAACGTTGACTTTAACAGTGCTGAATTGTTTCCAAGGGGGGAATTTGAACATTATTGTTAAGTGATATAGTGTTCAGTTTCATTACAGTTTTTTTAACATACTAGAATTAATTTACAATAATAATCAATGTAAAATAATTAAAAAAAAAAACAATATATCTGGATATTTTACCTTTTTTTTTAAAGTTTTTTTTTGTTTTTAATAATTTTTTCAATACTCAGGATTTTTCATCATCCTTTCAGCACCACCAGACTAAAGTGTTACAGGGTTTCAAAAATATAACAACAAAAGACTATTGTTTTACTATTAGATATGAAAAAATATACCAGTAAATAATTTGAAAATCTCTTATTGTCTCTCTGATTCTCTCCTTCTCTCTCACTCTCTTTATACACAGAAATATCTGGAGAGATTTTAATAGATAAAAAAGGTTCATACATCTGGGACCCTCCCTCTTTTAATGTGTAAACACAGACACCCTTGGTACTCTTTGTTTCAACACTTAACTAATTGTACCGGGATTTCACGGGCATACCCAATTGTACCGGGATTTCACGGGCATCTTCTATTATATAAGTGGATTAGAAATTGTAATTTTGAAATATTTTTAAAATGTTATGAATGACCATGATTGGAGGGTAGGAGCTAACTCCAATAATACAGCGCCCTCTATAAACAGAGTCTTCCCCTATGAGTGATGCCCACTGAGATTTTAATGCTCTAAGACTTAATATAACAACTGGATTATTAGAGTAAGGCAGTTGTAAATAAAAAAAATACAGGTCAGCTGTAATGTACATTGATTGTTTTATTTTATAGGAGACACATAATCCCAGTGATGTCGAAGGGGAGAAAACCATGCAGGAACCAGACGAAGAAAGGGAGATGGAGGTAGTAAGAAAATAAAATGTTCGAGTACTGTTTCAAATTGACACATAATGTTTGGACATGCATAGGATCTAGAAATGTAAATGAAAATCATCAAGATTTTTAGGCAGTTATGCTGCCATTTGCGAGCACCCTAGATTTGTGTTCTACCCAATAAATGCTGAAATAGGTGCCGTTGTTATTATCTAGCTGGCAATTATGTTATTTATAACTAAATGGGCGCTTTTTTCATACATGTACTTTTAATTCTGGAATACAAAAAATATAACCACAAAAACCTTAAATGATCGTCGAACCACCCAAAAGTTTTGAAGTTACACATAGGAAGTAGTGCTCAATAGAAATCCTTATTTAGTGTATTATCCCCTGTGCTTTTGGCTTAGGATATTGTTCATGTACAACAAATCTCTATGATAGATCAAATCAAATCAAATATATTTTATTGTCAATTAAAGACGCCCACTACAGGCAGAATAATCACAAGGTAAATTTGGTACAAATGATTACAAAATGATTACAATTATTTGAATACAATTAAATAAATGAATACAATTAAATCAATGATTACAACGAAGAGAAAAGAAAGACACACTAATATAAATAAATTTGGTGTATTTACTGTCTTCTGATTGGTTAATAGTATTAGTTTTATTTTCAATGTTGTCAATTTTTATGGCGACACGCCCACTCTGACGTTGTGTATTCATACGCCAACATGTGTGTACGTTGTTATTGTTAATATAAATAATATAAAAAATTCTTTGAGCCTTATTTTTGATAGAAATTTATTTATAATGAATGGCAATAATTTATTTTGAATTTATTGACCCATAAAACTAATTTTTGACTCTTCACATTTTACATAATCCGCTTTGCGGATTATTCAATGTGAAGAGTCAAAAATTAGTTTTATGGGTCAATAAATTCAAAATAAATAATAGCCATTTATTAAGTATATTTATAAAACAATGTACCATGTTTCAACTTTGACAAATACAGTGATCCTAAAAAATATAGGAAACTGAATTTAAATATTTTGATAGAGAAAATACATTTATCTAAGTTGGCGGTAATTTTAACTTATCTTGCCAAATAAGGTTGTTGTTTTATGAATGAAACGAGGTCACGAAACAGATTTGGAAATAGACATTTATGAGATGTTTTAAGTAATGTGGACAACTCATCCCTGAGACAAGTCGGACCGAATCCAGTTGAACCGTCTAAAGAAGACAACTCGACTGCTTGTCAGATTTACTGATTTACTTCTACAGAGTTCCATAACATGTTAGACTAAAATCTCTAGTGGAGTTATCAATCTTTTGTTTGTGTATTGCGGTCTATTTAGGGGTATTTAAGGGGCCTAAAGAAGGGAGGGGTTTACTGTAGAACCCTATGGGATTTTATTTTTTAAATTTTCGAAAGACTATTTCTCGAAAACAGTTAGTGATAGACACACATGGTCTTCAGTAATGAGAGCAGGACAATAAAACAAATAAAAAAATATAAAGGGTGAGTCCCTGGGGATAATCCCCAACCCCCTTCAATTTGAAAATGTGCTTTTATCTTGTAAATGGTTGCGATCTCCACCCTTAAACTATATGTATGCTTGTATGGGACAATAAAACAAATCAAATGAAAATAATTTCGGGGAGTCCCTGGTGTCACCCCACCCCCTTCTGTTTGAGAACTCGTAAACAGTCAAGATCCCCACCCCTTTATATATTCATGTTTGGGACACTATAACAAATCAAATGAAATATATGGGGAGTCCCTGGGGTCACCCATCCCCTCCTGTTTAAGAACTTGTAAACAGTAGAGATCCCCACCCCTTAACCATATGTATTCATCTATGGGACAATATAACAAATCAAATGAAATATATGGAGATATCCCTGAGGTCACCCCACCCCCTCCTGTTTGAGAACTTAAAAATGGTTGAGACTCCCCTCTCTAAACCATATATATTCATGTATGGGACAATATAACAAATCAAATGAAATATATGGGGAGTCCCTGTGGTCATCCCACACCCTCCTGTTTGAGAAATGGTCGAGGTACCCACTCCTAAACCATAGTTATTCCTGTTCATCATTTCAAAAAGATTTGAATGACATACAGGGTCAATCTCCTAGGCATCATATATGCATATTACTTTACTAGACCACACCAATATGTACTGGACTTTGCCCAATGTCAGGCGACCATTGGAAGGACAATAATGGGAGCTTTGTTTGGGAGACTACGTAACGGCTTCCTGTTACAATTATTTCTTGTTTATTATTTATAAAATTTTATTGATGCAAAAAATTAGTCTAGGTTAATTGAATTTACTTTAATTATTTTTTGAATTATTTCTGGGCCTATAATAAGTTTCATTTATGGCTCAAGTTATTGATTAATTTGCCTTAATATTCAATTCATTAAACAAACATAAATGTACAATATACGAATGTCTAATGTTTGTTCTTTCAAATGTTAATAAAAAATTAAAGTAACGCTGCCACAGCTTCCATGATGATGTTTGCCTTGGTTTTTGGTTATCTGCATTACAGTGCTTTGATTATCTGACCCTGTTCAGGATTGTAGCAGCTGCGTAGCTGCTATCAACATCTATGTAGAAACTAGGCTAGAAACACGTTTAAACCTGGGTTAATTGCATTCAATGTCGTAGCGGCTACACAGGGCTACATACATTTGTGAATATTTAACGTGTAGCTAGTCTAGTTTCTATATAGATATTGATAGCAGCTACGATATTGAACATGACCCTGGGTTGCGTTCAATATCATAGTGGCTTAGTGTAGAGCTACGTAGAAGCTAGGCTAGCTTCACGTTCAAAAGTCATAAATCTATGCAGCCCTATGTAGCCGCTACCATATTGAACCAACCCGGATAACGTCACAATTACATGTACGTCATAATATGTACAGTTTTCACAAAAAAATTGAAAAATACAGAATATATGCAGTTTTCCATCTTTATTTTCTTTGTGGAAACATCGTGCGCAGCCAAGAAAATTTTTTTTAAGGGAAGCTTTATTATAACAATTGACATAATCACATCTAATACAAAGTCATTTCTTGGGCGTGCACATTATACTTTCCCAATCTAAAACATACTTAAATTTGATGAAAAACATGGAAATCAAGAAATTTAAAAAATATGCAAATTCAGTTATGTTTGTTGCCATGGTTACTCATTCAAATTGAAATTTGTTTTTATTTTCTGAATACCTTGTACATCAGTCTAGTTTGGAGTTATTTCAGAATATGTATGATAACTTTTAAATTTGCAGTAATATTTGGGTTAAATAAGGGCCTTGCGAGTACTCTCAAATCGTATTTTCTTGTTAATTCGACCTGTTGATAATGTTTTTTTTTGTTATTTTGTATTTATATGGAACTTGTCTATATACCAGCTTTGATTATTTGGAATATCTTCTAATTTTCAATTACTACATTTTGTATAAACTTCAAGATTTACCTGTATTATTAAAACCGTTTTTTTTTCCAAATGTGATAATTTTCGTAGAGTTAAATATTTCGCAGTGGTGTCTTGCCATGGCTTTGTTTGGACTTGTTTGTTTGCTTTTTGGCCTTGAATGTTTATCCCTAATATTTTATTAACTCTGCATTTACATTCAGATATCGCAGATCAAATTTATTCGTTCATAGTGTATTAATTTACGTTTTTGATGGAGTTAAGCCTGCCAATTGATATTTTATTGTATGTTTTTCTTTGTTGTGATGTTATGCTATTGTTTCAGAAAAGGGGAGAAGGTTTGGTACCATTTAAACGTTTAATCCCGCTGCAAATGTTTGCACCTGTCCTAAGTCAGGAATCTGATGTACAGTAGTTGTCGTTTGTTTATGTAATTTATACATGTTTCTCGTTTCTCGTTTTTTTATATAGATAAGACCGTTGGTTTTTCCCACTTGAATGGTTTTACACTAGTAATTTTGGGGCCCTTTATAGCTTGTTATTCGGTGTGAGCCAAGGCTCCGTGTTGAAGGCCGTACATTGACCTATAATGGTTTGCTTTTTTGGATTGTTGTTTGGATATAGAGTTGTCTCATTGGCACTCACACCACATCTTCCTATATCTACTTATATTGCCCCTACTCATTTGTTTTTCACAAAAATTTGGCCGGCACAATAGGACAACATACATGTATAGACCAGTTTAATTATTTGACCCATGAACACATATTAAGAACTTTTACAAGATTTTTATTTTTCTTGAAACATTTCTTGTAAGTTTTATACATAAATGTTTTTCATTCAAATTGTATTTTTTTATTAGGTCAGACAAGGAAGATATGGGAAACGACATCTTGACAGACCTAGCAAGTCTTATGCAAGGAAAATGGAAGAAGGCATGCAAAAACTTACACATAGGAAAAGGTTGTTGGCAGAGAAAAAGATGAAAGAATGGAGGAAATCAAATGGAGAACTACCTGAACCTGAGGTATTAAGAATATGTCAGTGTGGCAGCTTTTATGTTAAAGGCATAAACAAGTGTCTGACTGACCCCACCAACGCTAATTATTAGGTCCTACCCAAGGGTCCGGAAACTGTCATATTTGCCAGTCTTGTCCTAAACTGAAAGTATTTTGTCCTAAATATGTAATTGGGATTTAGGAAAAATTTTATTTTTCAACAGAAAAAATTTTCGGTCATTTCGAATTCGTTGATCGAGTTTCAAAATCGCCATTTTGAATATAATTTTGTTTTGTTATCTATTTCCTGTAATTAAACTGCCACTCCAGTAAAGTGTTATAATCCTGAGGGCCCTCCTAATAACTATATTAATGCCTCGGGGAAGTATTGGCTAATGATCGCTAATCTCTTTAGGTTTATTCCCGATTGTCCCACTTTTTAAAATTTTAGAGTTCTGATTGTCTCACATGAAAAGTTCTGATTGTCCCACATTATTTTATGTGGTAAAATGTTCTTAGATAAACAAGGTAACAGTTGTTTGTTTTGCTAAATAAACAAGAATTAATTATTGCACATTTAATATTAATTTTATAAAAGTATAAAAAAAAATTGTTTTAAATCATAAGATTGATACACTTTTGATTAAAAAAATATAATATTTCTGATTTATGAAATATATCTTTTAAGGTATTGAATTAAACTTTTTTTCTTAACCTGATTTTTGGGTTAATATATGACTCTAGAAAATAATTGGTAACGAAAAAAATCATATGGTGGTGCACTTATTTTTGCTACGGCCATTTGAATGTACCCAATTCTGATGATATTCCCAGTTTTCATCAAATTTTATCCAATTTTGGGCTATTATCACGAAAACAATTACAGTTTCACAATTAAACTTTTTTTTTCATACTTTCAATAAAGATAGAGTGGACCAGTTTGAATAGATCTAACTTAAAAAAAATAGAAGTAGGTGCTAATATAAGAAAGTTTTATAAAATTTTATTGCTTTTTTTGTGTCAAATTGACCATTCTGTCAATATTGTCAATTTTGGAATTTTCTCTTTTTTTTTAGAACACAAATCTTATTATTTCAACTTCTTTGTTATAAATGATTGAAAAAAAACACATGTTTGAGAAATTTGAAAGAAAAAAAATATATGGGATGCACATGCTTCTGGTAAAATCATTTCTTGTACCCCCTACTATTTTCTCTAAATTTACTGCTGTCTAGAATTTTTCCTGGTCAGCCTTTCCAAGAATCACTATTAAAGGTTGTTTTTCCCATTGTTTTTGCAGTCAACAGGACTCTTCACCAATTATAAAGAAGAGCAAGACTTCCATAAGAAATATAAGAAGATGTGGTATGATTGCCAATGAGACAACTCTCCCAAAGAGACCAAATGACACAGAAATCAACAACTATAGGTCACCATACGGCCTTCAACAATGAGCAATTCCCTTACCACATAGCTACAAAAGGCCCCAAAATGACTAATGTAAAACAATTCAAACGAAAAAACTAATGGCATAATTTATGTACAAAATAATGAACGAAAAACAAATATGTTACACGGCATCAAACGACAACCACTGACTTACAGGCTCCTAGCTTGGGACATCACCACAACAAAGACATAGAGTACTGACCGCTAGTTCAAAGTCAATAAAAAAATAATTAAAAAAAATATGCATCTTAGACTAAATTTTTTAAAATTTTTGAAAAGACTTCATATTATATTATATGATACTTCAATTGTACCTTCTATGAGCAAAATAGAATATGTAAATATTATTATTTGTTTTTATTTTGTTCATATTTTATAAGTTACATTGATTAGTAACCTTTGATTAACTGCAACACGCTATAAAAACAAATTAATTACTATAAAAACAGTTCCCAATTGTCCCACATTTAAACTTCGCAATTGTCCCAAAAACATATTCCCGATTGTCCCACACAATTTCATTACCTTTTTACCTGTAATTTCAAAAAGTGGGACAATCGGGAAGACACCTCTCTTTACCTGTGTTTTTAATTCACACCTGGCTATTAATCACAAGCTCAGAACTAATATTATTAATGCCTTGTTCACACGTACATTTAATTCAAATTGAATTCGAAGCGAACTCGCCAATCACGTTCACACACTCTTTTTTTTTAATCCAAATTGATTCGAATTGGCTAATTTGAATTATCCAATTCGCATTAGAAATATGCTTTTGTTAATACGAATTAAAAGTTAACCTCGTTTGGACAGTTTAGCGAATTTGACTCACATTGCAATTCCAATTAGAATTGACGTTAGGACGTAAAATGTTTCAAATGCAAATTAAACTAAATCGAATTAGTTAATGGAAATCGAATTTGAATTATGTGTGAACTCAGCAAAAGGAATTAAAATTCTATACCAGCAGCCTTCATTATTTAATTACTTTTCGGCTAAGACAATTGTCAATTATGATTTAAAATTTAATTAAAACTTGATTTAATTTACATAGAAAAAAGTATCTTTTTACTACTAACACACGTGCTTTTTTTACTCTGTAATATGCATGCTTGAAATTCTCTTCTGTAAATTAGACACTTAATCGTAAAATTTAAAATGATTTCATGCTAAATAAAGCAAATGCAACTATTTTCATTAATATTCTTACACTATCAACATGATCAAAGTTAAAAAATTGAAAAGCCGATGATTTCCTGTGAATTTGATAAACAAAACTAATCCCGGAAATGAGTCCGTAATTGTTCGTTTTAGTATTATCGCATAACATTTGAATTTCGACTTCAGATGACTGAGAAAATTATCGTTTTGAGTCATTAAAATCATTTTTATATTAAACTGTTGCCTTCCCTTAATTGCTCTTGATCGATTTTAGGATGCAACAGTGAAACAAGTTTGTTGATGCTACGAGTATGAGCATACTCATGCGGTAATGTAATTTTGACAATCTTTTTGAATAAGGGCACCAACTTTTAAGTTATATCAAAATGACCGAAATTATGTGAAAAATATTCCGGATAGTTTTTGGGTCTGTACTTGTATCATTGTTGATGTTGCTAGACCAGGGACGATTTATTTTATAATTGTTTTATATAATTGGAAAAAAAAATGTCTTAGAAAAAGATATAATGCTTAAAGTCATATGAAACGAGTGACTGGTGAAAAATAATCTTTATCCAATTCTTGAACCAATGCATGTATATATATCATAAACTTACTCTTCTGTGCACGATTTTATCATTTTTTACGCAAATATATCTTATAATCGTCAATTTTTGTTCTCTCTGTTATGCTTATACAAATATGGCAGCTCATTAAATGCCGTGTTTTGTACTCCAAAGTTTAACAATTGTCACCTTATTGTAAACAATCAACAAAAAAGCATGGATATTGAGCACGTGTTTAAAATGTACAATCAGATAATAGTTTGTTTCAGTGACAGATCTATGCGTATTGCGATCACCAGATTTTTACGAGAAGGTTCACGCTAAGGTCACTTTGCATACAGAAAATATGTCTGTGAATTGCTTCCTGGAAGCAAGCAATTAAAGAAAAGTAAACTTATTCTAAATGTGGACAAATTAAAGAATTTTCTTCAGAAAAAAGTATATGTACATAAGTTTAATAATGAAAACTATCCATTTTGTTATAAAAAACATATGCATCATTTTTTTTTTAATTTGAGGTTTCATATGACTTTAAAAGAATACTGAACCGATTTTTCTTCTACTTTTTCCCTTTGAGAATATTGACCCTGATGACCCTGAATCTAACCTGCTTGAAGGTATGGAAATTGAAAACAATGGACATCCTCATCTTGTAAGTATTTATAATAATTTGATTGGTTTAGAAAAAGTCACATGTCCAACAATGTTTTCAAAGACGGACTGTAAACAGAAGATAAAAAAGTGTTATTGCATCAGTATTTTTTTGGAAAAGTGATATATTGTTATTTTTTATTCAGTCATGCTGGGTCTAATGCTATCCCTCTGGATTTAAAGATGGTACAACATTTTGAATGGAAGAAATGTCATGAAAATGATTGTATGTTTCTATGACTTGCACAAATTCGATATCTTTTCATAAGAATATTTTATTTTACTGTTTTTTACCAACCTGATCTAATTATTCATTGTCAATTAATTTAATTTAATTAATTTATGAAAACAACCATTTGAAATTACATGAATTAAGAATGTGAGCAAACATGTACAAATAACATCAAAACGAGAAAGGGGTCATCGATAATTGTCAACCATTTTCCAAAGTGTACAAACTGTGCACTGGTTGGGAGGGGGATAACAAATCTACATACCTTATGCTTTTTTTTCTTCTTTCCGGAATTTTTCGTCAAATAATGTTTCAGTTTATTTTGGGTGCAAATTTCTATAATAATCTACTATAAAAGACAGGATTTTCTTTTTATTAGAAAGTATTGATACTTGTCTTAAAATCAGAAAATGGTTGATATACACTTTTTGAGGGATGGTGGGGTCTGAAAAAATGTATGTTTTTTACACCTTGGAAAATAGTTTACAATTATGGATAACCTCAAACAAGAAGATAGAAACAAAAAAACAAAAGAAAAACACCTAGGGCATTATGTAATTCAGTCTATGCATCAATCATTGGTCCGTCGGTTTGTTCGTTCGTCCATCTGTCTGTCTCGCTTCAGGTTGAAGTTTTAGGTCAAAGTTAGTTTTTGATGAAGTTTAAATCCAATTAACTTAAAACTTAGTTCACATGTTCCCTATGATAATATCTTTCTAATTGTAATGCCAAATTAGAGTTTGGACCCCAATTTCACTGTCCTCTGAACAAATGAAAATGATAGTGCGAGTGGGGCATCTGTGTACTATGGACACATTCTTGTTATCATAAAGAATTTGAAGGATGGTACTGTTTTGATATCACTTCCTGTTGACAGCTTCACAAATCTTTTTAGATTATCAGAGTTTGTTAATGTTATTAAATTATCTTCCATATAAACTTGTATGAAATGTTTTAATAAATTGTTTATGAATGTACTTATTAATTTTATCGCAAGACAGAAATTAAGAAGTGAGTTTCTTAATCAGTTTTATTTTTACATCTGATATATATATATATTAATATTTCTTCTTTTGGCAATGAAAGGATTCAATGAATTTTTCTTAACATAATGTAAACTCCATAGAAAGGTCGTCAGAAGATACTGAAAATAGCAATAGAAGAAACATCTGATTACTGTAATTATAATTAATAGGTTCAAGGACTCCACCCAGAAAACAGTGCTAAGACGTACGGTGATTCCCATGACTCACACAAACTTACACCAGAACAAGAAGCACTAGCGAAGAAATCAGTGAGTAGATATCACATTTATGGCTAACCAATGAAAATTCCTGTCATTTCAGACAAAAATCTGATGAGTAAAAGAGAATTTCAACATATTTTTAATGTCCACTTGACTTTAAATTTTTCATTCTAACATTACAGTTTTCTAAGTCTAGTACAAACATAACATATTTTGAAGATATTTTGTTCCCCTTCAAAGTGGAGAAGCCTATTTAAACCGTCCATTTTTTTTTGGTGACTTATAGAAAATGAATATAATTGTCACAGATGTTTCTTAAACATCAAATTGGTTTCATAACCACACAAAAAAAATGCCACAAAGCTAATCATCAAATGAAAAGTAAATAACATAAATACCAAACCCCAAGGAAAGTTCAAAACGATGTCCCCTATCAAATGGCGCAATCAAAAGCTCAAATACTTAAAACAAAAGGAAAATAACTGTCATATTCCTGACTTGGTACAGACATTTCCTTGTGTAGGAAATAGTAGATTAAACCTGGTGTCATAGCCTGCTAAACCTTTCTGATCACTTGTATGACAGTTGCATCAAATTCCATCATTGACAACATTGTGTGAACAAAACAAACCAACACAATAGGTAGAATTGTCCCAAATAAGGCTGCAGCAGTCAACATTGTGTGAACAAATCAAACCAACACAATAGGTAGAATTGTCCCAAATAAGGCTGCAGCAGTCAACATTGTGTGAACAAATCAAACCAACACAATAGGTAGAATTGTCCCAAATAAGGCTGCAGCAGTCAACATTGTGTGAACAAAACAAACCAACACAATAGGTAGAATTGTCCCAAATAAGGCTGCAGCAGTCAACATTGTGTGAACAAAACAAACCAACACAATAGGTAGAATTGTCCCAAATAAGGCTGCAGCAGTCAACATTGTGTGAACAAAACAAACCAACACAATAGGTAGAATTGTCCCAAATAAGGCTGCAGCAGTCAACATTGTGTGAACAAAACAAACCAACACAATAGGTAGAATTGTCCCAAATAAGGCTGCAGCAGTCAACATTGTGTGAACTAAACAAACCAACACAATAGGTATAATTGTTCCAAATTAAGGCTGCAGCAGTCAACATTGTGTTATAATCACAAAAACTTGTGAAAATAAGTTTGTTTACAGTACCTTCTGTTTTTTACCAGGGTGACTCAAGCGGCAGAAAGAGAAATTTTGACACTTATACCCCTTGGCTTTGGAAAGATGGAATTGTTCCTTATAGTATGCTTAACATGTGTAAGTACTGCACTCTATATAATATACATAACACGCTTTTTAGCTCACCTGACCTATTCGGTCAAGTGAGCTTTTCTCAACACTTGGCGTCCGGCGTCCGTTAACTTTTACAAAAATCTTCTCCTCTGAAACTACTGGGCCAAATTTAAAATATGTGTTCGGTGACCTGGCCAACCAACCAAGATGGCCGACATGGCTAAAAATAGAATATAGAGGCAAAAGGTAGATTTTGACATATCTCTGAATCAAAAGCATTTAGAGCAAATCTGACATGGGGTAAAATTGTTTATTAGGTTAAGATTTACCTGCCCTGAAATTTTCAGATTAATCCGGTTGCTGCCCATGAATTGGTAATTTTAAGAAAATTTTGCCATTTTGGTTATTATCTTGAATATTATTATAGATAGAGATAAACTGTAAACAGCAATCATGTTCAGCAAAGTAAGATCTACAAATAAGTCAACAAGACCAAAGTGGTCAGTTGACCCCTTAAGGAGTGATTGCTCTTCATAGTCAAGTTTTAACAATTTTTTGTAAGTTTTTGTAATCTTTTACAAAAATCTTCTCCTGAAACTACTAAGATAAATTTAACCAAACTTGTCCGCAATTATCATTAGGGTAACTAATTTAAAAAATGTGTCCGATGACCTCGCCTGCGAACTAAGATGGCTGACATGGCTAAAATAGTACATAGGGTAAAATGCTGTTTTTGGCTCATATCTTTGAAATCAAAGCATTTAGAGCAAATCTGACGAACTAAAATTGTTAATAAGGTCAAGATCTATCTGCCCTGAAATTTTCAGACTAATCAGGCAACCCATTGTTGAGTTGTACACCTTTAAGTATTGAAAGATGATACATAGATGGATTTTGGCCTTTCCATTTGGGAATCCTACAAAACTTATTTTGTTTTTTACTTAATCCTATTTGAGGGTCCAGATTTTCAAATATCGTTTTCGTGCAGGAAAATCATGTGTGTTGCCAATCTGAAAGCCTCTTGTTTCTTATTACAGCTTCAAGTGCTGTAACAGTGATAAACAAAGCCATTAAACAGGTCAATGACTACACCTGTGTCAAATGGGTACCAACCAGTGATCCCCGATTCAACCCAACAGTTCTTGGACACTCTAATGTTATTACATTTATAAATGGTGGGTATGTACATTTTTATTGATATTACATTTATAAATGGTGGGTATGTACATTTTTATTGATATTACATTTATAAATGGTGGGTATGTACATTTTTATTGATATTACATTTATAAATGAAGGGTATGTACATTTTTATTGATATTACATTTATAAATGGTGGGTATGTACATTTTTATTGATATTACATTTATAAATGACGGGTATGTACATTTTTATTGATATAACATTTATAAATGAAGGGTATGTACATTTTTATTGATATTACATTTATAAATGGTGGGTATATACATTTTTATTGATATTACATTTATAAATGGTGGGTATGTACATTTTTATTGACATTACATTTATAAATGGTGGGTATGTACATTTTTATTGATATTACATTTATAAATGGTGGGTATGTACATTTTTATTGATAACATTTATAAATGTTGGGTATGTACATTTTTATTGATATTACATTTATAAATGGTGGGTATGTACATTTTTATTGATATTACATTTATAAATGAAGGGTATGTACATTTTTATTGATATTGAACTGGAAATAAATTGCATTTAATGTTATTAAACAATTTTTTGTGTGTATCAATTTTCGTCGATTGAGGAAAACTTCCATTTATATGGATATTTGTTGTTTTACCAATCTCTGCAGAAAAACCTTTTGGAAATTTGTAATTCGTTTGAATTTATGGTTTACCTGTTCTCACAAAACTCACAAAAATTGGTACCCAATAAATAATGAATCCACAGTACTCTAAAAATAAACGTGCAATATGCTTTATGCTGTTCGCCATTTTCTATCTAACTTTGAAAATATAGTTTAACATGTGAATATCCCTGATTGAATCAAATTAGTTAATTATTAGTTTATAATATATGAATTAATAATATATTGACATATTGGGTTGACAATTTGTATTGTACACATATTGTATAGTGTTTAATTGCATTTGTAGTGGATGTTGGTCCTATGTCGGCAATGTTAATCCTTTTCGTAACAATGTACAGCCAGTGAGCTTATCCGAACCAGGTTGTATTAGCGTAAGTATAATTTATGTTTCAGGGGCAGATCCAAGATTTTTATTCGCCCATAAAAATTTTGACGGGACGTATTATTGTATACAAATGTCCGGTGTCTGTCCGTCTGTCCGTCCGTCCGTCTGTCTGTCCGTCTGTCTGGCGTAAACATGTCGCACCGTTACTTCAGAACGACTTATCTAAATTTCATGAAACTTAATATAGTTGTTTTTTATGATGGTCAAATGATCTGTATACTTTTTGGTGAAAATAAGATTTAAACTTTTTGAGTTACGGCACTTTGTAACTAAAACAGGGGTGTGTTTTTTAGCTCACCTGGCCCAAAGGGCCAAGTAAGCTTTTCCCATCACTTTGCGTCCGGCGTCCGCCGTCGTTGTTACATTTTACAAAAATCTTCTCCTCTGAAACTACTGGGCCAAATTTAACCAAACTTGGCCACAATCATCATTGGGGTATCTACTTTAAAACATGTGTCCGGTGACCTGGCCAATTAACCAAGATGGCCGCCATGGCTAAAAATAGAACATAGGGGTAAAATGCAGTTTTTGGCTTATAACTCAAAAACAAAAGCATTTAGAGCAAATCCGACGCAAGTGAAATTGTTTATCAGGTCAACATCTATCTACCCTGAAATTTTCAGATGAATCGAACAATCCGTTGTTGGGTTGCTGCCCCTAAATTGGTAATTTTAAGGAAATTTGACTGTTTTTGGTTATTATCTTGAATATTATTATAGATAGAGATCAACTGTAAGCAGCAATAATGTTCAGCAAAGTAAGAGTTACAAATAAGTCAACATGGCCGAAATGGTCAGTTGACCCCTTTAGGAGTTATTGCCCTTTATAGTCAATTTTTAACCATTTTTCGTAAATCTTAGTAATCTTTTACAAAAATCTTCTTCTCTGAAACGACTGGGCCAAATTAATCCAAACTTGGCCACAATCGTCATTGAGGTATCTTGTTTGAAAAATGTGTGGCGTGACCCTGCCAACCAACCAAGATGGCCGCCATGGCTAAAAATAATACATAGGGGCGAAATGTAGATTTTGGCTTATATCTCTGAAACCAAAGCATTTAGAGCAAATCTGACTGGGGATAAATTGCTCATCAGGTCAAGATCTATCTGCCCTAAAATTTCAGACCAAACAGACAACCTGTTGTTGGGTTGTTGCCCAAGAATTAGTAATTTTAAGGAAATTTTGCAGTTTTTGGTTAATTTCTTGAATATTATAATAGATAGAGATAAACTGTAAACAGCAATAATTTTCAGCAAAGTAAGATCTACAAATAAGTCAACATGACCAAAATTGTCAGTTGACCTTTTAAGGAGTTATTGCCCTATATAGTCATTTTTTAACAAAATTTTTGTAAATTTTTAAAAATATTTTCCACTGTAATTACTGGGCCAAGTTCATTATAGATAGGGATAATTGAAGCAAGAAGAATGTCCAGTAAAGTAAGATCTACAAACACATCATGATCACCAAAACACAGTTTTGTCATGAATTTATCTGTGTCCATTGTTTAATATGCACATAGACCAAGGTGAGCGACACAGGCTATTGAGAGCCTCTAGTTTTCACATGTCGCACCGTATCTCAAAAACAATTCGTGATTATTGCTTAAAACATTACACACTTTTTAGTTATATTAATCTTAATATCTGTATACTTTTTGGTGATGATTCAAAATTTCATTTTTGAGTTATTGAGTATTTTGTAAAAAGGGGGGAGGGTTTTTTTACATGTTGCGCCGTATCTCAAAAACGATTTATGATTATTGCTTAAAATTTAAACGCTCGTCTGGCGTACTAAATTATAATCCTGGTACATTTGATAACTATTTACACCACTGGGTCGATGCCACTGCTGGTGGATGTTTCGTCCCCGAGGATATCACCAGCCCAGTAGTCAACACTTCGGTGTTGACATGAATATTAATAATGTTGTCATTTTTTTATTATAAATTTCCTGTTAACAAAAGTTTCAATTTTTCGAAAAACTAAGAATTTTCTTATTCCAGGCATAGACTTCCTTAGCCGTATTTGGCACAACTTTTTGGAATTTTGGATCCTCAATGCTCTTCAACTTTGTAATTGTTTGGTTTTATAAATATTTTGATATGAGCGTCACTGATGAGTCTTATGTAGACGAAACGCGCGTCTGGCGTACTAAATTATAATCCTGGTACATTTGATAACTATTTACACCACTGGGTCGACGCCACTGCTGGTGGACGTTTAGTCCCCGAGGGTATCACCAGCCCGTGTTGACATGAATATTAATAATGTGGTCATTTTTTTTATTATAAATTTCCTGTTAACAAAAGTTTCAATTTTTCGAAAAACTAAGGATTTTCTTATTCCAGGCATAGATTTCCTAAGCCGTATTTGGCACAACTTTTTGGAATTTTGGATCCTCAATGCTCTTCAACTTTGTAATTGTTTGGCTTTATAAATATTTTGATATGATCGTCACTGATGAGTCTTATGTAGACGAAACGCGCGTCTGGCGTACTAAATTATACTCCTGGTACATTTGATAACTATTTACACCACTGGGTCGATGCCACTGCTGGTGGACGTTTCGTCCCCGAGGGTATCACCAGCCCAGTAGTCAACACTTCGGTGTTGACATGAATATTATTAATGTGGTCATTTTTTTATTATAAATTTCCTGTTAACAAAAGTTTCAATTTTTCGAAAAACTGAGGATTTTCTTATTCCAGGCATAGATTTCCTTAGCCGTATTTGGCACAACTTTTTGGAATTTTGGATCCTCAATGCTCTTCAACTTTGTAATTGTTTGGTTTTATAAATATTTTGATATGAGCGTCACTGATGAGTCTTATGTAGACGAAACGCGCGTCTGGCGTACTAAATTATAATCCTGGTACATTTGATAACTATTTACACCACTGGGTCGATGCCACTGCTGGTGGACGTTTCGTCCCCGAGGGTATCACCAGCCCAGTAGTCAACACTTCGGTGTTGACATGAATATTAATAATGTGGTCATTTTTTTATTATAAATTTCCTGTTAACAAAAGTTTCAATTTTTCGAAAAACTAAGGATTTTCTTATTCCAGGCATAGATTTCCTAAGTCGTATTTGGCACAACTTTTTGGAATTTTGGATCCTCCATGCTCTTCAACTTTGTAATTGTTTGGCTTTATAAATATTTTGATATGAGCGTCACTGATGAGTCTTATGTAGACGAAACGCGAGTCTGGCGTACTAAATTATAATCCTGGTACATTTGATAACTATTTACACACTTCTTTGTTATATTAATCTAAAGATCTGTATACTTTTTGGTGATGATTCAAAATTTCATTTTTGAGTTATTGAGTATTTTGTAAAAAGGGGGAGGGGGTTTTTACATGTCGTGCCGTATCTCAAAAACGATTTATGATTATTGCTTAAAACTTTACATACTTCTTTGTTATATTAATCTAAAGATCTGTATACTTTTTGGTGATGACTAAACATTTTATTTTTGAGTTATTGAGTATTTTGTAAAAAGAGGGGAGGGTTTTTATACGCCCATAAAAATTTTGACGGGACGTATTATGGTATACAAATGTCCGGTGTCCGTCCGTCTGTCCGTCCGTCTGTCTGTCCGGCGTAAACATGTCGCAACGTAATTTGAGAACGACTTATCCAAATTTCATGACACTTAATATAGTTGTTTCTTATGATGGTCAAATGATCTGTATACTTTTTGGTGAAAATAAGATTAAAACTTTTTGAGTTACGGCACTTTGTAACTAAAACAGGGGTGTGTTTTTTTTTCACATGTCGCACCGTATCTCAAAAACGATTCTTGATTATGGCTTAAAACTTTAAACACTTCTTAGTTATATTAATCTTAATATCTGTATACCTTTTGGTGATGATTGAAAATTTTATTTTTGAGTTCTTGAGTATTTTGTAAAAAAGGGGGAAGGGTTTTTTACATGTCGGACCATATCTCAAAAACGATTTATGATTATTGCTTAAAACTTTACACATGTCTTTTTTTATATCAATCTAAAGATCTGTATACTTTTTGGTGATGATTCAAAATTTCATTTTTGAGTTATTGAGTATTTTGTAAAAAAGGGGGAGGTTTTTTTTTACATGTTGTGCTGTATCTCAAAAACAATTTATGATTATTGCTTAAAACTTTACACACTTCTTTGTTAAATTAATCTAAAGATCTGTATACTTTTTGGTGATGATTCAAAACTTTATTTCGGAGTTATTGAGTATTTTGTTAAACAGGGGAGGTTTTTTAGCTCACCTGGCCTATAAGGCCAAGTGAGCTTTTCTCATCACTTGGCGTCCGTCGTCCGTCGTCGTCCGTCGTCCGTCGTCGTCCGTCGTCCGTCGTCGTCCGTCGTCGTCGTTAACTTTTACAAAAATCTTCTCCTCTGAAACTGCTGGGCCAAATTAAACCAAACTTGGCCACAAGCATCATTGGGGTATCTTGTTTAAAATATGTGTCCGGTGACCCGGCCAACCATCCAAGATGGCCGCCATGACTAAAAATATAACATAGGGGTAAAATGCAGTTTTTGGCTTATAACTCAAAAACCAAAGCATTTAGAGCAAATCTGACGTGGGTAGAATTGTTAAACAGGTGAAGATCTATCTGCCCTGAAATTTTCAGATGAATCGGATAACCCGTTGTTGGGTTGCTGGCCCTGAATTAGTAGTTTTAAGGAAATTTTGCTCTTTTTGGTTATTATCTTGAATATTATTATAGATAGAGATAAACTATAAACAGCAATAATGTTCAGTAAAGTAAGATTTACAAATAAGTCAAATGACTTAAATGGTCAGTTGACCCCTTTAGGAGTTATTACCCTTTATAGTCAATTTTTAACCATTTTTCGTAAATCTTAGTAATCTTTTACAAAAATCTTCTCCTCTGAAACTACTTGGCCAAATTAATTCAAACTTGGCCACAATCATCTTTTGGGTTAGTAGTTTGAAAAATGTGTCGGTGACCCGGCCATCCAACCAAGATGGCTGCCATGGCTAAAAATAGAACATGGGGTAAAATGCAGTTTTCGGCTTATAACTCAAAACCCAAAGCATTGAGAGCAAATCTGACATGGGGTAAAATTGTTTATCAGGTCAACATTTATCTGCTCTGAAATTTTTAGATGAATCTGACAACCCGTTGTTGGGTTGCTGACCCTGAATTGTTAGTTTTAAGGAAATTTTGCTGTTTTTGGTCATTATCTTGAATATTATTATTGATAGAGATAAACTGTTAACAACAATTATAATGTTCAGCAAAGTAAGATTTACAAATAAGTCAACATGACCGAAATGGTCAATTGACCCCCTTAGGAGTTATTGTTCTTAATAGTCAATTTTTAACGATTTTCATAAAATTTGTAAATTTTTACTAACATTTTCCACTGAAACAAATGGGCCAAGTTCATTATAGATAGAGATAATTTTAAGCAGCAAGAATGTTCAGTAAAGTAAGATGTACAAACACATCACCATCACAAAAACACAATTTTGTCATGAATCCATCTGCTTCCTTTAATATTCACATAGACCAAGGTGAGCGACACAGGCTCTTTAGAGCCTCTAGTTTTACATGTCGCGCCGTATCTCAAAAATAATTTATGATTATTGCTTAAAACTTTACACACTTCTTTGTTATATTAATCTAAAGATCTGTATACTTTTTGGTTTTAGTTCAAACTTTTATTTTAGTGATATTAAGTTTTTTGTAAAAAAAAAAAACGTTTTTTGTAAAAAAAAAAAAAAACAGGGTTGGGGGTTTCACATGTCCCGCCGTGTCTCAAAAACAATATATGGTTATTGCTTAAAACTTTCTCAGAAACTATTTATGATTATTGCATAAAACTTCCACACAAGACGTCGGGCGTATCATACGCTCATGGCGCAGCTGTTTATTTTTACATGTCGCGCCGTATCTCAAAAACAATTTATTATTATTGCTTGAAACTGTACACACTTCTTCGTTATATTTATCTAAAGATCTGTATACTTTTTTGTTTGATTCAAAATTTTATTTTAGTGATATTTGTAAAAAAAAAAAAACAGGGTGAGGGGGTTTCACATGTCCCGCCGTGTCTCAAAAACAATAAATGGTTATTGCTTAAAACTTTCTCAGAAACTATTTATGATTATTGCATAAAACTTCCACACAAGACGTCGGGCGTATCATGCGCTCATGGCGCAGCTGTTTATTTAAAAGTGGGCTGTATTTGCCATAAAAATCAATATTTACCATTTTCATTTAACCATCTGCGTTTTATGCAAATTTTTTTTTTTTTTTTTTTTTTTTTTATCAAATGGAAGTTGAACCTTGTGTCTGCCCTCTTCCCCGCCTTGAAACAACCACTATGTTTAACCTTTATATGTCTGATTACAACTAGTCATTTAGTTTACTCACCTGTGTTGAAAAGTGAGACAAAGCGGTTGCTTTTCCACTGCTGGTTAATATGACTTCAACACCTAAGTTTAAATTAAGTTTTCTGCTTAAGTAAGATTGATAGGAACCTTTTATGATAGATCATTCATGTTTTGTATGAAGATGCATTACTTTCAGTACATATTAGTTTGACAACTATTAAGAGGCCCTTCCCCTTAGGTCATGGTCCTCTGAATTTTAATCAATTACAGCTAATTTCCTAATGCATGTAGAGCAATACTTTGGTTGCATTGCTTGCTTTGTTTGTATATTGTACAATAGTAATTTAGATAACATCCAATATTTATTGTTTGAAGATGTCAATCTTAAGTACAAAGCTTGGGTAAATGTTTATACAAAAAAAACCAAGCAAGCCAACCAAAGTTTTACTCTACAAGCTGTAGGAAATTAGCTGTAAAACATTTAAATGTTAAGTTTTCTCCTTAAGTTAGTTTAATAGGATCTTCTTATGCATTGTTATGATAGCTCAATGATTTTTTCTATAAAGTTGCATTACATCAGTACAAGGGATGTCAAAAGATCTGAAATTTAATATTATGTGTCTAAATAGATTTGTTTCTTGTTTAAGATAGAATCCAAAATAAAACAAATCTTGTTTGCAGGTTAGCACATCTGTGCATGAAATGTTGCATGCTATGGGAGGACATCATGAACAATCTAGATCTGATCGTGATGGTTATGTCAGTATCGCTTGGCCAAATGTAAGGCCATCATGGAATGGACAGGCATATGTACAAAATATTAACATGGCCAAGTCCAACACACAAGACAACAACCCTTACGATGCAGAATCATCTATGCAATACAGTTTATATGTAAGTATTTATGTTATAAAGAGGGTAAGACAATAACCCTTACGATACAGAATCATCTATGCAGTACAGTTTATATGTAAGTATTTATGTTATAAAGAGGGTAAGACAATAACCCTTACGATACAGAATCATCTATGCAGTACAGTTTATATGTAAGTATTTATGTTATAAAGAAAGTAAGACAATAACCCTTACGATACAGAATCATCTATGCAATACAGTTTATATGTAAGTATTTATGTTATAAAGAGAGTAAGACAATAACCCTTACGATGCTGAATCATCTATGCAGTACAGTTTATATGTAATTATTTATGTTATAAAGAGAGTAAGACAATAACCCTTACGATGCAGAATCATTTATGCAATACAGTTTGTATGTATGTATTTCTGTTATAAAGAGAGTAATAATAAATCATCATTTGGTCTCTGGTGGAGAGTTTAAAATTCTAATGAAATTATTTTGTATCAATGGTACTGATTGGATGACAGTAAGCGTAAAATTATCTTTCTCCTTGTCTGTAACTAAGGAATCTCACATTTTTAATTGTGGGATGTACTGACATGTTATTTCTACAATGATTAGCAAAAAACTTTACTTGTTGCATCTAAAATTCTTCTTTTTATAAAATTTTATTGCATTCTGAAGCGGCTACGAAGCTAGAACAAGACCCGTGTTAATGTTTGATGCCTGAAGCATACCTATAATGTCACCTTATTTAGTTAATGTTTGATGTCTGAAGCATACCTATGATGTCACCTTGTTTAGGGGCCAAAGACCCCTGTTAATGTTTGATGCCTGAAGCATACCTATAATGTCACCTTGTTTAGCTAAAGTTTGATGCCTGAAGCATACCTATGATGTCACCTTGTTTAGTTAATGTTTGATGCCTGAAGCATACCTATGATGTCACCTTGTTTAGTTAATGTTTGATGCCTGAAGCATACCTATAATGTCACCTTGTTTAGTTAATGTTTGACGCCTGAAGCATACCTATGATGTCACCTTGTTTAGTAAATGTTTGACGCCTGAAGCATACCTATGATGTCACCTTATTTAGTTAATGTTTGATGCCTGAAGCATACCTATAATGTCACCTTATTTAGTTAATGTTTGATGCCTGAAGCATACCTATGATGTCACCTTATTTAGTTAATGTTTGATGTCTGAAGCATACCTATGATGTCACCTTGTTTAGTTAATGTTTGACGTCTGAAGCATACCTATGATGTCACCTTGTTAAGTTAATGTTTGATGCCTGAAGCATACCTATGATGTCACCTTGTTTAGTTAATGTTTGACGCCTGAAGCATACATATGATGTCACCTTGTTTAGTTAATGTTTGACGCCTGAAACATACCTATGATGTCACATTGTTTAGTTAATGTTTGACGCCTGAAGCATACCTATGATGTCACCTTGTTTAGTTAATGTTTGACGCCTGAAGCATACCTATGATATCACCTTATTTAGTTAATGTTTGATGCCTGAAGCATACCTATAATGTCACCTTATTTAGTTAATGTTTGATGCCTGAAGCATACCTATGATGTCACCTTATTTAGTTAATGTTTGATGTCTGAAGCATACCTATGATGTCACCTTGTTTAGTTAATGTTTGACGCCTGAAGCATACCTATGATATCACCTTGTTTAGTTAATGTTTGATGCCTGAAGCATACCTAGGATGTCACCTTGTTTAGTTAATGTTTGACGCCTGAAGCATACCTATAATGTCACGTTGTTTAGTTAATGTTTGATGCCTGAAGCATACCTATGATGTCACCTTGTTTAGGGGCCAAAGACCCCTGTTAATGTTTGATGCCTGAAGCATACCTATGATGTCACCTTGTTTAGTTAATGTTTGACGCCTGAAGCATACCTATGATGTCACCTTATTTAGTTAATGTTTGATGCCTGAAGCATACCTATAATGTCACCTTATTTAGTTAATGTTTGATGCCTGAAGCATACCTATGATGTCACCTTGTTTAGTTAATGTTTGATGTCTGAAGCATACCTATGATGTCACCTTGTTTAGTTAATGTTTGACGCCTGAAGCATACCTATGATGTCACCTTGTTTAGTTAATGTTTGACGCCTGAAGCATACCTATGATGTCACCTTGTTTAGTTAATGTTTAACGCCTGAAGCATACCTATGATGTCACCTTGTTTAGTTAATGTTTGACGCCTGAAGCATACCTATGATGTCACCTTGTTTAGTTAATGTTTGACGCCTGAAGCATACCTATGATGTCACCTTGTTTAGTTAATGTTTGACGCCTGAAGCATACCTATAATGTCACCTTGTTTAGTTAATGTTTGATGCCTGAAGCATACCTATGATGTCACCTTGTTTAGGGTCCAAAGACCCCTGTTAATGTTTGATGCCTGAAGCATACCTATAATGTCACCTTGTTTAGTTAATGTTTAATGCCTGAAGCATACCTATGATGTCACCTTGTTTAGGGGCCAAAGAAGATAACATCTTTTTCGCAGAATTTTCTTTAATGAAATTTTAGACGGAAATAATGATTGAAATTGAATTATTTACTTTATTTGAATTAGATTAGAGATAGAGAATAGAATGTGCCACATCTTATTATTACGTAAAGATTGCATGAAATGCAATCAAAACCTTATGGGACTGACTGGATATATAAATCTTCCAAGGCTGAGCACTACCTTTTTTTATACACAAAATATAGTGCATTGATCATAACATTCTATATATATACTATCCATGAACATTTTCAGAAATTTATCAATGTAATATATGCTCAGATATTCAAGGCACAAAATGATGTTTCACTTGTCAAGAAAATTACATAACTTTTGCAAGGTGCCGGAATCTAATATCTGTTTGAAAAATATAAATTATGTCATTTCTAACCTCATTGAATTGGAGTTATCTTCTTTTGTTTAGAATGGCTGTTAAATCAACAATAACCAATGCAATATTTAATATTACTTCCCACTGATAAGTTGAAGCAATCTTTACCGTTCAGTGCTTTCAAGCACTTTGATTTTTACCTGTGTTTTTGAAGGCCAAAGCAGGTTATGCAACTGCTTGATTCGGTCTGTCCGTCTTCATTTTGTCTCTGGTGAAGAGTTGAAAAATTGTTACGAATAATTAACTTCTACCTCATTTGGTCTCTGAGGGATTTTTTTTTCATATTGGCAATCATTCCATATCTTATTATTTTGACCTGTGTTTTTATGGCAGAAGCTAGTAACTGCTTGATATTGTCTGTCTGTCTTCATTCAAAAGACCTCATTTGGTCTCTGGGGAGTTTTTTCTCATTGGCAATCATGCCACATCTTATTATTTGTAGTTAGAAAGGACTTTTTACATTTGAAGGCAATCTTATGTGTTAATAAATCCTTCCTTTTTTTATCAAACTTATATCAGAGTTTTATATTAGCATTGTTTTGGACAAGTTTGCAAATTAACATAGATCTATTAATTTTACAAGAATTGACCTCCCTAAAATTGTTAATAGTGGTGACCCTTATATTCAGGGAGGAACAGACTTTGATTTAACCCCTCCACATTATTTATGTATGTGCCTGTCCCAAGTCAGGAGCCTGTAAATCAGTGGTTGTCTTTTGTTTATAATTATGTGTTACATATTTGTTTTTCGTTAATTTTTTATATGAATAAGGCCGTTAGTTTTCTCGTTTGAATTGTTTTACATTGTCATATCGGGGCCTTTTATAGCTGATTATGCAGTATGGGCTTTGCTCATTGTTGAAGGCCATATGGTGACATATAGTTGCTAATGTCTGTGTCATTTTGGTCTCTTGTGGACAGTTGTCTCATTGGCAATCCTAGCACATCTTTTTTTTTAATATTTGATATTTTACAGTAGTTTCAAACAAGTTTCAGGCTGACTGTTTTGTATTTTGCAGTCTTTTCCTACAAGTTTCAGGCTGACTGTTTTGTATTTTACAGTCTTTTCCCACAAGTTTCAGACTGACTGTTTTGTATTTTACTGTCTCTTCCCACAAGCATCAGACTGACTGTTTTATATTCCACAGTCTTTTTCAACAAGTATCAGACTGACTGTTTTATATTTTACAGTCTTTTCCTACAAGTTTCAGGCTGACTGTTTTGTATTTTGCAGTCTTTTCCCACAAGTTTCCAGCTGAATGTTTTGTATTTTACAGTCTTTTCCCCCCAAGTATCAGTTTGACTGTTTTATATTTTACAGTCTTTTCCCACAAGTTTCTGACTGACTGTTTTATATATTACTGTCTCTTCCTACAAGTTTCCGACTGACTGTTTTGTATTTTGCAGTCTTTTCCAACAAGTATCAGGCTGACTGTTTTATATTTTACAGTCTTTTCCCACAAGTTTCTGACTGACTGTTTTATATTTTACTGTCTCTTCCCACAAGTTTCCGACTGACTGTTTTGTATTTTGCAGTCTTTTCCCACAAGTATCAGCCTGACTGTTATGTATTTTACAGTCTTTTTCCACAAGTTTCAGATTGACTGTTTTGTATTTTTCATTCTATTCCTACAAGTATCTGACTGACTGTTTTATATTGTACAGTCTTTTCCCACAAGTTTCCGACTGACTGTTGTGTGTTTTGCAGTCTTTTCCCACAAATTTCAAACTGACTGTTTTATATTTCAGTCTTTTCCCACAAGTATCAGTCTGACTGTTTTGTATTTAACAGTCTTTTCCTACAAATTTCAGGCTGTCTGTTTTATATTTTACAGTCTTTTCCCACAAGTTTCAGGCTGATTGTTTTATATTTTACATCCTTTTTCCCACAAGTTTCAGGCTGATTGTTTTATATTTGAGTCTTTTTTCACAAGTGTCAGCTTGACTGTTTTTTATTTTACAGTCTTTCCACCAAGTATCAGAATTATACTGACTTTTGATTTTTTGCAGGCCTTTTCCAACAATGGGCAGAAAACTATTCTCTTTAAAGATCAAAGATTAGAGTTTTTGGCTGATTCAGCTGATGGTTTAGAGTTCTATGATATAAAAGATGTTACTGATGCTTATAAATGTACAGGTAGGTAAAATTTGTAATGTTCCCTTTGCTTCAATCTTTGAGTGTGAAGAAAGGAAGATTGGAGTTACATATCAATTAGACGGCAACCCAATGACTGATATAACCAAAAGACATTTTGGAATGTAACTTGTCTAAGAAAAAAGGCATTTATATCATTCTTTTTTTTCAATATTGATTGATTATACAAACAAAATGAATTTAAACAATAGAACAGAATCTAATTTAGTCAATCTGTTTGTTTGTCCGTCCTTCTGTCCCACTTCAGATAAAGCTTTTGGTGAAGATATTTTTTCATGAAGTTGAAGTCCAATCGACTTGAAACTTAGTACACATTGTTTCCTATGATATGATCTTTCTAATCTTTATGCCAAATTAGAGATTTTCCCCCATTTTCACACTCCACTGAACATAGAAAATGATAGTGCGGATTGGCAAACCGTGTACTATAGATACATTTTTGTTTTTGATATATTTTTTTGATAATTTATATATTTAGACCATTGCACCAACAAACCTAACTGTCAGAATGGAGGCTTTGTTAACTTTAAATGTACATGTACTTGCCCAGATGTGCTTACTGGTGCCACCTGTGAACAGACCGTCTCTAATAGTCGTAAGTATCTACTTCCCCCGATGTTAATTTTTGACAAATATCTATTTTATCTAGCAAAATATTGTTCAATGAAAATGTATCCTCCAAGACAATATTTCAGGACTTTGTATCATGAAATTCTGTCTCTATTTATGAATTATTTCCAGAAAAGGACAAATTTCCACATGAAACTTTGTCCATAAACACAATATTTCATATTATGAAATATTGTGTTGTTAAAGGGAGGTAATTTAAGACTATATATTGTTTATATTGAGACAATATTTTATAGTGGATTGTTAAGAAATTTTGTCTAATGGAAGAGGTTCTATAAACATTTGATATTTTTGATTATGATATCATGAATGTTTTCTTAATGTGACTGGAATTTTTAATAATTTGAGTTATCTCCCCTTATTTGGCAAAGTTCAAAAAAAGATAACCAAACACAAAAATAGCGGGGTTTTTTTTACAGCCCTGGCCATAAATACGATAATTTCATAATTTTCTATATTTACATCAAAAGTCTTACACATCATTTACAAACTACTCTCAAAATTTGCACATTTTATTTAAGATTTAGATTACAAGTTGTCATCTTCCTCAAAATCCAAGATAGAGGAAGAAACCCAAGCAACCTTAATATGATTTTCTTTGATAAGACCAACTAATCTGCATAATTGATTTATGCAGCAATTTATTGCTATACAGACACTTATCATGAAAAATATTTTAAAAAATCCTGAAATGGTCACAATTATTAAAATGGAAAAAAATCCTCAGGGAAAGTGATAAGAAGATTTAGAAATATGTTGATGGACATTAATATTTCACAGTCCAATATTGTCATGGTCAAGGTTTCACAGTGAAATAATGTTTTGGACAGTAGAAGAAAGTATGTTAAACATAAGATAACTGGGAAGGGTTGAGGGGTAAAATAGGTTGATATGTTGTGTTTGTTTTGAAAAGATATAACCATATGAATTCTTAACCTGAGTAGTACCAAGAATGAATTATAAATTCTTTTTAGAAACTTGTGGTGGTGTTATCAACCTTGCTGCAGGAGAGGAAAGGTTGATCCAATCCCCAAACTATCCATCTAACTACCCAACAGGACTAGAATGTACCTGGTTAATAAAGGTAAGAATTGTTGTCTGCTGAAATAACCAAACTTTCCATCTAACCACTGTGGATTCATTTATTTTCGTGGGTATCAGTTTTTAGTGGATTGCTGAATAAAGGCAACAGTAGTATACCGCTGTTCAAAACTCATAAATCCATGGACAAAAAACAAAATCGGGGTAACAAACTAAAACCGAGGGAAACGCATTAAATATAAGAGGAGAACAACGACATAACACTAAAATGTAACACACATAGACAAAATCCCACGAGAATAACAAATATAACATATATATATAACATCAAAACCAAAATTTGCTGAAAACTTGCCTATTCATGGGTATTTGATTTCATGGTTTCGCCAATCTCTGTATGCAAAACTAAGTCTATTGAAAGTATTTTATTTGTTGAACATTTGAATTCGTGGTTCACCTGTGACCCCACGAAACCCACGAAAATTAGTATCCAACGAAAAGTAATGAATCCACAGTACCCAACAGGACTAGAATGTACCTGGTTAATTAAGGTACGAATTGGTGTCTCCCTTACCGAACCGTGCTAACATGTTGCACATAAGATGCTCACATTGGAAACTAACATGATTGCACATGAGGTTTTTAACATGCAAATTAGGTGAGCATTTTGTGAGCAAAATAATTGCACATATGATACTAACCTAATTTGCATGTTAAAAACCTCATGTGCAAATGCTCATATGAGCTTTTGTTTCACATGTGCATTTTATCAGATTGCTCATATCAGCATCTGCTCACATGTTGCACACGTGAATATTAGTTGACCCATTTGATTTTTTTATCTAAGTATTTCCAGATGATGATGATTAAAGTGTATCTAAAATGGCTGCTTCAAATAGGAATATTTTTCAAGTTTAAATGAATATCTTAAATAATTTAATTAAAAATAAAATAACTGACACATCATGTTCAGTGTTATTCTTTAATTACTGTCAATTAATTATGATTTTTATACGCCCGGGACGGGACGTATTATGGTATACCGTTGTCCGTCCGTCCGTCCGTCCGTCCGTCCGTCTGTCCGTCCGTCTGTCCGTCCGTCGTCCACACTTCGGACAATAACTCAAAAACGCTTTCACTAATTTCCATGAAACTTAAGTGAATTGTTTATATCTATTGACGTAAGCTCCCTTTCGTTTTTTTTTAATTTCAGATTTTAAGTTTTGGATTTATGGGGCTTTATTCATAAAAAAGGGGGGATTTTTAACACTTCGGACAATAACTCAAAAAGGCTTTCACCAATGTCCATGAAACTTTGGTGAATTGTTTATATCTATTGACGTAAGCTCCCTTTCGTTTTTTTTTAATTTCAGATTTTAAGTTTTGGATTTATGGGGCTTTATTCATAAAAAAAGGGGGATTTTCAACACTTCGGACAATAACTCAAAAAGGCTTTCACTAATGTCCATGAAACTTTGGTGAATTGTTTATATCTATTGATGTAAGCTCCCTTTCAATTTTTATAAATTTCAGATTTTAAGTTTTGGATTTATGGGGCTTTATTCATAAAAAAAGGGGAATTTTTAACACTTTTGACAATAACTCAAAAAGGCTTTCACCAATGTCCATGAAACTTTGGTGAATTGTTTATATCTATTGATGTAAGCTTCCTTTCAATTTTTATAAATTTCAAATTTTAAGTTTTGGATTTATGGGGCTTTATTCATAAAAAAAGGGGATTTTTAACACTTCGGACAATAACTCAAAAAGGCTTTCACCAATGTCCTTGAAACTTTGGTGAATTGTTTCTATATCTTTTGATGTAAGCTCCCTTTCAGATTTTACATTTCCGTGTTATGAATTTTAATGCTTAAAAAAGGGGGGATTTTCCAATAAAAGACAAGTTAAAAGAGCAACGGGCGTATCATGCGCTAAAGCGCAGCCCTTTATTATATTTATTTGGGTTTTTTTTGTTACTAATAAACTATAATGACTAAAAACATAACATTGCATTTAAAACAAATGGGTGGACTTTCAAGTTTAGTACATATTGAATGTCTTTGAATAAGTTCTGTACATTTTTGTATTTCAGAAAGTTTTAAAAGGAATTATCTATATACATGTAATACCTATTTGTAGCAATCTGCAAAATAATACTCCATTAAAATAAGGACTATAAAATTGTAATATATTTCAGAATCTGACACAAAAATGAACCAAATAATTAACCACAGTTGCTGGTTTTGTCAGATTTCAACAATGCCATTTTCTTCAAATAGCACAAAATATGTCTTCACATTTTTCATATCCATCTCCCTGCAATTATTGCATGCTTTGAATTTGAATTTACAGAAAGTACATGACTGGGCATGTCAATTTGAAAAAGCTCATATGAGCAATGATGTAGGTTAGTTTTGAATGGTTAGAAGAAAGGAAAAACTTTTCAAAGTACAAAACTAACATAAAACTATCATGGATGATAAAAGCTCACCTGAGGTTTGAATTGCACATGTGAGCATTATGTTAGATTTTTGTGGGCACATATGAACTACAAAACTGCACATGTGAGCAACCTGATTTCCATACAATTCTTACTTGCATCTCATGTGCTTCACATGTGAAACTTATGTTAGCAATTTCTGTATGGGCTTATGAAAAAACCAAACTGTTCAACCAACAATCCTACTAAACTAATATTTATAGAATAACTAAAAAAGAATTCAAGTAGAGAACAATATTCAACGGGTGACCGAACAACACATTAATTCAAGAAGGCATGTAGCTTATGAGTTAATTATCATTCTTTGTTCAGTCACGAATTCTTTGATTAGTTATTCTTTTTATTGCATTGTTGAATGGCTTTTTGGGATACGATTGCTTTCAAGAAATCTGTAGACCTTTACCATTGACTCAGGGCCATGCCCTCACGTCAACTGTTTTATTCTAAACATTAAGGAACATCTCAGAATCTTAAGATTGTCTTGCTTTAAAAGGTAAAAGCAAACAAAAGGATTGAATCTAAACAACTGTCCTATAATGTTCTTCTCAATATCTTATGTTTCGATATTTCCCTTGACTTATATGCGTGTTTTTAACAACACAGAAAATCAGAGTTAAGCAGTATTTATATTTAGTGTTTTTGTGATACGATTGCTTTTAAGCAATATGTAGACTTATACCATTGACTCAGTGCCATGCCCTCACATCAACCGTTTTATTCTAAACATCAAGGAACATCTCCGATTCTTGAGATTGTCCTGCTTTAAATGGTATAAAAAACAAAAGGATTGGATGTAAACAACTGTCCTTTTATGTTCTTCTCATAATCTTTATGTTTCGATATTTCCCTTGATTGTATGCGTGTTTTTAACAACACGGAATATCAGAATTAAGCAGCATTTATATTTAGTGCTTTTATAAATTTAGAAACACGTCAGAGGGAATTCCCCAGTTTTGATAACATGCGAGAGTTCTCTTAATTCCGATCGATAAATCTATTTCTGTCATATAAGAACTGAAGTGGAGTTTTCTTATATGTCACCGTTATGAAACTGATATTTGATATTGTACTTCCATAAAAAAAAATGGAGGTCGTTTAATTTAAACATTTAATATACGTCCTTGCTACAAATCACAAGTCTAGGGTTTGTTTAGGTAATTATGCGCATTCGTATAGTTTTCTTAACTTGAAGAGGTATCAGATTGAATGGTTGCTCTGGATTCCCCACTCCATTGATTAATTTGAAACTCACGAGATCCTTTCTATGTCTGTCTGCTATTGAGGGTTATTGTTGTTGCATAATTTTAAATCATATGCACCATTTAAATTAAAATAAATGTAGTCCACAACGTAAAGGTGTAACTAGAACAACCCTTCAGCCAAAATGAAGTCTTCCATGTTATCGCTTCGAGTTGTCTCCCTATCCGTAAGTTACTTTCGTCAAACGACGATACGACGAGACAAATTAACTCGTTCTGTCGATAGACGTCGTATTATATTAAAACCGATCGCAATTTAAACAGAGGAATGTGTACGGAAAGGAGTCATGCCCACTGACCCAAAGGAAATTAACTATTTAAAGAGTTAGGAATGGGGTTCCACCTGAAATTCACGTTGGAAAATAGGTGATAAGGTACGAAGTGAAATACTTTCTCTCACTCTCAGTGACTGCTGTGGAAAGTAAACTTGGAATTGATAGTACAAAAATAAAACACAATAAGTACATTGTTCATACACTTGTATCGAGATCGGCTATTTTTAAAGTTGAATAACTATTCAGATTATGTAAATTACATTTTACGAGCATTTTACACGTGCAGTTGATTTATTTTTTAAACTAATACTTATACATGTATCAATGAAAACAATGGCAATTGTATCCCTCAGAGCAATCTGCTCTTTGATTATAAATTTAGCAACACGTCAGAGGGAATTCCCCAGTTTTGATCAAATGGGAGAGTTCTCTAAATTCTGATCAATCTATTTCTGTAATATAAGAACTGAAGTGGAGTTTTTCTTATATGTTACCGTTATAAAACTGATATTTGATATTGTACTTCCATAAAGAAATGGAGAACCATCTAGGTTGTTTAATTTAAATTGAATATATGTCCTTGCTACAAATCACAAGTCTAGGATTGGTTTAGGTTATTATGCGCATGCTTATAGTTTTCTTGACTTCAAGGGGTATCAGATTGAATGATTGCTCTGGATTCCAAACTTCATTGATTAATTTGAAACTCATGAGACCCTTTCTACGTCTGTCTACTATTGAGGGTTATTGTTGTTGCATACTTTTTGGATCTTTTGGATTATAGCTCTTCATCTTTTATATATGCTTTGGATTGCAAATATTTTGGCCACGAGCATCACTGAAGAGACATGTATTGTCGAAATGCGCATCTGGTGCAAGAAAAATTGGTTCCGTTTATTTTATTAAAATCATATGCATCATTTTAAATTTAAATAAATGTAGTCCACAACGTAAAGGTGTAACTAGAACACCCCTTCAGCCGAAATGGAGTCTTCCATATTATCTCTTCTAGTTGTCTCCCTTATACTTCCGTCAATTCTGAATCAAAATACGACGAAAAGATTAACTCGTTCTGGCGATAGGTGTCGTGTTATACTAAAAGCGATCACAATTTAAACAGAGGAATGTGTCAGAAAGGAGTCATGCCCACTGACCCAAAGGAAATTAAATATTTAAAGAGTTAGAAATTGGATTCCTCCTAGAATTCACATAGGAAAATAGACGATAAGGTACGAAGTGAGATACCTTCTCTCACTCTCAGTGACTGCTGTGGAAAGTAAACTTTGAATTGATAGTACAAAAGTTGAATAACTATTCAGATTACGTAAATTACATTTTACATGTGCAGTTGAATTATTTTTGAAAATAATATTATACATGAATCAATGAAAACAATGGCAATCGTATCCCTCAGAGCAATCATGCTCTTTGATTTTTAATGAAATTAAAGTAGTAAATGCAAGGAACTACATCTTTTTCAATGCATTCACAATTTGTTTTCATCTGTTGTTGTATGACGTCACTGGAGTGAAATAACCGCCTTTATTTCACATGTGAAATTAATCCGTTTTTATTTCAAGGAAAAATCAATGTAATAAATGTTGTTAAAAATAATTTTCCCTGTGAAATCACTAATCTATTCCTACAGCTGTTCTCTGTTTAAAGAGTATTTGGTTATCAAAGGAAAACAATGTCTGTTCAGTAATTTGGAAATTTTTATCCCATTATTTTGTTATTCAACAGTTATATGGAAATATTTAGCATAAGGTATTTGTACATTTAGATTTGAATACAGGAAATGTATTTTTTTCTTAATGAAGAAACACCAATTTAGATATAAAAAAATAGTTATTATTTTTTTGTTCTAGAGAAAGTGCATTTCTAAAGCCTCTTTCTTGAAATTATTAAGTCTGTTATGATTATTGGCAAACAAGAAATATATTACTTGTTAGACAATTTCACTTTCCATTCTTGTCAATACAATTTTAAATTGCAAATGTTTATAAAACAATCTGAGTCTAAAATTGAAATATCAATATATTAATCCTTATTTGCATCAATACTGAGAAATTCCTTACCTTTGGACAATAACATAGAAATTTAACAGTAAGAATGGAAATGAAAAGAGAAAAATATTAGTGAAAAAATATGGTCAGAAAGAATATCAGACAAGCTGTGAATATATATGGCTGGATCGTAACATCAACAGTGCTTTGATTTTTATTTCAGGGACCAGCTAATAGTTTAGTAAGAGCCTCCTTACAGTATATGGATATAACTTCTGGTAGCGCATGCAGTCATTGGTTGGAGTATAGATATAACTTATTGGGACAGAAAGGTCCAAAGTGAGTATTGTTGGTTGGATTAAGATTGTTATCAAGTGCACCAGTGCAAGAGCGGGGTTGGAACAGTAGTAGAACAATTTATACAACTCGACCACCTCTGCCCCTTATTGGAACAGAAAGTGAGTTTTGTTGGTTGGAATTATAATTAAAAAATTGTAAAAATCATAAATATCAGAGAGGGATATCTTTTTAGCTCACCTGGCCCAAAGGCCTTTTCTCATCACTTGGTGTCCATCTGTTGTCGTTGTTCGTCGTCGTCATTAACTTTTACAAAAATCTTCTCCTCTGAAACTACTGGGCCAAATTTAACCTTCCTTGGCCACAATCATCATTGGGGTATCTAGTCTAAAACCCAACTAACCAACCAAGATTGGCGCCGTGGCTAAAAATAGAACATAGGGTAAAATGTAGATTTTGGCCTATAACTCTGAATTATCTTGAATATTTTAGATAGAGAAACTGTAAACAGCGATAATGTTCAGCAAAGTAAGATCTACAAATAAGTCACCATGACCAAAATGGTCAGTTGACCTCTTAAGGAGTTATTGCCCTTTATAATAATTTTTTACCAATTTTTTCGTAAATTTTTGTAATCTTTTACAAAAATCTCCTCTGAAACTTCTGGTCCAAATTTAACCAAACTTGACCACAATCATCATTGGGGTATCTTGTTTGAAAACTGTGTGCGGTGACACAGCCAACTAACCAAGATGGACGCCAAGGGTTAAAAATAGAACATAGAGTAAAATGTAGATTTTGGCTTATAACTGTAACCAAAGCATTTAGTGCAAATCTGACAGGGGTTAAATTGTTTATCAAGTCAAGATCTATCTGCCCTGAAAGTGTCATATGAATCGGACAACTGGTTGTTGACTTGCTGCCCTTGAATTGTTAATTTTTAAGGAAATTTTGCTGATTTTGGTTATCTTAAAATATTATTATAGATAGAGATAAACTGTAAACAGCAATAATGTTCAGCAAAGTAAGATCCACAAATTAGCAACATGACCAAAATAGTCAGGTGATCCCTTAAGGAATTATTGCCCTTTATGGTCAATTTTAAACAATTTTCATAAATTTTGTAAATTTTTGTAGATTTTTGCAAAATATTTCCCTCTGTAACTAATGGGCCAAGTTCATTATAGATGGAGATATTTGTTAGTAGCAAGAACGTTCAGCAAAGTAAGATCTACAAACACATCACCATCACCAAAACACAATTTTGTCATGAATCCATCTGTGTCCTTTGTTTAATATGCACATAGACCAAGGTGAGCGACATAGGCTCTTAAGAGCATTTAGTTTAAAAAAAAACACACTATTTATTTGGACAGTTAAACCACATCTTCCTCCTTTTAACGTATATCTTTATAATGCAGGGTATGCGGAACAAACTTTGTGGCCGACGTTGAAAAATGGGACAGTTCACCAGATGAGCTGAGCAATGCAATGATAATTAGATTTGACAGTAACACATACTCATCAGCGGCAGTTTCCAAAGGATTTTCCATTAAAGTGTCATCAATAGGAACAGGTATGTTTTTTTCTTTTGAAAAATGCAAAACTTGATATCTTTTTGAGACAGGTAGTTGATGATTTGTTCTCTGTTGAATAATTACAGCTATATAAACAACCATCAATATAACACTTTTGATTGAAAAGTAATGAAAATTGGCTAATAGTTGTAAATTCAGTAACTATTGTGATGTTTATAGTATTGCAAAAAATGCAACAGTGTTATAAATACAATGATTTTAACTGGCATTTAAAAAAAATATATGAATTAAACAGGATTTTTATCAAAATTGCAAAAATGTCTATAAAAAAATCTCCAGTTGTGAAAACCAAAACTTCAGCTGAAAATTTTAAAGTCTCCAGTTGCCACTTAACAACTCTGTCAAATGTATGAATACCATCTCCAGTTGTCACTTAACAACTCCGTCAAATGTATTAATACCATCTCCAGTTGTCACTTAACAACTCCGTCAAATGTATGTATGAATACCATCTCCAGTTGTCACTAAACAACTCCGTCAAATGTATTAATACCATCAATTTGTCCCTTAACAACTCTGTCAAATGTATGAATACCATCTCCAGTTGTCACTTAACAACTTCGTCAAATGTATAAATACCATCTCCAGTTGTCACTTAGCAACTCCGTCAATGTATGAATACCATTTCCATTTGTCACTTAACAACTCTCTCAAATGTATGAATACCATCTCCAGTTGTCACTTAACAACTCTGCCAAATGTATGTATGAATATCATCTCCAGTTGTCACTAAACAACTCCGTCAAATGTATGAATACCATCTCCATTTGTCCCTAACAACTCTGTCAAATGTATGAATTTCATCTCCAGTTGTCACTTAACAACTCCGTCAAATGTATAAATACCATCTCCAGTTGTCACTAAACAACTCCGTCAAATGTATTAATACCATCAATTTGTCCCTTAACAACTCTGTCAAATGTATGAATACCATCTCCAGTTGTCACTTAACAACTTCGTCAAATGTATAAATACCATCTCCAGTTGTCACTTAACAACTCCGTCAATGTATGAATACCATTTCCAGTTGTCACTTAACAATTCCCTCAAATGTATGAATACCATCTCCAGTTGTCACTTAACAACTCTGCCAAATGTATGTATGAATACCATCTCCAGTTGTCACTAAACAACTCCGTCCAATGTATGAATACCATCTCCAGTTGTCACTTAACAACTCCGTCAAATGTATAAATACCATCTCCAGTTGTCACTTAACAACTCCGTCAATCTATGAATACCATCTCCAGTTGTCACTTCACAACTCTGTCAAATGTATGTATGAATACCATTTCCAGTTTTCCCTTAACAACTCTGTCAAATGTATAAATACCATCTCCAATTGTCACTAAACATCTCTGTCAAATGTATGAATACCATCTCCAGTTGTCACTAAACATCTCTGTCAAATGTATAAATACCATCTCCAGTTGTCACTAAACAACTCTGTCAAATGTATGAGTAACATCTCCAGTTGTCACAAAACATCTCTGTCAAATGTATAAATACCATCTCCAGTTGTCACTTAACAACTCCGTCAAATGTATTAATACCATCTCCAGTTGTCACTTAACAACTCTGTCAAATGTATGAATACCATCTCCAGTTGTCCCTTAACTACTCTGTCAAATGTATGAATACCATCTCCAGTTGTCACTAAACATCTCTGTCAAATGTATAAATACCATCTCCAGTTGTCACTAAACAACTCCGTCAAATGTATGAATACCATCTCCAGTTGTCACTAAACAACTCCGTCAAATGTATTAATACCATCTCCAGTTGTCACTTAACAACTCGGTGAAATATATGAATACCATCTCTAGTTGTCACTTAACAACTCCGTCAAATGTATTATACCATCTCCAGTTGTCCCTTAACAACATTGTCAAATGTATGTATGAATACCATCTCCAGTTGTCACTTAACAACTCCGTCAAATGTATCAATACCATCAATTTGTCCCTTAACAACTCTGTCAAATGTATGAATACCATCTCCAGTTGTCACTTAACAACTTCGTCAAATGTATAAATACCATCTCCAGTTGTCACTTAACAACTCCCTCAATGTATGAATACCATCTCCAGTTGCCACTTAACAAATTCCTCAAATGTGTGAATACCATCTCCAGTTGTCACTTAACAACTCCGCCTAATGTATGTATGAATACCATCTCCAATTGTCACTAAACAACTCCGTCAAATGTATGAATACCATCACCAGTTGTCACTAAACAACTCCGTCAAGTATATTAATACCATCTCCAGTTGTCACTTAACAACTCTGTCAAATGTATGAATACCATCTCTAGTTGTCCCTTAACAACTCTGTCAAATGTATGAATACCAGTTTTCACTTAACATCTCTGTTAAATGTATGAATACCATCTCCAGTTGTCACTAAACATCTCTGTCAAATGTATGAATACCATTTCCAGTTGTCACTAAACATCTCTGTCAAACGTATGAATACCATCTCCAGTTGTCACTTAACAACTCCGTCAAATATATGAATACCATTTCAAGTTGTCACTTAACAACTCCGTCAAATGTATGAATACCATCTCCAGTTGTCACTTAAAAACTCTGTCAAATGTATGTATGAATACCATCTCCAGTCGTTACTTAACAACTCTCTCAAATGTATGAATACCATCTCCAGTTTTCACCTAACAACTCTGTCAAATGTATGAATATCATCTCCAGTTGTCCCTTAACATCTCCGTCAAATGTATGAATACCATCTCCATTTGTCCCTTAACAACTCTGTCAAATGTATCAATACCATCTCCAGTTGTCCCTTAACTACTCTGTCAAATGTATGAATACCTTCTCCAGTTGTCCCTTAACAACTCTGTCAAATGTATGAATACCATCTCCAGTTGTCACTAAACATCTCTGTCAAATGTATGAATACCATCTCCAGTTGTCACTCAACAACTCCGTCAAATGTATGAATACCATCTCCAGTTGTCACTTAACAACTCCGTCAAATGTATAAATACCATCTCCAGTTGTCACTAAACAACTCCGTCAAATGTATTAATACCATCAATTTGTCCCTTAACAACTCTGTCAAATGTATGAATACCATCTCCAGTTGTCACTTAACAACTTCGTCAAATGTATAAATACCATCTCCAGTTGTCACTTAACAACTCCGTCAATGTATGAATACCATTTCCAGTTGTCACTTAACAACTCCCTCAAATGTATGAATACCATCTCCAGTTGTCCCTTAACAACTCTGTCAAATGTATAAATACCATCTCCAGTTGTCACTAAACAACTCCGTCAAATGTGTGAATACCATCTCCAGTTGTCACTTAACAACTCTGTGAAATGTATGAATACCATCTCCAGTTGTCACTTAACAACTCTGTTAAATGTATGAATACCATCTCCAGTTGTCACTAAACATCTCTGTCAAATGTATAAATACCATCTCCAGTTGTCACTAAACAACTCCGTCAAATGTATGAATACCATCTCCAGTTGTCACTTAACAACTCTGTGAAATGTATGAATACCATCTCCAGTTGTCACTTAACAACTCTGTTAAATGTATGAATACCATCTCCAGTTGTCACTAAACATCTCTGTCAAATGTATGAATACCATCTCCAGTTGTCACTAAACAACTCCGTCAAATGTATGAATACCATCTCCAGTTGTCCCTTAACAACTCTGTCAAATGTATAAATACCATCTCCAGTTGTCACTTAACAACTCCGTCAAATGTATGAATACCAATTCCAGTTGTCACTTAACAACTCCGTCAAATGTATGAATACCATCTCCAGTTGTCACTTAAAAACTCTGTCAAAAAAAAAGAGGGACGAAAGATACCAAAGGGACAGTCAAACTCATAAATCTAAAACAAACTGACAACGCCATGGCTAAAAATGAAAAAGACAAACAGAAAAACAATAGCACACACGACACAACATAGAAAACTAAAGAATAAACAACACGAACCCCACCAAAAACTAGGGGTGATCTCAGGTGCTCCGGAAGGGTAAGCAGATCCTGCTCCACATGTGGCACCCGTCGTGTTGCTTATGTGATTACAAATCCGGTAAATAGTCTAATTCGGTAGGTCACATTCATGAAAGGGAAGGGGATTGTAGTTACGACGTAAGGAACATATCCGATATCATTTGTGAAACGGTTATTCCATAACGGTCAACCAACTCGTGATGGCGTCCGTAAAATTTACGAAGGGATGATTTCAACTTCACCATTTGGAACTCTTGGTTTAATAGCTTCCTTGTGAGCAGTAACCCTCTATCAAGAAAATCATGATAGGAAATGCAAGCACGGGAATATCGTATCAATTGGGAGATATATACCCCGTATGCAGGTGCTGCTGGAATGTTGCTACTTAGAAATGGAAAGTTCACAATTGGAAAGCTGAAATCATCTCTTTTGTCGTAAAGTTTTGTTTTCAACCGACCCTCATTGTCAATTCCTAGATGTAAGTCAAGATATGAAGCCGACTTAACTGTATCTGTAGTATCCTTTATCTCCAATTCGATGGGATAGATGCGTTCCACATAGTCACCGAATTTTGAATTGTTTAGTGAAAGAACGTCATCTATATAGCGGAAAGTAGAGTTAAAGGATATTGCTAACTTCTTATCTTTCTTCCTAAGAAGTTCCTGCATGAAGTCAGCCTCATAATAATAAAGAAACAAGTCGGCAAGTAGAGGGGCACAGTTTGTTCCCATTGGGATGCCGACAGTCTGTTCTAGGTATTCAAATGTAGGTATGAATACCATCTCCAGTCGTTACTTAACAACTCTCTCAAATGTATGAATACCATCTCCAGTTTTCACCTAACAACTCTGTCAAATGTATGAATATCATCTCCAGTTGTCCCTTAACATCTCCGTCAAATGTATGAATACCATCTCCATTTGTCACTTAACAACTCTGTCAAATGTATAAATACCATTTCCAGTTGTCACTTAGCAACTCTGTCAAATGTATGAATATCATCTCCATTTGTCACTTAACAACTCTGTCAAATGTATGATTACCATCTCCAGTTGTCACTTAACAACTCTGTCAAATGTATGAATGAATACCATCTCCAGATGTCACTTAACAACTCTGTCAAATGTATGAATACCATCTCCAGTTGTCACTTAACAACTCCGTCAAATGTATGAATACCATCTCCAGTTGTCACTTAACAACTCTGTCAAATGTATGTATGAATACCATCTCCAGTTGTTACTTAACAACTCTGTCAAATGTATGAATACCATCTCCAGTTGTCCATTAACAACTCTTTCAAATGTTTGAATACCATAAAGTTGAAATAAGAATTAAATTGAAATTTTTAATAATTTTAGCAAAAACTTCACAATTGTATTGCATAAAATGTTCAAAATGGTCACAAATCCCTTAGTCCATTTGAAAAAAAATTAAGCAACAGCTTAAAATTGAGTTATTTATCTTTCTCAGGTGTTGTGTACCCCCTTAATACTAGAAAAAAGAAAGGTATCAAAATTAACACTTAATTTTGGTTAAACTATTTGAAATAGTTGACTAGTATTATTTTTCAGGTTGTCTCAATGAACCTTGTGTATTAGGAACATGCAACAGCCCTTTGAATTCAGGTACCTACACATGTACATGTAACCCAGGTGTGACAGGGACAAACTGTGATCAATTAACTCGTGAGTATTATGTTAGTTTAGTTTAAACACTATTTTATTCAAATGAATTGAATAGATTGGGCAGCAGGCCTTTGTAAGCCCTCTCCATTTATTAATTTAGTATTGTATTACTGGAACTGTTTTTAGGTCACCTGGATGAAAGGCCAAGTCAGCTACTTTAATATCTGGTCACCTGTTACTACTGTTCGTCTATTACTACTGGATGAAATTTGATTTAATTACGTGAGCCCTCAGGGGTTCACGCATATTTATTAGTTAGAAATATGGTCTATGGAGAAATATTCGGAAATTTTCTTTTGTTCATTCGGATCATTTGTTCTTCTTTTCTGTATTAGCTTCCTACAATTAAGAGCACCTCCATACGGGGTATTCAATATATTTAAACCATGGCAATAAAGAACTTTACACTGATTGTTAACTCACTTATTTGCTATATGATAATCAAAAATATAATTAAAAATCTACATAGAAAAAAACGAAATAGCTTTCCATACGTATTATTTTTAAAGAATGATAATGATTCAAAACATGGACACATGTACCTCAGTCTTCCAAAAGTTCATAAAATTAATTTAGAAATAATTAATGATGCATTGCGACCTGGTCAACTAGTATGATACAATGTACATTAATTAATGTTCCTTACATTGATCATCAATAGGTGTAACTCTCCCACGAGATGGATTGAAATTGAGAAATTAATTGACCTAATATAAAACCATTATTGAAGAGGCATAACTTTTTAATTCTAGATACAACAGATTTTATTAATAAAATAGAGTCACACAAGATAAAAAGGGAATTGCATTCTTATTGCCTATGATGCACAAATATAATCATTGTTAATTTAAAAGAAAAGGTTACCATTGCAGTAGAATTAATTGATACACAAGACTGATATCCTATAAACATGTAAAAGATTCCCAACAAAAAAGGTTTAACTGCATTTGTTAAATTATTTCTAAGAAACAATGAATTTCAGTTTAATGGACAGTTATCATGACAAACAAGTTATGAGAGCGCCCATGGGTGGTATATTTTCACCATTATACACATATTTTCATCAAATTAATGGCAATGGTTTGTACTAAACAACGAAAATCAGACACGATAATAAGCAAAAAAAAAAACAAAACAAAAAAAAAACAAGCTCCTGATTTAGGACAGGTATATTAACTATACATGTATAAGCAGCAAATTGAATGTATTAGTTGGATCCAAACCCATTTCTAATGTGGAACAGGGTTTTACGGCATGCACAAAACAATTGATTAGCGAGTAGCAGAATTTTGTCTTATTGGTAGGAATAAACATTCCACATTCTATGAAACAAAATAATCGTACAATAACGTTTAATCCCGCTGCAAATGTTTGCACCTGTTCTTAGTCAGGAATCTGATGTACAGTCGTTGTCGTCTGTTTATGCAGTTCATACATGTTTCTCGTTTCTCGTTTTTATATAGATTAGACCGTTAGCTTTCCCATTAGAATGGTTTATACTAGTAATTTTTGGGGCCTTTTATAGCTTGCTAAGGCTCTGTGTTAAATGCCGTACCTTGACCTATAATAGTTTACTTTTATAAATTGTTACTTGGGTGGAGAGTTGTCTCATTGACACTCATACCACTTCTTCCTTTATCTATTTAATATATTTTTGACAGAAAAGTAAATAAAATGACTGAGGGACTTAGGTGAAATATTACCTCTACCAATAAGAACCATAGAAGTGTCATCCGTTGGAAGTAGTTTGACCTTTCACGTTGGTAAAAATTAATATCGAAATAAAAACATTATTTATCTCCTCACTTTATATTTAACACCACTCTCAACATACCCACATTGTCCTGATTTACAATAAAAAGAATCTATTATCCTCCGCACACATGATAATGAAAACACTGAGATATAATTTACAATTCAGTTGAAAGAAGAATTAGCTTAAAAAAAAGTTCTAAGGTTCACGTATTGACTTTTTTTGTTTTAAAAAGCAACTTGTTTTTAAAGTGTTTCCGTTGACCCCACTTGCCAACCAAGATGGCTAAAAATAGTACATAGTCCTGGGGTAAAATGCAAGTTTTGCATCTATAGAGAAATTTTGACCTGAGCAAAAATGTTGAGAATGTAAACATCTAAGGTAATTTTGGCCTATTTAACCTGTTTAACGATTTTTAGAAAGACGAGAACTTGTTCTAAATCTTTACTAAGGCACCAGCCTCCCTAACAACACGACAGGTTAGCTACTGTTACTAAATGTGTTCACACTGAAATATAGTTCCCTATGGTTCTCATGTATGTGCACATAAAACACATAAAAACTGAAAAAATGGGTATATTTTTGGAGCAGTTCAATCAAGAATGTATGATATTAATGTGTGTTGATGTGCAGGCTTTTTTTAAAAAACATTTTGATTAGGTAATTGAGTATTGATACAATACTGGTATGATTGAGAACTGTCATTATCACTAAACAATCAGAGACAAGGAAGACCTTTAATTAAAATGCCCCACCTCCTAAACTGTCAATCAAATTGACCACATTACTTATCAACCTCAGTCTTACATAATTATACAGACAATTCAATATACATCTAATTCTTAATACACAAGTATTTGACCTCATAATTGAATACACAAATGTATATATTAGATGTTTGGTATATATAAGGATGATAGATTTATTTATTGCCTATTACTTTTGATCTACATTACATAAAGTGATTCTGTAAATTATGTCTGAAAGATAAGTGATTAATGGATTAACAAGATCTTTTAAAAACAAAATGAAATATGAACATACATATGAATATATAAAAGGCCTATAATTAACTTGATAAATTTCCAATAATCATCTGTGATTAATCAACAATTTAGATTTATTTTAGTTCACTTTTTTTATCAGGATTTGGCTTTTAAGTTTTAAAATTTTGAAACTTTTAATTTTAACAAACCATTGTTTATTAGTTTATTCCCCATCAATCATTATGTCTATTTTAGTCATTTGAATTTTTATTAGGAGTGAACATATATTTTGCAATCAAGAAAGAATCCACATTTCAATAAAATAAGTTTTTTAATTTGTTTACATTGAAAAAGTATATTTTCAATGCCCTAGCTGTGTTGAAAAATACTTAAAAAAAATTGATCAAAAGGCACTCTACAACATTTAATCTTCAATGTCATATAACCTCTGTTTCAACTTACAAAATGCCCCAAAACAACATGTTTAGATTATTTTTGTTCACACTTTAAAGTTCTTAGTTGTTGGTCTAGATTTTATGTCTTACAAGGATAGTTAATAACATTTACTAGAAGGATTTTTGATTTGCATTTTTTTTGTTTTTTTGAAACAGGTTCAGAACAGGCAACATTATTTGGATAAGATATAAACTGCAGTTTAAATTAAATTTTGCAAATTAAGAGACCCATATTATTTAATTTGAGCTCATTTTATCCTCATACTGTAAAAAGTAAAATCACAAAAATACTGAACTTAGAGGAAGATCAATTGGGAAAGTCCATAATCACACGGCAAAATCAAATAACAAAACGCATCAAAAACGAATGGACAAAAACTGTCATATTCCTGACTTGGTACAGGCATTTTCAAATCTAGAAAATGGTGGATTAAACCTGGTTCTATAGCGCTAACCCTCTCACTTTAATGACAGTCTCATCAATTTCCGATATTTTTACATTGATGCGTTAAATAAACAGACACAATAAATATAATAGTCAAAATTATATGGATACATCAGTCATCATCGTTTAACAATTTTAAAAGGAACAATTTAACAGAACACAAAAACATCTACTATCTACGAACACATTTATTGATTTGAGTGTCTGACGTCAGAAAATTTTATACGTCACATAAATTTGTCGTTCAATGTACGTACAAACAATTTTAAAATTTTCTTGGGAATTTTAGCATACAGGGTTAAAAAATCAAAAGTATGTAAGAATAAATTTAAGAAATAGACCGAGATTTAAACTAGTCCAAAAGTTATATATAGAATTTATAAGAATCCAAAAATAGTTAATTCCACTACGCGATTGAATGATTTTGACGTTTGTGGTTCAACGTATATTGTAATTCATAATAGAAATATATCATAATGACATATAAATAGAACAATATCCTACTGACGGGATCTTTTAAAGTACAGAGTCACGTTATAAGAACAAAAGAAATACAAAAAGTCGCAAATACAAAACAAACCACAAAAAAATGAAAGCCGATACAAACACATTGACGAGATGTATAAGTACCGAGCCACGTGAAACGGAAATCACATGAAACCATTCAACAGTAAAAGTAATATTAATAATAGAACAAAGACAAATGAAAGAACTATAAAACACGTTGTTAAGATGATAAACAACATCAGTACGAAGAATCTATACATCAAGACCATCGTGTATTATTTGAGAAGTTGATACGGAATATTTATCAACAAGGTCTTGGTACCTTCCGATGAACTTTTTTAGAAAAAGAACGAGACGTTCTTTGACATACCCCTGTTTCATCAACTTTCTACTCAGACACTCTAAAGCACTTTTCCTTCTAAAGACCTGCTGTTAATGCAATTTTCAGCAATAGTGCATTATTAATGTTTATTTTTCCCCACCATACCTTAATATGCAATTATTCAAACTACTCTTCTAATCTTTCCATGAGTGATTTCCATCACTTTGATTTACAGGAGTTATTGCCCTTTTGTCTAAGCAGTCTAATGATTTCTTTCAGGAGTTATTGCCCTTTTGTCTAAGCCGTCTAACGAATTCTTACAGGAGTTATTGCCCTTCATTGATTGTCTATTGTAACAAATTATAAAAGATGAGCAGGCTTTTGTGCCTTTGTACTTTTGTGCTTGAAAACAATGTGAAGATTTTTTGCTCGTTCGCTGCTATCACTCGCCAACAAAGGTTCACATTTTGGCTCATGTCTGATATTTTATAATATATATATGTATAGAAAACCTGATAATACTTATTTGAATAATAACTATGACTTTTTTTTAACAATTTTTCAGCATCCTATCAACTTATTTGTACATTTGAGTTTGGAGAAAAATGTCTTTTTGAGAATGAAGGAAGTAATGTAATAAATTGGGACACTAACAGTGTAAGTTAACAATTATATGCATTTTTATAAATAATAGATTTAGGTCCTTTTTGGTCATATAGATCTTCAACTGTTTTGTGGTTCTTTACACATCCTTTGACATTCCTCAGATGAAGGTTAATCCCAAAAAAGGGTTGTTTTCATTTTTGAAGGGATTGTAAGAAATTTATTATTTGAAATACAGTCATTTAAAGAAGGATTACAGATAAAATTGAAAATGGAAATGGGGAATATGCCAGAGAGACAACAACCCTACCAAAGAGCAGACGACAGCCCAAAGCCACCTATGGGTCTTCAATACAGTATGAAAGTCCTGCACCCGGAGGTGGTCCCCAGCTGGCATTAAGGAATTGAATCTTTAAAATACAAAGTATATTTAAACAGGGATTGTAGATTGTCTACCCCCTCTCTATCTCACCTGCCATTTATAGATGGTCAGTAACTTGATTAAAGTACATGTGCCTGATTTTTTTGCCCCATTTATTATGCCCCATTTATGGGCATTATGTTTTCTGGTCTGTGCGTTCGTTCGTTTGTTCGTTCGTCTGTCTGTCCCGCTACAGGTTAAAGTTTTTGGTTGAGGTAGTTTTTGGGTCGAGGTATTTTTAGCTCACCTGGCCCAAAGGGCCAAATGAGCTTTTCTCATCACTTGGCGTCCGGCGTCCGTCGTCCGTCGTCTGTCGTCCGTCGTCGTTAACTTTAACCAAAAAAAAATTTAAACAAACATGGCCAAAATCATTATTAGGGCATCTAGTTTAAAAATTGTATCCGGTGACCCGCCAAACCAACCAAGATGGCCCCCATGGCTAAATAAAGGCAACAGTAGTATACCGCTGTTCAAAACTCAGAAATCCATGGACAAAAAACAAAATCGGGATAACAAACTAAAACCGAGGGAAACGCATTAAATATAAGAGGAGAACAACGACATAACACTAAAATGTAACACACATAGACAAAATCCCACGAGAATAATATATATAACATCAAAACCAAATACATGAATTTGGGATAGACAAGTACCGTGACACGTCTTATCGCAATGTGAATTTACACTCAAAAATAAGAGAAAACAAACGACACAACGTTATAATGTAATACACACAGAAACGAACTATAATATAACAATGACCATATTCCTGACTTGGTACAGGGCATTTTTAAAGGAAAAAATGGTGGGTTGAACCTGGTTTTGTGGCATGCCAAACCTCGGACTTTTATGGCCATGTGAAATATAACATCAAAATGACAACACAGGACTACAATATAAATAAATTGGAGAACACAATTGACAAAGAATCACACGAACAACAGCCAACAAAAGGCAACAAGTTCAAAATTTTAATACGCCAGAAGTGTATTTTGTCCACACAAGACCTATGTGTGACGCACAGATACAAAAGTTTGAAAGCCGAAACGAGTACAAAGTTGAACAGCATCGAGGACCAAAAGATCAAAAAGGTTGTGCCAAAAACGGCAAGGGTTTTCTGTTAAGTTACCAGAAAATCCCTATAATTTAGAGTAATTTATACTTTTGCAAACAGTAAATTTAATAAAATGAATATTCAAAAGATGTACATAATAAAGCTGAAGTATTAACTAATTACAGGAAACAACTGAAATACATTTACATAACCAGACATTTGAAACACAAAAGTAGACACATCCGAATACGTTTAAACCTCTACGCTAAGTGACGTCCTATTTGAAAAATTGACTACAAAGGGCAATAACTCCTAAAGGGGTCAACTGACCATTTCGGTCATGTTCACTTATTTGTAAATCTTACTTTGCTGAACATTATTGCTGTTTACAGTTTATCTCTATCTATAATAATATTCAAGATAATAACCAAAAAAAGCAAAATTTCCTTAAAATTACCAATTCAGGGGCAGCAACCTAACAACGAGTTAGTAAAATTGTAACTATGTGTAGAATTGTGTAGAATTGGTAAAAATAGAACATAGGGGTAACATGCAGTTTTTGGCTTATAACTCAAAAACCAAAGCATTTACAGCAAATCTGACAAGGGGGTAAAATTGTTAATCAGGTCAAGATCTATCTGCCCTGAAATTTTGAGATGTATCGGACAACCTGTTGATAGGTTGCTGCCCCTGAATTGGTAATTTTAAGGAAATTTTGCTGTTTTTGGTTATTATCTTGAATATTATTATAGATAGAGATAAACTGTAAACAGCAAAAATGTTCAGCAAAGTAAGATCTACAAATAAGTCAACATGACCAAAATGGTCTGTTGACCCCTTTAGGAGTTATTGCCCTTTATAGTCAATTTTTAACCATTTTTCGTAAATCTTAGTTATCTTTTACAAAAATCTTCTCCTCTGAAACTACTGGACCAAATTAAATCAAACAAGGCCACAATCATCATTCAGGTATCTAGTTTAAAAATTGTGTCCAGTGACACGGCAAACCAACCAAGATGGCCGCCATGGCTAAAAAAAGAACATAGGGGTAGATGCCGTTTTTTGCTTATAACTCAAAAACCAAAGCATTTAGAGCTAATCTGACAGATAAAATTGTTTATCAGGTCTAGATCTATCTGCCCTGAAATTTTTAGATGAATCAGACAACTCGTTGTTAGGTTGCTGCCCCTGAATTGGTAATTTTAAGGAAATGTTGCTTTTTTTGGTTATTATCTTGAATATTATTATAGATAGAGATAAACTGTAAACAGCAATAATGTTCAGCAAAGTAAGATTTACAAATAAGTGAACATGACCGAAATGGTCAGTTGACCCCTTTAGGAGTTATTGCCCTTTGTAGTCAATTTTTAACCATTTTTCGTAAATCTTAGTAATCTTTTACAAAAATCTTCTCCTGAAACTACTGGGCCAAAAGAATCCAAATTTGGCCACAATCATCTTTGGGGTATTTAGTTTAAAAAATGTGTCCAGTGACCCGGCAAACCAAGATGGCCGCCACAGCTAAAAATAGAACATAGAAGTAAAATGCAGTTTTTGGCTTATAGACCATAAAATAAGTCAACATGACCAAAATGGTCAATTGACCCCCTAAGGAGTTATTGTCCTTTATAGTCAATTTTTAACAATTTTCATAAAATTTGTAAATTTTTACTAACATTTTCCACTGAAACTGACACAGGCTCTTTAGAGCCTCTAGTTTAATAAACTGCATTATTTTTATTATTTTATTTTCTAATAAATAGCAAGGTACGCCATCAAGCAATACGGGACCAAACAATGCTCATGGGGGGTTCCAATACGTGTATACAGAGATGTCAAGAAAAAATCCTGGTGATAAAGCTACCATGTCTACAACTTTACAGTTACCAAGTAAGATATAAAAAATAGCAAGAGTATAGGAGCTACTTGTATATATAATTAGTTATGACAAATAATACAACTTCACAGTTACCAAGTAAGATATAAAAAATAACACGAGTGTAGGAGCTACTTACATATATAATTAGTAATGACAAATAATACAACTTTCAAAATTGAAGTGACTAAAGGTAATTTCGTTGTTTCTACCACGAAACAAAAACAATGTAATATGGTAGAGTATCCAGTGATTATAATGTTGTTAGCCAATCAAAACCTTCTAATGTTCACTTTGTGTCTCACTTGACAGAGTCAAAAAGCAAGATATAGGTATGCTGTTTCTGACGGCGGCTGCAACGTCAACAATGTATTAGTTTGAGCGACAAGTTGTTGGCCCATCGTATTTGGTATGCAGTTGTATTAGCATTGGCACTTCTCATTTCTGTGAATATTATTTGGCTGCCCCCTCAGTCATGGTCTATTGACTTTAAAATTTTTGCTTAATTTACATGTATTAGTTTGTGATTAGGTCAGTTTAAGGGGAGACCAATGTTAATTGGTATTCAGTTGTATAATCATTAGCACATATAATTTTCATGGAGAATAGTTGGCCCCATGTTATATGACATTGTAATGTGTAATCTTATACATTGTAGCTACTAGTCGCTGTATGATGTTTTATTATCACATGAAGGGATCTACTATGGGTACTTTAAACATATACTCTGAGGGGACAAATACAGCGAAATCTAATATATGGACACGGTCTGGTGCTCAAGGCGATGATTGGATCAAAGCAGAAATAGACATACCTGCCAATAATGGTCTAAAGGTAAGCAGCTTATTTGATAGACATACGTCTGCCATTAATGGTAAATTATACGATGATTGTTAAAAGAATTTTCTACACAAAATGTGAAAATAAGACAATTTTAGAATTATTTTGACTAACGACTATTATGATTGTAGTTTAGATATATAGTGTTGTGACTTGTTTCAGATGACAATTGAAGGTGTTCGTGGATCTGATTGGTCAAGTGACATAGCCATTGATGATGTATCGCTTATTCCAGGAACTTGTGGTAAGATTATTACATAGATTTAAAGGGGAGGTAATCAGAATTGAAGGCTGTTTTTCTGTCTCCCATGTGACCTGTTGAGAGGAACATTGAAATAACACACGTCGATCCATATAAGTGCTCCCACATGTAGAATTTTTGCCAGATTTTTGTCTCCCTTGACGGAGTCAAAAAGCGAGACATAGGTATGCTGTTTCTGGCGTTGGCGGCCGTGTCGGCGTCAACAATGTATTAGTTTGTGATTAGGTCTAGTTTATGGTGAACCACTAGTGGTAATTCAAGATATTTGGTTTGCAGTTGTATAAGTATTGGCACATCTCATAACCATGGAAATTATGTGGCCCCACCCCCTCAGTTATGGTCTATTGTCTTTGAAACTTTCCATAGTTTTCATGTATTAGTTTGTGATTAGGTCAGTTTATGAGGAACCACTAGTGGTAAGTAAATGATAATATGTATGCAGTTGTATAAACATTGGCATATTTCATTTCCATGGAAATTATTTGGCCCCGCCCTCTCAGTCATGGTCTATTGACTTTGAAACTTTTGCTTAGTTTTCATGTATTAGTTTGTGATTAGGTCAGTTTATGGGAAACCATTAGTGATAAGTAAATGATATTTGGTATGCAGTTGTATAATCATTGAAATATCTCATTTCCATAGAGATTGTTTGGCCCCACCCCCCTCAGTCATGGTCAATTGACCTTGAAACTTTTGCTTAAGCTTTCATGCATTATAATCCTGGTACCTTTGATAACTATTATATTAGTTTGTGGTAATATTGGTTTACGGGGAACCACTAGTGGTAGGTCAATGATATTTGGTATGCAGTTGTATTAGTATTGGCACATCTCATTTCCATGGAGATTATTTTACCCCGACCCTCAGTTATGGTTTATTGACTTTGAAATATTGCTTAATTGACATGTATTTGGTATGCAGTTGTATTAGCATTGGCACATCCCATTTCCATGGAGATTATTTTACCCCGACCCTCAGTTATGGTTTATTGACTTTGAAATATTGCTTAATTGACATGTATTTGTTTGTGTTTATGTTTATGTTTTCTTATGATAAGTCAATGGTATTTGGTATGCAGTTGTATTAGTATTGGCACATCTCATTTCCATGGAGATTGTTTATTCTTGTACCTTCAGTCATGGTTCATTGACTTAGAATATTTGTAAAACTTACATGTAATAGTGCTGTTATTTTAATTTCAAAATATGCATTATTGAAACTACAAAAAGCAAGACATATCTCTGGGATAACAGTTTATTATCAAACTTGTACAGTAGATAAATATCGGTATAAATGTCAAAAGCAAGTCAATGCTGATCAATTATTTTTAAAAGAGTTTTTTTCAATTTGGAAATACATGTATTAATTTTCTGAAAATTGTATTGTAAGCACTCTCTAGACTTTTATATTTATATCAGCAATGTCAAGGAAAAGTTTGCAAGTATTATAGTATAGATCAAATATTTTTGAAAGAGTTATGGAAATGTTAATTACATTTGAAATTGCATTGCATTTGCTTTGAAGCAATTTTTTCACTATGATATATATATTAACTTTAAAAGAATGAAAACATTTGTTTTATTTATCATGGTTATTGTCCATGGACAGATAAAATATGTGCAATTGTTCTTCTATTTAAATGGAAGTTATTGTATAACCTTGGGGATTGTGCTTTCAAATTTTACGAGCATAATAAGTATCTTATATTATTATTTTTGAATATTAGCTAAATAGAAAGAAGAAATATTTTAAAAAGTTGTCTTAGTCTATTAAGAAGTCATGGTAAATGTCCATTATTTTACAGGCAACCCAGTTACATCTGGTCCAACGACAGCTGGTCCAACAACGGCTGTACCAGTTACAGCTGCACCAACTACTGCTTCACCAACTACAGCTGCACCAACTACTGCTGCACCGACTACTGCTGCACCAACTACCGCTGCAATAACTACGTCTCAACCAACAGGTATTTATTTTGATGTTTTATGGTTACATCTAATCTGTACATCTTTACCAACACTTTGTAAGGGATGAAAAGGGGGGTAGAAGCCTTCTCATCCAGAATATCAGGACAATAAATGACAAATCTTGAATACTGTAAATTTAGAAATTATTACAAGGTTTTTGTTATGGCGAAAAATGCGACAGAGTTGTAAACGCAATAATTTGAACTCGCAATTTGAAATGTTTTATATAAATTAAACAAAAAAATCTCAAAAATTATAAAAATTATTTGTTTTTCTCTTATCTTTTCATAAGGCACCTAGACATGTACTTTTGGGGGTGGTGCTGTATGTTTTCTCTTATCTTTTCAGATGGCACCCAGACATGTACTTTTGAGGGTGTTGCAGCATTGTTGCTGTATGTTTTTCTCTATATTTTCAGATGGTACCCAGACATGTGCATTTTAAGATGGTGCTCCAAGTTTTTCTCTTATTTTTTCAGATGGCACCTAGACATGTACTTTTGAGGGTGGTGCTTTATGTTTTTCTCTTCATCTTTTCAGATGGCACCCAGACATATACATTTTAAGATGGTGCTCCAAGTTTTTCTCTTATTTTTTCAGATGGCACCTAGACATGTACTTTTGAGGGTGGTGCTCCATGTTTTTCTCTTATCTTTTAAGATGGCACCTAGACATGTACTTTTGAGGGTGGTGCTCTACGTTTGTCTCTATATTTTCAGATGGCACCCAGACATGTACCTTTGAAGATGGTGCTCCATGTTTTTTGGTTGAAGCTACAAATGATGATTTTGATTGGACATTTAGAAGTGTAAGTCAAAGTAAAAAGATTTTATTCATGTAAAATCCAAAATATAGATTGTCAACAACACACAAACTAAGAACAAACATTTATCATTACGATCAATTACATTACAAATACATAAGATGATAGAATATATATGTTTGATACATGTATATCAGTACAAAACATAAAAAGAAATATAACTTCATCATGAACAGATTTATAATTTAGTCTTAGATGCCTGGGTATTACTTCATCATGAGCAGATTTATAATTTAGTCTTAGATGCCTTGGTATTACTTCATCATGAACAGATTTATAATTTAATCTTAGATGCATGATTTTTGTTACTGGCTTTGAACTATAGCTGTCAGTACTATGAGTTCTCTCAGATAAGTCCTTTTGTTGTATGGGATGTAAAAGTACCCATTAACTCCACTCTGTGTTTTTATGTCTCACTTATTATGCCTTACTAATTAGGGGCATTATGTTTTTATGTCTCACTTATTATGCCTTACTAATTAGGGGCATTATGTTTTTATGTCTCACTTATTATGCCTTACTAATTAGGGGCATTATGTTTTTCGGTCTGGTTTCAGGTCATTGATCCTTCTTTCAATTGTTATACATTCGGCTGTCTGTCTGTCTCACTTCAGGTTTACAGTTTTTTGTCAAGGTAGATTTTGATGAAGTTGAAGGCCAATCAATTTGCAACTTAGTACACATGTTCCCTATAATATGATCTTTCTAATTTGCATAATTATACCCCCCCCCCTTTAAAAAATACCCCAGCTTTAAAAAAGGGGGTATACTGTTTTACCTCTGTCTGTCCATCCTTCCATCCTTCCGTCAGTCCGTCTGTCCCATGAATATTTTTCGTCCCATTTTTCTCAGGAACTACAATACAGGGATTTCTGAAATTTGGTTTCAGGGTTTATATAAGTCAGCTATACCCTGTGATGCGTTTTCAGATTCATCACTTGCGAACCTCCTGTTTACCGAACACTTGTATGATTTTACACATGATAGCCAAGTTGAAAATTTTCGTCACATTTTTCTCAGGACAACTACAATACAAGGATTTCTGAAATTTGGTTTCAGGGTTTATATAAGTCAGCTATACTGTGTGATACGTTTCCAGATTCATCACTCGTCAACTTCCTGTTTACCGAACACTTGTATGATTTAACACATGATAGCCAAGTTGAAAATTGTCGTCACATTTTTCTCAGGAACTACAATACAAGGATTTCTGAAATTTGGTTTCAGGGTTTATATAAGTCTGCCATACTGTGTGATACGTTTTCAGATTCATCACTTGTCAACTTTCTGTTTAACGAACACTTGTATGATTTAATACATGATAGCCAAGTTGAAAATTTGCGTCACATTTTTTCTCAGGAATTACAATTCAAGGATTTCTGAAATTTGGTTTCAGGGTTTATATAAGTCAGTTTTACCGTGTGATGCGTTTTCAGATTCATCACTTGACAACTTCCCATTAACCGATCACTTGTATGATTTTACACATGATAGCCATGTTGAAAATTGTCGTCAAATTTTTCTCAGGAACTACAATACAAGGATTTCTGAAATTTGGTTTCAAGGTTTATATAAGCCAGCTATACCGTGTGATGTGTTTTCAGAGTCATCACTCGACAACTTTCTGTTTACCGAACACTTGCATATTTTTACACTATTTATATTATCCACTTGTGGCGGGGGTGTCATCAGTGAGCAGTAGCTCGCAGTTTCACTTGTTAGAGTTTTAACCCTAATTTCATGGTCCACTGAACACAGAAAATGATAATGCGAGTGGGCAGGTTAAAGTTTTTGTTCAAGGTAGTGTTGGGTAAAGCCCTATGTTACTGACTTGATATCTAAATCGTCCTGAAAATGCATGAAATATTTGCCACTGGACATCAAGCAACCAACAATCAATGATATCTGAATTTTCCAAGGCTTACCACTACCTTATGTTACTGACTTGATATCTAAATCTTCCAAGGCTTATCACTACCTTATGTTACTGACTCGATATCTAAATCTTCCAAAGCTTACCACTACCTTATGTTACTGACTTGATATTTAGATCTTCCAAGGTTTACCACTACCTTATGTTACTGACTTGGTATCTAAATCTTCCAAGGCTTACCACTACCTTTTTGATTCACAAAATATAGTCCATTGATGTTTATCAATGTAATGATGCTCAGATATTCAAGTCACAAAACATTGTTACACCTGTCAAGAAAATTATAAAACTTTTGCAAGGTGCAGAAATCTAATATCTCTTCTAAAATTATAAATGATGTTATTGAGTCAATTTTGAAAATTGAAGGTATCACTTATTGTCCAGAATTGTAGTTGAATCACCTACAACGAATTCTTTATTGACACTATTAAATTTTACTTCCCACTGATAAATTAAAGCAATCTTTACCCTTTTGTGCTTACAACCTTTTTTTACACCACTTTCCCAGGTTAGGAGAGGGTAGGCCTGCTAATATTTTCAACCCCACCACATTCTGTATGTGCCGTTCCCAATTAAGTCTGGAGCTTGTAATTCAGTGGTTGTTGTTTGTTGCTGTGTTAAATGTTTGTTTTTCCTTCATTATTTTGTACATACATTAGGTCGTAAGTTTTCCTTGTTTTAATTGTTCCACATCTACTTTTTTATACGGGCTAGACACGATTTTCCCTTCAAAGCTAAAAACAACAAACAAAAATTACAAGTAATAAATTTAATGCTTCTGAAGTGCTTCTCTGGATTTACTTCTTCAGGAACACTTAAAACTGAATATTTGAAAGCCAAGGATGTATAAGTACCCAAACAGTTGAAGAGTTATATGACCAAAACATACCTAAAAATAGCCAAATCCATCTAAGGTCATCTTTGCCTGAGGGAGTTATAATGGGACAATAATAGAAATGTTTGTTCTAAATTTTGACTGTAAGACTGAAAGAGTCATTAAAAAGGTATATACATATAGAAACATTCTTTAAAAATAATTTATAGTACTTTATTTATGTAATTATATATAGGGAAGCACTCCATCTGGAGGCACTGGACCACAATCAGCTGTAGAAGGTAGTAAATACAAGTATGTAGAAGTTTCTTCACCAAGAGGTAGCAACGATGTGGCTAGGTTGGAATCATCAACAAACTTAAATGGTAAATTATATATTATTTGTTTTAAGGCAATTATCCATAAAACGATATTATGTGATATAACTTATTATAGAAATAAACTCATCATAGATGCCAAGATTAAATTTTGTATTTATGCTAGACGCGCATTTCGTCTACGAAAGACTCATCAGTGTCGCTCGAGTTCAAAAAAGTTAAAAACGCCAAATAACGTATGAAGTTGAAGAGCATTGAGGACCAAATTTCCTAAAAGTTTTGACCAATGAGAATATGCTAGCCTTTCTGTAAAAACCAGTAAAATGCAACCAAAAGAAAGTAAATGTCTCATGAATAAAGAGAAAATGCTAGCCTTCCGTTAAAAACAGTACATAATCAAAAAGATGAAGAAAAAAAATATTTGCTTATTTGATCTTTAAAAAAAGAATTTCAGCAATTTGTTATTGAATATAGAATATATTGTTTTTTTCCTTAACAGCAGGTGACTATTGTTTGACGTTTCAATATCACATGTTTGGTTTGGATACAATGGGAGATCTCAAAATATCAACCGGAGTTACAGCCCCTGAAAATGAAGTATTTATAGAATCTGGTAACCTTGGTGACCAGTGGAACAAGGGAACGGTTACTATTTCTAATGCTGCAGGAATGAAGGTTTGTTTGTTTATAATTAGATGTCTTTATATAAATGGTATAAATTGCAGGAATGAAGGTTTGTTAGTATACAATTAGATGTCTTTATATAAAAGATATAGGTTCTGGATGAGATTACAAAATAGAGAACAATATTTATAGAATAAAAGGTAAAAAAAATAATGAAGAGAGAGAAAAATGGTCCAAAAAAAATTTGTATGGTCCACAGAGCTATAAATTAACCATTATGTCTTATTTAGAAACCTCTATAAAAAGATAAAATCTGACGGGCAGAGATGTGTAGAAGGTTGAGACCTATTGTGTTTTTTAAAGTCAGAACTGTTGAACATCTTTTACTTGTGTTGAAGCCCCTTAATTATCAATTTGACCTTTTTTTTTATTTTTGCCTTTCATCTTGAAAATTATATAAATGGATAGAGAGAAAATTCAAATTATGAAAATTATCAACAAGACTATTTGTTCAAATAACTCCAATGGCTGAAATGGTCAGACTACTAGTTATTTGAGTTATTGTCTTTCAATTACGAATGTGTCCATTGTTGAAGATGAACATAGACCTAGGTGAGCAACACAGGGTCTTTAGTTCAAAAGTTTCCTGCTTATTGTTGTGATCCCCCTAAACAATTTCTTTGAATTTGAATAAAATATTAAGGAAATCACTGATATATAAATTATAATAATAAACTACTGTAGAAACATTAATTTTTGTGGGATTAACATTTTGTGGTTTTATCTGTATATAAGATTTAATGGGGATTTAATTTTGTGGTTTCCATTAAATGGAAGTGATAGTATACAAAGGTTAATTTTCGTGGGTTTTTTAATTTCGTGGATATATTCTTTCCACTTAAAAACAATGAAATTAAATCCACCACAAAAATTTCTGCTTTTACAGTAGTTAATTTTCTGACATAGAAGATTCATTATTTTTCATTCAGTTCCTATTTTCGTTGATTTTCTACAAAATTTAAATTATCTGAGGACGTGACTTTGTAAAAAGCACAATCAAATATCCATGAAAAACATTTTTAATTCATCACCATTTATTGAACTTCACTAAAAATAAATCATTTCACAAAAATTAGACTTTTCGGCTGTAATCAAATATCAATTACCATGAAATTTTTCTAAGAATTGTTTTTTTTTACCAAGATATAATGAGGTGATTTAATTTTTAAAATTGTTTATCTTCCAGTTATTTATAGAAGCTAATAAAGTAACATCATGGAAAGGAGATATTGCTATAGATGATATACAACTAATGCCTGGAGCGTGTGCTGGTGGTATATTAATTATTGTGGTTAGGGTTAGGGTTTGGGAGATATTGCTATAGATGATATACAACTAATGCCTGGGGTGTGTGCTGGTGGTATTTTAATTATTGTGGTTAGGGTTAGGGTTAGGGAGATATTGCTATAGATGATATACAACTAATGCTTGGAGCATGTGCTGGTGGTATGTTAGTTATTGTGGTTAGAGTTAGGGTTAAGGAGATATTGCTATAGATGATATACAACTAATGCCTGGAGCGTGTGCTGGTGGTATGTTAATTATAGTGGTTAGGGTAACGGTTAGGGAGATATTGCTATAAATGATATACAACTAATGCCTGGAGTGTGTGCTGGTTGTATGTTAATTATTGTGGTTAGGGTTAGGGTTAGGGAGATATTGCTATAGATGATATACAACTAATGCCTGGAGTGTGTGCTGGTGGTATGTTAATTAATGTGGTTAGGGTTAGGGTTAGGAAGATATTGCTATAGATGATATACAACTAATGCCTGGAGCGTGTGCTGGTGGTATGTTAATTATTGTGGTTAGGGTAAGGGTTAGGGAGATATTGCTATAGATGATATACAACTAATGCCTGGAGCGTGTGCTGGTGGTATATTAATTATTGTGGTTAGGGTTAGGGTTTGGGAGATATTGCTATAGATGATATACAACTAATGCCTGGGGTGTGTGCTGGTGGTATTTTAATTATAGTGGCTAGGGTTAGGGTTAGGAAGATATTGCTATAGATGATATACAACTAATGCCTGGAGTGTGTGCTGGTGGTATGTTAATTAATGTGGTTAGGGTTAGGGTTAGGAAGATATTGCTATAGATGATATACAACTAATGCCTGGAGCGTGTGCTGGTGGTATGTTAATTATTGTGGTTAGGGTAAGGGTTAGGGAGATATTGCTATAGATGATATACAACTAATGCCTGGAGTGTGTGCTGGTGGTATGGTAATTATTGTGATATCATATCAAATTGAAAATGGAAATGGGGAATATGTCAAAGAGACAACAACCTGACCATAGAGAATATGTCAAAGAGACAACAACCTGACCATAGAGCAGACAACAGCCAAAGCCCCTCATGTTTACTTTACCACATCTGGGATCTGTTTCTGTTTCTGTAAATAACCTGCCAATCAAGGCACATCTCCTGGAACCTGGAGTACAGTATATTATGAAAAAAAGAGTAAGGGTAAATTTTATTGGCACTACTTGGATTAAAGTAGTGACTTAAGAATATGTGATGTTAAGTAACCCTAACCCTAACAGAGTAGGGAATATCCTTTAAATAGTAAAATTTAAACCACGGGAAAATAAACCACTTTATGGTGAGTATTTTAAAGTTTTGATATCAAATTTAGAATGGAAAAGAGGAATGTGTCAAAGGGACAACAACGCGATCAAAGAGCAGACAACAGCTGAAGGCCACCAATTGGTCTTCAATGCAGTGAGAAATGCCCGCATCTGGAGGCATGCTTCAGCTGGCCCCTAAACAAAAATGTATACTAGTTAAGTGATAATGGACGTCATACTAAACTCCAAAATATACACAAGAAACTAAAATTAAAAAGCCTACAAGATTAATAAAGGCCAGAGTAGGGAACATCTTTTAAATACCACTTACTGGTGAGTGTTATAAAGTGTTTATGTCCAACCAAGATAGAAGAGGGGAATTATGTTTTCTGGTCTGTTGGTCCGTTTATCTATCTGTTCTGCTTCAGGTTAAATTTTTTGGTCAAGGTACTTTTTTTTGATGAGGTTGAAGTTCAATCAACTTGAAATTTAGTACACATGTTCCCTATAATATGATCTTTCTCATTTTAGTGCCAAATTTTTAACCCCAATTTCACGGTCCACTGAACATAGAAAATGATAGTGTGATTGGGGCATCTGTGTACTATGGACACATTCTTGGTTTTTTTTGTCTCGCTTGGAGTCAAAAAGCGAGACATAGGTATGCTGTTTCCGGCGTCGGCGGGTGCGACGGCTAGAACAATGTATTAGTTTGTGATTAGGTGTAGTTTATGGTGAACGGCAAGTGGTAGGTCAATCATATTTGGTATACAGTTGTATAAGCATTGGCACATCTCATTTCCATGGAGATTACAATCACATTTTCTTAAAACTGGATGTTGACTTGACAATGGTAAAACACGGACCATAAACGGATACGTAAAATCCGTGTACGTGTACAAAGCACGACTGAGTGAAGAAGCTCTTTCCGCGTTATTTCTTCAACAAAATACTTGAAATGAACGTTGAATACGGGTATCAATGATAATTTTAGCATTTTTGAAGAAATGTAGGACGCATAATTAAATTTCCCACCTGTTCACATGCGCACATGTGTTCTAGTTCATATAACGTAGTTCTGGCGATTTTTCATTTAAAACCCTTTTAAATTTTTCATCAAATCATGTTGATAAATTAATTTCTTAGAATTTTAATCTTTTGGACAAAATCAATTAGATGATAACCGCTGAAATGTAAGAAAATAGTATAGACCGATCAATTTATACGATGTCCAGTACTGAAAATAGTTTACCTGTCACCTTCAGCTGTCCAACAACTAATTAGCCTTGATTAAAATTAGAAAGTATTGAAGTAGGGGTTGTTTTGATAGTAAAAACAAGAATTTGTTTAGTTTACAAATCTTTAGTCAAAAGAATTAGATAGATGTTTTGTGAATTTCAAATAGTTGTGTCGATATTATTATTAAGTATCTCATTAAAGTGAGAGGGTTAGCGCTATAGAACCAGGTTTAATCCACCATTTTCTACATTTGAAAATGCCTGTACCAAGTCAGGAATATGACAGTTTTTGTCCATTCGTTTTTGATGCGTTTTGTTATTTGATTTTGCCATGTGATTATGGACTTTCCCAATTGATCTTCTTCTAAGTTCAGTATTTTTGTGATTTTACTTTTTATACTACAGCAACACAATTATCTTGTACCGTATTATGAAAAATATAAGGATAAAATAAAAATACTTGTGCCGCTTTTATACGGATGAATAATGAACCACTTTTAATTTCTTTCAATGTCGTAGTTACTTATGATCAGGATCTCATAATACTGATCCATTACAATATTTACAATAATTTATGATGGGTTGCAGATTCCTCTTCTCATGTTTTCATGCTATGAAACGAACACACATAACGTTACACAGTATATACGTAGCTAAGCGTTTGGTCATTCAGAAATTACGTATCATAAACGAGCAAATTGTCCCCGAAGTATAGAAAAAAAAACAATAATAATTGTATCATGTGTGCACGTGAATGAAGACGTATGTACTATCATGGTCACCACGAAATTCAAATGAATTCAGTGAAGGCATGTTAGTTGAAAAAGGATTAAAATGTTACATCGGCGAAGATGTTTTCTTTTGTATGTGTGGAACTAAAAAAATAAATAAACACTGGTGAGAAATATCGTAGTTTATAAGGAACAATATAAATGTACTGTTTTCGAATTTAATTGGATGAAAACTTATCTTTTAATTTCATACCGTAAGAATAGTGATTTGCAGAACATTGTTGAACTATCCGCCAAAGTGACGTGTAGTATACATGTGTATTCAAAATGAAATACAAAATCCTACATTAGATCGTTGGTTTTCCCGTTCGAATGGTTTTACACTAGTAATTTTGGGGCCCTTTATAGATTGTTGTTCGGTGTGAGCCAAGGCTCCGTGTTGAAGGCCGTACATTGACCTATAATGGTTTACTTTTATAAATTGTAATTTGGATGGAGAGTTGTCTCATTGGCACTCATACCACATCTTCCTATATCTAAGTGTAAAAAACTGATAAACGAAATTTTAAGAAATTAACGATGACTGAATGCATGCACAAGAAGGGACTCATCTTTTTATCAATACATGTAATGAATAAACACCCTTTTAAAAACTGACAGTTTTCTATGTAACTATTTATTAAATTTTTACAATATATAATTTACGTTCGTTTTTCAACCGAGAATAGCAATACAGTTATTTATAAAATTCATGAAATTTATCGCTGGAATTTATAAAGTACATTTCCTTCCACTGTGCCATTGATTGCCATCTCTCTAAACAAAGCATGGTTGGTTAGATGTTCTGAATTTACTTAAAATTTCGTGTTTTTTTTCTCAAAATCAAGTAAACTGAATCAGAAAAAAAATCACACTATCTTTAGTCAAATACATAAAACTTGCGAAACATAGATGAGCAAACTTGGCAAAAAAAAAACAGGCAGGATGACGATTTATGTTTAAAAAAAAAATCTGGGCAAACTAATAAAAACAAGGCAGAACCGAACAGACTGAAAACAAAAAGACAGGACTGAGATTACAACTAAAAAAGAAAAAAAAGTTTCATCCAAGTCTCCCCCCATCAAAATAAAATAAATGGTGGATCGTTTAATTCAGAACCAACTGAGAGGAGACAGTTGAATTAAATATTTCGACGTGAAAAATGTGAAGATTTTAAAGTTTAAAATTTTACTATTACACAAAATTATAAAATGAATGAATTCTACATGCAGATGTATAAAAGTAAGAATTGCTATGGGATAATGAAGCACACAATCATGTACGTGCTTACGACGATGGAAGGTTATAACAATCTTGACCGGCTACATGAATACTGACCAGTCCATTTAACTGTACACGTGTTCTAGTTCGCAGGTGTGAGGTCAAAGGTTTGAATTGACCAATGAAAACGATCGTTCCTTAACGAGTTAATCTAATAAAGTTTGTTTGACTGATTACGTCGCACTACCTTTCGCTAAGCTTGGCCGCAGTTAAGTGTATTGTATTACCTTCGGGATTGTGCTTTCAAATTTTACGAGTATAATAAGTATCTTATGTTATTATTTTTGAACAAGATAAATAGAAACAAGAAATATTTTTAAAAGCTGTCTCAGTCTAATAAGAAATCATGGTAAAAGTTCCATTATTTTACAGGCAACCCAGTTACATCTGGTCCAACTACCGCTGGTCCAACAACAGCTCCACCAGTTACAGCTGCACCAACTACGCCTTCACCAACCACATTTACGGCTGCACCAACTACAACTCAACCGACTACCGCTGCACCAACTACCGCTTCACCAACTACGTTTCAACCAACAGGTAATTATTTTGATGTTTTATGGAACAATATAAATGTACTGTTTTCGAATTTAATTGGATGAAAAATTATCTTTTAATTTCATACCGTAAGAATAGTGATTTGCATAACATTGTTGAACTATCCGCCAAAGTGATGTGTAGTATACATAGATATAGGAAGATGTGGTGTGAGTGCCAATGAGACAACTCTCCATACAAATAACAATTTAAAAAGTAAACCATTATAGGTTAAAGTACGGCCTTCAACACGGAGCCTTGGCTCACACCGAACAACAAGCTATAAAGGGCCCCAAAATTACTAGTGTAAAACCATTCAAACGGGAAAACCAACGGTCTAATGCATATTCAAAATGAAATACAAAATCATACATTATACCGTTGGTTTTCCTGTTCGAATGGTTTTACACTAGTAATTTTGGGGCCCTTTATAGATTGTTGTTCGGTGTAAGCCAAGGCTCCGTGTTGAAGGCCGTACATTGACCTATAATGGTTTACTTTTATAAATTGTAATTTGGATGGAGAGTTGTCTCATTGGCACTCATACCACACCTTCCTATATATATGTGAAATAAACTGATAAACGAAATTTTAAGAAATTAACGATGACTTAATGCATGCACAAGAAGGGACTCATCTTTTTATCAATACATGTAATGAATAAACACCCTTTTAAAAACTGATTGTTTTCTACGTAACTATTTATTAAATATTTACAATATATAATTTACGTTCGTTTTTTAACCGAGAATAGCAAAACAGTTATTTATAAAATTCATGACATATATCGCTGGAATTTATAAAGAACATTTCCTTCCACTGTGCCATTGTTTTCCATCTCTCTAAACAAAGCATGGTTGGTTAGATGTTCTGAATTTACCTAAAATTTCGTGTTTTTTTTCTCAAAATCAAGTAAACTGAATCAGAAAAAAATCACACTATCTTTAGTCAAATACATAAAACTTGCAAAAGATAGATGAGCAAACTTGGCAAAAAAAAAACAGGCAGGATGACGATTTATGTTAAAAAAAAATCTGGGCAAACTAATAAAAACAAGGCAGAACCGAACAGACTGAACATAAAAAGACAGGACTGAGATTACAACTAGAAAGAATAAAAAGTTTCATCCAAGTCTCCCCCCATCAAAATAGAATAAATGGTAGATCGTTTAATTCAAAACCAACTGAGAGAAGACAGTTGAATTAAATATTTCGATGTGAAAAAGATTTTAAAGTTTAAAATTTTACTATTACACAAAATTATAAAATGAATGAATTTTACATGCAGATGTATAAAAGTAAGAATTGCTATGGGATAATCAAGCACACAATCATGTACGTGCTTACGACGATGGAAGGTTATAACAATCTTGACCGGCTACATGAATACTGACCAGTCAATTTAACTGTACGCGTGTTCTAGTTTGCAGGTGTGAGGTCAAAGGTTTGAATTGACCAATGAAAACGATCGTTCCTTAACGAGTTAATCTAATAAAGTTTGTTGGACTGATTACGTCGCACTACTTTTCGCTAAGCTTGGCCGCAGTTAAGTGTATTGTATTACCTTCGGGATTGTGCTTTCAAATTTTACGAGTATAATAAGTATCTTATATTATTATTTTTGAACAAGATAAATAGAAACAAGAAATATTTTAAAAAGTTGTCTCAGTCTGATAAGAAATCATGGTAAAAGGTCCATTATTTTACAGGCAACCCTGTTACATCTGGTCCAACTACCGCTGGTCCAACAACAGCTGCACCAGTTACAGCTGCACCAACTACGCCTTCACCAACTACATCTACGGCTGCACCAACTACAACTCAACCGACTACCGCTGCATCAACTACCGCTTCACCAACTACGTCTCAACCAACAGGTAATTATTTTGATGTTTTATGATTACATCTGTACATTTTTACCAAAACTTTGTAGGGGGTGAAAAGGGGGGGTAGAAGCCTTCTCATCCAGAATATCAGTTGTAGGGGGTGAAAAGGGGGGTAGAAGCCTTCTCATCCAGAATATCAGGGAAATAAATGACAAATCTTGAAAACTGTAAATTTAGAAATTATTGCAAGGTTTTTATTATTGCGAAAATGCAACAGAGTTGTAAACGCAATAATATAAATTGAAATCACATTTAAGTCTAAAATGACAAAATGGCAATAATAAATGCAAGCAATTATTTCTGAATTTACAGTATCTTATAAAATAATGTGTCTTTTCTCTTATCACCATATAATTAAATCCTGATTTTTAAAGTCCAGATGATTAGACTTTAAAACTATTCTTGAATAGACTACTTTCATATTACCAACTTTTGACTCCAGAGTTTATATATTTTCGACTGGTTACCTTCACTTACAGTGCTTTGACATGCTGGTTCAAAGTCAAAATGGCACTCAGACATTTACATTTAAAGATGGTGCTCCATGATTTTCTCTTATCTTTTCAGAAGGCACCTAGACATGTACTTTTGAGGGTGTTGCTGTATGTTTTTCTCTTATCTTTTCAGATGGCACCCAGACATGTACATTTTAAGATGGTGCTCCATGTTTTTATGCCCCACCTACGATAGTTGAGGGGCATTATGTTTTCTGGTCTGTACCAACGTTCGTCCGTTCGTTCGTCCGTTCGTTCGTCCGTCTGTGCGTCCGTTCGCTTCAGGTTAAAGGTTTTGGTCAGGGTAGTTTTTGAAGAAGTTGAAGTCCAACCAACTTGAAACTTAGTACACATGTTTCCCATGATATGATCTTTCTAATTTTAATGCCAAATTATAGTTTTGACCCCAATTTCATGGTCCACTGAACATAGAAAATGATAGTGCGAAGTTCAGGTTAAAGTTTTTGGTCAAGGTAGTTTTTGATGAAGTTAAAGTTTCATCAACTTTATGGTGACTTGAGGAACACCGGTATCACTCAGATTACAATTCTACCTTGACAGGTAAGTTTGTATTTAGCCTATAAAATACTTATTTAGCCTTGAGAATTGAAAGGTCAGTTTATCCCATTCATATGATAGAAGTTGATAAATTTGGCTTCATGCCATTTACCTTGTCCAAAATTAAGGTCACTTTATTGTTATTGTGATATTGTTAAAGTACAAAAGAACCTTATATTCTTACCAATACTTAAAACTTTGTGCATCTTGATTTAATTGTTAAAAATCTGTTAATGTTGAATTTTTGGGGTTATTTCTGCCTTTTAATTGCATATTTCTTTACATGGTAGTTTTTTTTTTTTCAGATATAAAAAAAAACTATCTGCTTGACTTTATAGAAATAGGCTATGCTTGCAGGTTATATATTACACTGTCTTGCTTTTTGTTTACACCAAATCTGACAGATTATTATTTAGTTGCAAAATATTTTAAATGAGAGCTGAAATTTTTTCTATCTTTAAATGTGCATTGAAGGTTAAAATAATCATAATGTGAACAAGAATGAAGAAAACATCTTGGTCCCCAAAATAACATCAACCAGGATATAACATTCCAAATATTAATTCATTATAGACTAATATCAGTTGAAATCTCAAGCCACTGTTTTGCATGTTAACAATGTAGGTCATGTCCCAACAGAAAATCAATAAATATGACAGTACAATGTACTCTTAGCACAAACACATAAGGTCACGGTGAAATAGACATCTAGGGCAAGAAACAATCAGTTATACCAAACCAGTTTGACTAGATGTCTAGTTTAAAACCAGTTTGACTAGATATGTCTTATATTTTGACAATGTAAATGATATGAGGACCTGCATGGATTTTTTTAATATCTCTATTCTTTAAATTTTTAGGGCATTTTTCTTTTAATAGCCTTAAAAATAACTCTCATTCTGTAAAATTCTCATGAAAATGATGTTACTATTTAGTCTTTCTGTTACAAGATTATTTAAAAATTCTGTACATTGATCATTATTATATCAGTATTGCATTACAGTTACCTAAGTTACCTTTTTATTTTGCACAGTTATTCTTTATACTTTTGAACCACATTAAATTATTCTCTATTCCTTATTTTGTTGTTCATTTTCTCTATTCTCTATTTTTTGTTGCCATTACATGTGTTCTCTATTCTGTAAACCCCATTCTGACCCTTATAGGTAAACTTCTATTGTATGAATGGGATAAACTGACCTTTTAATTCTCAAGGCTATATAAGTATTTTATAAGCTAAATACAAACTTACCTGTCAAGGTAGAATTGTAATCTGAGTGATACCGGTGTTCCTCAAGTCACCATAAACTTAGTACACATGTTCCCTTTGATATGATCTTTCTAATTATAATTCCAAATTAAAGTTTTGACTCCAATTTCACGGTCCACTGAACATAGAAAATGATAGTGCGAGTGGGGCATCCGTGTACTATGGACACATTCTTGTTCTCTTATCTTTTCAGATGGCACCTAGACATGTACATTTGAGGGTGGTGCTCCATGATTTTCTCTTATCTTTTCAGAAGGCATCTAGGCATGTACTTTTGAGGGTGTTGCTCTACGTTTTTCTTTTTATTTTCAGATGGCACCCAGACATGTACATTCGAAGATGGTGCGTCATGTTTTTTGGTTGAAGCTACAAATGATGATTTTGATTGGACTCTAAGAAGTGTAAGTCAAAGTAAAAAGATTTTATTCATGTAAAATCCAAAATATAGATTGTCAACAACACGCAAACTAAGAACAAACATTTATCATTACAATCAATTACATTACAATTACATAAGATGATAGAATTTATATGTTTAATATATCAGTACAAAACATAAACAGAAATATAAACAGATATACTGTAAATTCAATTTTTGTATTGATGATCAAATAGCCTAGGTATTACTTCATAATGAACAGATTTATAATTCAGTCTTAGATGCCTGGGTATAACTTCATCATGAACAGATTTATAATTTAGTCTTAGATGCCTGGGTATTACTTCATCATGAACAGATTTATAATTTAGTCTTAGATGCCTAAGTATAACTTCATCATGAACAGATTTATAATTTAGTCTTAGATGCCTAAGTATAACTTCATCATGAACAGATTTATAATTTAGTCTTAGATGCCTGGGTATTACTTCATCATGAACAGATTTATAATTTAGTCTTAGATGCTTGGGTATAACTTCATCATGAACAGATTTATAATTTAGTCTTAGATGCCTGGGTATAAATTTATCATGAACAGATTTATAATTTAATCTTATATGCCTGGGTATAACTTCATCATGAACAGATTTACAATTTAGTCTTAGATGCCTTGGTATTACTTCATCATGAACAGATTGATAATTTAGTCTTAGATGCCTAGGTATAACTTCATCATGAACAGATTTATAATTTAGTCTTAGATACCTGGGTATTACTTCATCATGAACAGATTTATAATTTAGTCTAAGATGCCTAGGTATAACTTCATCATGAACAGATATATAATTTAGTCTTAGATGCCTGGGTATTACTTCATCATGAACAGATTGATAATTTAGTCTTAGATGCCTGGGTATAACTTCATCATGAACAGATTTATGATTTAGTCTTAGATGCCTGGGTATTACTTCATCATGAACAGATTTATAATTTAGTCTTAGATGCCTAGGTATAATTTATCATGAACAGATTGATGATTTAGTCTTAGATGCTTGGGTATAACTTCATCATGAACAGATTTATAATTTAGTCTTAGATGCCTAGGTATATCTTCATCATGAACAGATATATAATTTAGTCTAAGGTGCCTGGGGTTAACTTCATCATGAACAGATTTATGATTTAGTCTTAGATGCCTGGGTATTACTTCATCATGAACAGATTTATAATTTAGTCATAGATGCCTAGGTATTACTTCATCATGAACAGATTTATGATTTAGTCTTAGATGCCTGGGTATTACTTCATCATGAACAGATTTTTAATTTAGTCTTAGATGCCTTGGTATAACTTCATCATGAACAGATTTATAATTTAGTCTTAGATGCCTAGGTATAACTTCATCATGAACAGATTTATAATTTAATCTTAGATGCATGATTTGTTTTACTGGCTTTGAACTATAGCTGTCAGTAACTGTGAGTTCTCTCAGATATTGAAGACCTTTTGTTGTATGGGATGTTAGAGTACCCATTAACTTCCACTCAGTGTTTTTATGTCTCTTATTATGCCTTATTAATTAGGTGCATTATGTTTTTCGGTCTGGGTTTCCGTTCATTGATCCTTCTTTCAATTGTTATACATTTGTATGTCTGTCTGACTCACTTCAGGTTTAAAGTGTTTGGTCAAGGTAGATTTTGATGAAGTTGAAGTCCAATCAACTTGCAACTTAGTACACATTTGCTTATCATGATATGATCTTTAAATTAGAGTTTTAACCCAAATTTTACGGTCCACTGAACACAGAAAATGATAGTGCGAGTGTGCACGTTAAAGTTCAAGGTAGTGTTGGGTAAAGCCCACTGACTTGATATCTAAATCTTCCAAGACTTACCACTACCTTATGTTACTGACTTGATATCTAAATCTTCCAAGGCTTACAACTCCCCTATGTTACTGACTTGATATCTAAATCTTCCAAGGCTTCCCACTACCTTTTTGATTCACAAATTATAGTCCATTGATGTTTATCAATGTTATATAAGCTCAGATATTCAAGTCACAAAACGAGGTTACACCTGTCAAGAAAATTATAAAACTTTTGCAAGGTACAGAAATCTAATATCTCTTCTAAAATTATAAATGATGTTATTGAGTCAATTTTAAAAATTGAAAGTATTACCAATTGTCCAGAATTGTAGTTGAATCAGCTACAACCAATTCTTTATTGACATTACACTATTTAATTTTACTTCCCACTGATAAATTAAAGCAATCTTTACCCTTTTGTGCTTACAACCTTTGTTTACACCCCTGTCCCAGGTTAGGAGAGGGTAGGCCTGCTAACAATTTCAACCCCACCACATTCCCACCACATTCTGTATGTGCCGTTCCCAATTAAGTCTGGAGCTTGTAATTCAGTGGTTGTTGTTTGTTGCTGTGTTACATGTTTGTTTTTCCATCATTATTCAAAATTAGTTCGTAAGTTTTCTCGTTTTAATTGTCCCACATCTACTTTTTAATACGGGCTAGACAAGATTTCCCTTCAAAGCAGGTTTAAAAAAAAATAAAAAAATAACAAGTAATAAATTTAATGCTTCTGAAGTGCTCCTCTGGATTGACTTCTTCAGGAACACTTAAAACTGAATATTTTAAAGCCAAGGATGTATAAGTACCCAAACAGTTGAAGAGTTATATGACCAAAACATACCTAAAAATAGCCAAATCCATCTAAGGTCATCTTTGCCTGAGGGAGTTATAATGGGACAATAATAGAAATGTTTGTTCTAAATTTTGACTGTAAGACTGAAAGAGTCATTAAAAAGGTATATACATATAGAAACATTCTTTAAAAATAATTTATAGTACTTTATTTATGTAATTATATATAGGGAAGCACTCCATCTGGAGGCACTGGACCACAATCAGCTGTAGAAGGTAGTAAATACAAGTATGTAGAAGTTTCTTCACCAAGAGGTAGCAACGATGTGGCTAGGTTGGAATCATCAACAAACTTAAATGGTAAATTATATATTATTTGTTTTAAGGAATTATCCATAAAACGATATTATGTGATATAACTTATTATAGAAATAAACTCATCATAGATGCCAAGATTAAATTTTGTATTTATGCTAGACGCGCATTTCGTCTACAAAAGACTCATCAGTGACGCTCGAGTTCAAAAAAGTTAAAAACGCCAAATAACGTATGAAGTTGAAGAGCATTGAGGACCAAATTTCCTAAAAGTTTTGACCAATGAGAATATGTTAGCCTTTCTGTAAAAACTAGTAAAATGCAACCAAAAGAAAGTAAATGTCTCATGAATAAAGAGAATATGCTAGCCTTCCGTTAAAAACAGTACAAAATCAAAAAGATGAAGAAAAAAAATATTTGCTTATTTGCTCTTTAAAAAAAGAATTTCAGCAATTTGTTATTGGATATAGAATATATTGTTTTTTCCTTAACAGCAGGTGACTATTGTTTGACGTTTCAATATCACATGTTTGGTTTGGATACAATGGGAGATCTCAAAATATCAACCGGAGTTACAGCCCCTGAAAATGAAGTATTTATAGAATCTGGTAACCTTGGTGACCAGTGGAACAAGGGAATTGTTACAATTTCTAATGCTGCAGGAATGAAGGTTTGTTTGTTTATAATTAGATGTCTTTATATAAATGGTATAAATTGCAGGAATGAAGGTTTGTTTGTATACAATTAGATGTCTTTATATAAATGATATAGGTTCTGGATGGGATTACAAAATAGAGAACAATATTTATAGAATAAAAGGTAAAAAAAATAATGAATAGAGAGAAAAATGGTCCAAAAAAATTTGTATGGTCCACAGAGCTATAAATTAACCATTATGTCTTATTTAGAAACCTCTATAAAAAGATAAAATCTGACAGGCAGAGATTTGTAGAAGGTTGAGACCTATTGTGTTTTTTTAAAGTCAGAACTGTTGAACATCTTTTACTTGTGTTGAAGCCCCTTAATTATCAATTTGACCTTTTTTTTTTATTTTTGCCTTTCATCTTGAAAATTATATAAATGGATAGAGAGAAAATTCAAATTATGAAAATTATCAACAAGACAATTTGTTCAAATAACTCCAATGGCTGAAATGGTCAGACTACTAGTTATTTGAGTTATTGTCTTTCAATTACGAATGTGTCCATTGTTGAAGATGAACATAGACCTAGGTGAGCAACACAGGGTCTTTAGTTCAAAAGTTTCCTGCTTATTGTTGTGATCCCCCTAAACAATTTCTTTGAATTTGAATAAAATATTAAGGAAATCACTGATATATAAATTATAATAATTAACTACTGTAGAAACATTAATTTTTGTGGGGTTAACATTTTGTGGTTTTGTCTATATATAAGATTTAATGGGGATTTAATTTTGTGGTTTTCATTAAATGGAAGTGATAGTATATGAAGGTTAATTTTCGTGGGTTTTTTAATTTCGTGAATATATTCTTTCAACTTAAAAACAATGAAATTAAATCCACCACAAAAATGTCTGCTTTTACAGTAGTTAATTTTCTGATATAGAAGATTCATTATTTTTCATTCAGTTCCTATTTTTGTTGATTTTCTACAAACTTTAAATTATCTGAGGACGTGACTTTGTAAAAAGCACAATCAAATATCCATGAAAAACATTTTTAATTCATCGCCATTTATTGAACTTCACTAAAAATAAATCAATTCACAAATATTAGACTTTTTGGCTAAAATCAAACATCAATTACCATGAAATTTTTCCAAGAATTGTTGTTTTTTACCAAGATATAATGAAGTGATTTAATTTTAAAAATTGTTTATCTTTCAGTTATTTATAGAAGCTAATAAAGTAACATCATGGAAAGGAGATATTGCTATAGATGATATACAACTAATTCCTGGAGCGTGTGCTGGTGGTATGTTAATTATTGTGGTTAGGGTTAGGGTTAGGGAGATATTGCTATAGATGATATACAACTAATGCCTGGAGTATGTGCTGGTGGTATGTTAATTATTGTGGTTAGGGTTAGGGTTAGGAAGATATTTCTATAGATGATATACAACTAATGCCTGGAGTGTGTGCTGGTGGTATGTTAATTATTGTGGTTAGGGTTAGGGTTAGGGAGATATTGCTATAGATGATATTCAACTAATGCCTGGAGCGTGTGCTGGTGGTATGTTAATTATAGTGTTTAGGGTAAGGGTAAGGAGGTATTGCTATAGATAATATACAACTAATGCCTGGAGTGTGTGCTGGTGGTATGTTTATTATTGTGATATCATATAAAATTGAAAATGGAAATGGGGAATATGTCAAAGAGACAACAAACTGACCATAGAGCAGACAACAGCCGAAGCCCCTCATGTTTACTTTACCACATCTGGGATCTGTTTCTGTTCTGTAAATAACCTGCCAATCAAGGCACATCTCCTGGAACCTGGAGTACAGTATATTATGAAAAAAAGAGTAAGGGTAAATTTTATTGGCACTACTTGGATTAAAGTAGTGACTCCAGAATATGTGATGTTAAGTAACCCTAACCCTAACAGAGTAGGGAATATCCTTTAAATAGTAAAATTTAAACCACGGGAAAATAAACCACTTAATGGTGAGTATTTTAAAGTTTTGATATCAAATTGAGAATGGAAAAGAGGAATGTGTCAAAGGGACAACAACGCGATCAAAGAGCAGACAACAGCTGAAGGCCACGAATTGGTCTTCAATGCAGTGAGAAATGCCCGCATCTGGAGGCATGCTTCAGCTGGCCCCTAAACAAAAATGTATACTAGTTAAGTGATAATGGACGTCATACTAAACTCCAAAATATACACAAGAAACTAAAATTAAAAAGTCTACAAGATTAATAAAGGCCAGAGTAGGGAACATTCTTTAAATACCACTTACTGGTGAGTGTTATAAAGTTTTTATGTCCAACCAAGATAGAAGAGGGGAATTATGTTTTCTGGTCTGTTGGTCCGTTTATCTATCTGTTCTGCTTCAGGTTAAATGTTTTGGTCAAGGTACTGTTTTTTGATGAAGTTGAAGTTCAATCAACTTGAAATTTAGTACACATGTTGCCTATAATATGATCTTTCTCATTTTAGTGCCAAATTTTTAACCCCAATTTCACGGTCCACTGAACATAGAAAATGATAGTGTGATTGGGGCATCTGTGTACTATGGACACATTCTTGGTTTTTTTGTCTCGCTTGGAGTCAAAAAGCGAGACATAGGTATGCTGTTTCCGGCGTCGGCGGGTGCGACGGCTAGAACACTGTATTAGTTTGTGATTAGGTGTAGTTTATGGTGAACGGCAAGTGGTAGGTCAATCATATTTGGTATACAGTTGTATAAGCATTGGCACATCTCATTTCCATGGAGATTAAAATCACATTTTCTTAAAACTGGATGTTGACTTGACAATGGTAAAACACGGACCATAAACGGGTATGTGTACAAAGCACGACTGAGTGAAGAAGCTCTTTCCGCATTATTTCTTCAACAAAATACTTGAAATGAACGTTGGATACGGGTATCAATGATAATTTTAGCATTTTTTTAATAAATGTAGGACGCATAATTAAATTTCCCACCTGTTCACATGCGCACATGTGTTCTAGTTCATATAACGTAGTACTGACGATTTTTCATTTAAAACCCTTTTAAATTTTTCATCAAATCATGTTGATAAACTAATTTCTTAGAATTTTAATCTTTGGGACTAAATCAATTAGATAATAACCGCTGAAATGTTAGAAAATAATTGTGAATAGACCGATCAATTTATACGATGTCCAGTACTGAAAATAGTTTACCTGTCACCTTCAGCTGTCCAACAACTAATTAGCCTTGATTAAAATTAGAAAGTATTGAAGTAGGGGTTGTTTTGATAGTAGTTAATCATCATGTCACATTTATGACCGGAAATGTGTGGATGTCAGAGGCAAAAGGTTGGGACAAAAAGATCGTGAATTATTTTAAAATGACCGAAAAAACCTTGTAAACTAAAAAGTAGATGACCGTTTCATGCTTTGCCCAGCCGGAATTTTACCGGACATTATACAAATGACCGGAATATATGACCGTTTTGGAAGCCCTGATTTGAACTCTGTTCTTCCATTTAAATGGAAGTTACACTGAAATGGAGTAAAGTTTAGTGATTGATAGTTTATTGATAACATTCTGGCGTATCACAAACAAACAACTTGTAACGTCTCATTTCATTGGCCGAAAGATTCAAAAACCATAACAGTAGTAGTGTGCACGTGAATTGACACAGGTGACTGACAATGGAATGTACTGTGTTACTACGAACGTACAAACAAGAATTTGTTTAGTTTACAAATCTTTAGCCAAAAGAATTATATAGATGTTTTGTGAATTTCAAATAGTTGTGTCGATATATTATACTACAGCAACACAATTATCTTGTACCGCATTATGAAAAATATAAGGATAAAATAAAAATACATGTGCCGCTTTTATACGGATGAATAATGAACCACTTTTAATTTCTTTCAATGTCGTAGTTACTTATGATCAGGATCTCATAATACTGATCCATTACAATATTTACAATAATTTATGATGGGTTGCAGATTCCTCTTCTCGTGTTTTCATGCTATGAAACGAACACACAACGTTACACAGTAGCTAAGCGCTTGGTCATTCAGAAATTATGTATCATAAACGAGCAATTGTCCCCAAAATATAGAAAAAAAAAAACAATAATAATCGTATCATGTGTGCACGTGAATGAAGACGTAGTATGCAATGTACTATCATGGTCACCACGAAATTCAAAGGAATTCAGTGAAAGCATGTTGGTTGAAAAAGGATTAAAATGTTACATCGGCGAAGATGTTTTCTTTTGTATGTGTGGAACTAAAAAAATAAATAAATACTGGTGAGAAATATCGTAGTTTATGAGGAACAATATAAATGTACTGTTTTCGAATTTAATTGGATGAAAACTTATCTTTTAATTTCATACCGTAAGAATAGTGATTTGCATAACATTGTTGAACTATCCGCCAAAGTGACGTGTAGTATACATGCGTATTTAAAATGAAATACAAAATCATACATTAGACCGTTGGTTTTCCCGTTCGAATGGTTTTACACTAGTAATCTTGGGGCCCTTTATAGATTGTTGTTCGGTGTGAGCCAAGGCTCCGTGTTGAAGGCCGTATATTGACCTATAATGGTTTACTTTTATAAATTGTAATTTGGATGGAGAGTAGTCTCATTGGCACTCATACCACATCTTCCTATATCTATGTGTAATAAACTGATGAACGAAATTTTAAGAAATTAACGATGACTGAATGCATGCACAAGAAGGGACTCATCTTTTTATCAATACATGTAATGAATAAACACCCTTTTAAAAACTGATTGTTTTCTATGTAACTATTTATTAAATTTTTACAATATATAATTTATGTTCGTTTTTCAACCACCGAGAATAGCAAAACAGTTATTTATAAAATTCATGAAATATTTCGCTGGAATTTATAAAGTACATTTCCTTCCACTGTGCCATTGTTTGCCATCTCTCTAAACAAATCATGGTTGGTAAGATGTTCTGAATTTACTTAAAATTTCGTGTTTTTTTTTTCTCAAAATCAAGTAAACTGAATCAGAAAAAAAAATCACACTATCTTTAGTCAAATACATAAAACTTGCGAAAGATAGATGAGCAAACTTGGCAAAAAAAACAGGCAGGATGACGATTTATGTTAAAAAAAAACAAATAAAAACAAGGCAGAACCGAACAGACTGAAAATAAAAAGACAGGACCGAGATTACAACTAAAAAAGAATAAAAAGTTTCATCCAAGTCTCCCCCAATCAAAATAAAATAAATGGTAGATCGTTTAATTCAAAACCAACTTAGAGGAGACAGTTGAATTAAATATTTCGACGTGAAAAATGTTAAGATTTTAAAGTTTAAAATTTTACTATTACACAAAATTATAAAATGAATGAATTTTACATGCAGATGTATAAAAGTAAGAATTGCTATGGGATAATCAAGCACACAATCATGTATGTGCTTACGACGATGGAAGGTTATAACAATCTTGACCGGCTACATGAATACTGACCACTCCATTTAACTGTACACGTGTTCTAGTTCGCAGGTGTGAGGTCAAATGTTTGAATTGACCAATGAAAACGATCGTTCCTTAACGAGTTAATCTAATAAAGTTTGTTTCACTGATTACTTCGCACTACCTTTCTCTAAGCTTGGCGGCAGTTAAGTGTATTGTATTACCTTCGGGATTGTGCTTTCAAATTTTACGAGTATAATAAGTATCTTATATTATTATTTTTGAAAAAGATAAATAGAAACAAGAAATATTTTAAAAAGTTGTCTCAGTCTATTAAGAAATCATGGTAAAAGGTCCATTATTTTACAGGCAACCCAGTTACATCTGGTCCAACTACCCCTGGTCCAACAACGGCTGCACCAGTTACAGCTGCACCAACTACGCTTTCACCAACTACATCTTCGGCTGCACCAACTACAACTCAACCGACTACCGCTGCACCAACTACCGCTTCACCAACTACGTCTCAACCAACAGGTAATTATTTTGATGTTTTATGATTACATCTGTACATCTTTACCATCACTTTGTAGGGGGTGAAAAGGGGGGTAGAAGCCTTCTCATCCAGAATATCAGTTGTAGGGGATGAAAAGGGGGGGGGGTAGAAGCCTTCTCATCCAGAATATCAGGGAAATAAATGACAAATCTTGAATACTGTAAATTTAGAAATTATTGCAAGGTTTTTATTATTGCGAAAAATTTGAGTTGTAAACGCAATAATAAAAATTAAAATCGCATTTAAGTCTAAAATGACAAAATCGCAATAATAAATGCAAGAAATTATTTCTGAATTTACAGCATCTTATAAAATAATGTGTCTTTTCTCTTATCACCATATAATTAAATCCTGATTTTTAAATTCCAGATGATTAGACTTTTAAACTATTCTTGAATAGACTACTTTCATATTACCAACTTTTGACTCCAGAGTTTATATATTTTCGACTGGCTACCTTCACTTACAGTGCTTGGACATACTGGTTCAAAGTCAAAAAGGCACTCAGACATTTACATTTAAAGATGGTGCTCCATGTTTTTCTTTTCTCTTTTCAGAAGGCACCTAGACATGTACTTTTGAGGGTGGTGCTGTATGTTTTTCTCTTATCTTTTCAGATGGCACCTAGACATGTACTTTTGAGGGTGGTGCTGTATGTTTTCTCTTATCTTTTCGGATGGCACCTAGACATGTACATTTGAGGGTGGTGCTCCATGTTTTCTCTTATCTTTTCAGAAGGCACCTAGGCATGTACTTTTGAGGGTGGTGCTCTACGTTTTTCTCTTTATTTTCAGATGGCACCCAGACATGTACATTTTAAGATGGTGCTCCATGTTTTTCTCTTATCTTTTCAGATGGCACCTAGACATGTACTTTTGAGGGTGGTGCTGTATGTTTTTCTCTTATCTTTTCGGATGGCACCTAGACATGTACATTTGAGGGTGGTGCTCCATATTTTCTCTTATCTTTTCAGAAGGCACCTAGGCATGTACTTTTGAGGGTGGTGCTCTACGTTTTTCTCTTTATTTTCAGATGGCACCCAGACATGTACATTTGAAGATGGTGCTCCATGTTTTTTGGTTGAAGCTACAAATGATGATTTTGATTGGACTCTTAGAAGTGTAAGTCAAAGTAAAACGATTTTATTCATGTAAAATCCAAAATATAGATTGTCAACAACACACAAACTAAGAACAAACATTTATCATTACAATCAATTACATTACAAATACATAAGATGATAGAATTTATATGTTTAATATATCAGTACAAAACATAAAAAGAAATATAAACAGATATACTGTAAATTCAATTTTTGTATTGATGATCAAATAGCCTAGCTATTACTTCATCATGAACAGATTTATAATTTAGTCTTAGATGCCTTGGTATTACTTCATCATGAACAGATTGATGATCTAGTCTTAGATGCCTAGGTATAACTTCATGATGCACAGATTTATAATTTAGTCTTAGATGCCTGGGTATTACTTCATCATGAACAGATTTATAATTTAGTCTTAGATGCCTGGGTATTACTTCATCATGAACAGATTTATAATTTAGTCTTAGATGCTTAGGTATAACTTCATCATGAACAGATTTATAATTTAGTCTTAGATGCCTGGGTATTACTTCATCATGAACAGATTTATAATTAAGTCTTAGATGCCTGGGTATTACTTCATCATGAACAGATTTATTATTTAGTCTTAGATGCCTGGGTATTACTTCATCATGAACAGATTAATAATTTAGTCTTAGATGCCTGGGTATTACTTCATCATGAACAGATTTATAATTTAGTCTTAGATGCCCAGGTATAACTTCATCATGAACAGATTTATAATTTAATCTTAGATGCATGATTTTTGTTACTGGCTTTGAACTATAGCTGTCAGTAACTGTGAGTTCTCTCAGATATTGAAGACCTTTTGTTGTATGGGATGTTAAAGTACCCATTAACTTCCACTCAGTGTTTTTATGTCTCTTATTATGCCTTATTAATTAGGTGCATTTAGTTTTTCGGTCTGGGTTTCCGTTCATTGATCCTTCTTTCAATTGTTATACATTTGTATGTCTGTCTGACTCACTTCAGGTTTAAAGTGTTTGGTCAAGGTAGATTTTGATGAAGTTGAAGTCCAATCAACTTGCAACTTAGTACACATTTCCTTATCATGATATGATCTTTCTAATTTTAATGCAAATTTTACGGTCCACTGAACACAGAAAATGATAGTGCGAGTGTGCAGGTTAAAGTTCAAGGTAGTGTTGGGTAAAGCCCACTGACTTGATATCTAAATCTTCCAAGACTTACCACTACCTTATGTTACTGACTTGATATCTAAATCTTCCAAGGCTTACCACTACCTTTTTGATTCACAAATTATAGTCCATTGATGTTTATCAATGTTATATATGCTCAGATATTCAAGTCACAAAACGAGGTTACACCTGTCAAGAAAATTATAAAACTTTTGCAAGGTACAGAAATCTAGTATCTCTTCTAAAATTATAAATGATGTTATTGAGTCAATTTTAAAAATTGAAAGTATTACCAATTGTCCAGAATTGTAGTTGAATCAGCTACAACCAATTCTTTATTGACATTACACTATTTAATTTTACTTCCCACTGATAAATTAAAGCAATCTTTACCCTTTTGTGCTTACAACCTTTGTTTACACCACTGTCCCAGGTTAGGAGAGGGTAGGCCTGCTAACATTTTCAAACGCACCACATTCCCACCACATTCTGTATGTGCCGTTCTCAATTAAGTCTGGAGCTTGTAATTCAGTGGTTGTTGTTTGATGCTGTGTTACATGTTTGTTTTTCAAATGTGTTGACGTCTTTTCTATTATATTTATGTGTTATGGAAACAAAAATAAATCACCGCCGTCATTTATTAGATTTAATTTTGGTCAACATAATCTGTACGATAATTTAAGTTTGAAGTTGGATTCATAACAAACTGCACATATACATATTATAGTTAATTGCTATTAATAAGTATTGCAATATGCATTGTGTTTAAATGCAATATCAGTATTTAGTTCTATTTTAATCTTTAATCAATCCTAATTCTATCTTACTTTTGAGATATAGTTTTTCATATGTGACGTAATTTTTCTGCTGTTTCAGAAATTTCATATGTTCAAATTTTTAATGCCTTTTCACCATCGTATGTGACGTAATTTTTAATACCTTTTCACCGTCGTATGTGACGTCATTTTCATAATTTACTGCGTTGAGGCCTGGACTGAGTCGGGTGTGTCTATTCTGTGTGGGTCATTCATTATGTATTCGTGTTTGTTTTATGTAATGAGTTAATACTTCAGTTTCATTATGTATATCTGTTATATTCATTTGATATAATTCACTGTTTGCAATAGCATTAATTGTTCTAAATAATTAGGATGTTCTTATCCCAAGCATACAAACTTAGCCGTATTTGACACAACCTTTTTCAACTTTTGATCTTCAGTGCTGTACAACTTTGTTACTTTTTTTCGCTTTCGATCTTTTATATCTGGGCGTCACTGGCGAGTCTTGTGTGGACGAGGCGCGTTTTTGGCGTATTAAATTTTAAACCTGATGCTTTTTGTTATTCATTAATCATGTGTTTCTTTGTCTAATACGTTTTCCTATTTATTTGTATTGTAGTCCTGTAATATTATGTTGTCATTTCTATGTTATATTTAACATTGCCATTAAAGTGCGAGGTTTGGCATGCCACAAAACCAGGTTCAACCCACCATTTTTTCCTTTAAAAATGTCCTGTACCAAGTCAGGAATATGGCCATTGTTATATTATAGTTCGTTTCTGTGTGTGTTACAGTTTAACGTTGCGTCGTTTGGTTTCTCTTATTTTTGAGTGTAAATTGACATTGCGATAAGACGTGTCACGGTACTTGTCGATCCCAAATTCATGTATTTGGTTTTGATGTTATATTTGTTATTTTTGTGGGATTTTGTCTGATGCTTGGTCCGTTTCTGTGTGTGTTAGTTACATTGTAGTGTTGTGTCGTTGTTCTCCTCTTATATTTATGCGTTTCCGTCAGTTTTAGTTTGTTACCCCGATTTTGTTTTTTGTCCATGGATTTATGAGTTTGAACAGCGGTATACTACTGTTGCCTTTATTTGTTGCTGTGTTACATGTTTGTTTTTCCATCATTATTCAAAATTAGTTCGTAAGTTTTCTCGTTTTAATTGTCCCACATCTACTTTTTTATATGGGCTAGACAAGATTTCCCTTCAAAGCAGTTTAAAAAAAAAAAAAAAAACAAGTAATAAATTTAATGCTTCTGAAGTGCTTCTCTGGATTTACTTCTTCAGGAACACTTAAAACTGAATATTTGAAAGCCAAGGATGTATAAGTACCCAAACAGTTGAAGAGTTATATGACCAAAACATACCTAAAAATAGCCAAATCCATCTAAGGTCATCTTTGCCTGAGGGAGTTATAATGGGACAATAATAGAAATGTTTGTTCTTAATTTTGACTGTAAGACTGAAAGAGTCATTAAAAAGGTATATACATATAGAAACATTCTTTAAAAATAATTTATAGTACTTTATTTATGTAATTATATATAGGGAAGCACTCCATCTGGAGGCACTGGACCACAATCAGCTGTAGAAGGTAGTAAATACAAGTATGTAGAAGTTTCTTCACCAAGAGGTAGCAACGATGTGGCTAGGTTGGAATCATCAACAAACTTAAATGGTAAATTATATATTATTTGTTTTAAGGAATTATCAATAAAACGATATTCTGTGATATAACTTATTATAGAAATAAACTCATCATAGATGCCAAGATTAAATTTTGTATTTATGCCAGACGCGCATTTCGTCTAAAAAAGACTCATCAGTGACGCTCGAGTTCAAAAAAGTTAAAAACGCTAAATAACGTATGAAGTTGAATAGCATTGAGGACCAAATTTCCTAAAAGTTTTGACCAATGAGAATATGCTAGCCTTTCTGTAAAAACCAGTAAAATGCAACCAAAAGAAAGTAAATGTCTCATGAATAAAGAGAATATGCTAGCCTTCCGTTAAAAACAGTACAAAATCAAAAAGATGAAGAAAAAAAATATTTGCTTATTTGATCTTTAAAAAAAGAATTTCAGCAATTTGTTATTGAATATAGAATATATTGGTCGCAGCAGTCCATTCCATTATTCAAAATATCCATTTCATTATTCAAAATTGGCTATTTCTTAATTTTCACGCGTATTTCGGAATTTAGGTCTTCTAGTTTTTTTCCTTAACAGCAGCTGACTATTGTTTGACGTTTCAATATCACATGTTTGGTTTGGATACAATGGGAGATCTCAAAATATCAACCGGAGTTACAGCCCCTGAAAATGAAGTATTTATAGAATCTGGTAACCTTGGTAACCGGTGGAACAAGGGAATGGTTACAATTTCTAATGCTGCAGGAATGAAGGTTTGTTTGTTTATAATTAGATGTCTTTATATAAATGGTATAAATTGCAGGAATGAAGGTTTGTTATTTGATTTTTCCATGTGATTATGGACTTTCCGAATTGATTTTCCTCTGAGTTCAGTATTTTTGTGATTTTACTTTTTGTATACAATTAGATGTCTTTATCACTACAAACTCCTCAGAGTCTGAATTGACCAGTTTTTGTGCTCGACCAGTAAAATCGAGCACACATTTTACTCGACTAGTCTCGACATTGTCTCGACTGTACTTAACTGTACTTAAGTGTACTCGACTAGGTCTCGACTTTACTTAATTAGTCTGATTCAGTACTTGATGATCTTTGTGTAGTCTGAAATGGTCTTGACCAAGGCTCGACCTGTCTCGACCTGTCTTGACTAGTCTCGACCTGTCTCGACTAGTCTCGACTCAGTCTCAACCAGTCTCGACCTGTCTCGACTAGTCTTGACCTTCAAATTTAGGTTTGACTGGTGTAAATCAGCCCATCTAACTAAATTAAATATTGATCTTACAAAATTCAAGCTTATTAGGTAGTTTGATTTATTGCTGTGAAATGAAAGAATTTAATTTTACAATATGTAAAAAAAAAAATTATTATATAAAAATTCAGATAGGCATCTTTAATTTTTTTAATAACTTTTTCAAATCAACTTGGATTTTCATCAAACTTTGCAGATATCTTAGATATATATCAAGCTTACTGAATCCAATTTCATTTAGTTTTTTGTTGTATTGCTGTAAAATTTAAGAATTAAAGTAATTTTGGTAAAAAAAGGCTAGGATTTGCAATTCGGACAAAATAGAGATATTACACTTTAATTTTTTTAATAACTTTTTCAAATCAACTTGGATTTTCATCAAACTATGCAGCTATCTTACATATATATCAAGCTTACTGAATCCCATTTCATTTAGTTTTTTGTTGTATTGCTGTAAAATTTAAGAATTAAAGTAATCTTGGTATAAAAAGCTAGAATTTGCAATTAGGACAAAATAGAGATAGTACACTTTAATTTTTTTAATAACTTTATCAAATCAACTTGGATTTTCATCAAACTATGCAGCTATCTTACATATATATCAAGCTTACTGAATCCCATTTCATTTAGTTTTTTGTTGTATTGCTGTAAAATTTAAGAATTAAAGTAATCTTGGTATAAAAAGCTAGGATTTGCAATTCGGACAAAACAGAGATAGTACACTTTAATTTTTTTAATAACTTTTTCAAATCAACTTGGATTTTCATCAAACTATGCAGCTATCTTACATATATATCAAGCTTACTAAATCCCATTTCATTTAGTTTTTTGTTGTATTGCTGTAAAATTTAAGAATTAAAGTAATCTTGGTATAAAAAGCTAGGATTTGCAGTTTTGACAAAATAGAGATGGTACACTTTAATTTTTTCATAACTTTTTCAAATCAACTTGGATTTTCATCAAACTATGCAGCTATCTTACATATATATCAAGCTTACTGAATCCCATTTCATTTAGTTTTTTGTTGTATTGCTGAAAAATTTAAGAATTAAAGTAATCTTGGTATAAAAAGCTAGGATTTGCAATTCGGACAAAATAGAGATAGTACACTTTAATTTTTTTAATAACTTTTTCAAATCAACTTGGATTTGCATCAAACTATGCAGCTATCTTACATATATATCAAGCTTACTGAATCCCATTCCATTTAGTTTTTTGTTGTATTGCTGTAAAATTTAAGAATTAAATTAATCTAGGTCAAAAAAGCTAGAATTTGCAGTTCGAACAAAATAGAGATAGTACACTTTAATTTTTTTTATAACTTTTTAAATTCAACTTGGATTTTATTGAAACTATATAGCTATCTTGGTGATGTATTCTTCTTACTGAATCCCAGGTTGTTACAAAGTTTGTTGTATTGCTGTCAAATTTAAGAATTAATTTAATCTAGGTAAAAAAAAGCTAGGATTTGCAGTTTTGACAAAATAGAGATGGTACACATTAATTTTTTTCAGAACTTTTTCGAATCAACTTAGATTTTCATCAAACTCTACAAATATCTTTGCAATATATTGATCTTACTGAATCATAGGTTGTTATTTTGTTTGGTGTATTTCTGTCAAATTTAAGAATTTAATTAACCTAGGTCAAAAAGCTACGATATTAGAAATATATCTTTTCTCATAATTTGGGAAAAAGTATATATAAAATATTAATATAATTCCTTTAATGTTTTATTCCTTTTGATATACACTTTATAAATATATCAAAAAGGGATGAAACATTAGAAATTATTAAAATAGTTCTTCTGATTTGTGGTTATTTATAAAGCAATACCTTCTGCTTGGGGCAAACTTATTAAAAAGATCACATCTACCAGAGAGTTTTAAATTCTAAATAACATTTATTCAAAGTTGCAACATCCTGTTAAATCTAAATCACAGGGCTTTTAATTCACTAGATAAGTAATACACGAGTTTAAGAAAAGTAGGGCTTTCTTTTTACCTGTAAAACTCACGTGTACTGATGTAATTAAATCATGTATAGTGTCATGTCATTAAATTTGACAAAAAAATATTTTAAAACTTCATAACAACCTGGGATTTAGTAAGATCACCAAGGTAGCTAAATAGTTTTAATAAAATCCAAGTTGATTTGAAAAAGTTATTAAAAAGCTTAAAGTGTACTATCTCTATTTTGTTCGAACTGCAAATTCTAGCTTTTTTGACCTAGATTAATTTTATTCTTAAATTTGACAGCAATACAACAAAAAACTAAATGAAATGGGATTCAGTAAGCTTGATATATGTGTATGATAGCTGCATAGTTTGATGCAAATCCAAGTTGATTTGAAAAAGTTATTAAAAAAATTAAAGTGTACTATCTCTATTTTGTCCGAATTGCAAATCCTAGCTTTTTATACCAAGATTGCTTTAATTCTTAAATTTTACAGCAATACAACAAAAAACTAAATGAAATAGGATTCAGTAAGCTTGATATATATGTAAGATAACTGCATAGTTTGATGCAAATCCAAGTTGATTTGAAAAAGTTATTAAAAAAATTAAAGTGTACTATCTCTAGTTTGTCCGAATTGCAAATTCTAGCTTTTTATACCAAGATTACTTTAATTCTTAAATTTTACAGCAATACAACAAAAAACTAAATGAAATGGGATTCAGTAAGCTTGATATATATATAAGATATCTACATAGTTTGATGAAAATCCAAGTTGATTTGAAAAAGTTATAAAAAAAATTAAAGATGCCTATCTGAATTTTAATATAATAATTTTTTTTTTACATATTGTAAAATTAAATTCTTTCATTTCACAGCAATAAATCAAACTACCTAATAAGCTTGAATTTTGTAAGATCAATATTTAATTTAGTTAGATGGGCTGATTTACACCAGTCAAAACTAAATTTGAAGGTCAAGACTAGTCGAGACAGGTCGAGACTGGTTGAGACTGAGTCGAGACTAGTCGAGACAGGTCGAGACTAGTCAAGACAGGTCGAGACAGGTCGAGCCTTGGTCAAGACCATTTCAGACTACACAAAGATCATCAAGTACTGAATCAGACTAATTAAGTAAAGTCGAGACCTAGTCGAGTACACTTAAGTACAGTTAAGTACAGTCGAGACAATGTCGAGACTAGTCGAGTAAAATGTGTGCTCGATTTTACTGGTCGAGCACAAAAACTGGTCAATTCAGACTCTGAGGAGTTTGTAGTGTATATAAATGATATAGGTTCTGGATGGGATTACAAAATAGAGAACAATATTTATAGAATAAAAGGTAAAAAAAATAATGAATAGAGAGAAAAATGGTCAAAAAAAAAATTTGTATGGTCCACAAAGCTATAAATTAACGATTATGTCTTATTTAAAAACCTCTATAAAAACATAAAATCTGACGGGCAGAAATTTGTAAGAGACCTATTGTGTTTTTTAAATTCAGAACTGTTGAACATCTTTTACTTGTGTTGAAGCCCCTTAATTATCAATTTGACCTTTTTTTTCATTTTTGCCTTTCATCTTGAAAATTATATAAATGAACAGAGAGAAAATTCAAATTGTGAAAATTATCAACAAGACAATTTGTACATTAAATACCTCCAATGGCTGAAATGGTCAGACTACTAGTTATTTGAGTTATTGTCTTTCAATGACGAATGTGTCCATTGTTGAAGATGAACATAGACCTAGGTGAGCAACACAGGGTCTTTAGTTCAATAGTTTCCTGCTTATTGTTGTCATCCCCCTAAACAATTTCTTTGAATTTGAATAAAATATTAAGGAAATTATCACTGATATATAAATTATAATAATTAACTACTGTAGAAACATTAATTTTTGTGGGATTAACATTTTGTGGTTTTGTCTATATATAAGATTTAATGGGGATTTAATTTTGTGGTTTTCATTAAATGAAAGTGATAGTATATGAAGGTTAATTTTCGTGGGTTTTTTAATTTCGTGAATATATTCTTTCAACTTAAAAACAATGAAATTAAATCCACCACAAAAATGTCTGCTGTTACAGTAGTTAATTTTCTGATATAGAAGATTCATTATTTTTCATTCAGTTCCTATTTTTGTTGATTTTCTACAAACTTTAAATTATCTGAGGACGTGACTTTGTAAAAAGCACAATCAAATATCCATGAAAAACATTTTTAATTCATCACCATTTATTGAACTTCACTAAAAATAAGTCAATTCACAAAAATTAAACTTTTTAGCTAAAATCAAACATCAATTACCATGAAATTTTTCCAAGAACTTTTTTTTTTTACCAAGATATAATGAGGTGATTTAATTTTACAAATTGTTTATCTTCCAGTTATTTATAGAAGCTAATAAAGTAACATCATGGAAAGGAGATATTGCTATTGATGATATAAAACTAATGCCTGGAGCGTGTGCTGGTGGTATGTTAATTATTGTGGTTAAGGTTAGGGAGATATTGCTATAGATGATATACAACTAATGCCTGGAGTGTGTGTTGGTGGTATGTTAATTATTGTGGTTAGGGTTAGGGTTAGGGAGATATTGCTATAGATGATATTTAACTAATGCATGGAGTGTGTGCTGGTGGTATGTTAATTATTGTGGTTAGGGTTAGGGTTAGGGAGATATTGCTATAGATGATATACAACTAATGCCTGGAGTGTGTGCTGGTGGTATGTTAATTATTGTGGTTAGGGTTAGGGTTAGGGAGATATTGCTATAGATGATATACAACTAATGCATGGAGTGTGTGCTGGTGATATGTTAATTATTGTGGTTAGGGTTAGGGTTTGGGAGATATTGCTATAGATGATATACAACTAATGCCTGGAGTGTGTGCTGGTGGTATGTTAATTATTGTGGTTAGGGTTAGGGTTTGGGAGATATTGCTATAGATGATATACAACTAATGCCTGGAGTGTGTGCTGGTGGTATGTTAATTATTGTGGTTAGGGTTAGGAAGATATTGCTATAGATGATATACAACTAATGCCTGGAGTGTGTGCTGGTGGTATGTTAATTATAGTGGCTAGGGTTAGGGTTAGGGAGATATTGCTATAGATGATATACAACTAATGCCTGGAGTGTGTGCTGGTGGTATGTTAATTATTGTGGTTAGGGTTAGGGTTAGGGAGATATTGCTATAGATGATATACAACTAATGCCTGGAGTGTGTGCTGGTGGTATGTTAATTATAGTGGCTAGGGTTAGGGTTAGGGAGATATTGCTATAGATGATATACAACTAATGCCTGGAGTGTGTGCTGGTGGTATGTTAATTATTGTGGTTAGGGTTAGGGTTTGGGAGAGATTGTTATAGATGATATACAACTAATGCCTGGAGCGTGTGCTGGTGGTATGTTAATTATTGTGGTTAGGGTTAGGGTTTGGGATATATTGCTATAGATGATATACAACTAATGCCTGGAGTGTGTGCTGGTGGTATGTTAATTATAGTGGCTAGGGTTAGGGTTAGGGAGATATTGCTATAGATGATATACAACTAATGCATGGAGTGTGTGCTGGTGGTATGTTAATTATTGTGGTTAGGGTTAGGGAGATATTGCTATAGATGATATACAACTAATGCCTGGAGTGTGTGCTGGTGGTATGTTAATTATAGTGGCTAGGGTTAGGGTTAGGGAGATATTGCTATAGATGATATACAACTAATGCCTGGAGTGTGTGCTGGTGGTATGTTAATTAATGTGGTTAGGGTTAGGGTTAGGGAGATATTGCTATAGATGATATACAACTAATGCCTGGGGTGTGTGCTGGTGGTATGTTAATTATTGTGGTTAGGGTTAGGGTTAGGGAGATATTGCTATAGATGATATACAACTAATGCCTGGGGTGTGTGCTGGTGGTATGTTAATTATTGTGGTTAGGGTTAGGGAGATATTGCTATAGATGATATACAACTAATGCGTGGAGCGTGTGCTGGTGGTATGTTAATTATTGTGGTTAGGGTTAGGGAGATATTGCTATAGATGATATACAACTAATGCCTGGAGTGTGTGCTGGTGGTATGTTAATTATTGTGGTTAGGGTTAGGGTTTGGGAGATATTGCTATAGATGATATACAACTAATGCCTGGAGTGTGTGCTGGTGGTATGTTAATTATAGTGGCTAGGGTTAGGGTTAGGGAGATATTGCTATAGATGATATACAACTAATGCCTGGAGTATGTGCTGGTGGTGTGTTAATTATTGTGGTTAGGGTTAGGGTTAAGGAGATATTGCTATAGATGATATACAACTAATGCCTGGAGTGTGTGCTGGTGGTATGTTAATTATTGTGGTTAGGGTTAGGGTTAGGGAGATATTGCTATAGATGATATACAACTAATGCGTGGAGCGTGTGCTGGTGGTATGTTAATTATTGTGGTTAGGGTAAGGGTTATGGAGATATTGCTATAGATGATATACAACTAATGCCTGGAGTATGTGCTGGTGGTATGTTAATTATAGTGGTTAGGGTTAGGGTTTGGGAGATATTGCTATAGATGATATACAACTAATGCCTGGAGCGTGTGCTGGTGGTATGTTAATTATTGTGGTTAGGGTTAGGGAGATATTGCTATAGATGATATACAACTAATGCGTGGAGCGTGTGCTGGTGGTATGTTAATTATTGTGGTTAGGGTAAGGGTTAGGGAGATATTGCTATAGATGATATACAACTAATGCCTGGAGTATGTGCTGGTGGTATGTTAATTATTGTGGTTAGGGTAAGGGTTAGGGAGATATTGCTATAGATGATATACAACTAATGCCTGGAGTGTGTGCTGGTGGTATGTTAATTATTGTGGTTAGGGTTAGGGTTAGGAAGATATTGCTATAGATGATATACAACTAATGCCTGGAGTGTGTGCTGGTGGTATGTTAATTATAGTGGCTAGGGTTAGGGTTAGGGAGATATTGCTATAGATGATATACAACTAATGCATGGAGTGTGTGCTGGTGGTATGTTAATTATTGCGGTTAGGGTTAGGGAGATATTGCTATAGATGATATACAACTAATGCCTGGAGTGTGTGCTGGTGGTATGTTAATTATTGTGGTTAGGGTTAGGATTAGGAAGATATTGCTATAAATGATATACAACTAATGCCTGGAGTGTGTGCTGGTGGTATGTTAATTATTGTGGTTAGGGTTAGGGTTAGGGAGATATTGCTATAGATGATATACAACTAATGCCTGGAGTGTGTGCTGGTGGTATGTTAGTTATTGTGGTTAGGGTTAGGGTTAGGGAGATATTGCTATAGATGATATTCAACTAATGCCTGGAGCGTGTGCTAGTGGTATGTTAATTATTGTGGTTAGGGTTAGGGTTAAGGAGATATTGCTATAGATGATATACAACTAATGCATGGAGCGTGTGCTGGTGGTATGTTAATTATTATGATTAGGGTTAGGGTTAGGGAGATATTGCTATAGATGATATACAACTAATGCCTGGAGCGTGTGCTGGTGGTATGTTGATTATTGTGGTTAGGGTTAGGGTTAGGGAGATATTGCTATAGATGATATACAACTAATGCCTGGAGTGTGTGCTGGTGGTATGTTAATTAATGTGGTTAGGGTTAGGGTTAGGGAGATATTGCTATAGATGATATACAACTAATGCCTGGGGTGTGTGCTGGTGGTATGTTAATTATTGTGGTTAGGGTTAGGGTTAGGGAGATATTGCTATAGATGATATACAACTAATGCGTGGAGCGTGTGCTGGTGGTATGTTAATTATTGTGGTTAGGGTTAGGGAGATATTGCTATAGATGATATACAACTAATGCCTGGAGTGTGTGCTGGTGGTATGTTAATTATTGTGGTTAGGGTTAGGGTTTGGGAGATATTGCTATAGATGATATACAACTAATGCCTGGAGTGTGTGCTGGTGGTATGTTAATTATAGTGGCTAGGGTTAGGGTTAGGGAGATATTGCTATAAATGATATACAACTAATGCCTGGAGTGTGTGCTGGTGGTATGTTAATTATTGTGGTTAGGGTTAGGGTTAGGGAGATATTGCTATAGATGATATACAACTAATGCGTGGAGCGTGTGCTGGTGGTATGTTAATTATTGTGGTTAGGGTAAGGGTTAGGGAGATATTGCTATAGATGATATACAACTAATGCCTGGAGTATGTGCTGGTGGTATGTTAATTATTGTGGTTAGGGTTAGGAAGATATTGCTATAGATGATATACAACTAATGCATGGAGTGTGTGCTGGTGGTATGTTAATTATTGTGGTTAGGGTTAGGGTTAGGGAGATATTGCTATAGATGATATACAACTAATGCCTGGAGTGTGTGCTGGTGGTATGTTAGTTATTGTGGTTAGGGTTAGGGTTAGGGAGATATTGCTATAGATGATATTCAACTAATGCCTGGAGCGTGTGCTAGTGGTATGTTAATTATTGTGGTTAGGGTTAGGGTTAAGGAGATATTGCTATAGATGATATACAACTAATGCATGGAGCGTGTGCTGGTGGTATGTTAATTATTGTGGTTAGGGTAAGGGTTAGGGAGATATTGCTATAGATGACATACAACTAATGCCTGGAGTGTGTGCTGGTGGTATGTTAATTATAGTGGCTAGGGTTAGGGAGATATTGCTATAGATGATATACAACTAATGCATGGAGTGTGTGCTGGTGGTATGTTAATTATTGTGGTTAGGGTTAGGGAGATATTGCTATAGATGATATACAACTAATGCCTGGAGTGTGTGCTGGTGGTATGTTAATTATTGTGGTTAGGGTTAGGGAGATATTGCTATAGATGATATACAACTAATGCCTGGAGTGTGTGCTGGTGGTATGTTAATTAATGTGGTTAGGGTTAGGGTTAGGGAGATATTGCTATAGATGATATACAACTAATGCCTGGAGTGTGTGCTGGTGGTATGTTAATTATTGTGGTTAGGGTAAGGGTTAGGGAGATATTGCTATAGATGATATACAACTAATGCCTGGAGCGTGTGCTGGTGGTATGTTAATTATTGTGGTTAGGGTTAGGGTTAAGGAGATATTGCTATAGATGATATACAACTAATGCCTGGAGCGTGTGCTGGTGGTGGTATGTTAATTATAGTGGTTAGGGTTAGGGTTAGGAAGATATTGCCATAGATGATATACAACTAATGCCTGGAGTGTGTGCTGGTGGTATGTTAATTATTGTGGTTAGGGTAAGGGTTAGGAAGATATTGCTATAGATGATATACAACTAATGCCTGGAGTGTGTGCTGGTGGTATGTTAATTATTGTGGTTAGGGTTAGGGTTAGGAAGATATTGCTATAGATGATATACAACTAATGCCTGGAGTATGTGCTGGTGGTGTGTTAATTATTGTGATTAGGGTTAGGGTTAGGGAGATATTGCTATAGATGATATACAACTAATGCCTGGAGTGTGTGCTGGTGGTATGTTAATTATTGTGGTTAGGGTTAGGGTTAGGAAGATATTGCTATAGATGATATACAACTAATGCCTGGAGCGTGTGCTGGTGGTGTGTTAATTATTGTGATTAGGGTTAGGGTTAGGGAGATATTGCTATAGATGATATACAACTAATGCCTGGAGCGTGTGCTGGTGGTGGTATGTTAATTATAGTGGTTAGGGTTAGGGTTAGGAAGATATTGCTATAGATGATATACAACTAATGCCTGGAGTGTGTGCTGGTGGTATGTTAATTATAGTTAGGAAGATATTGCTATAGATGATATACAACTAATGCCTGGAGCGTGTGCTGGTGGTGTGTTAATTATTGTGATTAGGGTTAGGGTTAGGGAGATATTGCTATAGATGATATACAACTAATGCCTGGAGCGTGTGCTGGTGGTGGTATGTTAATTATAGTGGTTAGGGTTAGGGTTAGGAAGATATTGCTATAGATGATATACAACTAATGCCTGGAGTGTGTGCTGGTGGTATGTTAATTATTGTGGTTAGGGTAAGGGTTAGGAAGATATTGCTATAGATGATATACAACTAATGCCTGGAGCGTGTGCAGGTGGTATGTTAATTATTGTTGTTAGGGTTAGTGCTAGGAAGATATTGCTATAGATGATATACAACTAATGCCTGGAGTGTGTGCTGGTGGTATGTTAATTATTGTGGTTAGGGTAAGGGTTAGGAAGATATTGCTATAGATGATATACAACTAATGCCTGGAGTATGTGCTGGTGGTATGTTAATTATTGTGGTTAGGGTTAGGGAGATATTGCTATAGATGATATACAACTAATGCCTGGAGTGTGTGCTGGTGGTATGTTAATTATAGTGGCTAGGGTTAGGGTTAGGGAGATATTGCTATAGATGATATACAACTAATGCCTGGAGTGTGTGCTGGTGGTATGTTAATTAATGTGGTTAGGGTTAGGGTTAGGGAGATATTGCTATAGATGATATACAACTAATGCCTGGGGTGTGTGCTGGTGGTATGTTAATTATTGTGGTTAGGGTTAGGGTTAGGGAGATATTGCTATAGATGATATACAACTAATGCGTGGAGCGTGTGCTGGTGGTATGTTAATTATTGTGGTTAGGGTTAGGGAGATATTGCTATAGATGATATACAACTAATGCCTGGAGTGTGTGCTGGTGGTATGTTAATTATTGTGGTTAGGGTTAGGGTTTGGGAGATATTGCTATAGATGATATACAACTAATGCCTGGAGTGTGTGCTGGTGGTATGTTAATTATAGTGGCTAGGGTTAGGGTTAGGGAGATATTGCTATAGATGATATACAACTAATGCCTGGAGTATGTGCTGGTGGTGTGTTAATTATTGTGGTTAGGGTTAGGGTTAAGGAGATATTGCTATAGATGATATACAACTAATGCCTGGAGTGTGTGCTGGTGGTATGTTAATTATTGTGGTTAGGGTTAGGGTTAGGGAGATATTGCTATAGATGATATACAACTAATGCGTGGAGCGTGTGCTGGTGGTATGTTAATTATTGTGGTTAGGGTAAGGGTTATGGAGATATTGCTATAGATGATATACAACTAATGCCTGGAGTATGTGCTGGTGGTATGTTAATTATAGTGGTTAGGGTTAGGGTTTGGGAGATATTGCTATAGATGATATACAACTAATGCCTGGAGCGTGTGCTGGTGGTATGTTAATTATTGTGGTTAGGGTTAGGGAGATATTGCTATAGATGATATACAACTAATGCGTGGAGCGTGTGCTGGTGGTATGTTAATTATTGTGGTTAGGGTAAGGGTTAGGGAGATATTGCTATAGATGATATACAACTAATGCCTGGAGTATGTGCTGGTGGTATGTTAATTATTGTGGTTAGGGTAAGGGTTAGGGAGATATTGCTATAGATGATATACAACTAATGCCTGGAGTGTGTGCTGGTGGTATGTTAATTATTGTGGTTAGGGTTAGGGTTAGGAAGATATTGCTATAGATGATATACAACTAATGCCTGGAGTGTGTGCTGGTGGTATGTTAATTATAGTGGCTAGGGTTAGGGTTAGGGAGATATTGCTATAGATGATATACAACTAATGCATGGAGTGTGTGCTGGTGGTATGTTAATTATTGCGGTTAGGGTTAGGGAGATATTGCTATAGATGATATACAACTAATGCCTGGAGTGTGTGCTGGTGGTATGTTAATTATTGTGGTTAGGGTTAGGATTAGGAAGATATTGCTATAAATGATATACAACTAATGCCTGGAGTGTGTGCTGGTGGTATGTTAATTATTGTGGTTAGGGTTAGGGTTAGGGAGATATTGCTATAGATGATATACAACTAATGCCTGGAGTGTGTGCTGGTGGTATGTTAGTTATTGTGGTTAGGGTTAGGGTTAGGGAGATATTGCTATAGATGATATTCAACTAATGCCTGGAGCGTGTGCTAGTGGTATGTTAATTATTGTGGTTAGGGTTAGGGTTAAGGAGATATTGCTATAGATGATATACAACTAATGCATGGAGCGTGTGCTGGTGGTATGTTAATTATTATGATTAGGGTTAGGGTTAGGGAGATATTGCTATAGATGATATACAACTAATGCCTGGAGCGTGTGCTGGTGGTATGTTGATTATTGTGGTTAGGGTTAGGGTTAGGGAGATATTGCTATAGATGATATACAACTAATGCCTGGAGTGTGTGCTGGTGGTATGTTAATTAATGTGGTTAGGGTTAGGGTTAGGGAGATATTGCTATAGATGATATACAACTAATGCCTGGGGTGTGTGCTGGTGGTATGTTAATTATTGTGGTTAGGGTTAGGGTTAGGGAGATATTGCTATAGATGATATACAACTAATGCGTGGAGCGTGTGCTGGTGGTATGTTAATTATTGTGGTTAGGGTTAGGGAGATATTGCTATAGATGATATACAACTAATGCCTGGAGTGTGTGCTGGTGGTATGTTAATTATTGTGGTTAGGGTTAGGTTTTGGGAGATATTGCTATAGATGATATACAACTAATGCCTGGAGTGTGTGCTGGTGGTATGTTAATTATAGTGGCTAGGGTTAGGGTTAGGGAGATATTGCTATAAATGATATACAACTAATGCCTGGAGTGTGTGCTGGTGGTATGTTAATTATTGTGGTTAGGGTTAGGGTTAGGGAGATATTGCTATAGATGATATACAACTAATGCGTGGAGCGTGTGCTGGTGGTATGTTAATTATTGTGGTTAGGGTAAGGGTTAGGGAGATATTGCTATAGATGATATACAACTAATGCCTGGAGTATGTGCTGGTGGTATGTTAATTATTGTGGTTAGGGTTAGGAAGATATTGCTATAGATGATATACAACTAATGCATGGAGTGTGTGCTGGTGGTATGTTAATTATTGTGGTTAGGGTTAGGGTTAGGGAGATATTGCTATAGATGATATACAACTAATGCCTGGAGTGTGTGCTGGTGGTATGTTAGTTATTGTGGTTAGGGTTAGGGTTAGGGAGATATTGCTATAGATGATATTCAACTAATGCCTGGAGCGTGTGCTAGTGGTATGTTAATTATTGTGGTTAGGGTTAGGGTTAAGGAGATATTGCTATAGATGATATACAACTAATGCATGGAGCGTGTGCTGGTGGTATGTTAATTATTGTGGTTAGGGTAAGGGTTAGGGAGATATTGCTATAGATGACATACAACTAATGCCTGGAGTGTGTGCTGGTGGTATGTTAATTATAGTGGCTAGGGTTAGGGAGATATTGCTATAGATGATATACAACTAATGCATGGAGTGTGTGCTGGTGGTATGTTAATTATTGTGGTTAGGGTTAGGGAGATATTGCTATAGATGATATACAACTAATGCCTGGAGTGTGTGCTGGTGGTATGTTAATTATTGTGGTTAGGGTTAGGGAGATATTGCTATAGATGATATACAACTAATGCCTGGAGTGTGTGCTGGTGGTATGTTAATTAATGTGGTTAGGGTTAGGGTTAGGGAGATATTGCTATAGATGATATACAACTAATGCCTGGAGTGTGTGCTGGTGGTATGTTAATTATTGTGGTTAGGGTAAGGGTTAGGGAGATATTGCTATAGATGATATACAACTAATGCCTGGAGCGTGTGCTGGTGGTATGTTAATTATTGTGGTTAGGGTTAGGGTTAAGGAGATATTGCTATAGATGATATACAACTAATGCCTGGAGCGTGTGCTGGTGGTGGTATGTTAATTATAGTGGTTAGGGTTAGGGTTAGGAAGATATTGCCATAGATGATATACAACTAATGCCTGGAGTGTGTGCTGGTGGTATGTTAATTATTGTGGTTAGGGTAAGGGTTAGGAAGATATTGCTATAGATGATATACAACTAATGCCTGGAGTGTGTGCTGGTGGTATGTTAATTATTGTGGTTAGGGTTAGGGTTAGGAAGATATTGCTATAGATGATATACAACTAATGCCTGGAGTATGTGCTGGTGGTGTGTTAATTATTGTGATTAGGGTTAGGGTTAGGGAGATATTGCTATAGATGATATACAACTAATGCCTGGAGTGTGTGCTGGTGGTATGTTAATTATTGTGGTTAGGGTTAGGGTTAGGAAGATATTGCTATAGATGATATACAACTAATGCCTGGAGCGTGTGCTGGTGGTGTGTTAATTATTGTGATTAGGGTTAGGGTTAGGGAGATATTGCTATAGATGATATACAACTAATGCGTGGAGCGTGTGCTGGTGGTATGTTAATTATTGTGGTTAGGGTTAGGGAGATATTGCTATAGATGATATACAACTAATGCCTGGAGTGTGTGCTGGTGGTATGTTAATTATTGTGGTTAGGGTTAGGGTTTGGGAGATATTGCTATAGATGATATACAACTAATGCCTGGAGTGTGTGCTGGTGGTATGTTAATTATAGTGGCTAGGGTTAGGGTTAGGGAGATATTGCTATAAATGATATACAACTAATGCCTGGAGTGTGTGCTGGTGGTATGTTAATTATTGTGGTTAGGGTTAGGGTTAGGGAGATATTGCTATAGATGATATACAACTAATGCGTGGAGCGTGTGCTGGTGGTATGTTAATTATTGTGGTTAGGGTAAGGGTTAGGGAGATATTGCTATAGATGATATACAACTAATGCCTGGAGTATGTGCTGGTGGTATGTTAATTATTGTGGTTAGGGTTAGGAAGATATTGCTATAGATGATATACAACTAATGCATGGAGTGTGTGCTGGTGGTATGTTAATTATTGTGGTTAGGGTTAGGGTTAGGGAGATATTGCTATAGATGATATACAACTAATGCCTGGAGCGTGTGCTGGTGGTGGTATGTTAATTATAGTGGTTAGGGTTAGGGTTAGGAAGATATTGCTATAGATGATATACAACTAATGCCTGGAGTGTGTGCTGGTGGTATGTTAATTATAGTTAGGAAGATATTGCTATAGATGATATACAACTAATGCCTGGAGCGTGTGCTGGTGGTGTGTTAATTATTGTGATTAGGGTTAGGGTTAGGGAGATATTGCTATAGATGATATACAACTAATGCCTGGAGCGTGTGCTGGTGGTGGTATGTTAATTATAGTGGTTAGGGTTAGGGTTAGGAAGATATTGCTATAGATGATATACAACTAATGCCTGGAGTGTGTGCTGGTGGTATGTTAATTATTGTGGTTAGGGTAAGGGTTAGGAAGATATTGCTATAGATGATATACAACTAATGCCTGGAGCGTGTGCAGGTGGTATGTTAATTATTGTTGTTAGGGTTAGTGCTAGGAAGATATTGCTATAGATGATATACAACTAATGCCTGGAGTGTGTGCTGGTGGTATGTTAATTATTGTGGTTAGGGTAAGGGTTAGGAAGATATTGCTATAGATGATATACAACTAATGCCTGGAGTATGTGCTGGTGGTATGTTAATTATAGTGGTTAGGGTTAGGGTTAGGAAGATATTGCTATAGATGATATACAACTAATGCCTGGAGTGTGTGCTGGTGGTATGTTAATTATAGTGGTTAGGGTTAGGGTTAGGGAGATATTGCTATAGATGATATACAACTAATGCCTGGAGCGTGTGCAGGTGGTATGTTAATTATAGTGGTTAGGGTAAGAGTTAGGGAGATATTGCTATAGATGATATACAACTAATGCATGGAGTGTGTGCTGGTGGTATGTTAATTATTGTGGTTAGGGTTAGGGAGATATTGCTATAGATGATATACAACTAATGCCTGGAGTGTGTGCTGGTGGTATGTTAATTATTGTGGTTAGGGTTAGGGAGATATTGCTATAGATGATATACAACTAATGCCTGGAGTGTGTGCTGGTGGTATGTTAATTATAGTGGCTAGGGTTAGGGAGATATTGCTATAGATGATATACAACTAATGCCTGGAGTGTGTGCTGGTGGTATGTTAATTATTGTGGTTAGGGTAAGGGTTAGGGAGATATTGCTATAGATGATATACAACTAATGCCTGGAGCGTGTGCTGGTGGTATGTTAATTATTGTGGTTAGGGTTAGGGTTAGGGAGATATTGCTATAGATGATATACAACTAATGCCTGGAACGTGTGCTGGTGGTGGTATGTTAATTATAGTGGTTAGGGTTAGGGTTAGGAAGATATTGCCATAGATGATATACAACTAATGCCTGGAGTGTGTGCTGGTGGTATGTTAATTATTGTGGTTAGGGTAAGGGTTAGGAAGATATTGCTATAGATGATATACAACTAATGCCTGGAGTGTGTGCTGGTGGTATGTTAATTATTGTGGTTAGGGTTAGGGTTAGGAAGATATTGCTATAGATGATATACAACTAATTCCTGGAGTATGTGCTGGTGGTATGTTAATTATTGTGATTAGGGTTAGGGTTAGGGAGATATTGCTATAGATGATATACAACTAATGCCTGGAGTGTGTGCTGGTGGTATGTTAATTATTGTGGTTAGGGTTAGGGTTAGGAAGATATTGCTATAGATGATATACAACTAATGCCTGGAGCGTGTGCTGGTGGTGTGTTAATTATTGTGATTAGGGTTAGGGTTAGGGAGATATTGCTATAGATGATATACAACTAATGCCTGGAGCGTGTGCTGGTGGTGGTATGTTAATTATAGTGGTTAGGGTTAGGGTTAGGAAGATATTGCTATAGATGATATACAACTAATGCCTGGAGTGTGTGCTGGTGGTATGTTAATTATTGTGGTTAGGGTAAGGGTTAGGAAGATATTGCTATAGATGATATACAACTAATGCCTGGAGCGTGTGCAGGTGGTATGTTAATTATTGTTGTTAGGGTTAGTGCTAGGAAGATATTGCTATAGATGATATACAACTAATGCCTGGAGTGTGTGCTGGTGGTATGTTAATTATTGTGGTTAGGGTAAGGGTTAGGAAGATATTGCTATAGATGATATACAACTAATGCCTGGAGTATGTGCTGGTGGTATGTTAATTATTGTGGTTAGGGTAAGGGTTAGGGAGATATTGCTATAGATGATATACAACTAATGCCTGGAGTGTGTGCTGGTGGTATGTTAATTATTGTGGCTAGGGTAAGGGTTAGGGAGATATTGCTATAGATGATATACAACTAATGCCTGGAGTATGTGCTGGTGGTATGTTAATTATTGTGGTTAGGGTAAGGGTTAGGGAGATATTGCTATAGATGATATACAACTAATGCCTGGAGTATGTGCTGGTGGTATGTTAATTATAGTGGTTAGGGTTAGGGGTAGGGAGATATTGCTATAGATGATATACAACTAATGCCTGGAGCGTGTGCAGGTGGTATGTTAATTATAGTGGTTAGGGTAAGAGTTAGGGAGATATTGCTATAGATGATATACAACTAATGCCTGGAGTATGTGCTGGTGGTATGTTTATTATTGTGATATCATATAAAATTGAAAATGGAAATGGGGAATATGTCAAAGAGACAACAAACTGACCATAGAGCAGAAAACAGCCGAAACCCCTCATGTTTACTTTACCACATCTGGGATCTGTTTCTGTTTCTGTAAATAACCTGCCAATGAAGGCACATCTCCTGGAACCTGAAGTACAGTATATTATGACAAAAAGAGTAAGGGTAAATTTTATTGGCACTACTTGGATTAAAGTAGTGACTCCAGAATATGTGATGTTAAGTAACCCTAACCCTAACAGAGTAGGGAATATCCTTTAAATAGTAAAATGTAAACCACGGGAAAATAAACCACTTTATGGTGAGTATTAAGTTTTGACATCAAATTGAGAATGGAAAAGAGGAATGTGTCAAAGGGACAACAACGCGACCAAAGAGCAGAAAACAGCTGAAGGCCACCAATTGGTCTTCAATGCAGTGAGAAATGCCTGTATCTGGAGGCATGCTTCAGCTTGCCCCTAAACAAAAATTTATACTAGTTAAGTGATAATGGACGTCATACTAAACTCCAAAATATACACAAGAAACTAAAATTAAAAAGTATACAAGATTAATAAGGGCCAGAGTAGGGAACATCCTTTAAATACCACTTACTGGTAAGTGTTATAAAGTTTTTATGCCCAACCAAGATAGAAGAGGGAAATTATGTTTTCTGGTCTGTTGGTCCGTTTATCTATCTGTTCTGCTTCAGGTTAAATTTTTTGGTCAAGGTACTTTTTTTTGATGAGGTTGAAGTTCAATCAACTTGAAATTTAGTACACATGTTCCCTATAATATGATCTTTCTCATTTTAGTGCCAAATTTTTAACCCCAATTTCACGGTCCACTAAACATAGAAAATGATAGTGTGATTGGGGCATCTGTGTACTATGGACACATTCTTGGATTTTTTGTCTCGCTTGGAGTCAAAAAGCGAGACATAGGTATGCTGTTTCCGGCGTCGGCGGGCGCGACGGCTAGAACAATGTATTAGTTTGTGATTAGGTGTAGTTTATGGTGAACGGCAAGTGTTAGGTCAATCTTATTTGGTATACAGTGGTATAAGCATTGGCACATCTCATTTCCATGGATATTAAAATCACATTTTCTTAAAACTGGATGTTGACTTAACAATGGTAAAACACGGACCATAAACGGATAAGTAAAATCCGTTTACATTTACAAAGCACGACTGAGTGAAGAAGCTCTTTCCGCGTTATTTCTTCAACAAAATACTTGAAATAAACGTTGGATACGGGTATCAATGTTAATTTTAGCATTTTTGAAGAAATGTAGGACGCATAATTAAATTTCCCACCTGTGCACATGCGCACATGTGTTCTAGTTCATATAAGGCTACACCAATTTAATTCCTTGTTCGACCGACCCGCCCGCACGTATTTTTTTCAAAGCAGAAATTTTTTATTTTTTTTATATTCCCGCTTCCCGCATTCGGAAATGTAATCGTGTCCATTTCCCGCACCGTTTTTTTTTTTGTAAATATTATAAACAGATATTTGCACTTGTTTTTATAATCACAATCTAACATGTATCTATAACGATTTTAAACATATAAGCACCCAAGTACACTGTGTCAATGTCTGTGATAATATTTGATTCAACATGAAACCCATTTATCCCAAATGGGAGTGCTCCGATAAATAGAAAACAGAAGAAAATACCTGTACAGAACAAAACATTGGTTTTCTTCCTCCTTACTTAGATTACCTATCAAAATATGTTCGTTGTTAGAAATAAACTTCAAAGAACATCGGAAAGAAATGCCTTCAACTGCAATATGCTGGCGATACAAAACTATCCATACTCCTGCATGTTTATGCACCTGTCCTGATTGATTCAGGGGCCTGTCGTTCAGCAGTTAAATATCGTTTGTTGATGTTCATAAATATTATTTGGTATTTTCCCGTTTGTATATATATATAAATTAGATCGTTGGTTTTCCTGTTCGAATTGTGTACACTTATAATTTTGGGGTCCCTTATAGCTTGCTGTTTGGTCTGGGTCAAAGCTCTGCCGTACGTACTATGACCTGTATTTGCTAGTATCCCTCAGAAGGGCACATATGGGGTCATTTTACTGTTGTAAAAAAGAAACTTGAAGAAATACCAAGGATTTGCATAGTGTTACTATACAAATCCTTTGAAGAACTTAAAAAAAATAACTTAAAGAGAGGAGAAATACATCACATTTAAATAATTTTAAACAACATTACTATATTCTTAAAGAGAATTATTTATGATATTATTTATTTTGAATAATATTAAAGTAAATGTGTTAACATGGCCTAAGTCCAGGAATATTACAAAATTCTTGGGCATGTTTTGACCATTTAATACCAGATAGATATATAGTTCTTTAAGAAAATATGAGCTCTTTTGTACTAAAAAGTTTTATTTCCAAAAAAATATATTGTAACTTATATTGACCCCTCATAAAAAGGATATTTATAAAATTGAGGGGTTATTCCCAGCCTGATTATGACTTGGATGGAGAATTGTCTCATTAATTGGCACACATACATATATCAAATCTAATTATTCAATTATTTATTGGTGAACAGGGAAAAATACTTCATAAATTAAAGAAATGTCAAAGTACAAGTGATAAATCAAGTTTTAATATTGTCAAAACCTACTATTTTATGTTTACAAAAAAAAATTATAATCGCTCGCCTTTACTTTTCAAGCTTCGCCTAAAAAATTTGCAAAATAAATATTTTTTTATTAAAATTTTCAAATCGCTCGCTCGCCCCAATTTTTGGAGTCCAAAAATCTGTAGAACAAGAAATTAAATTGGTGTGGCCTGACGTAGATCTGACGATTTTTCATTTAAAACCTTTTTAAATTTTTCATCAAATCATGTTGATAAACTAATTTCTTAGAATTTTAATCTTTTGGACTAAATCAATTAGATAATAACCGCTGAAATGTAAGAAAATAATTGTGAATAGACTGATCAATTTATACGATGTCCAGTACTGAAAATAGTTTACCCGTCACCTTCAGGTGTCCAACAACTAATTAGCCTTGATTAAAATTAGAAAGTATTGAAGTAGGAGTTGTTTTAATAGTAATTAATCATGTCACTTTTATGACCGGAAATGTGTGGATGTCAGAGGCAAAAGGTTGGGACGAAAAGATCGTGAATTATATTAAAATGACCGAAAAAGCCTTGAAAACTAAAAAGTACATGACCGTTTCATGCTTTGTCCAGCCGGAATTTTACCGGACATTATACAAATGACCGGAATATATGACCGTTTTGGAAGCCCTGATTTGAACTCTGTTCTTTCATTTAAATGGAAGTTACACTGAAATGGAGTCAAGTTTAGCGATTGATAGTTTATTGATAACATTCTGGCGTATCACAAACAAACAACTTGTAACGTCTCATTTCATTGGCCGAAAGATTCAAAAACCACAACAGTAGTAGTGTGCACGTGAATTGACACAGGTGACTGACAATGGAATGTACTATGTTACTACGAACATAAAAACAAGGATTTGTTTAGTTTACAAATCTTTAGTCAAAAGAATTATATAGATGTTTTGTGAATTTCAAATAGTTGTGTCGATATATTATACTGAGCAACACAATTATCTTGTACCGCATTATGAAAAATATAAGGATAAAATAAAAATACATGTGCCGCTTTTATATGGATGAATAATGAACCACTTTTAATTTCTTTTAATGTCGTAGTTACTTATGATCAGGATCTCATAATACTGATCCATTACAATATTTACAATAATTTATGATAGGTTGCACATTCCTCTTCTCGTGTTTTCATGCTATAAAACGAACACACATAACGTTACACAGTAGCTAAGCGTTTGGTCATTCAGAAATTACGTATCATAAACAAGCAAGTTATCCCCGAAATATAGAAAAAAAAAAACAATAATAATCGTATCATGTGTGCACGTGAATGAAGACGTAGTATGCAATGTACTATCATGGTCACCACAAAATTCAAATGAATTCAGTAAAGGCATGTTGGTTGAAAAAGGATTTAAATGTTACATCGGCGAAGATGTTTTCTTTTGTATGTGTGGAACTAAAAAAATAAATAAATACTGGTGAGAAATATCGTAGTTTATAAGGAACAACATAAATGTACTGTTTTCAAAAACTTATCTTTTAATTTCATACCGTAAGAATAGTGATTTGCATAACATTGTTGAACTATCCGCCAAAGTGACGTGTAGTATACATGCGTATTCAAAATGAAATACAAAATCATACATTAGACCGTTGGTTTTCCCGTTTGAATGGTTTTACACTAGTAATTTTGGGGCCCTTTATAGATTGTTGTTCGATGTGAGCCAAGGCTCCGTGTTGAAGGCCGTACATTGACCTATAATGGTTTACTTTTATAAATTGTAATTTGGATGGAGAGTTGTCTCATTGGCACGCATACCACATCTTCCTATATTTATGTGTAATAAACTGATAAACGAAATTTTAAGAAATTAACAATGACTGAATGCATGCACAAAAAGGGACTCATCTTTTTATCAATACATGTAATGAATAAACACCTCTATGTAACTATTTATTAAATATTTACAATATATAATTTACGTTCGTTTTTCAACCGAGAATAGCAAAACAGTTATTTATAAAATTCATGAAATATATCGCTGGAATTTATAAAGTACATTTCCTTCCACTGTGTCATTGTTTGCCATCTCTCTAAACAAGATGGTTAGATGTTCTGAATTTACTTAAAATTTCGTGTTTTTTTTCTCAAAATCAAGTAAACTGAATCAGAAAAAAAAATCACACTATCTTTAGACAAATACATAAAACTTGCGAAAGATAGATGAGCAAACTTGGCAAAAAAAACAGGCAGGATGACAATTTATGTTAAAAAAAAATCCGGACAAACTGATAAAAACAAGGCAGAACCGAACAGACTGAAAATAAAAAGACAGGACTGAGATTACAACTAAAAAAGAATAAAAAGTTTCATCCAAGTCTCCCCCCATCAAAATAAAATAAATGGTAGATCGTTTAATTCAGAACCAACTGAGAGGAGACAGTTGAATTAAATATTTCGACGTGAAAAATGTTAAGATTTTAAAGTTTAAAATTTTACTATTACACAAAATAATAAAATGAATGAATTTTACATGCAGATGTATAAAAGTAAGAATTGCTATGGGATAATCAAGCACACAATCATGTACGTGCTTACGACTATGGAAGGTTATAACAACCTTGACCGGCTACATGAATACTGACCAGTCCATTTAACTGTACGCGTGTTCTAGTTCGCAGGTGCGAGGTCAAAGGTATGAATTGACCAATGAAAACGATCGTTCCTTAACAAGTTAATCTAATAAAGTTTGTTTGACTGATTACGTCGCACTACCTTTCGCTAAGCTTGGCCGCAGTTAAGTGTATTGTATTACCTTCGGGATTGAGCTTTCAAATTTTACAAGTATAATAAGTATCTTATATTATTATTTTTGAACAAGATAAAAAGAAACAAGAAATATTTTAAAAAGTTGTCTCAGTCTATTAAGAAATCATGGTAAAAGGTCCATTATTTTACAGGCAACCCAGTTACATCTGGTCCAACTACCGCTGGTCGAACAACGGCTGCACCAGTTACAGCTGCACCAACTACACCTTCACCAACTACATCTACGGCTGCACCAACTACCGCTGCACCAACTACAACTCAACCGACTACCGCTGCACCAACTACCGCTTCACCAACTACGTCTCAACCAACAGGTAATTATTTTGATGTTTTATGATTACATCTGTACATCTTTACCAACACTTTGTAGGGGGTGAAAAGGGGGATAGAAGCCTTCACATCCAGAATATCAATTGTAGGGGGTGAAAAGGGGGGGTAGAAGCCTTCTCATCCAGAATATCAGGGAAATAAATGACAAATCTTGAATACTGTAAATTTAGAAATTATTGCAAGGTTTTTATTATTGCGAAAAATGCAACAGAGTTGTAAACGCAATAATAAAAATTAAAATCGCATTTAAGTTTAAAATGACAAAATCGCAATAATAAATGCAAGCAATTATTTCTGAATTTACAGTTTCTTATAAAATAACGTGTCTTTTCTCTTATCACCATATAATTAAATCCTGATTTTTAAATTCCAGATGATTAGACTATTAAACTATTCTTGAATAGACTACTTTCATATTACCAACTTTTGACTCCAGAGTTTATATATTTTCGACTGGTTACCTTCACTTACAGTGCTTGGACATGCTGGTTCAAAGTCAAAATGGCACCCAGACATGTACATTTTAAGATGGTGCTCCATGTTTTTCTCTTATCTTTTCAGATGGCACCTAGACATGTACATTTGAGGGTGGTGCTCCATGTTTTTCTCTTATCTTTTCAGAAGGCACCTAGACATGTACTTTTGAGGGTGGTGCTCTATGTTTTTCTCTTTATTTTCAGATGGCACCCAGACATGTACATTTGAAGATGGTGCTCCATGTTTTTTGGTTGAAGCTACAAATGATGATTTTGATTGGACTCTTAGAAGTGTAAGTCAAAGTAAAAAGATTTTATTCATGTAAAATCCAAAATATAGATTGTCAACAGCACACAAACTAAGAAAACATTTATCATTACAATCAATTACATTACAAATACATAAGATGATAGAATTTATATGTTTAATATATCAGTACAAAACATAAAAAGAAATATAAACAGATATACTGTAAATTCAATTTTTGTATTGATGATCAAATAGCCTAGGTATTACTTCATCATGAACAGATTTATAATTTAGTCTTAAATGCCTAGGTATTACTTCATCATGAAGAGATTTATAATTTAGTCTTAGATGCCTGGGTATAACTTCATCATGAAGAGATTTATAATTTAGACTTAGATGCCTTGGTATTACTTCATCATGAAGAGATTTATAATTTAGACTTAGATGCCTGGGTATAACTTCATCATGAAGAGATTTATAATTTAGACTTAGATGCCTGGGTATAACTTCATCATGAACAGATTTATAATTTAGTCTTAGATACCTGGGTATAACTTCATCATGAACAGATTTATAATTTAGCCTTAGATGCCTGGGTATTACTTCATCATGAACAGATTTATAATTTAGACTTAGATGCCTTGGTATAACTTCATCATGAACAGATTTATAATTTAGTCTTAGATGCCTTGGTATTACTTCAGCATGAACAGATTTATAATTTAGTCTTAGATGCCTGGGTATAACTTCATCATGAACAGATTTATAATTTAGTCTTAGATGCCTAGGTATTACTTCATCATGAAGAGATTTATAATTTAGACTTAGATGCCTTGGTATTACTTCATCATGAAGAGATTTATAATTTAGACTTAGATGCCTAGGTATAACTTCATCATGAACAGATTTATAATTTAGTCTTAGATGCCTGGGTATAACTTCATCATGAACAGATTGATAATTTAGTCTTAGATGCCTGGGTATTACTTCATCATGAACAGATTTATAATTTAGTCTTAGATGCCTAGGTATTACTTCATCATGAACAGATTTATAATTTAGACTTAGATGCCTTGGTATTACTTCATCATGAAGAGATTAATAATTTAGACTTAGATGCCTGGGTATAACTTCATCATGAACAGATTTATAATTTAGTCTTAGATGCCTGGGTATAACTTCATTATGAACAGATTTATAATTTAGTCTTAGATGCCTGGGTATTACTTCGGCATGAACAGATTTATAATTTAGACTTAGATGCCTGGGTATAACTTCATCATGAACAGATTTATAATTTAGACTTAGATACCTGGGTATTACTTCATCATGAACAGATTTATAATTTAGACTTAGATGTCTGGGTATTTCTTCATCATGAACAGATTTATAATTTAGTCTTAGATGCCTTGGTATTCATCATGAACAGATTTATAATTTAGTCTTAGATGCCTGGGTATTACTTCATCATGAACAGATTTATAATTTAGTCTTAGATGCCTTGGTATTCATCATGAACAGATTTATAATTTAGTCTTGGATGCCTGGGTATAACTTCATCATGAACAGATTTATAATTTAGTCTTAGATGCCTAGGTATAACTTCATCATGAACAGATTTATAATTTAGTCTTAGATGCCTGGGTATTACTTCATCATGAACCGATTTTTAAATTAGTCTTATATGCCTTGGTATAACTTCATCATGAACAGATTTATAATTTAGTCTTAGATGCCTTGGTATTACTTCATTATGAACAGATTTATAATTTAGTCTTAGATGCCTAAGTATAACTTCATCATGAACATAATTATAATTTAGTCTTAGATGCCTGGGTATTACTTCATCATGAACAGATTGATAATTTAGTCTTAGATGCCTGGGTATAACTTCATCATAAACAGATTTATAATTTAGTCTTAGATGCCTGGGTATTACTTCATCATGAACAGATTTATAATTTAGTCTTAGATGCCTAGGTATTACTTCATCATGAACAGATTTATAATTTAGTCTTAGATGCCTAGGTATAACTTCATCATGAACAGATTTATAATTTAATCTTAGATGCCTAGGTATAACTTCATCATGACCAGATTTATAATTTAGTCTTAGATGCCTGGGTATTACTTCATCATGAACAGGTTTATAATTTAGTCTTAGATGCCTAGGTATAACTTCATCATGACCAGATTTATAATTTAGTCTTATATGCCTGGGTATAACTTCATCATGAACAGATTTATAATTTAGACTTAGATGCCTTGGTATTCATCATGAACAGATTTATAATTTAGTCTTAGATGCCTGGGTATTACTTCATCATGAACAGATTTATAATTTAGTCTTAGATGCCTGGGTATAACTTCATCATGAACAGATTTATAATTTAGTCTTAGATGCCTGGGTATTACATCATCATGAACAGATTTATAATTTAGTCTTAGATGCCTAGGTATTACTTCATCATGAACAGATTTATAATTTAGTCTTAGATGCCTAGGTATAACTTCATCATGAACAGATTTACAATTTAATCTTAGATGCCTAGGTATAACTTCATCATGACCAGATTTATAATTTAGTCTTAGATGCCTGGGTATTACTTCATCATGAACAGATTTATAATTTAGTCTTAGATGCCTAGGTATAACTTCATCATGAACAGATTGATAATTTAATCTTAGATGCATGATTTTTGTTACTGGCTTTGAACTATAGCTGTCAGTAACTGTGAGTTCTCTCAGATATTGAAGACCTTTTGTTGTATGGGATGTAAAAGTACCCATTAACTTCCACTCAGTGTTTTTATGTCTCTTATTATGCCTCATTAATTAGGTGCATTATGTTTTTCGGTCTGGGTTTCCGTTCATTGATCCTTCTTTCAATTGTTATACATTTGTGTGTCTGTCTGACTCACTTCAGGTTTAAAGTGTTTGGTCAAGGTAGATTTTGATGAAGTTGAAGTCCAATCAACTTGCCACTTAGTACACATTTCCTTATCATGATATGATCTTTAAATTAGAGTTTTAACCCAAATTTTACGGTCCACTGAACACAGAAAATGATAGTGCGAGTGTGCAGGTTAAAGTTCAAGGTAGTGTTGGGTAAAGCCCACTGACTTGATATCAGTAAATCTTCCAAGACTTACCACTACCTTATGTTACTGACTTGATATCTAAATCTTCCAAGGCTTACAACTCCCCTATGTTACTGACTTGATATCTAAATCTTCCAAGGTTTACCACTACCTTTTTGATTCACAAATTATAGTCCATTGATGTTTATCAATGTTATATATGCTCAGATATTCAAGTCACAAAACGAGGTTACACCTGTCAAGAAAATTATAAAACTTTTGCAAGGTACAGAAATCTAATATCTCTTCTAAAATTATAAATGATGTTATTGAGTCAATTTTAAAAATTGAAAGTATTACCAATTGTCCAGAATTGTAGTTGAATCAGCTACAACCAATTCTTTATTGACATTACACTATTTAATTTTACTTCCCACTGACAAATTAAAGCAATCTTTACCCTTTTGTGCTTACAACCTTTGTTTACACCAATGTCCCAGGTTAGGAGAGGGTAGGCCTGCAAACATTTTCAACCCCACCACATTCCCACCACATTCTGTATGTGCCGTTCCCAATTAAGTCTAGAGCTTGTAATTCAGTGGTTGTTGTTTGTTGCTGTGTTACATGTTTGTTTTTCCTTCATTATTCAAAATTAGTTCGTAAGTTTTCTCGTTTTAATTGTTCCACATCTACTTTTTTATACGGGCTAGACAAGATTTCCCTTCAAAGCAGGTTTAAAAAAAAATAGCAAGTAATAAATTTAATGCTTCTGAAGTGCTTCTCTGGATTTACTTCTTCGGGAACACTTAAAACTGAATATTTGAAAGCCAAGGATGTATAAGTACCCAAACAGTTGAAGAGTTATATGACCAAAACATACCTAAAAATAGCCAAATCCATCTAAGGTCATCTTTGCCTAAGGGAGTTATAATGGGACAATTGTAGAAATGTTTGTTCTAAATTTTGACTGTAAGACTGAAAGCGTCATTAAAAAGGTATATACATATAGAAACATTCTTTAAAGATAATTTATAGTACTTTATTTATGTAATTATATATAGGGAAGCACTCCATCTGGAGGCACTGGACCACAATCAGCTGTAGAAGGCAGTAAATACAAGTATGTAGAAGTTTCTTCGCCAAGAGGTAGCAACGATGTGGCTAGGTTGGAATCGTCAACAAACTTAAATGGTAAATTATATATTATTTGTTTTAAGGAATTATCAATAAAACGATATTCTGTGATATAACTTATTATAGAAATAAACTCATCATATATACCAGGATTAAATTTTGTATTTACAACAGACGTGCATTTCGTCTACAAAAGACTCATCAGTGACACTCGAATTCAAAAAAGTTAAAAAGGCCAAATAACATACAAAGACTTGAAGAGCATTGAGGACCAAAATTACTAAAAGTTTTGACCAATGAGAATATGCTAGCCTTTCTGTAAAAACCAGTAAAATGCAACCAGAAGAAAGTAAATGTCTCATGAATAAAGAAAATATGCTAGCCTTCTGTTAAAAACAGTATAAAATCAAAAAGATGAAGAAAAAAATATTTTCTTATTTGATCTTTAAAAAAAGAATTTCAGCAATTTGTTATTGAATATAGAATATATTGTTTTTTCCAGCAGGTGACTATTGTTTCACTTTTCAATATCACATGTTTGGTTTGGATACAATGGGAGATCTCAAAATATCAACCGGAGTTACAGCCCCTGAAAATGAAGTATTTATAGAATCTGGTAACCTTGGTGACCAGTGGAACAAGGGAATGGTTACAATTTCTAATGCTGCAGGAATGAAGGTTTGTTTGTTTATAATTAGATGTCTTTATATAAATGGTATAAATTGCAGGAATGAAGGTTTGTTTGTATACAATTAGATGTCTTTATATAATTGATATAGGTTCTGGATGGGATTACAAAATAGAGAACAATATTTATAGAATAAAAGGTAAAAAAAATAATGAATAGAGAGAAAAATGGTAAAAAAAAAAATTTGTATGGTCCACAGAGCTATAAATTAACCATTATGTCTTATTTAAAAACCTCTATAAAAAGAAAAAATCTTACTAGCATAAATATGTAGAAGATTGAGCTCTACTTATTGTGTTTTTTAAGTCAAAACTGTTGAACATCTTTTATTCGTGTTGAAGCCCCTTAATTATGAATTTGCCCATGTTTTTTTATTTTTGCCTTTCATCTTGAAAATTATATAAATGGATAGAGAGAAAATTCAAATTATGAAAATTATCAACAAGACAATTTGTTCAAATAACTCCAATGGCTGAAATGGTCAGACTACTAGTTATTTGAGTTATTGTCTTTCAATGAAGAATGTGTCCATTGTTGAAGATGAACATAGACCTAGGTGAGCAACACATGGTCTTTAGTTCAATAGTTTTCTGCTTATTGTTGTGATCCCCCTAAACAATTTCTTTGAATTTGAATAAAATATTAAGGAAATTATGACTGATATATAAATTATAATAATAAACTACTGTACAATCATTAATTTTTGTGGGGTTAACATTTTGTGGTTTTGTCTATATATAAGATAAAATGGGGATTTAATTTTGTGGTTTCCATTAAATGGAAGTGATAGTATATGAAGGTTAATTTTCGTGGGGTTTTTAATTTGGTGGATATATTCTTTCTATTAAAATTAAATCCACCACAAAAATTTCTGCTTTTACAGTAGTTAATTTTCTGATGCAGAAGATTCATTATTTTTCATTCAGTTCCTATTTTTGTTGATTTTCTACAAACTATAAATTATCTGAGGACGTGACTTTGTAAAAAGCACAATCAAATATCCATGAAAAAACATTTTCAATTCATTCCAATTTATTGAACTTCACTAAAAATAAATCAATTCACAAAAATTAGACTTTTTGGCTAAAATCAAATATCAATTACCATGAAATTTGTCCTAAAATTGTTTTTGTTTTACCAAGATTTAATAAGGTGATTTAATTTTACAAATTGTTTATCTTCCAGTTATTTATAGAAGCTAATAAAGTAACATCATGGAAAGGAGATATTGCTATAGATGATATACAACTAATGCCTGGAGCGTGTGCTGGTGGTATGTTAATTATTGTGGTTAGGGTTAGGGTTAGGGAGATATTGCTATAGATGATATTCAACTAATGCCTGGAGCATGTGCTGGTGGTATGTTAATTATAGTGTTTAGGGTAAGGGTTAGGGGGATATTGCTATAGATGATATACAACTAATGGCTGGAGCCTGTGCTGGTGGTATGTTAATTATTGTGATATTATGTTTACTATACCACATCTGGGATCTGTTTCTGTAAATAAAATTGAGAATGGAAATAGGGAATGTGTCAAAGAGACTACCACCCAATCATAAAGCAGACAACAGCCGAAGTCCACCAATGGTTCTTCAATGCAGCGAGAAACTTCTGCACCCAGAGGCGTCCTTCAGCTGGCCCCGAAACAAATAATATGTATAACTAGTTCAGTGATAATGGACGTCATACGAACTCCCAATTATACACAAGAAACTAAAATTAAAAATCACAAGACTAACAAAGGCCAGATGCTCCTGACTTTGGACAGGCGCAAAATTGCGGCGGGGTTAAACATGTTTTTTTTTTTTAGATCTCAACCCTCCCCCTATACCACTAGCCAATGTAGAAAAAACAGACGCACAACAATACGCACAGTAAAACTCAGTTTAAGAGAAATCAGAGTCAATAACCTGCCAATCAAGGCAGACATCCTGGAACCTGGAGTACAGTATATTAAAATATTTAGTATATTCACTGAATATCCTCCACCGAGTATTTTCATCAGATCCACACTAATAAAAGTTCTTTATCCACACATAAAATAATTATGTCCAATCTTAAAATCTAAAAGTAATTTTGTAAATCGCATTTTAGATATTTGTGTATTGCCAAGAGGTGATCCGACTACACTGAAGCATTTACTCATGTTTAAAACCACATTTTCTTAAGACCAGAAAAACATGTTTTAACTGTTCTAGAGTTATGCCTTTTACAAATGAAATAACTGCTGAATTTTTTTATTCCGTTCTCTTACTTTAGTTTGCCTCAACCAAATATTATGAAACTTATACACAATGCTTATAAAGACAAAACTCAAATCAAGTACAAATTAGGGTAGCATCACTTTTAACATTCTTCAGTTATGTCCCTTTATAACTTATATGATGTGCAAGCAAGGGCATCATCTGTGTCCCATGGACACAATCACCATTTATTCTTTTAAAAACTATGGAAAAATAACAAGGATTTTTCAAGATTTAAAAAAATAGCCTTTAAAAATTAATGTAATAATATTATAAAAAAAAGTGGGGGTAAATTGGATAAAAGTAGTGAATTAGAATATGTTACCTTAAGTAAAAAATACCAGAGTAGGGAATATCCTTTAAATAGTAAAATTTAAACCATGGGAAAATAAACCACTTTATGGTGAGTACTTAAAAGTTTTATATAAAATTGAGAATGGAAATGGGGAATGTGTCAAAAGTAAAATCACAAAAATACTGAACTCAGAGGAAAATCAATTCGGAAAGTCCATAATCACATGGCAAAATCAAATAACAAAACGCATCAAAAACGAATGGACAAGAACTGTCATATTCCTGACTTGGTACAGGCATTTTCAAATGTAGAAAATGGTGGATTGAACCTGGTTTTATAGCTAGCTAAACCTCTCACTTGTATGACAGTCGCAATATTATGTAAGAGACAACAATGTGACCAAAGAGCAGACAACAGCTAAAGACCACCATTGGGTCTTCAATGCTGTGAGAAACGCCGGCATCTGGAGGCATGCTTCAGCTGGCCCCTAAACAAAAATGTATACTAGTTCAGTGATAATGGATGTTATACTCAACTCCAAAATATACACAAGAAACTAAAATTAAAAATCATACAAGACTAATAAAGGCCAGAGGCTTCTGGCTTTGAACAGAAACAGAAATGTGGCAGGGTTAATGTTAATCTATATATATATATATAGCTTTTAAAACTTACTGTTATAATATTATGTGAGGGTAAATTTTATTGGCACTATGTGGAATAAAATAGAGAATTTTTAATATCTGACATTAAGTAAAAAATTACCAGAGTAGGGAACATCCGTTAAATACCTCTTACTGGTGAGTGTTATAAAGTTATTATGTTTTCTGGTATGTTTGTCCGTTCATCCGTCTGTTTGTTCGTCCGTTCCTCCGTCTGTTCCTTTGTCTTTTCCTCTGTCTGTTCGTCCATCTGTTCTGCTTTAGGTTAAACTTTTTGGTCGAGGTTATTTTTTTTATGAAGTTGAAGTCCAATCAACTTGAAATTTAGTACACATGTTCCCTATAATATGATCTTTCTCATTTTAGTGCCAAATGTTTTACCCCAATTTCACGGTCCACTGAACATAGAAAATGATAGTGTGATTGGGGCATCTGTGTACTATGGACACATTCTTGTTTTATGTTTATTAATATCTATAATTTTTTTATTTTTTTTCAGTGAGTCCATGTGACTACAGTCCTTGTCAAAATGGTGGATCCTGTTCAGAAACAACAACAGCCATTGGTTATACCTGTTCCTGTCTGGGTGGATTTGTGGGACAAAATTGTAACCAAGTTGGTAAGTCAGAGATGGACTAGAAGTCAATGTGGGATATTTGTTAAATAGACAGGCTATCACAAGAAGAAAAGACCCACACAAATCTAGATAAATCAACAGTCTTCATCATTCATCAATTCTCAACTGAAAATACATTTATTTTTTTAGATTTTTGAAAATTGCATAGAATTTGCAAAACTAAGATGTTGCACTTAAAATTTTGTTTACATACTTGAATGTATATTGCGTTTTTAAGATATCATCAATTAACAAGTTTTTGCTTGTGTGAATCATTATATTTTTGATAGTTGAGATATATGATAAACTTCTGATGATGTTCTGTTGTCAATCACAATTACTTTCATATTCTATTATCTGTCCAAAAGGGCACACAGTGCTTTGATTTTATTTTTTTTTTCAGATGGTAAAACAGTATCAGAATTTACTTGTGGCTTTGAAACAGAAAATAATTGTGTGTTTGAAAATGCTGATGATGATGATTTTCAATGGACTTATAGATCTGTAAGTGGCTCATGTGAATGATTTAAAAGGGCATTAGCTATTAGATATAAAAAAACAATGATACGATTTATTTTTTTATCAGTTATTAATGAAAGTGATAAATATAGATTTAATCACTGCAACAAGTGTATTATGATTTTACTCCACTACCCAAAGTTAAATTTTAAAATTTTAAAATAAAATCTCAATAATAAATGCACGCCATAATTTCTGAATTTACAGTACCTTTTAGTTTTTGTATAGTTTTCACATTTGACTTTTCATATCTTTTGTTTTTTTATCAAGGGATCAACCCCTAGTGGTGGTACAGGCCCTTCTAGTGCATATGAAGGCACACAGTATGTCTACACTGAGGCCTCATCTCCACGTGATCAGGGGGACAAAGCTGTCTTGTCCACTGTTAATACTTTGCTTGCAGGTAAAATTTAACATTAAAACTTGAATACTATAAACCAACTTATTTTTGCAGATTAAGCTCTTCTACTTTTTGGGTTTGTGATTTAATTTTGTGATTTTAAAATTTTTTGAGGTAGATCAATAAGGAACAATCTTTGTTTAACTTTCTTGCAACAATTTATATTTGCGTTGTTTTCTACTGATGAAAGTCGTGATAATAAATTGCTCAAGAAAATAAGTTGGTTTACCGTAATTATTCTATGAGCACAGCTCATATATATATATATATATATATATATATATACAACTCGTCTAAACATCAATCCAACAATGTAAGACCTGTAAATTTGCTTTCGCAAATTTTTGGTTCTTCCCTCGCCGGGATTCGAGCCCATGCTACTGAGATATCGTGACACCAAATCGCCTGCACTGTAACCAGTGCGCTAGACCACACGACCACCTGGGCTTCATAAAAATGAAGCTTTCGGTGGCCGGGTGTTACCTTTCCAGGTCAGTTTTAATCTAGCGTCGTACTACATTACATGATATATAAGGCATGAAGATGTTATTCTTACAGATCAGATAAATTATCTATAGTAAAGGATCCTACAAATTAAGATATATATATATACTTTTAAAGCTTGTGATCAGTCAAATGATATTTTATTGTTAATATAAAGAAGATGTGGTATGATTGCCAATGAAACAACTCTCCACAAGATACCAAATGACACAGAAATTAACAGCTATAGGTGACTGTACGACCTTCAACAATGAGCAAAGCCCATACCTCATAGTCAGCTTTAATAGGCCAAAAATGACTATGTAAAACAATGCAAAACAAGAAAACTAATGGCCTCATTTGTGTACAAAAACCTGAACTACAGGTCAGACTTGTACAGTCAAAGTCAGATCTGATTAACTACAGGTCAGACTTGTACAGTCAACTTCTGATCTGATGAACTACAGGTCAGACTTGTACAGTCAATGTCAGATCTGATGAACTACAGGTCAGACTTGTACAGTCAACTTCTGATCTGATGAACTACAGGTCAGACTTGTACAGTCAATGTCAGATCTGATAAACTACAGGTCAGACTTGTACAGTCAATGTCAGATCTGATAAACTACAGGTCAGACTTGTACAGTCAATGTCAGATCTGATAAACTACAGGTCAGACTTGTACAGTCAACGTCAGATCTGATGAACTACAGGTCATTTTAAGCTTTTTTGTAGAGAGTTAAAACAGACCTCACATTTTATACAAAAAAACACAAGAAAATGTTTAACATGTAATTGGAGGAATATAACTTTAAATACTTTCAACTCATTGCCTAAAAATTGACACAATGTTATCATATTTACTGCAGATACAAGTAGATATTGCTTGCATTTTTTCCTCCATATGTATGGTTCTCCTGGTACCTTTAACACTATATTATATTTACTACAGGTACAAGTAGCTATTGCTTGAAGTTTTACCTCCATATGTATGGTTCTCCTGGTACCTTTAACACAATATTATATTTACTACAGGTACAAGTAGCTATTGCTTGAAGTTTTACCTCCATATATATGGTTCTCCTGGTACCTTTAACACTATATTATATTTACTGCAGGTACAAGTAGCTATTGCTTGAAGTTTTACCACCATATGTATGGTTCTCCTGGTACCTTTAACACTATATTATATTTACTACAGGTACAAGTAGCTATTGCTTGAAGTTTTACCTCCATATGTATGGTTCTCCTGGTACCTTTAACACAAATATTATATTTACTGCAGGTACAAGTAGCTATTGCTTGAAGTTTTACCTCCATATGTATGGTACTCCTGGTACCTTTAACACAAATATTATATTTACTACAGGTACAAGTAGCTATTGCTTGAAGTTTTACCACCATATGTATGGTACTCCTGGTACCTTTAACACTATATTATATTTACTACAGGTACAAGTAGCTATTGCTTGCAGTTTTACCTCCATATGTATGGTACTCCTGGTACCTTTAACACTATATTATATTTACTACAGGTACAAGTAGCTATTGCTTGCAGTTTTACCTCCATATGTATGGTACTCCTGGTACTATGGAGGTCAAGTTTGGTAACCGTGGTTCTTCTTCTTCTTCTGTGTGGTCCCAGTCTGATGACCAAGGAAATCAATGGGTCTTCCATCAAGTGGAATTACCTCCCAGCTTCGCAGATCCAGTGGTATAATTATTTTTCATTGTACTTGTGTAAAATGAAATTTTTTAGTATTTCCCTCTTGTATTAACCTAAAAAAAACTGCCAAGATCAATAATTTAATTGAAGCTAAAAAAAATAACAAAACATTCCATATAACAAAATTTAGTAATTATTGTGCAGTTTTTATATATGAAAATAATGCAACTGAATGATTATCGCAAAAATAAATGAAATACGCATTACATATATATATCTTTACAAAGATTTTCCTGAACTAACAATAATCTATTATGCATTTTAGTTCATTTAAAAAAATACAAAATGACAAATGAATTAATTGTCTCATTGGCAATCATACCACATCTTCTTTTTTATATTACACAATAGTTTCTGAATTTACAGTAATAAATCTTAGAAACTGAAAGCTGTGATAGTGAAAGGATTGTTGTATCTAGAAAAAAGATTTCCAATTTTGGTGAAGATATCAAAGACGAGAAAAAAAATGATTAGAATAAAAGTTAACAAAATGGCTAACAGAGAGTTATAAGAAATAAGCATAATGAATTGCACCAAAAAAAGAGAGAAGAGACAATTGTGATAAAAGATCTATTTTTGAATATATGAACCTTCAAATGACATTCAGCAATTTCTATTTTTAGATTTTCTTTGAGGCAATCAGAGGGTCATCATATAAAGGGGATGTAGCCCTTGATTTGGTTAAACTTAGTTTGGGACAATGTAAGTATCAAGTTGATACAGACCTTGATTCAGTTAAACTTAGTTTAAGACAATATAAGTGTCAAGTTGATACAGACCTTGACTGAGTTAAACTTAGTTTGGGACAATGTAAGTATCAAGTTGATATAGACCTTGATTTAGTTAAACTTAGTTAGGGACAATGTAAGTATCAAGTTGATATAGACCTTGATTCAGTTAAATTTAGTTTGGGACAATGTAAGTATCAAGTTGATATAGACCTTGATTCAGTTAAACTTAGTTAGGGACAATGTAAGTATCAAGCTACATGTAATACAGACCTTGACTCAGTTAAACTTAGTTAGGGACAATGTAAGTATCAAGTTGATATAGACCTTGCTTCAGTTAAACTTAGTTAGGGACAATGTAAGTATCAAGCTAATACAGACCTTGACTCAGTTAAACTTAGTTAGGGACAATGTAAGTATCAAGCTAATATAGACCTTGATTCAGTTAAACTAAGTTTGGGACAATGTAAGTATCAAGTTGATATAGACCTTGATTCAGTTAAACTTAGTTTGGGACATTAAGTATCAAGTTGATACAGACTTGATTCAGTTCAACTTAGTTTGGGACAATGTAAGTATCAAGTTGATATAGACCTTGATTCAGTTAAACTTAGTTTGGGACAATATTGGTATCAAGTTGATATAGACCTTGATTCAGTTAAACTTAGTTTGGGGCAATGTAAGTATCAAGTTGATATAGACCTTGATTCAGTTAAACTTAGTTAGGGACAATGTAAGTATCAAGCTAATATAGACCTTGATTCAGTTAAACTAAGTTTGGGACAATGTAAGTATCAAGTTGATATAGACCTTGATTCAGTTAAACTTAGTTAGGGACAATGTAAGTATCAAGCTAATATAGACCTTGATTCAGTTAAACTAAGTTTGGGACAATGTAAGTATCAAGTTGATATAGACCTTGATTCAGTTAAACTTAGTTTGGGACAATGTAAGTATCAAGTTGATACAGACCTTGATTCAGTTAAACTTAGTTTGGGACAATGTTAGTATCAAGCTAATATAGACCTTGACTCAGTTAAACTTAGTTAGGGACAATGTAAGTATCAAGCTAATATAGACCTTGATTCAGTTAAACTTAGTTTTGAACAATGTAAGTATCAAGTTGATATAGACCTTGATTCAGTTAAACTAAGTTTGGGACAATGTAAGTATCAAGTTGATATAGACCTTGATTCAGTTAAACTTAGTTTGGGGCAATGTAAGTATCAAGTTGATATAGACCTTGATTCAGTTAAACTTAGTTAGGGACAATGTAAGTATCAAGCTGATATAGACAACTATGATATTTAGAGAGAAACATCGTATCTTCATTATGCCTTGTAAGATTTAGATTATGATAGATAAACAGACACAATTCAGTGTTTAGATTCTTTGACAAATGTGAAGCAAACAGCATTTCATCAATTGGATTGTTGAATAATTTTCTCGAACAGTACTAAAATCTGCTTAAATTTTGGAAATGCACACTTTATTAGCTATAGAAGTCTCCTATGAAAAGAAAAGTGGGAGTTAAGGGGCAAACTAATTTACCGTGTATTGTAGAAAAAACCAAGGAAGTCAGAACATCTGACAAAAATTCTAAAATCTGACCTGAGTACTTTCTTAAGCACTTTGATATTTGAATAATTTTTATCAAACAGTACGTCAGCACTTTGATATTTGAACAATTTTTATCAAACAGTACGTCAGCACTTTGATATTTGAACAGCTTTTATCAAACAGTATGACAGCACTTTGATATTTGAACAATTCTTATCAAACAGTAGGACAGCACTTTGATATTTGAACCTATTCTATCAAACAGTAAGTTAACACTTTGATATTTGAACAATTTTTATTAAACAGTAAGTTAACACTTTGATATTTGAACATATTCTATCAAACAGTACGTTAACACTTTGATTATTTCAGGTGCCTCTGGACCGTCTGCCTGTGCAACAAACCCTTGTAACAATGGTGGTAGCTGTAATGCGGATGGCAGTTCTGCTGGTTATTATTGTAATTGTATGACAGGCTGGTCAGGAGATAACTGTGATGTTCAAGGTTAGTATTCATAATTAAAATTAAGGTGGGTGGGATCCTTCTAACATGTCCCTTCCTTTTACATTTTGTTTGTATGTGCCTGATTTGTTTTTTTGGTTCATTTTTTTTTTGTAAAATAATTAGTTTTCTGGTTTTAATCATTTTACATTTGTGATTTTGGGGCCTTTTATAGCTAACTATGCGGTAATGGCTTTGCTCATGGTTGAAAGGTGTGACTTATAGCTGTTAATGTCTGTCATTTGGTCTATGGTATCATTGACAACCATACCACAATGGACTCATTATAGATACCAGGATTATAGTATTTGTGCAAATGACTGCCTTTCCTCTACAAAAGATTCATCAGTGACGATCAAATCAAAAAGTTAAAAAGGCCAAATAAAGTACAAAGTTGGAATTCATTCAGGACTAAAATTTGGATTGTACAAACCTCAATCATTATTTTGTAGCATCATTAATGGTAGAAGGTTTGATTTTGAACGATTTTGCCCTGAAAACTTCCAACAACATGGCAGCATGTAATCTGTTCCTGTTTTCATTCTCGTCAGTATTTTTCATTTAACATCATAAAGGAGCATACATTTACCAACAAATGTGAATATGAGGAGCTTATGATTATCTGTAAATACCTAAAAGTATGAAGATAAATAAAACAAACAAGCACTTGTTAAAAAACAAAGAAATGCTAATAGATATTCAGTTTCATTTTCTTATTACCAGTGGCGTAAACAATTGAATAGTTATAGCTATTTCAGGTGGATAACCACTCTATGCATAGTCTGTAACTGTTTGAGATTTGAGTTATTAAAAGAAAATACAAAGTAGATCAACATTCATTTCTTATTTATGTATTTAAATGTTTCAAAACCAAAGTCTTTCAAATCATTTGTCTATTGGTCATTAGGATGTTGTTCCAACAAATATTTCCTTCCCGCATGTTTTGGGTACAGAAGTTCTTTATATTTTGGGGGAGAATGATAACTCGACAATTCTTAAAAAAGATCTTTATATTGTGTTTTACAGATGTATCTGGTAATTCCTACAGCTGTGGATTTGAGACAGATGGTGCAACATGTATTTTCAAGGATACAACTAATGATGAATTTGATTGGACACGACGTACTGTAAGCTCTTCCTAATTCTACAAAAAAGCTTTAATTATCATTGATACTGTTATCTGACATTCTAGTATTTTCTTTTGAAGAAATTATGTACATAATAGGGAAATGTGCTTTTTAAAAACGAAAGTAAAACTTTTGACAATATTATTTTGCACAAATAAAGAGTCTAAAGCAGATTTTAGTACACTAATGTTGCAGATCTAGACTAAGAAAGATGCCCTGTCAATTTAACAGTTTATCAAAGTGAAGTTCAATATTGTTATATGATGACCAACTGGTTACTATGGTCCATAATTGCCTTTTGTTACTAAACCTTAAGGGATTAAAATCATTATGAGACATAAAATGGTTGGCTGGCTCAATTATGTTTTGGAAGACCTTGTTACGTCTCCTTTTAAACATTTATTAGAGACCCATTGGTTGCCTTAAGCTGTTATCTGCTCTTTGGTCAGATTCTTTTCTCTTTGACACATTCCCATTTTTGTAAAGCCTTTGACTTTTGTCAAAAAAGTGAGCCATAACTATCCTACATTCCGTCGGCGTTATCGGTGGCTGTGGTGTCCACAAATGTTCACTCTGTGGTTAAAGTTTTTGAAATTTTAATAACTTTCTTAAAATAACCTGGATTTCTTCCAAACTTGAACAGAAGCTTGTTTATGATCATAATATAGTATCCAGAGGGAAAATTTGTAAAAAAAACAATTCCTGTTTTTCCTTATTTTACTTATAAACAGACTTAGTTTTTCCACCAAGAAACATATTCACTCTGTGGTAAAAGTTTTGAAATTTTTAAAATAAATTTCTTAAACTATCCTGGATTTGTTCCAAACTTGGACAAAAGCTTGTTTATGATCAAAAGCTAGTATCTAAAAGGGAATTTGGTTAAAATTTTGTACCTGTTTTTTCATATTTTACTTATAAATGGACTTTTTTTCCAGTTAACATTACATACAGTCTGCAATTAAAGTTTTTTAAACATTTATTAGATTCATAAACTATCCTGGATTTTTACCAAACTTGGACTTCAGTACATTCAAAAGATAGTATTGAGAGGAATATTTTTATTAATTTTTTTTTTCATTTACGTTGAGCCTGCGATTAACAGCAAAAGTAGGCGGAACCCTTACAAATTTTTATTCTCAATTTTATAGATTTTAAAATATTTGTGAATTTATTAATGGGATTTTTAAAGAATGAACAAAAGTGCTAGTTAAATAATTGTGACTGTTCTGGAGAGCTACATACAGATAATTCAACACATATGATGTATCAGGTGTTTTTTTGAGCTGATGTTACGGACTTCAATAATTTTGTAGAAATCCACCCCAAGTAGTTCAACAGGACCAACCGGTGCAGCCACAGGAGATTACTACATGTACATAGAAACCTCCTCCCCTAGAGTTATTGGTGATACAGCTGTTCTCTCAACTCAAGATACTAACTTACCTGGTACGATTCTTTATCTTTCTTTTTTGAAAATTAAAACAAATTGTTATTTTGATGCAGAGATTTCTCGGTCCTTATCCTGGTCTCATTAAATATTACAGCAAAATGCATTTAGTGTGTAGGTAAAGATAACAATGTTTGTTTAGCTTGCCTGCTGAACTGTGAAGTCATTATTATGTTAGGTATACTTCCCTCCTTTCGTAGTAGTGTAGTCCTACAGTCAGGTAGATTGGTTATCTAGTTTACTCTTAAAGGAGGGTAGTATACCTAAGCAAGCTAATCAAACATTGTAACATTTACCTACTTTTTGCTGTTATGTTATTTAAAAAGTTGGAAATTGTTAGTTATTTTAAGCATGAAACATGAGTTATTAAATTATGATATATCCATAAAGGCAACAGTAGTATACCGCTGTTCAAACTCATAAATCCATGGACAAAAAACAAAATCGGGGTAACAGACTAAAACTGAGGGAAACGCATAAATATAAGAGGAGAACAACGACACAACACTACAATGTAACTAACACACACAGAAACGGACCAAGCATCAGACAAAATCCCACGAGAATAACAAATATAACATCAAAACCAAATACGTGAATTTGGGATAGACAAGTACTGTAACAAGTCTTATCGCAATGTCAATTTACACTCAAAAATAAGAGAAAACAAACGACGCAACGTTAAATAGTAACACACACAGAAACGAACTATAATATAACAATGGCCATATTCCTGACTTGGTACAGGACATTTTTAAAGGAAAAAATGGTGAGTTGAACCTGGTTTTGTGGCATGCCAAACCTCGCACTTTAATGGCAATGTTAAATATAACATAGAAATGACAACATGATAAATTGCATGCTTATATTGGTGATTTTGAATCTGTTCAGAGATTTTTCTACCCTGTATACCACATTGCCTCACATTCTCATTAAGAAAAAATTCACACACCTAATTAAATGGGCATTCAAAAAATCAGAATGTGAATATATATGTTCAAACTCTTTTAGGTCATTTTTTAGTAGCAATAAACAAAAAAACTATGTTAATTGGACATGCTTTGATACTATATATGCCCTTGAATTTTTACTAGATAACATTTTTGTTCGCTTTGGGGATTCCGTATATCGTCAGATTATCGGAATTCCAATGGGGACTAACTGTGCACCACTTATTGCGGACCTGTTTTTGTATTGTTATGAGTTACAATTTATGACAAAAATAAGCAAAGACCCATCGAAACAACATCTGATAAACAAATTTAATAATACTTTTAGATATTTGGATGATATTTTGGCTCTCAATAATGACGACTTCAGTATGTATATTAATGAAATTTATCCTGTTGAACTTACTTTAAATAAAGCTAATACTAACAATGACCACTGCCCTTTTCTCGATCTTGATATCTATATCACTAATGGAAAGCTGAATACTAAAATTTATGATAAAAGGGATGATTTTTCATTTCCTATCGTTAATTATCCGTTTTTAGATGGTGACGTTCCCTTGTCACCATCTTACGGTGTTTATATATCTCAACTTGTACGATTCGCTCGTGTATGTAACAATGTTTTAGATTTTAACGAGAGAAATTTATGTATTACTGAAAAATTATTACACCAGGGTTTTCGATATCACAAACTAGTCAAAACATTTACTAAATTTTATCATCATAGCTCAACATGCAGACTTCTAATACGTTCAGGTATTTCACATCCAATTTTTTATGGAAATATTCTTTGTAAAGCACAAAGGTGTCAGTATTCACCTCAGAAACTTACAAAACCTTTGAATAGACTTATTAAGAAGGGATATAATTACGATACTGTTGTCAAGTCATTAAAGATTGCATATTTTGGCGTTGATATTGAGTCACTGATAAGGTCTTTGCATCGGAACTAAACACATTTATTCTAAAAACAGTTGTTGGCATGACACGGGTTATGTTCTTCTCATATATGTTATGATGGTATGATACTAAACCCCTAACGGGAAGGATTGTGCCTGATGTTCATATGATGAAATCATAATCTTTCAGTCAGTTTAATTGAAGTCTGGAGCTGGCATGTCAGTTAACTGCTAGTAGTCTGTTGTTATTTATGTATTATTGTCATTTTGTTTATTTTCTTTGGTTACATCTTCTGACATCAGACTCGGACTTCTCTTGAACTGAATTTTAATGTGCGTATTGTTATGCGTTTACTTTTCTACATTGGTTAGAGGTATAGGGGAGGGTTGAGATCTCACAAACATGTTTAACCCCGCCGCATTTTTGCGCCTGTCCCAAGTCAGGAGCCTCTGGCCTTTGTTAGTCTTGTATTATTTTAATTTTAGTTTCTTGTGTACAATTTGGAAATTAGTATGGCGTTCATTATCACTGGATTAGTATATATTTGTTTAGGGGCCAGCTGAAGGACGCCTCCGGGTGCGGGAATTTCTCGCTACATTGAAGACCTGTTGGTGACCCTCTGCTGTTGTTTTTTATTTGGTCGGGTTGTTGTCTCTTTGACACATTCCCCATTTCCATTCTCAATTTTATAATATTACAGGACTACATAACTTTTATATATAAAAAAGAAGTGGTATGATTGCCAATAAGACAACTCTCTACAAGAAATCAAATGACATTTAGAAATTAACAACTATAGGTCACTGTATGGCCTTCAACAATGAGCAAAGCCCATACCGCATAGTCAGCTATAAAAGTCCCAGAAATAACAAATAGTATCTTTTTATTCATTTTTGTCGAGCCTTCGAAAAAGCGAGACTAAGCGATCCTACATTCCGGCGGCGGCGGCCACAAATATTCACTCTGTGGTTAAAGTTTTTGAAATTTGAATAACTTTCTTAAACTATACTGGATTTCTACCAAACTTGGACAGAAGCTTGTTTATGATCATAAGATAGTATCCAGAAGTAAATTTTGTAAAATAATAAATCCATTTTTTCCATATATTACTTTTAAATGGACTTAGTTTTTCTGCGGGAAAACATTACATTCACTCTGTGGTTAAAGTTTTTAAAATTTTAATAACTTTCTTAAACTATCCTGGGTTTGTACCAAACTTGGACAGAAGCTTAATTATGATCATAAAATAGTATCCAGAAGTAAATTTTGTAAAATAATAAATCCGTATTTTACTTTTAAATGGACTTAGATTTTCTTCCAGTTAACCATACATAAATGTACAGTCTGTAGTTGTTTTTAAAACATTAATTAGATTCATAAACTATCCTGGATTTTAACCAAACTTGGACAGAAGCTTCTTACAATCAGAAGATTGTATCAAGAGGAATATTTTTATTGAGTTTTTTCCTCATTTTTGTTGAGCCTGCGATTTACAGCAAAAGTAGGCAAGACACTGGGTTCCCCGGAACCCTTACAAATTTTTCTTTTGATCGTACAATATTTGTGAAAAAGACTTGATACTCGAATATATATCAGGCAATGATGTCAAGTATCTGCAGCAGCAATATAATGTGTTTCTATCCTGTCGCACCAATTTATCAATTTCAGGTATGCAAGCGGATTAGATTGAAGACTGTACCCTGACCTATAATGGTTTACTTTTATAATTGTGACTTGAATGAAGAGTTGTCTCAATGGTACTCATACCACATCTTTCGTCATCTATATGCAACTTCATTCATACATAGTAACAACTATCATAAAGTTTTGTACACATATAGGTAGCCCCTGTACAGTAGCTCCCATACAGAATATTGTTAATCCACTTGCTTCTTTGTAGCCCCCATACAGAATATTGTTAATCCACTTGCTTCTTTGTAGCCCCCATACAGAATATTGTTAATCCACTTACGTCTTTGAAGCCCCCATACAAAATATTGTTAATCCACTTACTTCTTTGTAGCTCCTGTACAGTATATTGTTAATCCCCTCATTCTTTGTAACCTTCTCACGGTTGACTGATTTTAACTATTTCAGCTGGTAGTTGGTGTCTCACCTTCCAGTATCATATGAAGGGATCAAGCATTGGATCATTGGAAGTATTTGCTGGGGATAGATCATCTTCTCTGACGAGTATCTGGACAAAATCAGGAGAGCAATCTGATCCAGACCTATGGAAAACTGCTACTATAGATATACCACAACAAAGTAATCCTGTTGTAAGTATAATGTATTTTAATGCAACTTTGTTTGTAACATTCATTTTGATTGGATAATGTCACCAATTTTCATGGCATCAATTCACAAATGTACGATCAAGCACAGACGATGTAAATGACAGATTTTAAATGTATGATTTGACCTTTTATTTTGTCAGTTTTATTAGACTGGATATAACAATATTGTAATTTAAGCTTCGACAGCATCAATTGGTGATTTGATGGACGCAAATACCTGTTAACTGGCTCTTCCAAAGCATTACCAGTAAACCTGATGCCGATGGAGCTTAAACAACTATACAGTTATCTCTTAAGTAATAGATAGACATATCATAATTTGATAAGCCAATTCTGTGTCTTATTCCACAAAAATGTTTTAACATTGAACATTATCGTAAGTTACAATCAATGTTTTTGAGCCGGTGACTTTTGTTGCAAAAGCGATACATAGCGATCTTACAATTTGTTGTCGTCAGACGTCCACAAATATCCTCTCTGTGGTTAAAGTTTTTGAAATTTTAATTACTTTCTTAAACTGTCTTGGATTTCTACCAGACTTGGACAGAACTTGTAAGAGGTTTGTTTATGATAAGATAGTATCATAATTAATGTATCCATATAAAAATATGTCAGATGAATTGCCTGCCATCCAAGATAGCCGACATGGCTTAGAATAGAACATGGGGGATAAAATGCAAGTTTGTTTACTATTTTGAAGACAGTGAAAAATAGAGACAATCTGATAAGGACAAAAATATTCTGAATCTAGAGTTATACCAATTGTCATATATGTCAAAACTGTTTGATGACTTCTTTTAGGAGTTATTTCCCTTAAGTTACAATATTACTATTTTTTGCCTTTTTGCCTTTTATCTTGAAAACTATAATAGAAAGAGATAAACTTTTAATTTAAAAAAGTCATTAGCAATTAAGACAAGTTTTACAGATAAGTCTGTGTGGTAAAAATTGTCAGTTGACTCCATAAAAGCGTTAAAGGTTGCACTTTGTAAATACAGCTGTTTCTCAAACCACGCCTCTTTTGGGGAGATTTAGAATATTCATAGAAAATTAATATTGTTTACATTCTGGTTCCCAGTTCTGATCTGTAGGTTGCATCTCATAGAGACATAACTTGGGAAAGTTACCAGAAAATATATATGTGAATATTGTTGATATTGAAATATATGGTAACCCTACAGTCGAGGTAGGGATAGTTAAGAAATTTAGTGTTAGTTTAAACTCTTAGAAGTTCGGGGCATATAAACGTTGAAAATATGCAACACAGCCCTATATTTTGACCTTTGAAAAAATAAGAAGTGCATATGAATTTTCCATTCTAGGATATGATTTTTTTCAGAACTTCATAGTAAAAGTGGTATAGTTTTAGCCGTAAAGGGAGTTCCTATGGGAAAATGCTTTGTCAATATTTACAGAAATGCAACCTATAGCCTTTTGATGACATTTTTACTAATATTTTGAGTTTTTGCCATATCACTATCTTAAAAACTTGAACATTAATAAATAAAAATTAAAACAAGCAAAAATTATCAACAAGACAAGATCTACAATTAAAACAATAAAGAGGAAATTGTCCTACAACTCCTTATTGGAGTTATTGCCCTTTAATGACAATTTTTACCTTTTTTTTGTGTGTTTTGCCTTGCATCATAAAATTATAAGAGATATTAAAAATAGCAAGACAAAATCTACTAACAAGTCAAATTCAGCTTTTATAGTTACAGACTATCAGTCATTTATATGTAGGAGTGATTACCCTTAAATGAGCATTTATTTTATCCTCTTTTATGTTTAGAGCAAAAACGATAAAAAAAATTTGAGAGAAACTGAACAGACTGAATAATTAGCAATACAAAGTTAACAAAATCATGAAAATGGAGATTTTTGTCATAAATTTTATTCTATTCTACAATGTTGAAAGTGTACTTTGTTAATATGCACATATACCAAAGTGAGTAACACAGGCTCTTTAGAATCTCTAGTTAACATTGCAAGAGCTATCTGAATACATTTTTATGCCCTGCGAAAAAATGTTGAATGGGCATATTAATTTACCCCTGTCCTTCCATCTGTTTGTCCATCTTCCAGATTAGGATACATTGTTTGTCCGGCTATCTCCTCCTACAGTTTTTGGAGGTGCATCTTTAATATTTATTAGGATGTTCATACACATAATGAAGGTGTACTTGGCCACAGAATTATGATTCTTTGTTTAATTTATGATTTCCTTTGGTCAGGCATCTAGAAACATTGCAAAAATTTCTTGGATTCTTTGGTACATTGATACATTGATATTTCTTGGTACATTGATATTTTCATAAAATGGGTTCAAATGAACCTTGATAAAACAAACATCAAATTCTCTCACACAATGATATCACACACTTAAAAAAATCTTTAAAGCCAGAAATTTTAACTAGTATTTTTGCATATTTTAGATATTTATCTTTTTTTCTTCAGATCACGATAGATGGAATCAGAGGTAGTTCATATAGAGGGGACATTGCTATTGATGATATCGCCCTCAATGCTGGTACTTGTGCTAGTAAGTATTGCCTCATTTTTAGCTCACCTTGCCTGAAGGGCCAACTGAGCTATTCTCATCACTTGGCGTCTGGCGTCCGTCTTCTTCGTCATTAACTTTTTACATTTTGAACTTCTTCTAGAGAACCACTGAATGGAATGGAACCAAACATGGCATGAATGTTCCTTATGAGGTGCTGACCAAGTGTTGTTACTTTGTAACCGATCCATAATCCAAGATGGCCGCCAGCAGGGGACTTAGTTTAACACAGGACCCTATGGGAAATACATACAAATGTTTTCTTTTAGAGAACCACTGAAAGAAATGAAACCAAACATAGCATGAATGTTCCTTATGAGGTGCTGACCAAGTGTTGTTACTTTGTAGCCGATCCATCATCCAAGATGGCCGCCAGAGGGTGACTTAGTTTAACATAGGACCCTATGGGAAATGCATACAAATGACTTCTTTTAGAGAACCACTGAATGGAATGAAACCAAACATAGCATGAATGTTCCTTATGAGGTGCTGACCAAGTGTTGTTACTTTGTAGCCAATCCATCATCCAAGATGGCTGCCAGCGTGGGACTTAGTTTAACACAGGACCAATCCATCATTCAAGATGGCCACCAGCAGGGTACTTATTTTAACCCAAGACCGATCCATCATCCAAGATGGCAGCCAGCGGGGGACTTAGTTTAACACAGGACCCTATGGGAAAAACATACAAATGTTTTTTTAACTCACCTGGCCCAATGTGCCTACTGAACTTTTCTCATCACGTCAATCATCATCCATTGTTTCAGTTAACTTTTACAAAAAGTGGGCCCAAATTATAAACCAAAGTTGGCCACAATCACCATTGGAGTATCTAGATTAAAAAATGAGTCCAATAACAACCTGTATAAATGTTTATCAAGTGATGATCTATCTGCTCTAAAATTTTCAGACAAATCAGACAAGGCATTGTTAGGTTGCTGCCCCTGAATTAGTCATTTTAAGGAAAATTTGCAGTTTTTGGTTTATATCTTGAATATTATTACAAATATTGTAAAATGTAAACAGCAATAATGTTCAGCAAAGTAAGGTCTACAAATAAGTCAACATGACCAAAATTGTCAATTGACCCCTTAAGGAGTTATTGCCCTTTAAATTCAATTTTTAACAATTTTGTAAATTTTTGTAATCTTTTACAAAATGTTCTCTGAAACTACTAAGACAATTTAATCTAACTTTATAGCCACAATCATCATAAGGGTATCTATTTAAAAAAATGTTTTCTGTGACCTGGCCTGCTAACTAACATGGCCAACATAGCTAAAAATAGAACATATGAGTAAAATGCAGGTTTTGGCTTATATCTCTGAAACTAATGCATTATTTCATGCATCAATTGTAAACAAAAATATCAGGTGAGCGACAAAGGCTCTTTGGAGCCTCTAGTCTTTCTTCCTAGGGTATAAATATACACAATGTATGTCAAATAACAGCAATTCTCAATAACTAAAGGGAAATTGTATAAACTCTTTTTTTCTCTTTTTTAGGTGCTGGAAAGTAAAGAGAAACAGACTAACTCTACAATCATGACTCTGATGGTGTGATATTTTCACTTATAATGTTCATGTGATATTAACAGTTACTTGTACATTAATGTGTCAGCAATTTTTAAATATAATAGAAATATGTTAAAATGCAATTTATTTTTATTTGTTCCCCAAAGGAGCAGCATGAGCTTTGCCATTACTTTGCATCCTTTGTATCTTTAAAAATGGTGAAAGATATCAAAGGAACACTTGAAATCATAAGTTTAAACAAAGAAACTGACCATGTCATGGCAAAAAAAATACTGCACAACACAAAAACCACCAAAATTCAGGGATGATTGAAGGTGTTATGTAATGGTAAACAGATCCTGCTTGACATTTGGCACCCATTATGTAGCTCATATAAGAACAAATCCAGTCATTCTCGAAAACAAAGATGGAATTGCTTTGAAATGGTGGTGTCTGTAAAAAGTCCACCAACTCATGGTAGTGTCTGTAAAACGATCAACCAACTCATGGTGGTGTCTGTAAAAAAGTCAACCAACTCATGGTGGTGTCTGTAAAAAGGTCAACCAACTCATGGTGGTGTCTGTTAAAAGTCAACCAACTCATGGTGGTGTCTGTAAAAAGGTCAACCAACTCATGGTGGTGTCTTCAGAAAGGTCAACCAACTCGTGTTGTCTGCAAAAAGGTCGACCAACTCATTGTAGTGTCTGTAAAAAGGTCAACCAACTCATGGTGGTGTCTGTAAAAAGTCAACCAACTCATGGTGGTATCTTCAAAAAGGTCAACCAACTCGTGGTGTCTGCAAAAAGGTCGACCAACTCATTGTGGTGTCTGCAAAAAGATCAACCAACTCATGGTGGTGTCTGTAAAAGGTCAACCAACTCATGGTGTTGTCTGTAAAACGATCAACCAACTCATTGTGGTGTCTGCAAAAAGGTCGACCAATTCATTGTGGTGTCTGCAAAAAGATCAATCAACTCATGGTGGTGTCTGTAAAAGGTCAACCAACTCATGGTGTTGTCTGTAAAACGATCAACCAACTCATTGTGGTGTCTGTAAAAAGGTCGACCAACTCATTGTGGTGTCTGCAAAAAGATCAATCAACTCATGGTGGTGTCTGTAAAAGGTCAACCAACTCCTGGTGTTGTCTGTAAAACGATCAACCAACTCATTGTGGTGTCTGTAAAAGGTCAACCAACTCCTGGTGTTGTCTGTAAAACGATCAACCAACTCATTGTGGTGTCTGTAAAAAGGTCAACCAACTCATGGTGGTGATTGATGATATCAATGATAGGATTTCAACTTCCCCACTATCAACTCTTGTCTTATGTTTTCTCTCAATCTATTTGTGAATTTCAAACAGTGGTATACTACTGTTGCCTTTATTTATGACCAACACTCTCAAACAAGGAAATCATGATAGGAAATGCAAGACCTGACATATTGTATCAACTGAGGGATATAGATTCCACAAGCAGGTGCTGCTGAAATGTTTCTATAAAAAAGGAAAGTTACAATTAGAAACCTGAAGTTATCTCTTCTGTCACAAAGTTTAGTTCTGAACCCATTTTCTAGATTTAAGACGATATATCAAACATACTGGTTACCAATTCAACACTTTAATTAGATCATTGCATAATGTTTTTATTGGTATTGATATTGATTTTGTTATCAGTATATTAAAAGCAAACTAAATATTATTGTTATACCGGTATACATATACACATTTATGTATCTATAATGTGTAGATACCTTTATCTTGGCATTGCACAAGGTCATGTTTTTATCTGACTGTTTATGACGTCTTTACACTAAATCGATTGGATGTTTGATGTGTACTGATTGATAATTAAGTCTTAGATGCATGATTTTTTTATTAGTTGTTACTGGCTTTGAACTAGCTGTCAGTAACTGTGAGTACTCTTAGATCTGTACTTGGTGTCTTTTTGTTTGTTGGGATGTACAAGAACCCGGCCACATCCACTTGTATTTGTATTATTTGTATTTTTATCCATCTGAAGAGTTAAGCCTGGTGAACAAATTCAAACCAAACTTAAGCTGAATGATCCATAGGGTATCTAGAATAAAAGTTTTGTTTTATTTTCAGTTTTGTCAAAAATCATGGCCACCATGGCTACAAATAGAATATAGGTGTAAAATGCAGTTTTTGGCTTATATCTCAAAAACCAATGCCTTTAGAGCAAATCTGACACAAGGTAAATGTGTTCTTTATCAGCCCTGAAATTTTAAGATGAATCTTTTAACCCATTGTTGGGTTGCTGCCACTTAATTGGTAATTTTAAAGAAATTTTGCAGTCTTTAGTTCATATCTCGAATATAATTAATGACAAAGATAAACTGTAAACAGCAAAAATGTTCAGCAAAGTAAGATCTACAAATAAGTCGCATATAACCAAAATTGTCAATTGACCCCATAAGGAGTAATTGAATTATGATCAATTATCAATATCAGAAATACCATGGTTTCCAATTGCCATAGCAGGAACAACCAAAAGTGCAAACCAAATCTTTGTATCTATGGAAGAAAGGTTTTTAGTAGTTTTGGTAACGACATACTTGACATAACAATTTGCCAGCAATACCTTAGTTTGATATTAATAAGTATTAAAATGTGCTTTGTTATTAAATGCAATATCAGTATTTAGTTCAAATATATAATCTTAAATCAATCCTAATTCTATCTTATTCATTCTTATGTGACGTCATTTTCATTTTTTGATGATCTGTTTTACAAATTCAAATGACGTCATTTTTTCGTCATTTTTCAGTTTCAAATAGGACGCCACTTGGCGTAGAGGTTTAAACTTATTCGGATGTGTCTACGTTTGTGTTTCAAATGTCTGGTTATGTAAATGTATTTCAGTTGTTTCCTGTAATTAGTTAATACTTCAGTTTTATCATGTACATCTTTTGAATATTAATTTTATAAAATTTACTGTTTGCAAAAGTATAAATTATTCTAAATTATAGGGATTTTCTGGTAACTAACAGAAACCCCTTGCCGTTTTTGGCACAACCTTTTTGATCTTTTGGTCCTCGATGCTGTTCAACTTTGTACTCGTTTCGGCTTTCAAACTTTTGTATCTTGGCGTCACACGTAGGTCTTGTGTGGACAAAATACACTTCTGGCGTATTAAAATTTTGAACTTGTTGCCTTTTGTTGGCTGTTGTTCGTGTGATTCTTTGTCAATTGGGTTCTCCAATTTATTTATATTGTAGTCCTGTGTTGTCATTTTGATGTTATATTTCACATGGCCATAAAAGTGCGAGGTTTGGCATGCCACAAAACCAGGTTTAACCCACCATTTTTTCCTTTAAAAATGCCCTGTACCAAGTCAGGAATATGGCCATTGTTATATTATAGTAGGAAAAGAAAAGAAGTCCCTTTTATAGAGTTTCTCGTGTAAAACTGAACTATCTAAATCTAGAAAAGGACATGCATTTATTGCTGTTTATATTTGATGTATTTAAAGTAAGATTCAAGATACAAGATTCAAGATTCAGGATTCAAGATTCAAGATTCAAAGTTTTATTTAGAGTCGATATTCAATAAACTACATAACACAAGCTCTAGTGAGCTTTTCAAATCGACTTAATAACAACATACAATACACACACACAATACAATACACACATACAAAAGTCATGAAAAAAAACACAATTTCAAACATATAATGCATAGTAAGATACCATAAATGACATATATAAGTTAAAAGCATATAATATACTTAAAACAAAAAGTTAATAATAAGATTGCACAAATCATATAGTCACACAAAAATAAACGTAAAATAAAACAGGCATACACACTATATGCATGCACTGCACTGGCATGAGCTGTTACTTGGATCCCATATTTGTACCAAAAATTGGTCAAAAGATGTTTCCATTCGACAATGGTTCGGTAGCTCATTCCAGATTTGTGCAGCATTATAGCGAAACGATCTTAAGCCATACTTAGTTGTTCGAACTCTTGGGAGTACTGCTGTTTCCTGTGATCTTAAATCATACTTGTTAATTTTTATATCAATCAAATCATGAAGGTAGCTCGGACTTTTTTTGTGAATTATTTTAAATGTTTCTATTGCAATTGTTTTTATTCTTCTTATTTTTAAAGATGGTAATTTAGATTTTTCTAGCAGTTTTTCGTAAGGAATATTATAATCTTCATCAATGAATTTTAGAGCTCTTTCTTGAATTTTTTCCATTTTAAAAGATTTTTTTTCGCTACAGTAGTGCCAAATTACTTGACAATAGTTCCTTTACGAGTCTTTGCTGAGTTTGGCCATAAACTATGATTCATAGGGGCACAATTAGTGTCCATAGGAATTCCTACAACCTGTCGATAAACAGTATTGCCGAAATGTATATAAACGTAACCGAGGAGAACATTTACAGCTTTAATCATGTCATTACAACTCCAGTTAGTATATCTAGCATATGTACCTTTCGTTTTTGAAAATGGTATTACATGTAACAACTGCAGACAACTATACGAAATGTGACGCCCGTATATGACACGGAAACCAGGCGTAAAAATCATACTTTATCCGGGCGTCATTGTAGTGTTTAAGGAACGCATGTACAGGAGTCAACCGGGCATAAACAAGGCGGAAACCAAGCGTAACTGAGGCGGAAACCAGGCGTAAAAATCCAAATGGACAGTCAAACTCATAAATCTAAAACAAACTATGACTAAAAATGAAAAGGACAAACAAACAACAGCACACACGACACAACATAGAAAACTAAAGAATAAACAACACGAACCCCATAAATATTAACCTGTTGTACAGCTTTCCTTCACATGTACAAGATTCTTATAATATACACCAAAGAAGAATGTGTAATTACACAGCAGACCAAAATACAGAAATAAAGGATAACAGAAAACAACAAAGTATTCTCGAGCAGGTTAAACAATGAAACCAGACTCTTCTTATAAAACATACGCAGAAACAATAACAAACAAAACACATCTTCTTATAAAACATAGGTAGGAACAATAACAAATAAAACACATCTTCTGATAAAACATAGGAAGGAACAATAAAGAACAAAACACATCTTCTGATAAAACATAGGTAGGAACAATAACAAACAGAACACATCTCCTGATAAAACAAAGGTAGGTCCTATAACGAACAAACCACATCTTCTGATAAAACATAGGTAGGAACTATGACGCACAGAACACATCATCTGATAAAACATAGGTAGGAACAATAACAGACAAAACACATCTTCTGATAAAACATAGGTAGGAACAATAAAAAATAAAACACATCTTCTGATAAAACATAGGAAGGAACAATAACAAACAGAACACATCTTCTGATAACACATAGGTAGGAACAATAAAGAACAAAACACATCTTCTGATAAAACATGGGTAGGAACAATAACAAACAAAACACATCTTCTGATTAAACATAGGTAGGAACAATAAAAAATAAAACACATCTTCTGATAAAACATAGGAAGGAACAATAACAAACAGAACACATCTTCTGATAAAACATAGGTAGGAACAATAAAAAATAAAACACATCTTCTGATAAAACATAGGAAGGAACAATAACAAACAAAACACATCTTCTGATAAAACATAGGAAGGAACAATAACAAACAGAACACATCTTCTGATAACACATAGGTAGGAACAATAAAGAACAAAACACATCTTCTAATAAAACATAGGTAGGAACAATAACAAACAAAACACATCTTCTGATTAAACATAGGTAGGAACAATAAAAAATAAAACACATCTTCTGATAAAACATAGGAAGGAACAATAACAAACAAAACACATCTTCCGATAAAACATAGGTAGGAACAATAAAAAATAAAACACATCTTCTGATAAAACATAGGAAGGAACAATAACAAACAAAACACATCTTCTGATAAAACATAGGTAGGAACAATGACAAACAGAACACATCTTCTGATAAAACTTAGGTAGGAACAATAACGAACAAAACACATCTTCTGATAAAACATAGGAAGGAACAATAACAAACAAAACATATCTTCTGATAAAACATAGGAAGGAACAATAACAGACAAAACATATCTTCTGATAAAACATAGGTAGGAACAATAACAAACAAAATACATATTCTGATAAAACATAGGTAGGAACAATAACGAACAGAACACATCTTCTGATAAAACATAGGAAGGAACAATAACAGACAAAACATATCTTCTGATAAAACATAGGAAGGAACAATAACAAACAAAATACATCTTCTGATAAAACATAGGTAGGAACAATAACGAACAGAACACATCTTCTGATAAAACATAGGAAGGAACAATAACAGACAAAACACATCTTCTGATAAAACATAGGTAGGAACAATAACGAACAAAACACATCTTCTGATAAAACATAGGTAGGAACAATAACAAACAAAACACATCTTCTGATAAAACATAGGTAGGAACAATAACAGACAAAACACATCTTCTGATAAAACATAGGTAGGAACAATAACGAACAAAACACATCTTCTAATAAAACATAGGAATGAACAATGACAAACAAAACACATCTTCTGATAAAACGTAGACGGGGATAATAACGAACAAAACATATTACTCGTGAGTTGATATACAAATAAAATGTCATATTACAAATTCAAACGTGCTAATAATTTCCGACAACATATAATTCAATCGGATAAAACAAGAACCATGCATAATAGAAGGAGTGTTGGTGATTTGCCACAAATGAAAGTTGTCTATCCTACTGCTTTTTTTAATACGATAGATACATTATAAAATAGATTTTTCAGATCTTAAAATATAATAATTTCACAATGTTATTTATTACTGTGTTAATTAACTGCGTTTTTCAAACTTATAAAGAAAAGCCGGGTGTATATTAATTTTTTTTATTGAATATGTCCTAAGTCACGATACTGATGTTCAATAGTTGTCGTTTGTTGATTTGGTTCATAAGTGGTAACGTTTCTCGTTTCTTTTTTTTTTTTTTTTTTATATTATCATGATTATAGATTGTAATGTTAGTTTTCCCGTTTGAACGATTTTACACAAGTCATTCGGTTTCGGACACCTTTACAATACAATACAATACAATATTTTTATTTCCCAAATTAAAGGGCCCATAAGCGCATAACATTAATAACAACATGACATAAACATTACAGAGTGACTAAAAAAACATAAAATAATAGTTCAAATGCATTAAGAAAGGGTCAGTGATCAAGGGGAGATAATTTTGATATCGATTAGAGTATTTTTAACTAATTTTCTGATTTTCTAAGTTGCAGGCCTTTATCGAGGTATGCACATAAAATAGATAAAAAAAATTGCTATCTTCATTACTCATGGTCCATGAAAAAAAGATCTTTTCTGTTTAAATTATCTAAACTGGGATATTTTTTTATATAATCAGTCATATCTCTTCTGAGGTTATTGTAAAGAGGGCATTCCAGAAGAAAGTGCATTTCATTTTCAATATAATTTGAATTACAATAAAAACATATCCTCTCATGTCGAGGTAATATTTCATATTTACCACATACATTGGTAATTCTTTCATGTCTGCCAGTTTCTATTCTTAAACAGTGATTGCTGAGTCTGTATTTTGTTAACAAATATTTTTGTGAGTGCTTTAAATTCAAATAATTTTCATAGTCAAATGACCTTTTGAATGAAAAATAAGTGTCCAATTTGCCTTCATTCTGTAAATAAAAAATCTCGCATTTTCTCCCAATCATTTTGAAAATTTAATTTGAGCTGTTTTTTGTGATGTTTGTGGTGTGATATTATTACTTCGTTGTGACAATACTAAGCCTATTCTACAAGCAAATCAATTTGAAATAAATACTATATTATCTGAATCTAAATAACATCGAATAAAGAATACGAAAAGTTTAAAAATAAAATTTTATTTTACAAATTCCTATTCTTCTGCAAAAGTAGAAAATCATGAGGAAAATACTATACTCATATTCAAAAGACGTGAAATGCGTTGAAAAGACCGTATTCCAACGTTAGACAACGATTGATTGAATGTTGGTGATAAACGCCACTTCAAGCGCTCTAAACTATATTGCGTCGGCTAACATTTTGTCGGTCGAGGAATCCAAAGAGAACGGCAACCGACAAATCACAAATTGATGCCGTTAGAGCTTAAAAAAGAATACAGGTATCTCCTTATTTCTCTTTCTAGAAAACTTGCAGGTACTGTTAACATAAAGATACCATTGTTAAAAATCCATTGCATGGTTTGTTTTAAAACATTTTTTTCATATCTGTCGTTCCGCCTTAAAGGTCTTACTTAGTCCGATATCGTAGTTCAATCGATTGAATGGTTGCTCCGTATATCATGTTATATATTATGTTACGCTGTATTAGAGCATGGCAGCAGATGTGAGCTAAGGTTGCTTTGATCCGTACATCATGTTTTATACTATGTAACACTGTATTAGAGCATGCCAGTAGATGTGAGCTAATAATTCAGTTACCTGTTATATTATATTTAGTTTGTAGAGTTAGTGAACTTTATGTTGCTTCTGAACTGAGTGGCAATTTTTAAAATGTGTTCTTTTTTTGATAAGACATACACTGTATCTAACATAATTTTATTTGCACAATCGGGTACCTTGGTCGTTTGACCTAATAACTCTCATAAATTGTGACTAGAACTAACCAAGCAAGCCATATTGTTTAGTCCATGCAGTAAGTTGTCCACTCGCACGTTTTCTTTGACAACTTAAAAAACATTTTCCGATACACCAAAACATAGTTATTTTATATAGTAACAACAAGAAGTATTCCTGTATACTGTTCATCAATATCTTTACTAAGCAGTTTAATCCCATCAGTCCAGTCAATCTAGCATACATTTAACCCTAACCTGAAAGTAAGTGCAACGGAAGATTTCTAAGTTTTAATCTTTAGCATTAGACCCCAAATATACACAGAAAAAAAGTCCCATAAAATCTTACTTGAGGAAGACTAAAAAAATCACCATTTAAAATTCCTATGGAGATTTGCATTGAAAAGGGAGATAACTCTTGCAAAAAAGGCAGAAATATCATTAAAAATTGATACAAAATTATAACTTTACCGCTTCTATTCATCAGAATGGATTGATTATTGATTTTTAAGCAGTTTGTAGAGTATAACAAACAACTCTAAAGGTGTTTTCATATCTTTTATCAAGCTAAAATCTAGATTTCGTAATTCATTAGTTGACCATTTATTGAAATTTTCAACATGTCAAGGTAAAGAATCCCAAATTTAATAAAAATATTAATCATGTATTCTTCTTTTTGTGGTTTAAAGTTTTTTTAGACAAGTAAGATGCTGCAAAAATATAATATACAGATATAAACAATACCAAATTTTCACATTATTTTTTTCAAAATGGTCACAAAGCCTCAAATTTGCAATTTCTTTGATGAAAAATGCACAAAAAAAATAAAACTACCCATAACACTTCGGATTTGTACATTTCATGAGCAGAAGATTATATAATTTAGTCAAATACAAACTTATACCCCATCAAAGTATCATACTTTACATAAATTTTAAGAAAATCAACCAAAAACTGACCAAAAAAAGACTCATTTTTGCGGAGTTATCTCCCCTTCCAATGTTTATTTCCATAGGAAATTAAAAATGCTGATTTGTTTTCCTCAAGTTAGATTTTATGGGACATTTTTCTGTGTATATTAAGGGCTTAATGCTATATATTAGAACTAAAACATTTTCTGTTGCAATTAGTTTGAGGTTAAATCTTAGTTTGACTGGACTACATGACAAACATGGATGTAAAAGACAATGACATTCCATAGCCATTTACCAGATAACGACATTGATTTTAAGATTTAACAGGCTTCCCAATAGTTTATCTTGAACACACTGGGAGTTTGCAAAGGGATTACAGTAAATCTGTTTTCAAATAAACTGATAATTAATATATTAATTACATTGTCTTGTCAGATTTAATGAAATTTTAATTCATTTATAAATACACAGCAGTAACATTTGACACTCTTTGTATTTAGTTAATCTTAACCATCTGTTAGTTTTTGACTCTACACTGTTGTCAATCTTGATTCCCTAAAATTCCTATTGAAGTAGACAAATAGTTTACTTGTAGCATTTTTATAAAAGTGGTCACATCTACCGTTAAAATAGAAGAAGACACATCGATAATTGGTAAATTATTCTAGAAGAGACAAACTAATACTTGGTTCATTCAAACTCATAAGTCGAAAACAAACTGGCAACGCCATGTTTAAAAAGGAAAAATACCAACAGACAAACAATAGCAATCAAAACACAGCCCAGAAAACTAAAGACTAAGCCACACGAACGCTCTTAAAAACTAAGTGCTCCTAGCAATCCACAAGAACATCCGGTCATCCGATGTTCAGTACTGCAGTACTTTGATTCACTTTATAACAATCGTATAATAGTCACCAGCAAACCATATTAAAATGGACAAGCTTCAGAACTGATTATTTTTTCTTAAAATGTAGTTGTTCTTTAGATTAAAAAGTAAAAAGGAAATATGAAATAGGACTTTTTATATAAACAATTATCAAACTTTTCAATGCATATTTTCACAATGCGAAGGTCTGAAAGAAGATTTGAAATAATCATTTTTAAATTAAATTCCCATTTCAATGTTCCAATGTTTAACGAAGTGTCTTCATTTAGATTGTACATAAATGTTTGAAGTGTGCTTAAGGGAACACTTATAAATAGTCGAAAGGATAGATATATCTTAATGATTCTCCGTATCATTTTATAAATCAAGCGAAAAGAAGATTAGAGGAGGTAATATGTTACCTATTTAATACTGTGTATCATCCTTTTATATATAATTAATTACAACTTCTAGATAACTTGTGTAAAAACTTGCTTAGTACCATTGAGCCATCGACGTATTAAGTTTTAGTTCATACTTGTATGACTCTTGTATATAATAATATGGTTATAAATGCTTTACATTCTGTGACTATAATTCTGATCAGATTAGTTATGATAAAGATGAATCCGATACATTCGAGCATTGAAAAAAACATATGTGAGACAATATCCGAAAAAGTCTAATTTCCATGTCCCTCACTTCACCAGCAATTATTTTTTTATTCAACCATCTTTTTTGAAAATTTTAAGTTTCAGTAAAAACTAAATTATATAATGCACAAACTCCTGTCAATTAAACACTCATTCTTATATTTCTTCCAATAAAATATTGTAATTTAAATGTTCACCCCCCCCCCCCCCCTAAAATCATGTTGTCCCATTTTTTTTTTTTGAAAACTAAATTATTCAAAAATATCCAAATTAATTAAACAGGCGTCCGATTCTCACATATATGATATATTATTTAATAAACTTTCCCCTAATTTGTCTTTTTATATTATAACTATAGCATGTAATAAAATTTTGCAAATTTTAAGAGAAAAAAAATTTGTCCAAAGGGGTGAATTCCCTCCTGTTACCACTGGGTTTTTTTTACCTGTGGAAACGTTTACAAGACCAAGAGTTATTTTCCCATTATGTATTGTGAAAAGCATCATTCCTTGAATGTATTAGTACAAAGAAATAGTTGGAAAGGCGGCCAGGTTTGAAAATTCAAGCCCATCCAAGGTAAGAATTTATAGAAAAATACTTATTGGTGTTCTATCCTGTTATAGCCTTTTTTTACACTTTCTGAGAATATTTTTAAGTGTGCACCACAACATTAAGTGTGTTTTTATATCATCTTTTTAAAAGTTATATGTCACAGGAAATACACTTACATTTGATGTGATAAAAAGGACAAAAACTATCGCGTAATTCCTTTCTGTTACGTTCTGTCATGTTACCTGATCAAAAGTAACAGCATAACCATCATCAGTAACAGGAAGGATGTTCAAGACAATTTCACTGAAGAATCGAACAGTTAATCTACTATATGCAAACCATTTCATTTAATATAAGTTATCACCACCATATCAAATAAATTTCAAAATTATATACAGTATATTGAATAAAAAAATAGGTTTTTTGCTTTTGATAACAGCAGAGAACATTGTGTAATTTTAGTATAGTACATGTAGTAGATAGTAACAGAAAGGAATTTATTTTAGAATTTTTCATTACCTTGGCAGATTTTTCATCTTGCAAATACAGTTTGAAAGTATAAATGACATTGTTTGCTGTGACCAATCTAAAATGATTTATTTTTCTTAAACTTTAAAATAAAGCAGAAAAATCCTTACTGTTACCAACTCTGTCCTGTTACCGTTGTCCTGTTACTCAAGATTCTTTCATGTTACCGACATATCTGACTATATTTAAGTATATTTCTAAACTTTTTGTATTGCAAATGCTAAAATCAATAATTGGCATTTGATAAACTATTGCAGGATATACTAGTAAACCACAAATAGTGTCTGAAACTTATTCCTTATTCCCATTAGAAACTTTTTTAAAATTGATTCACTTTGGTAACAGGAAAGAACTGGATTTTTTTTGTACCATTTTTTAAATTGCCATTGTTTCCTTATTAAACAATTATTTGAATTACAGACAACAGTTCCTAGATTCCCAATGTGTGTTCTTCGATTTGTGCTATTAAAATACCGGGTCTAATGATTTTTTTTTTGGTTTTTTTCTTATTGCCAAAAACTAGACTTTTTCAGATATTGTCTCATGTAACAAAAACAGAAAATTAATACTAGAACTGTAGTGAAAATAAAAAGAACTAACTTATAGATAATAGTTAAAGAAACGCTTCCTAGAAAACTAAAGATAACGCAGGTGTCAGTACCCCGCTGGCGCTTGTCCCCGAACGTAATGACAATGACCAATGACGCAAGCGCAGTCACAAAAAAGGTCAGACATGCACAGAAGTGAAAAAGGTCACCTCACTAACCCTCGCCAAAGTCCACTACCATGTCCCTAACCCTGACCCTAACCCTAACTCTAACCCTAACCCTAACCCTAACCTTAACCCTAACCCTAACCCTTCTCACGCATGCGCAGTCACAAAAAAGGTCAGACATGCGCAGAAGTAAAAAAGGTCATCTCACTAACCCTCGTCAAAGTACACTACCATGTCCCTGACCTTGACCCTAACTCAAACCCTAACCCTAACCCTAATCCTAACTCAAACCCTGACCTTAACTCAAACCCTGACCCTAACCCTAACCCTAACTCAAACCCTGACCCTAACCCTAACCCAAACCCTGACCCTAACTCAAACCCTTACCCTGACCCTAACCCAAACCCAAACCCAAACCCTAACCCTGACCCTGACCCTAACCCTAACCCAAACCCTAACCCAAACCCTAACCCTGACGCTGACCCTAACCCTCACCCAAACCCTAACCCTAACCCAAACCCTTACCATGACCCTAACCCTAACCTAAACCCTGACCCTAACCCAAACACTAACACTAATCCAAACCACAAATGTGTTAAAATTGTTGATTTGGAGGCCTTACTTTATCTCGGAACGGGTAAGTCTAGAAGGGTAACCGATATGATTTTCGTATTAAATTTTTTCACGAACTTCTTAAAAAAAGGAGTTTTGGAGGGATGTCAGGTTATGGTTTTTGGTACTTTTCATAGTCGATCTTTTCAATATTTCAACATGATCCTATGCTTCGATATGACGTTAAAAAAATCGGCCCCATTAGGGATAGTACTTTTTGACAATGAAGCCCGTGGTGAAGACCGCAAGTCTTTATCTTTTGAAGTTTGGGAGTTGGGGTTAATTTCGGGGTTAGGCTTCACTCTCACACAAACGTTTCTTCAGTGAGGTCGGAGAGTGCGGCCGTGCACTTCAGTGATACCAATAAGTTTTCATCCTCTAGATCGCCTTTCCATCTTTTAGGAACAGTTAACTTTAAGAAAATATCACTATTCAAATCCATAATCTGTTTGAAGATTGAAGTCAAAGGCACTTTTCATACTCTGTACTTAGAATTATTTTTTGAAATTTCTGACGCATGCGCAGTCACAAAAAAGGTCAGACATGCGTAGAAGAGAAAAGGGTCACCTCATTAACCCTCACCAAAGTCCACTACCCTAACCCTAACCCTCATATATTCATACGCCAGCCATCTCACAACCCTTACAATGTACTTACACCCTAGGTGCCCCCCTCTATATGATACCTAACCCTAACCCTAACCCTAGCCATAAACTCTAATTTTAAGGATGAGTGTTTATGGTTTCACTAAGGCTGTTCAAATTTGTCAATAAAGTATTTTTAGGCTAATCCTAATGTAGTCCTTATTAATTTTCAACCCATTTTGTCAATTTCATCTTAACCCTAACCCTAACCCTAGCCATAACCCTAATTGTAAGGATGAGTGTTTATGTTTTGACTAAGACTGTTCAAATTTGTAAATCAAGTATTTTTAGGCTAATCCTAATGTAGTCCTTATTAAATTTCAACCCATTTTGTCAATCTCATCTTAACCCTAACCCTAACAATAACCCTAACCTAGACATAACCCTAATTGTAAGGATGAGTGTTTATATTTTGACTAAGGCTGTTCAAATTTGTCAATAAAGTATTTTTAGACTAATCCTAATGTAGTCCTTATTAATTTTCAACCCATTTTGTTAATCTCATCTTAACCCTAACCCTAAACCTAACCCTAACTCTAACCCTAGCCATAACCCTAATTGTTAAGATGAGTGTTTATGTTTTGACTAAGGCTGTTCAAATGTGTCAATAAAGTATTTTTAGACTAATCCTAATATAGTCCTTATTAAATTTTAACCCATTTTGTCAATCTCATCTTAACCCTAACCCTAATCCTAGCCATAACCCTAATTGTAAGGATGAGTGTTTATATTTTGACTAAGGCTGTTCAAATTTGTCAATAAAGTATTTTTAGGCTAATCCTAATGTAGTCCTTATTAGATTTCAACCCATTTTGTCAATTTCATCTTAACCCTAACCCTAACCCCAGCCATAACTCTAATTGTACGGATGAGTGTTTATGTTTTGACTAAAGCTGTTCAAATTCGTCAATAAAGTATTATTAGGCTAATCCTGATGTATTCCTTATTAAATTTCAACCCATTTTAACAATCTCACCTTAACCCTAACCCTAACCCTAACCCTAGCCATAACTTAGTTGTAAGGGTTGAGTGTTTATGTTTTGACTAAGGCTGTTCAAATTTGTCAATAAAGTATTTTTAGGCTAATCTTTATGTAGTCCTTATTAAATTTCAACCCATTTTCTCAATCTCATCTTAACCCTAACCCTAACTCTAACCGTAGCCATAACCCTAATTGTAAGGGTTGAGTGTTTATGTTTTGACTAAGGCTGTTCAAATTTGTCACTAAAGTATTTTTAGGCGAATCCTAATGTAGTCCTTATTAATTTTCAACCCATTTTGTCAATTTCATCTTAACCCTATCTCTAACCCTAACTCTAACCCTAATTGTAAGGATTAGTGTTTATGTTTTGACTAAAGCTGTTCAAATTTGTAAATAAAGTAATTTTAGGGTAATCCCAATTTTGTCTTTATTGAATTTCATCCCATTTTGTCAATTTCATTTTAAGCTTAACCTTAACCATAACCCTAACCCTAGCCATAACTCTAATTGTAAGGATGAGTGTTTATATTTTGACCAAGGCTGTTCAAATTTGTCACTAAAGTATTTTTAGGCTAATCCTAATGTAGTCCTTATTAAATTTCAACCCATTTTGTCAATCTCACATTTAACCCTAACCCTAACCCTAACCCTAACCCTAGCCATAACCCTCATTGTAAGGGTTGAGTGTTTATGTTTTGATAAAGGCTGTTCAAAATTCTCAATGAAGTATTTTTAGGCTAATCCTAATGTAGTCCTTATTAAATTTCAACCCATTTTGTCAATCTCATCTTAACCCTAACCCTAACAATAACCCTAACCTAGACATAACCCTAATTGTAAGGATGAGTGTTTATATTTTGACTAAGGCTGTTGAAATTTGTCAATAAAGTATTTTGAGACTAATCCTAATGTAGTCCTTATTAATTTTCAACCCATTTTGTTAATCTCATCTTAACCCTAACCCTAACCCTAACCCTAACCCTAACCCTAGCCATAACCCTAATTGTTAGGATGAGTGTTTATGTTTTGACTAAGGCTCATCAAATTTGTCACTAAAGTATTTTTAGGCGAATCCTAATGTAGTCCTTATTAATTTTCAACCCATTTTGTCAATTTCATCTTAACCCTATCTCTAACCCTAACTCTAACCTAATTGTAAGGATGAGTGTTTATGTTTTGACTAAAGCTGTTCAAATTTGTAAATAAAGTAATTTTAGGGTAATCCCAATTTTGTCTTTATTGAATTTCAACCCATTTTGTCGATTTCATTTTAAGCTTAACCTTAACCATAACCCTAACCCTAGCCATAACTCTAATTGTAAGGATGAGTGTTTATATTTAGACCAAGGCTGTTCAAATTTGTCACTAAAGTATTTTTAGGCTAATCCTAATGTAGTCCTTATTAAATTTCAACCCATTTTGTCAATCTCACATTTAACCCTAACCCTAACCCTAACCCTAACGCTAGCCATAACCCTCATTGTAAGGGTTAAGTGTTTATGTTTTGATAAAGGCTGTTCAAAATTGTCAATAAAGTATTTTTAGTCTAATCCTAATAAAGTCCTTATTAAATTTCAACCCATTTTGTCAATCTCATCATAATCCTAACCCTCACCCTAACCCTAGCCATAACCCTAATTGTAAGGATGAGTGTTTATGTTTTAACTAAGGCTGTTAAAATTTGTCAACAAAGTATTTTTAGGCTAATCCTAATGTAGTCCTTATTAAATTTCAACCCATTTTGTCAATCTCATCTTAACCCTAACCCTAACAATAACCATAACCTAGACATAACCCTAATTGTAAGGATGAGTGTTTATATTTTGACTAAGGCTGTTGAAATTTGTCAATAAAGTATTTTTAGACTAATCCTAATGTAGTCCTTATTAATTTTCAACCCATTTTGTTAATCTCATCTTAACCCTAACCCTCACCCTAACCCTAGCCATAACCCTAATTGTAAGGATGAGTGTTTATGTTTTAACTAAGGCTGTTAAAATTTGTCAACAAAGTATTTTTAGGCTAATCCTAATGTAGTCCCTATTAAATTTTAACCCATTTTGTCAATCTAGTCTTCACCCTAACCCTAGCCATAACCCTAATTGTAAGGGTTGAGTGTTTATGTTTTGATAAAGGCTGTTCAAATTTGTCAATGAAGTATTTTTAGGCTTATCCTAATGTAGTCCTCATTAAATTTCAACCCATTTTCTCAATCTCATCTTAACCCTATCCCTAACCCTAGCCATAACCCTAATTGTAAGGATGAGTGTTTATGTTTTGACTAAGGCTGTTCAAATTTGTCAATAAAGTATTTTCCGACTAATCCTAATGTAGTCCTTATTAATTTTCAACCCATTTTGTCAATCTCATCCTAACCCTAACCCTAACCCTAGCCATAACCCTAATTGTGAGGATGAGTGTTTATATTTTGACTAAGGCTGTTCAAATTTCTCAATAAAGTATTTTTCGACTAATCCTAATGTAGTCCTTATTAATTTTCAACCCATTTTGTCAATCTCATCTAAACCCTAACCCTAACCCTTACCCTAACCCTAACCCTAACCCTAGCCATAACCCTAATTATTAGGATGAGTGTTTATGTTTTGACTGAGGCTGTTCAAATTTGTCAATAAAGTATTTTTAGGCTAATCCTAATGTAGTCCTTATTAGATTTCAACCCATTTTGTCAATTTCATCTTAACCCTAACCCTAACCCCAGCCATCACTCTGATTGTACGGATGAGTGTTTATGTTTTGACTAAAGCTGTTCAAATTCGTCAATAAAGTATTATTAGGCTAATCCTGATGTATTCCTTATTAAATTTCAACCCATTTTAACAATCTCACCTTAACCCTAACCCTAACCCTAACCCTAGCCATAACTTAGTTGTAAGGGTTGAGTGTTTATGTTTTGACTAAGGCTGTTCAAATTTGTCACTAAAGTATTTTTAGGCGAATCCTAATGTAGTCCTTATTAATTTTCAACCCATTTTGTCAATTTCATCTTAACCGTATCTCTAACCCTAACTCTAACCCTAATTGTAAGGATGAGTGTTTATGTTTTGACTAAAGCTGTTCAAATTTGTAAATAAAGTAATTTTAGGGTAATCCCAATTTTGTCTTTATTGAATTTCAACCCATTTTGTCAATTTCATTTTAAGCTTAACCTTAACCATAACCCTAACCCTAGCCATAACTCTAATTGTAAGGATGAGTGTTTATATTTTGACCAAGGCTGTTCAAATTTGTCACTAAAGTATTTTTAGGCTAATCCTAATGTAGTCCTTATTAAATTTCAACCCATTTTGTCAATCTCACATTTAACCCTAACCCTAACCCTAACCCTAACGCTAGCCATAACCCTCATTGTAAGGGTTAAGTGTTTATGTTTTGATAAAGGCTGTTCAAAATTGTCAATAAAGTATTTTTAGTCTAATCCTAATAAAGTCCTTATTACATTTCAACCCATTTTGTCAATCTCATCTTAATCCTAACCCTCACCCTAACCCTAGCCATAACCCTCATTGTAAGGATGAGTGTTTATGTTTTAACTAAGGCTGTTAAAATTTGTCAACAAAGTATTTTTAGGCTAATCCTCATGTAGTCCTTATTAAATTTTAACCCATTTTGTCAATCTAATCTTCACCCTAACCCTAACCCTAGCCATAACCCTAATTGTAAGGGTTGAGTGTTTATGTTTTGATAAAGGCTGTTCAAATTTGTCAATGAAGTATTTTTAGGCTTATCCTAATGTAGTCCTCATTAAATTTCAACCCATTTTGTCAATCTCATCTTAACCCTAACCCTAACCCTAGCCATAACCCTAATTGTAAGGATGAGTGTTTATGTTTTGAATAAGGCTGTTCAAATTTGTCAATAAAGTATTTTCCGACTAATCCTAATGTAGTCCTTATTAATTTTCAACCCATTTTGTCAATCTCATCCTAACCCTAACCCTAACCCTAGCCATAACCCTCATTGTAAGGGTTGAGTGTTTATGTTTTGATAAAGGCTGTTCAAAATTGTCAAAGAAGTATTTTTAGGCTAATTCTAATGTAGTCCTTGTTAAATTTCAACCCATTTTGTCAATCTCATCTTAACCCTAACCCTAACAATAACCCTAACCTAGACATAACCCTAATTGTAAGGATGAGTGTTTATATTTTGACTAATGCTGTTGAAATTTGTCAATAAAGTATTTTTAGACTAATCCTAATGTAGTCCTCATTAAATTTCAACCCATTTTGTCAATCTCATCTTAACCCTAACCCTAACCCTAGCCATAACCCTAATTGTAAGGATGAGTGTTTATGTTTTGACTAAGGCTGTTCAAATTTGTCAATAAAGTATTTTCAGACTAATCCTAATGTAGTCCTTATTAATTTTCAACCCATTTTGTTAATCTCATCTTAACCCTAACCCTAACCCTAACCCTAACCCTAGCCATAACCCTAATTATTAGGATGAGTGTTTATGTTTTGACTAAGGCTCATCAAATTTGTCACTAAAGTATTTTTAGGCGAATCCTAATGTAGTCCTTATTAATTTTCAACCCATTTTGTCAATTTCATCTTAACCCTATCTCTAACCCTAAGTCTAACCCTAATTGTAAGAATGAGTGTTTATGTTTTGACTAAAGCTGTTCAAATTTGTAAATAAAGTAATTTTAGGGTAATCCCAATTTTATCTTTATTGAATTTCAACCCATTTTGTCAATTTCATTTTAAGCTTAAACTTAACCATAACCTTAACCCTAGCCATAACTCTAATTGTAAGGATGAGTGTTTATATTTTGACCAAGGCTGTTCAAATTTGTCACTAAAGTATTTTTAGGCTAATCCTAATGTAGTCCTTATTAAATTTCAACCCATTTTGTCAATCTCACATTTAACCCTAACCCTAACCCTAACCCTAACGCTAGCCATAACCCTCATTGTAAGGGTTAAGTGTTTATGTTTTGATAAAGGCTGTTCAAAATTGTCAATAAAGTATTTTTAGTCTAATCCTAATAAAGTCCTTATTAAATTTCAACCCATTTTGTCAATCTCATCTTAATCCTAACCCTCACCCTAACCCTAGCCATAACCCTAATTGTAAGGATGAGTGTTTATGTTTTAACTAAGGCTGTTAAAATTTGTCAACAAAGTATTTTTAGGCTAATCCTAATGTAGTCCTTATTAAATTTTAACCCATTTTGTCAATCTAATCTTCACCCTAACCCTAACCCTAGCCATAACCCTAATTGTAAGGGTTGAGTGTTTATGTTTTGATAAAGGCTGTTCAAATTCGTCAATAAAGTATTATTAGGCTAATCCTGATGTATTCCTTATTAAATTTCAACCCATTTTAACAATCTCACCTTAACCCTAACCCTAACCCTAACCCTAGCCATAACTTAGTTGTAAGGGTTGAGTGTTTATGTTTTGACTAAGGCTGTTCAAATTTGTCACTAAAGTATTTTTAGGCGAATCCTAATGTAGTCCTTATTAATTTTCAACCCATTTTGTCAATTTCATCTTAACCGTATCTCTAACCCTAACTCTAACCCTAATTGTAAGGATGAGTGTTTATGTTTTGACTAAAGCTGTTCAAATTTGTAAATAAAGTAATTTTAGGGTAATCCCAATTTTGTCTTTATTGAATTTCAACCCATTTTGTCAATTTCATTTTAAGCTTAACCTTAACCATAACCCTAACCCTAGCCATAACTCTAATTGTAAGGATGAGTGTTTATATTTTGACCAAGGCTGTTCAAATTTGTCACTAAAGTATTTTTAGGCTAATCCTAATGTAGTCCTTATTAAATTTCAACCCATTTTGTCAATCTCACATTTAACCCTAACCCTAACCCTAACGCTAGCCATAACCCTCATTGTAAGGGTTAAGTGTTTATGTTTTGATAAAGGCTGTTCAAAATTGTCAATAAAGTATTTTTAGTCTAATCCTAATAAAGTCCTTATTACATTTCAACCCATTTTGTCAATCTCATCTTAATCCTAACCCTCACCCTAACCCTAGCCATAACCCTCATTGTAAGGATGAGTGTTTATGTTTTAACCAAGGCTGTTAAAATTTGTCAACAAAGTATTTTTAGGCTAATCCTCATGTAGTCCTTATTAAATTTTAACCCATTTTGTCAATCTAATCTTCACCCTAACCCTAACCCTAGCCATAACCCTAATTGTAAGGGTTGAGTGTTTATGTTTTGATAAAGGCTGTTCAAATTCGTCAATAAAGTATTATTAGGCTAATCCTGATGTATTCCTTATTAAATTTCAACCCATTTTAACAATCTCACCTTAACCCTAACCCTAACCCTAATCCTAGCCATAACTTAGTTGTAAGGGTTGAGTGTTTATGTTTTGACTAAGGCTGTTCAAATTTGTCACTAAAGTATTTTTAGGCGAATCCTAATGTAGTCCTTATTAATTTTCAACCCATTTTGTCAATTTCATCTTAACCGTATCTCTAACCCTAACTCTAACCCTAATTGTAAGGATGAGTGTTTATGTTTTGACTAAAGCTGTTCAAATTTGTAAATAAAGTAATTTTAGGGTAATCCCAATTTTGTCTTTATTGAATTTCAACCCATTTTGTCAATTTCATTTTAAGCTTAACCTTAACCATAACCCTAACCCTAGCCATAACTCTAATTGTAAGGATGAGTGTTTATATTTTGACCAAGGCTGTTCAAATTTGTCACTAAAGTATTTTTAGGCTAATCCTAATGTAGTCCTTATTAAATTTCAACCCATTTTGTCAATCTCACATTTAACCCTAACCCTAACCCTAACCCTAACGCTAGCCATAACCCTCATTGTAAGGGTTAAGTGTTTATGTTTTGATAAAGGCTGTTCAAAATTGTCAATAAAGTATTTTTAGTCTAATCCTAATAAAGTCCTTATTACATTTCAACCCATTTTGTCAATCTCATCTTAATCCTAACCCTCACCCTAACCCTAGCCATAACCCTCATTGTAAGGATGAGTGTTTATGTTTTAACTAAGGCTGTTAAAATTTGTCAACAAAGTATTTTTAGGCTAATCCTCATGTAGTCCTTATTAAATTTTAACCCATTTTGTCAATCTAATCTTCACCCTAACCCTAACCCTAGCCATAACCCTAATTGTAAGGGTTGAGTGTTTATGTTTTGATAAAGGCTGTTCAAATTTGTCAATGAAGTATTTTTAGGCTTATCCTAATGTAGTCCTCATTAAATTTCAACCCATTTTGTCAATCTCATCTTAACCCTAACCCTAACCCTAGCCATAACCCTAATTGTAAGGATGAGTGTTTATGTTTTGACTAAGGCTGTTCAAATTTGTCAATAAAGTATTTTCCGACTAATCCTAATGTAGTCCTTATTAATTTTCAACCCATTTTGTCAATCTCATCCTAACCCTAACCCTAACCCTAGCCATAACCCTCATTGTAAGGGTTGAGTGTTTATGTTTTGATAAAGGCTGTTCAAAATTGTCAATGAAGTATTTTTAGGCTAATTCTAATGTAGTCCTTATTAAATTTCAACCCATTTTGTCAATCTCATCTTAACCCTAACCCTAACAATAACCCTAACCTAGACATAACCCTAATTGTAAGGCTGAGTGTTTATATTTTGACTAATGCTGTTGAAATTTGTCAATAAAGTATTTTTAGACTAATCCTAATGTAGTCCTCATTAAATTTCAACCCATTTTGTCAATCTCATCTTAACCCTAACCCTAACCCTAGCCATAACCCTAATTGTAAGGATGAGTGTTTATGTTTTGACTAAGGCTGTTCAAATTTGTCAATAAAGTATTTTCAGACTAATCCTAATGTAGTCCTTATTAATTTTCAACCCATTTTGTTAATCTCATCTTAACCCTAACCCTAACCCTAACCCTATCCCTAGCCATAACCCTAATTATTAGGATGAGTGTTTATGTTTTGACTAAGGCTCATCAAATTTGTCACTAAAGTATTTTTAGGCGAATCCTAATGTAGTCCTTATTAATTTTCAACCCATTTTGTCAATTTCATCTTAACCCTATCTCTAACCCTAAGTCTAACCCTAATTGTAAGAATGAGTGTTTATGTTTTGACTAAAGCTGTTCAAATTTGTAAATAAAGTAATTTTAGGGTAATCCCAATTTTATCTTTATTGAATTTCAACCCATTTTGTCAATTTCATTTTAAGCTTAAACTTAACCATAACCTTAACCCTAGCCATAACTCTAATTGTAAGGATGAGTGTTTATATTTTGACCAAGGCTGTTCAAATTTGTCACTAAAGTATTTTTAGGCTAATCCTAATGTAGTCCTTATTAAATTTCAACCCATTTTGTCAATCTCACATTTAACCCTAACCCTAACCCTAACCCTAACGCTAGCCATAACCCTCATTGTAAGGGTTAAGTGTTTATGTTTTGATAAAGGCTGTTCAAAATTGTCAATAAAGTATTTTTAGTCTAATCCTAATAAAGTCCTTATTAAATTTCAACCCATTTTGTCAATCTCATCTTAATCCTAACCCTCACCCTAACCCTAGCCATAACCCTAATTGTAAGGATGAGTGTTTATGTTTTAACTAAGGCTGTTAAAATTTGTCAACAAAGTATTTTTAGGCTAATCCTAATGTAGTCCTTATTAAATTTTAACCCATTTTGTCAATCTAATCTTCACCCTAACCCTAACCCTAGCCATAACCCTAATTGTAAGGGTTGAGTGTTTATGTTTTGATAAGGGCTGTTCAAATTTGTCAATGAAGTATTTTTAGGCTTATCCTAATGTAGTCCTCATTAAATTTCAACCCATTTTGTCAAACTCATCTTAACCCTAACCATAACCCTAGCCATAACCCTAATTGTAAGGATGAGTGTTTATGTTTTGACTAAGGCTGTTCAAATTTGTCAATAAAGTATTTTCCGACTAATCCTAATGTAGTCCTTATTAATTTTCAACCCATTTTGTCAATCTCATCCTAACCCTAACCCTAACCCTAGCCATAACCCTCATTGTAAGGGTTGAGTGTTTATGTCTTGATAAAGGCTGTTCAAAATTGTCAATGAAGTATTTTTAGGCTAATCCTAATGTAGTCCTTATTAAATTTCAACCCATTTTGTCAATCTCATCTTAACCCTAACCCTAACAATAACCCTAACCTAGACATAACCCTAATTGTAAGGATGAATGTTTATATTTTGACTAAGGCTGTTGAAATTTGTCAATAAAGTATTTTTAGACTAATCCTAATGTAGTCCTTATTAATTTTCAACCCATTTTGTTAATCTTATCTTAACCCTAACCCTAACCCTAACCCTAGCCATAACCCTAATTGTTAGGATGAGTGTTTATGTTTTGACTAAGGCTGTTCAAATGTGTCAATAAAGTATTTTTAGACTAATCCTAATGTAGTCCTTATTAGATTTCAACCCATTTTGTCAATCTCATCTTAACCCTAACCCTAACCCTAGCCATAACCCTAATTGTGAGGATGAGTGTTTATATTTTGACTAAGGCTGTTCAAATTTCTCAATAAAGTATTTTTCGATTAATCCTAATGTAGTCCTTATTAATTTTCAACCCATTTTGTCAATCTCATCTAAACCCTAACCCTAACCCTTACCCTAACCCTAACCCTAACCCTAGCCATAACCCTAATTATTAGGATGAGTGTTTATGTTTTGACTAAGGCTGTTCAAATTTGTCAATAAAGTATTTTTAGGCTAATCCTAATGTAGTCCTTATTAGATTTCAACCCATTTTGTCAATTTCATCTTAACCCTAACCCTAACCCCAGCCATAACTCTAATTCTACGGATGAGTGTTTATGTTTTGACTAAAGCTGTTCAAATTCGTCAATAAAGTATTATTAGGCTAATCCTGATGTATTCCTTATTAAATTTCAACCCATTTTAACAATCTCACCTTAACCCTAACCCTAACCCTAACCCTAGCCATAACTTAGTTGTAAGGGTTGAGTGTTTATGTTTTGACTAAGGCTGTTCAAATTTGTCAATAAAGTATTTTTAGGCTAATCTTTATGTAGTCCTTATTAAATTTCAACCCATTTTCTCAATCTCATCTTAACCCTTACCCTAACTCTAACCGTAGCCATAACCCTAATTATAAGGGTTGAGTGTTTATGTTTTGACTAAGGCTGTTCAAATTTGTCACTAAAGTATTTTTAGGCGAATCCTAATGTAGTCCTTATTAATTTTCAACCCATTTTGTCAATTTCATCTTAACCGTATCTCTAACCCTAACTCTAACCCTAATTGTAAGGATGAGTGTTTATGTTTTGACTAAAGCTGTTCAAATTTGTAAATAAAGTAATTTTAGGGTAATCCCAATTTTGTCTTTATTGAATTTCAACCCATTTTGTCAATTTCATTTTAAGCTTAACCTTAACCATAACCCTAACCCTAGCCATAACCCTAATTGTAAGGATGAGTGTTTATATTTTGACCAAGGCTGTTCAAATTTGTCACTAAAGTATTTTTAGGCTAATCCTAATGTAGTCCTTATTAAATTTCAACCCATTTTGTCAATCTCACATTTAACCCTAACCCTAACCCTAACCCTAACGCTAGCCATAACCCTCATTGTAAGGGTTAAGTGTTTATGTTTTGATAAAGGCTGTTCAAAATTGTCAATAAATTATTTTTAGTCTAATCCTAATAAAGTCCTTATTAAATTTCAACCCATTTTGTCAATCTCATCTTAATCCTAAACCTCACCCTAACCCTAGCCATAACCCTAATTGTAAGGATGAGTGTTTATGTTTTAACTAAGGCTGTTAAAATTTGTCAACAAAGTATTTTTAGGCTAATCCTAATGTAGTTCTTATTAAATTTTAACCCATTTTGTCAATCTAATCTTCACCCTCACCCTAACCCTAGCCATAACCCTAATTGTAAGGGTTGAGTGTTTATGTTTTGATAAAGGCTGTTCAAATTTGTCAATGAAGTATTTTTAGGCTTATCCTAATGTAGTCCTCATTAAATTTCAACCCATTTTGTCAATCTCATCTTAACCCTAACCCTAACCCTAGCCATAACCCTAATTGTAAGGATGAGTGTTTATGTTTTGACTAAGGCTGTTCAAATTTGTCAATAAAGTATTTTCCGACTAATCCTAATGTAGTCTTTATTAATTTTCAACCCATTTTGTCAATCTCATCCTAACCCTAACCCTAACCCTAGCCATAACCCTCATTGTAAGGGTTGAGTGTTTATGTTTTGAAAAAGGCTGTTCAAAATTGTCAATGAAGTATTTTTAGGCTAATCCTAATGTAGTCCTTATTAAATTTCAACCCATTTTGTCAATCTCATCTTAACCCTAACCCTAACAATAACCCTAACCTAGACATAACCCTAATTGTAAGGATGAGTGTTTATGTTTTGACTAAGGCTGTTGAAATTTGTCAATAAAGTATTTTTAGACTAATCCTAATGTAGTCCTTATTAATTTTCAACCCATTTTGTTAATCTCATCTTAACCCTAACCCTAACCCTAACCCTAACCCTAGCCATAACCCTAATTGTTAGGATGAGTGTTTATGTTTTGACTAAGGCTCATCAAATTTGTCACTAAAGTATTTTTAGGCGAATCCTAAAGTAGTCCTTATTAATTTTCAACCCATTTTGTCAATTTCATCTTAACCCTGTCTCTAACCCTAACTCTAACCCTAATTGTAAGGATGAGTGTTTATGTTTTGACTAAAGCTGTTCAAATTTGTAAATAAAGTAATTTTAGGGTAATCCCAATTTTGTCTTTATTGAATTTCAACCCATTTTGTCAGTTTCATTTTAAGCTTAACCTTAACCATAACCCTAACCCTAGCTATAACTCTAATTGTAAGGATGAGTGTTTATATTTTGACCAAGGCTGTTCAAATTTGTCACTAAAGTATTTTTAGGCTAATCCTAATGTAGTCCTTATTAAATTTCAACCCATTTTGTCAATCTCACATTTAACCCTAACCCTAACCCTAACGCTACCCATAACCCTCATTGTAAGGGTTAAGTGTTTATGTTTTGATAAAGGCTGTTCAAAATTGCCAATAAAGTATTTTTAGTCTAATCCTAATAAAGTCCTTATTAAATTTCAACCCATTTTGTCAATCTCATCTTAATCCTAACCCTCACCCTAACCCTAGCCATAACCCTCATTGTAAGGATGAGTGTTTATGTTTTAACTAAGGCTGTTAAAATTTGTCAACAAAGTATTTTTAGGCTAATCCTAATGCAGTCCTTATTAAATTTTAACCCATTTTGTCAATCTAATCTTCACCCTAACCCTAACCCTAGCCATAACCCTAATTGTAAGGGTTGAGTGTTTATGTTTTGATAAAGGCTGTTCAAATTTGTCAATGAAGTATTTTTAGGCTTATCCTAATGTAGTCCTCATTAAATTTCAACCCATTTTGTCAATCTCATCTTAACCCTAACCCTAACCCTAGCCATAACCCTAATTGTAAGGATGAGTGTTTATGTTTTGACTAAGGCTGTTCAAATTTGTCAATAAAGTATTTTCCGACTAATCCTAATGTAGTCCTTATTAATTTTCAACCCATTTTGTCAATCTCATCCTAACCCTAACCCTAACCTTAGCCATAACCCTCATTGTGGTTGAGTGTTTATGTTTTGATAAAGGCTGTTCAAAATTGTCAATGAAGTATTTTTAGGCTAATCCTAATGTAGTCCTTATTAAATTTCAACCCATTTTGTCAATCTCATCTTAACCCTAACCCTAACAATAACCCTAACCTAGACATAACCCTAATTGTAAGGATGAGTCTTTATATTTTCACTAAAGCTGTTGAAATTTGTCAATAAAGTATTTTTTAGACTAATCCTAATGTAGTCCTCATTAAATTTCAACCCATTTTGTCAATCTCATCTTAACCCTAACCCTAACCCTAGCCATAACCATAATTGTAAGGATGAGTGTTTATGTTTTGACTAAGGCTGTTCAAATTTGTCAATAAAGTATTTTCAGACTAATCCTAATGTAGTCCTTATGAATTTTCAACCCATTTTGTTAATCTCATCTTAACCCTAACCCTAACCCTAACCCTAACCCTAACCCTAACCCTAGCCATAACCCTAATTGTTAGGATGAGTGTTTATGTTTTGACTAAGGCTCATCAAATTTGTCACTAAAGTATTTTTAGGCGAATGCTAATGTAGTCCTTATTAATTTTCAACCCATTTTGTCAATTTCATCTTAACCCTATCTCTAACCCTAACTCTAACCCTAATTGTAAGAATGAGTGTTTATGTTTTGACTAAAGCTGTTCAAATTTGTAAATAAAGTAATTTTAGGGTAATCCCAATTTTGTCTTTATTGAATTTCAACCCATTTTGTCAGTTTCATTTTAAGCTTAACCTTAACCATAACCCTAACCCTAGCTATAACTCTAATTGTAAGGATGAGTGTTTATATTTTGACCAAGGCTGTTCAAATTTGTCACTAAAGTATTTTTAGGCTAATCCTAATGTAGTCCTTATTAAATTTCAACCCATTTTGTCAATCTCACATTTAACCCTAACCCTAACCCTAACCCTAACGCTACCCATAACCCTCATTGTAAGGGTTAAGTGTTTATGTTTTGATAAAGGCTGTTCAAAATTGCCAATAAAGTATTTTTAGTCTAATCCTAATAAAGTCCTTATTAAATTTCAACCCATTTTGTCAATCTCATCTTAATCCTAACCCTCACCCTAACCCTAGCCATAACCCTCATTGTAAGGATGAGTGTTTATGTTTTAACTAAGGCTGTTAAAATTTGTCAACAAAGTATTTTTAGGCTAATCCTAATGCAGTCCTTATTAAATTTTAACCCATTTTGTCAATCTAATCTTCACCCTAACCCTAACCCTAGCCATAACCCTAATTGTAAGGGTTGAGTGTTTATGTTTTGATAAAGGCTGTTCAAATTTGTCAATGAAGTATTTTTAGGCTTATCCTAATGTAGTCCTCATTAAATTTCAACCCATTTTGTCAATCTCATCTTAACCCTAACCCTAACCCTAGCCATAACCCTAATTGTAAGGATGAGTGTTTATGTTTTGACTAAGGCTGTTCAAATTTGTCAATAAAGTATTTTCCGACTAATCCTAATGTAGTCCTTATTAATTTTCAACCCATTTTGTCAATCTCATCCTAACCCTAACCCTAACCTTAGCCATAACCCTCATTGTGGTTGAGTGTTTATGTTTTGATAAAGGCTGTTCAAAATTGTCAATGAAGTATTTTTAGGCTAATCCTAATGTAGTCCTTATTAAATTTCAACCCATTTTGTCAATCTCATCTTAACCCTAACCCTAACAATAACCCTAACCTAGACATAACCCTAATTGTAAGGATGAGTCTTTATATTTTCACTAAAGCTGTTGAAATTTGTCAATAAAGTATTTTTTAGACTAATCCTAATGTAGTCCTCATTAAATTTCAACCCATTTTGTCAATCTCATCTTAACCCTAACCCTAACCCTAGCCATAACCATAATTGTAAGGATGAGTGTTTATGTTTTGACTAAGGCTGTTCAAATTTGTCAATAAAGTATTTTCAGACTAATCCTAATGTAGTCCTTAGGAATTTTCAACCCATTTTGTTAATCTCATCTTAACCCTAACCCTAACCCTAACCCTAACCCTAACCCTAACCCTAGCCATAACCCTAATTGTTAGGATGAGTGTTTATGTTTTGACTAAGGCTCATCAAATTTGTCACTAAAGTATTTTTAGGCGAATGCTAATGTAGTCCTTATTAATTTTCAACCCATTTTGTCAATTTCATCTTAACCCTATCTCTAACCCTAACTCTAACCCTAATTGTAAGAATGAGTGTTTATGTTTTGACTAAAGCTGTTCAAATTTGTAAATAAAGTAATTTTAGGGTAATCCCAATTTTGTCTTTATTGAATTTCAACCCATTTTGTCAATTTCATTTTAAGCTTAACCTTAACCATAACCTTAACCCTAGCCATAACTCTAATTGTAAGGATGAATGTTTATATTTTGACCAAGGCTGTTCAAATTTGTCACTAAAGTATTTTTAGGCTAATCCTAATGTAGTCCTTATTAAATTTCAACCCATTTTGTCAATCTCACATTTAACCCTAACCCTAACCCTAACCCTAACGCTAGCCATAACCCTCATTGTAAGGGTTAAGTGTTTATGTTTTGATAAAGGCTGTTCAAAATTGTCAATAAAGTATTTTTAGTCTAATCCTAATAAAGTCCTTATTAAATTTCAACCCATTTTGTCAATCTCATCTTAATCCTAACCCTCACCCTAACCCTAGCCATAACCCTAATTGTAAGGATGAGTGTTTATGTTTTAACTAAGGCTGTTCAAATTTGTCAACAAAGTATTTTTAGGCTAATCCTAATGTAGTTCTTATTAAATTTCAACCCATTTTGTCAATCTCATCTTAACCCTAACCCTAACCCTAGCCATAACCCTAATTGTAAGGATGAGTGTTTATGTTTTGACTAAGGCTGTTCAAATTTGTCAATAAAGTATTTTCCGACTAATCCTAATGTAGTCCTTATTAATTTTCAACCCATTTTGTCAATCTCATCCTAACCCTAACCCTAACCCTAGCCATAACCCTCATTGTAAGGGTTGAGTGTTTATGTTTTGAAAAAGGCTGTTCAAAATTGTCAATGAAGTATTTTTAGGCTAATCCTAATGTAGTCCTTATTAAATTTCAACCCATTTTGTCAATCTCATCCTAACCCTAACCCTAACCCTAACCCTAGCCATAACCCTAGTTGTAAGGGTTGAGTGTTTATGTTTTGATAAAGGCTGTTCAAAATTGTCAATGAAGTATTTTTAGGCTAATCCTAATGTAGTCCTTATTAAATTTCAACCCATTTTGTCAATCTCATCTTAACCCTAACCCTAACAATAACCCTAACCTAGACATAACCCTAATTGTAAGGATGAGTGTTTATATTTTGACTAAGGCTGTTGAAATTTGTCAATAAAGTATTTTTAGACTAATCCTAATGTAGTCCTTATTAATTTTCAACCCATTTTGTTAATCTTATCTTAACCCTAACCCTAACCCTAACCCTAACCCTAACCCTAGCCATAACCCTAATTGTTAGGATGAGTGTTTATGTTTTGACTAAGGCTCATCAAATTTGTCACTAAAGTATTTTTAGGCGAATCCTAATGTAGTCCTTATTAATTTTCAACCCATTTTGTCAATTTCATCTTAACCCTATCTCTAACCCTAACTCTAACCCTAATTGTAAGAATGAGTGTTTATGTTTTGACTAAAGCTGTTCAAATTTGTAAATAAAGTAATTTTAGGGTAATCCCAATTTTGTCTTTATTGAATTTCAACCCATTTTGTCAATTTCATTTTAAGCTTAACCTTAACCATAACCTTAACCCTAGCCATAACTCTAATTGTAAGGATGAGTGTTTATATTTTGACCAAGGCTGTTCAAATTTGTCACTAAAGTATTTTTAGGCTAATTCTGATGTAGTCCTTATTAAATTTCAACCCATTTTGTCAATCTCACATTTAACCCTAACCCTAACCCTAACCCTAACGCTAGCCATAACAATCATTGTAAGGGTTAAGTGTTTATGTTTTGATAAAGGCTGTTCAAAATTGTCAATAAAGTATTTTTAGTCTAATCCTAATAAAGTCCTTATTAAATTTCAACCCATTTTGTCAATCTCATCTTAATCCTAACCCTCACCCTAACCCTAGCCATAACCCTCATTGTAAGGATGAGTGTTTATGTTTTAATTAAGGCTGTTAAAATTTGTCAACAAAGTATTTTTAGGCTAATCCTAATGTAGTCCTTATTAAATTTTAACCCATTTTGTCAATCTAATCTTCACCCTCACCCTAACCCTAGCCATAACCCTAATTGTAAGGGTTGAGTGTTTATGTTTTGATAAAGGCTATTCAAATTCGTCAATGAAGTATTTTTAGGCTTATCCTAATGTAGTCCTCATTAAATTTCAACCCATTTTGTCAATCTCATCTTAACCCTAACCCTAACCCTAGCCATAACCCTAATTGTAAGGATAAGTGTTTATGTTTTGACTAAGGCTGTTCAAATTTGTCAATAAAGTATTTTCCGACTAATCCTAATGTAGTCCTTATTAATTTTCAACCCATTTTGTCAATCTCATCCTAACCCTAACCCTAACCCTAGCCATAACCCTAGTTGTAAGGGTTGAGTGTTTATGTTTTGATAAAGGCTGTTCAAAATTGTCAATGAAGTATTTTTAGGCTAATCCTAATGTAGTCCTTATTAAATTTCAACCCATTATGTCAATCTCATCTTAACCCTAACCCTAACAATAACCCTAACCTAGACATAACCCTAATTGTAAGGATGAGTGTTTATATTTTGACTAAGGCTGTTGAAATTTGTCAATAAAGTATTTTTAGACTAATCCTAATGTAGTCCTCATTAAATTTCAACCCATTTTGTCAATCTCATCTTAACCCTAACCCTAACCCTAGCCATAACCCTAATTGTAAGGATGAGTGTTTATGTTTTGACTAAGGCTGTTCAAATTTGTCAATAAAGTATTTTCAGACTAATCCTAATGTAGTCCTTATTAATTTTCAACCCATTTTGTTAATCTCATCTTAACCCTAACCCTAACCCTAACCCTAACCCTAACCCTAACCCTAACCCTAGCCATAACCCTAATTGTTAGGATGAGTGTTTATGTTTTGACTAAGGCTCATCAAATTTGTCACTAAAGTATTTTTAGGCGAATCCTAATGTAGTCCTTATTAATTTTCAACCCATTTTGTCAATTTCATCTTAACCCTATCTCTAACCCTAACTCTAACCCTAATTGTAAGGATGAGTGTTTATGTTTTGACTAAAGCTGTTCAAATTTGTAAATAAAGTAATTTTAGGGTAATCCCAATTTTGTCTTTATTGAATTTCAACCCATTTTGTCAATTTCATTTTAAGCTTAACCTTAACCATAACCTTAACCCTAGATATAACTCTAATTGTAAGGATGAGTGTTTATATTTTGACCAAGGCTGTTCAAATTTGTTACTAAAGTATTTTTAGGCTAATCCTAATGTAGTCCTTATTAAATTTCAACCCATTTTGTCAATCTCACATTTAACCCTAACCCTAACCCTAACCCTAACGCTAGCCATAACAATCATTGTAAGGGTTAAGTGTTTATGTTTTGATAAAGGCTGTTCAAAATTGTCAATAAAGTATTTTTAGTCTAATCCTAATAAAGTCCTTATTAAATTTCAACCCATTTTGTCAATCTCATCTTAATCCTAACCCTCACCCTAACCCTAGCCATAACCCTCATTGTAAGGATGAGTGTTTATGTTTTGACTAAGGCTGTTAAAATTTGTCAACAAAGTATTTTTAGGCTTATCCTAATGTAGTCCTTATTAAATTTTAACCCATTTTGTCAATCTCATCTTAACCCTAACCCTAACAATAACCCTAACCTAGACATAACCCTAATTGTAAGGATGAGTGTTTATATTTTGACTAAGGCTGTTAAAATTTGTCAACAAAGTATTTTTAGGCTTATCCTAATGTAGTCCTTATTAAATTTTAACCCATTTTGTCAATCTTATCTTCACCCTAACCCTAACCCTAGCCATAACCCTAATTGTAAGGGTTGAGTGTTTATGTTTTGATAAAGGCTGTTCAAATTTGTCAATGAAGTATTTTTAGGCTTATCCTAATGTAGTCCTCATTAAATTTCAACCCATTTTGTCAATCTCATCTTAACCCTAACCCTAACCCTAGCCATAACCCTAATTGTAAGGATGAGTGTTTATGTTTTGACTAAGGCTGTTCAAATTTGTCAATAAAGTATTTTCCGACTAATCCTAATGTAGTCCTTATTAATTTTCAACCCATTTTGTCAATCTCATCCTAACCCTAACCCTAACCCTAGCCATAACCCTAGTTGTAAGGGTTGAGTGTTTATGTTTTGATAAAGGCTGTTCAAAATTGTCAATGAAGTATTTTTAGGCTAATCCTAATGTAGTCCTTATTAAATTTCAACCCATTTTGTCAATCTCATCTTAACCCTAACCCTAACAATAACCCTAACCTAGACATAACCCTAATTGTAAGGATGAGTGTTTATATTTTGACTAAGGCTGTTGAAATTTGTCAATAAAGTATTTTTAGACTAATCCTAATGTAGTCCTTATTAATTTTCAACCCATTTTGTTAATCTTATCTTAACCCTAACCCTAACCCTAACCCTAACCCTAGCCATAACCCTAATTGTTAGGATGAGTGTTTATGTTTTGACTAAGGCTGTTCAAATGTGTCAATAAAGTATTTTTAGACTAATCCTAATGTAGTCCTTATTAAATTTCAACCCATTTTGTCAATCTCATCTTAACCCTAACCCTAACCCTAGCCATAACCCTAGTTGTGAGGATGAGTGTTTATATTTTGACTAAGGCTGTTCAAATTTCTCAATAAAGTATTTTTCGACTAATCCTAATGTAGTCCTTATTAATTTTCAACCCATTTTGTCAATCTCATCTAAACCCTAACCCTAACCCTTACCCTAACCCTAACCCTAACCCTAGCCATAACCCTAATTATTAGGATGAGTGTTTATGTTTTGACTTAGGCTGTTCAAATTTGTCAATAAAGTATTTTTAGGCTAATCCTAATGTAGTCCTTATTAGATTTCAACCCATTTTGTCAATTTCATCTTAACCCTAACCCTAACCCCAGCCATAACTCTAATTGTACGGATGAGTGTTTATGTTTTGACTAAAGCTGTTCAAATTCGTCAATAAAGTATTATTAGGCTAATCCTGATGTATTCCTTATTAAATTTCAACCCATTTTAACAATCTCACCTTAACCCTAACCCTAACCCTAACCCTAGCCATAACTTAGTTGTAAGGGTTGAGTGTTTATGTTTTGACTAAGGCTGTTCAAATTTGTCAATAAAGTATTTTTAGGCTAATCTTTATGTAGTCCTTATTAAATTTCAACCCATTTTCTCAATCTCATCTTAACCCTAACCCTAACTCTAATCGTAGCCATAACCCTAATTGTAAGGGTTGAGTGTTTATGTTTTGACTAAGGCTGTTCAAATTTGTCACTAAAGTATTTTTAGGCGAATCCTAATGTAGTCCTTATTAATTGTCAACCCATTTTGTCAATTTCATCTTAACCCTATCTCTAACCCTAACTCTAACCCTAATTGTAAGGATGAGTGTTTATGTTTTGACTAAAGCTGTTCAAATTTGTAAATAAAGTAATTTTAGGGTAATCCCAATTTTGTCTTTATTGAATTTCAACCCATTTTGTCAATTTCATTTTAAGCTTAACCTTAACCATAACCCTAACCCTAGCCATAACTCTAATTGTAAGGATGAGTGTTTATATTTTGACCAAGGCTGTTCAAATTTGTCACTAAAGTATTTTTAGGCTAATCCTAATGTAGTCCTTATTAAATTTCAACCCATTTCGTCTATCTCACATTTAACCCTAACCCTAACCCTAACCCTAACGCTAGCCATAACCCTCATTGTAAGGGTTAAGTGTTTATGTTTTGATAAAGGCTGTTCAAAATTGTCAATAAAGTATTTTTAGTCTAATCCTAATAAAGTCCTTATTAAATTTCAACCCATTTTGTCAATCTCATCTTAATCCTAACCCTCACCCAAACCCTAGCCATAACCCTAATTGTAAGGATGAGTGTTTATGTTTTAACTAAGGCTGTTAAAATTTGTCAACAAAGTATTTTTAGGCTAATCCTAATGTAGTCCTTATTAAATTTTAACCCATTTTGTCAATCTAATCTTCACCCTAACCCTAACCCTAGCCATAACCCTAATTGTAAGGGTTGAGTGTTTATGTTTTGATAAAGGCTGTTCAAATTTGTCAATGAAGTATTTTTAGGCTTATCCTAATGTAGTCCTCATTAAATTTCAACCCATTTTGTCAATCTCATCTTAACCCTAACCCTAACCCTAGCCATAACCCTAATTGTAAGGATGAGTGTTTATGTTTTGACTACGGCTGTTCAAATTTGTCAATAAAGTATTTTCCGACTAATCCTAATGTAGTCCTTATTAATTTTCAACCCATTTTGTCAATCTCATCCTAACCCTAACCCTAACCCTAGCCATAACCCTCATTGTAAGGGTTGAGTGTTTATGTTTTGATAAAGTCTGTTCAAAATTGTCACTGAAGTATTTTTAGGCTAATCCTAATGTAGTCCTTATTAAATTTCAACCCATTTTGTCAATCTGATCTTAACCCTATCCCTAACCCTAACCCTAACCCTAGCCAAAAACTCTAATTGTAAGGATGAGTGTTTAAGTTTTGACTAAGGCTGTTCAAATTTGTCAATAAAGTATTTTCCGACTTATCCTAATGTAGTCCTTATTAAATTTCAACCCATTTTGTCAATCTCATATTAACCCTAACCCTAACCCTAGCCATAACCCTAATTGTAAGGATGAGTGTTTATGTTTTGACTAAAGCTGTTCAAATTTGTAAATAAAGTATCTTTAAGCTAATCCCAATTTAGTCTCTATTAAATTTCAACCCATTTTGTCAATCTCATTTTAAGCCTAGCCTTAACCATAACCATAACCCTAGCCATAACTCTAATTGTAAGGATGAGAGTTTATGTTTTGACTAAGGCTGTTCAAATTTGTCAATTAAGTATTTTTAGGCTAATTCTTATGTAGTTCTCATTAAATTTCAACCCATTTTGTCAATCTCATCTTCACCCTAACCCTAACCCTAACCATAGCCATAACCCTAATTGTAAGGATGAGTGTTTATGTTTTGACTACGGCTGTTTAAATTTGTCAATAAAGTATTTTTAGGCAAACCCGATTGTAGCACTTATCCCATTTCAATCCTTTTTGTAAATTTTATCTTAACCCTAACTCTAATCCTAACCCTAGCTCCCACCCTAATTGTCATGCTGAGTGTTTGTGACAAATGCTGTTCGAATGTGTCAATAAAGTATCATTAGGTTAACCTTTGGTAGACAATGGCGGATCTAGAACTTTTTATAAGGGGGGAGCCGCTGACTGACCTAAGGGTGCCCGCTCCAGTCATGCTATACTGATTCCCTATATAATCCACCATATTTTTCACACGACAGGGGGCCTTTCACTTGTCTAACATTCTTTCATTTACTGAATCTTTTATCGACCACACATTATCTCTCACTTTTAATTCTCTTACTCACTCGGTTTAGTATTCTTTCTTTCATTTGTTTGCTATGTTTATTCCTCTAACAATCATCTTGCTTCATCCCTCGTGTGTCCAGTCTATTTGGTGTTTACCCTTGTTTTCCGATACTCTGTCGTTCTCCAATACGGTCTTTCTATTTCACCCATACGATGTGTCTCGCCCTCCATTCATCCACTCACTCATCCATTTATTCAGTCACCACACTCCCTCTCTGGTTTATGCATACAGTATCTCGTTAATTCATACAGTCTCTTGATCATCCATACAGTCTCTTGATCATCCATACAGTCTCTTGATCATCCATACAGTCTTCTGTTCAACAGTACATTCTCTCGTTCATCCTAAAACCATATCGCCCACACTGTCAGAGTAGAACGAGGGGGAAAGATGGCGATGAAAGAGACAGAAGAAATGAAAATAAAGAGGTAATGAACGAAAAGATAAAAGCAGTCAGGAGAGACAAACGAAGAGAAGTTAAAAGATACATACTAAGAGAGGTGCCATTTTTTCCAAATAATTCTTCAGAGCTATACCAAGTCTGTAAGAATATTTCCCAATCTTTAGGCGTATGGCTACGACATTGTTTGAAGCGCTCTTATTATGGTTATGCAATATTGCAGACAATTATCGAGGATACCACCGCCGACCATTATTATGGAAAACTTGATTTTCTTTCTATTAGTTAGCTTCATTAGGGGTAGGAAAACAACTTTATAATGTAAATTTATATTTTCATCTGAATGGATCTAATGTACGTTGTGGTATTAACAATTTGACTTGTTAGCATTTCAACTTTGAGGACGGAATCTTGTTATTTTGCTTCAATAATTTCAATGTTTTGCTATTTAATTGAAAATTTTACTTTAAATGAATTAAAAATGTTGATTTATTTTTATAATAATGATGAGTTTTGATTCAATTGATCATTTAATATTATAATAATTGAAATTATTCAATATTTCTTTTAAGTATTTTGTTTCATATACCAGACACTCAGATGATAATATTGTAACATAAATGAAAAGGTTTGGAGGTACCTTCTTGTCGAAATAGACAGAGACTTCAAAATGTTTAAAAATCACAGTGATTAAATGAAACATTGCACCTATATCATGTATATGTAAGTTCATTTCTGAAAAGAAATTGAGGTCTTTTTAAATTTAAAAACCTAACCCCCCTCCCCCGATCCTTTTTTTTCTCTTTTTTCTACTTAAGTTTAATGGTCGTTTCCTAGCAATTTTTAGTCCTGAATATCTCAGTTGTTAAGATGCATCGCACTTACGTATATCAAATTAAGGGAGAATATATCTCCCAGTTGATACGATAGTCCAGTATTATTTCCTATCCTCATTTCCTTGATAAAAGGGTTCCAATTGGTGAATTGAAATCATCCTTCGTAAAATGTCCGGTCATTTCACAGCGGTATCATACTTTAACTTTGTTTAAACCTGTTTATTTACTTTTTACCTTAATTATCTATCCCTTATAATTTTTTTAAGCTATGTACTTGTATTCAGGTATCACAGATACAGTATTTGAATAATTTATTGGAACTATTATATATTGTAATTCTTCACCCTTTTCACTTTATATATATAAATTCTGTTGTCATTAAAAGTTTAAATAAAAAAAATACTGAACTCCGAGGAAAATTCAAAACGGAAAGTCGCTAATCAAATGGCAAAATAAAAACAGAAAACTCATAAAACGAATGGACAACAACTGTCATATTCCTGGCTTGGTACAGGTATTTTCTTATGTATAAAATGGTGGATTGAACCTGGTTTTATAATGCTAAACCTCTCACTTGTATGAGAGTCGCATCAAATTCCAATAGTTATTATTTGCTACTAGACGTGTTTCGAACATGTATATACTCAATGCTGATGTTGACAAATTATACTTCAAATGTTGGGACTGTGTCACAAATGTGATTATCGATTAAAACAGGTAAAAATCAATTTGAGTGATGGTACATATAGATTCCGTCACTGCAAAAGTGTGTCACGATAATTCTTCACTCGAGACAGTTAAATTTTATCATTTAAAGCGCGAGGTTTGTCGAGCTTTTCAAATAATTTAAACTTAACTGTTGAGAGTTGAGAAATATCGTAATATACGAGTTATTGTGTCGGAATCTGGTTTGCTACTGATTTTGTTCATCTTTGTTTTCATAATATGCGATGTCATCAGGCATGGATCCTTTTTGTCATGACGTCACAATAAGAAAATTTAAAAGAAACCAAGATATTTGTCGTCATAATCAAATTTAGGCTTATCATTTGCTGAGAACAGATATTTCACAAGTGAAGAGAAATATTTTTCTCTCACCTCAAGAAATGTAAATATAGCACAAAAATTAGAGAACCAGACATATCACACTCTTCTTTGTTCACTGAAATTTGAATAATCATTTACTGATATCAGTGCTTCAGATTATAGAATTGGAAAGGTGTACGTGTTCGCAGGTGAAAGAGTAGATGGTTTTTCTAATATGCACTTCTAGATTTTAACAAAATCAAATAATAAGTCAGTTTGATTTTTTACTTTATTAATTACTTTATCAATCTGTCACTCCAATACTGAATCTCGTCCTGAAAATGCACGAAACAATTTGGTACTAGAAGAAAAACGAACAATATTCAATCAATCTCTGCAAAACCCATACAAATCTCTACAGGTTGCATTTCTATAAATATTTACAATGCATTTTCCCATAGGAATTCCCTTTACGGCTAAAACTGTACCACTTTTACTACAAAGTTTTGAAAAAAATCATATCCGAGAATGGAAAGTTCATATGCACTTCTATTTTTTTCAAAGGTCAAAATATAGGGCTGTGCGTCATATTTTCAACGTGTATATGTCCCGAGTTTAAACTAACACTAAATTTCTTAACTACCCCTACCTCGACTGTAGGGTTACCACAGATTTCAATATAAACAATATTCACATGTATATTTACTGGTAACATTCCCAAGTTATGTCTCTATGAGATGCAACCTACAGATCAGAACTGGGAACCAGTATGTAAACAAAATTAGTTATCTATGAATATTCTAAATCTCCCCAAAAGAGGCGTGGTTTGAGAAACAGCTGTATTTACTAAGTGCAATCTATACAAATATTTATTCAAATAGAAAACTCTCTAAAAACACTTTTCCTCATATAAATACTCACTTATCAGAATTATAGTCTTTTGGGTTATCACTGCATATACTCTGAGTTTTCTTTTACTGTAAAATTTATACCCCCTCCCCTGTTTCAATTTTTTAGAGAATTTGAAAACAAGACTTTTATGGGCTTTGCTCATTGTTGAAGGCCGTACGGTGACCTATAGTTGTTAATGTCTGTGTCATTTTGGTCTTTTGTAGATAGTTGTCTCATTGGCAATCATACCTCATCTTCTTTTTTATATTTAATTATTGTCAGCTTACCCTTTTTGCATGTTTTCTGACATAAAATGCCTAGAACTGGTTTAAAACTGTTCTGATAACATATTAAAAGCATTTTAGAATACTGTAAATGTAATGTTTAGCAGTCAAGCATTCCAACATTCAAGATTAAATAAATTATCCAAACCTGCCCCTGTCTCCAGTCCACATCTTACTGTATACCTATTTGTCAATAAAAGTTCACATTTTCTGCCTCAAATGGTCAGTTCAGAATTCTTGTCACAACAGTATCATCTGTAACCATATATCTGACACAATTTAGCTAATATATGAACTAGAAGTGTTAAAACAAAGCCATAATTGCAATAGTTGTATGTATGCAGATACCAGTCTGATGTATAAATTCCCTTAAAATGTATACATGTTATAGAGATGACTTCTAACATCTAATTTTTGCATAACTTCCAAGTACAATTATTAGTTTCTATATAAAGACCTTTAAAATCATAAATCAGCTTTTACAAGTTAAATTATTTGTTTTGTGACCCAGGGGGTAGGCAACTTTCTCTGTTTTTCCCCCTGGGGTCTCAAATTTCCTAAATTGTTCTGCTATTTTTAGCAATATGGAATATTTAGTACATATTCAGGATATAACACACTATTGAAAGTTTTGTTGAGATATTTTTATATTTCTAGCTTGTATTTTTTATGCGACGGTGACAAAAACGCAGATTTAGGTGTTACGGCTTACTTTTGGGTTATCGACAGGACAAAAACACCCCACTCATAATATTCAGGAAGTATCTATGAGTTTCAATGACTGCGAAGAGTAAATATAAGCACTTCTACACAATTTAACATACAAATATGCATATATTATGAATTTATTTTGCATTTAGGCCTTTAAGTAATCTATGCGTACTGTAAACTGTGAATTTATGCTGAGTCATCATATTTAAGGCCCAGGATTTTATCAATCTTCATGAAATTTTTATAAAAACTTCATATTTGAGTTTGAGTTAATTTCATTAATATCTGTGAGATGAACCAAATTTGGTTAAATTCTGTATGTTCTCTTATTTCACACAATAAAGGTTGCATTTCTATAAATATTTTCAATGCATTTTCCCATAGGAACTCCCTTTACGGCTAAAACTGTACCACTTTTACTACAAAGTTTTGAAAACGTTTAAATGCCCCGAATTTCTAAGAGTTTAAACTAACACTAAATTTCTTAACTACTCCTACCTAGACTGTAGGGTCACCACAGATTTCAATATAAACAATATTCACATGTATATTTACTGGTAACATTCCCAAGTTATGTCTCTATGAGATGCAACCTACAGATCAGAACTGGGAACCAGTATGTAAACAAAATTAATTATCTATGAATATTCTAAATCTTCCCAAAAGAGGCGTGTTTTTTGTACATTATATTCTTTCTGCCCTTGCTCTACACGTAGCTTAAGTTTATGGTGTCAATAGAGAATAATGAATGGAGAACGACAAATGTTTTTTCTAATTTTATATAAATGACAATATCCAGGAGGAATCTTCTGTCATACCTGGTCAATTGAAGGCAGTAAATTAAACTGTTGAACATCATCGTCATGATGATGTTTTCCTAAGAAACTATTACGTGTTAACCGGATATGATTCCTGCTTAAGTATGCGATGCCGATATTTGGATAAACATTATGCCCGGTGCTCCGTTTCTGGTCTGAATATGGCTCGGAAAGCTTTAAATTACCGCTAACGCGTCGGGCATTTTATCCGGTACCAAGACAGAAAAATGGCCATTGTTATATTTTAGTTCGTTTATGTGTGTGTTACATTTTAATGCTGTGTGTCTGTTGTTTCGAAGTTCTCTTATATTTGATGCGTGTCCCTCAGTTTTAGTTTGTAACCCGGATTTTTTTTTCTTTCAATCGATTTATGAATGCAACTTTTTCAAGTAGTTGTCGAGGATGTGTCTTTGTCCAAAAGGTGAAATTTTTTTATATAGAACCCTTACAAAAAAATTTACAATTTAAGTTTAAACTTTTTTTGCTTTTGTTAACAATGATAGTTCATGTAAACACAACAGATGTCTTTTTCCAAAGATCCTCTGAGTTATTTTGTTGGGTTGAGCAAGTCACATTTTACTTGAAAATAATATAAAGGTTATTAGTATTTTCTTTAGTAGGTATTAACAGATTACTAGTATTATATATAAAATGTTAAAAAATATACAAAGGAAGAAAGGTTACAAGGTATATCATTTTTATTCTTTATTGATTATTTATTATCGAATATTTGTTCCATAAGGAATATTTAGTAAAAATTATTCATGGTAAAGTTTTCAAAGTGACGTTTGTTATAAGAAATACATAAACACGACCATCAACACAAATAAAGGCAACAGTAGTATACCGCTGTTCAAAACTCATAAATCCATGGACAAAAAACAAAATCGGGGTAACAAACTAAAACCGAGGGAAACGCATTAAATATAAGAGGAGAACAACGACAGAACACTAAAATGTAACACACATAGACAAAATCCAACATGAATAACAAATATAACATATATATATAACATCAAAACCAAATACATGAATTTGGGATAGACAAGTACCGTGACACGTCTTATCGCAATGTGAATTTACACTAAAAAATAAGAGAAAACAAACGACACAACGTTATAATGTAATACACACAGAAACGAACTATAATATAACAATGGCCACATTCCTGACTTGGTACAGGGCATTTTTAAAGGAAAAAATGGTGGGTTGAACCTGGTTTTGTGACATGCCAAACCTCGCACTTTTATGGCCATGTGAAATATAACATCAAAATGACAACACAGGACTACAATATAAATAAATTGGAGAACACAATTGACAAAGAATCACACGAACAATAGCCAACAAAAGGCAACAAGTTCAAAATTTTAATACGCCAGAAGTGTATTTTGTCCACACAAGACCTACGTGTGACGCCCAGATACAAAAATTTGAAAGCCGAAACGAGTACAAAGTTGAACAGCATCGAGGACCAAAAGATCAAAAAGGTTGTGCCAAAAACGGCAAAGGGTTTTCTGTTAGTTACCAGAATATCCCTATAATTTAGAATAATTTATACTTTTGCAAACAGTAAATTTTATAAAATGAATATTCAAAAGATGTACATGATAAAACTGAAGTATTAACTAATTACAGGAAACAACTGAAATACATTTAAATAACCAGACATTTGAAACACAAAAGTAGACACATCCGAATAAGTTTAAACCTCTACCCCAAGTGACGTCATATTTGAAACTGAAAAATGACGAAAAAATGACGTCATTTGAATTTGTAAAATAGATCATCAAAAAATGAAAAATGACGTCACATAAGAATGAATAAGATAGAATTAGGATTGATTTAAGATTATATATTTGAACTAAATACTGATATTGCATTTAATAACAAAGCACATTTTAATACTTATTAATATCAAACTAAGGTAGCAATTAACTATATTATAAAACTATGTCCGGTTTGTTTTGAATCTAACTTCAAACGTAAAATATCGTACTGATTACGTTGAACGAAATCAAATCTGATAAATGAAGGTGGTGATTAATTTTCTTTACCATAACACATAAATATAATAGAAAAGACGTCAACACATTTGACAAAATCCGATGAGAATTACAAATATAACATTAAACATTTAAACTAAATACATGAATTTGGGATAGACAAGTACCGTACCACGTCTTATAGTAATGCGAGTTCACACTCGGCAAAACAGTCACAATCGGGAATAAGTCACGTTTGGTAATTAAAAGATTAGACGACATTATGACAAAACACAATCTACCATGTGGTAAAAATGTCCTTAGCTAGTTTGGTCAACGAAACATCGTATGGATCCACCAAATCGTAATGGTGTCCATAAAATTTACGGAGTGTCAATTTTAATCTGTCCTCCTCATAACTTTGTTGGAGCAGTTTCTGCGAAGGGAGCACACTCCTGTATATGAAGTCCGTATAGTGTGAACAAGCACGAGAATAACGTATCAATTGTCATATGTAAACACCATACTAAGGGGCAGAGGGTATGTTACTGCTGAGAAATGGGAAATTGATAATTGGGAAGTTGAAATCGTCCCGTTTATCATAGATTTTCGTGTGAAGTCGTCCATCTCCGTCAATATTGAGGAAAAGATCAAGGTTTGAAGCCGTCCTTCTAGTATCAGTGGTATCCTTAATTTGAAGTTCACTTGGATATATGAGATGTAAGTATTGGCTGAAATATGGGTTATTCAATGATAGAACATCATCAATATATCGGAAAGTAAAATAAAAGAATTTCGCAAGGTGCTTTTTCTTTTTTGTCTTTTAGAAGGTTCTGGATGAATTCTGCTTCATACGAGTACAAAAACAAATCAGCCAGCAGGGGTGCACAATTACATTGGAATACCGACTGTCTGTTGAAATATAAATCCTCCAAACTCAACAAATATATTGTCGATCAAAAAGTCCAGCATTTTGATAATATCATCTTCTGTATATTTTCTGGGAGATTCAGTGTGATTTTTCACAAAATATGAATTATTGTAACCCAAAACAAGAAATTTGTATCTACGATTTCCATTTTTATAGAAAAAGCTCTGTTTTATGAGATGGTGTAGTCGATCTTTCAACTGAGCATGGGGAATAGTAGTATATAGCGTAGAAAAATCAAAAGTTTTTATGTTGCTGCAAAATTGCAAAGATTGTGCTTGAAGGTTAAGCAGCCAAATTGTTGTATCTGAAAAGGTAATGAAAGAGCTAAACAATATATTTACAAAGAAATCTGGACAAATACTGTGTAAATAAAGGCAACAGTAGTATACCGCTGTTCAAACTCATAAATCCATGGACAAAAAACAAAATCGGGGTAACAAACTAAAACTGAGGGAAACGCATAAATATAAGAGGAGAACAACGACACAACACTATAATGTAACTAACACACACAGAAACGGACCAAGCATCAGACAAAATCCCACGAGAATAACAAATATAACATCAAAACCAAATACATGAATTTGGGATAGACAAGTACCGTGACACGTAACAGTTCTCCCATCCAAACATTTTAAGACATCAAAAATAATTATTGAGTCATCATTTTCATTCTTTTTTTTTTATTCAGTAATTATCATAAATAAAACTGCTACGATGCTCAGAGCTTTCACTTGGGTTTTATTTAACATTTCATTCTATAAGAATTGTAAAATGTAAAATGCCTTGAAAATTTAGTCATTGTGTAAAATGACTGAATCTTGCAGACATTTTAGAAAATGCCTAAAATTCACTTTAGTATATGTACCAGCTACCAATATCCAGATATCAGACTATCGACTAGGTCCCTTGCTTTGGAAAAGAAAATATACTGGTTTTTATATTAAATTTCTCACATTTGAAATCTATAGCAACAATCTATTAGATAATAACTAATGAAATGTACATATCACATAATTTTATAAAAGATCGTTTGTAGCCTTAAAGAAGCTGAAATCTGAAGTTAACCGGAATAATCATTTAACATTGAATTGACATCAACATTGACGTTAAATAATTGCAATGATATTTTTTTTTTAAATTGTTGAAATTTCAAATGTTTTGTTTATAACATATCATTTTTTTTTTAATCTCGCGGTTTCATTCAAGAATTGGACGTCAAATTTGAGAAGCAAAAATAAAGATAGTAGAATAAATCGTTGATTTGTACGAACACCCATCGATTTGTCACCAGCTTTGGAACGCCATGACTGTCTTCTGATGTTGATTGTTAAATATGGTCGGTGCTCTATGTATTATGTTTAGTAGTATGTATATTATGTTCAGTAGTTTTCATATTATGTTCAGTTGTTATGCCATTATGTTTAGTAGTTTTGACATTATATTCGGTGCTTTGGTTATTATGTTCTGTAGTTTCATTATTATTTGCAGTACATTATGTATTACCATCAGTAGTCCCGGTTTCTTTATATTCATTGGATTATTCATTATGTTCAGTAAAAGCATCAGTATTATACTCGGTTCATTCAACTATATGTTCAGTGGTTGTATCATTATGATGATGCAGTAAAAGTCGGAAAGACAAAAACGGAAATTGTCGGAAAAAAACGAACGCGGATAATTTTGACGAATAAAAATGGAAGAAATGGAAGCAGTTTTAAATCGGTTTGGTTTACATTCCCACGTTGGCAATTTTCACAGGAGAAAAATAATGGAATTAAGAACAGCTTGTCTTCATTTCAGCAGCAATATTTTGACTAGGAGTAATAACAAGTTTTATTCCCAAAGAAGCAAAAAGTAAAATCACAAAAATACTGAAAATCAATTCGGAAAGTCCATAATCACATGGCAAAATCAAATAACAAAACGCATCAAAAATGAATGGACAAGAACTGTCATATTCCTGACTTGGTACCCCTTATTTAGTCCAATGGAGTCCTTGCTTGAAATCGATTTAACTGTTAAAGAAATTAGTGAGATATTTAGTGTATCGGAGAGTACAATTTATCGAAATATGAAAATGTATAATTCAAGTAAACTTGAATTTTCTAACATTTCTGACGAGGATAAAGATGCAGTTGTTGCAAAACAGGTAGTGGAATTTTCTTGCTGTGGAGAGTCTTTCAAAGCAGATATTAGTCCAACAAAACATTTAAGGTTTGTACCATACGTTCCAAAACGTAAATAAGGGGAGAAATTTGATTGGTTAACTTCCAGTGATGATTATTTTCTTATATGCAATGACATTTTATGTGAAATTAGTCTTTGTTAAATATGCACTTTTCAAAAAAATATGCAGAATTTATCTTTCTTTCAAATAAAGAAATACTTGGCATGAGTAAAGTTTCATCCTGTCCGGTACTATAGAAAACATTTTACATAACATTTCATTGCATATAAGAAAATAACCATCACTAAAAGTTAACCAATCAAATGTCTCCCCTTATTTAACCTGTGTACACGCATTAGTAACCATGTAATCTCAAGTTTACAAAATATCCTATAGAAACCCCAAATAAAACAATAAAGATGCTTTGAAATACCCATGACATATGTTTATGAAACAGAAATGTGTTACTGCAATATTTTTTTCGACCTATTTTCGTATACAACCGGATGTAATGTACCATGATTTGGTGGTATAACACCTAAAGAAGACATTATTGTTTAATATGTATTCTATAATTAACCTGTGTATTATTCCTATAGCCGCTTCCGAATTGTTTGATCCCGTTTGTAGACTCGTCACTTTGGACGAAAATAACTCTTAGCCTTAAAACATGTAGAGCTAATCCTCCTACAATATCCTTTCACAAATTTTACAATATTACACAATATGCATATCTATTCCATAATATACTAAGGCAGCAACCATTTGATTTTCTGGGGGGGGACTATGTTTTTTTTTGGAAAAAAAAGTTTGTTTCCAGTTTTTGGAGAAAAAAATAATTTGTTTTTGATTCTGAGAAAAAAAAATTGTTTGTTTCACCCTCAGCTGACACTATATGTAATGCTAAAATTGAAAAAAAAGTTTGTACAGAAAAAAAACCATAGCCCCCCCCCCCCCCCCCCCCCAGAAAATCAAATAGTTGCTGCCTAAAATCAATAATTTAAAGGATGTTATATTTTATAAAATTAAAAATAAATTATCCAAATATGAAGTGTACCGCATTTAATAATATGACTTACTATACTAATATACATATATGTACCAAAGGCTATACCCAAAGATGATTATAATGCAATATTACAAAAACAATCTGAATAACACCTTGTATCAACGACAATTATTGATAGAGAACAGTTGTACATAATACACTACTCTATTTACGGGTTTATCGTTAACTCAGTAACAACAGAATACAAAGAAATATATAATCTAATTAGATGAATGTAAATGAACACAAATAAAATGACAAATAATAGATATTGCTTTTCTGATGTTACGTCAACGACTAGCTCCATCGTGATTGGCTGTTTAAATAACAAGAAAAGAGCATTTATATTTTATAGTATAGAAAACTTCTTAAAGCTGTCATATTCATCCAGCTGTAGACAATGAAGTGGATCTTCATTTTAACGCTATGTATAACATTATTTGGAGTTCATGTTATGGCATTATTGATGTTAGCAAAATCAAGAAAAATAGCGAAGAAATGGCTTTTTATCTAATCATTTCTGATGCCTATATGATGATTGTTTATTTTTGGTTGACCGTTATAATGAATACAAATGACTTAGGTGTTGATGGCTTTCACAAAGACCATTGTTTAGTCATGGGACATTTATTGCCTGCCTCTATTCTATGTTCCCTATTGATGATATTGTGCATGTGCTTACATCGGTTGAATGCTACATTTACAATACCAAAACACATTTTAATTGCTTTGACAAGCAATATTTCTATAGGACTAGGATTTATATTGATACACACTTACGTCCTATCACGTTGTGTTTCGGAGCTACTAAACGAGCTCGTACTATTGCCTTGCGAGCCGATATACAACTCACAGAAAAACTTTCTCCTTTTTATAGATGGACTGAATGCCATTTTTATTTTATTGATTGCATGCTGTTACATCGTTGTGATTTGTAGAACGAGAATGTCTCGACATTTAGTAACTGAAACTGAAGCCTTCAGTCAGCAACATATTCAGCAGCAAAGAAAAGAATTATTATGAATGCGGTTCAACATGATAACTCTTAGCTGTATCATCGTTGTGACAGTCTGCTCAATTCTACCCAGAACTATCTATGGTCTCTACATTAATGTTAACGATAATATCAATAATGATATTGCCCGAGCTACCAACAATTTGCTCTTGATCAATCCTTTGGTAGACCCCTTCATATATATTTTCAGAATCAAGGAAGTTCGCTCTCAATTTGTTACCAGATGTTCCAAATCTAACAGAACAACACCTGCGACCCAATCAGCAACTGCTGGTATGTACAAACAACAAAAATCAGCATGGACGACTTTGGAAACTATATAGCTAACCTAAAACAATATTAAAGTTATACTTTGATATGTTTATAAAGTGGATTAAAGGACAATTTCGTTGTGTTAATTTAAATGTAATTACTGTAAAATCATTGGTTTTATAGATATACGGTAGGAACAATCAACTTAACTCATTTCTAAAATGTTCACGTCAAAAAAAGTCAATGGGTAATCAACGTTTATTTAAAAATGTCATTCATAGTTAGAATATAAAACACCACCCATGTCATTCATTTATAATAGATATAAGAAAATGTGGTATGAGTGCCAATGAGACAACTCTGACTATGCGCTGTTGGTTTGCTCATTGATGAAGGCAGTACTGTGTTGTTAATTCTGTGTCATTTGTTGTCATGTGTATAGTTGTTTCATTGGCAATCATACCACATCTTCTTTTTAATATATCTCCCTCCGTGTTTATATTTATTCTTTAAAAGAATTTTTTTATCTTTGTAGTTATTTTGCAGTATACATTTAGAATGCAATATATTTTTTTTTTGTGGTTTACTTGATAAGCAATTAGATCTATATTATCAGCATGATATGTTAGCATTTGTCTGCTTTTATAGAAACAAAGTCTTGCAACTGAAATTACAACATTAACTAGATTTACCTTTTTTGTTCTTGGTTCAGATAGTCTTCAATTCAACATTCTATTAAAAGCTCATATTTAAACTCATAATACAAATTTAGGAAGCAAAAATGTAGATCATGACAGTTAAAAAAAGGGTAAAATATCTTCAACTACAGGATAATAATTATTGCAAATGTTTAAGTAAGAAAGTACATTTTTTTTCAGTACAGACATATTTTGTTCTATAACATACACACTATCTTGAATTGTTCAATCTATTATTCAAATAATGATGTTAACTTCAATATTAGAAAATCTGATTTTGTTTTATATGAACTATATAAAAACACACATTTTATGGATTAAAATGATATAGGTAAAATTATCTTTATCCGCAAAACAAGGTCACATCAGGTAAATAAGCTTTTAATTTTCTAAAAACAGTCCAAATTTAGATCTGTAAATTTGCAGAAGCAAATAATTTGTTCTTCCCTGGCCGGGATTCGAACTTATGCTACCGCTATAATGTGGCACCAAATAGCCTTGCATTAAGCCTGCCTCTAGACCACTTGAACACCTAAGCTCTACAAAAATAAAGCTTTCAGTGAGCGGGTGTTACCTTTCCTGGTAACTTTTTTTTCAGCGTCGTAAGATAGTACATAACTGTTAATGTGTTCTAGTGTTGTCAAAAGATCGATGAATACCTTGTCCTGATTAAATAACAGATCATTGAACATTGTCATAAAATGCTAATTAGAGTGTTCTACAATTAATCTTTTCACCATTTTAAACACCTGGTCATAGATCAATTCCTCTGTTTATTATATGTTTAGGAAAGAAATTCTGATTAGATATTTTGACTGAAAAAATAAAAGAAAAAAGTTGGAACAATTATTGGTATTTGTATGAATAAAAGGAGATGTTGTGTATATTTGAATGAAACAACAATCCAACAACAAAGAAAAACCAAAAGTCAAAGATAGGCAACATGTCTTTGACAATTGACAGGAGCCTTTAAAGAATTTCAAGCTCTAAATTGCCTGGTGTAAAAAAAAGTAATACAAGTTTGAAAACAAACAATACAAAAAATTCAGATATCTCGAATAACCATCTCCAAATCTAAGGAAATACCAAAAAAAAAAGATATAATCATTTATTTTTCAATTCCTTTAAGAAATGAGTGAAACATTAAAGAACTTACCAGTTAAAACCTTTAAGAAATTACATTTCGGAAATGACGAAGGTAAATAAAGGCAACAGAAGTATACCGCTGTTCGAAAGTCACAAATCGATTGAGAGAAAACAAATCCGGGGCCGTGTCAATGAAAGTATCCTAGGACATGTCCTAAGATAGGTCTTACGACATTATTTAGGATGGTCTTAGGACGTGTCTGAGACATGTTTTAGGATGTAAAACAAAGCTGTCTTAGGACAGTCCTAACTACGATGGTCCTCGGACCATCCTAACACATTTATTTAATTGAAAATATATTTAGAGATTGTATGACATAGATTGAATTGTATTTTCGAACCTATATGTAAAGAGCGGGAGGATGACTCTTATATAGAAAACAATTAACGCAAAATAAAAGTTAAGGTTTTTACGGAATATTAATAAATACGTTATTAGATATGATAAAAGATATAAATGAATTTAATACGAAAACAAAAGTAAATGGTCACAACACTTTGTGATATTCGTGCTGCAATTTTAGTACATAAACTAGTTTTGTCCTTAGGTCCACTCGATTTCATTACATGTATCGAATCAGGATTAGGTAAAAAAGAAGTAAACTTTTTCCCATATTTCAATTATTTAAAATATGTTGCTTATGATGATAGTATTGTTTAGGCTTCAAAAAAGGCAGCACGAAATAATCTAATATCTTTAACAAACATTATTTATTTTTTTATTTATTGTATCTAATGATAGTTTAATAGTGTATTAGTATTTTTAGTATTGAGTTTATGCCATATTTGTTGTATTTATTACGTTTTAGGACGATGTAACCTTTAGGACTATCCTAAGACACCTAATTGTATATCCTAACTTTAGGACCAAATTTAGGACATATCTTATTTCAGGAGACTTTCGTCAACCCGACTTAGGACTAAGACGTGTCCTAAGACCATCCTAAGACATGTCTTAGTCCTAGGACAGCTTCGTTGACACGGCCCCCGGTTTACAAACTAAAACTGAGTTAAACACGTCAACTATAAGAGGAAAATAACGAAACAACAGGAACACTGAAGTGCAACAAAAAATAAATAAAAATGCAACACACACAGAAACGAATTATAAGATAACAACTGTCAATTTTAAAACATTTAAGAAATTACAAGATAAAATATTTAAGAAACTACAAAGTAAAACATTTAAGAAATTACAAGGTCAAGCATTTGAGAAATTACTTGGTGAAACATTTCAGAAATTACAAGATAAAACATTTAAGAAAGTATAAGGTTAAAGATTTAAGAAATTACATGGTAGAACCTATAAGAAACTACAAAGTGGTTTTTTTAAAAGAAATTATAAGGTATAATATTTAAGATATTATAATTAATAAAGAACTAACTTAAAGGTAAAACATTTGAAAAATAACAATGTAAAACATCTTAAGAAATTAAAAGGTAAAACATTTGAGAAATTACAAGAAAAAATATTGAAGAAATTACAACTTGAAGGTTTCACATTAAAAATATTACAAGGTAAAACATATAAGAAATTACAAGGTAAACTTTAAAAAACAAATACAAGAAAAAAGAAATTACATTTTATAAATAACAAGGTATAATTTATGAGAAATTACATTGGAAAACACTGGGAATCATGAACTACAACATTTGAGAAATTACAAAGTAAAAGAATTGAGAAATTGCAAGGTCAAAATTTACGAAATAACAAAGTAAAACATTTGAGAATTTACAAAGCAAAATATTCAAGAAATAACATGTTAAAATAAATTATAAAGTAAAACATTTGAGAAATGTCAAGGTTGATATATTTGAGACATTACAAAGTAGACATTTGAGAAATTAGAAGTTCAAACATTTGATAAATAATCTAAACATCTTTCTACGTGTTGACAACTAGTCTGTCTATAGTAAAACATGGCCTTCAAAAATATTGTGATGAGATATATTCAACCAGTGGAGTCAATCCGATGTTAATTCTCAAAAATTCTAAAGATCTTCTGCTATATCTTAGATCACAGTCTCTGCAATGTTACAGCAACATTTAGACCTTTGATTTTTCTACACATGACACTACTATTCCCCATGATCAATTGAAAGATCGACTTCACCATCTCATTAAACAGAGCTTTTTCAATGAAAATGGGAATCGTAGATTGGTTTAATTATAATAACCTATTAGGAAATACAGTGAAAATGATATTATCAAAATGCTGGACTTTTTAATCGACAACATATTTATGGAGTTTTAAGGGAATGATATTTCAGCAGACAGTGGGTATTCCAATGGATACTAATTGTGAATACCTTCTGGCCGACTTGTGCTTGTACTCGTATGAAGCAGAATTCATTCAGAACCTTCTAAAATTGAAAAAAGTATCTTGCAAAATTCTTTATTTTCAAATATATCGATGATGTCCTACCACTGAATAACTATAATTCAGTCGAATAAAGGATACTACTGATACAATAAGGACTGCTTCATGCCGTGATATTTTCCTCAATATTGACAGAAATGGACGACCCCACACTAAAATCTATGACAAACAGGATAATTTCAACTGCCCAACTATCATTTTCCCTTTCTCAGTAATAACACGTGTTTACATACCTCAATTGATACGTTGTGCTCGTGGTGTTCACACCATACACACTTCAAATACAGAAGTGTGCTCCTTACGCAGAAATTGCTGCAACAGAGTTATAAGGAGGAAATATTAAATACCAAACTCCGTAAATTGTATGGACACCATCACGAATTGGTTGATATACCATATAGCGGGTTATTTTCTCACATTGAAAATTTGCGATCTAGGAGCAAAAAAGAACACCAAAAATTTTGGCGGTTTTTATTACAGCAGATTTTTTAATCCCAATAAAATATTTTGGCGGATACTAAATGGTTGCAGTTAAAACGTTGTTAATCAAGTGTCTATTGTTATGGTTAAATTAGTCTTTTACCTGTATGAAGTCTTATATATTGTTTAATTGAACTGGCATGTCAGAAACTGCTAGTATTCCTTTGTTAATTTATGTATCTTGGTCATTTTGTTTAGTTTCTTTGATACCTATTCTGAAATCGGACTCAGACTTCTTTAAAACTGAGTTTTACTGTGCGAGTTTTTGGATATTTGTTTTTTCTACTATGATAAGAGGTATAAAAACAGCGTTAACATTAAAAAACAACATTTTTAACCCCGTCGCATTTTTGTCCCTAGTCAGGAGCCTTTCTTAGTCTTGTGGGATTTTTAAATTTAGTTTCTTTCATATTTTTCGGAGTTAACGTCCGTTATCACTGAACTAGTCCGCAATTTTGTTTAGGAGCCAGCTGAAGCACACCTCTGAGCTCGGAATTTTTGATGATGTATTGAAGACCCATTGATAGCCTGTTCCGCTCTTTTGGTCGGGTTGTTGTCTCTTGGACACATTCCCCCTTTCTATTCTCAATCTTATTTTTTATTGATTATATTTTGATACAGTTAAACAATAGTTACTGGTACTTAGATATTTGTCATAAATGTACAAACTTCTTGTAAATAATACGTTTGATGAGTAATGAAATTGACAAGACCTTTGATGTATAACTAGATTATAAAATTAGATGCCACTGCTGGTGGACGTTTCGTCCCCGAGGGTATCACCAGCCCAGTAGTCAACACTTCGGTGTTGACATAAATATCAATAATGTGGTCATTTTTATAAATTTCCTGTTTACAAAACTGAATTTTTCGAAAAACTAAGGATTTTCTTATCCCAGGCATAGATTACCTTAGCCGTATTTGGCACAACTTTTTGGAATGTTGGATCCTAAATGCTCTTCAACTTTGTACTAGTTTGGCTTTATAAATATTTTGATATGAGCGTCACTGATGAGTTTTATGTAGACGAAACGTGCGTCTGGCGTACTAAATTATAATCCTGGTACCTTTGATAAGTATTTACACAACTGGGTAGATGCCACTGCTGGTGGACGTTTCGTCCCCGAGGGTATCACCAGCCCAGTAGTCAACACTTCGGTGTTGACATGAATATCAATAATGTGGTCATTTTTATAAATTTCCTGTTTACAAAACTGAATTTTTCGAAAAACTAAGGATTTTCTTATCCCAGGCATAGATTACCTTAGCCGTATTTGGCACAACTTTTTGGAATGTTGGATCCTAAATGCTCTTCAACTTTGTACTAGTTTGGCTTTATAAATATTTTGATATGAGCGTCACTGATGAGTCTTATGTAAACGAAACGTGCGTCTGGCGTACTAAATTATAATCCTGGTACCTTTGATAACTATTTACACCACTGGGTAGATGCCACTGCTGGTGGACGTTTCGTCCCCGAGGGTATCACCAGCCCAGTAGTCAACACTTCGGTGTTGACATGAATATCAATAATGTGGTCATTTTTATAAATTTCCTGTTTACAAAACTGAATTTTTCGAAAAACTAAGGATTTTCTTATCCCAGGCATAGATTACCTTAGCCGTATTTGGCACAACTTTTTGGAATGTTGGATCCTAAATGCTCTTCAACTTTGTACTAGTTTGGCTTTATAAATATTTTGATATGAGTGTCACTGATGAGTCTTATGTAGACGAAACGTGCGTCTGGCGTACTAAATTATAATCCTGGTACCTTTGATAACTATTGCAACTCTTATATTGATTGATTGATTGTTGGTTGCTTAACGTCCAGTGGCAAATATTTTATGTATGTTCAAGACGAGAAGAAATAAACAATAAATACAATAAGTTGGTCTTATAATAAAGGCCATCCGGGATAATGGTAGGGTAAATTTGGACTGCCACTGGAAAATGATGGTATATTGGATAGGAACAGAAATTTGGCTTTGCAACAGGCCACCTATGGACCCCTCAAAGAGTTGTTGTAAGGGTTCTTAACGTGCAAAAAGCATGGCATTCTCTCCACACGAGGCATCATATTTAACGTCCCCATTCTAACCCGACGTGGCTGCAAACTTGACACATCCCGTACAGCCAAACGGACACCCCACTTTGGCAAACGTTTTACTGACGGTCGGGAGAAGACCAAGTTACCACCTATGGGGGACAACTCTTATATGATTTGACACCAAGTAATAAGGATAAAATACCAGACAACGTATCTAAAACTCTTATAATTTTAATTATTCTATTATGTAATCAATTGACTAATTAAAACCTGACAGCCAGTGAACTGTGGCCTTTTACATTTATGTTTTTTTAAATTAACATGAACCATTATTTGTCCGAAGAGTGGAAAGCAATAGATAGTTTACAAAAAGCTTACGCTATTAGAAAGAACAACATATGCATACATTTTGCAGAATTCAAATCCGCGATTTCCTCTTTCCGCCAAAATAAGCGAAAATAAACACCCAGTGGAAATAACCCACTATACTGTATACGATGTGTCTGTGTCTAAACTAACTAATGGCATTCTTACCACGTCTTCGATTGTGGTATTATATCTATCTCGTCAGTCTGCTAAGTACCAAACTTGACCTAGCTATTCCAGAAAATGAATGTTATACGAAGTGTTGATTTGCATTGCTATACGACGTTTCTCGGTATTTTATACATCCAACATTCATGTAGTATTTATGTTGATGGTTCTGTTATGGTTTCGGATGTAGTATGTCGTATTGATTGTAGTAAATAATTATAAGATAACGTTTCAATATCATCAGATTGCATATTTTGGTTTTAATATTGATTCACTTATAGGGTCTTTGCATCGGAATTAAACATATATATTCTAAAACCAGTTATTGGCATGACACGGGTTATGCTCTTCTCATATATGTTATGATGCTATAATACTTAACCCCTAACAAGAGGGATTGTGCTTGATTTTATGATGAAGACATCAGTTTTCAATCAGTTTATTTGAGGTCTGGAGCTGGCATGTCAGTAACTGCTTGCAGTCCTTTATTAATTTATGTACTATTGTCATTTTGTTTAGTCTTTTTTGTTACCTATTCTAACATCGAACTCTGACTTCTCTTAAACTGAGTTTTTTGGTATGCGTATTTGTGTGCGTTTGTTTTTTCTACATTGGCTAGAGGTATAGAGGAGGGTTGAGATATCGAAAAATATGTTTAACCCCGCCGCATTTTGCGCCTGTCTCAAGTCAGGAGCCTCATACCTTTGTTATGATTTTTAGTTTCTTGTGTATAATTCGGAATTTAGTATGACGTCCATTATCCCTGAACTAGTAACATATTTGTTAAGGGGCATCTGAAGGACTCCTCCGGTGCGGGAGTTCCTCGCTGCATTGAAGACCCATTGGTGGCTTTCAACTGTTGTCTGCTCTATGGTCGGGTTGTCGTCTCTTTGACATGCACATTCCCCATTTTCATTTTCAATTTTATTTCAATATCATCATTGTCACGAAAATGTTTTGGACTGGTATTGTGAAAATAATTATATAAAAATCGAGATTGCATGTTCGATACGTATGTCCGTCACTGTTTGTGATGTCCTATGATGACTATCGTTGATGGAAGATGTACGTTGTTGTTCGACAGTTTGCATGTTGTGTCAACTATAAATTTATTTGTTCGTGCGTTTCTCCGTGATGAGTATTCTTGCGTGTGTTTGTGCTGTATATCTGACAAGTAGTGTTGTCATTTTAGCGATGTTTTTTAACATCGTCGTATCATTTGGAGATTTTGATAGCCATAAAACCAGGTTCAACTCACCATTTTGCTTTCTTAAACTGTCCTAGATCAAGTCAGGAATATGACAATTGTTATCAAATAGTTCGTTTCTATGTATGTTTGCGTTTATTTTTGTTGCACTTCGGTGTTCCTGTTGTTCCTTTGTTTTCCAGTTATAGTTTATTTGTTTTTTTTTTTCGATTTGTGACTTTTGAACACCGATATACTAGCTACTGTTGCCTTTATTTACAGCTTTTATTTTAATTTGTTGATTTATTGTGACTTCGCTTTTGATGACAAACTTTTGACATGAATAATGCTTTAGCAACAGACATAACTGGATTGATCCATTTTTGCATTATCACAAGAAACAGCATACAAAAAAGGAGAAAGATTTGATTTGATTTTTGGTGCTTTAATTCCATTTGTAAGCACCACATTTATGCTATTTCGTGGCGGCCAGTTAATTGTTAGGGAAAGCCGGAGTGCCCGGAGAAACCACCGACCTTCGATAGTAAAACTGACAATCCTAGTCAATTAAGATTGGTGTAGACTTTTCCCGCACGAGCAGGGTTCGAACTCACAACCTCAGTGTTATAGAGGAGAATGGTACCAAAGGGATATTTAAACTATGTCGAGTAGAAACTGATATTGCCATGACAAAAGACGACAAATGACAAAAAGAGCAACAACAGTACATAAACCACAACATGGAAAACTAAATCCTGCGCAAAACAAACCCATAAAAAACCGGGGGTGGGTATCATGTGTCCTGGAAGGGTAATCATATCCTGCTTTAGTCGCTTATCGTGTTAATAATTTAATTAATAAACTGTTATCACAGAGATATGTCTCACTTTTTTGTAATTTCGATAATAATGCAAATGTTGAAATTAAAATAGCAACACTAGAACATGTAAGTTTTGTAAATATTCAAAGTCAATGAATCATGACTGAATTAAGGTGCATTTTTAAACAAACTCCATGGAAATGAGATGTACCAATGTATAAATACAATTGCATACCAAATACCATTGACTTATCATAAGTAGTTCCCTTTAAACAAACCTAAACACAAACTAATTCAAAACTAAACAAAATTTCACAAGTCAATAAACCATGACTAAGGGAGCGGGGCCAAATGATATTCATGGTTTATGAGATGTGCCAATGCTAATACAACTGCATACCAAATATCATAGACCTTCCACTAGTAGTTCCCCATAGACAAACCTAATTACAAACTAATACATGAAAATAAAGCAAAAGTGTCAAGGTCAATAGACCATGACTTAGGGGCCGGGCCACATAATCTCCATGGAAATGAGATGTACCAAAGCTTATACAACTGCATACCAATTATCATTAACCTTCCACTAGTGGTTCCAAATAATCTGACCTAATCACAAACTAATACATGAAAACTAAGTAAAAGTTTTAAAGTCAATAGACCATAACTGAGGGGGCGGGGCCAAATAATCTCCATGAAAATGAGATGTGCCAATACTAATAGAACTGCATACCAAATATCTTTGACTTACCACTAGTGGTTCATTATAAACTAGACCTAATCACAAACTAATACATTGTTGACGCCGCCGTCGTCGTCGTCGTCGTCGCCGACGCCGGAAACAGCATACCTATGTCTCGCTTTTTGACTCCGTCAAGCGAGACAAAAACCATGTGATGATTCTCGTTTTGTAAGTCAAAGAAAGAAGTTGCTTATAGCTGATGGTTCACCTTCAAACTGATACTTTTAGTGTATGTTGTATATTTTATAAGTCCCTATATAATATGTTAGTGCTTTGGTATTATGTTCAATTCTAATATGACATCCTATTTTTCTTTGTGTATAAGACACATCGTATATATCAACAAATTTGTGATGGTGTACATAAAATGTACGGAGTGTAATATTTGATATTTCCCCCTCTGAACTCAGTTGGAGCAGTTTCTGTGAAAGGGCACACTCCTGTATATGACGTCAGTATAGTGTGAACATGCACGAGCACAACGTATCAATTGAGGTATGTAAACACCATACGACGGCCCAGAGGGTATATTACTACTGAGAAAGGAAAAAATGATAATTGGTAGGTTTAAATAATCCTGTTTGTCATTGATTTTAATTTTCAATTCGTCCATTTGTGTCAATATTCAGGAAAGCATCAAGGTATGAAGCAGTCCTTATTGTATCAGTAGTATCCTTAATTTTTTGTTCCCTAGAATATATGAGATGCAAGTCCCGACTGAATAATGAGTTATTCAGAGATAGGACATCATTAATATATCTAAAATTAAAGAATTTGGAAGACGCATTTTCAATTTCAGAAGGTTCTGAATGAAATCTACTTCATACGATTACATGAACAAGTCAGCCAGAACCATAAGGGTGCACAATTAGTATCCATTGGAATACCGACTGTCTGTTAAAACATCAATCCTCTAAAACTCAACAAATATATTGTCAATTAAAAAAAAGTCCAGCTTTTTTATAACTTAATCTTCATTGATAGATTATTTTAACCCAAAACAAGAAATTTATATCTACGATTCCCATTTTCATAGAAAATGCTGTTTAATGAGATGGCGAAGTCTATCTTTCAATAGGACGTGGGGAATAGTAGTGCCAAGCATAGACAAATCAAAGGTCTGAATGCTGCTACAAAATTGCAGAGATTGTGATCTACGATTTAGCAGATCTTTAGCTTTTGTGAGCATCAAAATCTGATTGACACCACTGGCTGACTATGTCTCATCACAACATTTTTGAAGGCCGTCTGTTACAGTAATAAACACTTTAGATGGATGTTTAGTTGAACATATTGATGATTCAGCTATGCACAGTTCTTTTTCAGTTTTGGTATCCAGTATAATGACAGAATATTTTCTTCGTTTTCTTTGATGTTAATACTAAAAGAAAGAAGTACAGATTTGTGATTTTGTTAAATTTCATCCCTTGGTAATGGTGTTGAGAATATGTAGGATTACCAGTTGTATAAAAAATACCATTTAGTGGGTATTATTGGTATGGTCCATTTTTAGTGACGACAGCCATCTAGGTGAAAACTTGTTACACCAGATATGTTAAGACAATCGAAAAGTAGTTGTGGTCTTCCTCATACAAATATATAGATGAAAAAGTACAGACTTCAATTGTTGGATGAAAGATGGCCATCATATGCCAATAAATGGCCTGATTAGCTAAAAATAAACATTGTCAAACTGAATGGAAGCTTTAACCTGTGGCTTCCTTGGAGAGTTGTTAAAAAATGTTCATATCTTTGAGGGGTCTGTAGATGGCCTGTCGGAAGTGAAAAGGTCTGCCTATATCTGTAAAAAAAACTTTCACTCAACGAATGCTTACCCTTCCCCAGCACCTGAGATCATCCCCAGTTTTTAGTGCGATTTGTGTTGTCTTTTGAGTTTTCTATGTTGTGATTTGTGTACTTTTTATGTGTCTGGTTGTCTTCCAATTTTTTAGCCATGGCGTTATCAGTTTATTTTCGATCTATGAGTATGTATGTCCATCTATTATCTCTCGCCCCTCTTTCAAACTCAAGAGTGCATAATTTCATATGTCAATAAGTGGCCAGATTAGCTCAAAAATAAACATCGATCAACTGAATGGAAGCTTCCTTGGATAGGTGTTGAAAAATGTTCATATCTTTGAGGGGTCTGTAGATGGCCTGTTCGAAGGCAAAATATCTGCCTCTATCTAAAATACTCCCTTACACCAGTTATTCAGTTGACAGACTCTGCAGAAGTTACCTTTAGTATTTATCGTTATAGTTCTGGTCTTACATAAAACATTGAATATCTTGAATAACCTATTTGCCACTAGTCATTAAGAAAGCCATAATAAGTGTTTTAAAACCCAGGTTCACACCGTATCTATTTCTTAGGACTTTAGCATTTGATTAATTTTCCGCTTAAAAATAACAGAAAAACTACCTCATCATCTAAGTATTTTTTGTTTAACTTGCAGTTTCAAAACAATGAGTTACTAGTTTGTCCTTTGAATCAACTGCAGTACTTTTCAATATTTTTAAATATTTTACCTTGTAATTTCTCAAATGTTTTACCTGGTATTTACTAAAATGTTTAACCTTTGATATTTCTCAAATGTTTTCCTTTGTAATTTTTCATTTTTTTTCCTTGTAATTTCTTAAAATTGTTACCTTATAATTTCTTAAATGTTTTACCTTGTTATTCCTCACATGCTTTACTTCATAATTTCTCAACTTTTTTACCTTTGTTATTTACTAAATGTAGTTTTTTAATGTTTAACCATATAATTTCTAAGAATTGTTCCAACTAACTCAGTGGTTTTACTAGAGAACATTGGTTTCCAGCTTATAGATTTCAGACAACACAAACCCAGTGGTTTTACTAGAGAACATTGGTTTCCAGCTTATAGATTTCAGACAACACAAACCCAGTGGTTTTACTAGAGAACATTGGTTTCCAGCTTATAGATTTCAGACAACACAAACCCAGTGGTTTTACTAGAGAACATTGGTTTCCAGCTTATAGATTTCAGACAACACAAACCCAGTGGTTTTACTAGAGAACATTGGTTTCCAGCTTATAGATTTCAGACAACACAAACCCAGTGGTTTTACTAGAGAACATTGGTTTCCAGCTTATAGATTTCAGACAACACAAACCCAGTGGTTTTACTAGAGAACATTGGTTTCCAGCTTATAGATTTCAGACAACACAAACCCAATGGTTTTACTAGAGAACATTGGTTTCCAGCTTATAGATTTCAGACAACACAAACCCAGTGGTTTTACTAGAGAACATTGGTTTCCAGCTTATAGATTTCAGACAACACAAACCCAGTGGTTTTACTAGAGAACATTGGTTTCCAGCTTATAGATTTCAGACAACACAAACCCAGTGGTTTTACTAGAGAACATTGGTTTACAGATTATAGACTTCAATCAACACAAACCCACAATTAGAAATCTTATTTTTATTTATTTTTTCATTCACAATGACTGCACATGCAACAAATCAATTTCAAGATTTAAGAAATGTGAAATATCTGATTAAGTCATATCATCATGATTTACATAGCATTTCTTGTTTCATTTATATTTGTGTGTATTTAAGACCATTGCTATTTGCTCATGTCACATTTAATTGCATGTATTTTAGCATCAATTAGTGTTATTTTAGCATCAAATAATGTACACGAAACACCCTAACAAAAACATAACAGTCTCCTTCAACAATAATCAACAATGATATACAAATCATACAACATATTCAATCCCCATTTTCTACTTTTTCTTTTTTAACCACAACTTTTTCTTCTTCCTTTTTCAGTATGTCTTCTTTCTTTATATCTTTCTCGTCCAAAGCTGCGGATACAGTGTCCAGCATGGTAGTTAGATGATCTTTAGACAACATCAGAGCCGATATGTACTTCTTGCTCGCTGACTCTGAGAAGTTGGTTAGCTTTTCCTGATTGCATAGTTTTTGTTTTACTTGTTTGAGTTCCTCCTTCAATTTTTGACCTGATTCTTCTTTCGTTTCTAAATTTGTCTTGATTGCATCTGAAAAGCAAAACAAAGTGATACTCCCAGTAATCTGATTAAATATATCAGATAATAAATTTTAGTAGGCTTTTCTATATGAATAGGATTTTGAATAAATAAGCATATGGTTTAATTGACTTTTGAATAACTGATATTCACTTCAGCTTTAGTGATAAGGGTTTTTTCAAAAGTCAATAAAACCACACATTTACCTCAATAAAAGACAGGAATTGAATAAAATCCATTTACAGCAGCAGTATAGGAGGAGTAAGAATGAACATTCTCAAAAGTCTCATCTATCTTTACCGATCATGATTGAATTTTATGCTGAATGTCTTTAAGATGAATATTTTACAACTGGTATCCCATAACATTAAAATCATTAGTAATTTGTGCAAGTGAGGTAATGTCAAATAAACCCTGCCAGACGGAAATGTACGATTTAAAATCCTTCCCTTTTACAAATTAAGTCAACCTAATGTAATAGTATATGAGAAACAAACATTACAATGAAAAACTTCTGGCTAATCACCGATCCATGAAATGAGGTCAAGATAAAGGGAACCCTGTTTAACAAATATGCATACCTTTCAATGATGCTACATACCTAATGAAGTTACCATTTTTTCTTTTATATATTTGTAAGGTTTTTTTGCCAAGTAAGTTAATATGTATTGATCCAATCAGAACCTTAGAGAAAACCCTGAAATATATTTGATTTATTTTTTGTAGTATAAAGGAACTTTACCTCTATCTTTTGATAATTTCTGCATTTCCTTTTCCATGTCCAGCCTTGTTTTCTCACTTTTCTCTAATCTGTCTAACAAACTCTCTATGTCTAAGACTGATCCTTTATAGTTGATCATTCCTGTCAGTACTTCATCCTCCCCCTTGTTTTGTGTTCTGTTACTACTACCCGACTTGGAATCTTTGTAATCAGGATCATATTCTGCATTGCCTGAAAAATTGGTAAGACATTTTTTTATTTTCTGCTTTTCTGATATTCAGTAACTGGATATCTTGTCATGTTGTAAAACTTAGTAATTATAGAATGAATGCTAAATTATTTAGCATGTTTAGTGGATATACAATTTTCCTTAAGCATAACTCAAAGTGTCATGTCTCGAAGTAGATTTGCAAAATTTTGATACATCTTTCAAAGATTTAGATTAACAATGCTAATTTGAAATTTGCCAACTTAAGTATAAGGTCTGCAATAAATGAGGAATCCTCTGCCACCAGAAACACATTTTGTTTCCATTTCTTGCAATGTTTACATTAAATGAACTTTAAATTATTTTGACCCAAGCCAAATTCTCCAAGTGCAAATCTAAACTTCTAAAATATTGTAACTTTCATCTTTCTTGTATGATACCTAATGCTAGCGTTTCTGTATCTATGATTTTGATTTCTTTAGACTCCTCCTCCTTGTCGACCACCTGACCAGGAAGAGGTTTATCTGTCAACTTCCTGTAGTGTATGGAATCTCGTGATACAGATTTCTGGGCTAACTTCTTCACCTGTTGGTTATAATAACACATAACATTATATTACCCGGTAAATTTTTTTGCTATTCTAAATAACTTTTCAATATTCAACTATTATATTATAAGTTATATGGTTTGCTACTGACCCCTTATGGATCCATAGAGGATGAATTGTAAAATGCATAGGGGGTAAGGCTTTCGCCTTTTATTCAAGCTATCATGTTTGTTATTAGATGTCTTTTCTAATTCCATTGTGTTGTTGAGTTCCTGTATTCATAACATAAACTGGACATCTACTTTTATTCGTATTATAAAATAACAAGGTGTATGAAAAAGAAATTTTTCAGTTTTAGGGACTAAAGATTTCATTGATGCATACCTGAGCTCTAGATAACTGTAGACCTATAGTGTGAATGATCTCATTAACCCATACCTGAGCTCTAGATAACTGTAGACCTATAGTGTGAATGATCTCCTCTACATCTTTGTCAATCAGGTAACCAGTATGGTTCTGATCAAAGTAAGTAAAGGATAACAGCAGGGCAGGGAACCTTGTGAAATATTTCTTTTTATCTTTCTTCTTTTCTGCAAAAATAGATATTACATTTTGATCATTAAAATTCAATTTACTGTAAAAAAAAATATGAGGGCTATTCCAGAAAAAAATGTATGGGGGTGTTGGAAGGCAGTTTTTGTCAGCACCCGCCACCCAGACAATTGTATTTAAGAATTATAGTGTGAAAAGTTGCTCTGATACCCATCACCCATGTATTATTAATATAATGTGCCTTCCAACCCCCCCCCCCATACATTTTTTTTCTGGAATAGCCCTGATATAGATTTCTTGCAAAAATAAATAATTGAAAACCATTTTTTGTGTTGAGACCATGGATCTTTTTTCATGATAGAATTTGGATTTATATTAGGTACTGGGACCTAACTTTTTGGTTTAAATCTGAAAGTGTTCAGTTACAAATCTTACATAATGTTTTTTGTTAGATACAAACTTTGACCTTACTTTTATCATCCGATTCCTCTTCATCTTCCTCTTTCTTCTCCTCACTTTTATCATCAGCCTCCTTTTTGACCACATAAGCCTAAAAATAAAGTTATGATGAAAATAAAAAATTGATCTGTATAATTGATTGATTACTAAAAATCAAAGTTTTTTTAAAGCAAAATCAGCAATTCAATGTAATTTTTAAAATCTGAACCTTTCGTCCAAGCATATAGTTGACACATCAAAGAACTAAGTTCAAACAGTGCAATAATATGTACAAACACAACCGCCTATGGGTGCTCATATAATTCAGGTGTTCAAATTTCTTGCTATGACAGATATTGCCAGATGTCTATTATAATTTAATTTATTTGTGAAGATTATTTTCTTCATTTATATCCATAGTAATGATCTGGTATTATTTTTAACAGCATGATTAATGTTAAATAAAATTGATAAACTAATATTGCAATAAAAAACAATTACCGCTTTTTATATATCATTGGCTCCTAAAAGGGATTTCTTTATCTTAAATCAGACAATAAATCTATTTCAAAGTTATTTCATGCTCAGAAGGAACATTTAGTTGATCACATGAAATGTTGTATAGAGGGTTATTTTTTGTGGGGTGTAAATTATCACTTATTTTCGCAGATAAAAAAAAATCACCAAAAGAAATTCCACCAATCTAAAAGGGCACATGCAAAGGTATAGATAAAAGTTTTAAATCCGCAAAAATAATAATCCCCCACCTTATGCAATGAAATTCACAAAATTTTCACCCACAAAAATAACCCACTAGTCGGTACTAAGAAATTCTTGTTGTATCATAGGATCATTGCTCGTATAGCTGTCCTTGACAGTAGTTAGAAAGTCTTCAATGATGAACTCTAAAGCTCACAATAAACTGCAGGATAAAAATATCACTATAAATTATTTAATCTGTACTAGAAGAACCAAAAAAGACCAAATCAATCCAAATAGGAAATTGTGGCATATAAAACTAATTATTCACAATTGAATGTGTATGTGACAAGAAGTGACAGGAGTATTATACCTTTCTATCATTCTTTTCACCATCTTTCTTACTATCTTTTGTTTCTTCATCCTTCTTTCTTTTCTTAGGCGTTGGCTCCTATCAAACCATAATAAATGAACAAAATTTTGTAATGCTTTCATAATTTTATTCAACAACATTTTTAAAGGGTAAACAAAGACCAATGAATTCTTGTACCAGTAAATGAAATAAACAATGAAGCATATTCTTGCATTCATCATTTTTATATCAATTTTGCATTGTCAAAGTTATTGTGCTTGTGATAACAAAACATTGAACATTTTCCTTAATAAAAAAAAAGTTTAATTCAAATTTGGCAATCTCATTTATTACCAAGCAATACTTGTGCTTTGAGTTGCACATGTAGAGAATTTTAATTACAATAAACATGTAAAGAATATCAAGATTGAAAACCTAACTTTTAGATATTGTCAATTCTTTATTCTTCATGTATAATATAAACAATAGCTAAGTAAAATGTATAAATATTATTTTTATCAAACCTCTTAAATCACAAATGAAAATGGAATCAGTTGAAGCAATGAATAGATATCGACATTATACAAATAAATATCAATACATCTGTTAACCTTTTACATCTACAGAAAGTCTGACACTATTTGAACTGACTAGTTATAATAACAATACAAAACAGACCAAAAATTTATCTTTTTATTATATTTAAATGTCCCAAAACCTAGTAAAGTATTATATATATGTACATGAACCGTAAAGTATTATATATATGTACATGAACCGTAAACAATTTTAGCATCAAACTCAACAATAACTTACTTTAGTTGATTTTTCATCTGATTTTTTATCTTTTTCCTTTTCCTTGTCTTTATCCTTGTCTTTCTCTTTTTCCTTCTCTTTGTCTTTTTTCTCTTCCTCTTTCTTTTCTGGGGCTCGTACCAAAGATTTGTAGATTTCAAAGCCAAAATCTCTCATTAACATTTCATTGAACAGTTCAGCAAACAACGACACCTGTCAATCAAAATGGTTTTAATATATAACAGCTGTTTTCCTAATCCTTGCAATTTAAAGTTTTGGTTTACTTGCTTCCTTTGTTTACATTAAATTTTTATCAAGCAAAGAAATTAAGATTGACATCTGCAAAACAATATAAGTAGGCAGAGTGAAACCTGTATACAGGTAAATTTCATTATTTGATAAATCCAAATAATGTATACAAATTTAACTCTGCCTTTTTATATTGATTTCAGATATCAGTCTTAATTACAATGCTTGACCAAACATTAAAACAAACAAAGCAAGCAAGCAAACCAAACCAAACAAAACCTTGAACTAGCTAGCATCAAGATAACAGCTGTCAAACATTTTTTAAAAGAGCATAAGACTTGTCAGTGGTGATAAGACAGAAAAATGAAGTTGAAGAGCATTTGAATAAAAATTCTGAAAAGTTGTGCCACATAAGTGCATTGTTAAATTTATATTAATTATAGATTTGCTATCATTTTCACTCCAAAATCTGCAAATGGTGGCCACTGTATTTCTTTATCTGGGTTATCAGATGAAACTTGATCAGGGAATGACGTTAAAATGGTGCAGATCCAAATTTAACAAAAAGGTAAACAATATTTTAGAGAAGAATGTCATTTTACAAAACTTTAAAATACATCTTCAATGTTAAGTCATTATATTATAGAGGAAGAATAAAACTCACTTTCGTAGATAACTTACCCATTTATATGCAAATTACCAAATACCTGAGTTTAAGATTTTTTGAACAGACTTGTTTTTTAGGAATTGTAGTGACATGAGTTTTAGAGAACAATACTTAAAAAAAAAGAATCAATCATTTATACTGGTAAATATACAAGACTGAGAATGGCCTTGAAGTGACGCCATAGAACATGAAATCTAACCTCAAATGAGTGTTCCTTGTTATCCTCGGGTCTGTAGTCCAGTAAGACACTGAGAGACATGACAGCACAATCAAACTTTCCTGACTTAGCCAGGGGATTGGGATGCACCAATATAGCAGGGTTCTCTGGTAAAGCATACTTCCTTTCTAATGATACTTTCTCTCTTTCATCTTTCTTTTTCTTTTCTTCTTCCTAAAAAGAATAAAATTGTTAAAAAAATAATAACTTATGGCATTAATTACTCATAGTAAAAATGAATTGAAAATAAGACAAACAAATTCAATTCTATGCTCTAGAGATGCATTTTTTTTTGTCTTCATCACTTAATGTTACTAACTATGGCATTGAAAAGTAAGTTAATGGAATTTTGCAATGCATTTGTAACCAGTTTCTGTCTTTAAGGTAGATCATAGGTAAATGTTTTTTGAGACAGAATTTTCTTATAATTTGACAAAATGAAGATTTTATTATGCTTTTTTCAAATATATAATAAAAAGTATGGGTCACCATTCTATTTTTCACTACGAGTCGTTGAAAATTGCCTAAATTTGGTTAGTTTGTTCATAAAAAAACACATAAGAGTGCATAAAAAAAAATTCTATGAGATAGAATTTTGAAATAAATTGTGAGAAGATAGGTTTTATAATATGTTTTAAGAAATTAAAAAGAAAACATGGTGTCACCGAACTTGTTTTCTTGCCACAAGTAAAAAAAAAAATTTCCCTACTAGCCCAGTATATATTTTGTACTAAAAGAGTTATCTCCCCTTAAATGGCTCATTTGAAAAAATGATTTTAAAAACCACAAAAGGTTGATATTTGTTAAAATATTATGAATAATACAATAAATTAACAAGTTTTCTTTATATAAATAAACAGTCTAACCATAAAATTGCAAATCTGTTTCCAAATTTGCTGATTTGGGCAAATAACTAGACCAATTTTGTACTGTGATTGTACAATACAAGATGGTGGTATACCATAAATCTTCCTTAAGCCTTATTGTTGACAACTGTATGTATGATACAAAAAGAATGTGTCCATAGTACACAGATGCTCCACTCGCACTATCATTTTCTATGTTTAGCACTATCATTTTCTATGTTTAATGGACCGTGAAATTGGAATAAATCCTCTAATTTGGCATTTAAATTAGAATGACCATATCATAGGGAACATGTATACTAAGTTTCAAGTTGATTGGACTTCAACTTCATCAAAAACCAACTTGACCAAAAACTTTAACCTGAAATTTGCACTATCATTTTCTATGTTCAGTGAACTGTGAAATTTTTACTGTGGTAAAAACTCTAAATTAAAAATTGACCAAAAACTTTAACCTGAAGCTGGACAGACGGACGGATGAATGAACAGACAGATGAACAAACAGACAGACAAACGGACACATAGACCAGAAAACAAAATGCTCCTCTACTATCGTAGGTGGGGCATAAAATTTTGCAACCATAATAATACTGTGTTTTTTCATACTTTTGCTGAATCCCTAAGTCAATCAGGTTAACAAGCTATAAATGTGACAAAACCATGAACAATTAAATGCATACCTCTTTCTTTTTTTCTTCTGTTTTTTCCTCTTCTAAATTCTTCAGTACTTCTTCTTCCATAGGAATTGAAGTTTCCTGCAGAAGAAATAAATAACATGTACTTGAATTCATTTATAGAGGTTTTTATGAGTGGGGACCTTAGCAATCAGTATTGCAAATTGTCATCTACACTATCAAGTATTCAAAATTATTTCTTTAAAATTGAGAATGGAAATGGGGAATGTGTCAAAGAGACAACAACCCGACCATAGAACAGACAACAGCAGAAGGTCACTAACAGGACTTTAATGCAGCGAGAAATTCCAGAACCCGGAGGCGTCCTTCAGCTGGCCCCTAAACAAATATATATACTAGTTCAATGATAATTAATGCCACACTAAACTCCAAACTGTACACAAAAAACTTAAATTATAATAATACAAGACTAACAAAGGCCAGAGGCTCCTGACTTGGGACAGGCGCAAAAATGCGGCGGGGTTAAACATGTTGATGAGATCTCAACCCTCAGCCTATACCTCTAGCCAATGTAGAAAAGTAAACGCATAACAATACGCACATTAAAATTCAGTTCAAGAGGAGTCCAAGTCTGATGTCAGAAGATGTAACCAAAGAAAAATAAACAAAATGACAATAATACATAAATAACATCAGACTACTAGCAGTTAACTGACATGCCAGCTCCAGACTTCAATTAAACTGATTGAAAGATTATGTCTTCATCATATGCATATCAGGCACAATCCTTCGTGTTAGGGGTTTAGTATCATACCATCATAACATATATGAGAAGAACATCACCTATGTCATGCCAAGAACTGGTTTCTAAATAAGTGTATTTAGTTCTGATGCAAAGACCCTACAAGTGAATCAATATTAAGGCCAAAATATGCAATCTTTAATGACCTGCCAACAGTATTGTAACTATATCCCTTCTTAATAAGTCTATTAAAAGGTTTTGTTAGCTTCTGAGGTGAATACTGACATTTTGTGCTATATAAAGAATATTTCCATAAAAAAATGGATGTGAAATACCTGAATGTATAAGAAGTCTGCATGTTGAGCTATATTTACGAATGATGTCCTTATACTGATGACAAAATTTAGTAAATGTTTCGACTAGTTTGTGATATCGAAAACCCTGGTGTAATAATTTTTCAGTAATACATAAATTTCTCTCGTTATAATCTAAAACACTATTACATACACGAGCGAATCGTACAAGTTGAGATATATAAACACTGTAAGATGGTGACAAAGGAACGTCACCATCTAAAAATGGATAATTAACGATAGGAAATGAAAAATTATCTCCTTTATCATAAATTGTAGTATTAAGCTTTCCGTTAGTGATATAGATATCAAGATCAAGGAAAGGGTAATGAAATTAAAAACCAGCAAAATTTTCTTTAATAAATGAAAGTAAAATTTGAAAAAAACAAGTGAAACTGCAAGCTACTCCTCATTTTGATGAACAGGAAGTTGTTGAGTGATCATGATGAATCTGAAAACCCATCAAAGGGTATAGCTGACTTTATATATAAACCCTGAAACTAAATTTGAGAATTCTTTATGGTGCAGTTCCTGAGAAAGATGGGAAGAAAAATATTCATGGGACAGTATAATCCCACTTTTTTAAACCGGGGTATAAATAGTTAACTTTCTCCTTTAAATATTTCTTCCTTATCAGTCGATAAGATAAATTTTGAAAAAAAGACATGATCATCCAGTTTACCTGCTACCATCTCATATGTATTTTCTTGTAGTTTTCATATTTATCATTCTTACTTCTTTCACATGTTCTTCACTTTCTTCTTTCTCCTGTTCCATCTTCAGTGACTTAGTCAGTCTAGCAATCAGCTGTGACTTCAATCCTTTGTTGCTCAGTGTCCGAGCCTCTAATTCTCGTCGTAAATCTATAATCTGTAACAGATAAAATTGAGAATGGAAATGGGTAATGTGTCAGAGACAGCGACCTGATCTAAGAGCAGACAACAGCCGAAGGCAACCAATGGGTCTTCAATGCAGCGAGAAACTGCAGAGATGTGCTTCAGCTGGCCCCTAAACAAAAATGTATACTAGTTCAGTGATAATGGATGACATACTAAACTCTGAAAAATACACAAGAAAAAAAGATTAATAGTCTTTTATTTTGTAACCACTCAAGTATTTCTGATATTTTTTTATTCTTTATTTATAACTCAATGCATACATTAAATACATAAATCACAAACCTACTATTATATTTTTTCACTTGTACCATTTTTATTAGTTTTTAATTTTCCCTGTTCTTAAGGCCAGGGTTTTTTAATTTGTTGGTTTACGGATCCGCCGACCCGATTTTGCCGATTTCCAGAATAAAAATAAAATTTACTTTTCATGCTTTTTTATTCCCGCCGACCCTAACAAATGCATTATCCCTGAAAAATAATTAAAATATTCTTTTTTTATGAAATGAAATGCATTAATCACTAACAAAATTGATAACACTCTCTGTTGTGAAAAAATAAAACTTCCAGTTTACGTTTTAAAAAATAGACAAATCAATTATAACTGACCTTGAAATGTTGTTTGCGCAAATAATTTTGTGGAACGAAACTTGTGTTTAAAACCAATTACACAATAAGTTCGTTTCCCTTATTTGTCATCAGTCTGTAAGATGCATCATCTCATAGAAATAGACTTGTCCAAATGTGGACAGGATGAAGGCATCAAGTTAAAGTACTGAATATTAACAAATCATTTGGAATTTTCTTGTTTCATAGATAATAAAAAAATAATCGTCCATTTGGATAAAAAACGGGAATGTGAGACAACAGATTAACCCGATAATCTCGTTTTTCCAGTGGACGAGTCTATTAGGTTTTTGACACGTGTGTTGAAACTTATTTTTGTACGACGTTTTAACATTTTTTCTTTATCAGTTTTCGTGCTTGAAGATCATTATTCACCAAGTTTTCTGGAATTGATTAAGAGCTACACGAATCTGTTTTTCTTGTTTCTAAAATGACGATTTAATTTCGTCTTTGTCCGTGCACCCCCCTTTTTTTTACTGTAAATTATTAGATAATGTCATGCGATGTTTATATTGTCCATTTGACTTCTATATATTTGCAGAAAAAAATTCTTAAAAATTCATTTTTATAAATTAATAATTTTTTCCTCGATGTATGTTAATATATGATATATACAAACTCTGACAATTAATTTCATAATTTTTGGTCAATAATTAAAAAAGTTTCCCATTAGGTCTCTACGTTTATTTTATTTTTTGAAGTGTTGATTATCTGATGGAGTAAGTATAAGTAGTGTAAAGGCCTTCCAACCAAAACAAAAACAACATACATGTGCTTTTAATGTTTGTTTATTTGAACCATGTGACTTTACCAATTTGAATATTAAAGGACACCAATGAAAATGATCATCGCTTTGTAGTTGATTATTGATTTTATGTCAATATAAGTTAACTTACTATACACAAGCTTTTTATGCTTCTAGCATGGTGAGTTTTATAACAATGCAAAGAGGCTCTGAAAAGTTTATTAAAAAAACAGACTAATGTTAATATGCATTCAGTTATTTATTAATGTGCAAAATGCACATCTTGGAAGCAAACATTTTGGGAAAATTAAAAAAATGTTTTTATAGTTGGTAAATTAAGTCATAACTCATGTCCACTAACAGAACATATGAAGGTAAACATATAAAACAATATTCATTTTCATATCCTTTGCCTATAAAGTACTATTTTACTAGTTTATACTATATCTAATAATTTTTTAAACAGAAAATGGAAATTGCAGTTTCCTATCATATATACAATTATTACAATCACATGATATGAACTCTTAAGTTTGGTTGATGGTCAGTAGAGGTCATCTTAATATTTAAATATACAAAGTCACATGGTACAAATAAACAAACATTAAAAGCACATGTATGTTGTTTTTGTTTTGATTGGAAGGCCGTTACACTACTGATACTTACTCCATCAGGTAATCAACACTTCAAAAAATAAAATTAACATAGAGACCTAATGGGAAACTTTTTCAATTATTGACCAAAAATTATGAAATTAATTGTCAGAGTTTGTATATATCATATATTAACATACATCGAGGAAAAAATTATTAATTTATAAAAATGAATTTTTAAGTATTTTTTTCTGGAAATATATAGAAGTCAAATGGACAATAACAGCTGAGCACTAATATTTCATCGAACTAAAATTTAAGAAATGATGATAAAATAGCATAACAAACATATTGTTAGAAAGGTGAAATATATATTGATTTTGCATATTTTTCTGTCTTTAAAGATGATTTTTTTTCTTTTTTTTCCCCGACAGACCGACCCGACTTTTTCATGGGGAAAATCCGTAAACCAACAAATTAAAAAACCGTGGCCTAATTGAACAATCCTAACACCAACTAAAGTTTACAAAATAACCAACATTGAACAATCATAACACCAACTAAAGTTTACAAAATTAGCAACATTGAACAATCCTAACACCAACTAAAGTTTACAAAATAACCAACATTGAACAATCATAACACCAACTAAAGTTTACAAAATTAGCAACATTGAACAATCCTAACACCAACTAAAGTTTACAAAATTACCAACATTGAACAATCCTAACACCAACTAAAGTTTACAAAATAACCAACATTGAACAATCATAACACCAACTAAAGTTTACAAAATTAGCAACATTGAACAATCCTAACACCAACTAAAGTTTACAAAATTACCAACATTGAACAATCCTAACACCATCTAAAGTTTACAAAATTACCAACATTGAACAATCCTAACACCATCTAAAGTTTACAAAATTACCAACATTGAACAATCCTAACACCAACTAAAGTTTACAAAATTACCAACATTGAACAATCCTAACACCAACTAAAGTTTACAAAATTACCAACATTGAACAATCTTAACACCATCTAAAGTTTACAAAATTACCAACATTGAACAATCCTAACACCAACTAAAGTTTACAAAATTACCAACATTGAACAATCCTAACACCAACTAAAGTTTACAAAATTACCAACATTGAACAATCCTAACACCAACTAAAGTTTACAAAATTACCAACATTGAACAATCCTAACACCAACTAAAGTTTACAAAATTACTAACATTGAACAATCCTAACACCAACTAAAGTTTACAAAATTACCAACATTGAACAATCCTAACACCATCTAAAGTTTACAAAATTACCAACATTGAACAATCCTAACACCATCTAAAGTTTACAAAATTACCAACATTGAACAATCCTAACACCAACTAAAGTTTACAAAATTACCAACATTGAACAATCCTAACACCAACTAAAGTTTACAAAATTACCAACATTGAACAATCCTAACACCATCTAAAGTTTACAAAATTACCAACATTGAACAATCCTAACACCAACTAAAGTTTACAAAATTAGCAACATTGAAAAATCCTAACACCAACTAAAGTTTACAAAATTACCAACATTGAACAATCCTAACACCAACTAAAGTTTACAAAATTAGCAACATTGAACAATCCTAACACCAACTAAAGTTTACAAAATTACCAACATTGAACAATCCTAACACCATCTAAAGTTTACAAAATTAGCACCATTGAACAATCCTAACACCAACTAAAGTTTACAAAATTACCAACATTGAACAATCCTAACACCAACTAAAGTTTACAAAATTAGTAACATTGAACAATCTTAACACCAACTAAAGTTTACAAAATTAGCAACATTGAACAATCCTAACACCACCTAAAGTTTACAAAATTACCAACATTGAACAATCCTAACACCAACTAAAGTTTACAAAATTACCAACATTGAACAATCCTAACACCAACTAAAGTTTACAAAATTACCAACATTGAACAATCCTAACACCATCTAAAGTTTACAAAATAAGCAACATTGAACAATCCTAACACAATCTAAAGTTTACAAAATTAGCAACATTGAACAATCCTAACACCACCTAAAGTTTACAAAATTACCAACATTGAACAATCCTAACACCAACTAAAGTTTACAAAATTACCAACATTGAACAATCCTAACACCAACTAAAGTTTACAAAATTACCAACATTGAACAATCCTAACACCATCTAAAGTTTACAAAATAAGCAACATTGAACAATCCTAACACAATCTAAAGTTTACAAAATTAGCAACATTGAACAATCCTAACACCATCTAAAGTTTACAAAATTACCAACATTGAACAATCCTAACACCAACTAAAGTTTACAAAATTAGCACCATTGAACAATCCTAACACCAACTAAAGTTTACAAAATTAGCAACATTGAACAATCCTAACACCAACTAAAGTTTACAAAATTACCAACATTGAACAATCCTAACACCAACTAAAGTTTACAAAATTACCAACATTGAACAATCCTAACACCATCTAAAGTTTACAAAATTACCAACATTGAGCAATCCTAACACCATCTAAAGTTTACACAAGAGTGCACACGCTGAAATGTCTCGCCTTCTTTACTAATCACTGATATTATAAAAAGCTTTATTACAACTGTTACATACACTTAACATTAACCAAGAAAACTAAACATTGACCAATGAACCATGAAAATGAGGTCAAGGTCAGATGAACCATGCAAGATACATGTACAGCTAACAATTCTTCCATACAACAAATTTAGTTGACCTATTGCTTATAGTTTAAAGAAAACCAGACCAAAACACAACCAGATGCTCCGCAGGGTGCAGCTTTATATGACCGCAGAGGTCAAACCCTGAACAGTTGGGGCAAGTATGGACACAACATTTAAGCTTGATACAGCTCTGAATTTGGATTGTAATTAAATAGTTGACACAACATAGGTTTCTGACACAGAATGAATGTGGTCTAAGAACTTAAACTTAAGAACTTAAAAATTTACTTATTATGGTCCAATATCCAAAATCTAAATACATGGTTAGATTCAGCATATCATAGAACCCCAAGAATTCAATTTTTGATGAAATCAAATAATGTTCAATTTTAGACCCTTTAGACCTCAATGTGGACCAATTTGATTACCGGGCCCAAAAAAAATCTAAATACATGGTTAGATTCAGCATATTGAAGAACCCCATATATTCAATTTCTGTTGAAATCAAACAAAAAAAACAGTTTAATTTTGGACCTTGATTTGGACCAACTTGAAAACTGGGTCCATAATCAAAAATCTAAGTACATATTTACATTCAGCATATCAAAGAACCCCAAGAATTCAATTTTTGTTAAAATCAAACTAAGTTAAATTTTTGACCCTTTGGACCTTAAAGTAGTCCAATTTGAAAACAAAAAATTAAGAATCTAATTACACAGTTAGAGTGGGCATATCAAAGAACCCCAATAAATCATTTTTTGATGAAATCAAACAAAGTTTAATTTTGGAACCTTTTGGCCCCTAATTCCTAAACTGTTTGGACCAAAACTCCCAAAATCAATCCCAACCTTCCTTTTGTGGTCATAAACCTAATGTTAAAATTTCATAGATTTCTATTTACTTATACTAAAGTTATTGTGCGAAAACCAAATGTCTTCGGACAACGACGACGTCATACCAATATACGACCAAATTTTTTTTAATTTTTGAGGTCGTATAAAAACTTAACACTGAGCAATGAACTGTGAAAATGAGGTCAAGGTCAAATATAACCTGCATGACTGACACATAGATATTAAAATATTTCCATACATCAAATATAGTTGACCTATTGCATATAGTGTTAGAAAAAAAGACCAAAACTCAAAAACTTAACTTTGACCTCTGAACCATGAAAGTGAGGTCAAGGTCAGATGACATCTGCCAGCTAGACATGAACACCTTACAATCATTCCATACACCAAATATAGTAGACCTATTGCATACAGTAGAAGAAAAACAGACCAAAACACAAAAACTTAACTATAACAACTAAACCATGAAAATGAGGTCAAGGTGAGATGACACCTGCCAGTTTGACATGTACACCTTACAGTCTTTCCATACACCGAATATACTAGACCTATTGCTTATAGTATCTAAGATATGGACTTGACCACCAAAACTTAACTGTGTTCACTGATCCATGAAATGAGGTCGAGGTCAAGTGAAAACTGTCTGACGGGCATGAGGACCTTGCAAGGTAGGCACACCAAATATAGTTATCCTATCACTTATAATAAGAGAGAATTCAACATTACAAAAAATGTTAACTTTTTTTTCAAGTAGGCTCGACAAAAATGAGTCTTCAACTGTTTAGATAAAATTACTTATATTATATCAATACAAGAGTGCACACGCTGAAATGTCTCGCCTTCTATACTAATCATTGATATTATGTTGATAGTCCTAAGTATAAAGCTAAGCTTTATAACTACTGTACCATAAACTTAACATTAACCAAGATAACTAAACAAAGACCAATGAACCTTGAAAATGAGGTCAAGGTCAGATGAACCATGCCAGGCAGACATGTACAGCTAACAATGCTTCTATACAACATATATAGTTGACCTATTACTTATTGTTTAAGAAAAATAGACCAAAACACAAAAACTTAACACTGTGCAATGAACCGTGAAAATGAGGTCACGGTCAAATAAAACCTGCGCGACTGACATAAAGATCATAAAATATTTCCATACACCAAATATAGTTGACCTATGGCATATAGTATTAGATAAAAAGACCAAAACTCAAAAACTTAACTTTGACCACTGAACCATGAAAATGAGGTCAAGGTCACATGACATCTGCCCGCTAGACATGTACACCTTACAATCATTCAATACAACAAATATAGTAGACCTATTGCATATAGTATGAGAATAACAGACCAAAACACAAAAATCTAACTATAACCACTGAACCATGAAAATGAGGTCAAGGTCAGATGACACCTGCCAGTTGGACATGTACACCTTACAGTCCTTCCATACACCGAATATATTAGCCCTATTGCTTATAGTATCTGAGATATGGACTTGACCACCAAAACTTAACCTTGTTCACTGATCCATGAAATGAGGTCGAGGTCAAGTGAAAACTGTCTGACAGACATGAGGACCTTGCAAGGTACACACATATCAAATATAGTTATCCTATTACTTATAATAAGAGAGAATTCAACATTACAAAAAATTTGAACTTTTTTTTCAAGTGGTCACTGAACCATGAAAATGAGGTCAAGGACATTGGACATGTGACTGACGGAAACTTCGTAACATGAGGCATCTATATACAAAGTATGAAGCATCCAGTTCTTCCACCTTCTAAAATATAAAGCTTTTAAGAAGTTAGCTAACACCGCCGCCGTAGCCGCCGCCGTAGCCGCCGCCGTAGCCGCCGCCGTAGCCGCCGCCGCCGCCGCCGGATCACTATCCCTATGTCGAGCTTTCTGCAACAAAAGTTGCAGGCTCGACAAAAATTACCAACATTGACCAATCCTAACACCAACTAAAGTTTACAAAATAAGCAACATTGAACAATCCTAACACAATCTAAAGTTTACAAAATTAGCAACATTGAAAAATCCTAACACCAACTAAAGTTTACAAAATTAGTAACATTGAACAATCCTAACACCAACTAAAGTTTACAAAATTACCAACATTGAACAATCTTAACACCAACTAAAGTTTACAAAATTAGCAACATTGAAAAATCCTAACACCAACTAAAGTTTACAAAATTAGCAACATTGAAAAATGCATAATTAGTAATATGTCTTTTAAATTAGCTAAATGAACTAAATATCTTTCAAATATCATTCCTTGTATATTCAGAAAACATTAACTAATCTATCCAATAGCAAGGTAAAAATAATTTTGTCTTGCATATTTCCTCTTGCCTTTAAATTTTTTTTAAATTAGGAAAAACCAAAAAATCAAAGTGCTTGTGAAGGGTAAAGATTGTTTCATTTTGAATGGGAGACTAAAATTTAAACACTGGATTGTTTTAAGCATTGAAAAAAATCTATCATAACATTTTTGTGTCACAATATAAACTGTCTTGTGTCGCAATATAAATTTTTGTAAAAGATATCTCTATGTGATTTATCTTTTTCAAAAAAGTGGGAAATCCTGGCTTTGTCCGTAAATACTTTAATTGATAAGTAAGAAAGAAATAATATATCTTGAAGCCTTTTAAAAGTGAAAAGAGTGTACAGCCAGACATACCTTCATAGCCTTTGGATCTAGCTGTGAGAAGTGGGTAGGATCTCTGACTTCAATGTTTTCTGTGTCTTCATCTTCTTCCTTAAGAAATAACACATGAGATAATCAGAACAGAATTTTCACAGATTTAAATTTTCCGATAAGTTCAATAACTTATTGTTTGTTTATGTAATATGCCAACATGATGTTAACTTGTGCCTCTCGAAGTTCCATTTTCAGAAATACTTTTTTATCTGTTTTAAGAATAATGTCAATTAGTTTATAAAAAAGAATAACAAAAAAAAGAGAGAGATGATTGCTGAATATAAAATCTCAAAGCAGTTATAGGCAAAGATGTAACAATTAAACAAAAACTTTTTTTTTAAAGTGACATAAGTCTTTAAATTTAAACACAGAAAAATTTACAGTATTTTTTTATCTCAATATTGCAAAAAGTGTTCATGACTTATTTTCTTGTGTCATATTCTTCTGTCCCTGTTGAATATATGTTTATTTCAGAAATGACAATTTGCTCTAAATCAAAAGCTTGTCTATGCCTTTCATGTAGCTTGAGTTCAATCTAAACTTATGTCAAAAGGATAAACTGTTGCAGTCAAAACATAAAAAGTCATAAACTCTTTTTTCAATAAATTGAAAGTAAAAATGTTTAACTTAAATTATAATGATAACCTTTACTGTGTAACCTGCAGCTATATGATTAATGAAAAATAAATGTTACATCAACAACCCTGTGTTCTGCTTATTTTTTCAGGGTCTCTGTGATGATCTAATCTTAGTTGAATAACCTTTACATAAAGGTCTTCAACAAATTAACACCTAGATAAAAAGAAACCAAAAGTATAAAGTCTGTGCCTGTGAGCTTGTGTCTTTAGGGCCATCAGAAATGGCGGCTATCTTTTTCTGCAGTTGTTTTTTGTAGGCTGTCTGTAGCGATGCCCACTCAAGGCGGGATGGACTACAACTCCATACATCTGGGAAGAAAATGACCGTAGTCTCAACTCTGGTTGGCAGGTGCTTGCCTTTATGGATCTCTTCTGGTCGTAAGTACCGCACCTCAGCAAATCTGTACCTGTATGGGAAGGGTTAGGAAAACAAATAACTTTAGTATTTGTATACACTACATTATGTATATACTTAGTCATTCCAATTAAAAATGAAATACTTAGGATTTTTTTTCTTTTGGTGGAAGATGATTTCAGGATTTACTTTAAAAGCAAATTTAGTTGAAAAACTAAAAAATACATATTAATTTCATTCACATCACTTAACGTACAATTCTATTTTAATATAGGTTAGGTCAAAGAGTTTGAACAGGTATCAATCTAACTAAAATACAGATCCTTTGTATAAGCTTTCCTTACATGGATCTGAAAACACTTTATTTTACTTTCTGTTTTGGTAATTATTACATCAACCAATAAAATTTCAGCCTTCATGTTTTTGAAGATGTGTACTATTCCCACAAAACCAGAGGATCCTGAAAGGTCGTTATAAACAGAAAGTAGAATAGAGCATGATTGGATCCTTGTAAGCAAAGCTTTTACCCAGGATCTGTATTTTAAACAGATTGAACAGAATCTTCAATTTAAAACGAAGAATGCCATTATAATTTGTGTCAACCATTTAGAAGAACTATAATAATGATTACCAATCATCGAAAGTACAGTGGATTCATTTATTAATTGTAGAAAAATATTTAGTGGATTGAAATAAAATTCTTTTTTAAGGATATTTGATTTTGTGAATATGTAAAATACTGTGTTAACAAAAATCAATGAAAATTGGTATTCCTAAAAAATAATGAATCCATAGTAAATTTTAAAACTGAATGACTATTTTAGTCTAACATGGTTGTGTACAATAATATCATTTTAGTGAATTTCTTCTACATCTAGGTATTATCAAATTCAGTACTATTGAGAGTAGTTTGTAATTAATTTGACCTGTCAGTTTATATTTAAAGCATTCAGCAACTACTATTTACTGTCTACATGTATGCTCACCAATAAATACTGAATTGCAAAACAAATAACTGAGCAGTTGTGGATTGATTGGTTTAAAAAACACTGTATTTTACAACTTTTTAGAAACTGTACACCAAATTCTTTTACAAATTTACTTCCAATTATTCAAGAAATCACATTAAAAAACTGGAGTGAACAGCTCAATATTCAAAGTAAAGGTTTATGATTGTTCATGTAATAAGGAAGACATGACTGCAATTTTTAAAGTTTTCAGATCTATTGGTTTAGCTTAATATAACTAAAAGGTTGTGTACATTAGTTTTGACAACACTTTGACATTTCATCATGTTCATGCAAAAATGCAGAAAGATTATTGTTGCTGTTAAAAATGTTTCTAAATATGTTATGTTATTATCTTCAATGTAAGGCATTTATATGTTTATGTTAAATACAAAGTAATAAAACTGGCTGATCTATTAGGCTTAAAGAAAACTAGAGGCTCTCAAGAGCCTGTATCGCTCACCTGATTCTACTTGGGTTTTTGAAATCATATAAAAAAATATAAAATTTGGCTAAAAGTGACAACACAACCTCATTTATAAGGAAAGGAACATGTTTAATTTCATTCAAAAGTCCCCCACTGGCGGCCATCTTGGATGACAGATCGGCTACAAAGTAACAACACTTGGTCAGCACCTCATAAGGAACATTCATGCCATGTTTGGTTTTATTCCATTCAGTGGTTCTCTAAAAGAAGTCATTTGTATGCATTTCCCATAGGGTCCTATGTTAAACTAAGTCCCCTGCTGGCGGCCATCTTGGATGATGGATCAGCTACAAAGTAACAACACTTGGTCAGCACCTCATAAGGAACATTCATGCAATGTTTGGTTTTATTCCATTCAGTGGTTCTCTAAAAGAAGTCATTTGTATGCATTTCCCATAGGGTCCTATGTTAAACTAAGTCCCCCGCTGGCGGCAATCTTGGATAATGGATCGGCTACAAAGTAACAACACTTGGTCAGCACCTCATAAGGAACATTCATGCCATGTTTGGTTTCATTCCATTCAGTGGTTCTCTAAAAGAAGTCATTTGTATGCATTTCCCATAGGGTCCTATGTTAAACTAAGTCCCCCGCTGGCGGCCATCTTGGATGATGGATCGGCTACAAAGTAACAACACTTGGTCAGCTTCCCATAAGGAACATTCATGCTATGTTTGGTTTCATTCCATTCAGTGGTTCTCTAAAAGAAGTCATTTGTATGCATTTCCCATAGGGTCCTATGTTAAACTAAGTCCCCTGCTGGCGGCCATCTTTGATGATGGATCGGCTACAAAGTAACAACACTTGGTCAGCACCACATAAGGAACATTCATGCCATGTTTTGTTTCATTCCATTCAGTGGTTCACTAGAAGAAGTCATTTGTATGCATTTCCCATAGGGTCCTATGTTAAACTAAGTCCCCGCTGGTGGCCATCTTGGATAATGGATCGGCTACAAAGTAACAACACTTGGTCAGCACTCCATAAGGAACATTCATGCTATGTTTGGTTTCATTCCATTTAGTGGTTCTCTAGAAGAAGTCATTTGTATGCATTTCCCATAGGGTCCTATGTTAAACTAAGTCCCCCGCTGGCGGCCATCTTGGATGATGGATCGGCTACAAAGTAACAACACTTGGTCAGCACCCCATAAGGATAATTCATGCTATGTTTGGTTTTATTCCATTCAGTGGTTCTCTAAAAGAAGTCATTTGTATGCATTTCCCATAGGGTCCTATGTTAAACTAAGTCCCCGGATGGCGGCCATCTTGGATGATGGATCGGCAACAAAGTAACAACACTTGGTCAGCACCTCATAAGGAACATTCATGCCATGTTTGGTTTCATTCCATTCAATGGTTCTCTAAAAGAAGTCATTTGTATGCATTTCCCATAGCGTCCTATGTTAAACTAAGTCCCCCGCTGGCGGCCATCTTGGATGATGGATCGGCTACAAAGTAACAACACTTGGTCAGCACCTCATAAGGAACATTCATGCCATGTTTGGTTTCATTCCATTCAGTGGTTCTCTAGAAGAAGTTCAAAATGTAAATTGTTAACGACGACGGACGCCAAGTGGTGAGAAAAGCTCACTTGGCCCTTCGGGCCAGGTGAGCTAAAAAGGCTTTGTTTTCCATCTTGACTTATTAAAATCATTGTGGGAATAAAAAGAACACACTGACTGTACTAATTTAAATAAATGTGATTTCTTATTTCAAAAAATACCTGAAATTAATGTAAGGTTTATCCTTAACTTCTAAATTCTTGATTTTTGAGTGAAATACACACCAGCTCACATAAAGATACACACACAGATACACACACTAAAGTTACATAATTTATGCACACATATACACACTTCATACACACATATCAACAAACAACTGCAGATGAGCTATATGTTTAAAGCAATTCCCTGCAATTGGTCATTTCAATTCAAATTTTATCAAGAGCTATCTATGATAATGGTTTGTGGTAAATAAATATTCTTCAGCTGGAATTGCTAGATTCTGGATATATATTTGCCCACACAATATCTGTTTCAACACATGACAATTTGAAAATGCCGGTAACTTCGGATAAAATTAAAAAAGAAAAGCTCTTTGAAAAAAAATGTGAACATGGGTTCTGGTAACTATAAAGAAGAAAAAATTATTGCTACAGAAAAATGTCTAAATAAATCTACTTTTGGAGGCTGATAAGGTATCTATTTCAACTATAACTATTTAGCTACTAACCACTGGGTACAAGCTGACAAGTCGATACCAGTCAAAGCTTTTGTCGTACGAATAGCAGTTTTGATGAGAACTTTTGGGTCTTCTTCTGGATTCAAACCATCCTGTGATGGGGACCAAGCACCCCCTATTGCCATGGTTTCATTTTTGCCTTTGACACCAACTAAGAAATGGATAAGTCTTGTAGGATGTACAAAATTCTCCTGAACATCAGCAGTATCTTCTGACAGTGAACACGATTTGTGGTATAAATCCTCTAACTCAGGACAAGATAGAAGCATAACCTGAAATAATTGAAGCACTTGTTGTATTGAATTTACCAAAATCCTGCTCATTACATCAAATAAGTTCAGCATGTTCAGTGCAACTGCACATATTGATACAAATAAATGTGTGTGAGCCAACATGGCCAAGGCTCCGTGTTGAAGATACTACTTTTACCTATAATGGTTTACTTTTAAATTGTGATTTGGATGGAGAGTTGTCACATTAGCACTCATACCACATCTTATATCTATGTATCAGTTCTAGCGTATGCGACATAAAATGGAAATATTGAAAACAGGCATTGATGTCCTAGAAAAATGTAGAATAAGATCAACAAAAGCTAATCATTGAATTAAACCTTATTCATTATAACTGAGAACACGGTAAAAGTCTAATTTCAAATATATGAGAAACACAGTTGTAATACTAGTGTCATTCATAACAAATATATATATATTGGAAAATAAAGATAGGAATTCATTTTCTAAAGGCAAGTGTGTGAAAAACATAAAAATAATTAAATAAAGGCCTGTTAAATATTTTCTTATATTTTAATTCTTGGATATATATGTAATTTATAATGATCCACTAACCTTAGCATTAAAACTATGATCAGCATCTGGTGGATCCAGTAAAGCATCTGAAGTATTGATAGACTCTACATCTTTGTGAAGGACATGGAACTCACAGTTACGTCCTAACTGGAATGGCCTCGTCAATGGAAAAGCATCCATCCAGGTAAAGTTGGCTTTGAAGAAATCACTAGGAACATACATACTGCTGTACCTAGACTTCAATGTCACCACATTAGCTGCTTGTCTACAATTAGAAAAACATATAATTGATATTTGTGTGTAATCATAAAATATTTCATACATATTTCATTATTATATTAAAAAAAACAACATATCATACATATTTCATTATTATATTAAAAAAAACAACATATCATACATATTTCATTATTATATTAAAAAAAAACATATCATACATATTTCATTATTATATTAAAAAAAAAAACATATCATACATATTTCATTATTATATTAAAAAAAACAACATATCATACATATTTCATTATTATATTACAAAATAAACAGCTGCGCCATGAGCGCATGATACGCCCGACGTCTTATGTGGAAGTTTTATGCAATAATCATAAATAGTTTCTGAGAAAGTTTTAAGCAATAACCATATATTGTTTTTGAGACACGGCGGGACATGTGAAACCCCTAACCCTGTTTTTTTTTTTCGAAAAACTAAATATCACTTAAATAAAATTTTGAATCAAAACCAAAAAGTATACAGATCTTTAGATTAATATAACAAAGAAGTGTGTAAAGTTTTAAGCAATAATCATAAATTATTTTTGAGATACGGCGCGACATGTAAAAAAAAACCTCCCCCTTTTTTACAAAATACTCAATAACTCAAAAATGAAATTTTGAATCATCACCAAAAAGTATATAGATCTTTAGATTAATTAAACAAAGACATGTGTAAAGTTTTAAGCAATAATCATAAATCGTTTATGAGATATGGTGCGACATGTAAAACAAGAGTGCACACACTGAAATGTCTCGCCTTCTTTACTAATCATTGATATTATGTTGATAGTCCTAAGTATAAAGCTTTATTACAACTGCTACATCAACTTAACATTAACCAAGACAGCTAAACAAAGACCAATGAACCATGAAAATGAGGTCAAGGTCAGATGAACCATGCCAGGCAGACATGTACAGCTAACAATGCTTCCATACAACAAATATAGTTGACCAATTACTTATAGTTTAAGAAAAATAGACCAAAACACAAGAACTTAACACTGTGCAATGAACCGTGCAATTGAGGTCATGGTCAAATAAAACCTGCGGGACTGACATATAGATCATAATATATTTCCATACACCAAATATAGTTGACCTTTGGCATATAATATTAGATAAAAAGAACCAAAACTTAAAAACTTAACTTTGACCACTGAACCATGAAAATGAGGTCAAGGTCAGATGACATCTGCCCGCTAGACATGTACAACTTACAATCATTCCATACAACAAATATAGTAGACCTATTGCATAAAGTATGAGAAAAACAGACCAAAACACAAAAACTTAACTATAACCACTGAACCATGAAAATGAGGTCAATGTCAGATGACATCTGCCCGCTAGACATGTATACCTTACAATCATTCCATACAACAAATATAGTAGACCTATTGCATATAGTATGAGAAAAATAGACCAAAACACAAAAATTGAACTATAACCACTGAACCATGAAAATGAGGTCAAGGTCAGATGACACCTGCCAGTTGGACATGTACACCTTCCAGTCCTTCCATACACCAAATATACTAGCCCTATTGCTTATAGTATCTGAGATATGGACTTGACCACCAAAACTTAACCTTGTTCACTGATCCATGAAATGAGGTCGAGGTCAAGTAAAAACTGTCTGACGGGCATGAGGACCTTGCAAGGTACGCACATACCAAATATAGTAATCCTATTACTTATAATAAGAGAGAATTCAACATTACAAAAATTGTTAACTTTTTTTTCAAGTGGTCACTGAACCATGAAAATGAGGTCAAGGACATTGGACATGTGACTGACGGAAACTTCGTAACATGAGGCATCTATATACAAAGTATGAAGCATCCAGGTCTTTCACCTTCTAAAATATAAACCTTTTAAGAAGTTAGCTAAGGCCTAAATTAAAACATTGTTTGTTTGCCCTTTTCCGATACTATCAGTGTTCTAGGATTTTTTTGGCACCTTGACTTACCACGGGTAAGATCAATAAAAAAATTACTTACCCACATCTAAAAGTTAAATCCGCCAACCAATGCGGACGGCGCAAAAAAAACGATTTCTTACTAAATTTGACAAATATGTTATAGTTATTACTATGTCATTTATTAAGAGCTATAATAAATGCAACTGTAAGTTTATTTTCCTCCGATGACAAGAAAAATCAAAGTGATGGAAATCACTCATGGAAAGATTAGAAGAGTAGTTTGAATTATTTCATATTAAGGTATGGTGGGGAAAAATGAACATTTATAAAGCACTATTGCTGAAAATTGCATTTACAGCAGGTCTTTAGAAGGAAACTTGCTTTTCCAGTATGAAGATAAAATGAGCTCAAATTAAATAATATGGGTCTCTTAATTTGCACAATTTTATTTAAACTGCAGTTTATATCTTATCGAAATTATGTTGCCGGTTCTGAACATGTTTCAAAAAAACAAAAAAAAGCAAAAATTCTTCTAGTAAATGTTACCAACTATCCTTGTAAGACATAAATCTGGACCAACAGCTTAAAACTTTAAAGTGTCAACAAACAAAATTGAAAAATGTTGTTATGGGGCATTTTATAAGTTGAAACAGAGGTTATAAGGCATTGAAGATTAAAAGTTTTAGAGTGCCTTTTGATCAATTTTTAAAGTATTTTTCAACACAGGGCATTGAAAATGTACTTTTTCAACGTAACCAATTAAAAAACTTATCTTATTGAAATGTGGATTCTTTCTTGATTGCAATCATATGTATTCACTTCTAATAAAAATTCAAATGACTAAAATAGACATTATGATTGATGGGAAATAAACTAATAAACAATGGTTTGTTATAATTAAAAGTTTTAAAATTTTTAAACTGTTTCAAGCCAATTCCTGATAAAAAAAAAGTGTACTAATTTAATTGTTGATTAATTACAGATGATTATTGGAAATTCATCAAGTAAATTATAGGCCTTACTTGAATACCTTTTATTTATTCATATTTATATTCATATTTCATTTTTTTAAGATCTTGTTAATCCATTAATCATTTATCTTTCAGATATAATTTACAGAATCACTTTATGTAATGTAGATCAAAAGTAATTGGCAATAAATAAATCTATCATCCTTATAAATATCAAACATCTAATATACACATTTGTGTATTCAATTATGAGGTCAAATAAAAAAAAAAGGTCTGTATAATTATGTAAGACTGAGGTTGATAGGTAATGTGGTCAATTTGATTGGCAGTTTAGGAGGTGGGGCATTGTAATTAAAGGTTCACCTTGTCTCTGATTGTTTAGTGATAATGACAGTTGTCAATCATACTAGTTGAATCAATACCCAGTTACCTAATCAAACTGTTTTTTAAAAGCCTGCACATCAACACACCTTAATGACATACATTCTTGAATGAACTGCTCCAATAATATACCCAGTTTTTTTTCAGTTTATATGTGTATTATGTGCACATATATCAGAACCATAGGGAACTATATTTCAGTGTGAATACATTTAGTAACAGTAGCTAACCTGTCCTGTTGTTAGGGAGGCTGGTGCCTAAGTAAAGATTTAGAACAAGTTCTAATCTTTCCAAAAATCGTTTATGTCCCGATTTAAGCACCAGTTATCAATCCGGATTTTCCGATTTTACCGACACCGTGACCAACTTTTAGAATGATAGGAGAAGAATGTGGTCTCTTTTGCGCTTGATTAGGCAGCAACCATTTGATTTTCTGGGGGGGGGGCTATGGTTTTTTTTTCTGGACAAATTTTTTTCGCGACAAGTCGAAAACAATTTTTTTCTTTCAATTTTAGCATTACATATAGTGGCAGCTGAGGGTGAAACAAACAATTTTTTTTCTCAGAATCAAAAACAAATTATTTTTTTCTCCAAAAACTGGAAACAAACTTTTTTTCCAAAAAAACCATAGCCCCCCAGAAAATCAAATGGTTGCTGCCTTACACCTAGTAAACGAGTGCTTGAATAAAAGCGCCGATAGACATCGACAAAATCTTCGATCTTTTATCAAAGTTTTTTCTCGTGATTTAATAAAAATAAAAAGCAGATATGGGAAAATTGAAGAGGACCGGGAAATTTCAAGAGTTTTTCGGCTTCCCCGAACTTGAAAATTGACTTACCACCGGGTGACAAAGGCTAAAAAATGACTTACCCGTTGTCCTAATCCACTTACCCCGGGTAACGGGTAATGGGAATCCTAGAACACTGACTATGTTTTGAAACAGGGTAGGTAGGTAGGTAAAATATTTTATTTTTTTCCCCCAAAAAATAACTTGACTCGGTATATTTTTTTTCATGGGTAGGCAGGTAGGTATAATATTTTATTTTATAGATACAAAATCTGCATAATGTCATTTTTGTCTGTTTTGCTTTTGCTAATAAGTTTCTGGGACGTTTTGAAAAAAAAAATATCATGTAGAATGTGAAGTTAATTCATATGGCTTTTTTTTTGCACTACTATTTTGTTTTCAAATATCAAAATAAACAGCTGTGTCGCATATTTTCAACATGTATTTATGCCTGGAACTTTGAAGAGTCTTAAATTGCACTAATATTCTGTACTACATACCTTGTGCGCTTACCTCTACCTAAAGGTTTTCTGTAAAAGATAACTTTGTCCTAGTTAAATATGTCGGGGCAGACATACATTACTATTAAAAAAAGTCCCTAGAGTGTTTAAATTTCCGTGTGTGTCCATGTTTCCAATAAAAATGCTACAAAACTTAAACTCAATTGTCACGTATTTTACATCGCATCAAGGAATTGTATATTTAAATATACAATTCCTTGATAAAATACAACGTCCGTTTACACAAAATAGTTTGTACATACGTTAATAATTTTGTATTAACAAACTATAAACCCTGCTCTTCAAGTATAACGATGCAGAATTAACGTACGTCATATCATTATTTCAAAGCGTTTAACATCGATTTCAAACAAATGCTTTGAAACTCTATGCATGTTATATGCAAGTGTTAATGTCAAACGCTCACGTGATACCAAACGGACTAGACCTTATACGATAAAGATAAAACCCGAGGATTTCGGTAAAAAAGTTTTGAGCGGGAAATACAAATATAAGATTTTTGGTAGGACGAAAAAATAAAATAAAATAAAATCTTGCTGGTAAATACAAATAAAAGATTTTCAGGCGGACCGAATTTATAGGGTCGGTCGGTAAAGGGCAAACAAACAATATTTTAATTTAAGCCTAACGCCGCCGCCCCCGTAGCCGCCGTAGCCGCCGCCGCCGGATCACTTTACCTATGTCGAGCTTTCTGCAACAAAAGTTGCAGGCTCGACAAAAACCCTCCCCCTTTTTTACAAAATACTCAATAACTCAAAAATAAAATTTTGAATCATCACCAAAAAGTATACAGATATTAAGATTAATATAACTAAGAAGTGTTTAAAGTTTTAAGCCATAATCAAGAATCGTTTTTGAGATACAGTGCGACATGTGAAAAAAACACACCCCTGTTTTAGTTACAAAGTGCCGTAACTCAAAAAGTTTTAATCTTATTTTTTCCAAAAAGTATACAGATCATTTGACCATCATAAGAAACAACTATATTAAGTTTCATGAAATTTGGATAAGTCGTTCTCAAGTTACGGTGCGACATGTTTACGCCGGACAGACAGACGGACAGACGGACGGACACCGGACATTTGTATACCATAATACGTCCCGTCAAAATTTTGACGGGCGTATAAAAACAACATATCATACATAATTCATTATTATATTAAAAAAACCAACATATCATACATAATTATTTGCAAGTAATCATAAAAATATATCAATAGTATGTGTAGTGCTTTTCTTTCAAATAGTCTAAAGCTTTTGTTCTCAATCAAAATGTCACACAAAAGTTAGTAAAACACATATTAATACTATTTGGGTACTTGAATGTTTTAATTTTGTTTTTTTGTTTTTAATATTTTTGTTCTAATATTACATAGAACTATCATCTTTGAAGATCTATCATAATTGAAATATTTAATTGACAGATTCTAAGTTTAAACATAAAAATAAATATGGGCTAAAAAGTTATTAAAACTTCAACAACAACCTAACAAAAATATCCCACTTACAAATTGAATGATAATTTTGGTATCTGTACTACATATCTGGGTACAACTCTCATACGTCTACGTGGACTACCACTTCTATCTCCACGTTTAGGGGTTCTTGAACGAGATCGCTTCTTTAGAGGTAAAGGTCTTTCTGGTCTTTCTCTAGGCTCTTTCTTTATATCACTGAAGCCTTTTCTCTCTCTGTCTCTGAATCTTTCTCCTTTCTTTGATGAAAATGGCCTATTTCCTAAAACAGCACATATTATCATTTACATTATTTCATGGAATTCTAACTGTTGAAATAAAGTTAAGACCATTCATATAAATTCAAAATCAAAACTAGATTTGTCAAAGCGACACGAATGGCCCGGTCTCAAAAGTTGAAAGATCTGCAATTTTAATAACACAAGTGGACACAAACATGATGGTAGTCTCTCACATATCAAGAATCAGGTCAAAATCTGGAGACATATAGAAAAAGAGTCAGTACAACTGTCATGACTGTAATTTTCAACAATTTTTAAAGTTGTAAACCCAAAATTTTGGCCAAAATTAGCAGAGCGAGACGGAACTTAAACTTGATCTGTTACTAGTCATGGTTTGCTCACATACTAAAAACCAGATGCTCTGCAGAGCACAGCTTTATACGACCACAGAGGTTGAACCCTGAACGGTTGGGGCTAGTATGGACACAACATTCAAACTGGATACAGCTCTAAATTTGAATTGTGATTAAATAGTTGACACAGCATAGGTTTCTGACACAGAATGAATGTGGTCTAATGAACTAAAATTTTTTTTTTTTTTGCTTTTGAGCAATTCACTATGCTGTTGAATATTAATTCTTTGATATTTGAAGAAATTTTCTTTTTCAATTCTGAAATTTGAAATAAGAAAAATTGAACCCCCACCAATTTTTTTTCACCTCCCCCTTTCCCTTATTCCAAAAATGATCTCAATTCAAATTTCTAATGGAGTTTTCAACAATAACTACTCATTTAAGGTGGTACCTAACACTACAGGGAGATAACTCTGTAAATTCTGAATGTTTTAATTACATTGTGTTGTAAAGGGAATATTAAGCTTCTCAATAATCAAAATTGGTGTTTGTCAAACTGCTATATAACCAGTGTAATTTTTCTGACAAAACCCTGAAAACAGTTGGTTCAAAATTTTTGAAATTTTTATATTTTTGTTAAAGGGTCAAAGTAAATACTTTACTTTGACCCAAATTTTAGGAAAATTGAACGAGCCAAATTAATTTTAGTGAAAGTGTTGGCTACCACCTTAAATACATCATAAAATATAAAATGTCATAGTCATGATTTAAGTTGATTTGACAACTATTCTGGACAAAGAAAGATAACTCCAATGCAACATTTTATATTGGCAAATTTCCAATGAAGTTCATTAAACTAAAGTTTTTAGCAAATTTACAATGGAATTTATTAATAACAAAGTTTTTGGCAAATTTCAAATATACATAATTTAAGAGCAGTTTAGGTGAGCTATTAAAATGAGTTTCAATTACCAACCTTACACTGCTTTTAAGTTATGTTTTGTACTGAAGTAATTGTCCATTAACCTGGACACCCTTTTCCCCCTTTTTTGCACATTATGCCTTATCGGTTTGAGCCATAACTCCCAAAGACAATTCTTACCATCCCTTTGTGGTGTTCCAATATCCCAAATCTAAATATATGGTTAGATTCATCATATCAAAGAACCCCAAGAATACAATTTTTGATGAAATCAAATAAAGTTCAATTTTGAACCCTTTAGACCTCAATGTGGACCAATTTTATAATCGGTCCTAAATATCAAAAATCTAAATACATGGTTAGATTCAGCATATTGAAGAACCCCATATATTGATTTTTTGGTGAAATCAAACAAAGTTTAATTTTGGCCCCCGATTTGGACCAACTTGAAAACTCGGCCCATAATAAAAAAACTAAGTACATGTTTAGATTCAGCATATCAAAGAATCCCAAAAATTTAATTTTTGTTAAAATCAAACTAAGTTTAATTTTGGACCCTTTGAACCTTAATGTAGACCAATTTAAAAACGGGACCAAAAATTAAGAATCTAAATACACAGTTAGATTCGGTATATCAAAGAACCCCAATAGTTCAATTTTTGATGAAATCAAACAAAGTTTAATTTTGGACCCTTTTGGCCCCTAATTCGTTGGGACCAAAACTCCTAAAATCAATCCAAACCTTCCTTTTGTGGTCATAAACCTTGTGTTAAAATTTCATAGATTTTTATTAACTTATACTTAAGTTATTGTGCAAAAACCAAGAAAAATGCTTATTTTGGGACCTGTTTTTGGCCCCTAATTCCTAAACTGTTGGGACTTAAACTCCCAAAATCAATCCCAACCTTCCTTTTGTGGTCATAGACCTTGTGTTTAAATTTCATAGATTTCTATTTACTTTTACTTAAATTAGAGCGGAAAACCAAATGTCTTCGGACGACGACGCCAACGTGATACTAATATACGACCAAAATTTTTTCAATTTTTGCGGTCGTATAATCAGCGCAACATCTGAAAGCATATAGAAAAAAGGTCTGTATAACTGTCAAAAATGTATCATAGTCTAAAGTCCGAAATTACATAAAAAAATTGCAGAGCGGAAGGAAACTTAAACTTGATCTGTAATTCATCATGGGTAACTCACATACCAAAAATCAGCCCAATATCTGTACGCGTTTAGAAAAAAAATCCTTATAACTGTGATTTTCAACAATTTATTAAAGACCAAAGCCCATAATTTCGTCAAAAATTAGTGGAGCGGAACAAAACTTAAACTTCATCTGTAACTCATCATGGTTAACTCGCATACCAAAAATCAGCCCAATATCTGAAGGCGTTTAAAAAAAACTCTGTATAATGGTTTGTTGCGGAATGAGGGAATGACGGAATATCGGAATTTCAGAATATCGGAATTTCGGACAAGTGTAAAATTATATGGCACCGACAACTTCGTTGCAGGGCCATAAAAAAAGTATCAAAATATAGTAAGATAAGTTACCAGGGTTTTCTCCCGTTAAAGATAAAGTTAAATGTTGTTTTTTTCAGTTTGACAACTTGATAATGATGATGGATGGCTCCAGTGGCAAATTAAATGCATATACAGGATGGAAATAAATAATCGTAATATGAATAATAACACCACTTTGTACTAGGACTGAACGTGCTGAGCGGAATTTTCAAAGTGCTAGTTCACAAGGTAACAGCCCGTTGGAAGACATGTCTTGAGGCAAACAGTCTTTTCACTTACTCCCTTATGCTGCATGCTAAGCAGAGAAGCAGGGTATGGCAATTTCAAATAGCAATTTTAAAGTCTATTGTTTGAACAGGCTGGGAGTCATACATTCCATTCTCAATTTTATTGGTTTCTTTAGTTTAAGAACTTACCTGGGTTATCTCCCATTAAAGATGACGGTACAGACTGTCCCATTACACTTGGTTTTCCTTGGTTTGATCCTTGCTGAAATGATCAAGACAAAAAAGATAAATAAATAAATAAACCTGACACTTTAGCCATTACAGTGATCTTAAAGATTTTAAAATAAAGTTCTAGAAAACATTAAGCTTTTATTATGAACAACAAGAATTTGTACTGTCATAGATGTTTACCGTCTTTTGGTATGTATAACGCGCACATTTATACCCTAGGTCGTGTTTCTTGTAAGAGGGGTGCTTGTTATACATGACTACAAACAATTTCTTAGTCTTTTTTTCAGGTCCAAACTCCGACAAAGAAATTTCAAAAAAAAAGTGAAGTGAAGAGTACAGAATATTTTTGCTAAAACCTCGATTGTTTTTTTATGTTTTACATGTTATAATTGTAATATATAATGTATTGTTCTTGATTTGTCATGTTTTATTCAAATAAAATACATTTCATATCTTTGCAGTTACGTTTATTGTGTAAATTTGTCCATCTGTTTTGCAATCCGGAAATTTGCCAATTCTTAATAAAGACACAATAAAGCTTTTGCTGTCGATTAAATTAGCCTATGTGCTTTATACTTTTATAATCCATACGTAAGTCACAGAATCATTTCAACTTTTGTTCATTCACATTAATTCAATAATTTCCAATTCTAACTATAACTATTATTTTTTTTTCAATCAAATATATAGTTTTCACGTTTAAATCAACACATGTATAATGTAAGTCAGTGAACCGGATATACGTTAATGTATTACAGTGCCAGTGATGCGTATCAGGTAAAATCAATTGTTTTGGTTATTTTTAAATGTATACTTATGTAAAACTATGGGAAGTTTAAACTCATTTGATATTTTCCCTGGTCAAGTGAGGCTGTTAAAAAACAGGGGTCCCTAAGTATGCGACCTGGGCTACTTAGGTATTTATATAGCAGGAAATAATTGAATAAAAATATTTGTTATCGTTAAAAAAAAAAAAAAAAAAAATTAGCCTATGTGTTCCTTGTTGTCATAACTTACTGTTTTTGTATGTGTTCATCATAGAGAGTTGAAGAAAAGTGTATGAAAATTGAATAAACCACGCTCGTTTTGAAAAGATAAACCGCCATTTTTTCTAATGAATTGATCAGGTGATCGAAAGTCATGTGGGTCAGTCATGTGACTTAATATTGTAAAATGATGATTTACAGTTACTCTATGAAAAATTTATTAGGAAAAATACGTATTTACTTTGTAACTTTTCAACTTTTAAACAACTGTTTAAAACTATTCAAGAAATTATGATTGAAAACATGATAATCCCATAATTGTAACCTGAACGAATTTAAGTAGGAACAAGGTCAACCTGTCACTGATTTGTTTTGACATTCATAAGACCCGTTGATTGAGGTGTGATAATCCAGATTAACAGCTAGAATCATCAAACAAAAAATAAAAACAATGAAATTTTAACAATTTATTACAGCACTAATGACATTAATTATAATTATTAGACTGATTTGTAATTATTTTATTGTTTGAATCAAAACAATAATTTGGACATTTAATCTTGTCCTTGATACTCAAACCATTTATTAAATTTGGATTAAAATATTTAGCTCAATCTAATAAAATTCTTATTCATTTGATAGAATATTTTCAAATTCATATTAACTACTTATTCAGTACGGAATTCTCCGACATTGCTGTCCATTTAAAAAAACTTCCTGTTTACAGATAAACTTCCTGTTTGCCGATTTTGAAGCTGTAACTTTTCTGAAAATGTCTAGGAGTATTATATGACCAATTAACTTTTTTCTCTCGTTTCTTGGACCACAAAGGGGGTGCGTACTATACACAAATGCGCACTATACACACCAAAAGACGGTAGTTGTATTTTCAATGGTTAGGATCTTTTATGATGTTTGAATATATTAGACAAGTTTATAGAAAAGGGTTAAGGATACGAAAAAAAAAGATATGCTTTTGAACAGTATATTTCTTGATATTGTTTTTTAATTTACAAGGTAAGGAAACTACAAGATTATTTATATATATTTTGAAATTCTAATATTTTTTACATTTATTTAACATTCAATAATTCCAATATATTTCATAAAAGTACAAAGATTTTTCTCAAATGCCTGTATCTCAAGGACCTATCTTTATTTTTTCAATTATTTCAATTAACACATTATACATGTAATCTGTTCAAATCGACATCTGATTCAGTGAAAATTTTTATTATTTTATGTTTCAGCTGCAATAGCCCTCTAAAAAACAATTTCCCCCTTAAAAAATGACTACAATATGGAATATAATATTTCAGAAGTGTTACCAGTGTTTTTAAATGTCATATTTCTATCAATTGTTCAGTATGTTACCTGATTAGGAAGAAGTTGTATTCTTGTGGCATTCCATTTAAATGGCATGTTAGGATTGTAGGTGGCTTCTACTAACACTCTCTCACCAACTTTTGGAATCAGACCTTTTACACAACTGCAAAAAAATACAAGGATAATAATCTGATCTATTTCCCTGTCATAAACATATACATATAATAACATGTATGTTCTATCATAATACATTATTTTGATTGGCATTCTTAAATTAACCTTCATTTCAAATGAAATGTAACATACATGAAACAAGCTTCAAAAATAAAGTGCACAGGTAAATAAATAATAACTATTCAATCTCAGAAACTTGTGCACAGGTAAATAAATAATAACTATTGAATCTCAGAAACTTTTCACAGTGAATGACCCAATAATCAATGACATCACCAGTTTTTACAGTGAATGACCCCATAATCAATGACATCACCAGTTTTTACAGTGAATGACCCCATAATCAATGACATTACCAGTTTTTACTCATGACCTCTTTAATGTTATTTTGAATGTACTGGAACAGATTTGAAAGCTCTTTTTGCCATATATATAGTCTGTATTTCTCATTGTACTGATGTCGTATGAACAATATTTAGCATGGAATGGTGGCAGGACTGTCTTGAACTAAGTGTATCAGTTTTGACTTTGTGTTGAAGATGTCACTAAATTTTACACCAAAAACAGTAATAAAATCGCTGTGCCTTAGTTTTGGGTTTGTCTAGCATGTTATAAATACACCAAATGCATTTTATCTGTTTAATTATATTTCTGGTCTTTCAGTACCACGAAAATCACCAAATATAGTAAACTATCTTGGTGGCACCTAATTATATATAATTACCTTGTCTGGAAGAAAACATCTTCATCAACAAAACCAAAGTTGTCATGAAGCTTGGTGACTGTACCAGTGAACACTCGTTGTTTAGGTGGTGTTGCCTGCTGAACTTGCCTGGGATTAGGGTAACTGACTGGTGCTACCTGTTGATTTGAGGCTAGGGTTGTAGGGATAGCTATCCCTGGCTGTGGAATGATTTGTGGTGGACCTTGCTGTTGCAATGCTTGCTGCTGTAAAAAGTCATGAAAATAATCTAATAATTTGAGATTCAGTGAATAGTCTTCTACATTGTTAAACTTCTTGTACAGCAGTAAAATCTTACATTTACAAATGTTTCGTCAAAGTTTTGGGGAAATCTATATCAATCAGAATCACTGTCAAAATTTTCAATATTTTGAGCTACATCTATTAAACAGATTATAAAAGTTGAAAAATATTATCAAATTTAAAAATGTACTCATCTTAATTTTATGACAAAACAATGAAATATTATTTCATATACTGATTGCTTTCCACAGTCAGAGCTCTGACATAAACAAGTCAGAATAAAATGACTTCCATAGGTCAGATATAATTTGATGTAAGTGTTGTCTCCCTTCTTGCACTCAACAGAATATGACTTGTACAGGTCAGTTTATGTCAGACTTTAATTTATCATAAAATGACTTCCACAGGTCAGCTTTTGCATAAAATATTGTGACTTAATATCTTCATATTCTAATAAGATTTATGTCCCTTTTTAATGCATTTTGACTTAGAGAGGTCATTTTTGTTCTGACTTGAAGCAGTCATTACTACCACTTTGTTATCAATCTCCATAAAATATAGTGATTACTAGTTTCGAATCAAAGAGTTTAAAAAGTGGGGCTCATCATACCTTCTTCGTTCCAGAATCTTAACATAATATATATTTATCTCATCAAATTCAATCATTTCAAAATACAAACAAAAACCAAAGCAGAAAAAATGGATCATACAATTTTCTGTCAATATCAAAAGATTTACAAAATACAATATTGGATACATTTACTAGTACCATGACAATACTTCAAATCTTCCAAGGAAAAAATAAGGGATCTATTCTCATCCACTTTTAGCTAAATTTATCAAGAGCAAAACATTTATTATTTTAATATTTCATTGAGGTAAATACTGTTGTGCAAACTGACACAAACAAGTCACACTATGTTCTGACTTCAAAGAGTCAGTCAAAACTAAACTTATTTCAACCTTTAAGTCTAGTACTGTCATATTGATTTAAAAATGTATGAGAAAGCCAGATATAGGACAGAGAAAATATTAAAGGTCCCCTAAAGTCACAATGAGGACTATAAAAAAAATATTTGGTATATTCAATATTTATATGCATTTTCTTTTAAACAGGTCAAATCATGTTTTGACTTAAAACAGTCAGCCCAAAACTAAATTTATTGAAATTTTTAGAGTTGGGAACGTCAGACATAAGAAATATATGTAAGATCCCCTAAAATAAATAACCATTTGACTTAATTGTTTCTAAACATTTATCAAATAAATTCACAAATGGCAGATTCAGAAGCAGGGCTTAAAGGAAGTACACCTAGCTTTGATTGAAAAATTTGTTCTGCAATCTGACTTGAACAGGTCAAATCATGTTCAGACAAATTGACTTAAACAGGTCAAATGAGCATGTTCGGACAAATTGACTTAAACAGGTCAAATTATGTTCTGACTTAAAAGAGTCTGTAAAAGTCGTGCATTATCATGATTGTGATGTGATTGTTAGAATGTATGGATACAAGTAGGAATAAAAATCACAAAAAATTAAGTCACAATTATAAGAACTATATATATAAAAGATAATTTGGTATCTTTTTGATATCTTAATATTTCATTGAGGTAAATCCTGTTGTGCAAACTGACTTGAACAAGTCACATTATGTTCTGACTTCAAGGAGTCAGTAAAAAACTATACTTTAATTAAGTATTGCAACTTTAAGTCTGGGATTGTCATATGCATTTAAGAATGTATAAGAAACTCAGATAAAAGACACCCAATAATAAAGTCACAAAATGTGGACTATAACAAAGTGTGTTTGGTATACTATTATTTAATATTCAAATGTATTTTGTTAACAAATTTCTCCAAATTATTTTAAAATTTTATTATATTTCTGTATTTTCATGACTTTTTTTCTGTTAAATTAACATTTGGAACTTTCGGTTTTAAAAAACATTATTTTAAAAACCATTTGACTGAATTGTTTCTTAAAAAAAAAATATGAATTAATTAACTCAACAGTAGCAGATTCAGATATGGAGAGGCTGAAAGGAAGAAGACTTAGTTTTGATTGGACATTTTTTTTTTCTGTCAACTGACTTTAACAGGTCAAATTGTGTTCTGACTTCTAAGAGTCAGTCCCAACTAAACTTAATTCAACTTTTAAGTCTAGTTTTTTCATATTGATTTAAAAATGTACGGAAAAGCCAGATAAAAGACAGAGGAAATAAGGTCCCCATACGGTGCAATAATGAGGACTATAAAAAAGTTTATTTTGCATATTCAATATTTTAATGTATTTTGTTTTAAACTGGTCAAATTATGTTCTGACTTCAAAGAGTCAGTCAAAAACTTCACTTTAGCTAATTATTACAACTTTTTAGTCTGGCATTGTCATATGCATTTAAGAATGTATGGGAAAATCAGATAAAAGACACCCAATAATAAAGTCACAATAATGAGGACTATAAAAAAAATGTGTTTGGTATATTTTATATTCAAATAAATTTTGTTTACAAATTTCATCAAATCATCTTTAAATTTTATTATATTTTTGTATTTTCATGACCTTTCTTTTCTGTTAAGTTAACACATGGAACTTTTGGTTGTAAAATATCTTATTTTAAACCATTTGGCTGAATTGTTTCTAATAAACCTATCAGTTAATTAACTCAACAGTAGCAGATTCAGATAAGGGAAAAAGGGGGAGGAGGGGGGGGGGGGGGGCAGTGGCGGATCCAGAACTTTTCCTAAGGGGGGGGGCCCGCTGACTGACCTAAGAGGGGGCCCACTCCAGTCATGCTTCAATGATTCCCTATATAATCAACCAAATTTTTCCCACACCTGGGGCCCCCCCCTGGATCCGCCTATGGGGGGGCTTAGAAGAAGAAGACCTAGTTTTGATTGGATTTAATTTTCTCTGTAAACTGACTTTAACAGGTCAAATCATGTTCTGACTTCAAAGAGTCAGTCAAAACTAAACTTATTTCAACTTTTAAGTCTAGGATTTTCATATTGATTTTAAAATGTATGGGAAACCAGATAAAAGACTGATGAAATAAGGTCCCCTTAAGTCACAATAATGAGGACTATACAAAAATGTATTTGGTATATTTTATATTCAAATGTATTTTGTTAACAAATTTCATCAAATTAATATCTTAAAAATTTATTCTATTTCCGTATTTTCATGACTTTTTTTCTGTTAAGTTAACAAATAGAACTTTTGGTTGTAAAAAACATTATTCTAAAAACCATTTGACTGAATTGTTTCTTAATTTTTTTTTAACTCAACAGTAGCAGATTCAAATAAGGGAAAAAGGGGAAGAGGGGGGCTAAGATGAAGAAACCTAGTTTGATTGGATTTTTTTTCTGTAAACTGACTTTAACAGGTCAAATCATGTTCTGACTTCAGAGTCTGTCAAAACTAAATTTATTTCAACTTTTAAGTCCAGGATTTTCATATTGATTGAAAAATGTCTGGAACATTTTTATTTGATATATTCAATATTCAAATGCATTTTGTTTTTAGAGATTTTCATCAAATTATCTAAAAAAAAAATATTGTATTATTTCTGTTTTTCATGACTTTTCTTTTCTGTTAAGTTAACACATGGAACTTGTGGTTGCAAAAACAAATCTATATTTTAATAACCATTTGACTGTATTGTTTCTAAAAAAAACTCAGTAATTAATTAACTCAACAGTAGCAGATTGATATTTAGTGGGGAGGGGGATTAGAGGAAGAACATCTAGCTTTGATAGAACATTTTGTTCCTGTCAACTGACTTTAACAGGTCAAATTGTGTTCTGACTTCAAAAAGTCAGTCCCATCTAAACTTATTTCAACTTTTAAGTCTAGTTTTTTCATATTGATTTAAAAATGAATGGAAAAGCCAGATAAAAGACAGAGGAAATAAGGTCCCCATACACCGCAATAATGAGGACTATAAAAAAGTTTATTTTGCATATTGATTATTCAATATTTAAATGTATTTTGTTTTAAACTGGTCAAATTATGTTCTGACTTCAAAGAGTCAGTCAAAAACTTCACTTTAACTTATTATTACAACTGTTAAGTCTGGCATTGTCATAAATATATGCATTTAAGAATGTATGGGAAAATCTGATAAAAGACACCCAATAATAAAGTCACAATAATGAGAACTAATATTTTATATTCAAATATATTTTGTTTACAAATTTCATCAAATCATCTTTAAATTTTATTATATTTCTGTATTTTCATGACCTTTCTTTTCTGTTAAGTTAACACATGGAACTTTTGGTTGTAAAATATATTATTTTAAACCATTTGACTGAATTGTTTCTAATAAACTTATCAATTAATTAACTCAACAGTAGCAGATTCAGATAAAAGGAAAAAGGGGCGGGGGGGGGGGGGGGGGGGGGGGGGGCGGGGGATGGGGCTTAGAAGAAGAAGACCTAGTTTTGATTGGATTTAATTTTCTCTGTAAACTGACTTTAACAGGTCAAATCATGTTCTGACTTCAAAGAGTTAGTCAAAACTAAACTTATGTCAACTTTTAAGTCTAGGATTTTCATATTGATTTTAAAATGTATGAAAAAACAGATAAAAGAATGATGAAATATGGTCCCCTCAAGTCACAATATTGAGGACTATAAAAAAATGTATATGGTATATTTTATATTCAAATGTATTTTTTTAACAAATTTCATCAAATTTATATCTTAAAAATTTATTTTATTTCTGTATTTTCATGACTTTTTTTTCTGTAAAGTTAACATATAGAACTTTTGGTTGTAAAAAACATTATTCTAAAAACCATTTGACTGAATTGTTTCTTAAAAAAAAATTAATTATCCCAACAGTAGCAGATTCAGATAAGGAGAAAAAGGGGGGGGCTAAGATAAAGAAACCTAGTTTGATCGGATTTTTTTTCTGTAAACTGACTTAAACAGGTCAAATCATGTTCTGTTAAAAAAATGTTGAGGAGAAAATACTTAGAAAATCAGACTAAGTTTGGTGACTTTGTTGTCCTTCAAGAAGTTGTACATATAAATACATAATATTTTCACTACAACTATCTATTGGGTGTTTTTTAAATAGATTTTTTAGCAACATTTATAACTTTGTAATTTATGTTCAATTGTACACTTGTTATTCTTAATATCTATTTTTTTTGGGAACAAAATCTTGTCAGGGTTTCTTATGGTACTAGCATGACAAGAGCATTCATATTCTTAAATACTCTAAACATTAAAAACAAGTCATTATCATGATTATCTTCAGATCATTCTGAGTCTTTCTGGCCTTATTAAATTAAAGTCAGAACATTCAGACTTTCATAAGTCAGAACATTCAGACTTTCATAAGTCAGAACATTCAGACTTTTATAAGTCAGAACATACTGACTTCCAATGTTCTTCTCATTTCTGTAGAAACAAAGACTATCTATATTTCAAAAAAAAGGTTAATGCTTTATGTGGCTAAGCATCTGGGCTAAGAATTATAGATGTGTAACTTCATAGGAAAACATATATGCCATATAATTAGGGATTGACCCTGTATGTCATTCAAATCTTCTTGAAATGACGAACAGGAATATTATATGGTTTAGGGATGGTGATCCAGACCATTTCAAACAGGGGGATGGGGATGACCCCCATGGACTTTCCCTTTATTTCATATGATTAGTTGTATTGTCCCATATAATAATATATAGGCTTAAGGGGTGGGGATCTCAACAGTTTACAAGTTTTCAAACATGAGGGGGTGGGGTGACCCCAAGGGACTTTATCTTTATTTCATTTGATTTGTCTTGTTGTCCCTTACACTAATATATATGGTTCAGGGGTGGACAAGAATATATATTGTTTAGGGGTGGGGATCTCGACCGTTTACAAAATATAAGAACATTCGCAAATGGCAGGGGAGGGGGTAAACCCAGAGACTAGCCCAGTATATTTCATTCAAATCAATTTGACATTATAAAAAGGAATATATATGGTTTACAGATGGGGATCTCGACCATTTTCAAGATATAAGATCATTCTCAAATGACAAGGGGTGGGGCGACCCATAGAGACTAGCCTGGTATATTTCATTATACTTTACAGAGAACAAATTGAGTTTAGGGGGCAGGGATCTAGACTGTTCAACATTGTCAAATGACAGGGGTAGGGTGATCCCTGGAGACTTACCCTACATTTCATTTGATTTGTTTTTATTATCATATTCCATGTTCATAATTGAAAAACCCGTTTTGTGAATCTCTTTATAATGTTCTCAAGTTAAAATCATTTTTAAAATAAAAATAAAAAAAATATTTCGGTTCTTTAGTTAAACTCCTTCCCTTTTCCTTTATTAAAATTATTCCGATTTCATTTCATTTTCATTAATATCAATATTCAAAAGATCGTTTTTTCTGATTGGGAGAAACGAAAAAACAAATATATTTATAAGCCGCAAACTCGGAAAGGTTAAAAAGTCAATTCATGATTGAGTTTAAAAATAGAAAAATCACGTGATGATGTTCAGCTCGAAGCAATAATTTACTTTTAAAATTGCACTGACTGGTTATTAATGTTAATACTGTTTAAGACAACACGAGTTGTCTCCCGAAAATAACAGTTCATTATCATAACTACATTTTCTGACCTGAACAAGTCAGAATTGTCAGACACCAGGTCATCTCAAAGGCCACGCGTCCGTATTTACAGGTCACGCGCCTTCATGAAACAGCAACAAAATCACTTGCAAAGACCTTCTTCACACGCAAAAAATATTAAAATGGCCATGAAAATACGGAGGTAATATGTATTACCTTCTGAAAATGACTACATTGACCTAGATTTTCACTAAAAAAACGTAAATAATCACTATATTTTCAATAACTTCTCATTCGAGAAACTCCCAAAACAACGACTTTCAAACACGTGATCTCTCACAAAAAACCACGTGATCGTATGTGTCTTAGATCGGCGGCAAATTCAAAATATCTTCTGGTTTGACGGACTCGATGGAAAACTACGCAAAACAAAAATTGACCAGTACAGGTCAGAATTTCAAAACATTTTCTGACTTGAAGAAGTCATTTTATTCTGACTTGTTTATGTCAGAGCTCTGACTGTTCCAAAGTAATCTAATTTCATAAAATTAAATATTTTTTAAAGGTTTTTTAGTGGTGCTGATAAAACAAATGTGGAGCTAAAAATTTAAGACTAGTGGAGCATTTGAACTTTGGTGGATTAGTTGCCTCATTGGCAATCATACCATATCTCCTTATTTTACTATGAATTTACTATCTTTAATGTAATGATGACGTGTTATTGTAAGTGAGCTACCTGTAACCCTAACAACTGTTGTGTGGCATACTGTGGAGTCTGTAAAGTGGGGGTAGTTGTCCCCATACAATACACTGTAGGAGACTGCTGCATCATGGGAGACTGTTGCATGATTGAGGGGGACTGTTGTGCCTGCATTATGGATTGTGCCTGCTGTTGTGCCATAGAAATAGAATTTGGTGTAGAAACAGTGTTCATATCTGGCGTAGCTGAAAAAAAGTTTTCGAAATTTTTTAGTCTATGTTGTCTGAGGACATACAAATATATATGTTAGGGTTTTCTTCTTAAGAAATAATAAGTAGATAGAAATCAAAATTTTTTCTTTTGTTCTACATGTAATAGAGCTATTATTAAAAATCTACAAAAATACATTATACAGTAAATTCAAAAGTTTTTTTTTATTAATGTGAATAATGAGTCTGAGTGAGTATTGCAATAATATATATAAGAACTTGCATTCTGATATTTTCTACATAAACATACATGTGTATATGCAGATTTTCCTGAAATTCAATGAATTAGTCTAAAAAAATCCATTTTTTTCAAAATCACATAATCACATAATACATGTAATAAATGCTTGAAATAATATCTGATTTTAAAGTACTCAAAATAAAGGCAAACAAAGGTAGACAAGACAAAACATCGTTAAATTAATGTTTAAACTTTAAATTTATTATCAAAAAACTTTATTGTTGACAAACATTTCAAAAATTCAAAAAATTAATTCTCTATATTTAAGCCTAATTACTGGTATACACGTTCAACTCTTGTCACTCAAAGTACAAGCAGTTTCCTTGCTTTAATGTAATTCAATTAGAACCACTCGTGATTTTTGGCTTTATTACCTGAAAGTCATATGAACATGATGAAAAGAGTTTTCTGTTAATTATAAAGTATGGGAAATTATTGAACAAGGTCCTCTGTGTATGTTTTTATATCGTTATTATCAATCAGTAAAATATAACAGACAACAAGTACTGAGGATCTCTTCTAAAATTGATAAATTATCTTCTTTTGACATTTTTTTTTTCATCATGTTTTTCACTGTTTCTACCTACACACCGTCACTGACACCTATCCTGAGTTGTTCACAAATTAGATACATTTCTAACAAGAGCTGTCACTGAATACAGAAAAGCTGTTGGTTAATTATAGTACGAGGAATTCAAGGATAATAATACATGTACCTGATCCAGGAACTGGTATACTTTTTAAAGATTAGTTTAAAAGAGAGGAGTTTCTCATAAAGAAAGTTTATAAACACATGTTTTCTAGTTAAATTTAGCTATTCAACTATGTATTAAAACATATTCCACCTTTTTGTTAAATTTGAATTTGACTTTTAAACAATTATGTGACTTTACACACATGTATACTGTGAACTTGTGAAGTAATGCTCTATCATGTCTTTAGCTACATTTCTTAAGAATTTTTTTGAACCTATAACATACCAGACTGTCTTGCCCAGGGTGGATTCTTTGGAGTCGCAAACTGTGACATGGCTAGCTTTCTGGAAAACAGAAAACAGAAAATACACTCATTACTGGAATAACAGACATCTTTTTGTAAATATTTTTCATATTATTTCAATAACCATGACTACTTGATTATACAATTTAAAAAAAAAGAATTTTCTTCTCGATACATTTTTTACTTTATTATTTTTTCTAAAAAGTACCACCTACAATATTTAAGTACAAACATGACAGTGTTCTCCCCAGCCGGTTTTAGCGTCGCAGTACCACGACGTTATACTTTTTCCCCGTCATGCTATTATAATTTCCACAACGCTAATTATTTTGAAGATCTATGCTATTTTCTTGTTTCAATATCGCAAATCCATGTCCTAAATTTTGAACTTTCATCTAATTACCGCTTATGATCATAAAAATTATATCACCTTTAATTGTAGTCCCTTCAATTTGGACAAAAGAGGCAATTAAGAGTGATTAAATAGGTGTTAATTGCCCTTTGGGTGAAACTGTTTGGAGTGAATACCCCAAGCTGACACTTGTGCCATGACTAATACCCACGTGGTCTAGCTGCATTTGCCCATTTCGACATGAAAACCATGCAATCACAATTTTATAAAACAATTCGAAATCTACATTTTGAATTACAGAATTTCAAAGATTGAAATGATTTTTCTCTTTAAAAAAATGTTTGCTCGTTTATTTTTGCAACTTTCCAGAAAATACTTTCTGTCTCTTCATGCTCTTCCGGTACTACTTTTCTATAGAGATTGAAAATTTTGATTTTGAGCTAAACACATTTTATACTTCTTTAGACATGTTAGAAAGTGATCATAATTTGCTTTAGCATGTTTAGTTTTATTTAATCCATTTAATGCATTAAAAGCGTCATATTCATTCCCAATCTCTTATCAAACATTGTTTATTTTCAGACACATTTTCTGTTATCTCAAAATTAGTCATTCCAAGGGTTGCCTGACATTTGGCAAAGTCCAATACAAATTGGTCTGGTTTAGTAAAGTGATATGCACAAGTGACGTCTAGGTATTACACCTGTATGTCATTCAAATCTTCTTGAAATCATGTTCAGTAATATTCATGATTTATGGGGGGGGGGGGGGGGATCTAGACAGTTTACAAGTTCTCAAACAGGCAGGAGATAGGGGTAAGAGTGACCCTAAGGGACTAGCCTTTTATTTCATCTGATTTGTTTTATTATTCCGTACAAGAATATATGTGGTTTCAGTGTGGGGATTTCAACAGTTTTCAGTTTTCAAAAAGAAGGGGGTGGATCTTGACTGTTTACAAGTTATCAAAACAGGATGGGGTGGGGTGACACTGAGGGACTCTCCTTATACATTTATTTCATTTTATTTGTTTTATTGTCCAATACAAGAATATATATGGTTAAGGGGTGGGGATCTCAGCCATTTAAAAGTTCTCAAACATAAGGGGGTGGGGATGACCCAGAGGGACTCCCACTATATTTCATTTGATTGGTTTTGTTGCCCCATAAAAAAATATATATGGTTTATAGGTGGGGATCTCAACTGTTTACCAGTTCTCAAACAACAAGGGGGTGGGGGTGACCCCAGGGGACTCGCCTTTTATTTCATTTGATTTGTTTTTTTGTACCATATAAGAATATATATGGTTTAGGGGTGGGGATCATGACAGTTTTTAAGTTATCAAACATGAGGGGTTGGGTTGGGTGACCCCATGGACTCAACCTTAACTTTATTTTATGGTCCTGTGATCATTACTGAAAACCATGTGTGTCCGTCACTTACTGTTTTCAAGTTATAGTCATTTGAAAATTAAAAAAAAAAAATCCCATAGGCTTCTATAGTTATTTGCTCCCTTCTGTTGGCCCCTCAAAATACACCTTAATCATGTAAATAGACCCCACGAAAAAAAATAATAAGAATTGAGCAAAAACTTTTTTTATGAGTTTTAATAGCAAGTAGTCTAATTACGAAATTTGTTATAATCCCATTTTGTAATGCCTAATATGTAAAAGGCCGAGTTTATTATAGTCCGAAGTTGTTGTGGGCCGAAATTAGATGATATACCATAATACTTTCGATACTCTTGGGCTTTTACATGTTTTACGTATTGAATAATTAAACATTTGTAAAAATAGTAGTCAGCATCAAAAAAAGTTCATTCATGAAATATTTTAAACACGTTATTAATTTTCTTTTTAACCGGAGGAAGGTATATATGAAACCTTTGAAACCAGGATTATAGTACTCCGGTCTGGAGGAATACATATATGGATCTGACACATGTCTGGAGAATACTGATAAAAGTATAACGTAGAAACTGCTGTCTCGTGCTATATTGATTTTACTTTCCGCAAAGCGCAGATCTGAGAACTATTGTTTGTTCACCATTTTCAAAATGAAGTTGAATTATTTGGTTTATCGATAAAAATTCAGTATATTTTAATTCAAGCTGTATGTCATTAAAATTGGAAAGCTCAAAATTTCAAAAACATCTTTCTATCATTAGTTTTCAAACACCAGTACTACATTGTCTAGAAGTACATTGTAGGACACACGTCCTAAAGTATAATAACCAGTCACTTCTGGTTAGAGGCCGATGAATAAGAAAGTTTATGAATAAGAAAGTTTATTGCTATAGCAAGCTATAGCAAACTTTCCAAAAAAATAAAGGGAAGAGAAAGTATCATATAGCAATAAATTTAAATTAAAAAAAATTTCTTTATCATGTCTATGAAATATATTTGTTCATGGTAGTTGGTACTCAATGAATTAGTCTACATGGTCTAAGTTGTTTCTTTTTATCAAAATAATATATATTTTTAACAAAGTTATCTAACAAATAGTCTGTTAATGCTTATTTTTCTCTCTTTAAGTATCATTGTTTTCTGTCTACTGTGCCATTAGAAAAAAAAAATGATTAGTGCATATGTAGTTATTAATGCAAAATGCGGATTTTTGTCATATCTGTTTCTGTTCTGACAGTAGTTTACACTAAAATATTCAATGGACGCCGAAAGCAATGAAAAATATGAAAATAAACAATGTTTGACAAGAGGTCAGCAATGAAAATGACGTTTTTAATGCATTAAATGGATGAAACATAAACTAAAGCCAATTATGATCACTTTCTAAAGAAAGTACAAAAAGTACAAAATGTTCAATCTCGATTTACAAAAAGTAATAGGATATTTAAGTAATACTAATATTTTGATAATCATAAGAAGATATGGCTCAACCTCTCTTAAAAAAGAGAACAAAATTGTTTGTTTATGATATTCTGATTACATTTTCTCCTTGTGGAGACCACGTGGTATAATCATGTCACAAGTGACAGCTTGGGGTATTTGTATCCAAACAGTTATCACCCAAAGGGCAATAAACACCTATTAAATCACTCTAAATTGCCTCTATTGTCTGACTTGAAGGGATTACAATTAAAGATATTTTTGTAAGATCATGATCATAAGCGGTAACTAGATGAAACTCAGAAAGTTCAAAATTTGGGACATGACTTTGTCATGTAGAAACGAGAAAAATAACATCCTGAAAATAATTATAGCATCGCGGAAATTATTATAGCGTCACGGGAAGAAAATATAGCGTTGAGGTACCGCAATGCTAAATCAGCAATGATATATTTTTATTTGGCACAAGAGGAAAAAACTAATTCTGTAACTATAAATGAATAAAGAAAACATAAACTAAAACAACTGTTTTCATGGTAATAGTTAAATTGTTTTCTCAGTAATGATAATAATATAACATTTATAAGCAAATAGAGCATCACCGTGATGTGACAATAACATTGAAAAAAAGTTGTTTTTTTTTTTTACGCCAAATGTGATGTCATCCAAAATTTCTGGGGAGAACACTGCATGACAAAGGAGAAACTACATAAGTGATTATAATCTTATAAGAGAGGATAGTTAACAAGAGAGATTACTCTGTCGACTCATCACGACAAAGATTAAAGATTGAATGTACACATCATAAACTTAGACATGAAAATTAATTATCTTTTAAAGCTCAACGGAAAACATGGGAAAATATGGCTTTGTAGAAAGGTGTCACACCAAAAAATTAAAATAGCCTTCAACACGTATATTATTTAAACTAGTGTGTCATCTGCCTCTTAAAGAGGGTTAGAATACCATTTATCATCAAGTGTCATGAGTATCAAATGTCATTTTAAAATCAAGCCTTCTTTTAATTCTTTATTCGTCATATCTCATTTTGTAGCTCTATACTAATTATCATCAAATGGAGTAAATCATGTATATGTTCATTGTTAATTTCAGATTTGTGTACCCTCACATGATAAACCTTATTATTATCGTCATAACGTGACATAGGGTTATGTAAGGTTTTAATGTCATCAGTCAGGGAACTTATTGAAATAAGTGATTTTTAAATCACTTATTTGAGTAGCAAATTCATAGTTTTGTCACAAATTGTGATTTTGTATTTTCATCAAAATTTTAATCACATAGGATAAAACAAAATCTTTTCATTTGAAAAAAATGAACTTTTTGCTTCTTTTAAGTCATGTACAAATGTAAGTAGCAAGGTTTATGCCTTTGATGCTATCATTTAGCTGCAAATTCTATTTTAGTTGGAAAAATGTTATAAACAGTGGGAGTATTTTTCCTGTAGAGTTTAAGGTTTCATCTTTCAGATTATGTAGTAAAATTCTACTGTTCACGATATTAAAGAGGTGATTTTCGGGAATGATACTTAAACAAGTTATTTTTATGTCATTATCCTAGATTCAGTACAAGGTCATCACCTGAAATGACCTGGTCATCCTACATAATGTCCTATCAACAAAGATGTTGGTTCTGATAATTTTAGAAATATAATTAGTCTCTGGAACATTAGTATTCTATATTTAAAACTACCACAAAATCAAATCACTTCTTCTAGTGATTAATTTGTACTACTTAAATGGGTAGTGGGTCTCATTGGGGTCTAAGCTTGACTTGGGATGGCAGATTTTTTGTAAGAGTGACACGTGAACATGGTGAAGTCAAGTTATTGTGCCGTGAAAATGGAAAATGAATGCTAGCAGGACACGGGAAATTACAAAAAAAAATGAGAATTGCTTACACAGGTTGGGAACAAACCCTCTATATGGTGATTATACCTGTATAGAGGGATAATCCTTCTATAGAGGGGTATTTTTCTTTAGTCTGGATTTAAATCAAAATAGGGCAGAATGGCATTCTCTACTTATTATGGCAGTAACCTGCAACAGTTGATGCACCAATTGATGTACTTTGTTTAATATGCACATGTCCAGTTTGCTGCTTATCTGACTAAATATAAAATCTATTGTTCACCATGATTGAAAGCTGTGATGATCAGGTAAATTCTACTCACTTATGCCTCACTGAACAGAATTTCTATTGTTAGATTTAACATGAAATTTAAAGGTCAACTTTTCCTTTTGATGTTGATCAGGTGTTCAGATAGGTATACAATAGATTGCAAGTTTTGTCACTTTAGCAGAAAACTGGTTATCCCAAATTTTAGTAAAGTGCCTATGTTGATGCATATAATGCTAGAGATTATAGCCAATATAACTAGAAAATGCCATTCTGCCCTAATTTGCTTTAAATCTAGTGCAAACAAAAATACCCCTCTATAGAGGGATAATTTCATCCCTCTATACAGGTATAATCACCATACAGGGGATTTGTTCCCAACCTGTTACATACATAGTGTAAGGGGATGCCGGAATCTGACAAAACAGTAAGCAGGATCCGCTATCAGACCCCCAAATACACCTTATCGCTAATCCGTTTGACCTGGCCGCTTGAACTTTTGACGCATACAACAATCACTTTTCCATTGTGGCGTCGGATATTTCGCTTTATGACGTCAAAATTTTACGGGAACCTGTGTGATATCAAGTAATGGCCCCATATACAGATATAAGGCACAAAATGTGCACCAGAAATTATTCAAGCTGGTCTGCACTGCAGTCAGCTACCATTACAGTAATTTCAAATGAGGCACAATGATACAGAGACGCAGTTAGATTAACTGTATTCTAAACAATTTAAACGTTTCTTTTGAAAGCACATGTATGGTACATGATTAAGGCATGATCGTGGCCACCAAGCGCAAAAGCCAAAAAGTGTAAACAGATAATTTCAGATATTTTCACTTCATTTGACAATTTCAAATCGATTTAATTTAGATTGGATCAATGTATATCTTGAAAATCATGATTTTAAACGTGCTAAAACTTACAAATGGGGAATATTGACTTTTCCCCGACAAAAGATAAATAATGTTCAACCGGAAGTACGCTTAATGAGATATGGTACAATCAAAAACCACAATACTACTTTGAAAGAAATACAACAACAACGACCATGTTTCTTTTCAAGAGCACAAGAAATCCTGAATTTCTACAATCTGCCATCAATAGCAGAATTTAAAAAACATCTGCCCTCAAAAATCCGTTGGAAAAAAGATACAAACAGGAGCATTGATGATAAGTGGTCAAACCTCTTACAAAAAGAAATGGAAGGAAAATCCACAGGCTGAAACATTGTAACATCCAAATGCTTAAGATACATGAAGTCCACCCCGTATGGAGAACATTACCTCCAGTATCATACGAGGTCAAAAAGGTGATCATTAAAGCCAGATTTCTGACATGAACATACATATTACAAGAATATATTCAAAGGTTTAATGGAAATAGTGATGAGCAAAAATGTCTGCATGCTTTGTCGAATAGAACAGGAAGACTTAATACATTTCCTACTAAGATGCCCAGCATTGAATGAACAACATCAAAAAGTGTTTCCTGTACTAAAACAAGCTATAATATGCAATATGGTTCAGAATAAGTGGCAAGAACACTTCGCTGGAAACAAAGAACTATTAATGCAAGTAATTATTGACTCAAGCAAAGTACGGGAAAATATTCTAATTCTCAACGAAGAAACTTCAACAGAGATAGAAAGAATAAGCAGAAAACTGTGCTATGGCCTTCATTGTGGAAGAACATTATTACACAAAAGAATAGCAGTATCAAGGCAGTTTGAAGCAAACTTGAGACCCCGGGTGCAATCACGGTCTAAATAACTAATAATTTTAACCCCAAAAAATAAACAAAAAAGTTAGTTAATTATCAGACATATATCTTAAAAGGAAATTTAAGAGGGAACTTAAATGGAGAAAGTAACACAAAAAGGAAAATTCAATATTTTAGATTTTAAAAAGCCTAAATTGGTAATGTTTAAGATTAAATATTTTAGATTTTATAAAAGTTCTATGATTCCTTTAATCCACTTGGATACTGAGCTGAAGAACAAATTGTATAATACTAGAACACACCCGTATATCGCGGGTCCGTGACTGAATTAAAGTATATAACTATGCGCAAGCCTTATTTTAGTATTAGTATTGTCATCTGATAAAGTCATGCTGATTATAAGATACACAGTTTTCTCTGCTTTCAAATCTTTCTGTTTGAACCCGTCGAACTGGAACTTATCAATTATTGATAATATTAATTATTTGGAAAACAAAAGGTCCTGGAATGGAGTATTTTTTAATCAACAGCATTGTCCTATATTAGTTATAAATATTGAATTCCTTGATTCGCTGTTTTACGTCATGCCCGCTAACAAATTGAAAACTGTACCTATACGCCTTATTTTAGTCCAGATTTTTAGTATTCATATTGTTATCTTAGAAAGTCTAAGTGATTAAAATACTACAATAGGTAACAATTTGACAATTAAGTAGTGTCAACCCTGTGATTATGACCCGTGTAATTACTATACTATATATAAAAATATTAATTTTCGCGAACCATTTAGGTCACGGAAATTCCAAAATATGGCATCAGTAAGGAGAGTTGTACAAATAGTGTGAATACACAGAACACCCATCCAATTCATCTTTAGCTAAAAGTATTCATCATTTTCAATTTTATATGTACTTACAATATTCCATTTTTCTATAGTTTCGATTAAAATATGCCAAAATCTGAGTTAAAATAGGTCGAATGCCCCAAATAAACATTCCCTGATTGGTTGAAGTACTGTGGCGTCGATGTAAAGCATAGCAAGCCTCGTTATAAAGCACACGCTTCACAGGAATAAGGAGAGTTTTACAAATAATGTGAATACACAGACCCTCAATCCAATTTATGGATTGCTGAAAATACTCAAATGTTCATCATTTTCTGTTTTGATTCTGCTAACAACATTCCATTTTTCTATAATTCCGATTTAAATATGTGAAACCCCGCAATAAAAATAGATGGCCTCAATGATGTAAACGGAAAGCAAAAAATTTCCGTTAATATGTTAACAACTTCGACCCTGGGTTCAAAGGGGTTAATAAACCGATTCACAAATAGAGATCTCCTTGCGCTCTAATGTAATCCTTAGTAAAGTATACAGGCAACTTCGTTTTCAGAAATATATATACACTTTATCAGAAATATATTGTCATGCATCTGCATAGTAACGTTTTTTTTTATGCTGAACTTTAGTCAAATTCAATTCCATACAAATTTTATTACGTAAAGCAGTAGAAGTAAGAATATTTTTAGCGCCAATTTATCCAGCATTGATCATTGCCATCATCAAAATTATGTATCGTAATCATTGTGAAATTTCATTTACATAGAGTTTATTAATATAGAGTAATTTTGGTAAGTATGGCTTATTAATGTTAAGGTTCTCGAGATGTGCTTCTCTAGACATTTTTGACGGTCAGTTTAATCCCATTTATCTGAATATTATCCCCGATGACAGAAATGTCAACCCGACCTATTCGTGTCAAAAGTGAAAATCTAATCTATTTGATGAACTAATTTCTTCTAAAACTGTACGTGTCATTATTTCTGTATTATTTGATAACCTATCACATTCACGATGCATGTTTGCATGATAATTGGTTCTGTATGAGTGAATTGTGTAGTGAATTGCAAGATCGATGCAAATTGTTACGTCAGTGCGCGAGCATGTGACATTATTATTTGTAAACAAACCGGCTCATGTAACACGTGTCTGAAGTATATATTCAAAGTGCATTTCAATCTCTATTTTATGATATTTGTGTGTCTGTTTTTAGGTTTGCATATCAGTAGTCGAAGTAAATTAGACAGAGTGTCATATTGTTCCTGTTCTGAGTTGTGATTTTTTATATAGAATTAGAAGGTAAGTCTAAATAAGTGATTATTTAAGAGGGTGGGTCGGAGGGGTCCTGATCCCGAAATCCCCGCCTTAAAAAATGAATTCTTGAGGTCCCAAATTTAAATAATATCAAAACCTGAAATCCCGAAATTTGAAGAAAGTGATCCCTGACCCCGAAAGTGTCAATCCCGAAATCCTGAACTTAAAAACACCCGATCCAGACGTCCAGAAAAAGGTCATGCCCCCTCTCATTTAACTTGTACTATATAGCATATTAATCCTGAATACACCGTTTGGTGGTGCGCCTGTCAGATGCGGAACGTACAGATAATGTAATCGGTAACAGGTGAATATACTATTGGTATCGGTATCGGACTCGACCCGGAACTTCTTAATTATTGGCAATATTAATTATGTGGAAAACAAAAGGGCCTGGAGTGGTGTAATTTTTAATCTACACCTTTGTACTATATTAGTTATATATAAAGTTGAATTTTTTGATTCGTCGTTTTTACGTGATGACGGCTGACAAATTGGACCTCGTAATTTTAGTATTATAGATATAAATATACTGATATAAATTCTGCATGTTCTGTACAGTAAAATAACAATTAATATTAATTTTAGTGGTGTACATAGTAACGATGAATGCCAGACCATTAAATAGTAATCTATATTTTCATTAATCCTTTTATTTTTTTTTTTTGTCAAGAAATAAATAAACTCAACTGTGTCCTTTTACTTTTTACTATTAAATCTATTCCACTCCTTTAAATCTGTGCGTTTTAAGATATCTTGACTAACAATATTTTATGCTTAATGTACATAAAATAGTAGGTGTAAATATTTTTATGATAGATTTTACATTACTACATGATTTTAGGACAACAATATTTCTGTACGGATTGTATATGTTACAGGAATTTTGTAAAATGACTGAATTTCCAGGCAATTTATAAAATGCCTAAACTTGACAGGCATTATTCAAAATGACTAAAAATACCTAGTCATTTTGTAAAATGACTGAAATTTTAAAGCAAAATTCACAAATTGCCTGTTCAGTTTCAGGCAATTTGTAGAAGAAGGATATCATTAACGAAAGTGAACAAAAACATGATATATTGCAAAGAAAATCACTAATGGTTCCGTAGAATTAATTTATTTTTCAAAAACCATTTGGGAAGGTTTGTTTGTCATGAGATATGTTCTTTTAAGTGAAACTACGTAAGTACGCACTTTTTAATTCAGATACCGGTGTCCTATAGCCATTCTTCCCCCATGCCAAATTTTCCGGGGGGAAAGACTGGATCGATCCAATATTTCCCCCCGGAAAAATTGGCATGATCCTATTTTTCCCCCTCAGCGTTATGGGGGGAAAACCAGGATCAGGCCAATTTTTCCCCCACAGTTAGCGTGAGAAGCTAAATTTTCCGCCTTGTAATATAACGTCGGCGACGTCACGGTAAGAACTTTTTATGAAAAAAAAAGAATAGTCACTTTTCTTCTATCAGTTTATAGTTACCAAAGCTTCATCGTACGACTATACATTTGATAGGTATTTATAGATATATATATGTTATATTTATACACAAGAAACACAATCTGATGTGATGATCACATCCATTCTCTTTCGTGAACCCTTGGTATCATTAACTAGATGAATACAATTACTTTAACCACTTCTGGTCAAGTAGTAGATTTTTCCCAGGACAGACGTCTATGATGTCTCCAAAGTAATATGGTGAAATGACTTCACATGATAAATCATGCAAAGTATAATTACTAAGTAATAGAACTCACCAAAAGCACGGATAGAGATGCATACTCGTCGACTTAAAGCTTTAATTCAGGAGAAGAAGTCCGATACGGATGAAACTTAATCCAACCCAGAGAAGATATGAACACCCTCTCTAGCCAGCACGGGAGACGTAGAAGTACAAGGACTAACCACAGTATAGTTTGAGCTGTACAAGATCTACAAAAAAAATCCAATCTGCCCTACAGATGCATAGGGTCGAACACTTTCCAGCACTCATGATACAAATTCGACGTGGTAGTAAGTAATTAAAGGCCGCTGGTACCGTACGGCATTTCACAATGAGAAACCATCATAATTCATAGTCGGCTAAAATGCCCCGACCATAAAATTGTGAAAAAATTGAAACAAAACTAACGGACTTATTTATCAGAAAATAATTTACGAAAAAAACATAACCGACATGAAACGACAACAATCACTGTACTACATGTTCCTGGCTTTGGAATAACACATAAATAATGTGGCGGCCTTAAACTCAACCCTCCTCCAACCGCAAGAAAAACTGTAAAATATCATCGGCAATTGACTTCACTAAAATGTTAGTACGGTGCACCATAATCACTTACATAAAAACAATAGACACAAAGCACCGAAATGAAAGTAAAAAGTATTCGCTTTTTACACTGAAAGGTATTTCAAAGCCAGTAAAAATGTAGTCTAGTCGGACTAGGGGACATAGACAGAATGGTAAACATGTAAACAGACTGATGAATATGTAGACAGACTTGTGGACATATAGACAGACAGTTAAAAATGTAAAAAGACTAGGGGACACATAGAAAACTGCTGAACAGAAAGACAGTCTAGTTGACACATTGACAGACTGATAAAACCGTAGACAAACTTGTGTAAATTTGAATGAACAACAAATTTGTATACAACTAAATATAATTCTAATACTGTTCGGTTTAATTTCCAGACATGCATATACATATATTGAAATCTATATCATGGGGGGAAAGATTGGCATGGGGGAAAAGTTACTATATGTATACGTATTGTCAACTTTCCGCAGGGGAAGAATGACAATGATCCAAAATCTCCCCGGGGGAAACATTGGCTCATGCCAGTCTTTCCCCCGGGGGAAAAACTGGCATGGGGGAAGAATGGCTATATAACACCGGTAGTGAATTTATGATTATTTTGTCAAAATTTGCAGAAATACAAATTGTTCTGTCAGTAGAACAAAATTTACAATAGAATTTTTAGGAATTCTAGATTCAAAACAGTAAAACGAAAGATTTGTTGACAATTTTTTTTAATTGACCGATTGCTGTTTGTTCGCTTTCAGTTGCAAAAAATGTCATGCATTTTTAAGACGTGAACAATTTGGTTATAATTTGTATGGGTTATTTCTGTAGGGAATTGATCCGGATAAGGGACATAAATTTAGACTGCCGCTTGCAATTGAAGTGAAGGTATTTTTCATAGGGATAGAAAATTTCACCTGCAGATCGCCCATAATTAAGAATAGAAAAAAGGTACAGTTCTTAACGTGCTGAAAGTGTTGCATTTAAATACAATATGGCAATATATTTAATGTTCCCTTCCAGAAATAATGAGAGTTTTAAATTCGTATATCCACATCGAAACAAACTTATCTCTAGAATATGGGTTTTGTCATACAATGCTGTGTTTTGTTGTGATACAAATATATGGTTGGCAGTGTCATCGGATACATTTTTCAATCAAGATAGCCTATTGCAAACTTTGGCTACGTTTAAATTTATGTGGTCCAGTATATGAAGTGGAGAATGTTTTTGTAAAAGATAATCAGAAAATTTAAATTGAATACAAAGGGCAATAACTCCATGAGAGGTCTATTGTCAATTGTTGTCATATTGTCTTATTTGTAGATTGTAATTTTCTGAACGTAAATGCTGTTTACATTTTATCTCTTTAGACTTTACGATCATATGAAAGATAATAACCAAAACTGCAAAATTTCCTTAAAACTGCATTCAAAAAACAAATGACAGTGCTTTAACAGGATAAGCGTCTCCTGCGAAAGACGCATTACAGCTCATTGACATATCTAATTTAGTCCGTGAAAAGCTATAAGCCAAAAGATACAACTCAAACTAAATTAAATCATGATATAATGTACTTTGATTTTTGAAACCTAGAAAAAAGAAGATATTCATGTGAGACGTGTGTGCTTATTGCGAACCACAATGATGTCGAAAGTTAAGTGTTTGTCAGTAAAGGTAATGAAACAGCAACATATATCAGGTTTCAGGTTTCTCAAACTTTGGTTGAAGTGCTAAAACCTTATTTTACAGCAAACAATGTATTTACAAAATATTGTGAAACAGTTCTGTCATCCAAACATTTTGAAAAATGATAAATAATTCACGGTAGAGTTTTTTGGAATAATTCAGTAAAGCTTATTCTTGATTATTTAAACTCTTCTTCTTTAATTCAGTTATTATCATAAATAAAATAAAACTGCTCGGATGTTCAAAGCTTTCAATTGTGTTTTTTTTAACATTTGATTCTTTAAAAACAATTTCAGGCATTTGTAATTTAATGCCTTTCAATTTTTCCAGGCATTTTGTAAAATGCCTAGAAACATTAGTCATTATGAATAATGACTGAATCTTGCAGGCATTTTAGAAAATGCCTAAAATTTTCAGGCATTCTCCAAAATGCCTAAATTTAGAAAATGCCTGTAACATATATATTCTAATTTAGTCTGTTCCGTGTTTTTAAACAATATTAAATACAAATAAGGGCTTTTTTTACCGTGTGACATGGGTGCTCCGTTGCGGAGGAATTTACCTAGAGAAGAAGTTTGGTATTTCAGTTTCAAGACTGGTCAATTTTTTTATTATTTTTTGTTGTTGTCAAGGAATAATAAAATATCAATGATAATAAATCGTCGACGTGTAAATATTCAGTTGTAACTTTCTGAAATGAAAGGATGATTTAATAGGGACTCTTATTTTTTTACTGTTTCATATCTCTGACTTATCATGACAAACTGTAGTATGTATACACAGGGGCTTGTTACAATTGCCGGGTTTACTATCCATACGAACCCCTTTTTTTTAGGGGTTCGTATGGATAGTAAACCCGGCAATTGTAACAAGCCCCTGTGATGTATATACAGTCATATGTTCTTGTGTTTTCATTTAGGAAATGCCATATCCTCCTCTTTTAAGTATCAATATTTTCCAATGGTTTTAGACTTGGTGTTTATTTTCAATATTTGCTGGTTGTGTAATGGAGATTTCAGTAGTCATGATTATAGGTCTCGCTACAAATTATCATTTTCATGAATTCAGTCGAATCACAAAGATTGTTTTTTATTCAATACAAAAATCATATAATAAACCTGAAGGTATAAAAATTTAAGAAAAAAAGTAAACATTTCTGTTTTCATTCTAATTTTTTTTATTAGTTTATTAGTTGTTACTTTATCATATGGATTAAAAATCATTCGGCAAAAAAATCAATTCGTTTTGGCTCCACATGACTTTCAAAATTAATATACCATTAAAAAAGCTCCAAATTATCTCCCTTTGGTGCAAAAATGACATTTTTTGGCATTAAAATTGAAATATCTTGTTTAACTCATCAGTGACCTATATTTTTTATTATTATTCTTTTATAAGCTGTACTTAAACTAACCTATAGCAAAATTTGGGTGATTTCTGTAATTTAGTTCTTTTTTTATTTCGATATTACCCTATTTTCTCCTATTACGTGTATTAGTACAACAGAAAAAAAGTAATTTTACAAAAATGTATGCTTCTTTCAAAGGCCGATTGTGAGCTTAAATGAACCGTGACCCCACTTTTTTTATTTTAGTTTTGTATTAAAAATAAGATAAAGTTTATTTATAGAAAAATATAGGGAAATCCTACATTAGGAGAAGAATTCGGTTTAAATCCGCGAGCCCCATTAATACTGATACATAGTCACACAAGTTATTATAAATTATATTACAAACGTCGTTTAGAGTTGGTACTCCAGACGTGTCAGATATTTTTTGGAAGTGTATATGTATTTTATTGTTTAACTGCAACAGGTGCTAAAGGACGATGCTTTATGATTATGCGCACCGCTAAGATCTAGAACTCAGAAAGTTTCTTCATAACTGATACAGAGAAACAAACATAGCACAAGAACTGTGGTATTCATGCAAATGCAACAGAGGGGAAAAGCCATAGCATCCAATATATTTAAAAAAAATAATATACCTTGGAATTTACGCGACTTTCATACACATTTAAGTGAGATGTTTAGCTAGACATAAAACCAGGTTTAATCCAACATTTTCTAAATGGGAAAATGCCTGTACCAAGTCAGGACAGTTGATTTGTTTCAACTTTTGATAATGCCATAATTATGTAAACATGGTTAAGGGGCTTTTTTGTTTTGCATTTTCTTTCAGAGTTCGGTATTTTTGTTATTTTTCTTTTTGCTAATAGCAGTAATAAATGGATTTCTTCTGTTTTCATTAGGCATGTCAGTTTATCCCTTCAGACACTATTTAGAAAAAGATAACTTTTTGTTGTTTCTTGAAATATAGATGAATTCGATCATAATCAAATTTAACACACCTGAAACAGAAAATGATATTCATCATCAACATCTCCAGAGTTACATCGAGTATAAGTTCTGATATTTATAAGAGAGTACCCTGATACATTACGGATTCAATTGTACTTTAACTTCACTTTCAGGCATAGTGATAAGACTTTTTTTAGACAAGAACTTGCAGTCGTCCGATATTCAGAACTATCAGTACTTTGATTATGTATAGTTTCATTCTTCTAGCACATTCAGATAGATATATACCATCCAGTTGATAAAATATTTTGAGCTTGCGTTTCTTTCATAATTTCCATGGTATAGGGATACTAGTATTGCTTTCATTGAATAAATGTTTATTATTATAAAAGTTGAAATACGAAAAAAAATTAAAGAGACAGAAGGCATTTAGGGATAATAAACCAGATCGTGTCCTTAGAACACGGGTGTCCCATCCGCACTCTCATTTTCTATGTTCATAGGACCGTGAAAATGGAATAAAACCTCTTATTTGGCATTAAAATTAGGAAGATCATATCATAGGAAACTTGTGTACTAAGTTTCAAGTTGATTGGACTTCAACTTCAACTCAAACTATCTCGACCAAAATCTTTAACATGAAGCGGAACAGATGGACGAACGGACGTACAGACAAGAAAACATAATGCCCATAAATGGTGCATAAAAAGTAAACATAATCATTAGTGGCAGAAAAATCATCTTCGCTAGCCAAGGACAAAAGAGAGACCAAAGATACCAGAGGGACAGTCAAACTCATAAATCGAAAATAAACTGACAACGCCATGACTAAAAATGAATAAGACAAACAGAAAAACAGAAAAACAATAGTACACATGACAAAACATAGAAAACTAAAGAATAAGCAACACGAACACAACCAAAAAACTAGGGGTGATCTCAGGTGCTCCGGAAGGGTCAGCAGATCCTGTCCACATGTGGCACCCGTTGTGTAGCTCATGTTAGAACACCTCCGGTAAATAGTCTAATTCGGTAGGTCACATTCATGAAAGGAAAGGGGATTGTAGTTACGTCGTAAGGAACATATATCATCTGTGAAACGGTTATTCCGTAACGGTCAACCGACTCGTGATTGCGTCCGTAAAATTAACGAAGGGATGATTTCAACTTCACCATTTGGAACTCTTGGTTTAATAGCTTCTTTGTGAGCAGCAACCCTCTATCAAGGAAATCATGATAGGAAATACAAGCACGGGAATATCGCATCAATTGGGAGATATATACCCCGTATGTAAGTACTGCTGGAATGTTGCTACTCAGAAATGGAAAGTTCACAATCGGAAGCTGAAATCATCTCTTTTGTCGTATAGTTTTGTTTTCAACCGACCCTTATTGTCACTTTCTAGATGTAAGTCAAGATATGAGGCCGACTTAACCGTATATGTTGCATCCTTAATCTTTAGTTAGATGGTATAGATGAATTCAACATAGTCAGCAAATTTTCGATCCATTCCCCTCCTATTAAGCATTATACCCACAAATGTTAGTTAAAACTGCAAAGGGTGGAGTGAAGGGGACTGGGTCATAACCCTTGGCTATCAAAGAAGAAAAACACGACGAAAAAACAAGCAAAAATCCATGTCACTACATAGAAAACTAAAGACTGAGCAATATATATATGCTTTACGCATGTAAGATACCGACCCACAATATATAAAATGTGTGTATTTTTTTTTTATTTTGTAAATAAATGTCGCTCGGTAAATCTAACGCGTTATCCATTAGTTAATAATCACCGAGCTAACATCCCTACTCTTATATACATGATACATGTGTAACTATATTTATAATGATCACATTTAACCTATAAAGGCAACAGTAGTATACGCTGCTGTTCGAAATTCGTAAATCGATTGAGAAAAAAGACAGATACGGGTAAAAAACTAAAACTTAGGGAAACACATCAAATATAAGAGGAGAACTACGACACAACAAAAACATAACATTAAAATGTAACACACACAGAAACGAACTATAATTTAACAATGGTCATTTTTCAGACCTATAACATACCAGATTGTCTTGCCCATGGTGGGTTCTTTGGAGTCGCAAACTGTGACATGGCTAGCTTTCTGGAAAACAGAAAAATACATTCATTACTGGAATATAAACTTGATAAACTTAGACAAATTAATTATCTTTCGAAGTCCAATGGAAAAATATGGCTGTTGCAGAAAAGTGTCACACCAAAAATTAAAATAACCGTTCAAGATGTATATCATTTGAACTAGTGTTTCATCTTCCTCTTCAAAGAGAATAAGAATGCCATTTCTCGCCAAGCATTAGACGCCAAGTTTTTTTAAACTTCATTTCGTTCTTCATTTGTCATATCTCAATTTTTAGCTATCGTTGCAATCCAAAGGAGTAAACATGAGAGCCGTGGTGTAGGGGTAAATAAAGGCAACAGTAGTATACCGCTGTTCAAAACTCGTAAATCTATGGACAAAAACAAAATCGGGGTAACAAACCAAAACTGAGGGAAACGCATTAAATATAAGAGGAGAACAACGACACAACATTAAAATGTAACACACACAGAAACGGACTAAGCATAAGACAAAATCCGACGAGAATAACAAATATAACATCAAAACCAAATACATAAATTTGGGATAGAAAATTACCGTGACATGTCTCATAGTAATGTGAATTCACACTAAAATATAAGAGAAAACAAACGACACAACGTAAAAATGTTACACACACAGAAACGAACTATGATATAACAATGGCCATTTTCCTGACTTGGTACAGGACATTTTTAAAGAAAAAAATGGTGGGTTGAACCTGGTTTTGTGGCATGCCAAACCTCGCACTTTAATGGCAATGTTAAATATAACATTAAAATGACAACATAATATTACAGGACTACAATACAAATAAATAGGAGAACGTATTAGGCAAAGGAACACATGAATAATAGATAACAAAAGGCATCAGGTTTAACATTCAATATGCCAAAAAACGCACCTCGTCCACACAAGACTTACCAGTGACGCCCAGATATAAAAGTTCGAAAGTCAAAAAAAGGTACAAAATTGTACAGCACTGAGGATCAAAAGTTGTAAAAGGTAGTGCCAAATACGGCTAGGGTTTTCTGCTTGTGATAAGAAGCGCATCGGACAACTAACCAAAAGGTTCCTGGTTTGACCCCCGTTCCGAGGAGAAAATTTCATGTTTGGCTCTCCCATGACACCATTTTCGAGTATGGTTTTGAGAAACGATGATAGTCCGTCCGTCGGATGGAGACGATGAATGGCTGACCCGTGTTAAGAGAGAGCCATATCTTTTGCACATGAAAGACACCCTTGTAGATTTAGAAAAAGAGCATGCTAATGTCGCTACCATAAGACAGCACTCGCACCTCCAAAGTGGAAATAGATTATTATAAGTCGCAATAACTTTTTTCCCAATCCACTTTAAAGGAAATATGTTTAAACTAAATGGAGTAAATGTTTATTGTTAATTTCAGATTTTCGTACCCTCACATTATTAAGTTCCTGTAATGTTTTGATGTCATAGTTGAAAAAAAATTTGACGCCCTAATGGACAAGTGATTGTTGTATGACGTCAATAGTTCAGAGGCACAGAATCATGGGTCAAGAGAAGAAGATTTCAAAATAGGTTCAAAAAGGAAAACGTCCTCGTTACTAATGCAGAGAAACAAACATAATGTTAAAACAAAGTTCAATAGTATTACTACTGAACGAATAGTATAAACTTCTCAAGATATACTGCAGTAATCTATTTTTAAAATGTGTCGGTTTTCCTTCTGCAACAGAAACCAAGATACGGTGCTCTAGGAACTGTGGTATTTACACATTCCTCAAGTTCATATACAACAGAGAGGAAAAAAACATACCGTTACAAACATTTTTATAAATAATTTACCTTGAAATTTTACGCGACTGTCATACAAGTGAGAGGTTTAGATAGCCATAACACCAGGTTTAATCCACAAATTTTCGAATAGGAAAATTCCTGTGCTAATCAGAAATATGACAGTTGTTTTTTTCATTCGTTTGATGTTTTCTTTTGCCTTATGTAAAGGGGGCTTTCCGATTTAAATTGTCTTTAGAGTTCGGTATTTTTGTTATTTATATTTGGCCATAGCAGTGAAAATTAGATTATCTTCTCTTTTCATAAGGCAGTTTATCTCTTGAGACAATATTTAGAAAAAATTTAACTTTTAGTTGTTTCTTGAAATATAGTTGAATTCGATCATAACCAAAAATAAAATTGGTTTTCATAGGTTGTAAGAATTTCCACGATGACGCAACGTACGCCTAAATAAACCAATTCATCACATTAACATATTTTTTTCTCTTTCCAATGTACACAACATCAAGAAGTTCCCTTCATATTGATATATATTTGAAATTTTAATTTGTGTAACTAACAGGAACGTACGTTTTCACTTTTTCAATGTATCGCCAAATTGAAATATATCGTGTTACTAACATTGCAAAATTTAATTAAAATATAGATCTCTGATTTAGGTATATTCTTTCTCGATAAATCTAAATTTCAATTGGATTGTATAATTGTCTATCCTGTTTCCAGTAGCAGTATTACATTACGATAAATCTAAATTTCAATTGGATTGTATAATTGTCTATCCTGTTTCCAGTAGCAGTATTACATTACGATAAATCTAAATTTCAATTGGATTGTATAATTGTCTATCCTGTTTCCAGTAGCAGTATTACAAACAGTGGTTGCTAAAATGAAAATCTCAGCTTGTTGTAACCTTTTAATCAGTTCATTAAATGTTTAAAAAAAACATTATGATTATTTACTATTTTAAGATGATTCAGTAAATTTAGAAATAATCTATCCTGTTACTTTAACTGTTACAATATAGACAATATATACAATGTATTTATGAATGATGATATGAAACAACTACTCTTTTTATATCATTGATAATGTTTTTTTCTTTTGTTGTCTTGTTTTTCCAATCGAAATAAAATCCATATCTGTATTAACTAGTCTGCTCGTGCACATGAGAATAACGGAATCAGAGATCCATATTTTTATTACTTGTTTTTCTTTTCAAAACATAATAGCACATGGTACAAGCAAGCTATTGCTTTCATTCCTAAATGTTGGTAACGAAATATACATTACACAGGTGGTACGCTCTTATTAATTTACTAAATGTCGTGATTTTTCTTTCTCTACTGACTATTTTGCAAGAAACGTGTCGCGTACATTTTTTTTGCTACATGTTGCATTATTTGTATAAGACAAATGTGAACATTGGGTTCTAGTAGAAAATGAACTTAATTCTTTAACTTCACGCTCCGATATATATGGATGTCCTCTGACTAAATAATTCAATATGAATCGCATACATGTCTATCTTATTGACAGTGAATAAAGACTAAACTCGTAGAGTATTGTATATTCTGAATTAATGCATGCTCATATTGAAATGTATTGTTAATCGGAGAGGACTTTATAAGTATGGCTTACTTGTGTCCAATCCATTTTACTTTGAGAAAGTAAAATATGTTTAAACCAAATAAAAATACCACAAATACATATACGTTTGCTTAGCATCCATAAATTGACAACAAGTATACAACAAAAACGGTTATTATGACTTTTCTAGATATAAAGTTCTCACTTTTATGTATAGTTACATACTACTAGCACCTTCAGATAGAGTATATGTTAGAAATAGATTACCTTAGTCGTATTTGGCACAACTTTTTTGGAATTTGGGGTTCTCAATGCTCTTCAACTTTCTAATTGTTTGGCTTTATAACAATTTTGATCTAAGCGTCACTGTTGAGTCTTATGTAGACGAAACGCGCGTCTGGCGTATTAATTATAATCCTGGTACCTTTGATTACTATTACCCAGTTGATACACTATTTTGGGCTTGCGTTTCATTTCATTATTTCCATGGTATAGGGATATTGCTTTCATTGAATTAATGGTTATTATTGTTAAGTTGAAGTCCGGAAAAAAAGATTAAAGAGACAGAATTAAAATAAACATAATCATTAGTCGCAGAAAAATCATCTTCGCTAGCCAGGGATAACGATCCAGTCCCCTCCTCTACAGCACTATACCCACAAATGTTGGTTTAAGCTACCAAGAGTGGAGAGGAGGGAACTGGATAATAACATTTGGCTAGCAAAGGTGAAAAAATCAGACGAAAAAACAAACAAATATACATAAGACACTACATAGAAAACTTAAGATTGAGTAACACAAGCACAAACACCAAGACATTTTTCATCTCTGGTGTTCCGAACGGATTTTCGAAAGTTTGAAAGACGCCATCCATAAATTTCGGAAGGTCACGATAGTTTATTCTAGTATTTCAGGAGTTTATTTTCTTAATTTTGTGTGTTCAGCGTCAAGATAGTCTTTTTACTTCCATCCGAATAAATCTAAAATATAAAAAAGAACCCAAGATGTAGTATGAATTCCAATGAGACAACTCTCCGCAAGAGACAAAATGACACAAAAATTAACAACTAAAAGTTGTTTAAACGGGCATTGTCTGTCAAATCCATGTTCACCAATATAACTAAAATTCTCATAAATGATTTATAACATACTAAAACGTAATATATACAAATTATATAAAGTCTAAAATAAACCATTTACAAGACATAGGCTCAATAAAATGTATCTTGTGTTTTAGTCGAGACGCCATATAATTAGATATCGATTTTACCTCCGAAGACTAACGACAGTCATACAAGCGATAGAAACATAAATGTAGATATAAATAGATAGCGAACTCGTGCAATTGTATTTATCTAAATGTGTTTAATTTCATATTATAGGTAAAACATATATGTTAATCATTGTTTTTGTCTGTATAAGGATGATTTTTTTGTGTATCGAATCAGTCATTCAAATGATTTACCTTTATTTTACATTCAATATTGACATTCTTTTCCTTTGAAGAATGGAACACGTATTATTCAAGCGCAATTCAACTTTAGCTAAGGGGTTAAATTTAGGTTCACATGACTACGGTTTCAATGAGGTCGAATTATTCACTTCCAAGTAAATAAGTCATCATCGAAAAAAAATTTGGCTTATTTTGACAAAATGTAACAATACTGGCTGCTAAAAAAAGAATTATTATTTATTTTTCCTATTCATCACATTTATTTTTTTTTTTTATCTCGTAGCTAGTGCCCCTTTTATAAGCGGTGTAAGATTTCCTATTCTGTTACTACTTTCAAAAGGTTTTCCGCTGTTAAAAAAATAAGTTTCGACAAAACTTTAAGCCGCTTTTTATGTTATCAATAAAGTGGTTTCAAGAGAGAGAAAAATATATGTCTTTGCATGCAACTGTGTGTAGAAAGATTGATTGCCATTATCAAATTTCTATGTTGTACTGAAAATTAATTCTCTGTAAAATTGATTTTCAAAATGTTGTAAAAATTACCACCTTGACCTTCTACATATTGTAATACTTAGTTTTGCCATACATTTTAACTAGTTTTTTTAGTAACAGAAACGGATGTTACATCTAGTTTTCGATATACATGTATCACCAAATTGAATTATATCCTCTTAATAATATACCAAACCTAATTCAAATATAGATCTCTGGTTTTGTTACACTCTTTCATCGAAGCAAGTTGCGATAAATCTAAATTTTAATTATACTGTATCATTGTCTATCCTGTTTCCAATAACAGTATTACAAAAACAGTGGTTGCTAAATTACAAAGATTAAGTTGTTGTAACCTTTAAAGCAATTCAAATAATCAATCAAAATCAATCAATAAGAAAATGTCATTAAATGTGGTTTTTTTTTTTTTTATAATTTTGTACTATTTTAAGACGTTTCTGTAAATAAAAATGGTCTATCCTATGTGTTGTTTACTATAGAAACATGATATACAAATTTCTACATTTTTTACTGTTGTTATGAAAGACTACCCCCTTTTTATTGGATAATGTTTTACTTTCGTGCTCTTATTTTTTTTAATTAAAACCTATCTGTATTAACTCGCGTGCTCGAACATTTAAGGATATCGAAATCAAAGATCTATATTTCAAATAGAATGTTTTTTTATTTCAAAACACAATTGCACGTTATAGAGGTATAATATGGCCTTCCTTTCTATATTTGTTGGAAATAACTAACTGATACCAGAGATTACCACGAATATGCCCCATTTGTCGAAGCCACAATCTAGTCACCCCTCTCTCGGTCATTTCAAAATGCAAAAAAAACAACCTAGCGTTCAAACGTCACACATACGGCTGCAAAATAAATTAGTTGAAAGATTCTACAGTTTATGTATACTTGGTTGAAGCAAACTGAAATCATTTTTACCCAATTAAAAAAACAACTAAAAGAGAATTACGATAATCTCCCTTAGTATTAAAATCTGACTGAATGCTGTAATCGTTGAATTATCGAGCGAAATATGCTTTGCAGATGACAAGAGGTAGTTTTGTATTATAGGCCATATCAAAGCCATGCAATGATGATTTCAAAGTGGAAAATAATGGTGACTTACTAGTCCTTTCATTACATCATATAAAAAAGAAGATGTGGTATGATTTCCAATGAGACAACTGTCCACAAGAGACAAAAAAGACACAAACATTAACAACTATAGGTCACCGTACGGCCTTCAACAATGAGCAAAGCCCATACCGCATAGTCAACTATAAAAGGCCCCGATATGACAATGTAAAACAATTCAAACGAGAAAACTAACGGTCTTATTTATATATAAAAAAATGAACGAAAAACAATTATATGTAACACATAAACAAACGACAACCACTGAATTACAGGCTCCTGACTTGGGACAGGCACATAATGCTTTGCTAGAGACCCTACATACACATGTACAAGTAATTTGTAATGTTATGGTGTCACATATCACTTAAAATCACACACGGTAATTGGAAAGGATCGTGTTACTCATGATCAGTTGTGTTTTATGGACTATTTTGTTTTGTCTATAATTGGTCGTTTTTCTTGCCATTATGTTGCCAGTTTATGTTCGACTTTAAATTTGAATTTCCCTTTCGTAGCTTCTACCTCTCTTATGTTTGTTGAATATAACGGCTTTACTTTGTGTCTTGAGATATGTTTTTGGAATGACATTTTTACTTGTCATCAATAATACAGTACGAGCTAGTATATATAGTTGAATAGAAACTGCTCTTTCTGGAGTATGTGTTGCTCAATCTTCCAATACATCAATGTTGTAAGGGTAGCATGGTCAGCTATATTTCAGCCTCTGGCCATCAATGTTGTAAGGGTAGCATGGTCAGCTATATTTCAGCCTCTGGCCATCAATGTTGTAAGGGCAGCATGGTCAGCTATATTTCAGCCTCTGGCCATCAATGTTGTAAGGGCAGCATGGTCAGCTATATTTCAGCCTCTGACCATCAATGTTGTAAGAGTAGCATGGTCAGCTATATTTCAGCCTCTGACCATCAATGTTGTAAGGGTAGCATGGTCAGCTATATTTCAGCCTCTGGCCATCAATGTTGCAAGGGCAGCATGGTCAGCTATATTTCAGCCTCTGGCCATTTACGCATAAAACAGTGTTTCAATGATACTCTGTCCATGCATGTAAAGTAAAAAAAAAAAGAAGTAATGAATGCATAGCCTTTTGTTACAAGGTGATACGACTACACATAACTGACACTTATGTGCCTCCTTTTTGCATCTTTGTTGCACAGGGTAATAAGTTATTACCAATTGATATATGATTTATTTATGATTAAAGACTGCAAAACGTCCAGCATGAAAAAATACATGATTTACAGGTCGATAAGTCAAATGAAGCATAAATATTCCCTACTATGTAAAAGACTGGCACGCTTAGTCAGATTTTTAATGAGCTAACCACAGTAAGACACGAGACTCAACTCAGCTGACAGGTCTTTGCAGCATGATTTGTGGCAAAGCAGTATATGTTATTTCAAAGATCATGTCTGTCTGTTGGACTATGCTACTTCGAAAGAAGGGAAGTATACCTGACCTAATAATGACTTCAGGGTTCAACTGACAAGCAAACTAACCAAAGATATTACCTTTTGGCTGCACACCAATGAAATCGACAGTAACAAGGTACTTCGGTTTACGAAAATAAAGTTACATACAATTGTTTTGACCACATAAGGCCTACAATGCTCTTGCTATCCAGGTGTGTTATAAGCTTACACATACACTTGGACAGGAAATCAATCAATACATGTGTGTTCGTTCTGTGTATGTTCAGTTGTGTTACTACTTTTTTTTTTTATTTTTCGGTTGACAATGTTTTCTCGGAGTATCATTCTGCTCTATCACCCTCTCAGCTATGTGTTATTTATATAGTGTGTCTTTCTATGTTGCGATTTTACAATATTGTTTCATATAAGGGTGAAGGTTTGGTAACATTAAAATGTTTAAATCCGCTACAATTGTTTGCATCTGTCCTAAGTCAAGAATGTGATGTTCAGTACTTGTCGTTTGTTGATGTGGTTCATAGTTGTATCTCGTTTCTCGTTTTTATATAGATTAGACCGTTCGTTTTCCCGTTTGAATGGTTTTACACTAGTAATTTTTTTTTGTCCTTTATAGCTTGCTGTTCGGTGTGAGTCAATGCTCCGTATTAAAGACCGCACTTTGACCTATACGGGTTTTCCTTTTACAATCTATGACTGGGATGGAGAGTTGTCTCATTGTCCATCATACCACATCTTCTTATATCTATGTGGAACGGAATCACAAACGTTCATGCTGGATGCAACTACATCAGTGCGTATACTTATTATGTTTCGTAAAATATGGAATTTAATTAATATAACACCTGATATTTTTTTACATGTTGATTTTTATTTTCAAAAAAAATCATAAGATAACATAATAATAAAGATATTCTTCACTTATACAAAGACAAGCAATCTAGACAGAACTGTATAATATATTTCAAAGGCCGTACTACTCTATTCCCTAAAACATGTTTTTTTTATTATTATTATTATCAAGTTTTTTATCACAGTGCTATAACGGACGTTATATTTGCAATATTGATTATACACAAATTTATTGCAATATATCAGAAAGGTTAGAGTCAATGCATCACTATCACAGTTGCCGATACCGAATTATGTAAATAATATAAATGTTGTGCAGCTTATTCGTATTCAGGGACATACAAAAAATGGCTGTTTTATTACTTATGCTATATTTTGTCTAAGGTACTTAGGCTTTAGCCAAAAAATGTCTCTGTTAAGATCAGTCTTCGAGAGTTAAGGCTAAAAATCATCACCTGCTAATTTCATGATTTTCAATCAATATTATGACTTTTAAGGAACATGTTCCTCATCATAAAAAAGAAGACGTGGTATAATTGCCAATGAGACAACTCTCCACTTATACCACTACTTTCATAAACCTGATATAAATCTAAATATATTCAAAGCGCGAGCTGAGAACAATAGTTTATTTCTAACTCTAAATGTCTTTCGTTTGAGTAGGTGATGTAAGATTATCAATCAGTAATTGTTTGCTTAATGTTCAATGTAATATATTCTCAGATTGTCATATTTGGTTCGCAAGTTCCAAGTTCAAGCTGGGAACGGTTATATGTTCCTTGCTCAAGCTAATGTTCTGTGGATGTATTTTTTACTCCATCTTCTTTACATCCTTTAAAAAAAATTCAGGGGAAATACCTTTTTTCGTTAAAATAAAAAAGGTTGTGGTGAAATTCGTGTTTTGGTGACATAGATGATTATTACATAATGTCAGTTTATACATAGTACCTGAGGAATCCCTGTATCCTGCTTTATTATATAGGTAGTGACAGAATTTTGGCAATATTAGTGGCAACGTCTTTCGTATGATATATTAAGAAGAAACCCACACTATGATTGTCGTAAACTTTTATAAGTTTCAAATTAACTGCAAGTTTTGATCATTTCAATTTTAACTTTATTCGTACTGAATTTCAAAACTTTGATTTTAATTGTGAACATCTGGAAGTTTAATGACGTAATTTCCGATCTTCAATCGATAACAATATACATTAGAAGTTTAGACAAATATCACAAAAAATGTTTCATCAGCAGTTTTGACTGTAAATCTTAAACACTTTAGAAAGGGATTATTGCAGGATTTGACAAAAAAAATGATTGATTAATGTTTGCTTCACGTCCAGTGGCAAATATTTCATGCATATTCTGGATGAGTAATTTTAAAGAGACGAACCCATCATAGAAATTATACTTATTGTAGCCTCTTTAATCTTTCTCTTAAAAGTTTTAATCAAAAGAAATTGAAATAAGCAAAAAGAAGTCATATCAATAAAGAGTACAGACTCTTTATTTCGGACCATATATATATAATCTTTGTTTGGACGAAAAGACGAAATTTGTCCCAAAAGGATGATTCAAAAATCTACAATTATGCAAACCGGATACTTGCAATTCGTATACAATATATTCATAGAATTCAGGGATTTAATTGCATGTTGAATTTAATAAATAATGGAAACTATTAGATTCATGAAATGACAACTTACGATTTTTTTGTATTCCCAAATATAAACTTAGTCTGATTGAAAATGACACATTCCCTAACAAACCACGCAGTGTTCGGAAAAAAGAATTAGAACTACTCATACTATTAGACTTATTAAATTTTTTTTCCACTTCTTGAATTGAAAAATGGTTTCGAACTATGTAGCTGTTTACACGACAAATAGGTGAAAAATATACAGTAATTATTGGTGATATAAAAAATATTTCGTTTACTGACAAAAATAAGTTAAATTATACAAAATATGAAACATTTTTCTAACAGATACACTACATGAGCTTGCATTGACCAGAATTAACAATGATTACCTATGCTGCATACATTACAAACTTGCATTGACAAAAATAAATGGCATGTAAAAAGCTGTTCAGTTTAAACAACACTCAACAAAATATATGTATAAGAATAAAAGATTATAATCTGACTTTTCTGCATTGATCAAGTGCACCAAAATTTCGCTCTCATACACACACCTCAAATCTGATAAAAATTCAACCCTAAATTAACTCGCGTGCTCGTACATATAAGAGTATACTCATATGAGTATAACTTAATCAGATAACGATATTTCAATTAGATTGCCACAACTCTTAACATTAATAATTCATATATAAATACAATAACAAAATTGGTCAGTAGTGTACTCCCTGAATAACCTACCCGACTACACTATGAAAAGCGATTGTTAATAGGATTGTTTAAACTCGTACAACAAACATGAGCATCTGACTTAAACCAAAGGTGACAGACAAAACTTTATCTAAATGGACGAATAATGAAATGCTAAGCTATAACGGAGATTTTAGTTTTTAGATCGTGTATATCGTATATGTTTTTTTCAGAATGTAAATATTTAATATTAAATTTCTTTAATCTTACTGTAATGTAAACGATCATGCAATGCATTAAATTGGTTGTCAAGCCTTATAACTCGCAGATTGTGGGCGCAGTTTGTCCTTGGTTTATGTATAAAAAAATATGTTTCGTAACTATACTGTTTTATCAGAAACAATAGTCAGTTCTTGCATGTCCAGAAATAAGATTGTTTCTACGATAAAAATTGAAGGTTTATAAAATGACATTTTAACTTCTACTTGAAATAATTTCGTATTACATAAAATAACAATGATTGTCATAAAAATAATGAGCAAATGAAAAAAAAATTGTGTATATCTGAGAATTATCGATGGTTTAATATGGACAATTCAAAAAATTGAATATATTGAATTGTATTCAGAATAAAAGTTTGCAAAGTTCTATCGTTTATGTATACAACCATATCGTCCTTATTGGTGCATGTTCTTCTACACTTCTGAGGAAGCGATCTGAGGACCTCTGAAAACCAAGAAGAACACTAAACGACAGCTGGTATAGTATTTAAGTATAATCAATATTTTAAGTACCAGAAAATAGTAGCAGGGTTTATGACTACATTGTATGAATCTAGCGTTTGGAGGCACTGACGCATTTAATATTTTCTAATAAACAGTTCATTTATACTTTAAAGACGGAGATATTTGACATTTTGACACAAGCATACGACACATTTTAACATGTAACTACTAGTTATAGAACATTAAAAAATACCAGTGACTTATAATATTCAGCACTTCATTCAAATATGTTATCACATGAATGGACCAGCCAATCAAAATAAATTCAGCAGGCGAGTGACGCTTGAAACCAGCAGACGTCACAGCGTTGTATTAAAAAAAACTACTATCACAAAGATGAAGTTTGGGACTGTTCATCGTATACATCACTTAATATTGCTTTGTTGATTGTAGACTCGCTTCCGGTGGATTCTAGTTCACAACCATCGAAAGTTGGATTGTCATGACTACCATGCGAATGATTTTTTCTTTTATTTTTATTTATGATTTGATCGTCACTGTCGTTTTCCGAGGACGCTGTGCCCGGAAGTGCATTATGATATGCGTCAATCTCACTATTATTTGTTTGCATGTCATGATTCGAATTTTTTATGCTACTCCCATTTTGCACTATTATGCTATGATCTGTCTGTTGTATGTTATAATCTGTCACGTGGTATGTTGGTACTCTACTAGACGTTTCACTAGTATTAATCGAAGCAGAGTCTAATTCACTCGGGCTTCGTGGAGTATCGTAATTATTATCGTAACCGATGTCCATTGTTTTCCTGGACACCGTATCTAATTCTTTTATATCTTCTAATTGTGTCTTTGTTACAAGTCGTTTGCTTTTCTTTTTTGTTTTGTGTTTGTTTTTCGATCTATGGTGAACACTAGGTATACTTTGAGAAAATTGACTCCCTGAAGATTTTTCGATCGGTTTGAGTGGTCCATCTACTGGACTAACCTTCCGTCTTGCCCCTTGACCATTACTTCTTGCACTCTGGTTAGAACCACTTCGTGCACTTTGGTTAGAACCAGGTCTAGAACCAGGTCTCTGTGTTGATGTTAATCTTGTACCTGACAAAGTACTTCCGTTAGAAATGCTTCTGATATCATCCGGTTTGATAGTTGGATGTTTTTCAGGCGCGCAAAAGTAATAAGCACTTACAGACACACTCACTATTCCAAAAACTAACCCTACGCATATTAAAACAATCCCTACAATTTTCTTTCCTTCATCGTTTCTAAGTTCTGGCAGCAACAAATCGTCGTTTACAATCCCGTAATTAAGAATAAGACTAGCACCAGTAGCTATCATTATGATGCCAAATAGAAACATAAACACACCAATAGAACATAAGCAACACTGGCTGGAACTACTCTGCATTCTAGGCATCTGAAAAAGAGGAAATAATGTTTAGTTAAATAGTAATAACTGTGATACAGCACTACAGACTAAGACAAGGGGAGATAATGTCGAGAAGTGTGGAACTTGTGCTCGTGTTAGTCACATGGCAAGAAGCGATTATGTTTTATTTGTTAAATGGTATGGATATATTTCATGCGATTTAGACATGAAAACTATTCGACTTGAAATGGAAGATGAAAAATCAGAAATAAGAAAGGCAACTTCTTCGGGTTTTTTTTTTAAATAATTTTGACAATGTACTTTTCCCCCTTTTTTCTATATTAGCTGTGAAATTACAAAGCAGACTTACAAAATTAGAAAATTAATTGAAATAAAAAAAATATTTGTTTTATTATTTGGTTGACATCCACTAGAAAATATTCAAATATGTTCAGGAACAGATGTTTTTTTTTAAATGTAATCAGCTAAACTGAAAATTTTGAACAGAAATTGCAACCTCATGTGTTTTTTCATATCATTAGTGCAAAGGTGGACTTGTTCAATCACATTAAGATTGTTTATCCAGGTACAAGATTAAAAACATGATTCTTTTCCAATTGACAAAATAAGATTAAAACTGTAGTGAATTATATATTGATTTAATACTTAAAATAAATGTATCAGCAAACGAATCTCAACAGTTATTGAAATAGGAAACAAAGCCGTTCTAATTTTAAACCTCCAACTACTGTTTTTGTTGCAATTCAAAAGGAGCTTATATTAAATTCCATGGTTGCATAAATTGACAAATGTATACACATAAGATATGTTATTGATTATTCATGTCTTTAGATTTTTAACAACCCAGGGTATCATGATATGCATTTTGTAATTAATACAATGTTTAATACAATACAAGAATCAATTTCTGAGATTTAATACTGCAAACTCCATTTGTGCATATATTTGTTATAAATGCATTGCTGATTTTTTTTTTATCAAAGTTCTTTTATCCATTTTATGAAACAAATCTTTAGCGTGTATCTGATTTGCAAACATCTTTTCCAAACCTCCTGTTACATAATGTATTCTGTATTTATATCAGCGTAAAAAGTGCTTTGAGATGAACAAAACTATGAAAACATAGCATTATGCATTTACACACAGGCCAGAGGAAACTATATTTCGATATGTATACGTGACACATTGAAAGTGCTTAGTTTAGAGAAAGCAAAAAAAAAGCTGGTGAATACCTGAAGAAATAACCTTATTTTGAAATGCACACCATTGGCCTAAATACGGGACAATTATATAGGCATAATCACTCATCACAAGTTAACAATATCCATGCGTAAAAGTGAAATATCACAACATCACAAAAACAAATATGTGGTTCTCCATAACTGAAAAGAGTCAAGGTTGTTTCCCATTTTATTTCACAAAAATAAATAACAAACAGGACTTCAAATTCTTATCATATTGACTTGATACTTTACAAAATCATAATTTATCTCGTTTTTTCTGTTTACTTAAAGTAACGAACACTTAGTACAGTTACTACGTACGCGAAGAAAGTTGTAAATCAATATGTCTATAAAATTGATAAAAGTGCATGACACATTGTTTATTGTTAATTTCACTTAAGGCCCAACATCCGAAAGGTGTGTGAAATATGAACTCTTATTATCCCTTCCGAAAAAGAGGACACCAAATAAGCAATCGTGGTACACTCTGTATGTAATCAAACAAAAACAAAATGTCATTTTGTTAGAATTTGTCATTTCGCGGCATTTTAAAGATGACTATGAGGTATGGGCTTTGGTCATTGTTGAAGGCCGTACGGTGAACTATAGTCGTTAATTTCTGTGTCATTTTGGTCTCTTGTGGAGAGTTGTCGCATTGGCAATCATACCACATCTTCTTTTTTTTTTTATATGAAATACATTTGTCTATGGTTTATAGACTATGATGCCCTCTAGATTTATATCGGTTGGTTGTCGCCGACTTGCTGTATCATTGACGTATATACCCTATTTCTTTTCACAGGATGTGTATTGATACGATTTCACAAAGAATTGTTATGATGTATTGTAAACGTATTTGGTTGCTTTTTGTAAGCATTCAACCCCATTGTGGTATAACTGCATTATTCAATAAACTAATCAAGTCTTTGGGATGGACTGCGCTCAAGTGAACTGTCATAACCAGCGCGAATTATATACTGTATAAATCTTAATTCTAGTAAACCGAGGGATAAGAGTACAGGGAAATACGCTTATAAATAAATATACGCAATATAAAATATGAACAAGAATGTAAATTAGAAGCTACAGTTGTGTATCGGTCATTGTTCAAATCTCGTCAATTGAGGGAATTGTTTGAAAACACAGAATGACAGAGTGGTTACTCAGTAAATTCTTAAACCTATAAGAATAATACTGTAGTATTTGGGAGAGAGGGGGAGGGGGAGAACATGTATATTCCATGCTCATGCGTGTTCCTGTAACCTACATTTGTGTTACACGTATCCATATGTGATTTCTGATTGCTTGGTTTTTAATTTACTGCAGGCTAGTATTTTAGAACTTCTAGTTAGATTTAGATTGATTGCTGGATGCTTAACGACATGCTTGTCCATAAGTGAGATAGGGATGAACCTCGAATGTGCAACAACTATACTGTCTTTTCAAATACTGCTTTCTACAGGATATATACGAACATGTCTTTATTGTGCTAGCAGATCATGGTATCCTTACTTATAATACTTATTACTGGACAGTTCTCTTCGGATGTTCCTGTCCCCTAACGAGTCACACCAGAGGCTCTCAAGAGCCTGTATTGTTCACCTGATTCTACTTGGGTTTTTGAAATCACATAAAAAAATAGTAAATTTGGCTAAAAGTAACAACACTTGGCCAGCACCTCATAAGGAAAGGAACATTCATGCTATGTTTGATTACATTCAATTCAGTGGTTCTTTAGAAGAAGACTTTTGTATGCATTTCCCATAGGGTCCTATGTTAAACTAAGTCCCCTCACTGGCGGCCATCTTGGATGTTGCAATGGCGACAAAGTAACAACACCTGGTCAGTATCTCATTAAGAACATTCATGCTATGTTTGGTTTTATTCCATTTAGTTTTTCACTAAAAGAAGACATTTGTATGTATTTCCCGTAGGGTCCTATGTTAAACTAAGTCCCCCGCTGGTGGCCATCTTGGATGATGGATCGGCTACAAAGTAACAACACTTGGTCAGCACCTCATAAGGAACATTCATGGTATGTTTGGTTTCATCCCATTCAGTGGTTCTCTAAAAGAAGACATTTGTATGCATTTCCCATAGGGTCCTATGTTAAACTAAGTCCCCCGCTGGCGGCCATCTTGGATGATGGATCGGCTACAAAGTAACAACACTTGGTCAGCACCTCATAAGAAACATTCATGCCATGTTCGGTTTCATTTCATTCAGTGGTTCTCTAAAAGAAGTCATTTGTATGCATTTCCCATAGGGTCATATGTTAAATTAAGTCCCCCGCTGGCGGCCATCTTGGATGATGGATCGGCTACAAAGTAACAACACTTGGTCAACACCTCATAAGGAACATTCATGCCATGTTTGGTTTCATTCCATTCAGTGGTTCTCTAGAAGAAGTTCAAAATGTAAAAAGTTAACGACGACGACGACGACGGACGACGGACGTCAAGTGATGAGAAAAGCTCACTTGGCCCTTCGGACCAGGTGAGCTAAAAAGAGGAAAGACTATCTTCTACCTAGATAGGAAAGCTATGAAACTTTTATAGTAAAATGGACCCCTGTTGTGTTCACTTAGCACTACACTAACGGGACAAAGCTGGAATGGCGGACTAGTTTATGTCTATAGGGGAACGTGAGATATACAACTATACCAATGAATTATCTTTTTTTAATTCCCTAACTGTGCTAGATGTTTCAGACACACAAAGAGTCTCATAAATCTTTTATACTGGTATATCATGTTACAATGAGACGTTACAAATTATTACTTGATACTTAACAAGTCATCTTCGTTTAGTGCATTAAGTATACAGTTTAAGGGTTCTAAGTACCAAGAAACCTCTACTAAATATATTTTTACAAGTAGTAAATCATAAGTTTGTCTGCACCAGTCTTTATATTTACCTGTTTTGACTAAATTAAATGATTAGTGTGTCAATATCTTTGATAACACTTGTAAATAGTTTATCTTACATAGTTGTATACATTTCATATACTTTTAATTTTAATAAGGAGAATTCACAACAATTTAAAATTCAAAAGCATTATGAATGGGCGGGTTATCGACTTTTTGAAATGGGGAAGTAGTACCATAAAACGGAAGAAAGATTGCATTCAAAAAGGGACATAGGACTTCTACGACCGGCTTTGTATCCGCCTCTAGTATTTTTCCCCTTTCATTTTATGTCCCCTTGGTATTTACCATGTCTTGTGTCACTATGTTTAATATTTTGTTGTTTTTTTTATAATTTAAAATACTAATTATTTTTTTTTTCTTTTGACCCGGAAAGGGGGTTGCACCTCTGATAAGTCTTTCAGGGTTTAACATTTCAAAATATATCAAGTCAAAAATTACTGTAAAGACACTGCCAAAATGTGTATCAGCCTCTCCAGATCTGCCTAAATGTGTATCTGACAAAATGAGTTTCTGCTGAAATGTGGATCTGCCGAAATGCTTATCTGCTGTATCTTAATTGGCATCGTTTCTTATGCCAACAATGCTATGTATCATAAATCAATACATGTTGTCATTAAAATAAATAAATTTGTGACACATACAAACATATATCAATACTTCTAATTTCAAAAGCTGTTATTACATTTTTTCAAATAAAGATTTGCAAGTCATAAAAGTTGCCCTCAATAATATTTTCCGTATTGAAAATAGCACAATAGTATAAAAATAATTTCATATTGGCAAATTATTGTGTTGAGAATAATATAAACATAGAATTTATTGTTGAAACCTGAAGAAATAATTGATAATGTGAATGTCCTTATGTAAATGTGGGGTAGAGGTCAACCATTAGCAGTGGTAAATAATATGGTATTTCTTATAGATTTGTCTTAGATGGCATCTAAAAACAATATCTCCGCGTAACGTCATATCATCTTGCAACCCAAATGCTGTGGTATCTATATAGACATCCTTTTATCGTGACAAGCTATATACAAATTCTAGCGGAAATCGGAGATAGAGGAAGTCTTATACAAGGTGAAATAATCATAGATTTTCTCAGTTTGCTCTGTCACGTATCTATTATTCCAGTATTGCTGACTTAGCAGTATTTCATTGCTTTTATCTGGTCTAAATATAATAAATATGGTGATATTTAACTCTGTTCTCGATCTAATTTAACTTTCGTTTGGCTTACTTAGCATGAAGAGGAAAGCTACATTCAATTCTTTATAAAACTATGAATGGAAATAAGAAATTAGTCAAAGAGATAACAACCCGACAAAAGAGTAGATCACACCGAGACAAAGGCCACCAATGGGTCTACAACACAGCGAGAAAATCCCGCACCAGTAGCCGGGCTTCATCTGTTCAATTCACAAAAATGCGTACCAGTCACACTTATCTCTGGGTAAATTATAATTATTGTCTCTGAATATTTGTTTATTATATCTTGAATATGTAGGTACAAAAAATGTATGGGTAACTTTTTTTCAGAGACAAGTACCTGCGTTTCATTTTAGTGAGTGTTTCAACAGGAGGTGTCTCTTTTAACCGTTTTTGGTATCAAATGTGCTTCACAATTACAATATCTTCGACTTCAAACATATTCACAACAATATCTGTGTTGATCATAAATTAATTCAAGTTCATGACTCATTTCAATATCTTAGCTCTGTTGACAGGTTGATAGCCGATATAAAAAAAATTGTATCCTGCAGTTTGTTTGACGAAAGCATTGATACAATGTTATCAGTAGGGAAAAAGAAAATTGAAGTATTAACAGCTATAAATTATTCTACTTGGAAAACGTCACAAATGAACCACTTTTCAAAAATCGTGAATTGATTTTTGATTAACTGCAGTGAAATACTTCAACTTTCTTGCCACAAAACAATAAAAATATCTTCGAATAAATGTAAATATAAAGAGTAAATTTACTGTACAAAATATACATGTACAAGCTCCTTGTCAAACACAGTTAAGATACGACAAGATGCGATATTTTATTCGTATAAAATCCAAAGTAAATAAAGGATTGTGTACTGAATAACACAAATAAACAATACACAAATTTAACATTGAAAAACATTGAAGTGTTAAAAAAAAATAACTCATTGCATATCTTTTTTCAGTGCAGGAGTGGATCCATGATTCCATGAGTTAGGAGTTAGAGGACCATATTTTACAAAACATTGGCAATACTTTTACCTATAAATTACACTTTCTGTTTCAAAAGCGAGTCCCGTCTAAATCCACGCCTGTAATTGATGACATGTGGTGTTTTTAGAACGGTGATAATAAAAAACATTGCTTACGTCTATTGTATGTTTATTTAGTCATGTATAGTGTGTTATCGCTAATCTTATTTACTAAAAATGAGATCAAATTAGTTCATTGTATCATCGTTCGTGTGCCTCAGTAAAAAAAATATTATCTTTTTTTTTTAATGCTTATATCATGATGCATTATCTATTGTTATATAGCCATGTATCACCATCATTGATGGCGATCCGATGGATACATCTGTTGTAGAGTTGTCACTGACTCAGGCGTACTTATAAATATAATTATTTTCTGTGACTGTATATTACATTAATTTGTAGGATCCTTTACTATAGATAATTTAGCTGATCTGTATCAATAACATCTTCATGCCTTATATATCATGTACTGTAGTACGCCGCTAGATTAAAACTGACGAGGAAAGGTAACACACGGTCAGCGAAAGCTCTATCATTTGTAGAGCCCAGGTGGTCGTGTGGTCTAACGGGACGGCTGCAGTGCAGGCGATTAGGTGTCACGATATCACAGTAGCATGGGTTCGAATCCCGGCGAGGGAAGAACCAAAAATTTGCGAAAGCAAATTTACAGATCTAACATTGACGGGTTGATGTTTAGACGAGTTGTACATATATATATATAACATATACTTAAACTTATGATAGCTCATCTATTAATATATCTTTCACCATGTGAGTATCACGACTTCACCAAAACAGTCAATATCTTTTAAAATTTTAACATACATTTGAAATTTTAAGAAGGTGTTGGCCGTTTTTGGTGAAGTCGTGACACTCATGTACATGTATAAGTATTTTTACAATTTTGCCGAACAAAAGTATAGAGACAGTAGCGGAGCGAGGGGATCTGGCGGTTGGACCGGACCCATTTGTCCTGGTATGGGAACCCCCTTTAAATGTGACTGGACCATATGCCTCTTTAACTTTAGGAAGACAACATATATAGAGACACAAACGGTGGTGGACCTAAACGGCAAGGATATAAAACATACTATACCATATACACATCCTTGACCTAATCATTGAGGTAAGCCGAGATCAGATGTAAATATTGACTGTGACCATATGACATTTGTACATTCCGTATGGATGTGTTTTACCCTGAAGCTGTATGGCTAAAGTGATGTTCTATTACAGTTTTATGAATAGAAAAATATCTAAAATGACTCCATGGAAATAAAACCTTAACAAATTGCTTGTAAACAGTCGGTTTATAGACCAATGAATTATTAATCGTTCACTGCTGCAGTGCAAAAGTACTTTGTACTGTAATTATGATTCCAGTCCGCTTAACGTGTATGTCGCCAATTGGTGTTCTATTAACATTTTAGAACTGTCACAGAATGTCCATTGTCATCTTCATTTTATTAATTCATTAACTTTAAACTTCCGTGTTTTAGCCTTACCATCGTTACACCTGTAATTTTACCAGGTAATTTACCTGTAAGGTGTAGTAGATACACATATGTTTATACTTACAAAGAATTAGAAATAAACAACAAAAAAGTTTAAGAAGTTAAAGTATAATAAAAATAATGAAATTAATTACCTTTTAAGTGTTGTCATTTTGTAGAACTAACTACATAAACACTAGCAATACATTTGTATCGATCCCAAAGCTTGTCATGGCGACTTCGATACAGCAAGAAACAGACTAGAGATATCAAAACCTTTATCATTTATCTCATTACAAGTTTACAGGTGTAAGACTGTTAAAATTTTAAATATAAAAAAAACTAACCTGAATGAAAGCTAAAATAGCTGCTTTTATTCGGGAATTATTCGATTGTTTCCTTATAGCTGACATCTTTACTTAGGTATCCGACTTTAATATGACCCAGGGTTACCACGCATGGTTTGTTTACAAGGGTAGGTAATTGGTTAAAATTATTATAATTGATTGCAAATCAATATATATCTAATTCGGTTGTGTTCGTTGCAATTTACAACAATGATCACTAATTGGTTGTAAAACAACATTTTTTCTAAATTTAATAATTTATTTTTTTAAAGTGTCACGTTTGTTAACAAAGCTAAATACAAATGTATAACATACGTCGTACAGTAAAAATGTATTGATCAAATTCTAGAGCAAAAGTTGACTTATGACGCTGCAAATATATTTTTAAAGGAGTAGGTCCGGTAAGGACCGATTTTGGCCTGAAATTTCAGGTTCATCTGACGAAAGATTTTGACCACTTTTTAAACACTTAAGTGTCTATTTTGTTTGAATTAATTAGTTTATGTGAAAGATTTTAACAGACTTAGTCATTAAAAACAATCCGATTCAAGCTCAAATATGAAAAATCTACCTAATATGCCGAAAAATGTCACTTTTCAGATGGTTTTTGGTAAAAATGAAAGTGGTCGAATCCGTGTTCATCCTCAACCTTTATATATGTTATGTATTATCATAAAATACAACTTACATTTCAATATTAAGGATGAACACGAATGCGGCCACTTTCGTTTTACACGAAAACCGTCTAAAATTTAACTAAAACGCTAGAATTATGAGGATTTCAGTAATTTAGCATGACTTAATGGTGCTAGTACCGGATATATGTGCATTGTATTGTCAAAAACAGCCCATATTTATGTAGCAGAAGCATTCTACTGTCCAATAAATAACTAAAGGTTTACATTTTAACAATTTTGTAAAACTGCTATATTTTGGGGCCAAAAAGGGGTCTTACTGAACCTACTCCTTTAAACTATTCGAAATAACTAACATATAATAATTCGTGGAATATAAAGGAAAAAAAAAACATTTTAAAAAAAGTTAAAAATTGAAACCAAACTGTTATACTCATGATGATATAAATAGCATCGGTTGATTTGTTTATTTACTAAATTTTACATGTGAAGAAAAAAAGCGAACATATGAAAAAAAGCTCTTATCCTTAAAACATACAAGGAGGGGGTGGGGTTACAATTTCTGTTGTTTTTCTCTTAAGAAAAAAAAATGTGCAAGTAATTCAACTTTGCAGTCGATTTAAATTGGATATTTTTTGGTCAGAAGTCAAAGTGGGAGATGCTAAATAATGATCTGAGGTGGTGTTCTCGAAGCTATATTAGGATTAGGACGTGTCCTAAGACCATCTTAGCACAAGTCTTTGTCCTAAGTCGTGTTCTCGAAGCTCTCTTAACTTAGGATATATCGCATTTGTCGTCCTAACTTTAGGACCTTTAAGACCATCCTATCTTTATCCTAACTTAATAAAGTTTGGATTTCGCTTTTTGATAATTATTTTACGTGAAAATAAACACAAAATAAAACGGATCATCGGTTTTTACCTCGTATATAAACTGATCAAGAAAAGTGCATGATTTTAAACTTTGAACTTCGTATTTCACGATACGTTGACATTACAGATCATTACACATTCAATTCTCATTTCAGTTTAAAGTGCAATCCTTTTATTTATATGATTTTATAATCATGATGATTACATTTGAAATCATGCATTTAAATCTTTACATGTGATTATAAAATTCGTAAACAAATTTATTTTATTGGTTTCATCATTAATAAATGTTTTATAAAAAAATACTTAAACAATTTAAAATTTTGGACTTAGGATAAGTTTAAGACGTCCTAACATAAGATGCGTCTGAGATAGCTTCGAGACACAGCTTAAGAGTGTCCTAAATTGTTTTTAAGTCCATTCTAAAGTTGATCTTATCTATGACTTAGGACGAATCTTAGGACGAATCTTGGGATACTTTCGAGAACACCACCCCTGATATTGGCTCCGGATTCTTTACATTTCATCTTAAACACAGGACTTAAATGTCATAAAAGACTAAGGCATGAGTGTTATGTCATAACATTATTAAGTACTGAATTATCTTGATTGAATCCACAAACAATTTTCTTTAAAACTATGTCTTTTGCACTGTCGGAAATGTGTTATTTTATGTGATCGCTGTAAAAATACATTTTATCTGCTAGTTCCAATTTCAAAACGAAATTGATTGTAAAAAACCTATTCAGAATCCTGTCTACCCCTTATTCTAATGTGGTCAACATTCCTGCCAGTGTCTACCCCTTATTCTAATGTGGTCAACATGTAAAAGAAATATATATTCAAGTTATTCACGAAAATATAGATACATTAAAACACCTCCATTGTCAAAATTCCTAACTCTATTTAGCAAAATATACCACAACAATACTGTAACAAAAGATCAACACCACGTCATGAATCTGAAACTTCACACCTCTTAACTAACATGTGTTGTACATGAATTCAGATATTAAGTTGTTCTATTCAAATTTGAAAAGGGAACATTATTTCGTCAAAATATTACCTTGCTATCAAACTTTTTATTTTAAAGACAATCTGGTACATATTTAAATATTTGTATGTAAACCTCATGTTGTGACAGCTTGTAACTTTGTTTTCTGTAGACCATTGTATTCAAAGAGGTTATCGGAATAAACTGAAGCAATATATATTATATCAAATTTTCGTGTGTATACATATTGTATATTCGTTTATAATGTTTGTCTTGGAACCAATTATCTACATTTTTTTATTGTTTTTTTTTTCTTTTTCTTTTTAATATTTTTTGTCTGCTATTCAGCGACTTTTATTTACCTTAATATCCAAACCTAGAAAGTTTTGTTGGTACCGGGATTTTTTTCTTTATCATTCAAGGAGCATATCATAATCGACCATGAGTTCGTCTTGAACTGTTCAACATTAAAATTGCTTAGAGTTGTCTCCCTTACGGTTTAAATCTATAAATTTACATTTTATACTGCCTAAAGTAGAAAATATTTAAGCGCAATTTTGTCAAATGGGAAATCTAATATATTAAACAGAAAACATTACGAGTAACCATTAAGATTTTCCGTCGCACAAATTGCATATAGACAGTAGGACAGTATTTCACGTTGCCAATGTAAATATACTGAATTGCAACTGTCAATTAGGTAGGTGTTTTATTTTTTCGAGCCTCGTGTACAAGATTCACAAAATGACTTCTGTATGCAACCACTTTCACTATTTATTTGGGGCACTAAAAATCAAAACAGCACTTTAAAAATTTCATTTGTCCGAAGCTTCTTCCTAGATTTATCTTTATCAGGAATATGTTTTTAAAACTGATCAATGTCATAGGAATTGATAAACTTGCTAGATCATTTACAGTACGGACAGACGAACACACGCTACCATAAAAGAGGGAATTTAAAATTGAGGTCCACTTAACCATTTATTTACACACACATATCCTCTAATCGTCACGGTCTACAAAACAAAACCACGATTGTTTGAAAATCTTCACGGTTGATATAAAAATCAATTGAAAATATGGAATTCCAGTTAACCTAGGATGCACGTTTCATCTTATTTGAATATCAGATATACAAGCTGATTGAAGTGATTTGTTTTTGAATTAAAGTTATCCTTTTTTAAACAAACCCTTTACGTCATACTGTGAACTAGAGGCTCATTGTTTAAATGATAATGACCTTAAACGATGATCAAAGTGTATTCATTTCTGCATGTAGACAATTCTTATTGTTACTATAAGTCATTCAGAACAATATTTGACATATATCTTATATTTCTCCATTGAGGTGCATAAAAACAATGCAATGTATGCAGTCTGTTGCATGTCAATGAACATTTCAACAATACAGAAAATTAAATCGTGACAAAGCTATGAGTTCACAAAGAAATAAAGGCTAACGGAATTATCAGAAGATATGTATGTTATTTCTATGAGCTTGTCTGAGTTGGCAACTTAATTTAAAAGGATAGGAGATATGCAATTTTTAAATCAGACGTCTGTACTATATAATATAATTTTATATAAAAGTAAATTTTTCGTACTGTTTGATAACAGGCATTATTCTAAATCAGATTTATGAAGAATGTTCGTAACGCATGACCTCTTGGAAGTAACAAATAAGTATATAGGGTCACAGACAAGTAAACTTTTAAACCTTATTTTTCGTTCAATAACGAATGTTTTGCAAGGATTCATTCATTCAACCATAAAGAAAACGATGAAATCAATTAAATTATTTCAAACTATTAAATGGAGTATATATATGTGTTTCAACCGTGTATCACCATCATTGGAATCTGTCATAGAGTTCTCACTTGTTTAGACGTACTTATTATATGTATATTACTATGTTGCCTTGCCTTATATATACAACAGATTACTAGTGTAGTGTATTTAATTTCTTGGGGATAATGATATTTTAGAACCCCCCTCTCGCTCTCTCTCGCGCGCGTTTATCACGATCAATTGATCGACACTTCCAGAGCTTATATTAATCGAATATGTTGTAATATCTGCCACTGGACTTAAACCCAAAAGAGTGAATCACCCGCCAATTTCTTTATCGTGTACATTGGGAAATACTGTTTTAATTCAAAGTTTTGTCACTTCAACTCAGAGTAATTCTGATTGCATATGAAAACTTGATATCATCGTCTAATAAAAGTTTTGACCACAATTGCAAAGTGCTGTATTGACTCTTTTCTAGACTTACCTGAAAATATTTAAATAATATCTATATATATATAATTAGTAATCCATTTCTGATCACCCTCGTTACTGATATACAAACAGATAACGGATTCATGTTGGGAAAATCCTAAACCTGCATTGTGTAAAGTCCGTTATATGTTATGAAATGTATTGAATTCAGTTTACTCCATTCAGTTTAAATTTAACTAAAAAGACCTAGTCGGACCTTTGTTGTAATTTAGCGATGCGTACCCTAGATCAGCGGATTTTTATTTTTTTTTTAAAATACTAGTTTATAAATTTTATGCAAATCCATCAGGTGTCAATAGCGATATATAAAAAATAGCGTATCACCTTTAAACGAAAAACTGCAGGTCTCAATTTATTTACCAGGAAAAAACTGATTTGTGGATCATAGACATTTAACATGTACGCATTAAGCTTTTTATCTCTTCGGATAAATCTGATTGACAATTTAAACGTAGCCCCTTAAGTTAAAAGCTTATTGGCAAGTTTGCTAAATCTTCACATTTATTTGGAAAATTATCGTAGATTCGTTCGTTGGTCACATTCATTTATTGTTATCTCACTTTTATATATATATTTGTTTCACACTGAAATGTAGAATAGACAAATCACTAGGTCCTATAATGGTGAAGTTGCAGATATTAGAGCAAACTCATAATCTATATAAAAGACGTTATAAAACTTGTAACTGTGAATATTCTTTGAATGGTTGAATTATAATTTTCTTTTTATTGCTTTGTATAAATATCTTTGATACAAACATTTCTCCCATATGTTTGTATTCTTCTACTGACCAGGAGTCAATTTCACCAAAAGACTTACGACTAAGATTTATCGTAAGTCATGAACAAATCAGTATACTTACGATAAATCTTAGTCGTAAGTTTTTTTTGTGAAATCGACTCCAGGACCTTGGTGGTTAAGTGGTCTAAGTTTTACTAAGAAGTTCATCTATGGTGATCTCTTATCGATATACGCCGAGGTGGTGAGTCGAAAACAGCTCGTGTAAAAGGTGAGTTGGATATTTCGATCTGAATTGACCTGGATATCCAGTTTTCCAGTCGAATATCAGTAGTTCTCCCTTGCTTCCGCCATAAATGAAAAAAAACTTGTCGCCATGATATAGCTTAGTTGACTGAAAGAGGCTTTGTTCACAAATGTTCAATGATTCAATTTTCTACTGGTTGATAGAAAAAAGGGAATTATGGGAAGATCAAGTTATTACATACCAAATGAGTTAAAAGTCCTCTAGTTTTTAAAGAATGATTGAAAATATCATGTTTATTGATTGAAAAAAAAAGAATTTAGTACTTTCTTATTGATTTTGATAACAAAAAATTGTTGAATAAAATTTGTGGTCATGGCGGTACTTATTTTAAAAAACTATATTAAAATGACAGAACATTTTGAATATGAATGATGTTTATTTCGCTATAGCAACAACTAATTAATATAAACATTCATGGCACACTGATTTTTATACATGTTTGCTGAAGATACGAATACTTTTATGTATCATTGTTATTGAATGCTAATGCTTATTTGGTTGCGTTAGAATTGCCGCTCGGATTAACTATCGTCAAGTCAGGAATTCCATGGGAATCGATATAAACAAAGCAGACCAAAAGACAACATCCCAAATCATCCAATGAACATTTTTTCTAAATACATTTGCTATGATTAAAAAAAAAAAAAAAAAATACAAAAATTATAATCACTGTCATACAACTAATTTAATCTGATTAACATACATATCCTGTTCAAATGAATTTTAATCATATTGATCATATGACCTACAGAAAATCTAGATTCTGAAACAATCGAACAGCAATGATGACACTCGAAACCAACATTCTTTATTAGAATTTATAAACACATCCCTCCATTTTAGTTCTAGATAACCCTCGATGCAAAATTTATATTTCATTTCTGTGCACATTACAAGTATTTCTGGACCAACCTTCATTTGGTACTCACTCCCGTGACCAAATGTTGGAAACGCCAAAAAAAATGCAAAACGCTCGGGGGCATACAGACCCAACGGCTGACAGTTCAGAAATCTATACGCATTTCTATGAGTTGATGTTATTGCTCGCGAATGAGATCCCTACAAGTTTTCGGGTAGCAGGAAATTTCAGACAAATGAATGTGAAATAATATGCAATCGGTAAACAGGAAATTGATGATACATTAATGTAAATACCGATCCATAGTCTATCACGATCCTATTAAACCTGATACCAAATTTCAGGAAGCTCTGATATGCAGCTCCTGAAAAATGCTACGGATGCTTCATGGAACGATTGGACGGACGTATAAACAGATATAAAACAGTATACACCCGCCTGAGGATAATAAATTACTCTCGTTTGAATTTTTAATAAATTACTCTCGTTTGAAATTTTACGCTAGTAATTTTTGGGGCCCTTTGTAGCTTGCTGTTCGGTGTGACCCAAGGCTCCGTGTTAAAGGCCGTACCTTGACCTATAATGGTTTACTTTTATAAATTGTTACTTGGATAGAGAGTTGTTTCATTGGCACTCATATCCCATCTTCCTATATCTATTCAAACATTTATTCCGAACAATGACTTCCGAATAAGCAACGCACGTCTCCTAATTTTTGAGAAAAAAGGTCACATGTAATCCGGAGAAAGCTCATTTATTTGTCAATCCAAGGCAGATCAATATTGATAATACCTGCCTATACATTATGTTACTTAACAAGATGATGACACAATGTCAAGTTATAATGTTGGTTAATTCAATAAATAAATTAGATTAATAGAAGTACTTGGTGACTGATAGAATTGTTGTATTAACACAACCAGTCAGTTCAAAATGTAGTAGCAGTTGACTACTAATCCTCGGTAACCAGGTTCTTTTAATTGAATGTCTATGTAATATACTTATCTCCAAAGGAGATCAATCAATATTTAAATGCAGGATTGCTACTTTAGCACATAAAAAAGATTAATACTGAAAATGTGATCATTCAAAATGAAAAACTTGTTTCAATACCATCGCATGCTTTTTGAAATGATACAGAATTGATCATATGACCGTACTCTTTGGATCATGTACAGCTTAATTTTGAAAAAAATAAATCCTTTCTCTAGATTAAAAAAGAAAATAAATTCCAAAATACCTGTTAGATTCAACAAATTTGCAGTAGTAGATAAAGGTGAGGGCTAGCCTAGGAGGTTCAAACTCCTTTTTTTACGAAGAATGCATTTGAATTGGGACATACATTTGGAACACCAAACCCCATCCCCACCCCACCTCTCTTGGTTTTGAACACCATTTTAAATCTGGATAGGTCCCCCAAAATTTGTATTTGAAAACTGAAAGGCAAAGGAAAAGTTCAATTTAACATGGAGTTATATTAAAATAATAAGCTTACTCCATATTCAAAAGAAAAAGAACAACAGGGTGATTACAACTACCAGCTTTTAAAGTCTCAATCAGTGCAAAAACATAGAACTTGACGGTATTGTCAATGATATTTTATCTGCTAGATCTTTCTCGCTTGTGAAATGGTATTTAAACAACAATTGAATTCCGAAGTAATTTGTACGTCTCAATAACTTCATTATTATACTGTCAATACACAAAGTTAATGTTACAATTTTTATAAATTGGATAGAAGCTATACTTATCTAGAAACTAGAAACTAGACAATTGGTTATACTTGCGCGTCAGTGTGTACTTATTTTGATTAATTAACCCAGTTTGGAATGATTTTCAAAAAATCTTTCTATATAACGGAGACACGACCGATTCTTTATCATTCGTCTTGTTAAGAAAAGCTTGACATTTTGATTGATTTGTTACTCATAATAAAATTACAGCAGCGAATATTACAGGCATATTCAGGATGACAACATATTGAAGTCATATGAATATACCCTGCATTGTGCAAGCCCGACACGCTTATTAGAGATTTAAATGTTCCATTTTGCAAGGAAACATAGCAAGTCTGAGCCAACAGGTGTTTAATTTTACTTACAAAGACTGTTCTAAAGCAAAAGAAACTGATTTCAGGGTATATATAAATAAAGTATATGGTTGAATTTCCGTACTCTTTGCGGGCATGCTACTCTGATACCACCGAAGCAGTTTGTTAAAAAAAGATAACAAGACTTAAAAACAATATTTATTCAACTGTTGCTGACCAAAGATAAACTACCAGCTGACGGTTCCAGCCGAGGAAACGATACAGACTGATATACTTAGAATTGAATTACTAAAGCTTTTTATAACTTTCCAAGGCAAATTTTAAAAATTCAACATTAGAAAAAAAACATCCTATTTTGCTTTACGCAATTCCAAATTCCAAAGATTGTTGCTTATATATCAAAAATTAAAAACAATCATTATTCTAAATCAACTTAATTTTGAGATTAAGAATTTTAAAGACATGAAAGATGTCTGACACTTTCCATACAAAAAAAGTAAAATAACAAAAATACTGAACTCCAAGGAAAATTCAAAAAGGAAAGTCCCCAATCAAATGGCAAAATCAAAAGTTCAAACACATCAAACAAATGGATAACAACTGTCATATTCCTGACTTGGTACAGACATTTTCTTACGTAGAAAATGGTGGATTGAACCTGGTTTAGCTAGCTAAACCTCTCACTTGTATGACAGCCGCATCAATGGAGTTTTTCACATTTATTTTAAAATTTCGACAAAATTCTCGTTAAAGCCGTAAATCGTTCACATATCATAAACACTCAAATAGAAGACCTGCCATAAAAGGTTGAATCCTATATGGTAGTTATCATGCCTTTTTGTTATATATAATAAATTATTGCATTACCAAATTGACACTGTAAATCCAAAATTAATTTAAACTGAGGGCGAGTAACAAAATCCTACAAGAATTTACCATATGAACTGCATGAAAAATGTGTCGTATATTCAGTTTTTTATCCAACATGCATGCCACCTACAACTAGATCCTGCCCAAGTTTAGAATAGAAAAGAAAGAAAGCACGATAAATGTTTATTTAATGTTTTACTGGCGTTTATTTAGTATCATGCACACTTTTACAGAATAATTTTGCTTTCTCTAAAAAAAAAAACATGGCTGATGCGTTATTATTCAACACTCATATCTAATTCCTTTTTCAGAAATAACAAAAGTACAACTTGTTTTAGGTCAGAACTTATCGGTGCATATGCATCCTCTAACCGTTTTATGTAATAAAAATACATCAATAAATTGATCAACAAAAGTATATAAAATCTTGAGAGTTCTACTAAATGTTTGATTACCAATGCATTTCAAATATTTGAATAAGACAGACATTTTCATTGGATGTTTTTTTATTCCTTTTTTCAGAAATAACAAAAGTACAACTTGTTTTAGGTCAGAACTTATCGGTGCATATGCATCCTCGAACCGTTTTATGTAATAAAAATACATCAATAAATTGATCAACAAAAGTATATAAAATCTTGATAGTTCTACTAAATGTTTGATTACCAATGCATTTCAAATATTTGAATAAGACAGCCATTTTCATTGGATGTTTTTTTATAAAATGAATAATATAAAGTGGTTGTTCCGGCTCGATTTGATAAACAGTAGAATTTCAGAATTTGCAATTTACATATAAGTTCTGGTGAACAACATTGATCATCTTTTTCAAGAATACATTTTATCGCTATTCCCATCCGGATAAGTTAAGAAATTACAGACCCTTCTCATCCAGTCGAAGCTGTCTGATTCTCTATTTAAACAATCAGTATTGTGCTCATAACTTTTTTTTAAAGGAAATTTATTGAAACGATTTTTTTTTTTGTTAAATATTTTCTGAGCTTCACTTCTGCGAATGTGGCAAAAACACTCTTTTAATTGTTTAAAAACATTTTACCATGTTTCATTCACAATACAACAAAACTTGGAATATACAATTTAAAACTATTAAAAATGTTCAGAACAAAATCCTTTTTACATCAAGGGCAAATAAATATTCTGAATTTAATAGGACAAATTGGTTTTTTTTTTAATTATTTTTCAACAAAATCAAGCCCGCGACCCCTATTTTTATTGTACATTCAAAAGTATTAATGAAAAGCAAATATTCGATTGAATTTTGGTTTAAATTCCATGGATAAATGTTCCTCAAATTAGGAAAAGTTATGTAACCCAAATATAACCGAACAGAAATAACCCCTGTATTTTAACAAAAAATATAGTCCGTGACCCTCAGTTTTTATATTGTAATTTGAAAGAACATTGACCCAGAAGTCTTTTACAGAATTCTAGAAAAATCTATCGTCGAAAATTTAGACACCCGAGCTATCTTAACGACGCCATACACAATGATCGAACAATGCTTTTATATTCATTTGGTGTAAGATCAATTAAATGACTCTTAATCAATCAATTTCTGCAAGCCAACGCCCCAATTCTGAGCCCGAATTCTAAAATTTGGAAGTGCAAACAAGTCAATATATTGTGTTAAAACAACATCCGTTTTGTATATTTATAGAAACTTCTTGCACAACTTTTCCTATACGTTTTGTTACCTTGTTGAGAAGAGCTTTCACAATCTCAGATGCTTGGTTTTGATTGGTTATTGATTTTTTATTTTCTCTATTCATAAATATTTATTTTGATGTTTCCAAAACAGATAAAAAGGTTTATTTAATTGCTAGCTTGTTAATGTTTATATACATTTAAATGTTTGATTCTGGATTTTCCCTTGCGTGGGTAGGCCGGTTAAATAATGTAACGTTTTATAAGCTTGTATTATATTATAACTTGCATACTAAACCGGGTAGAAGGTCAATTTTTCTATTGGGTTCGGAATTCATTTAGAAATTGTCTTCTGAGCAATTAAACAAATATTTTGCATATCATTGTGTTATTTTGCTTCTCATCGAAGGTTGTCTACTTTGGGCTTTAATTGGTTTTACCTACTTAGTCATACCTAAGGGGATTTAATGCAAACCAGAGATATATCCTACCATAATGAGAATTAGAAATCTGTCCACATATTTTGTCATTTAAGAATTACGTATGCAAGTTACTTTAGAAAATAGTGCCCCGCAAGCAGCATTTTGTTACACTTCGACACATATATTTGAAATTTGACCTCATTAAGTAAACATGACAATCCAACTGTTATGCACGATCTATAACATATATATATTAAAGTTACACTTGAATAATAGAATGCTTTAACATGACAAGATCATTAAATGAGGTCAACAATTATACGGTTTTTACAAAACAACACTTGAAAACTGGAGAAAAACACAGTCGTATTTTCTGATATGATGAAACTTCTCAAAACCAGAAAGTCAGATCATTTCAAATTCTTCCAAAGAGGAGGAACCGGAAGGTGACTATATATATATATATATATATATATATATATATTCTTAAAATTGGCATTTGTGCCACGTATGGTTTGATTTGGGATGTAAAATTTGATGAGTACACTTATCGCTTTTTGAACTTAACTGTTCGAGGGGTCTCTAATTAACCCGGAAGAAAGCAATATTTCAAATACGCTTGTCAATCAGTTTGCTGCTTTTGAAAACCTTTTTTTTCAGACTAAATTAAAATTTATTTTTTTTGTTGTTTGTATTTCTGTTGTTGTTGTTCTTATGTCATTTTGTTTCGTTTAAATATAGTTTATGCAACAATCTATGAAAATTTGCTCAGTTTTCATTACCCCCCCCCCCCCCCCCCCCTTAAGCCATAAATAAAATAAGATCTCAAATATGTCCCAATTAAAATACTCAAATAATACATGACAGTAAGCTGAATGGAAAGTGAATGCCAAGTTTTTAAAAATTTAACTACTTTTTCGAGTACCTATAAATATCTGGTTTCAAAATCATTTAAAAGTATTGATTACCAACCGCGGTCCAGTTATAATATATAATAAAAATAACTCCCCCATTTCAAAAGAAATATATCTAATTATATTACGAAGTAGGTCTTCGGTTTTACCTACTGTAACGTTGTCCCAAATAATGTCTTTATGCAATTCCATTTCTTTTATTGGACTTGCAGTGCCACCAAGATCATTTTTCTTCTTTTAAATTCTCGTTTATCTGATTTTTCGCTTATTTGGTTGTTTTAATGTTAAAATCTGATTTATATCTTAAAAATGCGCGAAATAGATAAGGAACATTTTCGTTCGGTATCTTCGTATGACTTTTAGATACCTTAAATTGATTAAAAAAAAAGTTTCCAAAGAAGTAGTCAAAATACATTTATTTGTTCTTTAAATGTAGCATAATGCAAGCATGTATGTCTAATTACGTTTTGTTTTTTGACATATATCCCATTTCCATTCTCAATTTAATTTGACAATTTCTGGTGACGTCGGAGTGACGTTTATCAATGTGCCATAACTGGCATCATTAGCAGAGAACAAAATGTCATTCAATATAGTAAGACGAATGGTCAGAAGAAAAGACACTATGAGAAACCTTAGTAAATTTTCTAGAAAAAAATTCTTGTTTTAACTCGGTAACAAAATAATTTTGACATAACTTGCAAACATATCATATCATTTAGTTGACACAATTATTCATTATCGATTTTAAAAAGAAAAACATTAATTCAAATAACTATATCCTGTATATGTTTAAATTTACATCCTTCTCTATCAATAGGTTAGATATATGAGATAATTTTGAAAAGTAAACACAAATTTGAATTACTTTCCCCTCCACCCATAGTTCCGATCTTTCAGTAAGTTAAAAGGTTTCTTATTGGACTAATAATTTGGAAGAATATATTAAACATAGTACATTAAGATTGTTTGCAGATGATAGCATTATTTATAGGGAAATTAAAAAACAAGATGACACATTTAAATTAGTCTGACTTAGAAGCGGCCGGTAGGTGGAAGCAGGACTGGCTCATGCATGTTCATCCTGATAAGTGCAACATTCTAAGTGTAACTCAAAAACGCAAACCTTTAGACTTCACTTATAAACTACACAATCACTCTCTAGACAAGGTCGTCCCTACAAAGTGTTTAGGCCTAACTCTTCAATTAAATTTAAAACTGGACAAACATATAGATAACATGAAATCAAAAGCAAATCAGTCCCTTGGATTTATTCGTAGAAACCTAAAAATAGCATCACCGAAAGTAAAGCTGACGCATATAAAGCTCTTGTCCGACCAAAATTAGAGTACTGCTCAACAATTTGGGACCCACATCAAAAACAGAAAATTTTGCAAATCGAAAAAGTTCAGAGAAGAGCAGCACGCTTCTCATGCAACCGCTTCCATAACACAAGCTCAGTTACTGAAATGATGACAGACCTAAATTGGTACCCACTCGAAGTTAGGCGTTTACGATACAGACTTGTTTTCTTTTACAAAATTATTCATGAAATTGTTGCAGTCCCTATACATCACCTTTTGATCCCACTAGACAATAGAACCTGACATAGCAATCCACACTCATTTAGGCAAATACAAACATCTAAAGACAGTTATAAATATTCATTTAATCCACGAACTGTTATAAATTGGAATCATTTGCCACAACAAATAGTATCATGCAGTACAGTACAGGGATTCAAGAGTTTGATCTCAGAACTTGCTATCATCCCCATATTCTATCTCTAACTATTCTGTTATTAAATGTATAATGTATATAGTTTTATCACAATTTATTTTTTCAAATGTACATACGTTACTTTTTTATTTTGTTATTTTTTATTTTTGTTGCTAAAGTGTAAATTATAAATTTTATTGTCGACGCCTGGCGAATAATCTTCAATAATTGAGGGATCGCTAAAAACATAAAGAAGAAGAAGAAGACTACTCTGAAGGCTTATAACCCACAACTAAACCCTTACAGAGTCCGTTGGAAATGTTATATTTTATGCTAAATTTTGCGAATTTAAAAGTTTTAGGTGGTTACCGGAAGAAAATTACAAGGAAACAGGGTAATACAAAAATATATATAAATAAATTGAATGAATAAAGTCACGAAATACAATAACAACTAGCATATCAATCGCGAAAAGATACGATAAGATTGAGTTATGTGTTTATCTTATTCCATCTTAACTTACGTGAAACTGAATCAAAATACGATATGTATAAGCACAAGACTTATAACTCAACATAAATAAATCTTTTGTTTATAAAAAGATTAAATGAAACGAATATTATCAATATATAATAAGTAATAAAGAACTACTCACCGCCATTTTAATTTTTTTACCAATAGTCCTAAAGCTACCCATATCCACCGATCATTGAAATACTTCAAACGTATGGCTTACTTTTCTGAAAGTAAATATTGGATATATTTAAGTGTATTGGACCACGACCTACAAGAACCGTCATGTTTGTTTCTTAAAAAAGATAAGTCTATATTAAAATCACAGGAACGGTTCATTGAACACTTAGAATCCAAGGCCACAGTAATCGTAATTAATCACATTCACCTGGTATATTTTTCTTTAATTGCCAGCACCGTTAATCTTATGTCATATTTTTTGAACTTAGATATACCTGAACAGTTACAATTTTTCTTTTGTATTTAATCTCCAATGAAATATGAATTGATTTTTCCGTTATAGCCCAACGTGTAAATGTCTATCGATTACTTCATTTAAACAACAGTTAAATTAATTGATTAGGTCAGTTTGTGTGTACTTATACGGATGTTATATTTTCTCTTCGTAATAAATGACCAACTAGTTTTCAATCACAACGGTAAAGCTGGAGCACTTTCATTTTTATTTCACATTAACTTGTCATGTCTAGCATCGCGTTTCCTGTAAGTAAAACGAGACTTTCAGCGCACAGTTCCATTTTTCATACACATGTATATAGATAATATAAGAAGATGTGGTATGAGAGCCAATGAGACAACTCTCCATCCAAGTCACAATTTGTAAAAGTAAATTATTACAGGTCAATGTACGGTCTTCAACACGGAGCCTTTGCTCACACCAAACAACAAGCTATAAAAAGCCCCTAAAGTTACTAGGGTGAAACCATTTTAACGGGAAAACCAACGGTCTAATCTATATGAAAAACGAGAAACACTTACATGTATGAACCACATCAACAAACGACAACTATATACTGAACATCACATGTTAATTTGTAATATTGTTGTAGTTGTTGTATTTGATGATAGTCCAATGTCTGGAATTTATTTCAATAAAAAATACTTTAATACTTACTTACAGAAATTGACCTCTGGTCTGACACCGGTATTTCCTCTCGTATATACGTGTACTTTGTTTTTTTGAGGAACCATTTATATTTATTATTTTATACTCTATACAACATAAAAAATTAACAACTACAGATTAAACTACAAAGAAGGAAATTGTCCATTTGTTTGACGTAAAATGTAAACATCCTATTCAAACAGAAGTGTTCGACCTTATACAGTTAATCTTTCTAATGTTAAACATCTTCTAGTGATGAGGGCTTTATTTGATCCAATTCATTTTCAAGTAGTTGACCAACATACAGATTATTCACTTGTACGAGGATTTATAAATATTTTAAACTTGTGGGTTTTTATATATTTTTTTTAAAGTTTAAACATGCATTTTCTTAACCTTTCCGAAAATGAACAAAATTCAACTTTACTTTAAACATGTCAATCATATTTTTTTCTATAAATTAGACCATTGGTTTTCCCGTTTGAATGGTTTTACACTAGTAATTTTGGGGCCCTTTATAGCTTGCTGTTCGGTGTGAGCCAAGGCTTGAAGGCCGTACATTGACCTATAATGGTTTACTTTTATAAATTGTTGTTTGGATGGAGAGTTGTCTCATTGGCACTTACACCACATCTTCCTATACCAACACTATTTCTAATTAACTAAAAAATCTGACTATAAAAAGTTCATAACAACCAGAAACATATCATTGAATAATACATGTACATGTCATTGTTAAACTACAGACTCTAGATAAATTTACTTGACCTTTAATTGGATTTACTTACAGACACTTACAGTGTACCATAATACATATATATAAAATCAGCTGTTACATACATTAATTTAGTTTAAACAAAAATAAATATTTGAATTGAAACTTAAAATCGTGAAAAAAATTGTAAAGAGAGTAATCGAAACTTATTCATGAGATATTAGATTTTGAACCTTTAATTTACTCTTTGTTTGGTTAGTATCAAAATAAGAAAAGTCACAGTGGTATGATTAAAATTAGATAACTACCCCTGTAGATCGAAGGACAATGGTGTAAAACAGCTTACATTTTATTTTTGTACAAAGTTTGAATTATTCGTGATTTAGATACTTACAATGAGTTTATCAACAAACAAGCACAGGTCATCCCAAAACATTTCGGACAACTAACACATGTGCACAGCTTCTCTAGGCATGCCAGACAACTATACAATGTGCTAGATTCAGCACCAGACCATGTTAGAGATTGATATCCTCGCCCTGATGTTTTGAATTTAGGCAGTACGTAAACTTTAACGTGTAGAAATGGGTCGTATTCGGAGTTGACCACTCTTAAGATGTATTTTAGTCATTATCGAGGGGGAAAGTCAAATGATCAGACTATAATACTTACTGGACATTACCTCTCCGCGGCTCAATCAGAGACTATAATTCTTACTGGACATTACCATCTCCACGGCTCAATCAGAGACTATAATTCTTACTGGACATTACCATCTCCACGGCTGAATCAGAGGCTATAATTCTTACTGGACATTACCATCTCCACGGCTCAAGCAGAGACTATAATTCTTACTGGACATTACCATCTCCACGGCTCAATCAGAGACTATAATTCTTACTAGACATTACCATCTCCACGGCTCAATCAGAGACTATAATTCTTACTGGACATTACCATCTCCACGGCTCAATCAGAGACTATAATTCTTACTGGACATTACCATCTCCACGGCTCAATCAGAGACTATAATTCTTACTAGACATTACCATCTCCACGGCTCAATCAGAGACTTTAATTCTTACTAGACATTACCATCTCCACGGCTCAATCAGAGACTATAATTCTTACTAGACATTACCATCTCCACGGCTCAATCAGAGACTATAATTCTTACTAGACATTACCATCTCCACGGCTCAATCAGAGACTATAATTCTAACTAGACATTACCATCTCCACGGCTCAATCAGAGACTATAATTCTTACTGGACATTACCATCTCCACGGCTCAATCAGAGACTATAATTCTTACTAGACATTACCATCTCCACGGCTCAATCAGAGACTATAATTCTTACTGGACATTACCATCTCCACGGCTCAATCAGAGACTATAATTCTTACTAGACATTACCATCTCCACGGCTCAATCAGAGACTATAATTCTTACTAGACATTACCATCTCCACGGCTCAATCAGAGACTATAATTCTTACTAGACATTACCATCTCCACGGCTCAATCAGAGACTATAATTCTTACTAGACATTACCATCTCCACGGCTCAATCAGAGACTATAATTCTTACTAGACAGTACCATCTCCACGGCTCAATCAGAGACTATAATTCTTACTAGACAGTACCATCTCCACGGCTCAATCAGAGACTATAATTCTTACTAGACATTACCATCTCCACGGTTCAATCACCAAATGACAATTAAGAGTTGTTGTCTACCAGCAATAGTGTCAAGTGCTTTTTGACATTCAATATTTAATGTTCTGAATATACGAGAAATATTTTTCGCTGGAATTTATGAAATCGTTGATATATTTTAAAATCATTATTTATTTAGAATATTAATATGCTAGACTTTTTATTAGTTTGCCCATCTAATCACCTCTGAATCAACATAGTACTTATGTTACGTTCCTGTTCGATACATATTGACCTCTTTTCTGTCTTCTTTCCTTACATCTTGTATATAGAAGAGTTAAACTTATTTTTTATATTGTAATGTTTGCCATTTGGCGTTAATTAACCATCAAAAGACAGCATATTTTTATTGTAAAACACAATCCTTGTGGAATCTAGCACAACTTGATGTGATAAATTATTTACTAACACTTTTCAAGTAATCCATAATTATCTTCACGATCAAAACCATCTTGGCTGGTTAATGTGGATCTAATATTCATATTAAAAAAAGGGACAAGAACTGGTCGTTGATTATTTATTTTCACAACAACTAATATTTGAAAACATAAAATTTTTAATGTATAGTCAAGTCATTATGTACCCTTTAATCAGAATTAATCATCATCATCTGTGGAAATGAATCTGCTGAATTCTAAACTGCATATACATGTATTGCATACATACAAGAGAGTAAAGTTTGGCTGTAATAAGCCTCCCATAAAAGTATTGCAAATGATTTACTACGAGCGAAGCAAGGTTAAAAAATTTTGAAGGGTTTTGGAGAAGCTGCAGGCCCCAAGAAGTTATAGAACTAATGATGCAAAATCATGTTTGTTTTTTGGGTGTTGCCCAGACCCTTTCTTAATCTGACAATGGAAGTCCTGTTTTAATCATTTTTTTGACAATATTTTGGTCTCAAAGCACCATGTATAGAGACTCTTTGTTACATCTGGTGCCATCTCACATCCTTTCGAACAGACCTGCCGAGTTATTTATTTTTAATTCATTGCAAGTTAGGTTATTTATTTTCAAACTACCACAGAACAAACCATTTATTTTTGTGATTATCAATGACCGCCCCCTAACAAAAACGAAACACCAAACGTATTATTCAATATCTAATGTGTGGTTTTATATAAGTTTGACTGACATAAAGAAACGCTTCTGGGTTTTTTTTATTTAGAGAAAGCATATGGAAAAATTTACTTCTTGGAAAAAAGATGACTACGGATTTTTTTTTATGGTAGAAGTGGATCGAAAACTTCTATAAATGGAAAAAATATCGAAAATATTTTGTCAGAAATTGATTTAGGCCCTGTGTTAAAGGCAATACATTGACTTATAATTGTTTACTTTTTACACATTGTTACTTGGATGGAGAGTTGTCTCATTGTCATTCATATCTGTTCTTCTGACTTCTGTTGTGTTCTCTCAAAAAATATTGAGAAAGTAAGAGGTTATTGATTAAAATATTGATGCATTTCTCATAGGAATTATGGAAATGTGATAACTAATACATATATCTTAGGTCTTTTAATTAATTGTGCTTAAAAGTGACGACATTTTTATTCTCACTGTAACGCAGTATTTTGTTGACAGCCAAAGTTTAGAAACAACGTGTTCAGAAAGTAAACGTTTGCACCAAACTTATGCCACACTTAATTGATCTGTTAAAACACTTGAACATTTTTTATTGTTAGTTTTACGTCCAATGACGTAATCATATTATTGAAAAACGATCAACTAAAGGAAAAAAAAGACAAAACAATCACTTAAAATAGCACAAAAAGGTAACGATTTATTTATGGACTTATCATAAAAATATCATGAAAATCATTTATAGCGGTATTGTTTGCATCGAATGTAATATGAACCTTTTAAAGTTTTAAAACTGTATGACAGTTTGATGTATAGATTTTCAAAGATATCGTAAACCAATTCAAATGATTCACTTTGTATTGTTGTATCACTTATGATGTTTGTTCACGCCACTGAGTCGAATCAAAGCTATAAATTCCCCACATGTATTTCTTTTTAAATGAACTTTATTATCAAAAATAATTTTTCAAAAAAATTTAACAAAGTGTTTTTTTTTTTTTTTTAATACTAACGATAAAATTGTCCTTGATATTTATTATTCTGATAGCAATAAAACCAAGGAAAAAGAGGGTTAAACCAGTCAAATCCACGAGGAAATTATAAACAACAAATGGTGTGAAAAGAATTATATTTCATAACATTTCGATTTTTTTTTTAAAGAATTATGGTTTAAAAGTCTTTTAAATTGTCGAACTACTTATAACGGTAACATTTTCTTTATTGACTGCTTATAGTAAATAAATACATCGGGAAGTTTGAAATAACATCCTGTAAAATGAACCATATTATATAACATTTAAAAAAATATAATTTATAACTAAAAATCAAATATTTAAAACTTACGATGACGGAGCATGAATCATATTCCTTATTTATAGTTACAATCAAATGTGTCAGAGTACTTGATCAATCCACCCGGGAGGATAGAATGTTATTACATATATGTAAATTGATTTACTTACAAAGAATCTTATCCATAATTCATGAATCTAAAATGAACCAAGACTACTATATTAGAAAGTAAACACAAAAGTCAATCACTACTTGTAAAATATACCATATTTCATAACGTTTTGAAAAATATTTTTTTTTTTAATCTAGTATTTCTAACTTTATATTCTAATTCGTCACCTCAAACGCATATAAAGTATTTATAAAATAAAAACAAAACACTTGTTACATAGGAATAGCTCGCCAGCATGTGCAGCTTACTGTTAAATTTTATTAAATCAAAATATTGAGTCCCGATGTCATGATATCGGTCACACCGCTGCGTAGTACACGACAGCCTACAAAATAGAAAAAACAAAATCAGAAATCATATATACATATAAATCTTAATAATCGAACAAACAATGTCCTACTGATAGAATAAATATCTTTCTATCTATGCGCGAAAACATTTCAAATGTACAAGCATCTTAATCCGGGAGGGGGGGGGGGGGGGGGTGGGGGGTCTTTACCTAAACTAAGCTGCCTTACTGAACGGTATACGAGCTTCGAATGACCATATATCTTAAATTACTTAAACAAGACAACTATTCGCGCTTTAAAAATCCCGTGCTATTTACATAACAAATATCATACTCAATATATTTACGCAATGCGACAAATATTGACCAATCCGAAATATCATATATTTAAAACACAAACCTGTTTATCTAACATAAACACCAATAGATGACCACTATGCGGACACACAATCACGTGTGATTGTTTACATAATAGAAAACACGTGTATGCTCAACTTTAATAAATACATTTATATTCTAATTCGTCACCTCAAACGCATATAAAGTATTTATAAAATAAAAACAAAACACTTGTTACATAGGAATAGCTCGCCAGCATGTGCAGCTATTTTCGACTAAACAAAGAAAGGCGCAATTGTGTGCTTTTTAAATTCCTAAATTTTTAGTTACTGTTAGACGTTCACTGATGTTCTCTTTGACATATCCGTCCTTAGCCCGGTCTGATTTCCAGCGACCATGTTTTTTGAAGATTCTATCTTCCACGTGCGCATTTGCAGCAGCAGTGGCGCCTCCGGACCTCAAACTATGCAAACCAAAATACTTTTTGTCTAAACCAATAGATGTTAAAGTAGATAACAGAATGTCTCTTGCAGTAGTATAAGAAAGCTTACCATTTCTTAATTTGTAACCATTTACAGATTTACAAAAAGATAAAGGACGAAAAATCAAATCATTACTGTCCGACTTGATGTTTGCTAAATCTAAATATTTCATCAACATTTTAACGGGACATGTAATTTTGTCCGTTTTTGAAATGAGTACATCTCTACCCTCACGGTAAATATCAGTTTTACTACTCTCTATCAGTAAACTTATGTACGAATCATGAAAAACAATATTATTTCTTGTCAGATTTGCTAATTCTGAATACCTCAAAAATCCAGCAAAACTTATAAGGCACATACATGCTATTCTAACATCTTTCAGATTAGATTTATCGTTACCATAAAGCATAACGATTTGATACAAAATTTCTGGTGTTATAGGTTCTTTCTTAACCACAATGTGTCCAACAGATCTCAAAGATCCTTCCTTCACAGAAATAACCAAATCCGATTTACACGGATTTTCAACTCCGGCTAATCTATGAGCCCAACTTATAGCATAAAAAGCTTCATTTATACTGCTAGTAGATTTACCAATATTAGTCAAATAAACTAAATACGATGCGACAGAAATAACTGAAGCAGGTAACGTGTTTGAAAAATTAATAGATAAACACCACTTACAAAAAGCGTTGAAAACATATCTATACTGTCGTTGAGTGTTAGCTGCTCTAGATGACAAACAAAAGGAAGGTATCTGGTCTACCAGGAGCTGCATGGCTGGAGATTGAGACTGACGAAAAGAATCAATATCATTCCATCTTCTGGTTTTGAAAACTTCTGAAAAATGTGTTACCCAATAAAGGAAAATTAAACAAGTATTCATATAAATTATTATAATAAAATGCATATGACATTAAACAATCAACCATGCCTACTACAATATCATACTACAACATATGATACTAGGGCCATGTCGCTAAAAATACTTCATCTTTACATTCTCCACCGAGTAATATGTACAACGTAAAATCTCATTCACCATGTCTCTGCAATACCAAAATTGATATCAGGACCATGTGAAATATCACAGACTAGCGTCTAATCTAACTGCGAGAACAGTTGATAAAAATTTTTCAGTTCCAAAGATACACTTCGGACTACTTCCTTTTGAATAGATTCTATTCGTTTCTTTAAATTCTAGCACATCTTTAACATAAGCTTTGTAAGTCAAGTTTTTATTAAAAATATATGACCAGAATGGCGAAGATACCCATCTTGGAACAATTAAAGACCCTTTAGCCTTACAGTAAATCAGATGTTTAATTGTGCGTATAACTGAATAAATAGGGGGGACAAGCCAATTATTTTCTCCATTCCAATTTTGTGTAAACGCATCTACAGCTTCTGCGTTCGGATTCCAGAAAAGTGAGTTAAACCTTTTTGTCTTGTTATTCATCACGCTAGCAAACCTGTCAACAGTAAAAGTTCCCCATAAACTTTCTAAAAATTCAAAAAATTCATTTGAAATTTGCCAATCCTCATGATCACTCATTTTGCTAATGTAATCTGCCTTTGAATTCAATGTGCGGGGAATCCATTGTAATTCAATTAATATATTATGCTCTTTACAAATACAAAAAATAGAATAGGCAAGATTTTGTAAATCTTCCTTCATACTTCCAGCTTGTACTATACGTACACAATTTTGGTTATCAGTAAACCATTTTAAACTTTTGCCCATAAATAGAGTACTAAACGACAAAAGGGCCTGTTCGATTGCTCTCATCTCTCTCCAGGTGGAGCTTTTACATCTTTCTAATTCGTTCCACATTTTGTGAAAAATCTTATTTTCCAATTCTACAGTATAAGCCCCACAGGCTACATTACTAGCATCTGAAAAAATTACTATTGAAGAAGGGCTGTACATAGCCAATTTCTTTTTATTCAAAGTAACCACATTGGATTTCCAGAACTTAAGCTCATTCAAAATCTCAGCTGGATAAACTATTTGTAATAATTTATCCCAGCTCAATCTTTGCACGATGCACAAGTAACAATATCTTGTCATCAATCTAGTCAAATTTCCGAGAACTGGTGATAAAGAAATGATCTTACCAGTCACTTGAGCTAATTGCCTAGCAGAGAAAAACAAAAATCTGTCTAAAATTTTATCTATAGACTGTAACAAATCATTTAATCTTCTTTCGGGAATAGAAATGCAGAATTGAGCAGAATCCCAAGTGATTCCTAACCATTCTAACTTTTGGGTAGGTTCAAAAACAGATTTTTCTACATTGACTAAAAAACCAGCCTCTTCTAGTGATTTTTTGACAAAATCGGAATCTTTCCGACATAATTCGTAATCCGAAGCCATTCCAAAACCATCATCTAAATACAAAACAATATCAATCGAATTTTGTCTCCAATATTTGACCATAGATCTCAAACATTTCGTAAATAAGTAAGGGCTAGAAGCTAGACCAAAAACTAAAACTGAAAAACAGTAATACTTGTTATTCCAGGAAAAACCAAGAAACGTTTGTTGCTGAGGACAAATGTCGTAATGATGATAACCAGACTTTAAATCGAACTTAAACAGATAAGAACCTTTTTTGAAAAATTGAATAGCTGTTTTCCAGTCTTCAAATTTAAATCTCTCTTTTTTGACGGATTTATTTAAAATTGAAAGATCCAATATTAACCTCTTTTTTCCGGACTTATTGGTGGCAACTGATAAAGGATTAACAATATAAGGCGTAAAGGGAACTTCATATGCACATCCAGAATCAACTAATTCTAAAACGGCTTTTTCCACAAATTCTGAGTTAGTAACAGCAGATTTATTGTTTTTCATGTGCATACTAGGGGGAGGCACTAAAAAAGGGATTACATAACCGTTTTTAATTGTATCTAAAACAAAATCATTAGCTCCAATCTTAACCCAAAAATCGTAATGTTTTGCAAGCCTGCCTTTAACACCTTTAAAGTTATGACTAGCAGAAAACTCTAATTTTTCAAGAAATTGAACTTGTGACATAAATTCATCAAGTTCATCGTTATTGCATTCATAGCTAGAAGATAATAAACTTATATCTAGATACTTATCATTAACAGTAACTGTATCATTGCTGTTTGGATGGCTGGTAACTGGGTGCAGAAGCTGTGGCTGACTTGAAGTTGAGTGGGCAGTTTCTTTTCCAGTGACCATACTGCTTGCAGTAGTGACAGATGTCCATGGGGCACGGCTCACGCCGTGCAGTGCTGCTACGAAAGGGCTGTTGATATCGACTGAAGTCGTAAGCTGGAGGAGGAGCAGTGGCAGTAGCGATACTCCCAACTGCTGGAGAAGGTCTAGCTGAATACGGCTGAGGGCGGGTCTTTTTCTCCTTAATAGTTTTGAGGGCTCTAGTCTCAGCCTGGCGAATCTTTTTCTCGTCCTCATCATTTTCAGCGATATCGTTACTTTCATATTCTCTAACCGTAGCCCATCCCCCAGTGGAGTTATCAGCGATCCTGATGAGTTTGTTTCTTTCTTTAAGTTTACATACCAAATCACCAGTAATAGAAGAAAGGGGAGAAGCAACAGATACGAGATCCTTGTGGATTTTGTTAAGGCCATCCAAAATGTTCTCATTAAATCGAAACTGAATACGGTTCCCTTCTGATTTGAACTTAATATTAGCCTCATCTCTGAATTTCTTAGATAGATTGTCTTGTTCTGACAGAATGTCGGACTTCAAATCAACAAGTTTCTTATCCAAATAGTCTTTAAAAAGGCCAAAAGTGTCTACTAAGTCACGGTTTTGATTAGCTTGTGAATTTGAAGCATTAAGACGTTCGGGTTGACCATGTAAGGGGTCCCTTAACAAATCTTCTTCATTCAGATCGAGCACTGGTTCGGACATATCTTTACCTAAACTAAGCTGCCTTACTGAACGGTATACGAGCTTCGAATGACCATATATCTTAAATTACTTAAACAAGACAACTATTCGCGCTTTAAAAATCCCGTGCTATTTACATAACAAATATCATACTCAATATATTTACGCAATGCGACAAATATTGACCAATCCGAAATATCATATATTTAAAACACAAACCTGTTTATCTAACATAAACACCAATAGATGACCACTATGCGGACACACAATCACGTGTGATTGTTTACATAATAGAAAACACGTGTATGCTCAACTTTAATAAATACATTTATACGCATGGATTATATTCCTTATTTAGAGTTACAATCTACTGTGTCGACGTTCTTCACCAAACCACCCGGGAGGACAGAAATGGTATCAACTATGTCAGTGTACTTGATCAATCCACCCGGGGATGATAGAATTATATTACATATATATAATTGATTTACTTACAAAGAAAGCATCTTATCCATAATTCAACAATCTCAAATGTACCAATACGTCAACATTAGAAAGTAAACACAGATTCTGTAAAAATCAATTGATATATTCCCAGGTAGGTAAAACTGTTTGGCGATACTCGTACCCTCAATATTGATGAAGACATCCAACTTGTAAAACTGAACGCTTCAATGATTTATTGAACTATGTTTCAGCTATGGCTGTGTTAATTATCAGTTAAAAAAAAGTCAATAAAATTTCAGTTTCACATTTTGCAATGTCATCCTATTGACAACAGATCTAAACAGAAAATTGTTGCCAGCGACGACAGTGGCGCGTCAAATCACCTTCAGCACGGGATGCACATCAGGGAGTCTCTTGACTTCTGCTATAAAAGAAATTTCCATTTTGTTTTTGGTGTAATTAAGCAGTAATCAATGTGCAGCCAGTGTCTGACTTCTGAGACTATAAGGTCTTGAGTTAGCACAAACTTTTCAATAGACAAAATTGTGCGTACATTTTAGCGAAAAAGAAGATAATTTTCAAAGTACATGGACAAACTATGATGAGACTTTTTGATCAATACAAGTTCTTTCCAAAAGAGTGTTTTATCTAGAAGTCACTATCAGACAAGACCTTCAACAATGAAACATCTACCCACTACGTATCTCAAAACATACAACGCCCTCAATCACAAAAATATATGGATTTGTGTAATTACAGAAGACTGTAGATCTTCATTCAACTATTAACTCAAAATAGACAAGCGCATATAAATGGTGTTACGATAACTGACGAGATTTGTTAAATTGAGACTGGCACATTATAAATTTCTATTTTGAACTCGTCAGTAATAAAGCCTCCCTTATTATTGCAACCATCACGATAACAAAATCCGAGACGAAATGAACTAAATCGGAAAAAACACCACTTAATTCAATCATATTATTGTTATTAGAGAATACCAAATTATATAACTACAAGGCGTATATCAAAATACACAATTAAAAATTGACCATCGATCACATTTCTTGCAGGTAAAAACAAACCCAGTTACTGTCAGCTGACAACATCATTATATAAATTATTTTTGTACAGACAAATTTTTATAAATACGGAAAGTTCACTATATTAAACTTTATCTCTGATATTTGATCAGATATTAAACCACTGCTGTGACGTCAGCCTTTTCATTTGTCGTGATTTCTTTTTCTTCGGGCTCATTGTATCTTTTTAACGAACACACGCTTATCCATTGTATCTCAAACACATAATCATGAATGGTGTTTTACTCCAGCTTCCAAACCGACCATGCAAGACATTCGCGGGTAGTAACGATGGCTACGATCGGTAAAAGTATTACTCTGATTTCAGTGTGCACGACGCATGTTTCTGGAATAAGTTTCAGTAGGTACGCGTGAGGTCAAAAGTCTGATTTCAGAGCATTAAAAAAAACGAACTTAAACAGTCTGATCGTCGAACCTGTGGACATCTTACATCAATGTCTTTTTCCGTATAAAACAGCTGGAGTAGTATTTTAATTACCAGTACCCTCAATTTGTCAAGCCCAGGTGGTCGTGTGATCTAGCGGGACGGCTACAGTGCAGGCGATTTGGTGTCTCGATATCTCAGTAGCATGGGTTCGAATCCCGGCGAGGGAAGAACAAAAAAAATTTGCGAAAGCAAATTAACAGATCTTACATTGTTGGGTTGATGTTTAGACGAGTTGTATATACATAATGTACACAGCCATGTATCACCATCATTGCTGGTGATCCGATGGATAAATCTATTGTAGAGTTGTCACTGACTCAGACGTACTTATAAATATAATTATTTTCTGTGACTGTATCTTGCATTTATTTGTAGGATCCTTTACTATAGATAATTTAGCTGATCTGTAATAATAACATCTCCATGCCTTATATATTATGTACTGTAATACGACGCTAGATTAAAACTGACGAGGAAAGGTAACACACTGCCACCGAAATCTTTATTATTGTGAAGCCCAGGTGGTCGTGTGGTCTAGCGGGACGGCTACAGTGCAGGCAATTTGGTGTCTCGATATCTCAGTAGCATGGGTTCGAATCCCGGCGAGGGAAGAACAAAAAAATTGCGAAAGCAAATTTACCGATCTAACATTGTTGGTTGATGTTTAGACGAGTTGTATATACATAATGTACACAGCCATGTATCACCATCATTGCTGGTGATCCGATGGATAAATCTGTTGTAGAGTTGTCACTGACTCAGACGTTACGTTTTGCTGCGTAGTATAGCATATGATAGATGTTGTGTAATAATGATGTCCTTAGTTAAAATTGATAACACACTGACAATACTAGCGATCGAATATAATTCTATTTAAAATCGAATCGTTAAATTTAAAACCAAATTGATTCCTTAATCAGGTGAATTATATATTAAGTTGCTTTTGCATAATTGATGCCTTTGTTTTAACTGATATTGTATACTAGTTACTAGGAAAAACCTCAACACCACAAAAATCATACTAAACTTTCAATCCATAAATATGACCATGCAACGTTGATCATTTTCATAGGACTAAATTGTTATATTAGAGATATTATCAATATTTTAAGAATGGCCAACGTAGATACATTTATCTTGTCTTAGGCAGGGATAAATCTTACTTTGAAAAAAATCACTCTGATTCAAACAAAAAATTCTCAGAAACTGACATTATCAAAATGATTGATTTCTTGATTGTCAACATATTTCTTACGTTTGGAGGACGTGTTTTCAACAGACTGTCGGCATTCCAATGGGAACCAATTGTACCCTCTTCTTGTTTCTTTACTATTATGAGGCTGACTTCATACAAGAACTTCTTAGGAAGAAAGACAATATCGTTTAACTTCACTTTTCGCTGTATAGATGATGGTCTCTCATTAATTAATTCAAAATTTGGTGACTATGTTAAATGCATCTATCCCATCGAACTCGAGATAAAGGATACAACAGATACAGTTAAGTCTGCCTCATATCTTGACTTGCATCTATAAATTGACTATGAGGGTCGGTTGAAAACAAACCTTTCCAATAAAAGAGATGATTTAAGCTTCCTAATTGTGAACTTTCCATTTCTATGTAGCAAAATTCCAGCGGCGTCTGCATACGGAATATGTATCTCCCAATTGATACGATATTCCCGGGCTTGTGTTTCCTATCATGATTTCCTTGATGGACGATTGCTGCTCACAAAGAAGCTGTTAAACCAAGAGTTTCAAATGGTAAAGTTGAAATCATCTCTTCGTAAATTTTACGGACGCCATCACGGGTTGGTTGACCGTTATGGTAACCGTTTCACAGATGATATCGGATATGTTCCTTATGTCGTAACTACAATCCCCTTCCCTTTACACGAATATGACCTACCGAATTAGACACTATACTATTTACACGGTTTGTAATAACATGAGTAACATGGCGGTGCAATATAAGGAGCAGGATCTATTTATCCTTACGGAGCACCTGAGATCACCCCAAGTTTTTGTTGGGGTTCGTGCTGCTTAGTCTTTAGTTTTCCATGTTGTGTCGTGTACTATTATCTTTCTGTTTGTCTTTTTCTTTTTAAGCCTAGCCTTAATCGCCAGTTTATTGTCGATCTATGAGCTTGACTGCACCTCTGGTATCTTTCGCCCCTCTTGGACGATACATGCGAATGCTACATTGAAAGCAGTCCATATCTTAAAATATTGAACCAGGAACATTTAGATATACTTTTCCCAGCTCAAACCAAGTTCTGTGAACCCAACAGATGACTTGGATAAAAATATTTAGTAACCTAGAAGCCTTTGTCCATCAGTATACTACCAATAACACCCTTGCTGGGAAAGCATTGATTTTATTGGATGTATAGATACATAGCCACGTCAAGTCAGTATAAGAATGCTATATCATATGGCCTATTCACCATACCGGTAACTTCTTTTGAAGTAACAACATATATTTTCCACAAACACGTATTGTTTAATATGTTCTAGTCATGCATTTATACAGGTAACAAACCAGATGAACTTATATCTGTTAATATAATGTTAATTATTCAAAACACTAACTTGATTGTCTAAACTGCATTTTACACATTTTTGTTGGAAATTTTTGGTTTAAATACGTTTGACGGGTGAGTCTTGTGTAGAAGAAACGCGTGTCTGGCATACTACATTATAAGCATGATATCTTTGATGAATAATAACAACCACTGCGTCGATGCCACTACTACGTTCCTAAATACATAACTAGTCAAGTAGTCGGCATTTGTATGTTGACATGACATTTGTATTCAAGAATTTCCTGATATATGAATACCTAAGTATTTAACATCGCAAACATTGTGCTTATGGACCCCTGTATTCTTAACTGTCTCACTTGACCAGGGAACAATCAAGTTTATTTGTTATTATATGCTTGATTTTTTATTAGTTATTATTTGCTTTGAACTAGCTGTTAGTTACTGCTAGTACTCTCAGATCTGTCCTTATAGTCTTTTTGTTGTTGGGATGTACAAGTACCCGGCCACGTTCACTTTGTGTTTTTCTTAGATGTATTTTGTATGATATTATGTAAGATGTTTCTCTGATCTTTAACACATTTACTCAAAACAGTTGCATACAATTCGATTGATAGATTTTAAATAGCAAAGTATAAGAATATCACAGTCAACATTAAAATATGTCATTTAATCGCTGAAATTTGTTTTTTTTTAATTTGACACACTATAACAGAACTTTATTTTTATCAATGAATACATACTTTAAGAGCCTTTGACTTTTTTTCAGGGTGTAGTTCCCTCCATTCATACAAATTGTGTTGCGTCGCTGTCTCCATAACTATACCGTTGTTCATATATTTATGTATGTTGGCCTTCCATAACATAGGGATGATTTTTGTCATATTTGTTTTTCATGCATTTTATTGTACATACATCCGGCCGTTTGAATTGTTTAAGTACTATATTTGTAATGTTCACTCCTTTTACAGTATGGAGTTTTCTCATTGTTGAAGACTGTAAGATGACATTTTCATGCTATTGTTAATAACATCGAGGTTGTTTGGCGCTGGTGAATAGTTGTCTAATTGGTAGCCATACTAAATCTTTGCCCTTTTAAATATAGAAATGCCTTTAGGACAATAAATATATAAAAGAAGTTGTCTGATTATTTGGTACATACTAAATGAATATTTATCTGTATCTGTCGTCCCAGTGTCTGTATAAGCTTGCTAAATTCTGCCAAAAATGCACATTACGCTTTAATACCGCTATATATGTTTAATATGATCTGGTTCTAAAAACTCTGAACCAGAACATCCAGTGGTAAAATACTGGTTGACCCTTAGCATGTTTTCTCCCGATTTACTAGTAAAACAGAAAAAGTATTGTTCTATCTCAAAAAGCACGCAAATTTATAAACTTCGACTAAACAATAAATAAATATACGTAACATCTTTTTGACTTTAACTCGAACGTATCAATATAATCAGACATTTTTAAGCATTGTCATCATATATTGAAATAAAAGTTGACTTCTTTCAAAACTTATTCAATATAAAACTTAAACTTCTAAAATGTTATCGAACTAAATACCCGTTTTCAATTGCTTAAATTAATCTAAAACACGGGAATCAAATAAAAGGTAATATGTACGATCGAATTCCCCTGGATTTGCTTTCATAACAAGGTGATCGTATGATCAACATTGTAAAGTTTTTTAAGTTGGTGTGTTTTTTTTTTTTTTTTTTTTTTTTTGTTGCAGTTCAGTGTTTCTGTTGCTCGTTTTTTCCTCGGTTTTAGTTTGTAATTTGGATTTGTTTTCTCTCAATGGATGGATGACTTTTTTTTCCTCAACTTTTTTTTGCCGTTTGATTCAAGCATCACTCGGACTTTTGTAGACTAAATGCGCATCTGGCATATCCAATTATTTGCCTGATTAGTTGAGTTTGAATAACTAGTTTACATTATGTTCTTGCGTTCTTGCAACAACTTTAAATGATGTCCACTTAGAAATAATTACATACCACTTAAATATAACTAATTCAGAAACAGTTGTTGCAAAATGCCATTCTTTTTTACTGATGAACGAATACGGTTTTAAGTTACCGAATTTATCCAAAATTTATTATTATGTTTGAAATTGACCTGCAAATGTAAGGAATGATCTAATGACAAATCTTATATAACCGCCTTCCTGAAATCATGGTAGTGATGGTGACCTTTAGTTAAGGGGGTTTTGTGGGACTTCGCAAAATGAGGAGAGACTTACTTTCAAGCAGATAGTCATCTTTATATAGATAAAGGCAGCAGTAGTATACCGCTTTTGAAAAGTCATAAATCGATTGATATAAAACAAATTCGGGTTACAAACTGAAACCAAGGAAAACGCATCGACTTCAAGAGGAAAACAAATTAACAACAGAAACATTGAAGTGCAACAAAAATATCAGCCAACACACAAAGAAACACGTTAAAGCACGTTAAAATTAAGACTTTACTTGTCAGTCTTCTTCTTAGCAGTCCATTTTATCCCACGATGACATATTACCCTATCATCCTGGATACTTAGGTAGTATTTCCTGGATTCAAGTAGACATCAACCAACGAAAATAACTGTTAATCGAATAGTTATCAAAGGTACCAGGATAATAATTTAGTACGCCAGACGCGCGTTTCGTCTACATATGACTCATCAGTGACGCTCATATCGAAATATTTATAAAGCCAAACAAGTACAAAGTTGAAGAGCATTGAGGATATTCGAGAAATCGAATATTTCCAGCCCTTTGGTTCTTCCTTTTTTTTATTATTTTATTCGAATTAGTATCCTCAATGCTCTTCAACTTTGTACTTGTTTGGCTTTATAAATGTTTCGATATGAGCGTCACTGATGAGTCATATGTAGACGAAACGCGCGTCTGGCGTGCTAAGTTATTATCCTGGTAACTTTGATAACTATTTGATTAACAGTTATTTTTGTTGGTTGATGTCTACTTGAATCTGGGAAATACTACCTAAGTATCCAGGATGATAGGGTAATATATCATCGTGGGATAAAATGCATTGTTAAGAAGAAGACTGGAATATGAAAATCGTTATCCATCCGTTTGATAAATATGAGCTTTGATTTTGCAAATTGAATAGGGACTTTATGTTATGAATTTCCTCGGAGTTCAGTATTTTTGTGATTTTACTTTTTTCATCAAATCATGTGAAAGAACACATTTGTATACGTTAATCAGAACTAGTATACCATATGTTGAAAGCATTGTTTATGCACACAATGTGCAAGTCAGATTACCTAACTCACATAGTACGAAGTTTACATAACTGAACAATTGAAATACTTCAAATAGCCTATCAATGGATTACTTGTCAACAATATTCTCTACAATTAAACTTTTTACTGTTCAAACAGTACATCGACACATTCGTAAATTGATATAATTCTGATCTTCAACAACTTATTTCAATTACTGTACAATTAAGTGAACCATTTTAAATGTTATGAATTCGAATTGCTGAATTCAGTATGTCATAATTATTTCAAAGAACATTCTCATTCTGAATCGTGACAGACACTTAAAATCGGGAGTTGCTCTGTCTTCGATTAACCACACAGATATACCATGTATACGGAGACATGTTAAGCTCTACTGCAAAAGATTGCTTCGTTGATATTTTTACGAAACAATTCAAACTAGAAACATAAGGGCCTGATTTATGTTCAAAAATAATGAACGGAACAAATTCAATATAACATATAGCAATAAACAAAAACAATCCTGACTAGGACACATACACAGAATGTCACGGGATAAACCAAGTTTGCAGGCGTCAAACCATCCTATGACAGTGGTTTTACAGCACAACCCAAGAACAAACTATAAAATCAGTTAAACATTTGATATATAGAACACTACGATACAAGTTTATTTGTGTACTTCGTCATATTACAATGCTATAAAATTGAGAATGGAAATGGGGAATGTTTAATTCAGAGTTTTTTTATACAAGTACAACGTGATCAAGCATAATAGATATTCATTATTTCTCCATAATGAGCTTTATCTTTAAATTGCAGTCGCAACTCCCCTGTCAAACAAATTGATATTAACTTGTTCAATTGATTATATAATTGAGATTGACGGAATTACATTCATTGAATCTTTATTGACCTATCATTTGTTAAATATTGTTGCAAATGTTTGCATTGGTCCTAATGGATTCGATATACACGTATTTATTTGATTAATAAGTTGGAATAAAATCAATGAAATTGAGTATGGAAATTGGGAATGTGTCTAAGAGACAACAACCCGACCAAAGAGCAGACACCTGAAAACCTGAAAAATAGTTATAGCTTACAGGGAAAACTTGAAAGTGTCCATATCCTATTAACTTTGAAGTTAGAGAATACATCACTTCATAAAAATGGGGCGTTTGGGAAGCACTTATGAATATTCTTTTCAACTGGAACGTTCATAATCAAAACATGCCGGAGAACAAAAACTGAAAATGTATTGTTTTTGTTGATTATTTGATGATATAACATCTGAACATGTAAATTTCTTTTAAAATAAAACTTTCATATTGTCTCAAAAGGATTTTATTATTTGATTAAATAAATCATATTCTAAGTAAATTTCTTTAAATTAACTGTTATGAAACTTTTACTCTGTAAACGAAAATGTCTATAGTGATTTTTTGCATTCCCATCGAAATCCTCTGACAGACCATTAAATCAAGGAAACGGTTCAGTACATCTTTATGTGTTTTACATGTAAATTAACAAAGAAAAAATAGATAGCATAGATAACATCAAAAATATCGTACAATAAAGTAGTGATAAAGATGATAACACAATGTCGAAGGCTGTACCTCTATTTGGCATTTTCACCTATTGCGTCTGTTTACTTTGTTCATACATCGTTGTCAATACAATGGCATTTGATGCGACTGTCACACAAGTGAGAGGTTTAGCTATCTATAAAACAGGTTAATCAACCATTTTCTACATTAGAAAATTTTTGTACCAATTCAGGAGTATGCCAGTTGTTATCCTTGCGGATGATGTGTTTGAGCTTTTGATTTTGCCATTTGATTAGGGATTTTCCTTTTTGAATTTGCCTCGGAGTTCATTATTTGTTTTTTATTTAACTTTGTAGTACATATTTTACAAAATAGTTCCTAAGCATATCTTCAACTTTATGAATAAGTAGGTATTGTAAAATAAATTAAAAATGTAAAAAGTTGACATATTAATCGGTTTCTCAGATTAGAAGTACCGAATGTGTACTACCAAACTCCAAAGAACAAGTCCGCATAGACATGAAATTAAAAGGTGTACTGTTTTTTTTTCTAGTGGTTGAATTTCAGACAAAAACTCTTAACAATATAATTGTATCTACTACCTTAGAAAATCATGGTGTTCCTAGGATTGTTATGTAGATTTGTAGTTGTATAATTTATTGTATCTTACCTCCTATACATTTCTAGGAATATGATTGGTTAAAAGCATCCTCGTGGAGACGGTGTATATTTGATATTAGGTTAGTAGGGAGGCGGGGCTTATTTCATTCACGGTTAGTAGTGGAGTTACATGTACGTCCATTTATATTCCATATTAGGTAAGAAGGGAGGCGGGGCTTATTTCATACACGGTTAGTAGTGGTGTTGCGTCCCTTTATAAAAACAAAACGGTACTGAGAAAAAATATTAAAGGTTTCAACAAACGAATAAATTGATGATTAAGATTGAAATAAATTCATAAAACACATTTAAACCTATTCAGTTGTTATTGCTGGTATCTGTTTTTGTAGGATCATTGAAAGTAGTTTCTTAATGCTAAAAGTATTGAAGAATTGCTCATTTTGATAGGTCGCTAGTCTAAATTTCACACTAAAGATAGTCGGTAAGATAAATTCGTTACATAGTGTGCCAGTGACCTAATACGGTATATATGGGGTCAGTAAATTTCATATGGGGATTCGAGCTTCGCTCTCGAATCCCCGTATGGAATTTACTGACCCCATATATACCGTATTAGGTCACTAGCACACTATGTAACTAATAGTATTTGGTTTTGATGTTATATTTCATGTATTTGGTATTGATGTTATATTTGTTATTCTCATCGGATTTTGTCTAATGCTTAGTCTGTTTCTGTGTGTCTTACATTTTAATGTTGTGTCGTTGTTCTCCTCTTATATTTAATGCATTTGCCACAGTTTTAGTTTGTTACCCCGATTTTGTTTTTTGTCAATATAGATTTACGAGTTTTGAACAGGGTATACTACTGTTGCCTTTATTTATTGAAATTTCAATCAACCATTAGTTAATGTATGTTACTGTTGTGTTGGCAATATCTAGTAGATGACAAATGGAACAGAATCCTTGTCTGTTTCTTTTTGATCATTTCGAAAATGTCAAATGTTTTGAACTTGTCCTTAATTAGTTAACCTAGAAATATTAATGTTCATTATATCATCTAATCCACCATTTAATTGCTTTTGAACAGTATCAAAACGATATGAATTCTCCATTTTTTAATGTGTCTGAAATCATTAAAAAAAAGACAGAAACTTTGTAACAACGTTAACTAGAATTTCAATAAAATAAAATATAATGACAAAATATAGGCTAAAACATCTTCTAGAAAATCACCTACAGACTCACTCAGCTTATTATCGTTTTTTGCATGTTTTTTAAGGAGGGTTAACATTCTTTTCATTTCCAACCACCCTAAATATGGTCGCAAATAATATCTGAATAAATCTCTATGTATAGTAAGTTGAGTCATGGCAAACAAACTGATATGCTATTTAAAAGAGTCCAACTTAGAAATCAGAAGATTTTTTCATAATGCTTTACTTTATGATTACACGCATATTGTATGTTATTGCCATAAGTAAACGGATATGTTAATTTCGTTCAAATTAAAAGACATCAGGTGAAACAAAGAATCACAATTCAGGCATTGATTTTCTCATTTTATTATATTGTATCCTGCTAAAGAGTTTTAAAGCTTTCTGTACGGTTTGGGTTTTGCTCATTGTGGAATACAGCACAGTGCTATAGAAGTTTTATTTGCCTCTGATGAGATATTGTAATTGGTGATCAAACCTTGTGTCCTTATTCTTATATAATAATTGATATGAAACTTTATGTACAAAACAAAAGTAAAATGCCCTAGTCGACGTCTGTGGTCGATTTACTTACAAATAAGATCATGCTATTTTATGAACCTCGGTTTAAAGGCTAGAATTTATGTTATGTAGTAGTCATGCACTTTGTCATTTAAATCTATTTTCTGTAAGGTTACAATATGATCGTGATATTATACAGAAGCCTATTTAGGATCTTCCAAAAGTAGAATTTGAATTCGAAATTACGAAATTAAAGCGTACTGTTTGATCAGATATACAAACTGTTGACGATTATTTAGTATAAACCAACGAAGACGTGACCTATGAACATATCATTTTAAAACTGTAAGGGAATCTAAATTAAAAATTATGCCCCGATGAATATTCCTATCATTCTCAAGTTCATTATCAGAACAATACTTTATCTTTAGTTAAAACTCTTATGCTAAATAAAGGCAACAGTAGTATATTGCTGTTCGAAATTCAAAAATCGATAGAGAAACAATCTGGGTTAAAAGCTAAAACTGATGGACACGTATCAAATATAAGAGAACTACGACACAACAGAAACACAACATTAAAAACTAACACACACCGAAACGTCGGAGGACGTGTTTTTCAACAGACTGTCGGCATTCTAATGGTAACAAACTGTGCCCCTCTACTTGCCGACTTGTTTCTTTATTATTATGAGGCTGACTTCATGCAGGAACTTCTTAGGAAGAAATATAAGAAGTTAGCAATATCCTTTAACTCCACTTTTCGCTATATAGATGATGTTCTTTCACTAAATAATTCAAAATTTGGTGACTATGTGGAACGCATCCATCCAATCGAGCTAGAGATAAAGGATACTACAGATACAGTTAAGTCGGCCTCATATCTTGACTTACATCTAGAAATTGACACTGAGGGTCGGTTGAAAACAAAACTTTACGACAAAAGGGATGATTTCAGCTTTCCAATTGTGAACTTTCCATTTCTAAGTAGCAACATTCCAGCAGCACCTGCATACGGGGTATATATCTCCCAATTGATACGATATTCCCGTGCTTGCATTTCCTATCATGATTTTCTTGATAGAGGGTTGCTGCTCACAAGGAAGCTATTAAACCAAGAGTTCCAAATGGTGAAGTTGAAATCATCCCTTCTTAAATTTTACGGACGCCATCACGAGTTGGTTGACCGTTATGGAATAACCGTTTCACAAATGACATCGGACATGTTCCTTACGTCGTAACTACAATCCCCTTCCCTTTCATGAATGTGACCTACCGAATTAGACTATTTACCGGATTTGTTATCACATAAGCAACACGACGGGTGCCACATGTGGAGCAGGATCTGCTTACCCTTCCGGAGCACCTGAGATCACCCCTAGTTTTTTGGTGGGGTTCGTGTTGTTTATTCTTTGGTTTTCTATGCTGTGTCGTGTGTGCTGTTGTTTGTTTGTCTTTTTCGTTTTTAGCCATGGCGTTGTCAGTTGTTTTGGATTTATGAGTTTGACTGTCCCTTTGGTATCTTTCGTCCCTCTTTTTTAACAATGGCCATTTTCCTGATTTGGTACTGGGCATTTTAAGAAAAAAAAATGGTGGGTTGAACCTGGTTTTGTGGATGCCAAACCTCCAACTTAAATAGCAATGTTGATTATAACATTAACATGACAACATTACATGACAGGGCTACAATACAGATGAATGGGAGAAAATATAGGACAGAGAAACAAACGAATAATAGCCAAAAAAAGGTACCAGGTTAAACATTAAATACGCCAGACGCGCACCACGTCCACACAAGACTAACCAGCGACACTCAGACGAAAAAAGTCCGAAAGCCAAAACAAGTACAAAGTTGAAGACCACGGAGGACCAAACGTTCTAAAAAGTTGCGACAATATACGGACAAGGCAATCCGCATGGGACAAGAACATTCTTATTATTTAGAATGATTCAAACAGTAAATTTTATAAAATGACTATATAGTACAAAGTGACGTCACATTTGAATTTCTAAAACGAGTTTCCAAAATTAAGAAAGGATTTAAATATTATTAAGGTTTTTAGCAGAACCCTATACAACTATCATATGACTAGAAGGGTAAGGTACCTGTAAAACACATTTCATTATGGCCAGCTGAGGCACACTTCCTGGTTCGGAATTTTCCCGTTGAGTTGACAACCCATCGATGGCCTTCGGCTGTTTTCTGCTTTTTGGTCGGGTTGTTGCCTTTTTTTTTATATATATTTCGGATTTTCAATTCCCAATTTCCGTTCACAATTTTTTTGATGCTGATAAATTGAAAGAAATATCTTTCAGTTGTAACAAAATGAAATCATACTCGCGATTTGTGCATATTATAAACGCTACATCTCGAACCAAAACAGCAGAATGGCATAATCATTTACTATGTTAAACTCTGTTTTATTAGAACCTTACCATTATAGTTATATGATAGCTGTATATGGTTCTGCTTAAATAAAAAAGAATGTGAAAGCAAACTAAAATGACACAATCAGTTTAAAAACAACATCGATGCGAAGAAAGCAAATTTGTTTTCAATAAAAAAAATCGTCTACTCTAAGTGATTACATACAATTCAGATAATATGTTTAAAAGGTATAAGAATACATCAGGCCAAGGCCAGGGCAGATGAAACCATAACACTTCCATTATCACCTGAGCCCTGGTCTTCACCACAGAATTATTAGCACGGGTATATTATAATTTTGACTAGCCTTAGCTTACAATATAACACACAGCTCACTGTGCATGACGTAACTTAAACATTCACAAATTCAAATTTAAACATGAAATACTTGTTAAATATTTTCTATACTTTGGTCTTTTAACTATGCACACATTTTTTGGGTTAGGTATACAATTACCGTACTATTATACAGAATATTGTTTTGATGTTAAACACATTTATTCAATACAGTTGAATAAAAAGTCGATTCAAAGTATTTTAAATGCAAACGTAAACTTGATGGATGATAGAGGATTTCTAATTTTGACGCCTACTTACTGATCTTAACTTTTAAAAATGAATACATACTATTAAGGCCGCTGCTCATCGTATATATTACTTCTCAATGACTATTCCATTTTAAACGTATGTATTTTAATTTAGGTCCTTCCTGAAATAGGAATGATTACGGTCTATAATACCTTTTTTTCGTTTATCGTTTGAACACTAATCAGGCCGTTGATGTTATCCTTTAAAATGTTGGTGAGTCGTGTCTTTTGCATTTTGAGACATACGTTACAATATTGTATCTGCTCATTATTGGAAGCCGTACAATGAGAAATAGTTGATCACTTCTAGGCCATTTTGGTATCTGGTGCGTTGTCTTTTTAATGAAAGTTATACCCCATCATATACACTTAATATGACCCGGTTCTAATAACTTTGAACCATTTATATCACCGATGATTGAATCTTTAACTCAAACTTTTGGTCCAGGTTCTGCATGATAAAACACAAAAAAGTGTCTACCATGCAGAACATACCGATGATATTCCTCTGTATTATGAACAATCTGTAGGAAATATCAAACTCATCCTGTTGATCCAATCACGAAAGGTATATTTACATCTTATCTGTATATTTATTCCTTAAGGTTTAGTTTAAATAGCGATTTATTCAAATCTGAAAATTGTGTTTTTTATTGTATTAATTTTTCAGACATTAAAATATGTCAGAAAGACAATAACAATCAAAACCAAGGACTAAACAAAGACTAAAAACCAAAGGACATTTACATCAACAGTTAAGAAGAAAATGTTACGTTAATTTTGATCGTTTTTTAGAACCATTAAAGGGTAGGAAGGTTACAATTTAAAATTGTAGTTCTATTAGTATCAATTCATGTACGTTAATTGGTTATTTAGTAGTATTATAGCAAACTAAATAAGAGATAAGTTGCGTTGTACAAAAAAGCCTTTGACTATTATAAAACGTATTCGAGAAATTAAACACATTTAAGAATTGACATAATTTATTGAACAGATTTGGGTTTTTTTTTTAAACATGAATGTAGAAGTAAATTGATTTTTCATCTTACTTTAAGTTAACATTGACCTAACCTCCAAGTTTTAATATTATTAACTTTATTCGAACCACAATCCTCAAATGACAGGAAAAATGAATTATCCTATTTCCCCCTGTATTTGTTTTCATAATAAGCTGGACATTTGATCAACATAGTAAAGTCGATGAAACCTAGTGGAATTTAAATATCACAGAGTTTAAATAAAAGAGTTTTATATTATCAACAACTTTACACCTGCATATCCTTATTTGGAAACGAGATATCACATCCTTAATTATTCAGTTTATATCCTTATATCAAATTATGTTAACGTTTATGAATTCAACATTGTTGTAAAATATCATTATTGTTGTATAGGTACTAATATTGCATTATAAAGATATCACTAAACGTATATTGATATGTTACATATGCACAGTTACTAGTCCTTTTTATCCTATATTTAGTCGATTATTTATATTTTGGCTTGCACAAATTCATAAGTTTTCATACTTTTTATGATATTTTTACACCGAATGAGTTAGATGTGTACTGATTGTTACATTATTCTGGGAGAACATGATATATTTGAAAGGTGTATTTGGCCACGAACTAGCTGTTGATACAACTTACTTGCATATTTTATAGGAATAACGTGATGAGTGTCACATGTGGACTAGGTTTGCTTGACCTCCTTGTGATCACTCCCAGATTTGGTAGGGCTCGTATTGACCATTTTTAGGTTTCCTGTGTTGTGTTTTATATACTATTGTATGTGTCTTTTTGTATTTTCGTTTTATGTTGTTTTCATATTTTCCATATTTTTATATCGTTTTTCCGACCTATGAATTGAAACCATTTGCAACTGATTTTTACAGTTTGTCCTTCTATGATGCTGTCACACCATTGTCAATCATTCCTCATCTCCTTATTTTTTCATACCGATATATATGATCCATGATACCAGTAAAGAAGGTAAACCAATGCTTTACAAGCTTACGAGTTTTTGTCACAAGTATACGGCTTTCAATGTACAAAGAAAAAATATTCTAGTTTATAAGAATGCCGTAGGGCGCTATGAGATCCATCTTATCAATAAATAAAGGCAACAGTAGTATACCGCTGTTCAAAACTCATAAATCTATGGACAAAAAAACAAAATCGGGGTAACAAACTAAAACCGAGGGAAACGCATTAAATATAAGAGGAGAACAACGACACAACACTAAAATGTAACACACACAGAAACGGACCAAGTATCAGACAAAATCCCACGAGAATAACAAATATAACATCAAAACCAAATACATAAATTTGGGATAGACAATTACCGTGAAACGTCTTATCGCAATGTGAATTTACACTCAAAAATAAGAGAAAACAAACGACGCAACGTTAAAAAGTAACACCCACAGAAACGAACAATAATATAACAATGGCCATATTCCTGACTTTGTACAGGACATTTTTAAAGGAAAAAATGGTGGGTTGAACCTGGTTTTGTGATATGCCAAACCTCGCACTTTAATGGCAATGTTAAATGCGGCCATGTTGTGTCGTGCCTCATTTGCGTCCAATTAGGCTCTTGATAATTATATGGTATTTGCAATCAAACTTTATGTCCTTTTTTTCTTTTGTAAGTTGATATGATATGAACAAGGCAACTTCCGGGTGTGGGATTTTCCCGCTGCGTTGAAGACCAATTGTTGGCCTTCGTCTGTTTTCTGCTCTTTGGTCAAGTTGTTGTCTCTTTGACATATTCCCCATTTCTATTCTCAATCTTGAGGAAAAGTATTATCTCCTAAGTCGACGTCGGTGGTCAATTAACTTATATAGAATGTATTATATGGATGAAGGTCAATGCTACAATTAATGATATTGATTTGTTTATATATATTATCAGTAGTCATGTACTATATAATTTAAAATCTATTTTCAGTACTACAGTGCAATATGATCTATTCCACAACAATAGTTCAATAACTTGTAATATACTATTAATGTTAACATTGAATACTGTAAATGTTTGATGATAACAACTTGTGATGTATTATCATTCCGAAGAAAAAAATATACCTATACTCGCAGTTTGTGTGCAGTGGTTATCGACTTAAAACACCTGGAAGACCAATTCATTTACTAGTATGAAGTTAAGGAGCATTGCTTTCAAAAAAGAAAAAGAAAGTTGTTTCAAACCTGACTAAGACCATCTATGCCTTCCATTTAACAATATTTGAGAAACAGTAAGTTAATAGATAAAATGAAAAAAAAAACATTAAAACATAGTAAGAATATACCATAGGACACTCAAAAATCTTAATTTTATGATAGTTAGATGGTTCAAATATATCTTGCAGAACATAAATAGATCAACGTTCATGCATAAGTACTTTTTTTATTAGAAACATCATTAACAGTTATGTCATGTAAAGTTCATTGCAAAGAAAAAAATCGGTTCCGAGAAAGTACACTGTATGTTGTTTGGTAAAAAATGCATTACATGGCAGAACCATGACAGATCATACTTATCCACAATATCTTTTTTGGTTCCATTATTTACCATCGGACTATTAGAATAAACAGATAATAATTCTGACTAGCCGCAGTTTATAAAATAACAAATAACGTACTGTGCATGAACATTGTGCAACTTAAGCATATCATAACTTCAAACTTGTCAAATATTTGCTACACTTTGGCCTTTAATTTATACAAACAATGTCTGGTTGTTGTATACAATTATAATAATATGATATAATATATTCTCTGATGTTTAACACTTTAATTCAATGCAGGTGCAAAATAATCGATTTTTAAGTATTTAAAAGGAAAAGTAAGCTAATATCACAAAACTGAAGTATGTCATTTGACGGTGAAAGTTGATCTCGCCTTTTAAAAATTGATTACATACTATTTGGGCCGTTATTCATATACACGACTGATACAACATGTGGAGCAGGATCTAAATATCCCTTTGAAGCACCTAAGATCTCCCACAGTTTTATGTTGGTCTCGTGTTGCTCAGTCTAAGTTTTCTGTGTTGTTTTTGTATACCGTTGTTTGTCTTTGGTCGTTATATTATTTTGTCATGGAGTTGTCTGTTTACTTCCAACTTATGAGTTTTATCCCGAAAATAGGCTGATGTTTATTATATTTCTTAACCAGTTTTTGTCTTCGCATTTCTCGTTTGAATGTTTAACATTCTGTCATGCTGGGCGTATAATATGCTTTTATAAGGTACTGGGTTGACTCACTGTTGAAATTCGTACGATGACAAACAGTTGATTATATCTTTTCACTTTTGGTCTCTGGTGAATAGTTGTTTTAAGTGAAATAAGTATCACTTCTTTTTATTTTTCAAAAAAATGATAAAATTGATATAAAAATCATAATTCAAGGGCAACATATCCGATATTATAATTTTGGCCGAATACTTAGGAAAGCAGATAAGATTAAAGTTATGCAACCTAAAGATTTAACCTGCAAATCATTTCCCTATATGCAAACAAATCATGAAGAATCTCTTCGTGTATGTCTATTTCTATTTAGATTCTTTACTTTTTTCGATTTGTCGTTATTTTATACAGCAATTATACAGCGGTCAACCTTCCGAATTTTAATCTGAAAAGTTTTCGAATCGAAGATGTTCTTTGTGCAGCAATATAATGTAAAGGCAAAACACATATTAGATTAAACAATACGCGAATAAATTTTAATTCGAGTCAGGAATTTGCATATTTGTATTTTTTTAAGGGCATCTATAATCATTTTGTAATAGCTGTCGGCAGGACATATGTACGCTATGCAACATTGCAATGTACACCGAATGCAGCCATTTGTTCAGCTCACCTCTTAATTAGAATACATATCACGCCTTTATTACGCCAAAAATGCGTAAAATGAACCAAATTTATCACCTATGTCATTATGCTTGATCCCAACTTAACAAGCTCCCTCCCCAAAAGTATGGTTTCTACCAATTTGGAACATACTAATGATATTATTCCGTTCTCCTCATAAGGGAATTGTTTCTGTAATACTGGCTTCTCGTATGTAAACAAAATCTTTAAAACCTTTAAAATCTATGTTCTATAATAAATATAAAAATCCGTTAGAAGTATCAGAATCTGCGTGTCGATCTAGACTATTTACATCTTAGTAATATGTTTTAGATCTGAATATGCATGTTATATTTCCTCTAGACGTAATAAGTCTTCAATCCACAACCAATCCCTTTAAAATTTGTTGTGTTACCTAATATCAAAATTAGGAGCATTAATATACACAATAATTATCATAATATGTATATGTATTCTTTTTTTCTAGTGTTAGTCTGGATCTTGAATAATACCACAGACATATATAATCTAAGCAGTATTTGGCAAAAATTTTCAGAATTTTTTAAGGTTTTCAGCGCGCTCCAACCTCGAACATTATTTCTAAGTTGATACTAGGGCTGTTATTTCTTATCATGATTTCATATATGGTGGGTTGCTGTTAAAAATAATACTGTTCAGCCAAGAGTTCTAAGAGGTGAAGCTGATACCATTCCTTCGTTAGTTATACGGACACCATCACGAGTTTGTCGACCGTTATTGATTATCCGTTTCACAGATGATAACAGATTTGTTTGTATTGTCTTGACTATAATCCATTCCCTTTTATGCCGTTCTTTAACCTATAACTGTTAACTTTTAATGTATTGTGACTTTAATGGAGAGTTGTCTTATTGACACTCAACAATATCTTCTTATTTTTTTTATACAATTGTGTTATTAAGTCTGACTTATTGCCATTGAAATACAAGTATGATATACCAGAGCAGTATAAAAATAAGTACACTAAATGCAATTAAGACTCTTCATATATTTTTAATTGATAATTTCTCCGTTTTATTCTATGCGATATTTTGTTTGTAAATATAAAAGGGTTCGTGATTTTTTGCGGTTACTAAGCCAACAGTGGCCAAAAACTAATACTGACATAATAAGTTGGTATACAACAAAGTTATTTAAGTGAGAGAAATGTAACAAATGTTTGCTTTGAGATTCGAAACAAGAAAGTCAATATAGGAAACTATTTTTATTATTTTCAAACATCACACGTATAACCTTTATAAGACGAATTTTACTGCCTATCCTGTTATAAACTTTTTTTTTTTATCTAAACAGATTTTTGTTGTGTGTACAAATGCTTTATTTTCAAAGATAAGTCAATCATGAAATTTTAAGGATGTTTGCTACTCTCTTTAAAAATAACAAGCTTTAAAAAAGACTGTTATAAATTTAGAGTATGTAAATAAAGAAACTAAAACAGCAGAAGAAAATGGAGGGTCTAAGTGCTTGTTTTTGAGATATAAGCCATTGAAAATTTAGCGGGAAATAATTCTCTCTAGATTTTTCTTTCACTTAACATTGACACATTTTTTGTTTAAAAAACTATGAAAAAATAACAAGAATTTCACAAGATTTTGAAATATGGCTTTTTAAACAATATGTACCAGAGGATTCCGAAAATCTGGCAAATATTGAAAAAGTAGAGGAGCAAACATCCTTAAAATCTAAGAATTGATATATATTTTTGGATTGTGCATGTTAATATTCTTTCATAAAATACATTAATTCAATCTTTATTGAACCCGAATTTGTTTCAAATCTATGCAATTTTTATCTGCAAGAGTATGATTGTGATATAATATTATCTTATTTTACATTGAAAAATTAAATATTGCAATTCAGAATTAATTAAGGGAAAAATCATATTCAGAGCATAACATTACATTATCACCAAACAATATAGTTTATATTTAAGGGATAAAATTCCTAATGATATAGATATGATTAGTTATCAAAGGCACCAGGGTTATAATTGAATACACAAGGCGCGTTTTTTGTCGACATAAGACTCATCAGTGACGTTCAGATCAAAATAGCTATAAAGTACAAAGTTGAAGAGCATTGAGGACCCTAAATTCCAACAAGTTGTGCCAACTACGGCTAAGGTAATCTATGCTTGGGATAAGAAAATCGTTAGCTTTTCGGGGAAAAAAATTGAGTTTTGTAAACAGAAAATTTAGAAAAATTACCATATAATTGATATTCATGTCAACACCATAGTACTGACTACTGGGCTAGTGATAACCTATTAATAATTTCAAGAATTGGTCACTACAGATTTTTCAGTTTGCAATGAAAAGTTTAGATATTTTCGTCATTAACATATTTACATGTATGTGCGTTTCATGCTCTCAAAAACGTTTGAAAGCCGAAAAGTTACCAATATTCTGGAAAATTAAATTATTATAAATATATATTTCCTCTGAACATTTATTATTCTTTCATTGCTCGTATAGCTCTTCTTTGTCATCATCATCACCCTCATCATCATCTCATATAATTGGTCTACTTTCATATAAGAAATACCTGATTGTACAAGCAAACTTCCGAGAACCTGCGTACACTTATATACAATCAAAGGTATGTTGACTTATTTCAGCACAAGACAGTAATAAAGAACTATAAATAATTGGCTATATATTCAAGAGAAAAAATACAGAAAACTACTACGTAAGACAGCCATGGCGGTTCAAAAGGGTTGTAATGTAGAATGTAAGTTCTACATTGTATTTGATATTGAAGCAATTACTTATTGATGTATATTTACCATCGTGTTGGTAATGTATATTTTAAGACAATTAAAACAAGGTGATTGTCTATTTTCACTTGAAGAACTATAGGGAATAGTAAAATATTATGAACTTTTACAGAGTTAATTCACCTATTTGTTTTGATGTTGTTATCATTGATTCAATTATGTTAGTGCATTTGCACTGTATCAAACTTTAGGAATATGACAGACATCTCATACAAGCAAATATGGCGGGAGTATTCTTACAAAGTAACCTAGTATTTGGTCTTCTACGTTGTTTTTTGTTAACAGTTGTATATCTTTTAGTCTTTTTGTATTTTTCGGACTAATGAGTTTGGTTATTTGTAAGGTATCGTCTGCTTCTCTTTCAGAACTTCAATGAAATCCTTTGTAAGATTAAATGGTGTTTGTTTTTGTTGCAAAACAATGAACTTTTTTATTTAAAAAGTTGAAACGAATATTTGAAAGTTTGTGGCACTGAAGAAGAAAATGAAATTCATCCTCAACCTCAGTACCACACAATGTACAGATATGTTCTGACACTGTCAGATTTTTTTACTTTCCCCTCTCAATCTCTAAATTGTGAGCACTGATACGGAATTTCGTTAAGTATTTTCTGTGTCTAAATTTTCCTGCAAAATGTAATTTTCTAAGCAAAATCTGCTTTTAAAAAGTCTATTAGTTCTAAGCTTTATAGTTTATTGCCTCTGAAATCATTATTAAGCTCAGTTTTCCATATGAAATCATAGTTTGATTGCATCTTTTTGCATAAATAGTTTTTTAACTTTGTCTTTAAATTAAGTGCATACTTTTCATTGATGCTAAAGTATTTATGATATATTTGAAAGGTGTATTTGGCCATGAACTAGCTGTCAATAACTGCGAGTACGTTGATGAAACTTACTTGCATATTTTATAGGAATAACACGACGAGTGCCACATGTGGACCAGGTTTGCTTGACCTCCTTGTGATAACTCCCAGATTTGGTAGGGCTCGTATTGACCATTTTTAGGTTTTCTGTGTTGTGTTTTATATACAGCTGTTTGTGTCTTTTTGTATTTTCGTTTTATGTCTGGCGAAGTCAGTGTGTTTTTGTCTCTTCTTAGTTAGGTGTGTTGTCTTCGTATTTTCCGTGCCTTTTTATCGTCTTTCTTACCGACCTATGAAGTGAAACCATTTGCAACTGAATTTTGCAGTTTTTACTTCTATGGTGCTGTCCCACCATTGTCAATCATTCCGCATCTCCTTATTTTTTCATAGGAATTTGTATGATTTCAATGACTATCAATGTACAAAGAAAATATATTCTAGTTTGCAAGAAAGCCGTGTGGCGATATGAGATCCACCTTATCAATAAATGCGGCCATATTGTCTCGTTTCTTATTTGCTCCAAATTAGGCTTTTGATAAATATATGGTATTTGCAATCAAACTACATGTCCTTTTTTCTTTTGAAAGTTGATATATAACACATGAGCAAGGCAACCGCCAGGCGCGAAATTTTCTCGCTACGTTGAAGACACATGTGTGACCTTCGGTTGTTTTTTCTGCTTTTTGATCAGAATGCTGTCTTTGTGACATATTCCCTATTTCCATCCTTAATTTTGAGGAACAATATTATCTCCCAAGTCGACGTCGGTGGTCAATTAACTTATATAGAATGTATGATATGGATGACAGTCAATGCTACAAATTATGTCATTGATTTGTTTATATATATTGTTAGTAGCGTGGTTAGTAGTCATGTACTATATAATATAAAATCTATTTTCAGTACCACAGTGCAATATGATCTATTCCTAAACAATAGTTCAATAACTTGTAATATACTATTAATGTTAACATTAAATACTGTAAATATTTGATGATAATAACTTGTGATGTATAATTATTCCGAAGAAGAAAATATACATATACTCGCAGTTTGTGTTCGTTATGCATCATTGTAAATATAACGGAATTTGATGAGACTGTCATCAAAGTGAGAGGGTTAGCGCTATAAAACAAGGTTTAATCCACCATTTTCTACATTTGAAAGTTCTTGTCCATTTTTTTTATGTGTTTTGTTATTTGATTTTGCCATGTGAGTATGGACTTTCCGATTGGATTTTCCTCTAAGTTCAGTATTTTTGTGATTTTACTTTTTATACTCACCAGTAGTTATCGACTTAAAACACCTGGAAGACCAACTCAATAACTAGTATGAAGTTCAGGCGCATTGCTTTCAAAAAAGAAAAACAAAGTTGTTTCAAATCTGACTAAGGCCATCTATGCCTTCCATTTAACAATATTTGAGAAACAGTAAGTTAATATATACAATGAAAAAAATCATTAATAGCAGGAATATACCATAGGACACCCAAAAATCATAATTTTATGATAGTCAGATGGTTTAAATATATCTTGCACAACGTATAAAGATCAATTTATTATACATTTTTGTAGATTATTTATTTGAAACATCATTAAGAGTTATATGTCATGTAAAGTTCAACGCAAAGAAAAAAAATCGGTTCCGAGAAAGTACACTGTCAGTTGTACGGTAAAAAAAAGGATTATATTGCAGGACCATGACAGATCATACTTATCCACAAATCTTCTTGGTTCCAATGTTAACCATCTGACTAATAGAATAAACAGATAATAATTCTGACTAGCCGCAGCTTATAACTTAACAAACAACTCACTGTGCATGAACATTGTGCAACTAAAGCATGTCACAACTTCAAACTTGTCAAATATTTGCTACACTTTGGCCTTTAAATTATACAAACATTTTCTGGTTGATGTATTCAACTATAATGATATAATATAATATGTTCTCTGATGTTTAACACTTTAATTCAATGCAGATGCAAAATAATCAATTTTGTAGGTATTTAAAGGGAAAAGTAAACTAGTCTTTTTTTTAAAATATCACAAAACTGAAGTATGTCATTTGACGTTGAAAGGGAGGGAATTTTTTATTTTGACGCCTACTTATTGATCTCGCCTTTTAAAAAGTGATTAAATATTATTTGGGCCGTTATTCATATACACGACTGATACCACACGTGGAGCAGGATAAGCATGTCTGATGTATATCATATTTCTTTATTATTTTTTGTCTTCGCATACATCGTCCTATTGATTTTCTCGTTTGAATGTTTTACATTCTGTCATGCTGAGCGTATTATAAGCTATTATAAGGTACTTGGTTGTAATCCGTACGATGACAAACAGTTGCTTATAACTTTTTCACTTTTTGTCTCTGGTGAATAGTTGTTTTGGTGAAAAACGTATCACATCTTTTTTTTTTTTATAAAAATGCTAAAATTTATATAAAAATCATAATTCAAGGGCAACATATCTGATATTATAATTTTGGCCGAATACAAAAAGTGCTGTGATAAATCGGGTAAGGGTATCAGACTCAGCGTTTCGGTCTAGTCTATTATCATCTTAATAATATGTTTTAGAGCTGATTATGCATGTTATATATACCACTAGACGTAATCAGTCTTCGATGGATAACCAATACGTTGAAGATATATGTTTTACTGTCCACTTATTTTTGTTACCTGAATATCAATATTAAGAGCATTAATATACATGATAACTATAATACTAAGTATATATATTTCTATTTTCCAGTGGTAGTCCAGATCTTGAATAATACTTAAGATATCTAACCTAGACATAGATACTCTAAGCAGTACTTGAGAAACAATTTCGGAAATGTTTGAGTTCTCAGCGCTCTTCAACCTCGAACATCATCTCCCAGTTGATACTAGTGCTGTTATTTCGTATCATGATTTCCTTGATTTAGGGTTGCTGTTAACAAGGAGGTTATTAAGCCAAGAGTTCCAAAAGGTGAATCTGAAATCATCTCTTTTTAAGTTTTACGGACGTCATCATGAAGAAGTTGGTTGACTGTGATTGAATATTCGTTTCACAGATGATAACGGATATGTTTTTATTGTCATAACTACAATCTCTTTCCTTTTAGGCCGTACTTTGACCTATATTTGTTAACTTTTTATCTATGGTTACTTTGATTGAGAGTTGTCTCATTGACACTCATACAACATCTTCTTATTTATATGATAGACACATTGTGTAATTTGGTCTAAATTATTTTCATTCAAATACAAGTATAATATACCGAAGCAGTATAAAAATAAGATGAATAATTGCAATTACTCTCCATATATTTTTAATTGATATTCTCTCCGTTTTATTCTATGCGACATTTTGTTTGTAAATTTAAAAGTGTTCATGATTGTTTGCGGTTACTAAACCAACAGTGGCAAAATCTAATACTGACATAATAAGTTTGATATTAAACGAGAGAAATGTTAGAATTGTTAGCTTTAACAGTAAGAAACAAGGAAGTCGATATAAGAAACTATTTTTATTATTTTCAAAATTAACACGTACAACCTTTATAAAACGACTTCCACTGCTTTCCTCGTAATAAATTTCTTTTTATCTAGACATCTTTATGTAAAGTGTACAAGTGCACAATTTTCAAGGATAGGAAAAACTCCTTCCTTGTTAGTTATGATACATTTCAAATTTAAGTATAATTACCATGTAATAAACTTTTCAGAATGTGACAATTGATAATAAACTTGAAATTGTTTAATGTCGATCATCATCATCATCATCATCATCATCATCATCATCATCATCATCATCATCATCATCATCATCATCATCATGAACTTCACCTTCACTCGTAATTTGATTGATTTAAAAAAGGAACAGCACATTCTGGGCCGGTCAAAAAGGGATACACGAGAGAAATACATAATACATATCTGATCGACGGAGTTCGTCATCATAGTTGTTACGTCTTGAAACAGTAAACAATGAGCGACATTTTTTGTGTCAAATGAAAGCTTTTGGACCTCATTTAAATGTTGAACTCGTGTTTGATGATAATTTTGATAAGAAATATGTGAAAATTATAAATCATATTTGGTGAACTATCATATCAGAAGTACCTGATTTTGTACAATCAAACTTCCGAGAACCTTCGTTTACTTATATACAATTAAAGGTTTGTCGACTATTTCAGTACAATCCAGGGTAAGAGAAGACAGCAATAAGGAACTATAAACTATAGGTTTTATTCGAGAGAAAATCTACAAAATATCTCAGAAAACTACTACGTAAGAAAGTCATGGCGGTTCATAGGGTTGTAATGTAGAATGTAAGTTCTACATTATATTTGATATTGAAGCAATTACTTATTGATGTATGTTTACCATCGTGTTGGTAATGTTTATTTTAAGACAATTAAAATATTGGGAATAGTAAAATATTATGAATTTTTACATCTTTAATCCACCCAGTGATTTTTATTGATTTTATCATTGATTCAATTATGTTAGTGCATTTGCACTATTTCAAACTTTAGGAATATGACAGACATCTCATACAAGCAAATATGGCGGGAGTATTCTTACAAAGTAACCTAGTATTTGGTCTTTGGTTTTGTTAACAGTTTTATATGTTTTAGTCTTTTTGTATTTTCCGGACTAATGAGTTTGGTTATTTGTAAGGTACCTTCTGTATCTCTTTCAGAACTACAGTGAAACCCTTTGTAAGATTAAATGGGGATTGTTTTTTTTTTTTGCAAAACAATGAACTTTTGTTATTTAATGAAATACTTTATAGCACTACAATGAAACCTTTTATTAAATGAAACGCTTTTGCCCTTTTCAGCTTAACATTGATGTGGTATGTTTGTCAAGGTTTTCAGCTTTACATTCATGTAGTATGTGTATCAAGGTTTAAAGCTTAACATCGATGTGGTATGTTTATCAAGGTTGTAAGCTTAACATCGATATGGTATGTTTATCAAGGTTTTCAGCTTAACATCGATGTGGTATGTTTATCAAGGTTTTCAGCTTAACATCGATGTGGTATGTTTATCAAGGTTTTAAGCTTAACATCGATGTGGTATGTTTATCAAGGTTTTCAGCTTAACATCGATGTGGTATGTTTATCAAGGTTTTCAGCTTAACATCGATGTGGTATGTTTATTAAGGTTTTCAGCTTAACATCGATGTGGTATATTTATCAATGTTTTAAGCTTAACATCGATATGGTATGTTTATCAAGGTTTTCAGCTTAACATCGATGTGGTATGTTTATCAAGGTTTTCAGCTTAACATCGATGTGGTATGTTTATCAAGGTTTTCAGCTAAAAACCGATGTGGTATGTTTATCAAGGGTAAACATCGATGTGGTATGTTTATCAAGGTTTTCAGCTTAACATCGATGTGGTATGTTTATCAAGGTTTTCAGCTTAACATCGATGTGGTATGTTTATCAAGGTTTTCAGCTTAACATTAATGTGGTATGTTTATCAAGGTTTTCAGCTTAACATCGCTGTGGTATATTTATCAAGGGTAAACATCGATTTGGTATGTTTATCAAGGGTTAACATCGATGTGGTATGTTTATCAAGGGTTAACATCGATGTGGTATGTTTATCAATGGTTAACATCGATGTGGTATGTTTATCAAGGGTAAACATCGATGTGGTATGTTTATCAAGGATAAACTTCATTTTTTTTATGTCCATGCTTCCCAAATTTATTTGAACACATTTGATTTATAATGATGTAAGTAAAGCAAGTTCGGTCTTGGAAACATACCGAGGTATTGAGGTGAGTGTAAACCTTAATAGAATCACAAGCTTCTATCAATTAAAAAAAATGTTTTACAGTATGACAACAATTAACACTACATTTACATTGTACAAATATTGCTATACGTTAAGATAAAGTAAGTTTTTTATAATTTCTCATAAATAAAAGTACAAAAATGTGTATGTTATCAGTCGACATATTTTGTCGATTAACCCTTGTATGTTTTGGACCTTTTGGATTATAGCTCTTCATCTTTTATATAAGCTTTGGATTTCAAATATTTTGGCCACGAGCATCACTGAAGAGACATGTATTGTCGAAATGCGCATCTGGTGCAACAAAATTGGTACCGTTAATTTTATTACTACCACTGAGTCGATGCCTCTGCTGGTGGACTATTAGTCCCCGAGGGTATCACCAGCCCAGTAGCCAGTACTTCGGTACTGGCATGAAAATACGGATTTTTTGTGTTATTAAAATTTGCTGTTACAAAATGATGGAAATTATTATAAATTAAGGAATGTATCTCCCTCATGCAAAGCTCTGATTCCTTTCACGGATTTGGCTATACTTTTTGGACCTTTTGGATTATAGCTCTTCATCTTTTATATAAGCTTTGGATTTCAAATATTTTGGCCACGAGCATCACTGAAGAGACATGTATTGTCGAAAGGCGCATCTGGTGCAACAAAATTGGTACCGTTAATTTTATTTTTATCACACAAATATTTCTAGGATCCTAATTTAACTCTACACGTTTAATGCATTTATTTTTATATAGTAGCCATTCACTGTGATATTTAAAATCTATTTTCTATCTATATAGCTAGTGACGTTATACTAATATTGTATAATCTGAAATACAAATTATTCCACGAGGAGTATAATATCAAATTTCAAGTTCATGCAATTTAACATAAATTTTTAGAACAAAATCTTAACGACTTCAGTGAAATAACCTTAAAATATCTAATACATTTACTAGTAATCTAAAATCAGTCAGAAAATAGAATTACTGGATAACTATGTAGTAATACAAAATCTTGATAACTCAAGAGTAAAGTATACGGTACCTCCTCATTAAATAGTTTGACCCTACATATTAATCAACTATTTAAATAAATCTCATCAAAGTATCGGGTTTAGGAATTGAAACGACATTCGCACGTTTAGTGAAATAAATAAGAAATAGTTCACCAAATAAGATTTCTTGCTGAAAATGAATATACATCGAAGAATGTGAAATATTATATGTCTGTGTTGCATTGTTTAAAATGCCATGTGTACATATTAATGTAAAGATAAATTCAATGTCTAGAAAGAATATTCTTATAATTTCTCAAATCTATTCTGTAGGTCCTTTAATGAAGTCGGAAAACTCTATATCTATATTTCAATTAATAGTATCTACATATAACAAATCATAATAGTATCATCATGATAAGGTCACTGTCTTTAACTTGACACTCCTGAGCACGTTACATGATAGACAACTTTCTGTGCACGAACTTAACACATCTTCACCTTTAAACCACTTCAAATCAAATCAATCAATTTCCTTTTCTAAATATTTAACAAACTTTGGTCTTTTAACTCAGCAAATAATTTAAGAGTTTGCTATACATTATATACGGAATGTTAAAAAAAAAAAACTATGCATTCTATACAGTTAAACAAAGTTTATTCAAAGATTTTAAATAGTCAAGGAATCTATGATGAATTTCACAACATTGACATATGTCATGAAATCGATCAAAGAAAGGAAAGTTATTGTTATACGCTTTTTAACTGATCTTGGCCTAATATACAACAACAGTATTCTCTCATTTTTAGAGACTGTTAAGTGATCCTTACATATATATCGTCCTTTTCAGTGGTTTATTGTGTTAGCTGTCGAAAATACTTTGCACTGTTTCAGAAAATCGTTCATTCTGTTTTTTTGCAACATTGTATGTGTTAATCATCAATAATGTGGCCATTTTTATGAATTTCCTGTTTACAAAACTTTGAAATTTTCGAAAAACTAAGGATTTTCTTATACCAGGCATATATTACCTAAGCCGTATTTGGCATAACTTTTTGAATTGTTGATCCTCAATGCTCTTCAACTTTGTACTTGTTTGGCTTTATGACTATTTTAATCTGAGCGTCTTATGTAGACGAAATGTGCGTCTGGCGTACTTAATTATAATCCTGTTACCTTTGATAACTATTAATATGGTAGAGCGTTTGCTTTTGCTTAACGTATTTTTTCCGATATTTAAAAGCGTTCTTAAAATGTCAGCAACAGTGGTAGGTTGCAATCAATGGCACGCATATTTTCCTGTTACAAATTTGAAAAAAAAACTTAGGTATTATGGGATACACATATTTGGGATCACAATTGATTTAGTTTGGGCGAACAAAAATACCACTGAGACACTAACAATGTTCAGTTGTTAGATAAAAAATATTATGACTTAAAATAATGTCCATAAAAGAGAAGATACTAGTATTAGAAATTTTGATATTTACATTTACTTACAAATTTAGTTGTTCGGTTGTAATAAAATTAACGGTACCAATTTTCTTGCACCAGATGCGCATTTCGACAATACATGTCTCTTCAGTGATGCTAGTGGCCAAAATATTTGAAATCCAAAGCTTATATAAAAGATGAAGAGCAATAATCCAAAAGGTTCAAAAAGTATAGCCAAATCCGTGAAAGGAATCAGAGCTTTGCATGAGGGAGATACATTCCTTAATTTATAATAATTTCTATCATTTTGTAACCGTAAATTTTAATAACACAAAAAAAAAATTGTAAGATTTGGTGTAAAGGTGTTGTCAAAGTACCAAAACTAACTAGTCTGACTCTATTGTTTTTTGGTACAATTGCAAGAGTTCAATAGTGGCAAATTGTGAAACTCTCATACTTCTTTCGTACAATTTCCAACCTTTTCGATTCATTGTTTGATTATTGAACAAACATTACTTATTTCATGAAGGATATTTTCATATCCATGTTATAGAATTGCATGTATTATAGTTATCAAAGGTACCAGGATTATAATTTAGTACGCCAGACGCGCGTTTTGTCTACAGGACTCATCAGTGACGCTCATATCAAAATAGTTATAAAGCCAAACAAGTACAAAGTTGAAGAGCATTGAGGATCCAAAATTCCAAAAAGTTGTGCCAAATACGGCTAAGGTAACCTATTCCTGGGATGAGAAAATCCTTAGTTTTACGATAAATTCATTTGTTACTATAACTTGAGCAAAGACAAGTGCTAAGTTTTGTTAAGTTTTAAAAATAATCATTATGCATACTTTGTAAGGAATGTACGATTCAGGGTGGCAGTCTGGGTCAAAATAGATATCAAACAACACATGTGCCATCAATCAATCTGAATTAAGTTCAAGGCTGTTTGTCAATTCATGCATTATAATACAAGTCTCGTTTAAAAACGTGGCTCCCAAAATCAGGTCTAATTATTCGTCAACATATCATGACCAACGAAATGTGTAATAAGTTTCAAATTGTTATAATGCTATTGGTATAATGGTTTGCTGGAATAACATAAGAATAGAAATTTAAAAAAAAAAAAAAAAACCAATGAGAATATCCGATAAATCCAAAGCACAAAGTTAACAACTAAAGCTAACACTACGGACTTTAACAATGTACAAACTAATACTATTAATAGGTCATCAACAGATTAAGTAAGACAAACTATGAATCAATCTACAGAAATCAAACCTAAATGTGCTTATGTGATAACACCTAACTTACAGGATACAAAGTTTACACAACTTAATATTGTTTATAAACATCTTTAAATCATATCAATGAATCACTTAAATCTAGCCTCTTTTTAGTGTGCAAACACTACGGACTTTAACAATGTACAAACTAATACTATTAATAGGTCATCAACAGATTAAGTAAGACAAACTATGAATCAATCTACAGAAATCAAACCTAAATGTGCTTATGTGATAACACCTAACTTACAGGATACAAAGTTTACACAACTTAATATTGTTTATAAACATCTTTAAATCATATCAATGAATCACTTAAATCTAGCCTCTTTTTAGTGTGCAAACCTTTTAAAGACACACGATCAAAAGGTCGTTATGTTCATGTGTTTTTTTAGCAAAATTAGTACATTTGCTAACAGCGAATCGTTAAAAATAATAAGATACCTCCTGAACAATATAATTCAATTATAGCCTTTGTATTAGGTCGATACACGAGTAGATTGACCTAAAGAAGTATATTGACTGAGGACGATTTCCGAGATCGATATACTTTATTAGGACGATATATTCTGTATAGCCTCAAACAAAGGCTATAAGTTTTGTATTATCGATTTCCGATCTTCTTTGTATCACAATCATTTGCATTTGTTGGCTTTTTTCGATAATTTAATTTTGATGAAATTTTAAAGATATTATATTGTCAATTGTACATGAACAACATATAAGATGTTATTTTAATAATTTTGTATGCTTTTTTTTATCCATTACACCCCTAGTTTTTGGTGGGGTTCGTGTTGTTTATTCTTTAGATTTCTATGTTGTGTCATGTGTACAATTGTTTGTCTGTTTGTCTTTTTCATTTTTAGCCATGGTGTTGTCAGTTTATTTACGATTAATGAGTTTGACTGTCCCTTTGGTATCTTTCATCCATCCTTTGTGTATCTGTAGAATTTTTTCAAATAATCGTACATTAATATACACTTTTTAAAAACATTATAATGAAATTCATTAAGTTAAATCACAAAGTAAATGGCTAAAATTCTAAAAAAAAAACAACAAGGCAATATGCCTTTTTTTTGCAACTTATATTAATCCCTTTCCACTTTGCGGGTGCGAGTGCTGCCTTGTAGCGGCATTAGCCTACTCTTTTTTAAACCTACAAGGGTGTCTTGAAATGTCTTGATATAGCTCTTTCTTAACACGTGTCAACCATTTATCGTCCCCTTCCGACGGACTATCATCGTTTACTCAAGACCATAATCGCAGATGGTGTCAAGGGAGAGCCGAAAATTGAGTTCCTGAAATTTTCATCCCAACGGGAATCGAACCTGGAACCGTTGTGTTAGTAGTCCGATGCACTAACCACTACACCACGGCTTTCTAGTTTAACATGTGACTATCACTGAACTAATAAAATTTTTAAAATATACGATATAATTATATTAAGATATGTCCTTAAATAATTGAATTTACAATCATGTTGGTCTGTATACCAATAACATGACCACTCGCTACAATATATTGTAAACGATTAAGTGAACAGATACAAACCTGCGGAAGTTTATATCAATACTGCTGGAAAGTCAGCTTTGATGTTTTATGAAAAAAATTAAAAATAGTGCAACATTTCTTTGTTTTAAAATTTAATGCCATTATGAACCAAAAACAGAAATCTAAACTTGGAAAATTGTGCCAATTTATTAGAATTATAAATGACAAACTGGATTCTCTCTGATGTTAACCTGTCGGCCATACTGATCATATACTGTTGTTATATAACTCATATCTAATGCTTCCTCAACAAATGTGGAATGCAATGTAATGTTAATTAATATGTTTTTCTGTATACCTTTGTTCATCTTAGGTGATACCAGAATAAAATGATATATATAGTTAATATGATAGTGTCCATGTTTGTTTGCAGTTATTCAACCTAAAGAAGTAAACCCTACTTATATTTCGAATAACAATATACCTGTATGAAGCAATAGTTATTTTAACTGACATGATTATTATATAACTACTTTAGTATTGTCATTTTATGACTGCTACATATTTGACTGAAAAAAAACTATATTAAATATTTAAAAATCAACACACGTAAACCGTCACAAGACAAATTGTGTGATCTAACATTACAAATATTCATCCTTTGTCCCATATACACTTTTGGAAATTTGAGTCTCATTTTCCCCGTCATAACTTTTCAGAACTTATAAATTGATATCTTGTTCGATTGAATCTGTATGTAGGCCTTTTTTTCTGTTAAAACATGTAATGACTGTAAAAAAATATGTTTTACATTAAAATAAGGAAATCCTTATATTCAGAACGGATAAAAGGAAATTAAATACTTCAGAATTTAAATGACGAGATAATTATACCAACAAGAGAACCATTTCACAATTATGTTAAAGGTATACAAGTTTACAAAAATTAAATATTTCCTTTGAGATAATTACAAGAAGTAGTCTCGAGAATCATTGTTTGCTTAAATCAAAATCCAAAAAAGTATTTTTTTTACTAGTAGTGAAAATTTCAAAACTTGACGTATCAACTTTGATGAAAATAAAAATATCAAACAATTAATTTGAACTGTTCGAAGTGCATATCTCAAGTTAATGCTAATTGACTTGTAAAATCCATTTACTGTTATCAGGAACCTTTTAAACCATTTGAGAGCCCGGGATGTACCAGTACTGTTAATATAAATGTATGTTTTCTCTTGATTTTGATCCCAAAATGTACAATTCTACCAAACGCAATTTTTTTTTTATGTGATTCTATAAATCATTTTTCAAACAAATTTCTATAAACTTCTTTCAAGAGACATTTATTTTATAAACAAAAATGTGTATAAAGTGATTATGAACGTTCCCATCTAGGAAAAACAAATCCGATCGTTATCATCAATCAGTTTACATGTAAGATATAAGAAAAGTCATGAACAAATTTCTCATCTAGTAAATTAAAGAAGTTAGGACATATTAAAACTGGAACATCTTCAGTACATTTGTCGCTCAACTTGGTTTATGTACGTATTCAACAATGGACACCCTTAACGTTGTGGACTAGAATATAATTCAGAAGAAGAATCTGTTGAACTTGTATTGCTGGTCTTTTTTCCTGTTTACAGTTGCCCTTTTTCTACTTTCGTATTTGCACAATACTCAGAAATTGAAACAAAAAGTGTCATTTAAGGGCAATTCCTCATATAAAGAGTCTAATAAAGATTTCGTCAAAATTTAACTTATTTGTCGAACTTTTCTTACTTCATGCACGGTCGGTATAACATAGATAATGTTGTCTTATTTGTAGATCCTGTCCTGCAGATCATGTTTGATTACTCAAGTTTCTATCTATTAATAATAGTTTTTTTTTAGATGTTAAGCAAAACAAATTGTTTAGTAAGAATCGACAATATAGAGCTATTATTTCAATAAGGAGTCGTCTGAAGAAATTCTTTAGATCTTATCTTCCTGATCAAATTTGCCTGTTAAAGTTTCCTTTTATCTATTAATTATTGACGAATATAGACAAAAGGGGGAAAAACAATTTCGTTAAGAGCAATACCAATGATAATATATCGTCTGACAGTTTTGATCTAAATACACAATTGGTAGATTTCAAAATTTAATCCTTGTATCTATGATGAGTTTATTTTCATTATTCTAAGCATTTCTGCCCTTGTCCGATTTTCAAGATAAAGACAAAACTTTTACCCCTATGTTCTTTTAAGTAAAAGGGGGGTCATCAGAGTCATTTCTTCAGCTAGTCAATCAAATGATGAGTGTTGTCAAAGTTTTGTTAAATTTTACCCTGTAGTATCAGAGGAGAAGCGGACAGAAACAATGACGACAATGACGAACGACGGACGCAAAGTGTCGAGAAAAGCTCATTTGTCTCTTAGGACTGAATTTAATAAACGTCATGTATGCTTTGATTTGAAAAATATTGAAATTATAATAAGTAGGGTAATAAATTAGCAATAAAAGAGCACGAAGATACCAACATCACCAAAGGACAATCAAAAACTATTTATGTCAAGCTATCAATGTACAACAAGTTCAATTCACATCGTTGTCAATATAAAGGAATTTGACGCGACTGTCATACAAGTGAGATGTTTAGCAAGCTATAAAACCAGGTTTAATACACCATTTGCTACATAAGAAAATGTCTATACCGAGTCAGGAATATGACAGTTGTTATCCATTCTTTTTTATGTATTTCAGTTTTTAATTTTGCCTTTTGTTCCGTTTTGAATTTACCTCAGAGTTTAGTATTTTTTAATTTTACTTTTCACACAAAAGGATATTCTTCATTTTCTCAGTTAGAAATCAATAAAAATCGATATTTATCCTAGACAGTTAATAGAATTCTAATCTCATTTTGTTTCAAAATTTGGATATATACGAAGATATCGTGACAGGTCGTCCTACTCTAAGTTCAAACTGTACCCCTGTTTTCAGCACACTACTGATAGTATTGACACCATATAGTCAGGTCGTGTAGTCATAAAATGCCGAATATGATTAACGTGATCAAATGCAGACTTCAACCAATCAAAGTACTTAATTTTGGTGTTTCCATTTTGGTGTTTTCTGTCGAAATTTTATAGTTTTCGTACTGAGTAAAGGTTAGACAGAGTTCAAAAGATAAGATACCAAATCAATGCAATAAGCATGGCACAGTTCCAATTCCATTATATATGCATTTATATTCCTCAGTCTGTCCTAAAATATTAATAAATGCTTAAATTTTACATCAAATATATCACCAGGTCAACATATCGTATGGAGTTATATGGTTATTTTTGTACACATGTAGTAGATTGTGGTCGTGTTATCATTTTTTTCGACTTTTAATTTTTTAGTATATTATTGTTATCTACAGGCAAACGAATTCAAGTGCTGTGTAATACTTTGTATTGGTGTTTCTCAACATTGCATGCGTTAACCCACCATTTTCTACTTTAAAAAATGTATGTACCCAAGTCAGGAATATGACAGTTGTTGTCCATTCGTTTGATTGTTTGAGCTATTGATTTTGCCATTTGGTTAGGGACTTTCCGTTTTGAATTTTCCTCGGAGTTTAGTATTTTTGTAATATAACCTTTTATGGTTCAGCATGAACAGTGTGGTGCGTGTATTTCTTGGATAATCGTTTGCTGTTACATTCAATATCGAACATTAGGTAGACAAATGCTCCAAACATTTACTGAAGACAAAAACATTTTGGAATCTATTTTATATGCATTATGTAAAAGTTTAACATTTTCAGAAGTAAAGTTTCAAAGAGAAATTACTTTATCATGTTTATGGTTTACAAATGTTAATAGAACTGATGATCTGATTAGCGCTCAGTCCAATCAGTTGTGAAAAAAAAATCTGAAAATTGTCTGCTGAAGGTCATATATTAGTTTTTAATTGTGACGCATTTCACAACAATCTCAAAAATAGATAATCAATTTTGTTTTGAGAAAATATATAAAGGTTGTTAAGTAGCATTGTAATCATACATTTTCTTGTTTTCAATTATTATTGATTTTTGTTCATACATGTTTAATGTCAGACTGTCTTTGTTAATAGTTATTAAAGGTACCAGGATTATAATTTAGTACGCCAGACGCGCGTTTCGTCTACATAAGACTCGTCAGTGACGCTCAAATCAAAATATTTATAAAGCCAAACAAGTACAAAGTTGAAGAGCATTGAGCATTGTTAAGTCGACAAGAAATCAAAAATGTTTTTATGTATTTTCAAATGCTTTTAATGACATTTATCATTTTATTATCTATATTCGACAGAAAAGTCAGTCAGGATTATACCGCGTCAAATTGATCCCCTTATTACGCCAGTTAATTTTCAGTCTAATAAAAATAGAAGCCTTTGTAGGGATGACGCGCTGGTAATTAAGCTCTTGAAAATCAATTTATTTATCCACATAGCACCATTACGATCAAGCCAGTTGTATTTTAGAAGACGTATGTTAGTCTTGTATTATCTAATTTTAGTTTCTTGTGTACAATTTGGAAATTAGTATGGCGTTCATTATCACTGAACTAGTATATATTTGTTTAGGGGCCAGCTGAAGGACCTCTCCGGGTGCGAGAATTTCTCGCTACATTGAAGACCTGTTGGTGACCTTCTGCTGTTGTTTTTTTCTATGGTCGGGTTGTTGTCTCTTTGGCACATTCCCCATTTCCATTCTCAATTTTATACATGTATCTACCAGCTACGTAGCATTATTTAATGTTTTTTTTCTGAATTCAGTCAATTTAGAATCATTGCCTGTGTTAGGGGGATTTTTCGAAAGTTCAAAAACACATTTTAAACAAAAGTCGTGGAAGGGCTACTAATCTGTTTTCAGGACAAAATAGTCAACCCAAACACGCCCGAACACAAAAAAGTGCATTTGACTTTCTCTTTTTAAAGCAGTTATTGCCCATCCATTACCCCCCCCCCCCCCCAAAAAAAAAAAAAAAACAGTCGCCGGGGGAAGTGATGGGAATTAATGCTTTAAAAAGATCAGTCTATTATCTTTTCTTTGATTTTGTTCCAGCGGAATGTATGTTTATGCATAAAATATAAAATAGATCCTATTGCATTAACCTGCCAGAATCGACTGTTACATGAAATTTGTCTATAATTTAAAAGTTTAAAAATATCTCGTAGATCCATACTAGAATTCAAGTATAAACATAAGATGAATACGATTCTAAATTATTATCAATTCATTAAACTTTTGAAACCCATAGAAACAGATGTAAATAATTCAAATATATCAATTTTGCTTTTTTACCTTCAGTATCAAATAGTTCAATTTCTTTGTGTTAGTTTCAACTGGGTATCCGACTAATACATTGCATGGAGATATCTTTTTGTTCTTGTATCTTATCCCACACTGAAATCTATTGTTATTAAAAATAAAAAAAAAATAGCTAGGATATGAAATTGAATTGACCAATATTAGAAATAAAAGAGATAAAAAAACAAATGATGTGATCGGATCAATTTGTTATGATTTTTACCTATTTATAGTAAAGCAATGTAATATGCAATATATCATAAATGCATTAATCAAGCGATACAATCGATTTAAATTTGATATGAAGTCTCATATTTATTAAATTTCTTGACAGAGTATTCATCAATTGAAGAGACTTTGTTTATAGACTAGTAACACACTACATTGATTATAGAATTTTTAAATACGGATACTGTTGGAAAGAGATTAGTTTAGATAGCTTGGAAAAGATATTATTTTCCTTATTATTAGATCTGATTCAGTAGTTTTATTTTTTTGGTTGTTTTATATCTCATACCTCTGGTTTATTAGTTCTTCAAAGTTTTTCCACATTACAAATTACAAATTTTTCAGGGTCAAAGAAATAACAGCATAGTTGATATCGCTTAATATAATCACGTGCATTACAATTTTGCCTGTACCAGGTCAGGAATATGACAGTTGTTGTCCATTCGTTTGATTTGTTTTGTCATTTGATTTTGCCATTTGATTCGGGACATTCCGATTAAATTTTCATCGTAGTTCAGTATATTTTTTTTTTTTGGATATATAGTTCTGCTGATGAACTGGTCTTATTCTATGGAGTTGGTCATTAGAGGTCACCATTAAGGTTCCTGTAGCAAAGTTTGCATGTGGTTTCTGTATAATTTCTTGCAATTAATAACACGACAGATGTTGCTATCGAAGCAAAAACTGCTAGCCCGTGGGACAGTCATGCCTGCTGTTTGTTGGGAGTCGTATTGTTCAATCCTTAGATTTCTGTACAAAAATTCGTTTTTTGTTTTTTATTGTTGGTTGTCATTTTGACTTTTTTCTTTTATCATATGGGGTTTGTATGTTTCTCTAATTTCCATGCTATTTCCTGACCGATGTGAAAAAAATATTTCTAATCTCTAGTGAAAAATTTTTGTTCTCAGCAAATCATTGGTTGAAATTTAATTGTGACGTCAATTTTTCTTGTTTTCTTCTGAATTTTCTGATTGTGACGTCATGAAAAAAGGCGACCATGTCTGATGACGTCACATCAAAAGTACATAATTTTCCTCAAATCTTTGAAAAGGAGGGATAAAAATCATTAAAATAACAGCTTTCACCACTGTAACTCGTGTAATACGATATTTCTCCACTCTCAATAGTTAAATTTATTAAAAAGCTCGGCAAGCCTCGCGCTTAAAATGTTAAAATTTAACTGTGTCGAGTGGAGAAATATCGTAATTCACTTTTGCAGTTGTGGAATCTATGTTTCTATTTTTTATAATTCCTATTGTATCTTTTGCCTCGTTTTACTGTTGTTTTGTTAGTTGTCACTGATTAATAGGCATGGGGAATTTTGCTTATCTAAGCGTTTGATTCCTTTCTCGTAAGCTAAATTTCTTTCATAACGAGCAACCCGAATAGCATTATTCTCAAAGTTCATATTCTGCAATTTGTTATGTTCGTGTTGACTTGATGTTCACCTCTGGTAAATCAATAAATGGTCATTGACCTTGGATTCTTATAAATTCTGATTATAGTTAGATAATCCGGAGGAAGCATACATTCAACTGTACAAGTAATTAGTCTTTATGAAATATTGACGAAATTTTAGAATCACCATAAAACCAACCGGATTGATAGGTATTCATTATAGTTATCATCTTCAAATCAGAAGGTTGTTCTTTTGATTTCAAGGTCACGAAAAATATCCTACTGTCATCAAAACGTTGATAAAACAAAAAGTAACATTTGTTTAGTATCTTCAAAGTTTGTTTGAAAGAAAATCTTTGCTCATCATACATACTTGATGTATTTTCAATGTTAAACATTTAGTACAGTTGTCAAACTACCGGAATTATATAAAGAATTTTTGTATTAATTTAAAATGTGATTGATTGATATTTTTACATAAATATGTAAAAAACATATTACGACACAATAAAAGTTGCCATGTTATGTACGGTTTGTATTGCTAACTTTTAAGTTTTCTTTGTAATGTTTGATGGAATGTTTTTTTTATCCTGTGCTTTTCGTACCATGTCATTTTCAAACTTTGATTACCCATTTAAATTGATAATTTTTAAAGTTTATATATTGCACTTTAGTTGTACAAAACTGTGGCGGAAGATTCTAAACTCGAAATACAATGTCATGGCACGAAACGAAAAACGATTAACAGATACACAACATAGTTACTACACACTAGCCCGACCAACAACCGTTGTCAACTCAGGTGTAATAGCAAAATTGGTGATCAAACTCAGAAGGTAGGGAAAATACAAAATCTGTATAGAAATTCGTTGCAGAAAAACTTAGAAATATAACTTATGTCTGAAAAAGTACACCAGTATTTTACCAATTACATTATTATTTTAAGGTGATGAATAGGTACCCATGTACTGTAAATTCAGAAATTATTGCGTGCATTTATTATTGCGATTTTGTCATTTAAGACTTAAATGCTATTTTAATTTTTACGATTTTGAGCAAAATGGTATAGTTAACATGGTAGAACCAGTCTATGAAAGTACATAAAAAATTCTGAATTGCATGACTTTTGTTAAACCGAGCCAGATGTTGGAAAACATACGGAAAAGAAGCCCTAGAACTATAAGTTATAATATGTTCAACAATAGGAATATTCATATAATAACACCAGTAACCAGCAATGGAAACATTTTAAACAAGTGAACATGTTGGATATCTGCAGTTATTCTCATCATGTTAACAATGTAATGACATTGTATCTTAGTTTATAACTCTCTGTATTATTGATATCAATGTAAACCCGTTTATTTAAGTGTCAATTGACAGTGAATTGAAAGGAGAACTCATCTTCATCAATTTATATGACAACATAACAATCATCAGCTATTGAATATAACGATTTCTGTTACAACGTTATCTAGCAGGGTATTAACAATTATACTTCAAAGAAGAAACTTATGTATATAAATAATCTCATCATAGATACCAGGACTAAAATTCACCACTTACACCAGACGCGCGTTTCGTCTACAAAAGACTCATCACAGTTTTGACAATATTTTTATACCACATCTTCATTTTTATATGATGAAAAATGGCCAATATTGATATGTCATTTTAAGCTCACCTGGTCCGAAGCGCCATCTGATCTTTTCTCATCACTGTGCGTCTGTCGTCCGTCGTCGTCGTCGTCGTCTGTTAACTTTTACAAAAATCTTCTCCTCTGAAACTACTGGACCAGATTTAACCAAATTTAGCCACAATCATCATTGGGGTATCTAGTTTTAAAATGTGTCCGGTGATCCGGCCAACCAACCAAGATGGCCGCCATAGCTAAAAATAGAACATAAAGGGTAAAATGTAGATTTTGGCTTATATGTCTGAAACCAAAGCATGGGTAAAATGTAGATTTTTGCTTATATGTCTGAAACCAAAGCATGGGTAAAATGTAGATTTTGGCTTAAATGTCTGAAACCAAAGCATTAAGAGCAATCTGACATGGGGAAAAATGGTTTATCAAGTCAAGACCTATCTACCCTGAAATATTCAAATGAATCGGAGAACCTGTTTTTGGGTTGCCGCCACTAATTTGGTAGTTTTAAGAAAATTTTGCAGTTTTTGGTTATTATTTTGAATATTATTATAGATAGAGATAAACTGTAAACATCATAATGTTCAGCAAAGTAAGATCTACAAATAAGTCAACATGGCCAAAATGGTCAGTTGACCCCTTAATGAGTTCTTGCCCTTTATAGTCAATTTTCAACAATTTTCATTAATTAAATAAATTATTGTAAAATTTTACAAAATTGCTTGATTAGGAAGAGAAAAACCGGGGAAGCAAACAAAAACTGAAGAATTCTCATAAACTCCGAAAGGATTGAAACTAGATGCGTCGACGGGACGAGAGTCTCTTGATATAGATGCATCACACACAGTGCGAAAGTCCGCTCCATCAGGATACAGGACACAATTGTTAAAATAACAGATTTAACACCTATATCGTCCATTTATTAGTTTAAACATATTTATTTATAGTGGATTGGGAAACAAGTTTTGCAACCTATGTTTATCCCTTTCCACTTTGCGCGTGCGAGTGCTGCCTTGTAGTGGCATTAGTCTTCTCTTTTTCGAAATCTACGAGGGTGTCTTTAACGTGCAAGAGATGTTGCTCTCTCTTAACACGGGTCAGCCATTTATCGTCCCTTCCGACGGACTATCATCGTTTCCTCAAGACCATACTCCCAAATGGTGCCAAGAAAGAGCCGAAAATTCAATCCCTGAAATTTTTATCCCGGAACGGGAATCGAACCAGGACCCTTTGTGTTAGAAGTCCAACCCACTAACCACTACATCACAGTTCTCGTCCATTTATTAAAGCGACGGAAGGCAAAACAACAACAAAAAAACTGTTAGATAGAACATTAAAGACGGCAGTAAGTTGTGTTCGATAATTTAACCAATTGGCGAGAAGAGGATGGGATTCTGGTTACTACAAGTGGAAAATTTGTTTAGTCGTGTGAGAAACAGAGATATCAAAATTGGATGTGTAAATACATGTATATGAATGGCTTTATTTCTGAAATGAAACAGAATAGGAAAGACAACGTTTTAAAACATTGTTATGCAATATTCCTAAAGAGTGAATTATAATTTCACATTAACATGATTAACATACCATCTTGCCAAATAACCATGTAATATTGTCCATTGGAGTTTAAGCGAGAATCAACTAACTAAACTAGTATTAAAACAATATGGGTTAATTCACAATCGTTTAGATCTGGGCATATCTTGTTAGTTTCTTATCCTTCCAAAATTTCGTTTGAAATCGTAGCTCCCAATAACAAATCATAAAAGTACAAGTGTGAAATCAGTCCGAACTGCTCTCATAATATTGCTAGCATGGAAAGATGATACAATGTGCCTATAAGATTATTATTTGAATTATACCATAGTCGCATAATGCAAAACCAACTGATTATTATTACCACTTCAAAGTCTATCAAAGAATCACTTGCTGATTATTTGTTCTTATCTGTAGTCTGTTTCGCTATGTTGTGATCTCGAGTATATCTTAAGACCAATATATACATTAGATGGTCGTTCCTGCAGTCAGGAACGGCCGATTGCTCTTCTAGTGATAATAAACGTCTGCATTAGCCATTGTATTCAACCGGAAGAGGATGGTTTCTGGGTAGTGCTTCGGACATCTCTAGATGGTCTGTCTGATGACCTGAAACTAACCCTCCAAATACTACAGCTATCCAAACTTTTGTACGAAAATTTGTAAACCCAGTGCATTTGTTCACATCTATCCTAAGTCAGGAACCAGATGTTTATTGGTTGTCGTTTGTTGATATGGTTTATAAGTGTTTCTCGTGTTTCGGTTTTATATTGATTAAATCATTGGTGTTCCTGTTTGAATGTTTTTACACTAATAATTGTTGGGCCCTTTATAGCTTGATAAAGCCAAGGTGTGAGCCAAGGTTCCATGTTGAAAACCGTACTTTGACCTATAATTGTGACTTGTATGGCGATTTGTCTCATGGACATTCATAAAACATCTTCTTATATTTAAATCAAGAATTTATTATGATTTTTGCACCAAACTGTAGATTAAACAACATAGTCATCCTGTTTTATGCGAGCGTCACTGATGAGTCTTGTGTAGACGAAATGCGAGTTTAGCTTACAATATTTCAAGTCTTGTGTCTTTGATGAGATTTTTAACGATATATTGAGAACGGTTGTAAGAGTTCAATAATGTGCATATGAAAAGGAAGATGTGGTATAATTGCCAATGAGACTACTCTCCACAAGAAACCAAATGACACAGAAATTAACAACTATATATAAATAAGGCTGTTTCTCGTTTGAATTTTTTTTACACAGTCATTTCGGGGCCGCTTTTTCGCTGACTATGCGGTATGGGCTTTGCTCATTGTTGTGACCTATAGTTGTTAATTGTCGCGTCATTTTGGTCTCTTGTGGAGAGTTGTCTCATTTAAACTATACCACTTCTTATTTTTTATATAGGTAACCGTATGGCCTTCTACATTAGCAAAGCCCAGACCGCATAGTCTACGAAAAGACAACTGTAAAAAAAAACATTCAAACGAGAAAACTAACGGCCTAATGTATGTACTGAATTGAGCGAAAAACAAATATGTAACACATCAACGAAAGATCATTTTCCAGAATGTAAATGTACTTATGTCTAAAACAAATCATATATACAGTAGTTTCTGTAACCAGAAATATACTTTTTGAGAAAGCACATTGTAAATTGCTTGTTAGGTAATTTAAAATCCAATTTTCTGGATTGGTTAACCTAAACTGGGTCAGCTTTCATATATAAACAGTCCAAACCCTTTATTATTAAACACATTATCTTTCTGAATACTATCATAGTAAATTCTAAACAAATATAACAAGATTAGAAGGGTACTTTTTATTTTGACAAATAATTGTCTAATTCCACCGAGTTTTTTTTTTTGTATCCATCTTGACCTAAAAAAATTGTGTTGTAATCTGGTATCAAAATGAGTTTCTGCTTAACTGTACATTTTTTGTGTATATTGCAGCTGTGCTATTTACGAAGTCAAATTGCTTTGGTCATAAAACTATTTCTGACAGTAATCGCCTTATTTAAGAAATTGACAATGCGTTTTTGATCGAATTTATATGAATTAAGTTTTTAACACCTTGATTGACAAATATAAATGTTGACAGATAAAGCTGCTCTATTATGCATTGTACTTCATTTCAGACATTTTACATTTGCGGGGTGGGGGGTGGGGTTAGATACGAAATGAACAAAATTTAACGAGTAAGTTTCCTTTATTTAAAGATGTTTTTATAATTTAAGAAAGAAGTTATAAGCTTTATATAAATAAAGAAAACAGTAGTATACCGCTGTTTAAAACTCCTAATCGAAAGAAAAACCAATCCGGGTTACAAACTAAAACTGAAGGAAACTCATTAAATATAAGAGAACAACGACACAACATTAAAATGTAGCACACATAGAAACGATCTATGCATCTCGTTACACACAGTTACACAGAAACGAACTACGCATCTCGTTACAAGAAAATGTGAAGAAGTTTTGTTCTAACGTCAACAAAGATTCGTTACTCGGTGGGATTTTATTAATGATTAATTTTTCACAACAATTTTTATTCTCTTGTATTTTCCATGTTTTTATCCTTGAATCACTTGATTTATGTTTGAAATAATCTAATTCTTCTAACAAACCGTTAACAAAATGTGTGATATGGAAAATATATGTGTCTATATTATTCCCAAGACAATGCGTCGACTAAATATAGGCAATAATATCAATGGAATATACGAATAAGTTGTGTTGTTTAAAATCTAAAAAGAAACAAAACATGGTGTGCACACATCGTTGTAAATATAATTCAATTTTATGCGACTGTAATACAAATGAGATGTTTAGCTAGCTATAAAACCAGGTTTAATCCACTGTTTTCTACACAAAACAATGACAGCTGTGTTACAATTCATTAATGTGTTACGCTTTCGATTCTGCCATTTTATAACGGACTTAACGTTTGAAATTTCCACGGAGTTGGATATTTTTGTTATTTTCTTTTCAATCCGTTTTGTACGTTTTTTCAACCCTTTGGTAAGGTTACATCCCTCTTTAAAAAAATAAGAATGCATTATTATTCAATCTTTTTTTATCGTCTACTTCAGTGCTTTGCTTTAATATCGCTAACTGTATGTTAAACAACGACAATCAATTATTCTTTGGTGACCTTGGTGCTTTTAACTATAATAAACCATGAATATAAATATATATGTAGGACTCGGAGGTGCGATGGGGACGCTGAAGTGCGATGGTCACGCTGAAGTGCGATGGTCCACGCCGAAGTACGATGGTCCTTTCGCTGAGGTGCGATGGTTTGGTCTGACGTTAGCATATTGTGACGTTTAGCCTTAGTAAAATATAACATAGATTCGCAGGAAGGACGATAGATTCACGATAGGGTTGTGTAGATGAAGGTTTCATGTTAACAAAGGAAACGAAGGGGAAAAGAAAGTAACGAACTATTCAAGTTCCGAAGAGTTTTGAGCATTATAAGTTGAGGTTACAAACTAGTCGTGCAACAAATCATTGAGAGCAAAGCAGCTGATGGATGAACTTGGTCTGCATATCGGAAAACCAGTGTTAGGAATTATGCCACAAACCAAAAACAAATAAATAAAGCATATTGATCTAAATATTAATTTGGATTTACCTTTAAGTAAAAGTCTCGTGATTCTATGTCGACAATTTAATAGAAAAAAAATGTACTATTGTACTAGTAATGTTTTTGCTATATCAAGTTGCTATAATGATGAATCCTGATTTGTAAGAACACTGTCATTCTAGTCTTTTTTTTATAGTGGTTGCAGTGTTGATGTTTTACAACATGTTAGGCCAAAATTGACCTACAATGTAACTGATCCCTACATGTACTTCCCAATTTGTCATCACCTATTTTTTTCGTGGAATAATCGACAAGGATCGCTATTTGTCATACATAAATGTACGAAGTGTTTTTTTACTCCGTGAGCAATCGGGTATATATAAATGGATGAATAATTGTTGTGAGCAATTTCTAAGTTTTGTCGTAATATATAATAAAATGAGATGGACCCTTCTAGGTACTATTATATAGACCTACACGCTGTATCTTTTTTTTTTTCGTCTTGAACGGCATATTATTTTACTCTCAACTACTGCGTGCTAATCGGAGAATTAGCATATTTTAAAATTAGATTAAAAAAATCAAAATTTAAAGCCTTAAGTTTTGTTTGACATAAACAGAAAATTAAAATCTTCCTAATTCGAGGCTAAGGGCTATACATTTTCTCAAATCGTTATGATATTATTTCATTTAACCAGCTTGTATATACATTTTGCTTTTTTTCCAATGTCACAGGAAGACCATCGTACTTCAGCGTAACCATCATCGCACTTCGGCGTATAGTTATCAACAAGTTAACGTCACAATGTCACCATCGCACTTCAGCGTATTGACCAACGTACTTCAGCGTAGACCATCGCACTTCAGCGTGACCATCGCGGTTCGGAGTACCATCGCGGTTCCGAGTCCTACATATATAAATATAATTTAATTTTGCATGTAACGCGTCTTCTGATTGGCTGACGTTATTTTGTTATGAGCCCATAGACATAATTAAATCATGTGACCGTGACGTCATCAACGTTTTTTCATCGTTTTCTACGGTTTAAATTGGAATTTAGAATTAAATCATAAGAAATGACTGTAATATTTCTTCTGTCTATTCGAAATAACATAAAAAATGTGGTGCACACTGTTAATAACCCGCTACGCGCGTTATTCAGTGTGCACCAAATTTTTTATGTTATTTCTTCATAGACAGAAAAAAATATTACAGTCATTCCTTAAAAATAGTCACAAAAATAGACAAAATAAAAGCTTCAACATGAAGTAGTTATGATATGTTTAAGTAGCTGATCTCAATATGTTCAAGGCTATTGATTTTTTTTATATATTAGAATAATTTAACAACAACCTCAAGAGAGTATAATCAATTATGCTCTGTGAAAACGTACAAAGGTTGTTACGTAAAATTGAATTCAGTTAATGAATCATTTATGTTTAATGCCAGATTGGTTAGTTAAAGGGATGGAAAATTAGTCGATGATATAAACAAGGTATAACAGTTTTTGATTTTTTTTTAAACCTACATTCGACAGAAATTTCAACATCATTTGTCTTGCTTTTTTTTAATTTGTCCATTCGGAATCATCTTTCTTTTCACTAAAATTAATGGTAATAGAAATAGGATTTGAAATATCAGATAGAATATGAAATTAAAGGATACAGTTTAGAAGAGAAAGGACAAGCGCAACAAAATATATAAAGTCGCAGAATTTATTGATTTAAAATTATTCTTTTTTTATTCACCTTCATATATAATATGTAGTAAATCATAAATAGTTAAGAAAAGTTAAACGAATGAACACAAATGGAATTTGTAAATTAAAATCTCTTTCTTTTTTGTCTGACAGTGTATAATTCAAATGGTAGTAACTTTGATTTCAGACCAGTAACACTGTACCTTCATGATAGAATGTTGAAATATTGATAAAAATTGCATTGATAAGATTGAAAAATATATTTCATTTGAAAGATAAGAATCGGTTTCTTTTAAATAGATGTTTAATTGGTTCTAGTTTTAGGCTTATGGTTTATGTCTTCAAACATGTCTCATTCATCGTTTGATTGAGTTTTTTAAAGTCAATTTAGCGTTTGAATATTCAAGTCAATAAGCTTCGAAAAATTCACACAACAGTTGATACCGCTTTATGTAAATACATGCGTTGTTATTCGGTATCCTTTCCTCTGCTTGGGAACTGAACGATCCTGGTCCATATATTGGCAAATTTACCTGAACATATCGGAAAATAGGTATTTAGTCGGATCTTAGTACGTACTTGTGATTTGTTTAAAACCGGTTTTGATAAAAATAAGCAAAGAAATGTCGAAATGTTAATTCAGGACTCAATTAAATCCGTATTTCGGTCAGATGGTGCAAGCATACGATTTTTATTGCGTCTTACACTTTGAGAAGCGAAAAATCTTTAACTACTTGATTCAAATATTGTGTAAAACGTTAATTTTGAGCTATATAGTCAAGTGGCTCGAGCATTTTTCTGAGGAAATTTTAAAAAATTGCAAAGAAATATTTTTACAGTGGGTTACCTTTCATTAGTCTTCACTATCTATAGATTAACAAATTTTGGTTATATTTATAATTAGAATCATCATTGAAGGTGGAACACGAATGCACAGTTAATTAATTATATTGATGTGCCATTTGTATGCAAGAGTGACATTCCGTTGTATTATGTGCCAATTCGAAAAAGTTATGCGAGTATTGTCTCCCCTTAACAGGTTCATTTTTTTATAATTAAGTTTAGGTTTCTGATATAAATTTGAATAATTACAAAATGTATCAATTCAATATATTTCATTTTTTGTTATTGGTGTATCAAAAACATTGATGTACGAATATAATTTCATAAATTTGAAACGTTTAAAATGATCACATACCAATGTAAAGAACCGTTCATCATTTTTAAAAAAGACTATGAATGAAAATCGAATTATTTATCTTTCCTTGATGAAAGACTAGATTGGGAAATGAACCAGAGTTATCTAGTGGTAATCACAAAGAGGGAATAACAAGCAAATTTTAATTGTAGCTGATTCAACGTTAAAACACTTTGCCACAATAAACGAATGTTACTTTATACAAATATAAGGACTTTGTTAGCTAAATCTACAAATTTTATTAAATATTATGATTTTTTATTGCAATAGATTAATATGCTACGATGATATATATTTTGTGTCCCCTTAAGATCTCTCAGACGAAGCCAGTATTTCATATTTTATTTTAATAAAGAAGGTCTTTGTTGACTTTAAACTGTTAAATATTTATAAAGTAAGCGCCAACTGAAACCCACCTCCACTACGGGATTTTCTCGCTGTTTTGAAGATTCATTTGTGGTCTTCTGCTGGTTTCTGCTCTTTGGTCGGGTTGTTGTTTATTTGCCTCATTCCAAATGTTCATTTTCAATTGTATTGCCGATTGACCTGCTTGCATTTCACTTCATGGTATATTGTATGATGTTTATATAATAAATATTTTTAACTGTTAAGGTTATTTTGATAACACTCATTGACTATGTGTCTTATTTCATTACACTTTCCATGAGTTAATATATTGATATGACTACAAACCAATTTATCCATAATATGATATAGAACTTGATAGGAGATCTCATCTTCACCAATTCATTTGACAACCTAACAATGATCAACAATTAAATAATAGGATTTTTGTTACGATGTAACCTAGCAATATACTAAATTGATATCTATAATATAAAGATAAAACGTAGTATTGTCATATGAAAATAGATTAATGACTGTTTGTTCTTTTCCATGAAAGTTTCATAGTTAGTATAAAAAAAATCGACACATTTTTGGTGAAATCAAAAGAGGCGTTTTGATCCTGCTGTTGTAACAACCCAGTGCTTAAGACCTTTGGTTGATCTTCAATATACAGATCAATAAGACCACTTATATATTTAGCTTTTATGCCATTCGCCTTTGTCCAATTTACTTTAAATAAATTTAATATCGTTGTTTGGCATTATAGCGATTAATATTTAACTACTAGATGCCCAAGAGAACTGTTTTATTACATGTGTTATTTTTATGACATTTATAATGTAAATCTGTAGTTAAAGCATTTCCATGGTCATTGTTTGAATCAAAGAGATAACAGACAATAGGTGTCCGGAAGCATTGCAATACTTAAACTCTTACATAAACATTTAAGCCTTTCTTTATAGAGAAATAAGTTAAATAAATAAAAACATAAATGTAGGCATATTCGATTTAAATTGATTCATTAAAACAAAAAAAATATATTAACTTATTGCATTACTACCATTATTTTCTTAAAAATTTAAACAATGTACGTCTTGTTTTTAAAACATTGTTTTGTATATACATAACGTCGTTGATTTTCCGGTTTGAATTGTTTCACAGCAATCCTTTTAGGAATCATTATAGCTTGCCGTTCGGTATGATCCAAGACACCGTGTTAATGGCCTGCTTTGCCCTACAATTGTTTTCTTTAGAACGTTGTGACAATGGCACTCATACCACACCTTCTTATTTCTATATACAATAAGACAAGGTCTGGAAAAGTGTAACCTCAAAATATTTGACTAAAAGAATTTGTTAATAAAGAATATTTCTACGTATTAAAAAGGACTATACAAGAATTACTTGGTCACTTGTTTTCGGACAATATATCGAAATTGTTTTCTCTCAATGTATTCAATTTGGCTGGTATTATTTTTTTTAAATTTGAAGACCACTAATGTATCTTTTGTCGACAAAATACGCACACTTTGTCATTAACCACACGCTCGATACGACGAACTCAAAAAAGTAAAACGTGTCGTGAATTAGAAATAAATCTAGGAAAATGGGACTATTTTTATTGATAAAGGTTACCTTTTTAGCAAGTTTGATTATACTGCACTTTTGATAACAAAATTTAGTGTTTCATGAACTATGAAGCGCTTTATTATATTAAATAAAAAGGTTAAATATGGTAAAAAGATTTAAAAAACAAATTAAATTAAAAAAAATACCGAACTCCGAGGAAAATTCAAAACGGAAAGTACATAATCAAATGGTAAAATCAAAAGATAAAGACAGTAAACGAATGGATAACAACTGTCATAGTTTTGAATCAAAAATAATACCTTGATGACAGAAGAAATATTCCTTTAAATTTAAACAATACAGTATGCTGTGCCATAAATTTCCAAATGAAAGGTATTACTTTTTTGTGACTTAGTGTATTACGTGTTGACGTTTATCGTTTGCAGGTTGTTTTATGTTTGATGAGGTATGAGAAGGAATTTTGTATGTTTAAATCGTGAGTAAACATGCATAAATACGTTTAAAAATAAACAAATTCAAAATTAATGATTTGTGGTGTGCAGGATATTCAAAAATATCTAACGATGATGTTAATAATTTAGTAGACGTTAACATTTAATCACGATTGGCTAATTTTCAAAGTGTACCTATTCAGAGGCCATACAACCATTTATGATAACATTACTTCAAATAGACTGAATTCAATACCATGAATTTGGTCGAAAGTCCGCAAACACATACTTCTACAATACATAATATCATTACTGCAACTTTGACTTAATTGACGTACAGGAAGTCTGTTGTTTCTTTATATTTACGTTTTTCGTTTGTGTCAATATTCACGGAATAGATGTTAGTACACACTTGTGTTTAGTGGCCAGCTGAAGCCCGCCTCCAGCGCGGGATTTTCTCGCTGTTGTGAAGATCCATTTGTGACCTTGTGCTGGTTTCTTCTCTTTGGTCGGGTTGTTGTTTCTTTGACTCATTCCCCATGTTCATTTTCAATTGTATTTCCGATTGGCTCGCTTGCATTTTTCTTCATGGCATTTTGTATGATGTTTATATAATAATTATTTTAAACTTTGAGTGTAATTTTGATAACAATCATTGACTATGTGACTTATGTCATTACACTTTCCACTAGTTAATACACTGATATGACTACAAACCAATTTATTTAACCATAATATGAAAGAACTTGATCAGAGATCTCATCTTCATCAATTCAACTGACAACATAACAATGATCAGCTATTAAATTATAGGATCTCTGTTACGATGTAACCTAGCAGTATACTAAATTGATATCTATAATAAAAAGATATAAACGTAGTATTGCCATATCAAAAGACATTAATGAATGTTTGATCTATTTTTATGATTGTTTCATGGTGAGTCTAAAACAATCGTGGTTTTTTATGAAAAAAAGTCGTTTTGATCCTGCTTTTGTAACAACCCAGTGCTTTAGACCTTTGGGTGATCTTCGACATTTGGGTCAATAAAACCACTTATTTTTCCCTTGTTTGGCATTCGTTTTTGTCTAATTTACTTTAAATAAATTTGATATGGTTGTTTGGCATTATAGCGATTAATACTTAATTACTAGATGCCCAAGAGAAATGTTTTATTACATGTGTTATTTTTATGACATTAACAATGTCAATCTTTAGTTAAAGCATTTCCAGGGTCATTCTTTGAATCAAAGAGATAACGGACAATAGGTGTCCGGAAGCATGGCAATACTTAAACTCTTACATTAACATTTCAGCCTTTTTTTATAGAGAAATAAGTTAAATAAAATTATAAATGTAGGCATGTTCGATTTATATTGATTAATTAAAACAAACAAAGAAGATATTTACTCATACTATTATTATTTTCTTTAAAATTTAAACAATGTACATCTTGTTTTTAAAACATTGTCGGTCGAGTTTTCGATTCTCGTTTCTCGTTTTTTATATACATAAGATCGTTGATTTTCCGGTTTGAATTGTTTCACAGTAATCCTATTAGGAATCATTATAGCTTGCCGTTCGGTATGATCCAAGGCACCGTTTTGAAGGCCGTGCTTTGCCCTACAATTGTTTTCTTTAGAACGTTGTGACATTGGCACTCATATCACACCTTCTTATTTCTATATACAATAAGACAAGATCTGGAAAAGTGTTACCCCAAAATATTTGACTAAAAGAATTTGTTAATAAAGACTATTTCTACGTATTAAAAAGGACTATATAAGAATCACTTTGTCACTTGTTTTCGGACAATATATCGAAATTATTTTTATCTCAATGCATTCTTTTTGACTGATAATATTTTTTTTCAAATTCGAGCACCACTAATGGATCTTTTGTCGACAAAATACGCATCTGGCTCACTCAAAACCTGATCCAACAAATAAGTGGCAGATCGCCAGAAATGTTAACAAGGTGTGAATTCTTTTGTCAGGTGATGCATGTTTGGCAAGAGACCCTTACGCTGTCGACATTACATGTCACGCTCCCATCTTTATTATCGATTCAAGAAATTGAACATCGGTAAACAACTGTTACCTAAATACATCAAATTATTAACCTGCATGGTATCTCAATAGTTTTATATCCTATTCATATTGTGATCCTAAAAATAGTTCCAATTTATTTCAAAAGCAAATCCATTTTTATTCATGAATAGTTAAACACTCTTTGCCATTAACAGCACGCTCGATCTGATGAAATTAAAAAAAAGTAATTCGTGAAACAGACATAAATGTAACAAAATGCGACTGTTTTGATTGATAGATGTGACCATTTTGGCAGGTTTGATTGTACACACAATGTACTGCACTTCAGTGTTTCATGAAATATCAAGCGCCTCATAATGTAGAATAAATAGGTTGAATATGTACCCTAATCAAATGGTAAAATGAAAAGCTTAAACACAGTAAACGAATGGATAACAACTGTCATAGTCCTCACATAGTATCTTGATGACAAAGACATATTAAGGGCAATTCTTTAAGATTTAACAATAAAGATAACAGTATGCTTTAAATTTTCAAATGAAAGGCATTACTTATTAATGACTTATATATTGCCGTTTATCGTTTGCAGGTTGTTTATATTTGATATTTTATGAGAGAAGAAATTTTGTGTTTTAAATCGTGAGTAAACATGCATAAATTAATTCAAAAACAAATTAATTCCAAATAAAAAAATTGTGGTGTGCAGGATATTTAAAAGAATCTAACGATAATGTTGATAATTTAGTAGAAGTCAACGTTTAATCACGATTGGCTTATTTTTAAAGTGTACCTACTCAGAGGCCACATACACACTTCTAAACAACATACAATCATTGAGAGGTTCACAACAAAAAGAAACAAATGGGACTCCTATTGCAAATGTTCTCCATTAGTGTACTACAGTACAAATGGAACTTAGCAAATCAAAGAATGTTTAATTATTCATTGTTAAATTCATTTCTTGACAGTTAAATCTAAAACTATCAATAAATGATGGAATATAACTTTACTAAAAAGTCCTAAAACTCAAAGAAATTCTAAATACGAAGTAACGGTTATAATATTAAATCAAAACTTTTAATATCTAAATAACCACTGTCGAAGATACATAAGTACCATTCCATGATTAAAACTGCTAACCATTTAACCTCTGAAATAACAGAGAACACCTTCATTTCTTTTGTTTTCGTGTTCTATATTTAAAGTTGAACGAAAATTCTAAATAATGTTAGATATTATACAACGATTTTGACCTTTACAAGGTTCAAAATGTAGAACAGATCTCAAAAACAGATAGGAAACATTATGTCCTTATGTTTTGGATTTTTTTTTTAATAATATTTTTCAAGAGATCTGAACCTCATCAATGTGAAAGCCAAGAATGTTTTAAACACGAATTATATAGGAGCTGCGTGTCTGAATTGAAAGTGACATACAAGATAAGACAAATTCAAAAAAATCAACTTTGCCTGAGGGAGTTCAAACCACGATAAGACAAATCCACTTTAGATAAAAATTACCTGGGGTTGGGGTTGGGGGTTGGGGGTAGGAACTCAGATAAGACAAATACACATAAGGTCAACCTTGCCTAAGTGATTTGGAACCAAAATAAGACAAATCCACCTAAGATCAAATTTGTCCGATTGAGTTGAAACTAAGATAAGAAAAATCCACCTTAAGTCATCGATGCCTAATGGAGTTTGAACCCAAATAAGACAAATCATCCTTAGATCATCTTTGCTTGAGGGAGTTGGAACCAGATAAGACAAACCCACCTAGAATGAAAATAATGAATATTAATTTTCGGTGTAGTGTTTTGTTGACTTCTTCGTCTTTTCGTGTTTGGCCGTAGCTTGGTGCAAGTTCCTCACCCACTTCTCTCTCCTCGTTGTCTTTTTAAGATCTGACATTCCCTCCTTAACATTTGTCTACTACCTATACTTCAGCCTGGTTTTGTAAATATACGCTTACACTTACAATGAATTGCAATTTAATCAGTAAAGATAATTGTAGACTGCTTTTTCTCCCCTTTATTTTTGGTGATATATTCGTACATTTGTATCACTTTTCTTGTAATAATAAATCTGAATAATTATTAAGGTTTTAGGAAAAGTTAAAAGATCTTGATGCATCTTTTGATCTATTCTGAGTACTGAATAAATAAAAATATTTGTAGAATATTTCGTCCTGAACATGTATAAAATATTTGCCACTAGACATTAAACAACCAATAATCAGTCAATTTAAAGTTATTAATGGATATAGACAAATAAACTTATCATTAACTTGTCGTGACAATTTTTTAAAAGGGATTAATAAAGTTAATAAGTACCCTTAAGATCAATATGTAGATACGAAAAGTGATTAGTTTTGACTCAAGGTCTTGTAAAAGTTAAGGTCATAACATGTTATTACAGTCCGATATGCGGTTTAAATAGAACAAAAGAATTCGACCTCTTGTGTTTAGAAGGTAGAAAAGTGTAACGAACTTTGTATACGGTTGTCAAGATGTCACAAACGTTACTTTCCGTAAAGTCATTATAAACATTTGCATTCACGTTGTTTAATTTTCATATTGTACAATTGTTCACAATGCAACTTGCAAGCAATCGTTTTTAAAACGACCATAAGTCAAGCTGTTACGTCATTTAGGGGGTCTCCTTATAAACTGCTACTTTTTTTTGCTCGACATAGAAAAAATCTGGAGAAAATTAAAAAAATTGAAAAATGAATTGTCAATCGTTTAAGACCATTCCCAAAGTGGCACGCCTAAATTTGACATTTGGACGCAACTTCAAAGTTGGATGTTATATGACGGGGTTTTGTTAATTAATTTACGCATCGAACACACCCGTCCTCTATATGTAACATTACATGACTTTTAAGCGATTAAAACTATTTTTAAAAAATAATATTTGCATGCTTGACATGTTTTTTTCTTAAACAATTACAATTACACCGACAGTCATAATTTTTGTATTATTTAAAAAAGTTTTGTTGCACATTTTGTTACACCTTAGTTATACAGTAACCCGGATTGGTTGACCATTGTGAAGTTGAGTTTTTTGGGTAGCATAGATTTATATCGTTGTATTCCTTTTGTTTGTGTTAACCAATTGTCGTTCGGAATTATTTTTTATACATCATTTATTGATCTTACAATTCTTGTAATGTAGTTTGCGTCTTATTTCTTGAGTGTCATATTTTGGCTATGTTCGTGTTCGATCATACAGTATAATAAGTCGGTAGTTGCCCGCGAATGGATTTTTTTTTAATTTCTTGTCACCGTGACTCTTTGCGTCTTATTTGCTGATTGCAGTTGGTTTTTTGTTTTGTGTCATGTGGAGATATGGTGTTATTTTGTTTTTCTTTTGATATGTTTGCATCTTAAATTGGGATTGCACTGAGTTATTTCATGATTTCTTTTGTGCTATATTTTCGATACATTTTTAGTCTATCTTATAGCATCTTACAATTGTCCGACGACATAATGTGATACTTTTTTTGTTCGCCAATATTATTCATACGTTTCATACGTTTTGAATTTACTATTTATATCTTATTTTTTTCTTAGTAATAGTTTATCTACAGTCGAAAATTTGCTAGACATTAAGAGTCTTAACTTATTTAACAGTTTAACATTAGACTCAATTTTATTGTAGTAATTTTCTTGAATAACAGTCCCACTGTTAGTTGTATGTTAGTTCTTCACAACTCAGAAACAGATTCAAGGATATCAAAGTTCCCTTATATGATTTTTTACCGTATATGGTAGCTCACTCTATTTGTCTCATTCATGCTCACTATTACAAGTCACAGAGTCGGATTTAGGGGGCCCTTTTTCAGAAAAAATTTGGTTGGTTATATAGGGAATCACTGAAGCGTGACGGAATCGCCCCCCCCCCCCTTTAGGCAGTCAGTGGGCCCCCTCTTATGAAAATTTTATTTGATCCGCCACTGAGTCAAGTACTATAGTATACACCGGTGTCTTCATATTTCATGTACAACACATGCGTATATATATTACTTGAGTGTGAAACTTGCAACAATACTCTACCAAAGCAAGCCAGGAAACAATCCATCAACAAGGAAGTAAGTTAATCCTTGAACTTCAAAGGGGTTATGGTTTTCTTGTTTGAGCGCGAACATTTATTGTCCGCCTCCATCAATCAATTTTTTTTCTTTCAAAACTTAACACTATAAAGTTTTAGAAGATCAGAATTCATAATATTTAGACGATATTTTTTTAATGAATCTTACCCCTCACTCTTTTTCACAATTTGAAGTTAAATTTTCGTTCCCGTATGTAAATAACTAGCACAAAGACTTTCATTATTTTTTATTTTTTTATTCATTTGAAGACTTACATCGCACTGTTAAAACCAATATTCAGTGATCGATCCAGAATTTTACATTAGGAGGGGGTGGGCGCTGACTGAGCTTAGGAGAGCTCGCTCCAGTCCTGCTTCAGTGAATCCCGTTTGTTTAAGCTAACAATTTTTTCCGACTAAAGCCCCAGCTCGAATCTGCCTATATGCTTGAAAACGTTGTTCTTATACATACTTACCTCCATGTCATTGTCTCAAGTCTACAGTCTCTGCACCGAACACTTACAATCGGCCAAGCCGTTGATAAGACGGTGCTTAAAAGAGCAGGGGCTTGGGTTAAAATTGTACTTACTAGACAGTCTTTGATAATCTGTTACAGTTTTGTGCAAGAGTTAGTCCTTTGTTTTTTTTAATAATAACACAGAACTATTATGATGTTATGGAAAATATCGAGTTTGCTCGATATTGACAAATCAAAAACTCAAGTCACATGGTAATGTTTGGGATGCTTAAACCTTTGACATATTCTGTAAGTTGAAAAATGAATATACTAAAGACCTTTTTGGGATGTTAACATTTACGGTTGACTGGCATATTTTATGTAGAATGTACAACCTGGTTCATTTTAAAAAAATGATGATTCTAAAAAATAACGAAAATTAAGCATATATATGCTCTTTTAACTGTTCTTGGACAGGGCTCCAATTTAAAAAAAAAGTTCTTTGAAGAAGAAGAAAGGGAAACCAATGGCACTGATATATCAACTCAGAAATTATATAAATTATTAGTATTACCATCAGTATTGCAAGGCTATATAAAGGATGCATTTACATCTCTTCTGTTATGGATACGTTTGACAAATTCTGTATATACAAAAACAAGTTCCTTTTGTGGCATAACTTTATTCATATAGATTATTTCTCCTACATATCTTTATATATTGCTTTCTTTAGTTCAAATTGGAATCTCAGATAAGCATCTGGTACTTTAAAACCTCTCCTCTCTGTTCCATGTCTCTGGTCGACATGTGTACTTCAGAATAATTCCTGGCTGTCAGATGTATAGCAGAACTTTCACATAACTTCTTGATAAAACTGCTGTCTTACTCCCTTTTCAACACTGCAAACAAAAAATCGAACAGGCAATTAAAGAGGGGGTTGCAACCACATGTTCCCCGTACAAACGGATCGGAACTAAGAGCTCTTTCCCGGATCTGGCACTGGATTTATACATCAGATGCGTCACAAAATATAAACATGTTATTAAATATACTAGAATATGAAATAAAGAAAAATAGAAATAGAAAATGTTGAATTATCATTTATGTCTACGAAACCACAAGATCCTACTTAATTGGCCATGTTTTCAAATCATATCAAATGTTTTCATTGGTCTTCACTTGTTAGAAAAATGTACTGAAGTTATTGTTAGCTAAATTATCAATGTTAGGTTATTGCATATTCTTCAGAGCTGTATCTTGAACTAATGATGAATTGAAAAAGAGGCATGGGATGGGTATACGTACTTAACATTTGTCTGTATTTTCAACATGTGTAACAAACATGTGAGAAACTTTAGTTTTAGAATACGAAATATTTCTCATTCTGTAAACAGATATTAGTTTTCTCGTTTTAATTGTTTTACATTGTCTTATCGTGGCCTTTTATAGCTGACTATGCGGTATGGGCTTTGCTCATTGTTGAAGGCCGTACGGTGACCTAGAGTTGTTAATGTCTGTGTCATTTTGGTATCTTGTTGACAGTTGTCTCATTGGCATACCAAATCTTCTTTTTTTTATATTGTAGGATTGTTAAGGTATTTTGGTGTTTTTACCCCCAAACCTTTTTTGTAATATACACCACAAAAAACATTTAGTTAGGATAAAGAACTAATAATCAATAGTCCAATAATGTCAGGCTTGAGAGTTTCATTTCATTTACATTCAACATGTTTATCAGATTTATTTTTACTATCAATGTTGAACCATTAATTTTTATCGGATTTTTTTTTTAACTACCAATGTTGAACCGTTCAACATTGAAAGTAAACAAAAATTAGATAAACAATGTTGAATGTAAATGATATGAACCTCCGGTCTTATATTAAAGGACAATATATAAGACTTCTGAGGTTCATATCATTTACATTCAACGGTTTTATCGGATTTTTTTTTTACTATGAACCGTTTAACATCAATAGTAAAAAAAAATCCGATATAAAAACGTTGAATATAAGTGATATGAACCTCCGAAGTCTTATGTAATAGTACTACGGCAAATAGAATAATTGAAATTCAGTTAATTGAGTGTGGGAGGCTATTTTAATCCACTTTATGAGTGTATTATATAATGTTACAATGTAACAAACCTATCAAACACACCGTGAAAAATAACATTATCTCCCCTGGAAATGCTTAACAACAAGACACAAAAAACTGCTACCTTTTTTTGCTCTATATCACATAATTATGAAAACACATTACAAAGATAGGGAATACTGTGCTTGTGTACACGTTTGAATGTGTAGGTGGCACACTCAGAACGATCGTATCTAGATTTTTTTTTTTAAATTCGTCCCGGCCTTTCCGGGTTCACGTAGCAACACGTTTCTTTTCTTCCCAGCTATTCCTGATTATGAATTAATCCAAAACATGCATTTACCCCAATGCAACAACTATTAAACAACTCACCTATACCAATGGTGATCGTCTAATTCCTAGCTGATTCCTTTAATCGTACCTTTCTTGACGACACCCATCGATGTAGCGTCTACCATTGGAGGTAGCGAAATTACATGATTTGACAGGAGAGCGAAATAAACAAGGGGAGCAATTTTATCGAACCGCATTCCGGACTGATTACATAATTGTGATTTAAATAACCAGCGAAGTGTTGATATCTTATTTTCACCTCACCCTTTTTCAATATCATTTGGACAATTACCAATTGGTTTAATTTCAAATTGAAAATTAACTTTCAGCGTCTACAATATCAACAATATAGGTTGAGGTTCATTTTCTAATGATATATTATTGCATATAGTTGAACTTATAATTACTGTCGGATAGTGGGACACCCGATTTATCCTGTTATAATATTCCGCTCACAATGATCACTCCGGATTTAAAATTACGTGAGCAACACGATGGGACCTACATGTGAAGCAGGATCTTCTTATCCTTTCGGACCACCTGAGATCTCCCCAAGTATTTGATAGGGTTTGTGTGGCTCAGTTTGAAATTTGTGTAATATTGTTTGTCTGTTGGTATTTTTTTCTTCATTAAGCCATGGCGTTGTCAGATTTTTTTTATTTATGAGTTTTAATGTCCCTCTGTTATAATCTGATTCTCATTTAAGGAAGAAACATTTAGATATGGTCAGGCTTGGATTTTTCGAGTAAGTGTCTTATTTTTTGTTTATAATTCATGTAAGATTATTTAATCTAAAGTTGAACATCGCTGTTCAAATGCTTGATACACCTTAACCTTTTTTTTTATCGATTATTTTCTTTCTTAGTCCATTTTATTATGAGAATCATCAAAGTTGGTGGATGACGAATATTGAATTTCGAACACCAATAGTGAACAGGTTCGGGAAAGGCTTAAACTATGGTAGAATGTCGGACGTGTGAGAATAATTTTATTCAACCAAGAAAATTTTGCCTTTGTTAATTGTGACATAAAAAAAGAATACAATATCAAGTAAAGATAACGTCATCTGTTTCTAGCAAAAACGTTGTTGTTTTTTAACCGAGCGTCACTAGTGAGTCTTTTGTAGATAAATGAGCGACTGGCTTACAAAGCAATATGCCTGGTATCTTTGATGAGTTTTGATTTGGAACTGTTGTGTTTGATTGAAACCGTCAATCTTACCGCGAGAATCAGTGAATATAAATACTTTGTAGCAAAAAGTAAAATCACCAAAATACTGCACTCCGAGGAAAATTCAAAATTGAAAGTCCCTAATCAAATAGTAAAATTAAAAGCTCAAACACATCAAACGAATGTATAACAACTTGTATTCAGATAATGAACTTTCAATTTGGTTTAAATGCAGAGTTGGCATACTATTGAATCTGTCAAACATATATTTTAAGTTCATTCGGTCAGTATTATCTCGTTCTGTAAACAGGGATTATCTTCAAATGTAAAAATAAGAATGATACGCTTGTTGGTTAAATGCATGTTAATCTTAAAGTATATAGTACATCAGTATATCATGTATTTGATTGTTTGAGTTTGCTGACTTAAAGACAAGGTGAAGATATTGTATGTCTTTTCACAAACACAACAACGTTTCTATCACATTGGTTCTCAAAATTGATCGATATGGATAAAGGCAACAGTAGTATACCGCTGTTCAAAACTCGTAAATCGATGGACAAAATCGGGGTTTCAAACTAAAACTGAGGGAAACGCATTAAATATAAGAATAGAACAACGATACAACATTAAAATGTAATACACACAGAAACGGACTACGCATAAGACAACATCCGATGAGAATAACAAATATAACATCAAAACCAAATACATGAATTTGGGATAGAAAAGTACAGTGATACGTCTTATAGTACTGTGAATTAACACTCAAAAAAAAAACCAACGACACAACGGAAACACTACGTTAAAATGTAACACACACAGAAACGAACTATAATATAACAATTGCAATATTCCTGACTTGGTACAGGACATTTTTAAAGAAAATAATGGTGGGTTGAACCTGGTTTTGTGGCATGCCAAACCTCGCGCTTTAATGGCAATGTTAAATTTAACATTAAAATGACAACATAACATTACACGACTACAATACAAATTAATAGGAGAACATATTAAACAAAGAAACACATGAATAATAGCTAACAAAAGGCACCAGGTTTAAAATTCAATACGCGAGAAGCGCGCCTCGTCCACACAAAACTTACCAGTGACGCCCAGATATAAAAGTTCGAAAGTCAAAACAATTACAAAGTTGTACAGCACTGAGGATCAAAAGTTCAAAAAGGTTGTGCCAAATACGATTAGGGTTTTCTGCTTAGGATAAGAACATCCCCATTTTTTAGAACAATTTATGCTATTACAAACAGTAAATTTTATCAAATGAATACAAAAGATATACATGATAAAACTGAAATATAAACTAATTACAGAAAACAAAACCCGGATACATTACATAAACCAACACAAAAGATAGACACACCCGACTTAGTCAAGGTCTCAACGCAAAAAGTGAAAAAAGTGACGTCACATATGAAGTGCTGAAAAGGCACAAAAAGACGTCACATTTGAAATTCTGGAACAGCACACAAAAACGACGCCACATTTGAATGACTAAAACTATTTCTCAAAAATAAGATAGAATTAGGATTGATTTAAGATTATATTTGAACTAAATACTGATATTACATTTAATAATGCACATTGCAATACTTATTAATACCAAACTGAGGTAGCAATTAACTATATTATATAGCTATGTCCGTCTTGTTTTGAATCTAACTGCAAACGTAAAACATCGTACAAATTAGGTTGAACAAAATCAAATCTAATAAATGAAGGCGGTGATTAATTTTCTTTACCATAACACATGAATATAATAGAAAAGACGTCAAAGCATTTTACAAAATCCGATGAGAATTACAAATATAACATCAAACTAAATAAATGAATTCGGGATAGAAAAGTACCGTAACACGTCTTATAGTAATGAGAATATAAACTCAGCAAAACAGTCACAATCGGGAATAAGTCACATTCGGTAATTAAAAGATTAGACGATGTAATGACAAACCACAATCTACCATGTGGTAAAAATGTCCTTAGCTAGTTTGGCTCAACCAATTCGTGATGGTGTCCATAAAATTTACGGAGTGTCAATTTTAATCTGTCCTCCTCATAACTTTGTTGAAGCAGTTTCTGCGTAAGGAGTACACTCCTGTATATGAAGTCCATATAGTGTTAACAAGCACGAGAATAACGTATCAGTTGAGATATGTAAACACCATACGAAGGGGCAGAGGGTATGTTACTGCTGATAAATGGGAAATTGATAATTGGGAAGTTGAAATCGTCCCGTTTATCATAGATTTTCGTGTGAAGTCGTCCATCTGCGTGAATATCAAGGTATGAAGCAGTCCTTCTAGTATCAGTAGTATCCTTAATTTCAAGTTCACTGGGATATATGAGATGTTATAAAGAGCGAGAAATGTTACTACCAATTTGGAGATATGAATAACTGTATCTCTATATGTATGGTTTCTTTGTATAATCGCTAGTGGTTGGTTGAGACATTGCATGACGTTGAAAACAATTAGGGCCGTTTAAATGACTTTTGTTCACTTTATATCATTATATTGTTTACCGGTTGTTTCAGCCGACAGAAGGTATGATGAAAAAATGAAATCACATATTGGTCGGTGGACTAATGCTTGACTTTGACTAGATGCCTAATTGTTTCTCCACTATTATTGTGCTCTACAATCCTGAAACATTTTGGGTTTTAATATAGCGTGATCATCATTGATTAGGCATCTTGCAGTTGAAATGCGGCATGACTAAAACCCTACTCTAAGCCATTCTGTATTAAAATATAAGGATACGTTGTTTCCTACTGACGTCTAGCGGTAATAGTTCTAGTTCATACATCACGTTTGTAATGCAACTGTGATTTCTATCGTGATATCTGTTGATACATTTTAATGCCCTTCTTTATATTTTTTCCGTGTTCTGTTTCCTTTTTTTGTCTTTGGCCCTATGTGGTTTATTGCAGCTCTTCTTTTCATGAATGGTCTTACTAAGGATTTAGAGTCGTTTGTATTGCATTACTTTGGTCAACGATATAGATTACGTCTGGGAAAGCAAGCTGTTTAGCTTATTTATCATTTTGCTGTTGTTTGATATATTTGTTCTCAATGTTAGATCGTTTGATATATTTGTTCTCAATGTTAGATCGTTTGATATATTTGTTCTCAATGTTAGATCGTTTGATATTTTGGTCAAAAATTTACGTATATTGTTAACATCAGCTAAGAAGTCTTAAGTTCGACATCGTTATAATTCATGTGCTAGCGATATGCCCCATAAATGTTTTTAGTTTTCAAATTTTATATGCAAATGTAGCTTGGTCACATTCCACTCATTCAATATAATAAAATTGATAGTTTATACGTAATGTAATTTTCTTATGATATATTTTATATTTTTTCAATCATCATGCTGACTCCATAACAAAAGAGTTCGACTTGATAATTGACATAGTTCTAATGAAATTTTTAACAAAAAAAATACATTTGATATGTAGACTTGCGTCATTTGGTACATAAAAACTAAAATCAAAACATTCTGAACTCCGGGAAAAATTCTAAACGGAAAGTCCCTAGTCAAACGACAAAATCAAAAGCTCAAACAATGTCAAATACATCAAGCGAATGGACAACTGTCATATTTCTGACTTCATATTCGTTTTGTTTATTCTTTAGTTTTCTATGTTGTCTCGTGTGTGCTGTTGTTTGTTTGTCGTTTTCATTTTTAGCCATGGCGCTGTCAGTTTGTTTTAGATTTATGAGTTTGACTGTCGCTTTGGTATCTTTCGTCTCTCTTTCATACAGGCATTTTCTTATGTAGATAATTGGGAATTGAACTTGGTGTATAGCTAGCCCAACCTTCCACTTGTATGACAGTCGTAGAAAATTTCACAAAAAGGTAAATATGTTTAAAATAGGGGTAAGACAGTCAACGTTATTATCTTAATCACTATAACAGAAAACATGTATTAGCTATATAAGTATCAATAAACATTTACCATGACACAATAACAAAATAACGGTATGTATAAGTACAGAGTCACATCATATGTAACAAATAAACATAAAAAGGAATCCAGAAAAAGCATGTATTAAGCAAAAAACTAGACAAGAATACAAAAATTATCATAGAATAGAAACACAACGAAGGGATGTATAAGTAAAGAGCAACGTCAAATGGATACCACCAAAAAAAAAAAGACTAAACTCATAAAGACAAATAAAAGATTACTAGAACACGTTATAAAGATTATAAACAACTTCAATACCCAGAATCTATACTTTAAGACCATTGTGTATTATTTGTGAAGTTGATATATAAGAAAAATAAAGGCAACAGTAGTATACCGCTGTTCAAAACTCATAAATCCATGGACAAAAAACAAAAGCGGGGTAACAAACTAAAACTGAGGGAAATGCATTAAATATAAGAGAACAACGACACAACATTAAAATGATGTGGTATGATTACCAATGAGACAACTCTAGGTTACCGTACGGTCTTCAACGATGGGCAAAGCCCATACCACAAATTCAGCTTTAAAAAACCCCGAAATGACAATGTAAAACAATTTAAACGAGAAAACTAACGGCCTAATTTAAAAATAAAAAAAGAACGACAAACAAATATGTAACGCATCAACAAACGACAACCAAAGAATAACAGGCTTCTGACTTGGGACAGGCTGATACATACAGAATGTGGCGAGGTTAAACATGTCAGCGGAATCCCTCCCCCTAACAGTGGCACAGTGGGGTAACAGTACAACATAAGATCGAACTATCAAAATCAGTTGAAAACGGCATTACTGATCAGATGAATACAAATAAAAATACATCTAACAAAAACACAGAGTGGACGTGGCCCGGTACTTGTATATCCAAACAACAAAAAGACATTAAGTATTGATCTGATTGTAATCGCAGTTACTGACAGCTAGTTCAAAGCTACTAACAAGTAGTAAAAAAAATAATGCTTCGTAGACTTGATCATCAATCAGTACACATCCAACATAATATATATATAAATATGAAACAACGTGCACGTTTTTGCAATTCGCTAACAGTTTAGTGCGTATCCTTATTAAAAAAAAAACTAATATGAGCCAGACAGTTTTGTATATTGAATTTAACTTTGTTCTGTTATTTGTAACAGATTGATATTAATGTGATATGATTGTTACATTATTCGATTAATCTATGATGACAAAACAAATTTAGATATTACAATGTAAGTAAATCCATTTGTCAATTATTCATTTGGGTAATTGTAAAATTATCTTTGTTAATGAAAATTGGTGTGAAGTTTTGTTTCTTGAATAAGGGTGAGAGTTCAAAATCACTAAAAGATTGATTACTTTATCCTTCCAAACAACAGGGTGTGTTAGGAAACAAAACTATATAATGGTTTATCACAGATTTACAACAAAAGGGACGCAATTTTTGTTCCCTATTGTTTGTTTTCCCTTTTCTGATGGTGATGGTCCTTTGGCACCATCTTCGGTGTTTATATTTCACAACCAGTTTGCTAAGCCCTTGTCTGTTGTGACGTTTTTGATTTTTAGGAACGTAATCTATGTATTACTAGTACATTATTAAGCCAAGGATTTCGTTACCACAAATTACTTAAAACCTTTTCTAAATTCTTCCATATATATTAAAATTTGGTTTTGAAGTTTGGTTGTACCTGTAAAAAGCTTATTTCTAACGGGATAGCACATCCCCATTTATACAGAAATGTTATTTACCGTGCCCGGAAATTCAGAAACAATCCTGGTAAACTTATCGATTCTTTAAATAAACTCATTCCAAAAGGTTACCAATAATACTTTTATTAGATCATTAAATATTGTTTGTATTGGTATTTATATTGATTTTGTTATCAGCAAATTAAAAGCAAACTTGATATTATTGTTATATACATATACACAATCATGGATCTACAATCTGTCGATACCTGTATCTTGGCATTGCGCAAGGTTATGTTTTTTTCTGACTATTTATGGTGTCTTAGCACAAAATCAATTTACCTTCAAAAATATTATGAAACTTGACTCAATAGAATTTAGATATAAGATATTTGGACACTGTTTTGATGTTTCCTAATTAAGGTCACAGATATTACAAAAATAATCATTTATTCGGAAACGTATCAATATCTGGAAAAAATAAATGATTCATAGGAATCAGGTCACCGTGACTTTGTTTATATAGTTGTACCCGTTCCTGTTTTTTTTTTTTTGTCATTATTTCTGAATACAGTATACACGTTTTTTTTTTTAGGTTTATATAGCGATTCAAGATTTTTTTCGACGGCTGCCACGTGTAAAGCAGCATTCGCTTAAGTTCCCAATGCAACTGAGATCACCATCCTTTTTAGTGGGATGTTTTGCTCAATCTAATATTTTTCATTTTGTGCTTGGTAAGGGAGCTACCATTTGATTTTTAAGGGGGGGGGGGCTAGGATGAAATTTAAAAAAAAAATAGGCAGGACAGGAGTTTTGAGTAAAAAAAAAAGGCAGGCTGAGACACTTGCAAAAAAAAAGTCAGGACGACAATTTAGGTAAAAAAAAGTCAGGATAAACTAAAAAAAAAAAAAAAAAGGCAGGACCGAACAGAGAGAAAAAAAAGGCAGGACAGAGATTACAGCTAAAAAAAATGCAGGACAAAATTTTTCATCCTAGCCCCCCCCCCCCCCATAAAAATCAAATGGTAGCTCCCTAATGTTGTGTGTCTGTGTGTCTGTTGGTCTTTTTCTTCTTCTGGTGTTATCAGTTTAATTTTGACTATTGAGTTTGGATGTTTCTTACGTAACGGTTCCTATCTTTTACTAACTTAGTTTTATTTCCTTCGCCATAAGGATTATTATACTGCGTAGAAAGACTTCGTAAAGTTATAACACACTCTCATAACGATCAACGCAACATTACTAGGCACCTAACTCATCATTTCAGGGCTGTTTAACATTAAACAAAGTATTTATCTTTGATATACATAAAACTCTGAAAGAAATTGATACTTTTAAAACTTTTGAAGAATAAAAACCTACTATTAATTGATAACGACAAGTTCAAATAAGCAAAAGGAGTTTACATTTTAACAGACTTATATAAAATCGTGAAAATCCGCCAAAAAAAACCCAGTGTAATACGTGAAAAGAAATGTTAGGTACGTTAGTTTCATGTCTTATCTGGTTCTCATTTATTCTATTCGTGGAAAATATTGTTATGCTATTATGAAACTCATTTGGAATAAATAATTAGATTGATAAAATATTTTAAGGCGTTAAAATCGATGTGCCAAAACCAACATCTATAAAATCGCCGAAGTCTCTGACCCATTTTATCAAATGATTATTCGCTTATTTTTTCTTTCTTGTCTTTTAAATACTTTTTGCAAAATTATATTTGCCCAGATCACTGTATAAAATTATCAGATTGTACATGATCTGTAAAATATTTTAACTTCTTTTTCTACGATAACGAATTTTCCTTGTTGTAAGGGAGATAACTTATTTTTTATATTATAGATACTCTAAAGAACTCTTGCTAATAACATGAATAAAATGACTTAACGGATAGATGACGTAATTGATGGTTTTTTATATGTATAAATACATATTTAAGTATAAAATCTAAAGAGAAGCCATATTGTACAATTTTCAATGTGGACGACAATGTCTTTCTTGTGTCAACTAAAAGATACACTTCTAGCCTAGTTTTTGGTCAAAAAGCACCGAAGTCATCTTCAGAAATTTTAAAAAAGATATATACCCTCATCAGGAACGTTCAAAGCATAACATTTGAAAGCCTGAATGTATAAAACCGAAAACCATATAATCAAAATAATACTTTAGATAAAAGCCAAATCCATCTAAGGCCAACGTTGCCTGAGGGAGTTGCAACTTTATTTTTGAATAATTTCAAATTTATAAACGGCAAATTTAGAAGGTTCAAATTAAGATATAGGATTATTTCCTTATTATATCGTGATCACTTCTGTTGACCGCCTGAGTGAATTAATAGATCAATAAAACTTTAACAAAAGTAAATACAATATGAACATTCATAAATCTCGATTAGATATTGACATTCGAATCACAGTTATAAATAAGGTTTTAACTACGATAAGAACTTATTATCCTTTTTCACTTTTTCAGAATACAAAATGAACTTTGCTAGTTTTTTGTGAAATTTTATTCAAATTTCACGATATCACAGGTCGGGCAGATGAGTGATTGCGAAAAACTTTCTTAAAATCAATACTATTCAGACCAAAGAACAACAGTTTGGTGGTGATTCATATGCATACATCTAATAAATATATCCTGAACAATGATATTTTTAAAATTTATATTTTCTAACAGACCAAAAAACTGAACCAAAATAAATTATGATTGATTGCATTTATAGATGACTATTCTTCATATGTATTTTCTAGCTAGCTTTAAAACCATCTTTTATCCACCATTTCCTACATCCGAAAGTGCTAGTACCAAGTTCGGAACTGTATCTTTTTTTTTTTTTTTTTTTTTTAGGGGATGGGAGTATTTTCCTTTTGTTTTCTAGATGAGAACTTTGAAGGACGACCGTGATAAAAAAAATTTAACTACCGCCGGAAAAATTGTGATCAGTTGTAAAATGACCGAAATTTTGTCCTTAAAATCTGGCCTTTTATGTTGTATTATATATACTCTGTAACCTTCTAAAAGTTTGTTTATCAAAAATAACTGACTGTTTGTCTGAAAACCTGCCACCATTTTTAAATTTTGTTTCAATGATTCTTTATTGACTCCACACAACGCTCGTGTATAACAGCTCTATTATGGTCGGACGTGGATGTACCAATTATTGTAACAGTGATAAATATGAGACGCGAGACACAATATGAAGCTTTATGCCGAGTGAGCGCATTAAATATGAAATATTTAGCGGCATTTTAATAATGCATGTAATAATGGATGAATAAGGGAACAAAAAGTATAGCAAAGTACAACACATCATATAAATCATTCAAACCAGACTTCCTAGAAAACAACAGACATACCAACAAAGATTAAACAACTACAGATAACCTGATTTCGTATTAGCACGAAATGTGTTGCTGTTAAACAGTTTTCGTGGACACAAACATCTCAACATCTCCCTATTGCCTTTCTACACTATTAGTCGTCAAATTAAAACACTGAAAAACAATTGAGAGATGTAGATATAGGAAGATTTTGTATGAGACAACTGTCCATCCATATAACAATTTATAAAAGTAAACCATTATAGGTCAATGTACGGCCTTCAACACGCAGCCTTAGCTCACAACGAACAACAAGCTATAAAAGGCCCCACAATTACTAGTGTAAAACCATTCAAACGGGAAAACTAATATTAATAATTTATATAACAAATCTAGAAACGAGAAACACGTATAAATTACATAAACAAACTACTGTACATCAGACTTAGGACAGGTGCAAACATTTGCAGCGGGATTTAACGTTTTTATGGTACCATACCTTCTCCCTTTTTTAAACAACAGTATAACATCACAACATAGAAAAACACACGATAAAATGTCAATTGGAAGGCTTATTATATTTTGATATAAAGGTAATTACCATACATTTAACAGGAATAAAAAATGTTCAACTATATTGCTCTTTGTTACATAAATTCTATCATATTTTAGGAATACTGCCAGCATTCTTGTCTTCTGTATTTGGCATGTATTGATATATTCATAGTTCTGTTTGTTATTTGTTCTGTTTCATTACATTACTTAGCTGTTACAAAATAATAAAATATGGTACACACCTCATTGAAGAAACTTACATCTATAAGGGACAAGTGACTGTCTTCAGAATTGGGAGATAATGGCGGCGTAAATATAACATTAAGTGCTTGTGTCTCAAATAATTAATGTACTGGCAGAACCGTACTAAATAGATATAAACAAGGCAACAATTAGAAATAAAAAGAGCACAGCCAACAATGAGTTTAACATTACAAAGTTAACTAATGAAACAAATCTATCCTAGCGTAAAATAAATCGTGCATGATAACTCGGGTGCATTGGAAGTGTCAGTTCTAGGTTTCATCAATAAATGGTATCAATATACATATATATAACTTCGTTTTAGTCAAGTTCTTTTCAAAAGCTGCTAATTTTCTAATGCATATGTCTGTTTATTTATTTCGCCAATACAATGGAATTTTATACGACTGTCATACAAATGAGAGGTTAGCTAGCTATAAAACCAGGTTTTATATACAATTTTCTACTTTAAAAAATGCATGTAGCATAAACGGCAGTAGTATACCGCTGTTCGATGGTTATAAATCGATTGAGAGAAAAAAATCCGGGTCACAAACTAAAACCGAGGGAACACATCAACTATAAGAGGAAAACAAAGAAATAACAGAAACACTAAAGTAAAACAAAAAAATAAACCACAATGTAACACATATAGAAACGAACAAGAAGATAACAACTGTCATTTGCCTGAGTTGGTACAGGACATTTTAAGAAAAGTATAGTGGGTAAAACATGGTTTTAAAGCTAGCTAAAACTCAATATATGGCAGCCGCTTCCACGTCAGGAATATAACAGTTGTTATCCATTTGTTTTTGATTTTGCCATTTGACTAAGGCCTTTCCTTTTTGATTTTTCTTAGGATTATTTTGTTGTTTTTTTTTATTGTGACTTTTCTTTTTTTAACTACTGAAGAATAACCAAACAAAATACGAAATTATCTTAATGTTTTACCTTGAATCATTGTCAAAAAATTAAGTCAACATTCGTTTTACCAAAACCTTGGTTGAGATAGATAAGTTATAAGATAGTTGTGGATTCAAAAACAATAATCAACTTACAACTAATGTCGCTCGTTTTTCGTTGATTAAAATTTTTTTTTCAAATCAACTCTGGTATAAAGCGGAGTTAACTCAGAAAATTATAATTCATAAAAGAGGGACGAAAGACACCAAAGGGACAGTCAAACTCATAAATCTAAAACAAACTGACAACGCCATGACTAAAAATGAAAAAGACAAACAAACAACAGCACACATGACACAACATAGAAAACTAAAGAATAAACAACACGAACCCCACCAAAAAACTAGGGGTGATCTCAGGTGCTCCGGAAGGGTAAGCAGATTCTCTCCACATGTGACACCTGTCATGTTGCTTATGTGATAACAAATCCGGTAAATAGTCTAATTCGGTAGGTCACATTCATGAAAGGGAAGGGGATTGTAGTTACGACGTAAGGAACATATCCGATATCATTTGTGAAACGGTTATTCCATAACGATCAACCAACTCGTGATGGCATCTGTAAAATTTACGAAGGGATGATTTCAACTTCACCATTTTGAACTCTTGGTTTAATAGCTTCCTTGTTAGCAGCAACCCTCTATCAAGAAAATCATGATAGGAAATGCAAGCACGGAAATATCGTATCAATTGGGAGAAATATACCCCGTATGCAGGTGCTGCTGGAATGTTGCTACTTAAAAATTGAAAGTTCACTATTGGAAAGCTGAAATCATCTCTTTTGTCGTAAAGTTATGTTTTCAACCGACCCTCATTGTCAATTTCTAGATGTAAGTCAAGATATGAGGCCGACTTAACTGTATCTGTAGTATCCTTTTCTCTAGATCGATAGTCACCAAATTTTTTAATTATTTAGTGAAAGAGCATTATCTATATAGCGGAAAGTAGAGTTAAAGGATATTGCTAACTTCTTATCTTTCTTCCTAAGAAGTTCCTGCATGAAGTCAGCCTCATAATAATAAAGAAACAAGTCGGCAAGTAGAAGGGCACAGTTTGTTCCCATTGGAATGCCGACAGTCTGTTGAAAAACACGTCCTCCGAACGTAACAAATATGTTGTCAATCAAGAAATCAAGCATCTTGATAATATCAGTTTTTGAGAATTTTTTGTTTGAATCAGATTGGTCCTTCAAAAAGTAGGATTTATCCCTCCCTAAGACAAGATACTTGTATCTACGTTGGTCATTCTTTTTTATGAAGCAAAGCAATACCAACTCTTTCAATTTGTCTCTTAGTTTGGAATGTGGAATACTTCTGAAAGAGTAGAAAAGTCAAATGTTTTAATACTGTTACAAGATGATAGAGATTTAGATTGTATGTACTCTAAAAGATCTATGGAATTTTTAAGTATCCACATCTGATTCACGCCCCCTCTAGAATAGGCAGTTTCACAATAACTTTGAAGCCCTTCTTTGATTGCTGATAAAATAGATGCCAATAATTTAGAAAGAGGTTTTATGGAGCAATTGGAAGACCAAGCAATATACCGTTGTTTGTAAGGACACTTATGTACTTTAGGTATCCAATACAGTGATGGAAGATCCAGTTCTTCACCTTTGGTTGAAATTCCAAAGGAACACAGAACAGACCTATGATTATCCAGGATTTCCTGTTTGGTAAATGTCGTGAGGGTATATGTTGAGTTTCCAAGTGAATTGTCAATACCTAATTCGTTTATCAAGCAGTTAATGTAATTAGTTTTACACACAAAAACGATGTTGTTTGGGGCTTTATCTGCGGGGACAACAACATATTTGTCATGGAGGTAGGATAAGTGTTTTGCGACATTTGGATCTTTAAAGATTGACGTAGCATGGGCATTGATATACCCATTCAGTTTCTTAATTCTGATTTGTATCAACGACCTCACTGCCTTAATCCATTCGGAAAGCGTGTCTACGTCTTCCTTCACGCGCTTAGCCCATTGCCTGGCATAATCCTCAATTGAATCCAACAAAATTTTAAAGTTGTATTTCCAATTGATGGATTTAGGCTCACGATATTTCGGACATTTCGATAACACATTTCGTAGAGAAGTGTTATTAACAATGTTCACCGGTAATAACGTGACCAGCAGGATTATATGTGAATTGGGAACTAGCACAAGTGCAATCAGGAGGTTTAGACTTGAAGTCGTCAATATCGAGATCCTGCAAAAAGTATTTGTAATTGAAAATTTTAGTTGCAATAGGTTTGGTATAGGTATAAGAAATGATTTGTACAGACTGGTCTTTGAAATAAGGAGGTATTTTCGATTGAACCAATTCATGATGAAGGATATTGCCTAAGTTGACGCCATCGATACCTTTGTTGGCAAAGGAAAGATTAAGGAAAGATCTTTTCTCTTTTTCATCTTTGCCAATGCGGACTGGCTTGAAAAGTCTGTGACTTGCAATATCCGAAATTATAGCTGTAATTTTGTATTGGTTTGAATGAGGGTTTGTAACAGTGGATTCCAAACTTAAATTGAACAGAGAATGAAGTTTTGAAAGGGGTAATGAATAAAGTTTCGTGCGTATGTGATGAATAGCTAACGGCTTTTGTATAAATGGTAGCAAGTCATTAATAGATACATCATGCAGAGAAGGTGATGTATAATGACGATGACCATGACTGCGTCTACGTCGAGAAGTCGAGTTGAAAATATTCATCACATTCACCGAGTTACACGATGGACTAGATAGAATACCTATACCATCAATTTTGTCATTGCAACCATAAGGTGTCGCAGTTCCCAATTGTCTAATCCAGTAGTCCTCTTTTTGTCTACGAAGAGTCGTTGAAAGATTAGGATTGTTAGAGCTATGGCATATCTTTTCGATAATGCAAACTGTCATAGAAACGATGGAATGAAGAAATCTTAACACTACGGTCGATAATGCAAACTGTCAAAGAAACGATGCAATGAAAGAATCTTAACACTACGGGTGCCACATGTGGCTCAGGATTTGCTTACCCTTCCAGAGCACCTCAGATCACCCCCAGTTTTTGGTGGGGTTCATGTTGATAAGTCTTTAGTTGTGTCTGGTGTACTATTAATTGTCTGTTTATCTTTTTCTTTTTTAGCCACGACTGTGTCAGTTTATTTTCGATCTATGAGTTTGAATGTCCTCTGGTATCTTTCACCCCTCTTTTATGAAGTTTCCTATTCCATGTTATAGCAGGGTGGAAAGTACGGTGACCAAATTTTTGCTTTGATATTCTAACACACTATATAAGAGTTATCATCTCATTTGTATTTCAAAATTCTATTATTAAGTTTACCTTCTTTTCACATTATCATGCCTTTTCTCTAATTTATCCACACAATATGTGTCATTTTTCACAACCTAAGGCTTAATACCAACCTCAGTGACCTATAATTTCTTTATATTTTGCAGTCATAATAACCTTCCATCATTATCGAACTGAACAAAAAAATATCATGACGGGTGCCGTATACGGTACAGGAAATGCTAATCCTTCCGGAGCACCTGATTTCACTCCCGTTTTTTTTGTGGAGTTCATGTTGTTTCTTATTTATTATTTGTAACTGTTGATGCAAATTTCTTTTGGTTTTATGAGTCTTTGTTTACTCCTTGGTCTTGATTGTTATTGTCTTTGCAACAGATCACAATGTATGCTACATCTTTTTTTTTTATTATACTCTAATTTTACCTTTGTACATGTAGTAACGGATATGATTGTTATTCAAAATCATGAACTGTTTGGTGCGCCTATTTGGTGATGACTGATGTACCCATATTTTGACTATTTATTTAGTGTGTCTGTTTAGTTAACGCTTCAATGTAAATATAACGGAATTTGATGAGACTGTCATCAAAGTGAGAGGGTTAGCGCTATAAAACCAGGTTTAATACACCATTTTCTACATTTGAAAATGCCTGTACCAAGTCAGGAAAATGACAGTTCTTGTCCATTCGTTTTTGATGCGTTTTGTTATTTGAAATTGCCATGTGATTATGGACTTTCCAAATTGATTTTCCTCTCTAAGTTCAGTATTTTTGTGATTTTACTTACTATTTTAAAATGTCACTTGTCATTTGAAAATACTTTGTGGTTTTGTAGTTATATATTGCATTTTTTATCAAGAACGAATATAATAAATAGTTTGTACTGTTTCTCGTTAAATAGTTTAATATCAGGGTCTTTTTATACGTCTATTTTTTTTTTCTGACGGCAAAAACTATTTTGGTTCCCTTTATTTGTTGCCAGTATTAATTGACAATTGTCTCATTGAAGCTCAAACGCCTTTTCCTTATTCATATAAACTATAAATGGCTACGTTCTATTAAGAACGTTAGTGTACCAAATGACTACAATACGTAAATGTAAATAGTAGTGTTCATGTCTTATCACTGAAACATTTCTTCTAATGTCCACTTCGTGACAGGAAAGGACAAGGTAAGTCTTGCTATCTAGGAAAATTTTAATTAAATTAATTTGAATTTTCATAATTGTTATTTTTCTTCGTTGTTGTTTTAACTAATATAATGCAACACAATCTCATTTCAAATGTTCCCATGCAAATTACTAACTGACTTTCATATTTTCTCGAAACTTCGTAAATATTTTAATACATCAGGTTTCAAACCAATTTGATCACCCTTATTGGTGATGATCGTGTTGCTCAGTTTATTAAATTTCTGTGTTGGTTTTTTTTTTATATTGGTGTGTCTATTTTGGTCTTTTTTATTTTTCCGTGGCGGTGTCACGTTTTTTTTTTTTTTTCGATTTATGATTGTGAACGTCTTTTTGATATCTTTGAACTCTCTTTTTATCATCAAGGGAGACCAAGACCAGGAACGTCAAAAGTAAATAAATAAATAAACGATAGAAATTCTAGGAACCTTAAAATCTATGCGTTAAACATATTAAAACCCAGAACTGAAAACATTGTAGGAGGTCGACTGCATATGAACTATTTTAACAAAAGATTTTTATGGTCGTTTCTATATTTTTTCAATGTTTTTTTTTTTATCTGGATGACATTATGAATGTTAAGGATCTGAAACAGCTGTATTTTGTGCAAATTTATACATATTTTAACTATGATAAAGAACTGGCCATAGTAAGGGAGATATTTGTTTTCCTTATTTTTTACAGAATTCTGTTGAAAAATATGACTTAAGAGATAGAGGAAACATTTGCAAATGGATTGCATAAATTCACAAATAAGTAAAATATATCATTTGAAGTGTTAAGATATCATATAATTTTTTAATGCGTAAAAATGTCTTTCCTCTGTTAGAATAATAAGCTACACGTCAGACGTTTTGGAAGTCAAAGAAGCACACAAACCATGTTCAAATTAAGATCGGGAAATATTTTCTGTTTTCATTACATCCTGTTCTATTGAAGGAGTGTGTATATTCATATGCAAATAAAACTTTGGCAAAAGTAAATGCAATACAAATATTCCTTAATTTCGAGATAGACCTAAGATTAACAGTAATAATGTTAGAACTGTTATTCTCTTTTGCTTTTTCAGAACACAAAATGAACTTTGCTAGTTTTGGTGAGTTTTTATTTACATTTCCCGAGAACATAGGTCGGACAAGTATGTCCTTTCGAAGAATAATTGTAAACTAAATCCGATAACGTCAAAAGAACAACGGTTTGGTGATTTCATATATAATATTTAATTCTATTCTAAATATATAATATTTAAAAATTCATTTTCTTCTAATAGTCCATTTGCCAATTACCGATTTGATTCTGTTATTACACACTTTTAAAACGAATTACTTCCCTTTGTGAATCGTAGACTGGTTCCATACCGGACAAAATTGGCTTTTGCCAATGCAAAGCATATCAAATTGAAAGTGGTGTATCGGCGGTTCAACTAATTTTCACAATAACAATTTCTGATGACAAAATTTTTTAGCTTAACAACAAATTAATGTAATTAAAAGATTTGAAAACCTTAAAGATTACTCACATTACGCACAGGTAAATTTGCTCTCTCTGCTAGCTCTCCATTTTAAATAAAAATTAATGTCTCTCATAAGGGAGACAACTAAAAAGGAATCTCTAAAAACAGGGTCAATTGACGGGAATTGGCAAATAGCCTATTGGACACAAACAAGGTTAATCGAAGAGAATTACTGAAACTCTAGCTCAAAATGCATGCAAAGTCGTGTTAATAGATGATTGATTCAATAGATGTTTATTTACATATTCATCACGAAACTTAATGGGTCTTCTGGGATGAAAAGCAGGATAATTTCCTACCTCTGGAAAATGATGATATGTAAGAAAATTTCCCTTACAAAATGCCATTAAACTTACCACCTCCAAATTTCTTTGAAATGGTTCTTTAACATAGTAATGTCTTCGCACGTCTCTTGTACATGATTAAATCAATATGATTGCTCGTGGTGATGTATTTATACATGCCGAACAACCGACAAACATCCATTTGTATCAAAGATTTAACTATCGGATCTGAGAAATCTAGTTCACAATATTTCTATACCCTTTTCAAGTAAGTGGGTCTTTAAAAGCACTTAAAAATGTCGAAAAAAAATAAATTTTATATATAACATAAATTTTCGAAATTTTTGCGATGTGAACGATTTAATCTATGATGTAAAATATTAAAAATAAACATCTTCAATACTGTTTAAACTGAAATTTAACAATGATTAATTATTTTTGAAATGATGAATAATGTCTGCAGAAAGAACGAATTTATGAGAAAATTGATATAGATCGTTCATGCCATATGACTTTAAAGTGAGAAATCGTACATGGGAGAATGTGCGGTTCGATTTTTACAATTGAAAAATGTTTTTTATGAATTAATTCTGTGTTTCATTATTGCACATAAGTTTTCACGATTTTTACAAACGGAGAGAGAGAGATGTATATTTAAGAAATAATTCATGGAAGCCATAGATTTGTAGGAAATTTACACATGCCTGGGCCGTGATTTTCGAATTTTATCCTGAGCGTTAGCTAGAAAAAAATATATTTAATTCTCAAACCCAATACTTGCAATTTTTAATTAACATGTTAAATGTTTTCTCGTAAGCTACCGTCAAATCCAAATTGAGAGTTCGTAACGAAGGAGCTGTCATGTAGACTCGCTGAAATCAGTTAATATGCTAATAATGCAATAGAATAGAAAATAAAACAAAACCTACGTCAGAATTCTATTTTAATACAATATTATACGAACTTCAATGGTTACAAAATAGTTTATACTTTTGTGACATAAAATCGTAACATAAATGTCAAGCTTATTTTCATCCCTTAATGAACCCCTGATTGTGGAGAAAGTGTTCCATGATGAAATTGACATTACACAAAATATTGCTGAATTACTATATTTAGGAAATAAACACAATTAGTTGCAGTATATTAATTCTTTTATTATGCATCCGATTAGAATAAAAGTTCTTTTGTCTTTTGTTTCATTACAATTTCTAATACAATAAAATCGGCAAAGTGTTTGCAAATAGGTTCAAATACATGTGGATTTACGTGGGAGGTATATTGTAACATCCATTATTATGTATATCTCTGAGTCTGCGCTAAGTATAGATATATCGAGAATTTTCACACGGTGTTACGTCATATTAGAATTGATATTAAAGTAATTACCATACTTAATGCAAAACTATAATATCCAAGGTAACATCACTTTTACTATATTTTAGGAATACTACTTGCGTTATTGCCCTCGGTTTTTGGTAGGTATTTATTCATTCATAAATTTTTTTTTAATATTGCCATTTAAGCGGGAAGTATGGCTACCCTTACAACCAGGTTCAACCCACCCTTTTTTAAGAATATCTTAAATATGGCAGTTGTTATCAAATAGCTCCTATCTATTTATGTTGGCGTTTGTGTTTTTGTTGCACTTCATTGTTTCTGATGTTCCGTTGTTTTCCGCTTATTATAGAGTTGACGTTTATTAAGTTTGTAACCCGGATTTGATTTCTCTCAATCGATTTATGATTTTTGAACAGCGATATATTACTGTTGCCTTTATTTATTTGCTTCTTGTTGTTCATTCCTCTTCTTTTATTGCATTAGTTAGCTGTAGCCAAATAACATAATGTGGTTACACACCTCATTAAAGAAAATTACATCTATCAGTGACACGTAACCGTCTGCAAAATTGTGAGATTATGGAGTCATAATATAGGATTAAGTGCTTGTGTATCAATTAACTAATGTAAGAAAAGTATCGTAAGATATAAAAATATAAAAGGCCACAGTTAGAAAAAATAGAACACAAACAACAATGAATAATACATGACACAGTAAACTTATGACACAATTCTATCCTATAATAAATTTAATCGAGCATGTTAACTCGGGTGTCTTGGTAAGGTCAGCGGTAAGCCTCAACGATCAACTGTACCAGAACAATGAAGCATAGTTCAAATCAAAGAATATACGCAATTGTAGGTCGCCTTACAGAGTTGTTAATTTCTGTGTCATTTTAGTCTCTTGAGGATAGTTGTCTACTTTGGCAATCATACCATATCTTCTTTTTTTATATTTACAAAACTTTCACAAAAGCTACCAACTATTATATGTTTCTTATGTTAAAGGTTGCCTTGACGGAAATTGCTGAAAATGTACAGGATAGATTTATACCATTTTCACGTTGATTATATTTGTATTATACTGAGTAAGATTATTGTAATGTTTTTAAAGATACGTTTAAAATATGCAAACCATTACTCATTATTTTGGTCATTTTCAAATGCATGTAGGGACATTGTTTCATGAATTTATACAATGTCATATCCATTCTCCTTCTATTTGTTTATTCATATGTATTTATAGTGAATTTGGAATCAAGTTATACGATATTCCCGTGCTTGCATTTCCTATCATGATTTTCTTGATAGAGGGTTGCTGCTCACAAGGAAGCTATTAAACCAAGAGTTCCAAATGGTGAAGTTGAAATCACCCCTTCGTAAATTTTACGGACGCCATCACGAGTTGGTTGACCGTTATGGAATAACCATTTCACAAATGATATCGGATATGTTCCTTACGTCGTAACTACAATCCCCTTCCCTTTCATGAATGTGACCTATCGAATAAGACTATTTACCGGATTTGTTATCACATAAGCAACACGACGGGTGCCGCATGTGGAGCAGGATCTGCTTACCCTTCCGGAGCACCTGAGATCACCCCTAGTTTTTTGTTTTTTCTATGTTGTGTCGTGTGTGCTGTTGTTTGTTTGTCTTTTTCATTTTTAGCCATGGCGTTGTCAGTTTGTTTTAAATTTATGAGTTTGACTGTCCCTTTGGTATCTTTCGTCCCTCTTTTATTACAACTTATGTGACTAGTAATCCCTTTCCACTTTACTGGTGGGAGTGCTGCCTTGTAGCAGCATTAGCCTGCTCTTTTTGTCAAAAGGAAGTCTAATATTGGGTCCCTGAACTTTTCTCCCCAGAACGGCAATTGAAACTGGAACATTTGTGTTTGTAGTCCGATGCGCTAACATTCAATTATCAAGTACCATGAAACAATCTTCAGAACTCTGAGAATATGACTTTTGAAAATATTTCGAAAAGGAAGAGTTGATAAAATATAAAATGATGCTCCGATATTTCTTCTTTAAATTAAAGTGCATCTGATTGGTATAGACCACTCAACAAGTATTTATGATAGTATGAATTTCCGCCTTTTTTGGTCTTTTATATATATTCCAACTTATTATATAATCTATACGATGCATGTTTTTTTTTCCAGTTCTTTTTTATCATGTGTTTTAAATGAATCCCCATTACGTCTTCGTATTAATTGAATTTTAGAATATCAATTTCCTCCTGTGGGAATAAGTAACAGTACCAAAGATTGAAACAAAATACGTCAATGTGATAAAATCTTAAATTACACCAAAACACATCCCATTAAATAACACCTTTTTTCAATTTCTTTCTTAATTGTGGAAGATTCTCTAGAATAAGTATTTTTTGTTACAAATAATGCTTTTTTTTAAATTAGACGGAACAGTAATTTAATCGATTTTTCTTGTAAACCATTTGGGAATTTCAAAACGACAGGCAAGACTATGCTGAAAATTCCAAAAGAAAGAGGCCCTCCACTCCATGAGTTTATTTTATCTATGAGTTGGAATGTCTCCTAGAATTCTTCGCCCCTCTTTTATTATTTGTATGATAAAAAATTCTAGTTTGTGTTTACAGCATTAAGATGTCTGAAATGTAATCAGCAGAGCACAGTTAACCTTTGTACCGATATTGTGACGTGTGATGATATCACTGAAGTAAGTCATGTGACTAAAGGGATATTAAGATGTACATCATCAATTTACAAAGCAACAAACCAAACAACAAAATTCAACTATATACTGCCTTCGAAAATAAAATGGTGTCTATACACTTAACGCATCATATATAACAGGAGACAGACACGTGCTTCATCTATTATAGACTCATTAGTGACGCTCGAATAAGAAAAAAAAAAAACAACTAAAGAACAAATCTCTAAATATATAGAAAGTCTAAAAATGTTAAGAACTGATTTATTAGATATCGTCATGATTTTCCAAATAACACAAACATAAAGATGTAACATAAGACAACGACTTAAAAGGGTCCGTGTCTTATGTCCAGTTCATGCATTTTAATCATTTATTAGAGATCGGGGATAGGACCTTTATCGGGACTGCAGGATCAGGTGTTTTTAAGCTCGGGATTTCGGGATTGACCCTTTTGGGATCCAGGAATTCTTTTTTTTTTTACGAATTTCGGAATGTTGGGAATCAAATTTATTTAAATTTGGGACCTCGTGATTTCGGGATCATAACACCTCCTACCCCCACCCTTTAGATTAATATTATATCACAACAAGCTCACACTCGGCTGTTTTAACCTAAGTTTATAGTTAATGACAAATGTTTCACAAAGAGACTATGTGATCATAGTTATACATTTGTCAAATCTTAAGAAACTTTCAAATAATAAAAAAAAAGTGCTACACAACCTCACAACTAACCAGCTCTTGAGATCATCCCTGTTTGTCATGGAGTTCTTGTTGTTCAGTCTTCAGTTTTCTCTAATGTATTCTGTCGTCGGTTAGATTTTTGTGTTTTGCAAATGAAATGTGTATCGTATTACACGACTGTAAAGCAGAATACATTCATAACACTTTTTTTTCTTCTTGATGAGTTATCTATATATACCATATGATGGGTTTATTTATCAACAAGATACGCATTTACCAATATTTCGTTAGTTATTCCTTATCCATGACGATTATTTTTGCCTAAAAAGAAAGTTGTTGTTGTTCTTTGTTGTTGTTTTGTTTAGAATTCCATGAACTCGAAACCATAAAGAAAATAACCGTTGTAATAAAATATGATAATAAATAATTTAAACCATGCCGGAGGTTAACATCAGTTTTGAATTACATCTATCAAAACAAATCATAAATAAGATTCAGAACAAAAAATACTATGTATCTAACCATAATTTATTTACTCTATCAGACATAATTCAATTAAATGTGTGACTCCAAACACCTTACATAGCTTTACAATTATAATGTCAAGATCCTGACAATACAATTTTTTTTCATATAGTAATTATATTTTTCATTGATAGGAATGTTATCTAGAGAAAGTGACAACTGCGAATTTACAACTTGTATTCAATGGTGGTTGTAGGTCTAAACAGGTATGTTTTGTTAGTTGAAGTCGTTACTAGGTAACTTGATGCTAGTTTCAAGTCTTATGAGGTATTTTTTGTTGTTACATTTGTAATAATACAAGTTATTTTTATAGTATTGCTGACAAATAATATCATATATGCTTACTATAGTTCAAAGATAAATAGTAAGACTTAATGTATACTGCTTTACCTTAAAAAGTTGCTGTTTATAATTTTGAGGAGGTAAAGTATTATTTGTACCTTTGAGGACGTAGCGTAAACTGGTTATATTTCTGAGGGAGTTACGTATTATGGTTGTACTTCTTAGGACATAACGTCAGCTAGTTATAATTCTGAAGAGGTACTTTATGCCGATTGTATATATAAGAAGGTTATGTATGTTTGTCATACACTTGGAGAAGTTACGTATGTTTTTTATTCTTTTGATGACGTAACATATGCTGGACATAAATTTGAGGCGGCAACGTATGCTGGTTATACTTCAGAGGGAGTAACGTATGATTGTCATACTTCTGAGGACGTAACGTGTTCTAGTAATTTTTCTTATGAGGAAATATATATTGGTAATACTTTTGAGGGGAAGAACGTATGCTTGTTATTTTTTTAAGAGGTAACGTATTCTGGTTATGCATCCCAGGAGGTGACGTAATCCGATTGTACTTCCTTGGAGGTTACGTATTCTTAATGTGCTTCTAAGGAGGTAACATATGCTAATTAAACTTCTGAGTTGTTACTGTATGCTGGCTATTCTTCTGATGACGTAACGTATGCTGCTTAACCCTGAGGTGATAGAGGATACAGCCTGAACCTCTGATAAGCTGAAGTGTTCAGGTTTTCAGTATCGTTTCGGCGTAACTGTTGGTTTACATTTGCTATTTAAACTGCAGAAGAGGTAACACTAACTGTTTATAAGTCTCGGGTTCTACTAATTCTAAATGTTGGTCTGGATTTCGATATATAATATGTATTGGTCAAAACCGTAATACATTCGGGTTGAAAGTCTTCATCGTAACGTATTCTGGATATATCTTGTAGGAAACGTACTCTAGTTATTCGTGTAGAACGTAATGTGTGCTGGCTATAGTTCTCGGAAGTAACTTTTATTTATAATATGTTTTAAGTTAACGTTAAATGTCTCTTTATCTAGGTGTATCTCCTTAACTGATTTTATCCTGATATTAGCCTTTAAAATCAACTAAGTTGCTTGTTTTTGCGTACCAAATGGGATTTGTGAACAATTACAGAATAGAGGTGGCTTTAGACAACTCTTTATTATCATTATGGTGTTTTCAGTTGTCCGAATCACCGATGATTTCATGAGAAACAACTAGTATATATGTATCTGAGTAACTTAGAAGCTTTATTATTAAACATCTTAATAATTTAGTCTTTAATGATAGTTTTCAGATATGAAATAACAACAGATTTCCTATCTTATTTTTATTGTTTTTGTTGGTCAACGCTTTTTAAGACAAACCTTCAAAAAAACAACCATTTTTCAAAGGAATTTTACACTGAATTCTGTAGGCGTGTACGCTATTACAATCTTTTGGAATTGAACATTTCCTTTATTCTTATTGTATGTTGTTCAACGGTTTAACGTCCAAATTGACTAAGGAAGACACAACAAGTTTTCAAATAAAATATACAATGCATTTATCATTATGATATATTTACACTTGTAGGTTTGTACCTTATTACAATCTCTTGGCTTTGGAAAGAAGCGAGCAACCAGTTGTAGCAAGTGTTGTAATGCAGACCAGTGTAATGCTAATCTTTGTCAGGAAAGTATGTTTTCTTTTATACGACAGTTAAATAGTTAATATAGGGGTGTAAATTACCGAGACAAAAACCGTTGGCATGAATTCATGAAGAAAGTGTTTATATTTATGATTTATTGAATTTTAAAAAAAACGTGTACTTTGTGCATATATGTGTGATGCGTCATATGCGTTATATTAAAATATACTTTTTTCACTTTTTTGGTCTTTCGAAAATGTTGTTTGTGCTGTATTTAGACCCTTCTAAAACGAAATTTGTTTTACATGCACACGTATAACAATTGCTGTGTTTATCCAACGCAATCATAGGTTTGAACGTAGTTTTAATTTAGACCCGTTTATATTTTTTCGTTTGGGCTTGAACCATATTTTCCCTCTGGTTTATATGATCAGTTCATCCTATTTTGACACTTAAAATTCAAGAGTCTATCCTTAATTTAAGTAAGTTATATGGCCTTCAAATACCGTTTCGATCCCCAACATCACTGAAGAGACATTTATTATCGAAATCCGGATCTGGTGTACAAAAATTTTTTGACACCTCATGTTTGTGGTATAACATCTTTGCCGCAAGTTTATTGTTTTATGTTTAGTATTTAATTGATATTAAGATCTATTTTGTTACATCTTGTGATCAATTTATTATGCAATCGCTAATGGCAGTCAGCAGAGTTAAAGAACATGTTGTTCGACCTGTTAGTCAAATGCGTTTTGTTAAAATTACCTTTTTCACTTTTTTGGTCTTTTGGAAAGTGTTGTTTGTGCTGTATTTTGACCCTTCTACAATGAAATTTGTCTTACATGCACACGTATATAAAATGTGGTTTTTATCCAACGTAATCATAGGGTTGAACGTAGTTTTCAATTTAGACTTGTTTATATATATATATATGTGTATATGTGTGTGTGTGTGTGTGTAGCTCATAAGAACACTTACAAAATGAAGCAGACTCTAGCTAGCGAACAATTAGAGAATCGACCAGACTGGTCATAATTAAAAACCGAAGACTTGCAATATAATTGTTGTCTCAAAGTCATGTGAAGCGATTCTCGAGGATATAACAAATACCAACCTAGTCAGCGTTAATAGCCAAATTAATGCTGTACGGTTTTAGCTAAAGACATATAAGCAATTGCGAAAAAAAAGAACAGCAATACGCGTTTTTGTTTTATATATAAGTAGTTGCTGTTTTATATATAAGTAAAACTTTAGCATTCTGTATACTTCTATCTTCTTGTACCCTTCATGTGTATGTCTTTATTGCATCACATAACTGTTTATCGTTGAATAATGAATTACCATAATATAATATTTTTCATTGTCATGGCAACCTATTGTCTCGCGCTCTTTGTGAATCAGCTTTCTGTGAAAATACTATTATTGTCAAGGTTCGAAAATAATAACTATGAGATGATATCAATATTCGTTTTAATAGATTTGGCTCCTGCTGATCACTGTTGTGATCAAAGTGGTCTTACTCGTTTTTCGGACTGCACACATTTTCTTCAATGTCAGGATGACGAGGTATGTACCTATCAATAGAAAAATATACTTTAAATAATAATTAGAAACAAGATCTAAGATTTTGAGGGAGCAAAAGGCTCGTAAATTTGATACAAAGATGTACAAAGAGTCTCTCGGCTTTTATCTGCTCTTCGGTCGGGTTGTTGACATATTCCCCATTTCAATTCTCAGCTTTACAGTTTTTCAAAAACAAATATAGTGCAAAGTGACGGAGTACGGATCTTTAGTACTGAAATGTATACGATAACCCATACTTTACGTAACCACTGATGCGTAGTTGACCAGAATTTTAATATAAATAGTTCAATTTCACAGAAGTGAGGTTTAAAAATTGTATTTTGAATCTTTTTTATTTTATTTTTTTTTTAAGTGAAACAATATTGCTTGTAATATGTGATGCTTGGTTTACATTGATAGGCGTGTCATATGATACTTTGTTCACATTGACAGACTGTCATATGATAAATTGTTTGCATTGATAGGCGTGTCACATGATACTTTGTTTATATTGACAGACGTGTCATATGATAAATTGTTTGCATTGATAGGCATGTCATATTAAACTTTGTTTACATTAAAAGTCGTTTCAAATTGTACTTTGTTTACATTGATAGGCGCGTCGTATGATGCTTGGTTTACATTGATAGGCGTGTCATATTGGTACTTTGTTTACATTGACAGACGTGTCATATGATAAATTGTTTGCATTGATAGGCGTGTCATATAATACTTTGTTTGCATTAAAAGTCGTTTCAAATTGTACTTTGTTTACATTGAAAGGCAAGTCGTATGATGCTCGGTTTACATTGATAAGCGTGTCATATGGTACTTTGTTTACAGACGTGTCATATGATAAATTGTTTGCATTGATAGGCGTGTCATATGATACTTTGTTTACATTAACATTCGTTTCACATGGCACTTTGTTTACATTGATAGGCGTATGATACTTTGTTTTCATTAAAAGTCGTTTCAAATTGTACTATGTTTACATTGAAAGGTGCGTCGTATGACGCTTTGTTTACATTGATAGGCGTGTCATATGATAAATTGTTTTGCATTGATAGGCGTGTCATATGATACTTTGTTTACATTGACAGACGTGTCATATGATAAATTGTTTGCATTGATAGGCGTGTCATATGATACTTTGTTTACATTAACAGTCGTTTCAAATTATACTTTGTTCACATTGATAGGCGCGTCGTATGATGCTTGGTTTACATTGAAAGGCGTGTCATATGGTACTTTGTTTCACATTGACAGACGTGTCATATGATAAATTGTTTGCTTTGATAGGCGTGTCATATGATACTTTGTTTACAATAATATTCGTTTCACATTGTACTTTGTTTACATTGATAGGCGAGTCGTATGATATTTTGTTTACATTAAGAGTCGTTTCAAATTGTTAGGCGCGTCGTGTGATGCTTGGTTTACGTTGATAGGCGTGCCATATTGGTACTTTGTTTAAATTGACAGACGTGTCATATAGTAAATTGTTTGCATTGATAGGCGTGTCATATGATACTTTGTTTACATTAAAAGTCGTTTCAAATTGTACTTTGTTTACATTGATAGGCGCGTCGTATGATGCTTGGTTTACATTGATAGGCGTGTCATATGATTCTTTGTTTATATTGATAGGCATGTCGTATGATGCTTGACTTACATTGATAGGTGTGTCATATGATACTTCGTTTACATTTACAGACTTGTAATATGATAATTTGTTCACATTGATAGGCGTGTCATATAATAGTTTGTTTACATTGATAGGCGTGTTATCATATGATACTTTGTTTACATTAATAGGCGTGTAGCTTGAAATCGTTTCTCAGAAATCAAGGTATAGTGCACGATCTCGGATGCGAGAAACGAGTGGTAAGTATTCTGGGTATCTGGAACTAAATATAATCTAATAGTTTGTAAATTTATTCTAAACAAAATTGAGATAAACCTGTACATACCAGTAGTCAGTAATCTGATTACATGTTTTTTAAACTTGTACATACTTAGTAATCTGCGGACGTTTACTCTGAAAAGGACAAAGTTCGTGCAAATTCCGTCTAATATGCGGGAGACATCAAAGGGACATTCGGAACGTATTTGTCGAAATGAAACTGGCAACATCATGGTAAAACATAATTTCGATGACAATAAGACAAACAGGTCTACAAAACAGTACATAGAAAACAAAAGGATACCTCGAGGGTTACACATGTCACAGATCGTGTATGTCTTTTGAAATAAAGGAGAAATATGTACATTATTGCTCTTAACACTTTTTATATAATATTTCATAATTTTGAATACATTTCTACAGACAATCGTAGAATTAGCAAACTACCGGTATTACCAGCTGTATGATAACTAAATCCTTTACAAAAAAATATTTGACATTATAAATACAGAATAGTAGTCGATCGTTTTGGTAAGCGGTAGCAGTGCGTTTTTTACTGTAGAAATACCAAATTGATTTTAGCTTTTTTTTTTGTCCGTGTATAAGCCAACTGTATATTAAAATCAAGCAGTTGATGTGCTTCTAACAAGAGGAGGTTACAAAGAGAAAAACAAAGCAGGAAAGATTAATCATACTTTCAGTAATGAATTGTTTCATTTTATTGTAGGCATGCTTGAAAGGGGGTGATAATTTTAATTTTGGGGAAGTGATCGTGCCACCTCAAACAAAGAAAGATCAATTGCCTGACGATATGCTGCTATGTCAGGCTTGCTGTAGAGGAGATCAATGTAATGTCCAGTATGCAACATGTACTGATATGATTCATAGTAAGTACCAACATATAAAAACGTGTGGAGCTATGCTTTATAGTAAGTCCTACCATATAAAACATTTGGCGCAATGCTTCATAGTAAGTCATACCATATAAAACATTTGGCGCAATGCTTCATAGTAAGTCATACCATATAAAACATGTGGTGTTATGCTTCATAGTAAGTCCTACCATATAAAACATGTGTTGCTATGCTTCATAGTAAGTCCTACCATATAAAACATGTGTTGCTATGCTTCATAGTAAGTTCTACCATATAAAACATGTGGTGCTATGCTTCATAGTAAGTCCTACCATATAAAACATGTGTTGCTATGCTTCATAGTAAGTTCTACCATATAAAACATGTGGTGCTATGCTTCATAGTAAGTCCTAACATATAAACATGTGGCGTTATGCTTCAAAGTAAGCCCTACCATATAAAACATGTGGTGCTATGCTTCATAGTAAGTACTACCATAGAAAACATGTGGAGCAATGCTTCATAATAAGTACCAACATATAAAAAATATGGTACTATGCTATGTAGTAAGTATCAACATATAGAAACAGGTGGCACTATGCTATTAAGTAAGTATTAACATATTAAAACATATGACTCTAGGGTCCGTGTAACACTTATCAATTCATATTTTAAAAAGTTTTCAGATTTTAGATTTTTGAAATTTTGATCAATGTTTTAAAATTTCAAAATTCCAAATAGTTGAAATTTTTGAAATTTTGAAATTTTCACCAAATAGTAAAAATTTCAAAACTCTAAATGACGTTTTTATATTTGATAGTTTAGATATTTGATCAAACTTTAAAAGTACTAAACTTTACGTGCAGTTTTGATTATTTCGGTTTTTGAAAGTTTGATTTTTTCAATTTTTGATTAAAATATCAAAAATAGAAAAGGGGCAAATAGAGGAGTACCTGTAAGCTACGAAACGGAATAAAAGCGAAACGAAAACTTCAGAACTATTTGGTTTTCCCAGCCTCCATCATTTAGGAGTAACAGTGAATACTGATCAACTCGCAGTAAGTCAAATAGTATGGCAGGGTTGAGTATGTATATATTTCTACTGAACTTTAAGCAATAAAATTGCCCAATACACGTGGGTCTATGTAACACTTATCAATTCAAAGTTTTTAAAAGTTTTCAAATTTTAGATTTTAGGAATTTTGATCAAATTTTTTAAATAACCAAATTCTAAATTGTGTAAAAGTTTTGAAATTTTGAAAGTTTAACCAAATAATTAAAATATTGAAATTCTAAATATCTTTTTTAAATTTGATCAAACTTTGAAAATACTAAACCTAACGTGCAATTTTGATTATTTCACTTTTTGAAATTTTGATTTTTTCAAATTTTTGATTGAGATATCAAAACCAGAAAAGGGGCGAAAAGAGGGGTACCTGTAAACTGCGAAACAAAATAAAAGCGGATTGAAACGAACCAAAATGAAATGAAAACATACTGATAATTAAAAGTTAATGTATAGAATAAAACTACAGGCAGACAGTTGTAAGCGGTGAAAAATTGGATGACAAAATAAATATTTCTCAAATGAAAAAAAATCATTTTAAAATAAGACGTACGGCTTCGATAATGACCATTTTACTTGCTGGTTTTCCAAGCACCCATATTTTAGGAGTGACAGTAAAAACTGGCCAACTCGGAGTAGGTCAAATAGTATGGTTAGGTTGAGTATGTATATATATTTTCTACTGAACCTTAAGCAATAAAATGGCTCAATATACATGTTGTATTATCTCCTTTATTTCATTTTAATTTTTTGTTTTGCTCTACGACTTCCTACTTTCTGCAATCATGTCGGCAGATGAATATATCATTCCATGAACATTTTGAACGATCATCTTTACGTTTTAATCAACTATTTTTGTTCTTTATAAATTGTTGGCCTTAAATATTCAGCTTTGAGCGTTGCTGAAGAAGGTAAAAGATTTCAGTTGTAAGTATCGGAATGAACGTTGTGCTAGTCTGGAATGTGGGAGGTTTTTGATATCTTTTTTACGCTGAAATTAAGAGTAAGATCAAATATCAATAGATTGGAGCCAGGATACTGTTATATGGTACCTACATAAACTGATCAAAGATAGATACCAGGATGTAAATTTTGTATATGTGCAAGACGCGCGTTTCGTCTACAAAAGATTTATCAGTGAAGCTCGAATCAAATTAATAAGAAAGGCCAATAAAGTCAAATAAAATAAAAAAAAGGCCAAATAAAGTAAACGTTAACATCCAACTTATCGTTCTGGTTTTGCGAAAGCTGAACACATTAATATCATTTAAACGTATAGCATAAACCTTATTTTCAGCCTTCCTAATGATGTAAAAGGTGCCACTGTACATTAAGCGTCCATCTATCCATTTTTAGGTGTCGGCATTTTGAAAATTCAAAATTATTTTCAAAAGTTTATTTCTGCGATAAATGGTAATCTTTTTGGGAATCCGATATATAAATATTGTCACTAAGGTGACATTTTTTTTACTTGGATACTTCAACGAGGAGCTTCAATACTGGTATACATAAAAAATTTCTGATCCCCAATTTGATGAAAAAAAATATTCTGTGCAAGCAGAGGACAAAAAAAATATTCTAAAACCAGATTTTCCCCATGCCTTATAGTGTTAAATTTTGAACCAATTGATTTGATTAATAGCGATGAAAAACTTAATAAAATTGTTAGCACTTAACACGATTTTTTTTCTCATTTCGACAAAATGACCATATCCCCACTTTTAAAGTTAAATGGTTGCTCCCTTAGACAGCGTTTGGACTGATGCTTGTAAAAAGTATATGAATTTATCATATACGTAGCTCCACTAGGGACATTTAATCAACCACTGTTTTTAAAAGACAAATAAAAGGAAAAGTGATGTTTTTGTATTAAGGAATATCATTGTTCCGTATTTGTTATTTGTGCATTTTAAGCTATAGTTCGAAAATCCACTTCGAGCAAAATAAAAGAACACATGTACATCCAGTCAGAATGGGGCATGTAAAGAGAGTGCTTCGCTGTCAGCTGCATGATGGATTTTTCCATGTTTGGCCATACACCAATGTTGCTCTCGGAAACCCAGTACTATGTAAAACGCTGAATTTTAAGTAAAGCATTCACATACGGAACGCTGAAAACTGAATATGTGTACGTAAAGTAAATATTAGAACCGAAACAATTGAAGAGGTGTTTGGCAAAAGTGAAGTTAAACATATCAAAATCCGCCTATAAGAACAAATTTGCCCGAGGGAGTTGAATCCTAAGTTTCTTTGTAATTTGTATGTAAACAACCTATTTTAAATTATCGACTTTTGGTTCCCAGTGACAAATATTTCATGAATGTTCAGGAACAAATTAGCAATGAATACAACAGGGAGGGATTGTGGTTGTTATTTATATGATGAAGACATAATCTTTCAATTATTTTAACTGAGGTCTGGAGCTGGCATATGTCAGTAACTGCTAGCTTTATATATAGTAGTCCTTTGTGTATTTATTATTATTGTCATTTTGCTTTTAGTTTCTTTTGTTTCCTATTCTGATAGAGGACTTGGATTTCTTTTAAAGTGTGTTTTACTGTGCATATTGCTGTGTTTATTTATTCTACATTGTCTCATTGGCAATCATACCACATCTTCTTTTTTATATTAACCCCGCCGCATTTGTGCGCCTGTCCCAATTCAAGAGCCTCTGGCCTTTTAAGTCTTGTACGATTTTAATTTTAGTTCATTGTTATATTTCGGAATGTAGTATGACGTCTATTATCACTGAACCATCACTGAACCAGTACACTTTTTTGTCTAGGGGCCAGCTGAAACACGCCTAGTACAACGTTCATTGCGACACCATAAATTAAGTATTCCTTCAGTATCATTACTTGGAACTGAAATCAATCCTACAAGGCAATATATTTTCGTCATACAATCGATATAAAAGAAAACAAAACGTTTAAAATTGCATGCGACCGAAGCGCTTTTTCTGGATCTACCTTCATTATGAACGTTAAAAAGGCGAATACTACTATTTGGCCTACTGCGAGTTGGTCAGTTTTAACTGTTACTTCTAAATGTTGGGCACTGGGGACACCAAAATAGCTCTGGATTAATGATCTCAATCGCTAACCTTATATTGGAGATTTAAATCAACTTAATTGATGACAGAATAATGAATTTTATCAAATTGGCATGCATTTAATATGATTCATTAATTTTGAAAACTTCCAAACTCTTAAATGATGCACATATTGTTACTAATTCATTTATTATGACTGTCATGACTGTAATGTGTTGCATTTCAAAATTGACATATTTGACCTAGATACGACAACCGTTCATGTTGGCTGTTCAAACTCCTCCCTCTCAGTCTGAAAAATCACAGTGCCAGTCGTTTGCTTCTTTACAAACAAAAGAGGAGGTTTATGGAAGAGCCTACACAAACGATCTACACTTATACACATTGGATATTGAAATTACCTTAATTGTCCTAATCAGAATCACTATCGCTCGGGCAAAACATCACGAATATAATGCCTACCCTTGTTAAAACTACAATAAAGTATAGCTAGCATCAATTATTTCTTAAATATTTGTGTTGATGTGTGCACAACCTTAAAATTTCAGGATACTGTTATCCCATGTGATGTTTAATATGTGTTATAACAAAACCGACTTATCTTAAAATTATTTATTTTGTAATTAAAAATGATTTGATATATTTCATATACATTTTTTGGTAATTTGATTGATAGCATTGAAAGACAAAATAAAATTGGTTGCGCGATAACAAAATTCCCACACCGACAAAAAAAACATACCCCTTACCCCTTTTTGAAGTACAAATGTTTCTCCCTTAGACTACATTTGGACTGATGCTTGTAAAAAGTATATATGCATTTATCATATATGAAGCTCCATTAGGGGTCCTAAATCCGCCATTGTTTACAATTATCAAATAAAAGGAAACGTTGTTTTTTTGTATGAAGGGATAGTTATTAATGCATTTTTAAGTTATCATACGACAATCAACTGCTTCAATAGTTTCGGTTCACATATTTACTTGACTAAAGTAGATATATTTATACATACTTAAACTTACCATACAATTTGGCTTACAATGAGATGGTCAGTTTTCACTGTTACTCCTAAATGATGGGCGGTGGGAAACCAAAATGGTTCTAAATTATTCGTTAAGTTTCGCTTTTATTCCTTTTTGCAGTTTACAGGTACCCCTTTTTTTCGGCCCTTTTCTATTTTTGATATTTTGAATTTTGAAATTTGAACTATTTGGTGAGTATTTCAAAATTTCAATAATTTTCAAAAATTTAGAATTTTGATATTTTAAAACTTTGAATAACATTTCAAGAATATAAAAGTTGAAAACTTTTTTAAAATTTTGAATTGATAAGTGTTACACGGACCCTCTAGGTTTCATAGTAAGTACCAACATATAAAAACATGTAATGTTATGCTCTATAGTAAGTAAAAGCGTATGAAACCTTGTGGCGCTATGCTTCATAGTAAGTTTCAACATATAAAACATGTGGCACTATGTTATATAGTAAGTATTAACAGATAAAAAGATGTGGCAAATTGCTTCATAGTAAGTACCAACATATAAAGATATGTGGGGCAATGCTTCAATGTAAGTTCAAACATATAAAAACATGTGGCGCTGTGCTTCAATGTAAGTTCCATTATAACAAAATAAAAATGTAAAACGATGCTTCATAGTAAGTACCAGCATATGAAAACATGTGGCGCAATGCTTCATAGTAATACCTACAATATAAAACATGTGGCGCAATGCTTTATAGTAATACCTACAATATAAAACATGTGGCGTAATGCTTCATAGTAATACCTACAATATAAAACATGTGGCGTAATGCTTCATAGTAATACCTACAATATAAAATATGTGGCGTAATGCTTCATAGTAATACCTACAATATAAAACATGTGGCGCAATGCTTCATAGTAATACCTACAATATAAAACATGTGGCGCAATGATTCATAGTTATATCTACAATATAAAACATGTGGCGCAATGCCTTATAGTTATACCTACACTATAAAACATGTGGCGCAATGCTTCATAGTTATACCTACAATATAAAACATGTGGGGCAATGCTTCATATTAATACCTACAATATAAAACATGTGGCGCAATGCCTCATAATTATACCTATAATATAAAACATGTGGCGCAATGCTTCATAGTTATACCGTCAAAATAAAATATGTGGCGCAATGCTTCATAGTTATACCTACAATATAAAACATGTGGCGCAATGCTTCATAGTTATACCTACAATATGAAACATCTGGCGCAATGCTTTATAGTTATACCTATAATATAAAACATGTGGCACAATGCTTCATAGTTAGTACCAACGTATAAAAACATGTGGCGCTATTTTATATAGAAAGTATCAACATATATAAATATATGGAACTATACTTCATAGTAATTACAAATTTATATATACAAAATGTGGTGCTTAGCACATATTTATATTTACAACATGATGCAATATGTTACAAAGTAAATGTAAAGGTGAACCTGGCGTAATGTCAATGAGGTAGCAACGTCGCAACATAAAATCAAAATAGATCATCTAATTATGAAAATGTAGTTTCAAACAAATCAAACAGATTCATCCCTATGTGTGACCACATACAGTTAAACAGTTAAAGTTAAGAAGCGGTCAGGTTATCTCTGTGTTTTGCAACGTGTGTGTTTAACAGCGTATAGTTTAACCATATGTTTAACAGCATACAGTTTAATCATATGTGTAACAGCGTATAGTTTAACCATAGGTTTAACAGCCTACAGTTTAATCATATGTTTAACAGCATACAGTTTAACCATATGTTTAACAGCATACAGTTTAACCATATGTTTAACAGCATACAGTTTAACCATATGTTTAACAGCATACAGTTTAACAGCATATGTTTAACAGCATACAGTTTCACCATATTTGAACAGCATACAGTTTAACCATATGTTTAACAGCTTACTAATTAATCCTGACGGGTGTTTAACATTTTTTCGTTTAAACCTTTGTTTAACAGCATACAGTTCATTTACATGTGATTGAAGTATGTCAAGTTGTTTTCAATGAGTTGTTGATTTACAATAAGTGTGACACAGAGGCAGACGTTGCAAGACAAAGTAATCACCATGCTTTGCTGTAAGACGACACAAGAAATAAGGATCGGATGAATAAACACATAACATGTTTCTTATCAAAGTAAAACAAACTCGTATTTGTTTTCGAAGACAAAGAAGTATCTCTAATATACTATATTTATATTCGCAATCATACCATACCTCCTTAATTTTATACAAGCTATATTATTAAAATACATAAAATACTTTTTAGCTGTCTAACATTTCTAATTGCTAATGTGTTTACTTTTTATTCTTTCAGGCATGGTACCAGCGAACTTTACAAGATGAACAGCACTTCGTAATGGCTTCATTCATACAATAAAGTTTGGTTAATGTGTTTGTTAGTCCATTTTGCTGAACTAGTACACATTTTTGTTTAGGGGCCATATGAAGCCCGTCTCTAAGTGCGGGATAGTCTTGCTGCGTTGAAGTCCAATGTGTGGCCAATGACTGTTTGGCTTTATAACTATTTTAATCTGAGCGTCACTGATGAGTCTAATGTAGACAAAACGCGCGTCCAGCGTATTAAATTATAATCCTGGTACCTTTGATAAATAGTTCTACCCCTTTGATTGGGTTGTTGTCTTGTTGTCACATTTCCCGTTTTTATTCTCTATTCAAATTGAATTGTTTTCCGTTTAACACAATATAACTTATATATTCTTTTCTAAAACACTATCCTCCTTTCAGAGTAGACTAGTCCGATAGATAACCAACCTATCTGTTTGTAGGACAACACTACTATGAAAGGAGGGTAGTATACCTCACCTAATAATGACTTCACGGTTCTGCTAGCAAGCAAGTTAACCAAAGATATTACCTTTAGATATACTAAATATAAATGAGAAAAATTAGGAAATAAAACATTTGAACATAAAAGATCATATTTCTCGGTTTACTTTTATAAATTGTTATAAATTGTGACTTTGATGGATAGTTGTCTCATTGGCACTCGTACCAGCCCGGAATATCTTCCTATATCTATATATATGATATACTAAAGTTAATAAACATTTATTTTCTAATCTCCAAAAGTAGTGATGGTGCTGATGTTAGTTAAGTCATATTTTACCTGATTAAAGTCTATCTTTGCATAAATTTTGAGAGAAAACAAAATTGGCTATATCTATGAACCAACAAATGTGGCTTAAGGTGACGTTCTATTCGTGATTTTGCCCTTGGTATTTAAGTATAGCGAACTTTTGAATACCCAGAAAGCAAAAACAGTTTAACTTTTCGCCTATTCGCTTTATTTGCATGAACAAAGATACGAACTATATCCCAAATTTAAATACATGTACATTTGTACATTATAAATAGATAAAGCCCACGAGCTCCTGGATGACAATTAGATACCTATCTATATATATATTCATAAAAATAAATACAGAAAAGCATTATTATTAACGAATACGTCGAACAAACATGAAATTATCCTTTTAGATTCAAACCAAATTAGATATCATAAAACTAAAAGCAAATTCTAGTCAACCATCATAATTTTGCAAAATGTTGCATGCACTTTTGTCCAATTTCAGTTAGAGTGGCAAAATCTAAGAAAACAAAAAACAAATCGGTATTTTTGTCTTTATAACATTTCAAAGAATTATTAAAGATTGATGAATATCATTTTTATAAGTAAACGTCAAAAGGGTAAAAATTATGTAGGTATAACTGCTATAATCTGACGACATCCAAAAACTCATAAGCAAGAAAATATTTCTTAATAAATACGGTACATGATATGACACAAACAAAATTAAAAATATCGAGGCACTTCGTTCTTACAAAAGATTTTAAAGTCTATACAATAGCCTGTGATCCTAACACGAGGAGGTTTGGCCAGATTCCTGAAAAATGAAAACGTCCGAATCACTTAAACTAGGAATTTGTATGACCTGTAAAAGAAAATGTATACTTTCAAGACTCGGCTTGATCTAAATTTTTATTAAAGGGGTGTACTACATTGGCGCGCATTATCATAACATTTGCGCGCTAAAATCTGCGTTAGCTCGCAGCTTTGAACTTGAGCTACAGGATACAACAGATATAGTTAAGTCTGCCTCGTATCTTGACTAACATTTAGAAAATTGACAATAAGAGTCGGTTGAAAATTAACTTTACGCCAAAAAGAGATGCTTTCAGCTTCCCAATTGTGAACTTTCCATTTCTGTGTATCAACATCCAAGCAGCGCCTGCATACGGATTATGTATTTCTCAATTGGTAAGATATTCCCAAGTTGTATTTCCTATCATTATTTCTTTGATAGAGGGTTGCAGCTCACACGGAAGCTATTAAACCAAGAGTTCCAAATGGTGAAGTTGAAATCATCCCTATATAAATTTTACAGACGCCATCACGTATCGGTTGACTATTATGGAATATCCGTTTCAAAGATGACAGCGGACATATTCCTAATATCGCAACTACAATCCCTCTCGTGTCCTTTTAACGAATGTGACCTACCGAATGAGACTTGTTATCGAGTTTATACTAACATGAGCAACCAACACAACGGGTGAAACATGTGGAGCAGGATTCCGGTGCACCCGGCGAGGATTCCGGTGCACCCGGCGAGAATTCCGGAGCACCCGGCGAGATCCCTCCTGCTTTGGTGGATTTCGTCTGGCTTATTTTTAGTTTTATATGTTGTGCTTTGTGTACTATTGTTAGTCTGTTGTCTTTGTTTTTATTAACTTTGTCGTCAGTTTATTTTCAATTTATGAGTTTCAATGTCACTCTGTTATCTTTTGCTCCTCTTTTGGTTACATTTACGAGCATTCTTTCGAAGGTAAACTGATTTTATATGTCCTAATAATCTGAATATCTGAAGCCCAATATTTTAAGAAAACCTCCCAAAAAAAATTATTTGTACATGAATATGTTGCATAAAATTCCTCATTGTAGTGATCGTGGAATTATTCCGGGCTGTTTGTAGTACGCATGGTTTCTGATGATTGTGGCGCTCAAAAACTTAGAGGAAATGGAGAATTTGCTGAAATACCTTTGTAATTATTCACGATGTATCGCAGTGAAATATTAGTTTAAGTGTTCTGTCGATACGAAAGGTAAATCCGCTGTACACAAACTGTGACTCACGAAACTCGATGCTTTTGCCTTGACGCAACTTTACAAACTTACTGCAGTAAATCTAAAACTATAATTTTCAGGTAAAATTAGGAAACAGAAAACTATTTATTCTGAAATATTTTGAAATTAAGTGCATGTATGCGTTAAGCTATAACGGGATTTCTTATGATCACTTTTAGAATTCAATATGAAATCAATTCAATTCAATTCAATTCAATTCAATTCAATTCAATTCAATTCAATTCAATTCAATTCAATTCAAATCTGTATTGCAATAAAACTACATATTTATAGTATTTGACACAACATAACAAAATGAAAATAAAAAATAACAACAAGATCAGTAATATACACAATAAAAGTAAATATTTTAAGAGTCCCCTGTCCTCAGTTCGATAGACTGTTTTAAAAAGGATCCTAGCTTATTTACCTGAATGTGTGAAATTGGTATTGGTGACGAATTCATAAGTTTGTTCAAAACCCATAACAAAAAACTATAGTCATACTTATCACTGTTTATCTGTGTTACCTTTAAAATAAACAATTTTTAACGCATATTAATCCCCAAATGTAATGCGCCCGACATAAGGATTGTGTGATTCGGGCTGATATCTCTCATATATGTTGATTTTTTTGAAAGTATTGTGTGTTCTTTGTACCATTCCTCCGTATATGATTTTCTGACTTATATATGTCATATACACCAAATCTCTATGATAGAGGAAATAAAGTTATATATATATATAGTAACGGAGCTGATGAAAGAACTGCTTGTACTTTCATCAGCTCCGTTACTAAACAAAATTATACCATCTACTCTAATTCCAACTGTAAAACGGAGAACTCAATTTATATATTAACATGTGACACTTGTGGCATTCAGTATGTGGGAGAAACAATGGACAAATTTAATATTCGGCTTAATAACCATCGTTCATCGTACAAAACCAACAAAAACTGTCCTCTCACAAGACATCTTCGTTCAACGAAACATCCTTTTGATAATGTCACTTTCCAAATTATAGAAGTCAACACCGAATGGGACACCACGGCGAGAAGGAGAAGAGAAAACTTTTGGATCCACCAACTCCACACTTTAGAACCTGATGGTCTTAACGAAAAAGACGAAAAAAGATACAGGAAAGATAAAGAATAATTTAAAATAAAGCATCGTCCTTTTTATCCCGTAATATTGGCCAATGGACGTTGCTAACTTCAACTACCAATTATGTATTTTTAAGGTAGCTAAATCCAAGTGCAACATGTACATTGAGCTGCAAAATTTTCTTATTTTCAAAGCAGCTAAATACAAGAGGTCATAGACATTGAGCTGCAAAATTTTCTTATTTTAAAGGCAGTTCAGTGCAACATAGACGTTGAGCTACAAAAGTTTCTTATCATCTACATCCGATTTCACCTGGATAGATGCACGCTTGATAAAGCTAGTTGGTCTAGCGAAATATTGCGTTTATTTTCATCATTTTGTAAATATTTTAAACATTCTTATATTTACATACTAAATAGTGTGTTAAAATTACATTGCTAGGCAATCTATAATTTTATTTGTGTAATTGAATTAATCTCTGTACTGATTAATCCACACTCCCATAGATTTGTATGTCATGTGCTGCTATTTATAGGCACTTATATATATATCCGACTCTAAGATATCTTTCTTAGACACAACCACATCTATAAAGGACGGTGTCATATCAACAGACCTTTACTGTAAACCCACAGATAAACATCAATACCTTTCTCCCCAAAGCTGTCACCCCAAACACTGTACAAAAAGTATCCCGTACAGTCAAGCTCTCAGAGTCAAGCGGATTTGCTCCTCTGAGGAGGCTGTCACGAAACGGTTACAGGAACTTCGCGGATTTTTGACAAACGAGGTTATAAGAAATTGGACATAGATAAGGGGTTTGCGCGCGCTAACAATAACAGCCGCAATGACCTCTTACAGTACAAACGGAAGAGGCGCAGCAAAATAGTCCCGTTTGTTCTTACATACAATCCAGCCTTTAATAACCTTTCACGTTTGATCCGTGCCAATTGGCAAACTATTGCCCTAAATTATCCATGATCTTTCCCAATCCTCCTGTCTTAGCTTTTCGGAGACCAGCAAGTCTGAAAGACTTATTTGTTAGAGCTGACGTCTCCTCAAATAAAAGCTGTTCAATTGCAGGATGGTGCAAGTCATGTGGTAACAGACGTTGCCTGACTTGTCAACAAATACTGAATACTCAAACATTCACTTGCCACTCGACTGGGTCTGTGTACACTATATATTGCAATGTAACTTGCAAAACCCAGAATGTTGTATACCTCCTTCAATGTCGATGTGGCATGCAGTATGTTGGCGAGACAGAGCAGCCATTTAACAAACGCATGAATGGTCATCGAAGTGACTACACTTGCAAGCCCGACCTACCCGTAAGTCGTCATTTGACATCACCTGGACACACACAAGCTGATCTCAAAAACCTTACCATCACGATCATAGACCACAACGAGGGTTGGTCGAAGGTCGACAGAGTCGCTCGGGAAAGATTTTGGATAAGAAAGTTACGGACAGTCTCCCCAGAGGGTATAAATGAAAAAACATAGAACGAGTCCCTCATTTTCCTGTGACTACCTGTTTCAAACAACGCCGGATTTAGTACTGGCTTTACAGTTCGAAATTATTTTTAAAATAACAGTTTAAATTACAGGTTTTCATTGATTCGGGATGATGTATAAGTACGTTGCCACGTTCAATTATTTTACCTCATTATACATTACTTATTTTTTCAATCATTATTAGACTGATATTCGTTTGGGAGGCTTAAATATGTAGTTTCTGTTGTAATTGCCCTACCGTTGTCTAATTTATACCATCCTGGATCGGTTAGGACATTTTTGATTTTTTTGTTTGAGGACTGCCCTCAATGCAGTTATAACATCTCAACTGTCACAACCTTTGGAAATCTAGAGTTGTGCCATTTCACATCGTAAATAACTATTTTTATTTTTGGCATATTTCTGTAGTCTTTGCGGTGTGTTTGGAAATTTTAAAATTGTTCCAGCGTTCGCTTAAATTGTATAAATCAAGATTTTGATAGAGTCTCAATTTGAATTGACATGATTCATTTGTCATTGTGCAATTACCGAAGAAGGATATCTGTTATCCGAAATATCTAATATTTGTATATTTTATAGTTATTTAATGGTGATGTTGTACCCTTTTTGACTTGTTATATATATATATATGTGTGTGTGTGTGTGTGTGTGTGTGTTAGGAACCCAGGCGAGTCTAAACCAACTATGTTTTGCTTTGCTTTGCTTTTGTTTTTATTTTAACGGGTACTGGTTCTTCTGTGTACTGTCGTTACATTAGACTCAATGTATGTTTTATAGGCCCAAGTGTTATAAAGGATGTTCACTTCTTTGTTTCAAAAATAACAAGCTTTTTAAAAGATTGATAGTATATGAACAACCGGAACTTCAAAAAGTTAAAATTCCAAACATTTTTGGCACTACATGGATTAAACTAGATTCCGAATGTATTATGAAAAAAATCAAAAACAATAGTAGCGAACATCCTAAAGAATTTAAACCAGGATTTGAATTTATTTTCTCTTGCAGAATTTTTGACATTGAAACATTTATCTATTAAGATGCACCTGTTCTATGGAAATCATTATATTAATGATATTAAGCACATAAAAACCTGCTTTTGCATGTAATTCTATTGCATATGATCTCACTCTCGTGTATATTAAAACCGCTCATTGCTTCAGGTTTTTGTTTTATTTATTAATCGTTCTTAACGAGGCAGATGATTTCAAATTCTGACATGTAAATGTACTTTAAAGTTTTCTGAAAATTAAAGTTGCACTTTTATGCACTGTTTTAGACGTTATTCGTTATACGATTCGTCAGAAAGAGTTGTTAAGTTTTATGCTTATAGAGTTTGATGGGTCACGTTGTGCTTCAATTTGTTTTGTTTATATTTCCAGAAACAATTAGTCCAAAAATTATTGTAAATAATGAGAAAATGTTTGAAATAATTACAACGCACCGTTTGTAATAGAAAAGCCTGTTCGTCTGATTGTTTATTAGTCATTGTTTATCAGTCTTTTAAAACAACATGAAATTAATACTACAAGACACCTAACGATCAGTGTATCAGAAATCGTTTGTAAATCTAAATACGATCGGGGTATGTATCACATTCGAGTTATATCTTTAATACTTAATATTGGTTTTATTAATTAGGATGATTCTGTGCTCTAGTGGAATAGATTAAGCTGATCGTATTAACAGAAATTTACTTCAGTATTAATTACGGTAAATCCTCAATGTAACTTACATCCGAGAATCAATTACAAACACACATTGATGTTTACAGGCAAATTAACATACAACTATACATGTCTTCTTTACCCATCTTCATTCGTACGGACATATATCACGTACAGACGATGTTTAGTTCCAACAGAAATTCCTCTGTAGCATGTACGATATTCTTATAGGAAAACAAATAATCAGGAATTAACTTTTATCCCGATTTTTTTATAGATATGGAAATAAATCATGACATTTATTAACAATTATAACTCTTCTACAAATTTTCTTGATCAAAATTATATCAATATTTCAACATGTCTACTGGATTATAATTCAACATTTAGTAAAAATTGTGATTTGAAGTTAAATGGAAGTAATACCTCGTCAAGTTTTAGGAATAATTCAAGTATTTACGTTTATCCGCCAATTCCAGAAGATGGACTCATAGGATTAATCGTTTTATATTCATTGACTACTCTTTTATCCATAGCAGGGAATTTATTTGTTGTTATTGTTTTCGCGAGGGGCCGAAGATCAAGGACAGACTTACGGATTTACCTGATTAATTTAGCAGCATCCGATTTAGTTATGGCGATATTTTGCATGCCCTTTACGTTTGCGGACGTAATTTGCCAACGTTGGGTGTTCCCCGATATTATGTGTCCCCTTGTCTTATTTCTACAACCCTTGTCGGTCGCAGCTAGCGTATTTACAAATATGGCAATTGGTGTAGATAGATTTATAGCCGTTATGTTTCCGTTACACCGCCGATTGACTTACCGACGTGGAAAATACGTCATATGCATTGTTTGGATTTGTGCGATATCCTTGGCATCGATACAGTTATTTGTAGGGAAAACAATAAGAATCTCGAACGAAATTACTGTTTGTGACGAACATTGGCCGCCATATTTATCCCGTAAAATTTATACTGTTTTCATTTTGTTACTGACCTATATCATTCCATTAACGATTCTTTCAATCACATATTTGGTCATCGGCATCATTCTATGGAAAAGGACAGCACCAGGAAACTGTCATGTTGAACGAGACATGCATCAGCTGAGAGCAAAAATAAAGGTAATCATCAAAGTATTGAAAGAATATAGTTTTCAAAGCTAGCCCAAAATTGAGGTTGAATTTTAAATTTGAATTTCTCCAAATCAGGGAATCACATTTTAAATCTTTTTATATTAGTTTGTGCTTTATAAGAAATAATTTATTGCAAACATTTCCCCAAAATTTTTACCAGCTTTGTTTAAACCGAAAAATAGAAATATACTCAAGTTTTTACTCTTTGGGTATATGTAACTAGAACCTCGCCTAAAATAATTTCATCACACGAATTGTAACGTATATGTCCCCTTTAATCATTTATCTCCTCGCTTGTTCGGGTAATTGATACATCGTTGGCTTAATTTGTTTTGGGGTATGACCGTTACTTGCGAGGGTAAAAATAGAAACACGTTTCAGACGCGCAAATTCTAAAAAAGAGTAAGTTTCATATTTTCTATATATATTCGCTGGTAAAAGTATTTTATTATAGTCGAAATGTATAAATGTATAAATTGTGGTATTGAATCACTTGCCACGAATTACGTCATAAAACCACGGCTATAATCTTTCACTTTATGCATTAAAAATGTTCAATGATGGTATCAAGCATCGTTTTAATTCTCTGGAAATGTAAAGGATGAAATATCTCCCGCAATGTGCCTTCTTATAGTATTGATGTATCTTGTACCCTTTCATCGACGTAGTTTGTAAAACAAAGTCGTTAGAAATCAAATATATTCATAAAAAGTATTTCTGTGGTTTTGTTTGTTTGCTATATAGCTAAAAAAAATTGGAAATATTTGGAAGATATTAACTTAATGGGGGACGATCCAAAACCTTTAGACGACAAGCTGACAATAAGTGGAAGTAATTAAAAACATAGTATGAAATTTAGCAACCATGAACCTATTGAGCAGTAAGAACCATACGAACACGCGAAGAACTAAGGTTCTCCGGAAGGGTTAGGAAGTTTTTTCTCATCTTTTACTACTCACCATTTTATAACTTATGTTAAAATCCGATGTTAGAGTCGTTGTTAAGGCATTACACATTAGGGGTTTGTAAGCGGTATCTTGCCTAACTTTAAAACTTAATTAAAGTTATAACCCACTAGATATTGAAAGAGACAAAATGAAGGATAGCGATGTTTCTTCATTTAAATTCTCTTTAATCATTAATTTTCCCGAAATAATGATATTCATGAAATATTGTTAATGTTAAAGTTTATGGTTTTCGGATAAATAGACAGAGACTATCGGATAGAGTGTGTGGGAAGTACATATTCCTTCAATCAATTTTAATTTCTTTTACAATTTTGCACTACAAACATTGTTAAATTTGTTGTTGTATTAACGTAACAGTTTTTCCTTACAATTTCTTTGTACTTACGAGAAACTGAGAAATTAAAAATTGTGGTTTTCTAGTTGTTTTAAATCGTTATGAATACCAAAACTTTTCTTTTTGTGTGATGTCACATGAAAATGAAATTTGCAATTTTAAAATCCAATATTGATTTATTGTGTAATCTTGCGGATAAAACAGGAAATTGTGCGCCATTTATCGTTTCACGATATTGACAAAATGTTTGAGTGTCTTTAAGCTCCTTACTTTCAAATTTATTACAAATAGTCAAATAACATGTGAAGTTTTGAAAGTTAATATGTGAAATATTTTTTGTTGATATAATCGATAAGATACTACATACTTAAGGTCAGTTAATTAAGATCAAATAGTTATTACGGAACCGTTCTTAAAAGTACAATATTTGTTCTTGAAAAATTCAGGAACAAATATGATAACCTTGCCAACAACACATGTTTCTTTAAATAGATACTCTGGTTATTAAAATTTTGGAATGTCCTAAAGAATATAAATGGGGGCGATCTACATTTGCGCGTACTTTAAAATGAAACGCATTACATTTGCGCGGAGAAATTGTATTACACTTGCGCGAATTTGCCTGTAATTTATCCGAGAGTTTTTTTTTTCATATGTTTTTGCATAAATCCGTGCAAATGTAGTAACTTTTCAATAGGTAAATTTCGCACAAAAGTAATGTTTTTTTTTGCGAAAATGTAGGACGAATCTGCGCAAACGTAACGTGCCGTAAATGGGATACGAAAACCCGTCTGTGGTCATCGTTGTCTTAATGAATTGGAAATCACAGACAAAATATTTATGTTAAAACGTACCAATACCGACGGACCGGCTATTTGGTTCACTTGTTGAATTTTTTAAGTTATTTGTTTTTATTCCGTATAATCATTATAGCTTTCATTCTAGCAAATCTTTATAACTTAAAAACCTTCATAATATCATAGTATGTCTGGTATAAAATAGGTATCATATTGGCATTGAAATTATGACTGTAGGGTTTCTTTTCTCCTCGAGGAATGTCACCTCACGATATTAATAACTTTTTTGAGAAGATATTCTGCAGTGAACAGACTGTATGTTCCCAACACTCGTTCTGCCAGGTTTGAGGACCATATATGTTGATATTCAAAACTACAACAGTAAACAGTAATGATTATATACATACGCAAAACGTGTACCACTTCACTGCTTCGATATAAATACTTTAATTTACCCTGAAATTGAACAAAAACTGTAGTTTATTCCCGTATATAATGTACAAAACATCATCTTCATGAGAATAAAATGTCGGTTGACCTGCTTGTTTCAAGATACAAGCATTTGAGGGGGTGTATGTGTTTATGGGAAAACAAGTCTTTCGGATCATTTGAAATGTATAGGTAGTAATGAAAGTAAACGGAAAGACTATAAGATAAAAAATCAGAATTAATTTATTACCAAGATGGATTTCAGTTTGAAGGGTTTTTTTTATCTTGGCAAACTATTGTGCCTTTCAAATTATAGAAAAAAATAATCGATATACCGTGTCCTGTTAAAACGATTTTTTGGAGGTCAAATATTGTCTAATTAAAAAATGTCTAGTGCCCTGTGAATTTGTGTTTACTTATTATATGAACATGTACTGATTTTCTAAAAGACATTTTGATTATTTTATAATATTTCAAGTCATGAGTTATATGTAGTAATTAGGATAAGAACCTTTCTCTTCCTACGAATAATATTCGAATATCTGACTTTATTATATTACAGAACAGAATTGTACTCAGGGGTCTTTTAAATTGCAGTGATGATATATTTTTACTTTTCAAAAATATATTCCACCTGTTGCCTTGTAATATGACGTCATTGCGTAAAACATGTTGTTCATGGAGTTGACGTCATATTCAACAAATAGGAAGACTTCCTCTTGTGAAATACAGTCTCGCAAATCAACGTGCTTTCTTTAATCATAAATGTATCCACTATATATCAAAACGTATGCTGAAATATTAATGAAACATAGCAATGTCATTTATTCTTTGAATGTTTATAAAATATGACTACTTCTGAACTGTATCAAGCAACATTTAGGATATAACGTTCTTAACCAATAAATCAATTTAGTTTTAAATCGTATTTTATTATTAAAATTAAATTAAGATATAAAAAAACAGTGAGAAGTTCAATTATTCTTGAAGGTCTCATAACAAACCCGGAAACAAGTTTTGAAATTTTCATATGAATCCGTCTAAACTGATTGATACCTATTTAATATTTCTACTTAGTGATTTGGTGACGTCTTTGCCATCTGATACAAAATAATGACAGTAGATTTAGTTTTGTACTGTGTCAAAACTTCAGAATAAAGAAAATAAGGTTAAACAAACAGAGAATAATTGGGTTTTAAAGAATAAAGAATACCTGCAAAAAATCAAAGAATTGGCTCAAAATATACTAGTTACAGAAATACGGGTTATCAAGTATTAATAGAATAGCCGTTTTTTTAAAAGAAAAATAATAATTAGCGAAAAAAATAAAGAATACAAAAATGAAGGACCCCACTCCCCCTCCATCAATACCCTTAACTATTGTGCAATATGAACCTATCAAAAACGCGACGAACCAAGGTTCCCCAGAAGGGTTGTAAAGATCCGGCTCCTCTCAAACTATAAGCCATTTAACTTGTGTTAAAATCCAATGATAACTTTTAAAAGAATTAAGGCAATATACAGTAGGTGATTGAAAGTGGTATCTTGATAACTTAATTCAATCTATAAATCACTAGATATCGAAATAGACGAAATGAATAACACCGATGTATATTCATTTCAATTTTCTTTAATCATTTTCCGAAATAATGATATTCAGAAATATTTTTACTGTTTAAGTTTGTATTTTTCGGCTAAATAGATAACTTGGACTTCTCTTGAACTGAATTTTAAATGTGCGTATTGTTATGCGTTTACTTTTCTACATTGGCTAGAGGTAAAGGGGGAGGGTTGAGATCTCATAAACATGTTTAAAACCGCGGCATTATTGCGCCTGTCCGAAGTCAGGAGCCTCTGGCCTTTGTTAGTCTTGTATTATTTTAATTTTAATTTCTTGTGTACAATTTGGAAAGTAGTATGGCGTTCATTATCACTGAACTAGTATATATTTGTTTAGGGGCCAGCTAAGAGACGCCTCCGGGTGCGGGAATTTCTCGCTACATTGAAGACCTGTTAGTGACCTTCTGCTGTTGTTTTTTCTATGGTCGGGTTGTTGTCTCTTTGACACATTCCCCACTTCCATTCTCAATTTTATTACATACAGACTTAGTGATTTGAGTGTGTGGGAAGCCCATATCTTCCTTCAATCAATTCGTTTTAATTTCTTTGACAGTTTTGTACTACAAACATTGATCAATATTTTGTATTAACATAACTGTTTTTCGGTACCCCTTTTGTGTTTTTATGTTAAAGGAATGAGAGCATTGAGCTTTTCGAGTTGTTTAATAGTTATCAAAGGTACCAGGTTATAATTTAATACGCCAGACGCGCGTTTCGTCTACACAAGACTCATCAGTGACGCTCAGATCAAAATAGTTTTAAAGCCAAACAAGTACAAAGTTGAAGAGCATTGAGGACCCAAATTCCAAAAAGTTGTGCCAAATACGGCTAAGGTAATCTATTCCTGGGATAAGAAAATCCTTGGTTTTTCGAAAAATTCAAAATTTTTTACAGTAAATTCATAAAAAAATATATAATAGATATAATGAAAATCGTCATGAATACAAAAACTGTGTAATTTCGTACGAAAAGGAGACTTGCAATTTGAATATTCAATGCTGAGTATTTACGTTACCTTGTGGATCAAACAGGAAAAAGTGAGCCATTTATCATTTTGCGACCAAATCTTTGAGCTAAGCTCCCTTACTTTCACAAGCTTTTCAAAAAGTCAAAAGAGTTTAAGTTGTGAAGTTTTGAAAGTTGATATACGAAATTCTCGAATTACTCCGTATGGTTTTTTTGTCGAAATGATTCAATAATTTAATACATATTTCATCGCAGTTAATTCATATACGATAGTTATGACGGAAAACGTTCCTAAAAATTTATACAATATTCGTTTCTGAAAAACCGATGACATGTTAACAACGACCACAAATTATGTTTCTTTGGAAACTCTCAACAGATGGCGCTATTACCAAAAGTTAATGAAAGTAAGAAAATATGGAATGTTTCATAGAATAAAAATTAAAAGATAATAAATGAGAAAGACAAACCCGTCTATAGTCATATTTGTTTGAAATGGAAGTACTGTAAGATTTATCACTATCACATATTTTGATTTATTGGAATCAGAGACAAAATTTATAATTTAAGTTGTCCAAAGTGCGAGGACCGGCTACTACTTGGTTTTCTTGTTAAATGGTTGAAAGTTGATTGTTTTTTTAATCTATGTCATAGATTTCATTGGCCTGTTTTCATAATTTCTTAGAATGTTTGGAAAAAATAGGTGTTATATCGGCATTGAAATTCCTACTTATTAGCTTCTTCTATTCTCGAGAAAATTCACAATAGCATTAACTTATTTGAGTAGATTTTATTGAATAGAACTGCATGTTCCCAACACCCATGTTACGTGGTTTGAGGACCACATAGGTTGATATACATAATTGAAACAGAAAAAGTAATAATTATACAAGCGCAAAAAAGTGAAGCAATATTCCGAGTGGATGATTACTTAATGTGTCTATATATTCAACGTAGCTTTTTTGCCCGTAGATAATGTATAAAAAAAATCATATTTTTGATAAACAAAAATGTCGGTCGATTTGCTTGACTTGAGATACCAGCATTTGTATAAAAATAGATATATTGTTTAATGAAAAACATGTCTATCGGATCATTAGAAATGTGAAGATAGAAATGAATAAAACGAAAATAATATTAGATCAAGAATTCGGTATATATTTTTATCGGGATGGATTTTTGTTAATAGATTTATTTCATCTAGGCAAAAGACTCTGGATTTAAATCGACGAAATACATCGATAGACCTTGTACTTTCAAAAAGATTTTTTTTTTTGTCAATGCTATGTGATTTTGTCTTTTACTTATTGTATGAACATATACTGATTGTTCATGAAAGACCTTTGATAGTAATGATTTTGATTATTTTCCATGTCATGAGATACTTATAAATATTTTGATAAATAATATCTATTCCTACTAGTACTATTTAAAATTGATCTAATTTCATTGCAGTACAATATTAATGTACAAATGTGTATCCCAGGGGTCTTCTATCTTGCAGTGATGGTATATTTTTACTTTTCGAAAATATATTCCACCTGCTGCATTGCCATATGACGTCATTGCCCCTTGTTATAATATACGTAGATTATGTTGTTTATAGACTAGACGTCATATTTAACGAGAAGGAGGACTTCCATTGGTGGGATAGTCTCGCAAATGAACGGGCTTTCTATAATCATAAAGAAATCGCCTAGATCAAAATTATATTGAAATATGAAACATAGCAATTTATTCTTTGAATGTATTATTAAAATTTGCTGTTACAAAATTATAGAAATTATTATAAATGAAGGAATGTATCTCCCTCATGCAAGGCTCTGATTCCTTTCACGAATTTGGCTATACTTTTTGGACCTTTTGGATAATAGCTCTTCATCTTTTATATAAGCTTTGAATTTCAAATATTTTGGCCACGAGCGTCACTGAAGAGACATGTATTGTCGAAATGCGCATCTGGTGCAAGAAAATTGGTACCGTTAATTTTATTACTACCACTGGGTCGATGCCTCTGCTGGTAGACTATTAGTCCCCGAGGGTATCACCGGCCCAGTAGCCAGTACTTCGGTACTGGCATGAAAATACGGATTTTTTGTTATTAAAATTTGCTGTTACAAAATGATAGAAACTATTATAGATGAAGGAATGTATCTCCCTCATGCAAAGCTCTGATTCCTTTCACGGATTTTGCTATACCTTTTGGACCTTTTGGATTATAGCTCTTCATCTTTTATATAAGCTTTGGATTTCAAATATTTTGGCCACGAGCATCACTGAAGAGACATGTATTGTCGAAATGTGCATCTGGTGCAAGAAAATCGGTACCGTTAATTATATTACTACCACTGGGTCGATGCCTCTGATGGTGGACTATTAGTCCCCGAAGGTATCACCGGCCCAGTAGCCAGTACTTCGGTACTGGCATGAAAATACGGATTTTTTGTTATTAAAATTTGCTGTTACAAAATGATAGAAATTATTATAAATGAAGGAATGTATCTCCCTCATGCAAAGCTCTGATTCCTTTCACGGATTTGGCTATACTTTTTAGACATTTTGGATTATAGCTCTTCATCTTTTATATAAGCTTTGGATTTCAAATATTTTGGCCACGAGCATCACTGAAGAGACATGTATTGTCGAAATGCGCAGATTGGTACCGTTAATTTTATTAAAAGCCATTTACTTGTAGCATGGCATGGTGTTGTCAGTTTATTTTCGACTTTTAGGTTTGAATATCACTTTCGTATCTTTTTTAATACCAATAAATGAATACTATTAGTTACATGGTGAGCTAGTGACCTAATACGGTATTTATGGGGTCAGTAAATTCCATATGGGGTGAGAGCGAAGAGCACTATGTAACGAATTTATCTTACCGACTAAAACTGTATTAGTTAAATGTGTTGTAATATTATTGCAACAGTAAATAAGCATTTTTTTTTTTTTGAAAGGTTGTTCTTATTGCTTGTACAAGACAGCAAGAACTAATTCAACCTTAGTTTAATTTACTTTCAACTTTGAAATATTAGTTTTCAAAATTTTAGTTTATTTGAAAACAATTAGCTTAATTCTAACTTTCCATTGCTTTCTCTATAATTTAAATATAATAACAGATAATATATATGATTGCTGTCATCTTTTGATAATCTCTTAATGTGTTAACGTGTGAAATTTAGACTAGTGACCTATCAAAATGAGCAAGTCTTTAATGCTGTTATCATTAAGAAACTACTTTCATTGATCCTAGAAAAACAGATGCTAGCAATAATAACTTGTTAGGTTTTAATGTGTTTTGTGAATTTATGTCCATCTTAATCATCAATTTCTTCGTCTGTTGAAATCTTCTCAGTACCGTTTTGTTTTTATAAAGGGACGTAACACCACTACTTATCGTGTATGAAATAAGCCCCGCCTCCCTTCTTATCTAATATGGAATTTAAAGGGACGTAACACCACTACTAACCTAATATGAAATATACATGGTCTCCACGTGAACGCTTTTAACCAATCATATTCCTAGAAATGTATAGGAGGTAAGATAAAATTATTTGTTCAGAGTTTGGGAATAAACTTCCCTACGATAAATAAGTATAGTCAATGTATTTTCAAATTTTGTAATTTTCAAATGTTGAATCTTTTATTTCACATGTCATACCCTTTCATAAAATCTTTTTAAATTAAAAAATAATCTTAAAAGGCGATCAATGTACAACGATAACTTTTTATTGTTCTTAGCGTTATTTAGCTCTGTTAGTAAATTTCAATGTGTTTCAATTCAACTTTGAAGTGCCGTTGTTAGCAGGTGTATTAATTTCCCTCGAGGAGAAAAAACAGAACGGAAATAATAAATCTATCATTATAACATTAACCTAGTGTCAAATAATTGCAAATTGCATAGACCATTAGATTATATAACGGGTTGTTCATTGTTATAAACATTTGTAACATCTGAACACGATTTGGCAATTAAAATTAATTATAGAAATATAACTATGTTTTATTTGAATGCTTTTAACCCTTAATGATTTATCAAGTAATAAATATAATTCTTTACTTCAATATGTCGAATCAAAATCGCTTCACTTAGTTTTATCTGTACTCTGTTTGTTCAAACAAACAAACAAATAATTCTATTTTATTCAATCTAAAGAAAGAAAAAAAAGCATTCTTTGAAATACAAATGAATGCATATTTTGTAATAACAAATTTTTCATGCATTGGGTTCTTGGTTAATTTTTTTCTTTCTTATTCTAACACTAAATATATATAATAATTATATCATTACCGCATGGTGTTACTATAACAATAACTATAAAATTAAGGAAAAGGGAATTATTCAAGTTGGGGTCATTCCTGAAAATATTCTTCAAATTATAGATAGCAATTTAGGCTATATAAAAGTAATAAGGTCACGGAAAGAATATTTCAATCAAAACATACATACATACATACATACATAGAAATGGGCTATTTAATAACCTGGCATATGACATTTTAAGAGAAAAAATGTGGATTGAACCTTGTTTTATGACCATACAAACCTCCCGCTTACATGGTAAAGTTTTAAAAAAAAATATTGCTAAAATGACAACACTACGGTGTTACTGTATAAGATGCCGTTGAAAGAAAACGTTTAATTTTTTTAGGATCCCTTTGGAAGGGAAAGTTCGTCTTCATATGTTTGATCTTTTTTATGGAAAAACAGATGCAAATCAACTCACAACACATAAACTCCATGAATTACCATTTTAAGTTTAATATAACCATGCCGGTTGGTTAAATATCTTACTTTACTCGGTGAAATGATAGAATGTTTTTTGTGTTTTATAACGAAAGAGAAATGGATATCAACACTTGTTATGATACTTTAATAATGATAATATACTCATGATATCTAATTCGCTTTGTTCATGTCGAGAAAAAAAACTTTTTTATTACAATGTTGAATTATTTCTGACCTCTCAATATCAGTATAACTAAGCCAGTGTGTTTCCGTTGAACAATTAGTCCTAATGATACCCTAATATCAGTTGCATTTTTTTTCGTATTATATGGTATTGATATGTTGGATAATACATTTTTTTTTATTCATTTGCATTATGAAGTTCCTAATTTATGTTATATTGGTAAAACTAAGGTTGCTTCAACTTCAAAAAAAAGTTTATTGGAAGACAGTATTGGCGATTTCATTTTAATTTTTTCATGAGGTCATTTTTATTCTTTTTCAAAAGTTGGATGCATCTTCTCGTTCTCTGAGATATCATTCAATCAATTTCATATGGAAAGTTGACTAATTCTGTTTTCTGCTTTGAATCTTTTGTGTAATTTGCTGTAAACGATTTATTAGCTAGACAGATATCACGTAATAAAAACCTTCTGACAAACATTTGTGAAAAGTGAAATGACAAAAATACTGAACCCCAGCGAAAATTTAAAACGGAAAGTCCCTTATCAACTGCAAACGTCATAAATTTAAATACATCAAACGAATAGAAAACACCTGTCATATTCCTGACGTGGTACAAATATTTCCTTATATAGAAAATAGTGGATTAAACCTGGTTTTAAATCTAGCTTAACCTATAACTTGTATGACGGTCTCAATTTTTTTTTTATATTGACAAAAATGTGTGAACAAACAAAAAGAATTAGTAGATGAAAATGTCAAAAACGAACATGTGAATAGGTCAAACATATATTTTAGCTGGATTCAACATTCTGTTATCATGTCTATTTCTCTTTTCTTAACTTGTTACATCATCAGTCAAACTCATAAATCTAAAAGTAAACTGACAACGCCATGGCTAAAAATGAAAAAGACAAAAAAACAACAGCACACATTACACAACATAGAAAACTAAAGAATAAACAACACGAACTCCACCATAAATTCTTAACTTGTTACATCAAAAGTGTTAAAATAGAAATAAAAGTATAACTGACTTGTTCTTGTACTATTTTATCTGCATTTTCTTATATTTGTAAATGCAAGTCTCTGTATAATACATCATATGCATATTACGTCATCTTCCTTACAGATGACGATTTAGGATCCCAATGATACAATGAAATAGTTTTATTATTGGCTACTGCCATCACAAGCAATTATGACTGCTAAGTTATCTTGTAGTTTGTCGCAAGGGTATTGTAAAGATAGTTAAAAAAAAAATATGTAGTAGCAAATAGATTTTCCAAATCTCTGCTACATCTAGGACAACTTCAATTACACGCAAATAGTAAATTTGCAATTGTTATTGATAAATCTAGTTCAATTATATAATAAAATTACGTAACGGTCTTATTGGCAATGGGAAGGTCTCACCATCCAGGTATCAGCAATTCTGTGTTGACATGCATTATCATTGATATGGACATGATTATAAATTAAATGCATTCAAAACTTTTGATTTTTTTCTAGATATTATACTAAGAATTTTTCCTCCCGATGAAAAAAATACCTCCTTGTGAATTTTGGGTCCTCCATGCTCTTTCACTTCGTACTTAAATATCTCCCAGTTGAAGCAATATTACAGATCTTAAAATCGCATCAGGTTTTCCCTAAAAGAAGGTTGTTCGGACGTATGCAATTTAATAAAAAAAAAAAAGTGTTATGTTCATTTTGAACATCATTGGTTCAATACCGTTGCGGATGCAGCGTTTGAGTAACGACACAATTTAAAAAAAAGAATGGCAAGCGTAGATACAATTATCTTGTGTTAGGGAGGGATAAATCCTACTTTGTAAAGGATCACTCTGATTCAAACAAAAAATTCTCTGAAACTGATATTATCAAGATGTTTGATTTCTTGATTGACAACATATTTGTTACGTTCGGAGGACGTGTTTTTCATCAGACTGTGGGCATTCCAATGGGAACAAACTGTGCCCCTCTACTGCCGACTTGTTTCTTTATTATTATGAGGCTGACTTCATGCAGGAACTACTTAGGAAGAAAGATAAGAAGTTAGCAATATCCTTTAACTCTACTTTCCGCTATATAGATGATGTTCTTTCACTAAATAATTCAAGATTTGGTGACTATGTTGAACGCATCTATCCCATCGAGCTAGAGATAAAGGATACTACAGATACAGTTAAGTCCGCCTCATATCTTAACTTACATCTAGAAATTGACAATGAGGGTCGGTTGAAAACATAATTTTACGACAAAAGAGATGATTTCAGCTTTTCAATTGTGAACTTTCCATTTCTAAGTAGCAACATTCCAGCAGCACCTGCATACGGGGTATATATCTCCCAATTGTTCCGATATTCCCGTGCTTGCATTTCCTATCATGCTTTTCTTGATAGAGGGTTGCTGCTCACAAGGAAGCTATTAAACCAAGAGTTCCAAATGGTGAAGCTGAAATCATCCCTTCGTAAATTTTAAGGACGCCATCACGAGTTGGTTGACCGTTATGGAATAACCGTTTCACAAATGATATCGGATATGTTTCTTACGTCGTAATTTTATGGTCCTGTTTATCACATACATCTTCGAGTATCGGTTCTTATTATAAAGATTTGGGCGTTTCTAATGAACTTCAAGAGAAGCTTTTTGGATGCGTACAATGTATAAAGTGTTCTTTTCATTCTTATTAGGATGCTGGCGGACTACCTAACTTTGGACGCACTTCATTGTTCTCAACGATACACTATGTATCTAATCGAAACTCACGAAAAATTATTTGTTATACCGCAAAAGACTGTTTATTTTTTTTTTGTCATTTTGATCTATCATAGAATGTGGAATGTGCTTTATCATGGGTGAGCTCAAGTTAAACATCGCTGATGTCATTAGATTTCAATTTAGACCGCTATGTTTGCACACAAAGTGCATTTAATTTTATAGAAAAAGGGTTCAAAGGGAAATCTTGTCGGCCCCTTAGTACATTTTCACTTAACTAAGAACTAAGCAATGGTGTCAAGAGTATTCGTTTGGTGTCAATAAAAATGAAAAGTAAACATCAATAAGACAAAAAAAGTAAAACAAAAATTATATATATCTTCTTTGTCTGGAGACCACAAACGTTACAAAATAAATATTCTACAACCCCAAGTACAAGCTCACGTTTTGTTATGATGGTTTACATTATAGCAGTTGACATTGCTAAGATCTGACAAATTTGTTGTGACGTAAAAGATCAGCCTGTTTTAACCTTAGTTTTACAGACATGAAAATTATCGCCTCCAGCTATTATCGTTGTCGGTTTCTGATATCACAATTCAATATTTCCCTTGACGAGTTTTGTTTTTCTGAGATAATATGTTTTACTTCACACTGTCTATAATGGATAAATATTCAATCAAATATCTAACAGGCCACACAGGGACTATTGATATGGTTAATAAAAACAATAGACAGATAGTGAAAATTATTCTTCACAGTAAATCAGATTTTTCACAGAACCATCAATAGTTTTATAATTCAAATTCATTAATGCGAATAAATTTTGGCATCTTATTTCCATTTCCTCAAAACAAAATCTAACGCGTTATTCAATATAGAAATTAGTAGATGTGGTATGATTGCCAATGAGACAAGATGTCAACAATGACCAATGAGACAAGATGTCAACAATTACCAATGAGACAAGATGTCAACAATGACCAATGAGACAAGATGTCAACAATGACCAATGAGACATGATGTCAACAATGACCAATGAGACAAGATGTCAACAATGACCAATGACATGGATGAACGCAACTGTAAGTCATTGTGGCCTTCGATTATACACAAAACAAATATATTATATATTATAAAAGACCACGTTATGACAAAATGTGAATAAATAAATGCAACAGTAGTATACCGCTGTTCAAAACTCATAAATCTATGGACAAAAAACAAAATCGGGGTAACAAACTTTAAGAACTATTTCAACCAAATGCCCGATTTATGCTATAACAATTAACGAAAAACAAACATAACAACAGACAACAACTTACAACTGAACTACATGATCCTGACAATTATAAGATGAAAACAACCGGACAACAGAAACACTGCACTGCAACGAAAACAACTGTCAACATACATAAATAAAATGATGCAGATATATAAACATGAGTGTGAGCATCTAACCCCGTTCAAATACAAGGAATTGTTGTGTAAGACAAAACATGGTAAAAAAATCACTGTGACAGGGCTTGACTCTTTAAATCGAGTAAAATCACAAAACAACTATCATAAAGACAAAAGAAACAAAAAATGTTTATAAGAGTCTTATCTAAAGACATATCCAATGGCGCAAATATGTACCGGTAAAATCATTAATGTTATACCACTGAATAATATTGAAACTTGATGGAGTTCTATGCTGTCTATATAAACTTGTTAAATGACTACCAACATTATGGAATTCTTATTTTAGGTTTATGATATCTTGAATTTGATGAAAAAGAAGAGCAAAAATACCAAAATCTGTTGTTTTGTTGTTTTCAACTTAAAGTTGATGTGATTCCCTCAGTTTTAGTTTTTAATCCGGATTTGTTTTTTCTCAATCGATTTATGACTTTTGAACAGCGGTATACTACTGTTGCCTTTATTTATTCAAAAAGGGGGAGTCGATAAAAACTGAGAGAAACAAACTGTTTTAATCAACAGAACAAGTAAAACATAATCGCCCTGACATCGTCTAGACATTTTCCGAAAACAATGACGGTTTAAACATCTTAAAAATCACTACAGAATATGAACATCTTTTTATACAGTATACATGGCCAACTAATACTGAAGTTGTTTTTTCAAATTCTATTCGTAACAATAACTGTACCACATGCAACTGTATTAATAATGGTATTTGTCTCTTTTAATCGAATTATTTCATTATCTAAGAAGAAAAAACAAATCGTGGGGAAAGGTGGAAAACTTAATTGACGATAAGCGGATAGACCAACCTACACTACCGACAGTGTTTACACTTATTTCAGCATTTTAACGACGTCATAATGTCTGATATGTCTAGAAATTATCAGATTGATTCACACTGAAATTGACAGATCTGGCTAACGAAGAAGTATCGCAGAAGTTAGAGGCGTTGGTAGTTACAAAGAGAGACAAATCCTTCTTATAGTTGATTACTTGCTGAGATAAAGACTAGAAGCTAACAGGGAAAACAGACATTATTCCTTTCACAATATTTTGTTAACTTTCACCGGTTTTTGCAGAGAGTTGCTGTGGAATTATTAAATTGTTGTTTTCATTTATAGTGATGGATGTAACCGTTGGTTGGTCCTACTAACACAGTTATTACATCTCCATTGTCCTACTAACACAGTTATTAGATCTCCAGTTATTACATCTCCAAGTCCTACTAACACATTTATTACATCTCCAAGTCCTACTAACACAGTTATTACATCTCCAAGTCCTACTAACACAGTTATTACATCTCCAGTTATTACATCTCCAAGTCCTACTAACACAGTTATTACATCTCCAAGTCCTACTAACACAATTATTACATCTCCAATGTCCTACTAACACATTTATTGCATCTCCAAGTCCTACTAACACAGCTATTACATCTCCAAGTCCTACTAACACCGTTATTACATTTCCAAGTCCTACTAACAAAGTTATTGCATCTCCAAGTCCTACTAACACAGTTATTACATCTCCAAGTCCTACTAACACACTTATTACATCTCCAGTTATTACATCTCCAAGTCCTACTAACACAGTTATTACATCTCCAAGTCCTACTAACACAGTTATTACATCTCCAATGTCCTACTAACACAGTTATTACATCTCCAAGTCCTACTAATAAGTTATCAAAAGTACCAGGATTATAATTATATACGCCAGACGCGCGTTACGTCTACATAAGACTCATCAGTGACGCTCAGATTCAAATAGTTAAAAAGCCAAACAAATACAAAGTTGAAGAGCATTGAGGAGCCAAAATTCCAAAAAGTTGTGCCAAATACGGCTAAGGTAATCTACTCCTGGGGTAAGAAAATCCTTAGTTTTTCGAAAAATTCAAAGTTTTGTAAACAGAAAATTTATAAAAATGACCATATAATTGATATTCATGTCAACACCGAAATGCTGACTACTGGGCTGGTGATACCCTCGGGGACGAAACGTCCACCAGCAGTGGCATCGACCCAGTGGTGTAAATAGTTACAGGATTATAATTTTATACGCCAGACGCGCGTTACGTCTACATAAGACTCATCAGTGACGCTCAGATCCAAATAGTTAAAAAGCCAAACAAATACAAAGTTGAAGAGCATTGAGGACCAAACATTCTAACACAGTTATTACATCTCCAAGTCCTACTAACAAAGTTATTACATCTCCAAGTCCTACTAACACAGTTATTACATCTCCAAGTCCTACTAACACAGTTATTACATCTCCAATTTAGTATTTGCTGCTTCTTCGCTTAGCATATGAAATATTTTGGTGAAAACCAAAGACATGTCTTCCATTTGACTTCATACCTTATGCCTAAAACTTAAGATCCGGCTCAGCGTAAAATCAATATGTGTTCGTTTTGATATATATGAAATATTTGACAGTGGTTGTTATACACCAATCATACCTATCTATTCCATATTTCATTTAACAAGACAAATAGCAGCAATAAAAAAGTTCTCCTTTGAATATTTGCCTTGTTAATATTAATCATTGTCCTTCCCTGTATTCAAATAAGTTAACCTTCAATTACCAAAAACCATCTCATCAAATTTAAAACTTTTATAATTTTTGAACGCCAAGCGCGAATTTCGTCTACCAAAGTCTGATCAGTGACGCTCAATAAAAAAAAGTTGGAAGGTCAAATAAAGGACGAAGTTGAAGAGCATTGACAATGAAAAACCCGAAGGGGTATGCCAAACAGAGCTTGGGTAATCTATGGTGTAAAATATGTAAATGAAACTCTCGGATCCTTGACCTCATATTCTTCTTCATCATTGATTATGAAATTGACAGAACATCAATGTTAGGAAATGTTAAGTGACTTAAAATGCAATTTTTGTCAATATTACAGACAGAAATTTGTTCATAAATCGTTGATTTAGCAGTTAACTGCCAGAGCTAAACATTACTTTTGATTTGGAGTTTGGCGTATCGTTTCTCTTTGGAGGCTAATGAACATAAGAAACAACCCGAACGAACTGTTTTCTTCATAACCAATAATACAATTAAGTTTTTGGTGTAATGGACTGTATTGATTCATGACATATCATTTGTGTGTAGATGAATTTTCGAGGTGCATGTCAGTTATGCTGCTCTGGGTTAATTAGATGATCACACGAAACATATCAAAGATAAGATAAGCTTTATTCTCTAAAAGAGATACTATAAATCATCCTCCCGTTATTACTTCTCTTTAGAAAAGTTATTTGTCTTTCTTAGACTAAGAAGAAAATTTATGTTCCAACAAAAGCAAGGTTAGAATGTCTTTTGAACTTATATAGCTAATTTCTTATTTTGTATGTAAACAGAAGGTATTGTAAGAGTGTTCTGGAGTTCAATATTCTCAGAACTATGTAACAGCTAGTTGGCATTGAAAAGAATCATTACCTACAAGCATGCTGTACAGGTTAGAAAAAAGTTATACCGATATCTTGAACGAAAATGAATATGAAATAAGTTTTCTCGGATCAAATTAGTTTTATTAGTTTATGAAGCACAAAACATGTAGTTTTGAATTCATCGATACATTTTACCACAATTCCGAAATTTAGAGGAAACATATATAAAACTCATAAAGCGTAGCATTCTATCCAACTACATCAACTCGTTAGGTGTTGAATGCTTCTATCCCAGAGCACATAAGTCACCCCTTGTTTTTTTTTATTTCGATCTTAAGCTGTTTTGTTTAGTTGTCATTGAATTTTACGATAGGAATACAACTATGAGTGTAAAAGTTGTTTAAGAAATTATTCTGTATGATAGTAAATATTCAAAATACTTTATTAACCAGTAAATTTTTAAATCGCCTTTTGAATCATAAATTCTTTTATAAATGCTAAATCAATAGATGTTCGATTCGTCTTGAATCTATATAAGTACTAACTTAAGGCTTATCAAAAAATGTTTGATATTAATCCCATATCATTATCTAAATGCAACAGGCATTACAAATCTCTTGATTCACAATATGCAGTAATTGATTATATAACAGAGAAAGATAAAGTTAATTTTATGAATTAAAGATTGTATCATATGCTTGCTTTAATTTCAACGGGGCGATCCAGATGAACTGAGAAATTACTGTTTCATGGTTTCTAATCTAATAGCAATATAATTGTTTTATGACGATTGCAATGTGTGGTAAATGTTTCATAATAAACAGATTCGTATCAAAAACAGTTGTTTATAAAGATTCAAAAAAAATATTTATATTTAGTTTTCAATTTATTTATTTTTTCGGTTTTTATACGACCGCAAAAATTTGTTTTGCGTCGTATAATGGTATCATGTCGCCCGAAGACACATTTTGTTTCCGGACAATTACTTTTGTTTTAGTTAATGGATCTCTATATTTTTCTACCAGAAGGTTCAATACTATTAAAGGAAGGTTGGGATTGATTTTGGGGCTTATGGTCCCAATAGTTTATGAATAAGGGGCCAAAAAGGGTGCCCAAAATAAGCATTTTTGTAGTTTTCAAACAATAACTTGTGTTTAAGTGTATAAGTCTCGTTGAAATTATACCACAAGTTTCCATATCATGAAGGGTTGGTTAGTTTTGACCTTAGGGGTTATCGCTCCACATGTTTTATAATTATGGGCAAAAGGGCCAAAAAATGGGGAAAAACTAGGTTTTTTTGGTCAATGGATAATTGAGACAATTTAAAAGCAGTGTAAGGGAGGTAATCCAAAAACATTTAGCATACAATGTTGGATATGTTCCGATTTTCCTGCCTTACACTTCTTGTAAATTATGTGTGAAGAAATGTCAAGTTATGGACTAATTGCAAAAAAAAGGAGGGGTAGCAGTTTTCAATTTTTTTTTGGCAAATTTCTCAAATTGCAAATTTTTGAAAAGTTTGAAGAAGAAATCTTAAACTGCAAAATATCGCGCAATAAATTTATAAGATCTTGACATTTGTTTTTTGTCAGAAACTCATATTATGTCAAAAATTTGATCACGATCCAAATTCAGAGCTGTATCAAGCTTGAATGGTGTTTATACTTGCACCAACTGTTCAGGGTTTGACTTCTGCGGTCGTATGAAGCTGCGTCCTGCGAAGCACCTGGTTAAATTTGATATCAAGTAAAAGAGATGCGAAGGATATCAAAGGGTGATTCAAACTCATAAATCGAAAATAAACTGAGAACGCCATGACAAAAGAAAGTCAAATACCACAAGACAAAAAAACAGTACATAAACCACAACGTAGAAAACTAAATATTTAGCAACACGAATCCCATCAAAATTTCAATAAAAGATACACATCTAACACATCTTCAGTCTCCGGGTTGTTGGCGAGGGTGATCAACTGAAATGCAGAATCTTGATTTTAAAAAATAGCCTACCGTGTGCTGGTGTTTTTTTTTTTTTTTTTGCAGTAATCTACATATTTTAAAATAGTTTAAAGATGTTAGATATCTAATTGATAGTTCGTTTATGAAAATGTATATTTATGAAATACCGAAAGAAAGAAAGACAGAAAGAATTAAAATTGATCATTTGTACTGAACAATACGAAAATTAGGGATATGGTGTTAAATCATGACAAAATATCCCAAGCGCACTTGTAAAAAGTCCTGCACAAAATAGCGTTTTGATTATGATTGCTTATGAGGCAATGAATCGTAGAAGAAAAAGTGCCTATGTTATCGTAAGGCATTCAAGAATGACGCAACCGCATCAGGTTCCTGACTTTCTTTCTTTTTCTTTTACGTATAACCTTACCTATTATTTCTTAATTGCTATTACAGGTTGTGAAGATGTTGGTTATAGTTGTAGCTATTTTTGGACTTTGTTGGCTGCCACTTCACGGACTTAATATGGCCAGAGATACCAACCCAGAAATAATGAAATTCCAGTCTCAGAAAGAATATTATGTGTTTCTAGGATTATATTTAACAGCCCATTGGCTAGCTATGAGTAATAGTTTTGCCAATCCAATTATATATGGATTTACTAATGAAAGTTTTCGGGTAAGTTCTAACGTAAAATTACTCATAAAAATAAATATATCAGTACATGCTGTGGACAGCAAATAAAGACAACACATAATAAGCATTAAGCAAAGTAAAAGCGCTTCTACTGCTGTTCTTCGTCTCAAAGTCACAGTGAGACCTTCAACACGGAGTAAAAAATAATATCAAACAGCATAGCTGCCAACTTGTAAATGAAGATGTTCAAAAATCATTGAGATCGACAAAGAACTATCGGTATACAAAATCACCAAGGCCTACTGGGAAAACACAAAATAATAACTAAAGGCATCGCACCTATAATGGGAACTTTTACTCTTTTACGGATTACAATATAAAGTTGATATTTGGATACTTATACCAAAATGATATTCAAACTCATAAATCGAAAACAAACTAACAATGCCATTTCAAAACACGAAAAACGATGAAATACATGTAAACAAAATCTTATCAAAACATGACAAAAAAATAGAATGGAAAAGGGAACAATATATAAAAGTCCGACATATAGTTGAAGCTTTCACGGGATGAAATATGACTGTATGGTTGCCATACCCTCATTTTTTTGTCAATAATTAGGAAAATTTCAGGGTAAAGCAAGATACATCTGCGTTTAGTATAACTGATAAATCTATAGGGATACCTTCCTGTCACAGAAATACACGTTGATTTATTAGTGATACTAGTATTTCCTTGTGATTATATCTAAATATAGTCTATGAAGTACTGTTAAGAATTAATGATCAGATCATTGTCTGCAACGCGATTATAGTTCTACAAATTAATGCGCTCCGTGAAGATGCGTAAATATTAAGAATCAATAAATTTGAAACCCCGTGTGTAAAGACATTTTATTAATCAAATTATAAGTATTTACAAGGCTAATAACATTAATAATGTCACTGTAGAAACATGTCAAATATAAACTATTCATGTAATTTGAATCTGTTATTTCAATTCTTTTGTTTCAACGTCCTATATATCGACAAATTGACAAATAATTCATTTAAATCGGAAGACTTTTTACAACATGCTTCAATAATTGAATTAGATTTTCGTTGTTATTTGGATGTAAACTATCATGGGACTTTTTTTATTTACATAAATGTTGATTATGTCTGCTTAAGTCAATAACCGTCTTGTGCAAAAATTTCCGACAAGATGTAGTAACTAAATGAAAAGTCAGACGAGACATTATCAAGCCCATTATAGACACTTTTGAGACTCTAATTGCGACTGACGATAGCAGTAAGGTCTGTTCAAAATATCACAACGTACAACAATAGCAATGATTAAAAAAAACTGATAGTTCAGATTCGAAAATAGATATCTGCAATCTGGAATTTGAGATGTTTTTCAACTTCTAAATACAACGTTCGAGATTCGATATGACAAATAAGAATTCACATTCGTACATTTTCACCGTGCATACAAAGCCAATGCAAAAGATATTAGTATTTAAGACATGGTATAGAACTATACAGATAGCAAGTCGTATAGAACTATACAGATAGCAAGTCGTATAGAACTATACAGATAGCAAGTCGTAGCAAATTAGAAAACTAAAGGGAAAATTAGCCATTTAAAATCTTTTAAAAATACTATTGGTAATTTTATTTATCGTACCCAAAACTGAAAAGAGAATCTAGTCATTGGTTGAATCTTCATTTTTCAGAACGCTGTAAACCAATCACACCGTTTTGGTGCACACTTTCGAACATAAAATACCCAGGATGCAATAGATTCTGAAATTGCTGTATCTTCCACGATTTTCCCAGATCATGAATGCTGAGATTTCAAATGCATTGATGCATTACAAGATAATTGACATAAAAATAAAGTGAAAATGAGTTATACCATGTGTAAAGCCTTTTCTAATATCTGCTTCCTTGGTCAATTATTTCTATTCCAATATTAAAGTTTAATCCTGTACACAATATTTCATCATTCAAAGCTTAAAGACAGAAAAACAGAATTAGTCCAATTTCGATTCATTTCTTTCATAACGCAATGAATTATCTGAAGAATCTGACATTTAAATTCCTTCAACAACAGAACTTCATTTAAATTAGTAATGATTGTACAAAAAAGAGATAAAAATAAAATTAGTAAATGGACGACCATTTGATTTACTAAGGAGAAAAGTTCTATAAAAGAATATCCTGGACTAATGAGATATGAAAATAAATAATCTTGCACAAGGCGGGGTTTTAAAAAAAAGATATGTATGCGTACCAACAGATGAAAATGAAAAGTAAATCCACAAAATCACACCGATCCCCGATATCCCTAAAGACATCTAGTGGTGGTCTTTAAATAAAAATACCATTATCATGATCGAAATGGGCGCTTGTATAGACCAGTTTTGAATTATAAAGAATAGAGTACTAAATTCGACTCCTTTAGATGAATTAATCATGATAGATACATAGATTAAAATGTTGTACTCCAGACGCATCTACTCCTGTAAATGTCAAATAAACATTGACAAGCTCTGACGAGGTTCTTACTAATTTGTTTAATTTACTTTTTAGTCCTCAACACTTTCCATTCTTAAAAAGTTTATTCTATTTTATGTGGAAAAACGGCATGTTAATATCTGTGACATTAAATTAATAAGTTTTTGTAAACGAATGTTTTCCTACTCAGTTTAAGGTTAATTTTAAGATGTATTTACCGACATTAAGCCTATTGACGCTAATGTGTTCTTAGGTGGTTGACATTTAATCTTCCTATTATTTTATCAACGATGTGTGGAAACTGAGTGAAAATTAAAAAAGTGTTTTCCTCGGCAGCTTCTGAAATATACTTATTAGTAACAAATATTTCACATATTGACTAAAAACAAGGTGGCGCGCGGGAAGATGATGGAAGTTTTAACAACCTTGAATGGCTATACAGCCCTCACAGGGTCGGCGCTCGGGAGCTGTGTGAAACTGTATAAATACCTCCGGCACTGGCAAGATTTGGATGATGCAATCTGGTTCTCAGTTCATTTATAACAAAACAAAGGCAAACACAACTAGGCTAAGACAAATTTCACTGTTTTTATAATTTTTTTGTTTTTGATTTTTGATACACATCAAATGTTAATAGTAACTTGTATTTAATATCAACGGAGTGTTTATACGCGATATATAACAGTTTTAAAGGAAACAGCATCTATATAAAATACAACAAAACTTTGGTTTCTTAAATATTTTCTCATGTTTATTAATATTACGAGTAGGTCATTGCATTTATTTGAATCCGACTTTGATGACATTTTAGTCACTGTGAGTACTCGTTCATTATGCAGTAGTAAGAGTCTTTTGTCTGTCATTTTTTCTTAGTATATATCTGCTGATTTAAACTCTTTCAACCTTACATGAGTCTTAGGTCATACGATTCCAAGGTCATATCATATATCCTTTCTGAAAGTCAGAAACAAATTTTCGAATAATGGCAGAAGGGGGGAGGGGGGTGTTGATTTGTGGGGCATTGTCATTTTAGAACATTTGTAGTAAGATCAGAAAACTTGGACAATGTCACAAATTATTGATGACAACCATATATTGTTGAAAAAGAATAATTCCAGTCGCTTTCAGTCTTTATAACATTGGTGATGTAGTGGGGGTGAACTTCTTTTAGTGAAATCACTTGATTAAGAAATCATGCTTTGGAATATCGTACCAGCTGATAATTTCTACCTTTTAACTTAATAAGATTAACAAAATCATCTACAGATGGATAAGTCAAATTAACTGACTCACCCAAATAAATATCTTTATCAATACCTGTATTAATACAATTTTCAGAAGGAAAACTTAAATCTAGTATTACCCTTCTTTCACCTGGTGTACTCTTTGGAACTGAATTTAAAGGAGATAACACTAATGAAGAATATATAAAAGGGTTCACTTTTAAAGGCCCAAAAACAGCTTTATATTCTAACTCCTTTTTCAAATACTTCAAAATGAAATCTGGAAAATCTCTGGCGCCGCTATGATTACGCGGCTTTTTGATATCTACTATATCACCTGCTGTATAACCAATAGGAAAACCAAATTCTAATAAGTCACACAAAATGTGATCATTATAATCAACTAACATAGATCTAAAAAATTCTATTTTTAACTTTGAAAAAACTGGTATTCTACAACCTTGATAATTCGGTAAACCTGACAATTTAATTTCTCTCTGAATATCCACAAAATACTGCAAATCTAAAGAATTAACATTCAAATCACAAATTAAACACTTTTTGTGTTTATGACAAAATTCATCAATTTTTAAATTCAAAGCTGATTGAACTGATAAAGATTTATTTACTAGAAATTCTATAATTGTCTGTATTAACTGTACAAGTATCAATTTTAGAAACCTCCATTGACTTAGAGAATTCACCTTTATCAATCAGCATTTTGTCCTTATTTGAATCTAACAGTAACCATTCAGGATAAAAAGTATCTATCACTTTTGAATTAAAATTCCCAATGCTATTAACAGCTTTTTCTAATTCTAGTCATGGCATATGAGGACAAGCCGATGAACTCTCTGGATGTTTCATTTTAGCCTTATCCTCCCTTAAACATGTGGCACAAATGTGCTGGACAAATCTACTTTTGCCTGCAATATCCAAATTATGTCCATCCTTCGAAATATTACATTTATTTCTCTGATACAAAGGACAATACCAAACTTTTCTATCAAAATTCTTTTCAGACGATTTATCTGAATATTTACTTGCTGTTTTATTCAACACTTTCTTTCCTATTAACATTCTAACCTCTAACAGAGAAGTATCATCTGACCATACATTCTCACCTTTTTCAATTAGCTTTACCCATGCTGCATAAAAATTTAACAGTACAGACCATTCAAATTCACTGGCATAATAACAAATTTTGTTCAATAATGATAATCTACCTTCTCTTTCTTTTTTACTAATTTTACAATGCCTTATAATTTCTAGTTCTCCAGCACAAAACTGACTCATAGTTAGCTGTCTAAACTCCACAGCCTTTCTATTTGTAAACTCATATTTAAGCTCAGATTGAGGCCAGTTCATCTTAATTTTAACTTTATCATGGGGTCTATCTTTGATACCTGATCTGACCTTCTTTTTCTTATGCTTATTTTTCTTTTTATGTGTAGTTTCACTATCAGAATCAGAACTAGACAAAAAATTTGGCTCTGACCCACTACCCGTACTACTATCAGAACTTGAACTACTACTTATAGAAGAGTCAGACTCTGAGTAAGACTCTGTGGCTAGCATTTGTTTCATATGTTTATCTACAATTTTCTTAGTCTTTGTATCTTTTCTCAAATGTTTAATACTTAAATTAGAAAGTTCATCCCCTTTGTCTTTAACTGTGTCTTTATCTTTACCTTTACCTTTACTTTTATCTGTATCTTTGCTTTTACCTTTATCTTTGCCCTTCTTGGACTGTTCCACCTTCTTGCCGGATTTCTCCTTCTTCGGCTTAGAAGCCCCTTTTAACTCGAGCTCCTCCAACTCCTCCAATTCCTTCATTCTCTTCTCTATTTCCTGTCGTAATTCCACCTTTCTCTTCTTGTTCTTCATTACTTTCTCCTTCTTCTTAACTTCCTTGAGTTTCCTCACCAATTCTTTTGTTTCCTGATCAGTGTCCGACTCCTCGGAATCCATATAAATCGAAAGACGATCTTTCAGATCTTCAAAATCCACCTTTGACATACTGTCATTTCCACCAGTCGCACCGTGCACAAGCTCGTCACCAACCTCCGATTCTCCGGTAAGTGCATCGGACTGCATCCCCAGTTGATCGAAAACTCTGTAATTAAAACTCTTCTTGACACGCCTGGGTAAAACTGCCCGGAATTCCTGTTTAGCGCTACTCATGTAAATAATTTCAATGAAAAATTTCAAATGTACCGCGAATACCGAAACAAAGAAATATATAAGAGCGTCCTGTATCCAGGTAACAAATTGACCAATCAAAATAAGGAATACTCGGAACAATTTCCTCCGAGTAAATGTAAACAGTGATTCACGTGGTAATTATCCATTTTTATAAAATCAAAAATTACACAATTTGTTTATATATTAACAAGCACTTTTGAAAGTTAACATATAACCTTTTATCGTTATAGGCAGATCTTATCGTAATGTTACACAACTGGTTACCGTGTTGTGCTTGTTTGAGAGAGCTTATGATGAGGAGTTACAGTCTGTCTACATATGATAGCATGATGTACACCAAGCGGAATGCAAGTCAACTCAGACAAACAAGTTGTATCATGAGCCACAGGAAAATGTCCGGACGTCGACCATCTAGAAGTATAAATGGACTCAGGAAAATTAGCATGGAAGCAAGCAGACCTACTTCGGAATATGGATTTCAAAATGGGAATATGGATTCTGATATATCCACTAAACATTACCACATGTCAGAACCAAACCCTACAGTTCCTGGTGTACTTACCTTAAACGATGAAACCCAGTCATCCCGTTTTTAATTTTAAATATTTGACCATTTATGATTTGTTATGCTTCCATAAGTGAATGTTCCCAATCGTGAAATTAAATACTCACCGAAAAGGTCGTCAGGGAAAATAATATTACCTTCCTTATGTGTCAGTGAAAATAATATTACCTCCCTTATGTGTCATGGGAAAATAATATTACCTCCCTCATTTGCTTTTATTTTCATTTGAATTTTCAAAATGGACATCCAAATTTTGTTATCCAATATTGTCAAAAGGCTAGCGTTAAAACATACCCCCAAAACTACTGTTTTGAAATTAATATAAATAAGTCTTCCTTCTGTTCAAATATCGAAAATGGACATTTTATCAATCAATTAATTAGCATACTTGAGTCATAAAAAACATTAAGCAAGATCTTGAAAAATCTTTTGTTTGTGAGTAGATGCAAATTCTTATATTTTGATCTTGTTAAATAATCCATTTTAAAAAATATTGATTAAACTGGTTTTTGTTAGTATATATTTCATGGTTTGTCAATATAAGTAATTAGAAACATGATATAAGTAATTAGTAACATGATATAAGTAATTAGTAACATCGATGTCGTTATTGATACTGATGTCGACTGGGTAAATGAAAGGTCGGCTCTATTACAGCTCAACAGTAAATATATATGGTATGATAATTATCATGCACTGTGTCTAGTTCGACCCCGAAATTACATAACATGATATATTTCTTAAATCCTTTCAAAATATTGTTATTGTTAATTTTATTGCCAAGTTTATACGATGATAAAGACTCGCATAAGTGTAGAAATGCTAGTCTAAACATTACTGTGCAATCAAGCCATATAGATTTATTGACAACAGCTTTTCCGAATACAGTATCTTTTAATCTAATTGGCCTTTTGTATGAGACATCTTACAGCCATTTTTTTCTATATAAAGCTGTTCATCATATTTAAGGTAGCACAATACAAAGATTTTGTTACTCCCAATCAGACAACTTTAAACTGATGTAATTCATTTCATCCTTCTTTATATTTTATAAATAAGGTACCAAAAGAAAGAAGAAAGATTAATCTTTCAAATTGTGATAATTTCATTATGACATAATTATTACATAATTAATTATTATGTAATTAGTTGCTATATTGTGATGTCCACACTTGAATGAATTTAGCTTCTTTGTTCTTCATAGCATCCCAAAATATTTTATATATTCTTGTACAACACAGCTTGACCTCCAAAACTGTGTCTCAGATTTCCAAAAACATCAATAGAACAAATGTTATACCCAATTGAATTTAGTGGTCTCTTATGAATTGATGTTGCAAACTTCATTGACAATTTATGAGAGAATGAAATACAATAGGAAAAATCTGAGACACAGTTTTGGAGGTCAAACTGTGTTGTGCACGAATCTATAAAATATTTTGGGATGCTATGAATAACAAAGAAGCTAAATTCATTTAAGTATAGACATCACAATATGGCAACTAATTACATAACAATTAATGATGTAATAATTATGTCATAATGAAATTATCACAATTTGAAAGATTGGTCCTTCTTCTTTCTTTTGGTACCTCATTTATAAAATTTAAAGAAAGAGGAGTGGAATTACATCAGTTTAAAGATGTCTGATTGGGGATGAAAAATCTTTGTATTGTGCTACCTTAAAATGCCGACCAAGGACAACTAATACCGCACATATAGACAGCAATCGGTAAGTAAAAGCTAGTTCTTCTTATAGTTAAAAATGGAAACAAAGTCGGCAAGGCAGATGATTAGTATTCAATGCGCTGTCCTTGAATAACCTTCATCAGGAACTGCGTGTCAAAATGTTCTATTGAAACAAAAGGCGGTAATCTTTTAATTAAAAGCCAAACTGCTAACTTCCGATTATCTACCGTATTAAAAAACATGTTTTGTTAAATTAACCAAATGCAATATAAGATTGTAACCAGTGCAAAGCACCGACATCTCGGACGAAGTGCACAGATGAGCACCGACATCTCGGACAAAGTGCACAGATGTGCAGTTATGGTTATTTGATTTTTTCAATTGACGTTTGTTATTGTTGAAATCAGTGTGATATAATTAAATTGTTGTGTTATTAAATGTATATGATTTGTATCTTGCTTGCTTAATGAGCTTGATTGAATTGAAGTCTGTAAACTTATTACTTAGCTGATATGAATGTTAAAAAGAGCAAAGGTAAAACTTCATTAGAAGCAAAGTAGGATAATTTTAAAAGTACATAAAACCGAATTTTTATAAAAGTAAAAAAACAACTGTTATATTAATCCTTTGATTATGATCGTGCAGCAGTTTATGAATTAGCGATAGTAGGATTTTGATTTACTTCTGTGGGTTTAATAATTAGAGGTAATAATATTTCATTAATTGGATTACATTTACTTAGATATCTCTCCCTTATCTGATGGGTACCCAGTGCATGCTTTACATCTGATATTTCAATAATATTACAACGAGTATCATATGTCTGTACCCTCTGCCCGATTCTTTTCAGACATGTTCTTAAAAGAGGGGTCTTAAAAGGTGTTACTAGCACGCACCATGCCAATTGTGAAAAATTAGCAAATATGAAATTTGCTGGAATTTGTATTGTGAATAACATATCATATGTGTGCCTGTATGTTCCACGTCAGTACCCTATCATTCAGTTGTCGTTGGTTTGTGACTTAGGTTTGTTTTCTGCTTTTAATTGATAAGTCCATATATTTTCACATTTGAACAGTTTTGCTTCTTGTCATGTTTTGATACTTTTAAAGTAGACTATACGGTACGGGTTTTGCTCATTGTTGAAGGCCATACAGTGACCTATATTACTAACTTTATGTGATATACTTTCGTCCACGTCATTGGGACTTTGTCAATTAGTTTTCCTTTTTATTGGCAAATGTATTACATATCATTGTTTCTATATAACAGGAAACACATTTATTATATAAAAAAAGAAGATGTCGCATGATGGCCAATGAGACAACTCTCCCCAAGATACAAAATGACACAGAAATTAACAACAATAGGTCACCGTACGACCATCAACAATAAACAAAACCTATACCGCATAGTCAGCCATAAAAGGCCCCGATATGACAAATGTAAAACAATTAAAACGAGAAAACTAACGTCCTAACCTATGTCAAATAAATAACGAAATACAAAAACTAGTATGTAACACAGCAACAAACATCAATCACTAAGTTAAAGGCATGACATCGGACAGGCACATACTGAATGTGACGGGGTTTACAAAAATAAATGACGCCAAACCCTCCCTCACATGGAACAGTGGTACAACACAAAACAAGTACCAGAGATGGGTTCGATTACTTTCAATGTAATTGATTAAATTACAATTACTTTGTCATTTGTACGATTAAATTAAATTAATGATTACATCATTTCTGAAAGTGTCTGATTAAATTAATGATTACATTGGCAAAGTAATCATGATTACATCCGATTACAATGAATTTAAAGAAAACACATTTTGAATGATGTGAATGAATAAATGTTTAATATACTATATTTATAGCATTTTTAGAAAGGACTATGTTTCATAAATTATAAAATGATAACTTTAAACTTCATCTATTTAATAAACCACAAAAGTTCACTACATACATGAACATTGTGTCACTGGTTTTAACCCATTACACTTTATCATCATTGATCTCTGAATTATTTTGACTTCAATTGAATATAGCTTTATAAAGAGTTTGCTGTTAGTCTTCTAACCTCTTCCAGACTTTATATGTATTTCAAGGTGCAGTTTATGGAAGTTAAAATATGGATGAAATAAAGTTACTGGTCAGTAAAAATCTATGTGAAATTTTAATAAAATTGTTTAATCAAATTGTAAACAAAATACAAGTACTAAAAATCATTGCATTTTACATGTCCAGTTCAAATACATATACAATTTTACTTATTTTAAACCAGATTTTTACAACTTATGATTTAGTTTGTGCTAATTAAAAAAATTGTTGTCCTACAGTTAAACCCAATTGGTAATTGCAATAAAAACAAAGTTACTAACCTTAATTGGTTTCCTACCTGTCAATTCAAAGTTGACAAAAATCACAATATTAACAAAAGATTATAATTCATGGTTAAAGAGAAGTATTACTAGAATATAACAGTTATTATCAAATATATATATATGTACATATTTAAATTGCCAATATATGTGCGATATCTCTTACTAAGTCCAAAGACATAATTGTATTTATATGTCTCTTCTTAGGCTAATGATGACTTTTCAATACTGTAACAGTTTATTTTTTACTGAAGTATACACATTTATCAACATGCTTTATAAAGTAAACCAAACTATCTTAACATGTTAAATATCTATTAAATAAGTATAACAAAAAGGTTCATTTCTTGACCATAAACACAGTTAAAAAATGCATTGTAATCAGAATGTAATCAAAAAGTAATCAGGATTACAAGGTGTTTTGAAAAGTAATTGATTAAATTAAATTACATGTAATCAGATTTTTGGCTGATTAATGATTACAATGATTACCTGAAAAATTGTAATCAATTACAGCTGAGTAATGATTACAATTACAATTACCCCAAGTCTGACAAGTACACACCTATACAAAACAATAAACAAATATGATCAAGAGCAACAAACCACTCAATTACAGGCTCCTGACTTGGGACAGGCACATATAGAGTGCCAACCCTCAACTAAACTGAGACAGAGATGAAACCGTGCAATATTTAAAACAACTATAAAAATAAATTGAAAAGGGCCTAACTCGTCATTTTTGCTAATGTGCTTTTGTCTATATGCCTTTTTGTACTTCTTTTTTTGTTTTATAGTGATTAAGATTATAACACAATGTTGACTGCTGTATTCCTATTTTTGACATTTTAACTAGTATGTCTGTTTGTTTTGTTCGCACATCGTTTTCAATTTAATGAAATGTCATGTGACGTCATACAAGTGAGAGGTTTAGCTAGCTATAATACTAGGTTTAATCCTCCATATTCTACATAAGAAAATGCATGTACCGAGTCAGGAATATGACAGATGCTATCCATTCGTTTGATGTGTTTCAGCTTTTTATTTTGTCTTTTCATTAGCGACTTTCCGTTTTGAACATTCTTCGGAGTTGAGTATTTTTGTGATTTTACTTTTTGACAAGAGTAACTGCATATTTATAGATAGCTGAATAACCTGTCTTTCTTAGCAAGAGTCCAATTAAGGGTACAATGACTTGCTTTTTTACAAAATAACACCTATCATTAAGAATAAACTTTTAAATTTTAGAAATTACGGCGAAATCGTGCAATTTTATACATTAGCAAGTATCGCACAAATGTGTCACTGTAAATAAATAGTCTTCGTAATTATATACAAAAAATAAAAACGAACAGGCCGTAAGCATTATGTTAGTTATACGTCGATGAGACTGAAACTAAACAACAAAAATACTGAAAAATATACATGCATAGAGGACAGCATATACTTGTATATAGTCTTCAAAATTATAGTCCCAAAAATGTAAACGTAGTGACTAAATCTAATAGAAACATATGGCAAGCCGTTTTACAATTTATTCGAATTTCAAGATATCTCCTATAATATATCTTATATCTTATATAATATATAAGATATCTCCTTTAATATATAAGATATCTTATATAATTAAGAAGATATCGTATAAAGAAATTATAATTAGATATCTTATATACAACTTTTGGACTAGTTTCAATCTCGGTCTATTTCTGATATTTATTCTTACATACTTTTGATTTATTAACCCTACATGCTAACATTGCCTATGTAAATTTTAAAATTGTTTGCATGCACATTGAACGACAAATTTATGTGACGTATGAAAAAAATTCTGACGTCAGACACACAAATCAAGGAATGTGTTTGTAGATAGATGTTTTTGTGTTCTGTTAAATTGTCCCTTTTAAAATTGTTATACGATGATGACTGATGTACCTATAGTTTGACTATTTTATTTATTGTGTCTGTTTAGTTTACGCATCAATGTAAATATAACGGAATTTGACGAGACTGTCATCAAAAATGAGAGGGTTAACGCTATAAAACCAGGTTTAATCCACCATTTTCTACATTTGAAAATGCCTGTACCAAGTCAGGAAAATGACAGTTCTTGTCCATTCGTTTTTGATGCGTTTTGTTATTTGATTTTGCCATGTGATTAATGGACTTTCCGAATTGATTTTCCTCTAAGTTCAGTATTATTGTGATTTTACTTTTTTATAGAGAGATAAAGACATTGTTTTAAATACACACGTTTTTTGTTCACCATGCACCGTGTTTTTTTGGAACTTTATTGACGCTGAATATACTAGTCAAGACTTTTCAGAATGACAAGGAATACGATCAAATTTAAGGTATTTCTAAGCGCTGCATGTTTAAATTGGTATAAGAATACGTAGTATGATCTTACTTTTTTTATAAAGTTTATGAGATATCTTAAAGTAAGAATAAATAGCAAAACGGCTTGCCATAGAAACAATAAACGATACTTCTACATGCAGACATCAAGATATATGTCCATTTTCTATAGCACTGGTCGATATTGCTGCTATTAGAATATTGGTCCCCGGTCATATCATCAGCTCAGAAGTTAGGGATTGGAATATTGGTCCCCGGTCATATCATAAACTCAGAAGTTAGGGATTGGAATATTGGTCCCCGGTCATATCATCAGCTCAGAAGTTAGGGATTGGAATATTGGTCCCCGGTCATATCATCAGCTCAGAAGTTAGGGTTTGGAATATTGGTCCCCGGTCATATCATCAGCTCAGAAGTTAGGGATTGGAATATTGGTCCCCGGTCATATCATCAGCTCAGAAGTTAGGGATTGGAATATTGGTCCCCGGTCATATCATCAGCTCAGAAGTTAGGGATAGGAATATTGGTCCCCGGTCATATCATCAGCTCAGAAGTTAGGGATTGGAATATTGGTTCCCGGTCATATCATCAGCTCAGAAGTTAGGGATTGGAATATTGGTCTCCGGTCATATCATCAGCTCAGAAGTTAGGGATTGGAATATTGGTCCCCGGTCAGATTGGAATATTGGTCTCCGGTCATATCATCAGCTCAGAAGTTAGGGATTGGAATATTGGTCCCCGGTCATATCAACAGCTCAGAAGTTAGGGATAGGAATATTGGTCCCCGGTCATATCATCAGCTCAGAAGTTAGGGATTGGAATATTGGTCCCCGGTCATATCATCAGCTCAGAAGTTAGGGATTGGAATATTGGTCCCCGGTCATATCATCAGCTCAGAAGTTAGGGTTTCATTACTGTCATGATTTATGACATGTACCTATCTTTAAAAAAATTATAAATTGCATGCAGTTAGAAAATATAATCCAAACTTCCTAGCACTACGTTGACCTTGGATAGATTTGGTTATTATTTCTATATAGTCCCTCTTTTCATATAGTGAGACATGTTCTTAAACATCCTATGCTTTCATATAAATGGTTCTGGTTCTTAATGAAAGCTCTTCAGACGCATTTAACTAAAAAGTGTTTCATTTTTTTGCTGAAAAAAGAAAAAAAGTGGAGTGATTGTGCATTACACGAGATGAATAAAGTTAGGTATAGTACTACCATGGAGAGAATTAACGTGAATACTCAGAGGCAGGTACATCTTTTCAACATAGATACCAATTACTAGATATTAATTAAGAATATTTTTGGGTAACATCTGACATTTTCAAATGAAAAACAAAACGAATTGTCTATAATATAGCTAATTACTACGTCCTATAATATACTAGGGTAATTATGTTTTCCCAGCAGATTTCCCTTAATGAGTTGCTGAAATTATTTTATTCTGCGTAGGTAAGATTCATATGTTGAAAGTCCATAGGATATTCATTCACAAATTAAAAAGAACTACGTACACTTATAAAATGCGCGCAAGGTAATTGACTATGAAAAAGATGTGCGCAGTTTGGAACTTCTACACAAAATGAAAATAACACAAATAAATTCTATGCGTTTTCAGCAATTTTCTTGATTAACCTTGATCAGAAACACTCGAAGACGACTACTTGAAAGCCAAGGGTGTATAACAACCGAATGCGATGGTGAACTATATAACCATAAGAGGACCAAAAAGAAGCCATTGAATGATCCAAGGTCAACTTTGCGAGAGGGAGTTGAAACCTTAGTTTATTAATAAATTGTAAATGTATGAACGGACAGTTTCAGAAAAGTATGTTATAAATCATGTTAGGGAACAGTCATTATTTATCAGATGAGGGGGTCGGTGCATTTTATGGGGTCATTGTCAAAAATATCATACCACTGGGGGGGGGGGGGGTTACCATAAAAAAATATTTTAACTAGGGGGGGTCACACAATAAAGGTTTTTATGTCTGACTTGTATATAAATTGTTGACAAAATTGGAGTGAGTGTGCGATCTGTGAAATAATGTCTGTTTATTAAATCTTTGATAGTGTAAACTGTTAAGCACCATGCATCAGGATATGCCTAATTTCTCAAGGACAGTGAATCTGATCACTCCTTATCACAGCTGTGTAAATTTACAAACAATAACTTAACAACTCTATGAAACATTTCTTCCTAATTTTGACCACAGGAAACAGTGAGTTGGAAAGGTTTCTGGACATGCATAATTAACTTTCTATAGTAATGATAGTGTTTAATTCATTTTGATGTGATTTTTGAGATGAAATGGGTGTGTATATATAATTATTTTGATGAAAGCAAGGATGCATGTTAGTTATATGTCCGTCACGTGGTAATAGGTATACTTATTTTATGAAGTTATTACAAAGATATCGAATAAGAATAAAAGATGATCTCGATATTATAGGTATATCCCTTCTGTATTCTTAAGGTAATATTTTTCTATTCGTTAGTATTTTTTGCCCTTTTCTCCTTTTATTCATATTTGAACACCAGTGTTCTCTGTTCTTTTTTTAAATTATTTTTTTTGGTCCATTTTTCTGTAAATTTATCCATTCTCCGATATTCTTTCATATCCAAATTTCAGACCTTAATAAAAAAAAATACTTGATGGGCACCATGGTGTTCACACACACTAAACAATACACTATATGATTTGAACAAAGAACAAATATATTCAGCTGGGGCCCCTAAACAAAAATGTTTACTTGTTCAGAGAAAATTGATAAGACACTAAACTCTTAAAACATACATCTGTACAAAACAAAGAAAGGCCAGAGGTTCCTGGCTTGGAAGTATATTTCTTTATCTCAAATAAATCATTTACATATTATTTAATCAAGAAAGGACAAGAACCATTTAATCGGGGTTGGAATCCTGAACACCCCCCCCCCCCCTCCCCCCCATTCATAACTAGATATTGTAAAGTTCAAAGGTTAAAAAAATAAGATACAAGGGCCTGTGATTGGGATTAAAATAACAGTCAATATTGAAAGTTTATCTACCAGTATACTGATAAAATTTGTAGAATTATAGGTTGCAGTAAAATTAATTAATAAATTGGAACATACAATTTTCTGTATATTTTTTTTTTTATTTTTCTACATGCACGTATCAGATATTTCTTTTTGAAAAAAAACAAGAAGAAAGGCTGTTTGTTATACTCAGAGCTTCTCAAAGTCGGTTACTATGCAGCTGGTCATCATCTCCTCAACACAACTGGGAATCTTTTTTTTTCGGGGGGGGGGGTCAAACTTTTGAAATTATGTTCTTAGGGGAGTCATTATGTGGTTTTATAAAATAATGGGGGGAGGGGGGGTTCCCCCAACATAAAATTTTATTTAAAAAATTTGAACCGACCCCCTCAGCTGATAAATAATGACCATTCCCTTAGTTCTATAGTACTGCCTACTAAGCTGATACTATCTTTGGAGACTGATTGTCGACCAGTGGTGGAATCGACCTACTATACACTATTTAAAGCGTATGCGTCAGAAAAAGCTTTATTCAATGTTTAAAAAAATGTCAAACCTAGAAAACTACCTTGACCAAAAATTTAAACCAAAACTTTAATCTGAAGCTAGAAAGACGGAAAAACGGACGAACAAACGAATATACACACAAACCGAAAAACATAATGCCCTTTAACTGTTTAAGTGGGGCATAAAAAAGACCAACAATCATACACGACAACGGCACGGGTACGATGTAAAGATCACACGTCAGTACGTGTACGATGTAAAGATCACACGTCATTGGAAACTTTAACTTTGACAGTATAGTAAACAGACTTGAAGATTGATATTATATAAATAACAAAAAAGTTATAGAGTTGTTATATAACTTCGAAACAAATTTATACACGTATTTATTGTATTCAAAATGCATTATCTGGTTTCCAGTGCCCTATGGTATAATGTTTCTTACATAATAAATACTACAATGTATAATATAATATGTAAAACTAGATTGAGTTCTATAACAAAATACAATTATATGTAATTAAATATTCAAGCCATTGTATAGAACGGCAGAGAAAATCAATTTGTTATACAAATTTGAATTATTATATAACAAAAAATATACGTAAGATCACCTGTCACAAAAAAGGTATAGAAAGTGTGCTGGGAAAGAAAACACTAAACTATAAGCGTGAGATAGAAATAATTGGGAAACTACAATAAAGTTAAAACAGGGGAACGAATATTACGAGATATTAAGAGAAATAGAAAGTGGTTAAAATTATTGTTGAAATGGCAAAAGACGAATAAATGTGAATGTATCTCTTTGTCGATCGTATATATTTATAGCAACCTCGAATATTAAGCAAAACACCCAAATACATTTGAATATTTAAAAAAAAATGAAAAATACTGTCATAATTTCATAAAATATGAATAAAAGCAACAAGAATTTATTAACGACATATTATTGTAATCCTTACTGGATTGAAATTTTCCTTTGTTAATATACTTATCTTAATGCTTTGAAAAGCCGTGACAAGGGTCTATTTAAATCTTTGAACAATTAAAGTGAAATGGGTCTATATATATTGACAATTAATAACAATGTATATCTATCCCAAAAAAATAGTTCACCTCAACTGTAATTGTCATGAAATAAAACTTTAAACACTTTTTTTTTAGTTCTTATTCTTTATTCATAATTAAAAGTCAAAACAAGACTGTGTACACCGGGTTAATGTTGAAAATATTTTACACAGCTTTAAAAATAAAAATCTAAGTTTAGAATTTAAATAATATTTATAAACATACGTAAACCTATATAATTAAGAAAACATCGACATTTTTTTTCATCTACGCATGAACTTGTCATAATTTTATGTTGCTCCATTTGTCAAAAAGTCTATAACACTAAGGAGAGTGGACTAGTTAATTTCATAAAACACAACACATTTATGTTATAATTATAGTTTTGCGGGATATTGTTCTCTGTTGTATCATTGTTTTTTACCAGTATTATATGCCAACAACAACCACTATTGAAACTTACCATTGGCAAGAGCTTCTGTGGGATTTTCTGACGTCAGACACGCGAATCAATGAATGTGTTTGTAGATAGATGGTTTTGTGTTCTGTTAAATTGTTCCTTTTAAAATTGTTACACGATGATGACTGCTGTACCTATATTTTGACTATTTTATTTATTATGTCTGTTTGGTTCACGCATCATTTTAATGATATAACGGGATTTGAATAGCGCTATAAAACCAGGTTTAATCCACCATTTTCTACATTTGAAAATGCCTGTAAAAAGTCAGGAATATGACAGTTCTTGTCCATTCGTTTTTGATGTGTTTTGTTATTTGATTTTGCCATGTGATTATGGACTTTCCGAATTGATTTTCCCCTAAGTTCAGTATTATTGTGATTTTACTTTTTTATAGAGAGATAAAGACATTGTTTTAAATACAAACGTTTTTTGTTCACCATGCACCGTATTTTTTTGGAACTTTATTGTCGCTGAATATACTAGTCAAGACTTTTCAGAATGACAAGGAATACGATCAAATTTAAGGTATTTCTAAGCGCTGCATGTTTAAATTGGTATAAGAATACGTAGTATGAGTAGTGCCAATGAGACAACTCTCCATTCAAGTTACAATTAGTAAAAAGTAAACCATTATAGATCAAAGTAAGACCTTCCACACGGAGCTTTGGTTCTCCACGAACAGCAAGCTATAAAATTTGAAAATAGTTTCTTTTTTCAAACTTGTCAGTGAACACCGAATTATGCAAAACGTTGTGTAATGGACATTTACAAATGTTTATAAAAGTGAGAAAAAAAAAACAGAATACATTAAGAAAAATAAAAAATAAATGTAGTAAAAAAACATAGATCAACATACGATCTCTTCCACAATGGTCAATCGCCAACATCATGTGACAAGTCTAAAATCTCCCTGAGACAAGACAAGTAAACTATAAATAAACTGGTCATAGACGAAAACTTATCAGTAAAATATACAAGTAAGTCAAATGTTTAACAGACAAAATAAAAAACTATGAAAGGACAAAGATAATCACTTTCAATAGTCTTGACCCGAAACAAGAACAAAACATTTTGAAAGATGGCTTGCCGTTTTCAAGACTAAAAGCACAGTAAAAACCTTGGTAAATAGACTATAAATAAAAGATAAATTAAATAAAAATTTACTAAATAACAACAAAAGTGAAAAATCATTGGCCATTAAGAGTCATTTTTACTGAACCATCGTGTGTGTACTGTAACCGTGATACAGGTTACGACTACACACTAGTTACCTAATCAGTTATCTTAAAGAATTCACTACAGCGTGAGAAAGCAAAACGACTTCCGAATCCGTTGAAGATGCCACTTTTAGCATTTCTATTCCGTATCTCAACTACATACGTTTACATTCACCAATACTGAATATACACTAGATAGCAATTGTTTCAAATCATTGTGTCTTTCCGTGAAGAGGTCCAACAACTTTGTAAGTCTTTCTAAAGAAAGCATCAGTGACGCTCTGCGGTAAATACATCAGTATCGTCGCTCGAATGTATGTAAGCCAGTGAGGTACATATCTACACTTCGGATCCTCTCTAGTCACGGCTTCTACCATCTGGTCGATAACCTCCTCAACGTTACTCCTAGCACGCTTCATCTGCTTTGATATTGTATCTAAAAACGATTCAAAATATTCTTCCCCATACACATCTTTTATCTCGGATGGTGTTTCTGCCCATGATTTCCTATTTTGCGTGATAAGATATTCTTCTGATGCTATCGGAGTTCTAAAATAAGGTTGTAAGTATTAACAATTATGAGAATTCACATGACACATTTTTTTTTATTCACCGTTTCAGAATCTAATGCATTCTAAGTAATATTTTCAAAAGGGTACACCAAAACGTTGTGATTGGTTTAAAATGTTCTAAACAACAGAAATTCGACAAGTAATTTAATGTTATTTTAATTTTGGTGTACGAAGAATGAGATTACCCATAGTCCTTTAGATTCTGAAAAAGTCAGATTGTATAGGTACACATTACAACGTCACTGTTTTTGTTTGTTTGTTTCATTGCTGCTATTCTCTTATTTGATTTGTTGTTCCAGTTTGGTCATAAAAATGATTCTATTCTTTCTTCATTGTATTGCCGTATTTTTTAAATAGGATTACACTGAAGTTTTATGGTTCAATTAGTTGTGGCTTTAAATAATTATACTTGTCATTTCCACTTAATAAAAGTAGATGCAATGTAAACATTACTGAGACAGCGACACCACAACACAAATGAAATATTCCTTTGCTTTTTGCTTTTTTTTTTTTTTGTTTGTTGTGCATGAAATTGTACTGATTTTGTGTCGTTGGTTAATATCCATATTCATTGTTTTATAAATATTTCAGAAAAGAAGACATATATAGTATTTAATAACGAACAAAGACCTGCATACCATATGATAAACTTGGACAAATTGTGGGAAATTCAATATAAATAAAAACCAATGGTGCGAATTTGAATGCGGCAATTGAAAATTTCATCTTTACCATGTAAAATTTTAAAACCAATGACTCACTTGTATAATCCGGGTTCTACAGTAATGACCCGTACTCCAAACTTTGCCATTTCCTGTCTCAGACCATCAGAGAATGCGATACAAGCCTTTTTAGACATAGAATATGCAGCAAACGCAGGGACAGTGAATCGGCCTGCAATATAAAGTTTGTTTCTTGATGGAAGAAGCGTTTGGAGAATCTATATAACCCCTGTGTCCCTATGGACGAAGTTTTTGGATAATTCAACTCCTTTTAAACATTTTGTACCGTACCTATGCGGTAAAGGCTTTGCTCATTGATTAAGACCATAAGGTGGCCAATAGATGTTAATTTCTGTGTCATTTTGGTCTCTTATGAATATTTGTTTCATTGGCAATCATACCACATCTTCTTTTTTATATATATACTGACATCATTGGATAGGAATTTCATTTTTATATTATAACACTTGGTTTTGCGGTATGAATTCCTGAAGACGTGAGGCCAAAATTGGGGTTTGGTTATGTCTATTTTATCGATTGTTTTTGATGATTGATTGTTGGTTGGTTGCTTAACGTCCAGTGACAAATATTTCATGTATGTTTATGATGAGAGCAAATCTACAATGCATACAATAGATATAGGTCGTCTTGGAACTCTCTTAACACGAGGTATCGGATTTAATGTCCCCATTTTGACTGGACGTGGCTGTGTACTTGTACCTCCTTATCAAACAAACGGACGCCCAACAAGTTTATAACATAAAGTCTTTGAAAATCACAGATAAATTTGAACTTAGGGGATGATACGTGTTTTTTAAATCATTATTTGTTTGAAAATTGAAAAAAAAAATGGTTTCTATATCAATGAGTTGTTAACTATCTATACTATTAAACGAGAAGACCTCATTTTTGGTGTCGCTTCTCCTCCTTTCACAATAAATAAATCATCATGCCTCTGTGTCCTATAGGTAACATGTATAGTCGCATTTGTCATCCATTCTTATGATCATTAAGTTTGGGTTATTTGGGATAAAAAACGAAAAAGAATGCGTCCGGATATTTCCCCGTCATTGGACAAAACTTTAAGTCAGATTAGACTTCCGGTTTGTGTTTTTCTGTACTTCGAACATACAAAGACTATGAAATAAAGTATATGAATTTGCTTTCTGCTATCATTTTGAGTACTAGCATGTATCATCCTTGCTTAACGTGTTTCAGTTTGGGTTATTTTGGGAGGAAAACGAAAATGATTACTATCAATTAGTTTACAGTGGCGGATCCAGAACTTTTCATAAGGGAGGGGGCGCTGACTGACCTAAAGGGGGGGGGGGGGCGTTACTCTCATGCTTCCCCATATAATCAACAATTTTTTTCCAACGAGAGGGGGACAGGGCCCCCAGCCCCCCTGGGATCCGCCTATGGTTTACTATCAACGGCGGTGACTGCGGATATATGTCTATATACTTACATACATTTACTATGAATTACTGTATTTGTTATAATTTACTATAAATTCCAATGGTTATCTTTGGGGGGGGGGGGGACTCTTTACTATTCATGGCGTTCACTGATGTATATATATATATATATATATATATATAAAAGTACCTTTGACTTTGGATACCTCTCCTGAAATTTTCTGTATTGAGTAATTAAAGTATATATGCATGTTCATAGAGTACAGAAAAACAGAAGGTATAAAAATCGGTATTTGGAAAATAGGAGGAAGGAAAAAAAATGTGCCCAGTCCCTAAGTACCTTTGAATTTTGATACCTCTCCTGAAATTCTCCAGTCAGTATATTTTTTTTTACAGTTTACATACGCTCTATTTCCCCGCGATTTCGCGGGTGTGTTCTAGTAGATATATATTTTTTTTAATCCTCTTAACTGCGAATTGTATTTAAATAGCATGTACTTTAGTATTTATACAGCTACCGAAATTGCTGTTTATTTCATTTAGAATTTATTTTCGGGTATGTACAATGATATTTTCTTACGTTGGGGTTGTGTTTGTCTCGTGTAAAATTTATTAAAACATTGCAATGAAAGTACCACGCGACTTTCACTTACGACCTTTTTATTTTGAATGTATGTAGACATGTTAACTTTTAGAGAGAAAAAACAATTAAGCGAAATCCCTGTAGCAACATAAAACAAATAGGAGGTGTCACAAACCTTCTAAATGGTCTAAATCTTAAACCTTGCTACATATAGCATTAACTACTAATGATATTGTCTTTAGGGCCATGTATTTAAATAAAATCTATTTTTAAGCACGATCTTAGTTACGTTGGGTAATTTTTTTTTTTTTTTTTTTTTTAGATAAGGCCATGACTTATTTTAAAAAGTTTTCCTAGATATAACGTATGTTTACATTAGTTTGTTGACATTATTAATATTTAAGAAACAAATCAACTCATTCGGTTCTAAATCCATTTGTTTGCAATTGCAGCTGTTGTTTTTTGTCGCTGTTAATTGACTTGTGTCATGCCTTGTTATTTCTTCTAATTCGGGTGCTACTGCACTATATATCTTTCACATTCAACAAAAATGCGTGGTCATGATATGAACACTCATGTCACAATATGTTTGTGATTTTACTATCAGTAGAACTAATATCCTGCTATGTTTTGTATGCCTATCGATTTTAAAGCGATACTTAGTGTACTGGTTAAGGTCAAGTTACAGTAATTTGGGTCATGTCACAGATTGTCTATATATTATTGCATATATACTACGGCATGTTAAACTTTAGCCGAAAATCGAAAACAATAATGATTTTGTAAAAATACATTTCTGCAAATATTATTTGATGAATTATTTCAAATTGGATTTACAATTATAGAAAAAAAAAACACCTCAAATTGTGAAAAACTTTCTCAAATTTATCTACATTCATAAAATCTCAAAAACCAAACCATAAAGATTTTTTTCATTTTTCAAAAATGTCTACAAAACGATGACACCTTCATGAGCAGACTAATGTCTGTTTGTTTTTCGTTAACTAGTTTAATTCTGATAACTTCTACATGTTTGACTAAACATGTACAAATAATGCATTTAATTTACTGTGCATCTCGGTGACTGGGATGTTCATGGATTAACACTTAAAACTCTTTTTAAAAAATCAGGAAAAACGATGTTAAATCTGCACACACATTGTACTGTAGATTCATTATTATTTGTTGGATACCAATTTTCGTTGATTTCGTGGATACAGGTAAACCACGAAATTATATGTTCAACGAATAACAAATTTTCTAAAGGCTTGTATGCTGACCTCGACAAAACCACGAAAGTAAATATCCACGAACATGCAGGTGTTCCTTAATCCACGAAAATTGGTACTCAAAACAATAAATGGATCCACAGTATTATTAAGTTTACTGAGCATGTCAGTGACTAAAGGTTAAAGGTTAAAACTAATAACACGTTAAACAAACCTTTAGACCGAATATGTTTATAATCATTTATTAAATACTGTAAAATTTGACAGCTGGTGTAATGATTTAAGCGAAATATATTTATCTAATGACAATTTTCAATTTATAACATATAAAGTACAATAAATATTTCTATAAATCCTTGATATGTCACGAATTAGAGTGTAGTTTAAATATATGCAGTGGTAACCATTCAATCTTCTTTAACATCAAATAAGTACAAATTATGAATGTGTTCTTGATATTCATCTGTGGTATAAATGAATTATGATAGGAAGACAAGCTCATTTATCGCACTCGATTGACCCTTAGGCCTAGTAACGTATTCAAGGTCACGTCTAACTAAATCGACAAAGGTAAGTACAGTCGCCCAAAACATATATTGTTTTATTTTTTTATTATTATTGACCAGCGAATTCAGTGTTTATTGATATACCACTGCTTGAAATGATTCGGCATTTTTATCTTATTATGTTTTGGCTAAATAATTAATTGCAAAAAAGACGATTCTTCGTTATACTTCCAGGCTTTTCGGCTTTTAAAAACGATGGAAATTTAACAACTTTCAAAAACAATAAGGGTTCGCTGGTATTGGTCGTTTCATTCAATACAATCGAGGAGAGTAAGCGTTTATTTCACCTACAAAAGTGACCAAAAAATGTAAAACCTTAGTTTATATGTGTAGAGTATCAAATGAGTTTTTTTTAAATAGTAATCGGAGAAGCAGTGATACAGGGCAGACAAAACTATATCAGAGCACATTCTTTGGTGTCAATCTAATAGTGTTGAAGAGGAGAAAACTGGATGTGGTGTCAACCAAATGGTATTAAATGAAATTTAAAAACTTTTTTTTTTATATGTTAAAATCGTTTTTCTTGAGGACCTCAGGGGACAAATTTTCGAAACATAAACGGTTAAAAAGTCATATACATGCAAAAAAAAGTTCTTTGAAAATAAATTATATTTCCCACAGCTAAAACACTAATACTTAATTTCTTGACTGATATTAATTTATCGTAAAAAAAACATGTGTCCTTGCTTACAATTTAATAATTTTCTTGTATGCATTATATCTTACCTGCTAAACTGGCAACGTTAATTACTCTTCCCCCTCCCTGTCTCAGTCTTACCTGCTAAACTAGCCACGTTAATTACTCTTCCCCCTCCCTGTCTCAGTAAAGGCAAAGTTGCTTTAGTTACTCTAACCACGCCCAAAACGTTAACATCAAGTAGTTGTTGAAACTGTTCTACAGCACACCATTCTATTTCTTGAAAAACTGCAATGCCAGCGTTATTTACTACTGCCCATAGAACTGCAAAAATACAAGAGAGCTGCATTAATACTTAAATAAATGGGTCTATAAATAAAACGTGTGTAAGCATAAATAATGTCAACTTCATTGTTTTCGAGTAAAGAAACAACAGAGATATATCGAAATTCTTTTTCACGATTGTGAATCCTATCGACATTCTTATCATCAATTATGATACCTATCGGATTGCTTATTATCGATTGTGATTTCTACCGAGATACTTGTTATTAATTGTGATTACTTTTAACATTCTTATTATCGATTGTGATCACTAGTGACATTCTAACCATCTATTGTGATTTCTATTAACATGTATATTATCGATTTAAATTCACATCGACAAGCATATTGTCGATTAAGATTCTATCGATTAAGATTTATATCGACATGACTATACGCGATTATGATACCTATTGGCATTCAAATTATCGATTGTGATTAACAGTGAGAAACTATAATTTTTGGGGGGGAAATTGTAACTACATTAAAAATTTTATCGGTGTCGTATTATTTTTAACAATTAGTGTATGTTAAAAATAAATATCTTTTTTCTTATCGCTGCAAAATTTATCGAAATAACAGGCACTTGTTATCAAATAGAACGTTTCTATGTATGTTGGCGTTTATATTTAAAGCAATTCAGCGTTACTGCTGTTCCTTTGGTTTCCGCGTGTAGTTGATGTGTTACACTCAGTTTTGGTTTGTAACGAAGATTTGTTTCAGTTAAGACTAAGAACAACGGTATACTACTATTCCCTTTATAGTTTATATACGTCTACTGTTAGTAAATGACAGCAGTAGAAATACGCTGTTACTTCTAGAGTTATCCGAACCTGTCATTTTTTGGTAAAGACTGGAAAAAAAACATTTTGGAATTAATCTGTTCAATTTTGTGTGTTAACTTGGCCAACTCAAAACATGATCTTAAAACAGATTGCCTCATTTCCTTGTTCAAATTAGTAGTCATCGAATTGGTAGCTTTCCTGTGCAGGTTTTTTAATGTTTGTTTAAGTTTTACGATATAAATTCTATATAAGCAAAGATTTGGCATTGTGTGCAAAGAAAATGTTTCCCCCTTCAACATTTTGCCTGTATCAAGTCAGGCTTCTTGGCTATGTGTTGGGGTTTTGTTTACGTTATTTTTGGAGGGGGTGTAGGGATCGGATGTTGGTGTGGTCTGTATGGAGGGGGTGTAGGGATCGGTGGTTGGTGTGGTCTCTATGGAGGGGGTGTAGGGATCGGTGGTTGGTGTGGTCTCTATGGAGGGGGTGTAGGGATCGGTGGTTGGTGTGGTCTGTAAAACTGGCAAATATTCTTGGTAATTTTTGTTATCCTTTTCATGTTTTACCATTGCCGTTCATCTTCTTTTTGACTTCTGCTATCATTCCTCTAACTTTCCAATCATCTGTCACATCTAGATGCACGATGTTTAATCTGTCAGAGCAGGACTCTTTCAGTTCACGGGCACCTTCTCTGTCTGGGGCCAGACATCCAGCAAATACAATGAAACCTTTGGCATCTAGACGTCTAGCAAGTTTATTTCCAAATCCACTATCACAACCTGAAAACGTTAAAGCATTAATCAGTTTATTTATATTAAAGACTCATTGGTGGCTTTTGGCTGTTGTCTGTTCTTTCGTCGGATTGTTGTCTCTTTGACATATACCCCATTTCCGTTCTCAATTTTATAGTATGAAAATAAACTGTTGACACATTGTTATGTGTCGAATTTTGTTATTGATGGAAACATGATAATATTAAAGTTGCAATACTTTAACATGCAAGTCGTGCTATATATTCAATCAAAGTACCATGACTGAAGGTACAGGGCCAAATAATCTCCATGAAAAATACCAATACTCTTACCCCATAAAGTGTCATAATCACAAACTTTTACATATTAACTTAACAAAGTCAAAAATCTAGTAAAAAGTGATATGATATGAGTTGTGATAGGGAAAATGTAAACATTGAAAATTGCATTTCTAGGTAGTTGGTAAAAGCATTAATACATCTGGTTTGTTTCTGTTTTAAGAATTTGATAACTGCATAATCTGAAACAAACATTAAAATGAGAACTTATTACTTCTATCTACATTGAATATATAAATTCTCTCACGGTTGAGATCTCGGATAGTAGATATGACACAATCTATGTCAAGGTTTTTTTTTAAACAAACACGTCTCAAACATGAAAATAAATGTCTAGCTTTCTTCGACCCCTGCCCCGACTATCAAAGAAAACAGTTCCTTACAATGGAAATCTAACAAGTCTTTCATGTTTCAGTATATAGTGACAGTAGCATTCACATTGAAGTAAAATCCTGTTATCTATATGTTACCCATTTCTTTATCCGTTTTACCCGAAACGACACACATTGCAAATTCTCGCATATGTTATTATTTAATTTTCTTGCAAATTCTTTGAATGAAATATTTGACACTGAGAGTTAAATTTCAACAGTTAATTGATAAATGATAAAATGCAAGTACATAAAATTGGGAATAGAAATGAGGAAAGTGTTGGAGACATCAACCAGACCAAAGAGCAGAAAACAGCCCAATGCCAACAATGGTCCAACACAGCTCTGTTTGCTAGTGAAAAAAATACGTGGCTATATGTGAAGAATAAAAGCACATATTACTTTAACCATTGTGCAATATGCATTTCTCACTAAATGTTAATAATGAATACGTCGGTTCCATAGCCGGATCAAGGGGGCCTGGGGTAATCAATTAAGCATGACTGGAGAGGCACCCCTTTAGGTCAGTCAGTGCTCCCCCTTTTATAAAAAGTTTTGGATCCGCCACTGTTCGGTCGTCTATATCTAAAGTCATGTGGTCGTCAAAGGATAGATGAGGAACCTACATGTATTCAATTTCCATAGCAAAAATGAACTATCGTTTCACTGATGTCTCCAGTGGTATAATTTTGATTCTCAAAAGAAAGTTTTGAGAGGTAGTTTTGATAGATTTCTATCAATTTGTTTTGATCAACTGTTTAGAAAAGAAATCTTAACAGTTTTTAATAATATTTAATCTGATATTAGATCTATGTTCACAGCATGGAAGATTACTTTCTCATTAGATCATATCTATAATATGACTTTTTTTTGCCAAAACCTGTAAATATTACTGATAAATGATAGCACTTGTAAATAGTTATTTGAAATGATCGTCTTCTAGTTTAAATTTCAGGAAGTCGGTTAAATTTCAGTCAATTAGTTGAAGTTTAAAGGTGAAACGTGTCATCTTCTGAATATAGAATGTTAAGTGGATATACTTTTCAAATATTTGAATGAAAACGAATCTTTTATTTCCGTTCGGACAATTTCTACTTAAACTAGGACGATGAAGTTTTACTGTTTATACCGTTTTTTTTAAAGAAATAATCTTACTTTGTAATTTTTGTTCATGGTCGTTTATGAGGCATTCAATGCTACCACGTCCGGTCTGAATAAGGTTGTTCAGTCCATGGCATGACGAAAACAATACATGTGGTATTAAGATATTGATCAACACCATGTTTGCTTGGTTCCTTACCGTATGTGACCTTTAGTGAGGCAGCTACCCAACCAAAATTGTTTTTACGTGTTTTAAAAATGTAGACGTCCTTTGACATTAATTGACGGTGTCTGCAACCCAGTACAAAATTATTACTAAGTACGTACAATGCTTCATAGGACTCAAAAAAAACAGTTCTAAAACCAATTCAATTATGACATTGAAGATCATTGCACAAAACAAAAATGCTACTCAATTAACGAGCTTCATAAACAGTTATGATTGTTTCCGATTGCTATGCAAATAAATGTCCAGCGTATAGATCTGTGCGTATTGAATTTTTACCTTTATTCTACTGTTCTTGGCCTAGCCTGGTATCCCGGCCCGATATTTACTGACAAGATAAGCCAGGACCCCAGGCTATTCTTGGCCAAATCGGCACAAGTTAGATAATTTATTACAAGCTCATTCTAAATCTCTGACAGTAAAACTATGTAACTATTTAAATGCAGCTTGGAAAATTAGATCACATATATTGTCATAATATTATTGTATACTCTGTAACTAATGTTCTGTGCTGTCTTTTGTTTGTCATATATTGTATATATTTTCGTTTGCCATAGCATGTATATGCTTCTTGCAAATAAAGTATTCATTCATTCAAATGTACTACATACACAATTCAGATGAGAGAAAAGCAAACAATGAATCAAGTCTGTATATGATCTGTAAAGCTATGGTCGACTGACAATTACGACTGCCATCAGATGATGATGATGATGGATCGCTGTGGTAACGTCCAGTGGCAAATTAATAGGCATATTCAGGACGAGAACATGTTACCGTAAAATGCATATCAACCTTGCTGAGTCGAACATTTTTTGCAATTACTACTTTTATATACCGCGTTCTTAACGAAAAAGCAGCAAATACAAATTTTAAAGTCTTTGATTAGACGCACTAAGTTCGAATCCACGACCTCTTTCACTCGAGGCGAACACGCCAGCACGAGAACATTGAGGCAATGACTGTCATAAGAAAAGAAGGTATGCTGTTAAAGGGTTTTGAAATTGTCTGTAGCTTGTCACCTATATGGATTCCTAATAACTGTCCTTTCCTGGATTTAGATATTTCGGTTTTAAACGGGAAACTCGATTCTAAAATTTACGAAAAAAAAGAGACGATTTTTCGTTCCCTATTGTTAATTTTCCATTTTTATATGGTGGTGTTCCTTTGGCACCAACTTACGGTGTTTATATTTCACAACTTCTTCGCTATGCCCGTGTCTGTTGTGACGTTTTTGATTTTAACGAACGCAACCTATGTATTACTGGTAAATTATTAAACCAGGGATATCGTTACCATAAATTACTTAAAACCTTTACGAAATTTTTCCATAGATATAAAGGTTTGGTTTAGAAGTTTGGTTGTACCTGTAGAAAACTTATTTCAAACGGGATAGCACATCCTCATTTTTACGGAAATGTTGTTAACCGTGCCCGGAAATTTAGAAATGATCCATGTAAACTTGTCGCTCCTTTAAATAAACTTATTCTAAAAGGTTACCTATTCAACACTGTAATAAAATCATTGAATATTGGTTTTTTTTTGGGTATAAATATTGATTTTGTTATCAGTAAATTAAAAGCTAACTAAATATTACTAGTATGTTATATGCATATACATATTCATGGATCTACAATCTGTCGATACCTGTAACTTGGCATTGCACAAGGTCATGTTTTTCTCTGGCTGTTTATGACGTCTTTACACTAAATCCATTGGATGTTGGATGTGTACGGATTGATAGTTTAGTCTTAGTTGCATGATTTTTTTTATTAGTTGTTAGTGGCTTTGAACTAGCTGTCAGATAACTGCGAGTACTCTCAGATCTGTTCATTATGTCTTTTTGTGTCGGGATGTATAAGTACCGGGCCACGTCCACTTGTATTTTTGTCCATCTGATGAGTTAAGCCCTTTTCAACTGATTTTTATAGTTCGTTCTTATGTTGTACTGTTATACCACTGTCCCAGGTTAGAGGGAGGGTTGGGATCCCGCTAACATGTTTAACCCCGCCACATTATTTATGTATGTGCCTGTTCCAAGTCAGGAGCCTGTAATTCAGTGGTTGTTGTTTGTTTATGTGTTTAATATTTGTTTTTCGTTCATTTTCTTTTTTTTTTTTTTTTTTTTTTATTATTATTACATAAATAAGGCCGTTAGTTTTCTCGTTTGAATTGTTTTACATTGTCTTATCGGTGCCTTTTATAGCTGACTATGCGGTATGGGCTTTGCTCATTGTTGAAGGCCGTACGGTGACCTAAGTTGTTAATTTCTGTGTCATTTTGGTCTTTAGTGGATAGTTGTCTCATTGGCAATCATACCACATCTTCTTTTTTTATATATCCTAAGATGTTTTGTAGGAAGTCTAGCATACATAGAGAATCACAACCAAGTATTTACATCTTGGTCATGACACTAAGCTAGAAATTATCAGTTAATCCTTGTATCTATAAGGTTCAATTAGTTATACTTTTGATTACTCTCTGTAACCGATCCTATGATTAACATTTTCTCACAGTCTATTGGGCATCAAGCAGTTAATTGGTCTTACGTGCTATAAGTTTACCTCACGCAATTAATGAATGAACTTATATAATACTTTCATAACAAAGTAGTAAACCACATTATTGGTTATACCACAAAAGATCTTAAAACATAGCGGAAAAACATCCTTGTCGAATTAATAAACAGAAGCTGTGTATCGTCAGATATTATCGCCAAACAAATATTTCAAATTTTAACGGATTTTACTTGTCAATGGTCTTTCAGTGTCATTTATTTCTGACGTCTGCCACAAGAAACCAGCAGGAAGTTATTATATTTTAATTGTACAGCGAAAGATGATTAAACTAATTTCGTGGAAAATTTATACCTAATTAAAGTACATTATAAATTAAACGGCTGATTAACCATCATATTTACCGCACGATTAACAAAACAGCGCAGCTAGTATAAATTTTTAATTGCAGCTATGCGTGCATGTAACTCTCCAAAATGTGCCTTGATCCCTCAAATGAAATTGGTTTTCATAATCTAATTTACCTCCAAATGTCTGCTGACCCGAACAATTGTGTTTATTCCTTCCAGCGTTTAAAACCGTCTGGCTAATAACAGTTTAAAAATAAAATAACTTGGATACAACACAAAGTCATATAAAAGTGTTAAGTTCTTTTTTGTTATGAATTACACTGCGTTTAAAAATACGCCCAAAAATGTTATAAATACATTTGATAGATTTGATCATTTGAGAATCTTTAACGAACCATGGGTAAATGTATTGTTCGTACCCAAAAAACAAAAATAACGTCTTCATTGATTGAATTTCCAGTGTTTATGACTTTGTTAGCATCCGTTTCTCAAAATATTACCCAGAATGCATTAGATACTGGAGCGGGAAATTAGGCTAGCCAACAGCATATAAAACTTAATTAAGATTGGCCTAAATTACGTAAAAACATATGATAATCTATGATCAGATAAAAAAAATACCAACGGAGTTTTCAAATTCAATGTATTCTTTTTGAAAATTTTGAACTAAACATTATAGAGTTGAATTGAAAATAGTTTTTTTTTTAAATATATTTTTGGAAGTGATTGTCACAGACTTTGGTGTTGTTTAAATCGGTTAGATATACATCATATGTATTAATGTTTTAAAGGTATTTTAAAGCAACTATATTGAACTGTATAGCAACATAAAGACAGAGCTCATTGTCAGTATTTTGAGCTTTATGTCATGAGCTCGACCTTTTAGTATAATTCTGTGTGTGAAGAATGGTGCAAAGATATACTTTCATTTTTTTTTTTTTTAAAGGAGTTTTGAATAATGTTTATTTTTGTATGATAAACCATAATTTTATGTTCATAACAACTTTGCTCTGTATACATTTTGACTATAATTATGATAAAGTGTAAACTAACCGACTTTGTTACATGTACAGAAATAAAGGTTAATTATAGCCTGGGATCCTGACTAACTGATCGACGCGATGCAGAGGTTGACTTATTTAATCGAGCGACGCGTTCAAAGGTTTCCGATGAACCCGAAGATAACTGTTTTTCTGTACCATATTCTTCTGCAACTTACTTATTCGTGCATGCAAGGAATTTACAATGGCAAATCAATACTAGTATAAATAAAGGCAACAGTAGTATACCGCTGTTCAAAACTCATAAATCCATGGACAAAAAACAAAATCGGGGTAAAAAACTAAAACCGAGGGAAACGCATTAAATATAAGAGAACAACAACACAACATTAAAATGTAACACACACACAAAAACACAGAACCGGACTAATCATTAGACCAAATCCTTTGAGAATAACAAATATAACATCAAAACCAAATACATGAATTAGGGATAGATAAGTACCGTGACACGTCTTATAGTAATGTGAATTCACACTAAAAAATAAGAGAAAACAAACGACACAACGGAAACACAACGTTAAAATGTAACACACACAGAAACTAACTATAATATAATAATGGCCATATTCCTGACTTGGTACAGGGAATTTTTAAAGAAAAAATGGTGGGTTGAACCGGGTTTTGTGTATAAGATACTGTTAGAAAATAACCTATCTTTTCCATTTCAGATTACAAGATTTTTCTTCATAGTTTTATACGTTTCATGTTTAGGATAAATTAACAATACAAAAGGAAAAGAATGAGATATTTGACCATGTTTACATGGCGAATAATTTGGTTTCTAAGTTAATTAATAGGTAACTCTTCCATCTTGATAATATGTCTATAGGGGTCTAGACAAATTAAATTTTAACAGTAAAACTAATTTAACATATATATCAATCTTTTTTGCAGTTTTAATTAAATTGACACGCGTATTGCTGGTGTGAAAATGGAACTCGATTCTCGAAGCAACAAAATTTCCGCTTTCTGTTCTGAAAGCTATTAGATAAAATTAAAAGCCGATTGGATACTGAGTTAATGAATGACAAAGACTAGTGTTCGGATGGGTTATTTGTTCACTTTTCGTAAAATAACTGAAAGTCAATATAATCTCTATATCGTTTCTGCTTTAAGTAAATTGGCAATGTCGATTTTGAGACGTGCGCAGCAAATAGTTGGTTTTATAAACTCTAAACATTCTGAAAGTTGGTATAGGTAATGACAATTGGTATGAATGACTTCATTCAAAATCGTCTTCTATAAGATGTTAATACAATTGCTAATGATTTTATTTCAATTTGTAATGATAAAAAAATCCTATCATTAATGCATTTTAATAACTATTAGATCGACAACTCACCTGTAATAATAACTATCTTGTTTGCGGATGAAACATATCTTCCCTTTTCAGGTAGCAATAGAATGCAAGCACCAATAAAGCACAAACCAGACCACAGAATACCTATATCCAATTTCCATAACAGAAAAGAAACTAATAATAACGCATATCCAAGCTTTGTGTACATATTGTTATTAAAGACTCCCTTCCGTCACCATTATATTTTATAAATTAATCTTTACCTGGGTTTAAACTTCACTCCAATTATCCTATATGTTTACACTATGACGTTCTACCTTGAAGGGTGATTTTTCACAGGTCAATAAACTTACAGTACTATATGTTGTTAAATACTTTTATATAAAGATTCTACTATGTTACAACGTAAGAGATAAGAAAAACACACCATGCCGTGAATCCTATGGGTTTACTAACTTGATTAGTTTTTCTATTTGTAAATGCATCTGTTTTGATATATCTTGTTTTGTATCAAAACAAACACGAACTTTGTTATATACCTGTATTTCACTTAGGAACGTAGAAATGAGAGAAAGTTGGATATTAGTAATCACGTTCAGACATATATTTGTCAGCGATATAGAAGTTATGTAAACATGCACTATTTGCTTACTATTAAATGCATTTTAAACGCATATAATTGGTATTTTTGTCACATAAAAAATGATATCTACACACGTGGACTAAAAAGTGAGGGACAGGATTAATTTCGCGTGAATATTTTCTACGTTGACGTATGGTGCAAACGTGCTTTGATTACCAACTATTAAATTTATGTATAATTGGTAATTTTTCATCTACAAAAACATTGGCCTCTCCCCTGGACTAACATATGCGAGGCAGGAACAATTTCCCCTTTTTTTTCAAATTGTCTTTTTTTCATTACCTGTCCAATATATTCTCATTTTCTAGTGGTGGTCCACAATTTCTCCTATCCAGTGGCGGATTCAGAACTTTTCATAAGGGGGGCCCCATCCCGTCATGCTTTAGTGATTCCCGATATAATCACATAATTTTTCCCATAAAAGGGGGGTCCCAGGACCCCTGAATCCGTCTATGCTATTTCCATTCCGATGCATTGCTGCTGAGAACAGGATGCCAGATATCGTGCATCCTGTCACTATTCCCGCTTCTAAGCGTTACCATGATGTTGTATAATCACCAACGGTGAATATCAGCGGTAGATGGTTGAAGTATTCTTTCATCAGCTCTCTTATTCCGTCAGGTACATGGTATCTTTCCAGCATCAACTCAACTAACGTGTATGGTACTGTCCCATATGCATTCGCTAAATGCAACCAGACGACTGCGAGCTCTCCCTTTAAATCTTTCGCTTCTCGGATTATCTGTGATAATACGCTCGTGTGTTCAATACAGCTTGATACACATGGTCTCCCCCCTTTTTGTACTGCAATGTCAATGTTGTTGTTGTTCAGCATATAGTTTGTCATCCTTTTGGCAAGATTAGCAAGAAATATCTTTCAATCCACATTTAACAGTGAGATTGTTCTAAACTGTTTCAATGTCTCTCTCCCTCGGTATAAAGCACCCGTCTGCCTTGTGCCAACTCTCTGCAAGTCGACCTCTTCTCCATATGATCCTAATCAGTTTCCATAAACGTCTTGTAATTCTCTAACAGTTCTTGTATACTTTATATGGTACTCCATTTGGACCTGGTGCTGATGCTGCTCTTCCTTCCTCCTTGATAACATCTACTTCCTCCCTCAACTTTGGTGGTGATTCATCAAAAGCCTGCTCTGGATCTTCCCGGCGTATTAGTTGTTCTATCTCCGGTAGGTCTTCTTCCCTTTTTGGAACACTGCATTTCTCTACTTCCTCTTTACTAGCTTTCAATTGTACTGACCCTTTCTTCCCGTTCCCTTCTTCAAACTGTTACAATTCCCTTTTACTTTTATTGTTTGGCCATTTTACTCTCTTTCTCCTTATGTTGCTTGTGTCTGATGTTCTTTTTGGCGCTTATGACTGGCTATTGTCTAAACCCTCCTGTTCCTGTCGATTCCTCTCTACTATGCTATCATCCTCATTGTATAACACATGGACGCTGTTGTCGCTGTGGTTTGTATCCTGAACCACCTCCTCCTCCGTCTCACCAGGCTGCCCTGTGCGTTGTGTTATGCTCTGAAATGGCTTGCATTTCATCTTTCCCATATGTATCTTCAGACAACGCTGGTTCTTGCAAACTGTTCCACAGTTGCATGATTTCCTTGATATATTGTTGCTTTTGACAAGGGATGTATTAAACCAAGAGTTTCATCTGACGGCCTTCAAAGACAATCCCACAGTTGCATGATTTCCTTGATATATTGTTGCTTTTGACAAGGGATGTATTAAACCAAGAGTTTCATCTGACGGCCTTCAAAGACAATCCCAGAACTATGGGCTCCTGACTTTGGACAAACAGAATCTGACGAGGATAAATATGTTTCGTGAACGGTCAATCTTCACATAATCCTTGAATGGGGTGTAACAGCATCATGAAGTACTAAAAAATATTACTGTAAAAAAAATCAGATGGAAATGGCCTTATTTATTATTTTGGCTTCCAAAAAATATGTCACTAACATTATAACAAAGACGCAAAGCATCCATCTAAATATCTTACAGTTACTGAAAGCCATTTCAACGGCAATCAAACGAGAAATATAATTCATATTCTCCCAGACTAACGTATCAATCAGGGCACATCCAACGGATTTAGCGAATATACTTTACTTTAAACAATCTGAGAAAGCATCACATTGAGCAATGCCAAAGTTCACAGATTAAAGAAAGATGTCGGATCAAAAGTTTTCATCACTGAATATCAAAATTCAAAATGTGCTGATAGAAACAATATCCAAACAGTGTTATATTGATAACCTTAAAGGGGCACTAGCTGTCAAATTCATGGTCACCGATTTGACTCAAATTCTCATATTTGATTTATAAAAATGTAAAACATTTATCCAAACTATCAAAAGTCTAAAATAAACAGTTTACAGAGCATGAGGTAGATAATATATAGGTTCGTTTCGTGTGTATTTTAGTCCAGACGCCATCTATTACCTATCGATTTTACCTCAGATGACCATATAAGCAATGTAAACATAAATAATGATATGAATAGATTAAACCAACACGTGCAATTGGATTTTTATAGGTCTGTTTGATTTTATTTTATAGATTAACAATAGATGTTTCTCATTGTTTTTAACTGTATAAAAATGATTTTATGTGCATCGAATTAGTAATCAAATGATTTACCGTAGTTTCACTTTCATTGTTGACATTCTTTTTCTTTAAATAACCAGTACACGTACAATGCATGCGTTGTCAATCTCTAGCTAGGGGTTAAATTGAAGTTCACATGAATACGGATTTAAAGAGGTCGACTCATTCACTGGCAAGTGAATTACTAATTATCCATGTCTCTTAGCGTAATTTGACAAAATTGAACCTTTTTGACTGCAAAAAGCAATTGTTATTTCACTGTTTCACTTTCATTATTAATTGAACAGGAAAAATCAAACTTTAGATTTTAATATATCTCGTAGCTAGTGCCCCTTTAAGACCTAAATTTATTCAAGGCGTCGTAGCTATTTAAAAAACAATTTTACATTATGATCATCTATGCAAGAGTTTCCCAACATTCTTCAGTGAAACAAAATATTTAATTATTTAAGTTTATCCAGTTACGATTCGTGCTGCCTCGAGACGAACCGCATTTGTAGATTACAGCTTTTTATACATCAAAAGAATCATTTGTAATTGGAAATAACTGAATGTCAAATATGTTCTGTCAAAAAACACGGTTCAGTTTACACTTTAAACAAATTATTTCTTTAAGACATTTCGTTTCTTATGCTTATTATGTCATTTAATTAATATGTACAGACCACTCACAGTAAGAACTAAGCCTTACTTAAGTAAACGCCATGATTAAGATAAATATTTTAAAGAAATCATCTTGCAATAGCAAAAACTCTTTTAATGGGGCAAAATAAAGACAACAGTAGTTTTTCATGCTGTTAGTCTACCGGTCTGGTAGAATCCTCGGGAACGGACTTCCACCAGCAGTGGTGATAATAAAACAGACTATTTCGGCAATGTAGATTTACTTGTTCATACTATTTGCTGTACGTTAACAGTTTCTATCTATTACGGTTTGTTCAAAAATGGATAGAAACTATCTTCAAGGACAATTACTCCTATAAGTGTTCAATTAAAGAGTTGACTTTTTGTCATATTTGTTGATAATTTTTGCCTTTATAATTATCTCTATCTATCATAGTATCCACAAATAATATATAGACGGGACGATAACTATATAATGTAAGCCCCAGTCCCACTAGACCACGATCGCACCACGCTCACCGCGATCAAAAATAAATTCAGATCGTGGTGGGGTCGCTGTCTGAGCGGCATGAAAATGTAAATTTCTGTTGCTTTCACGATGCTGCTACGTCCTCAATACGCTTCTACAACGATCCCGCTACGATTATACCACGTTCTCACCGCGCTTATTCTGCGACCTCACTACGCTTATCCAGATCTTGCTACGCTCATCACGTTCTCACTACGACCATACCACGAGTTCCGATTGCAACTCGATCTTACCACGCTTCTACTGCGATTATAGCACGTTCTTACCACGATTATACTACGTTAATACCGCGATCTCACTATGTTCTCAGCAATAACGCCAATATCGTGTTCCATATCAATACAGTTTCATTCCTTCTATTTCTGATTTATACGTAGATTTCTCGGAAACAATACAAACATGCCACCAAAATCTACTTGAACATCTGGGCGTGGCGGTAGGGGTTGATGTAGAGGCAGACGGAGCAAAGCAGTGAATTCTGATTGGGCAGAAATGTCGGACCTAAATTACAACCTATTGCTGGTCCATAAATCTCAAATGACGATATTTCAGTGAACGATATAGGAAGATGTGGTATGAGTGCCAATGAGACAACTCTCCATCCAAGTAATAATGTATAAAGGTAAACCATTATAGGCCAAGGAACGGCCTTCAACACGGAGCCTTGGCTCACACCGAACAGCAAGCTATAAAGGGCCCAAAATTTACTAGTGTAAAATCATTAAAACGGGAAACCAACGGTCTAATCTACATAAAAACGAGAAGCATGCATGGTTGAGCCCTTAGAGAAAATGGACAAGAAGTCCTAATTACATACAAACAAACAAAACCTAGAGAGATTTAATATATTTTATGTGAAAATGACAATGAGAATGATGGTAGTAGTATGAACGTAGTCAGGTCGTAAGAAGAGCGTGATGCGGACGGCAAGGGCGTGCTAGAATCGTTCTATAGTCGTGAACAGCGTGGTATAGTTGTAGTGAAAGCGTAGTTAGGTTGCGGTGAGGAGGTGATGGTCGTAGTGAGGTCGTAATAATGTCGCTGTGAGATCGTAGCACAGTCTCTCCGAATAGAATCACGCTCTCGCTACGATGGTACAGCGACCTTTGCGATCTTACTACGATCTCAGTACGCTCTCACTACGCTTCTACTACGACCTGATTTCGCCACGACCACACCACGATTGTTTTGAACATTTTCAAAGTTGGCCACGCTCATCACGATCTTGAAGACCTCACCACGACCGTTATACGACCTTACTGCGATCTACATGATCGTACTACGATCATCAAAATTTGCATTTTTTTTACAGATCTTAGTGCGATCGTGGCCTAGTGGGACTGCGGTATAAGGGGTCTATTGTTATACCAAATATGGTGGGCCAATTCTTAGAAAATCTGTCCGAGAGACATGAAGATGTTCCAAGGAATCAATATACCAAATTCAGTAATTCTATTACCCATAATTAGCAAGTATTTAACATGACCAAACATATAATTTTATTTTCAAGCAGTCACTGAACCATAATAGTGACATCAAGAACAAAGGACGTATGACAGACGTAACTTCTTAACTTAAGTCTTTTGCAAACAAGGTATGAATCATCCAGGTCTTCCACCATCAATATATACAGCTTTATACAAATAGATTAGGCTACTGCTGCCACCATAAAGTAACCCCTTTCTCAAGTGAGACAAAAAATGACATTAATGATTACAAGGGCATTAACTCCATAATGGAGTGTCCTTTTGTTCTTGAAGTACCTAGGAAATAGACTTTGTTCTGTTGATAATTTTTTCCTTGTCATTTTTTGTTGGAACTGTTTTAGTTTTTGTCAAGCCTGCAACTTTTGTTGCAGAAAGCTCGACATAGGGATAGTGATCCGGCGGCGGCGGCGGCGGCGTTAGCTAACTACTTAAAAGCTTTATATTTCAGAAGATGGAAGACCTGGATGCTTCATACTTTGTATATAGATGCCTCATGTTACGAAGTTTCCGTCAGTTATATGTCCAATGTCCTTGACCTCATTTTCATGGTTCAGTGACCACTTGAAAAAAAAGTTCAGATTTTTTGTAATGTTGAATTCTCTCTTATTATAAGTAATAGGATAACTATATTTGATATGTGCGTACCTTGCAAGGTCCTCATGTCTGTCAGACAGTTTTCACTTGACCTCGACCTCATTTCATGGATCATTGAACAAGGTTAAGTTTTGGTGGTCAAGTCCATATCTCAGATACTATAAGCAATAGGGCTAGTATATTCGGTGTGTGGAAGGACTGTAAGGTGTACATGTCCAACTGGCAGGTGTCATCTGACCTTGACCTCATTTTCAAGGTTCAGTGGTTATAGTTAAATTTTTGTGTTTTGGTCTGTTTTTCTCATCCTATATACAATAGGTCTACTATATTTGTTGTATGGAATGATTGTAAGGTGTACATGTCTAGGGGGCAGATGTCATGTGACCTTGACCTCATTTTCATGGTTCAGTGGTCAAAGTTAAGTTTTGAGTTTTGGTCTTTTTTTCTAATACTATATGCCATAGGTCAACTATATTTGGTGCATGGAAATATTTTATGATCTTTATGTCAGTCGTGCAGGTTTTATTTGACCGTGACCTCATTTTCACGGTTCATTGCACAGTGTTAAGTTTTTGTGTTTTGGTCTATTTTTCTTGAACTATAAGTAATAGGTCAACTATATATGTTGTATAGAAGCATTGTTAGCTGTACATGTCTGCCTGGCATGGTTCATCTGACCTTGACCTCATTTTCAAGGTTCATTGGTCTTTGTTTAGTTATCTTGGTTAATGTTAAGATTATGTGACAGTTGTAATAAAGCTTAGCTTTATACTTGGGACTATCAACATATCAATGATTAGTATAGACGGCGAGACATTTCAGCGTGTGCACTCTTGTTGAGATATACATATTACCAGATGCTCCGCAGGGCGCAGCTTAATACAACCGCAGAGTTCGAACCCTGAACGGTTGGGGCAAGTATGGACACAACATTCAAGCTGGATTCAGCTCTGAATTTGGATTGTGATTAAATAGTTGACACAGCATAGGTTTCTGACACAGAATGAATGTGGTCTAATGAACTTATTTTATTTTTTTTGCTTTTGAGCAATTCACTTTGCTGTGGAATATTAATCCTCTCAAACAAACAAAAAATGGTTGAAGAAATTTTACTATTCTGGACAAAGAAAGATAACTCTAATTTTCAAAGAATATTTCATAAAGCATTGGTTTTAGGTGATTCAACAATCATTCTAGACAAAGAAAGATAACTCCAATTTATTGTCTTGAAACTACAAAAATGCTTGTTTTTGGCCCCTTTTTGTCCCTTTATTCCTAGACTGTTTGCCCCATAACCCTTAAAAGATATCCCAGCCTTCTACTTTTGGTATTAAACATTGTGGTACAATTTCAGAACAATTGAAAAACTTATACACAACTTATTGTCCTGACACTAGATAAATGCTAGTTTTGGGTCCTTTCAGACCCTAATTCCTAAACCTTAGGGGACCATAACCCCCAAAATCAATCCTAAGCTTCTTTTTGTGGTTATAAACATTGTGTTAAAATTTTATTGATTTCTATTTACTTATACTAAAGTTATTACCCCGAAACGATCCGTCTTCGGACGACACTGACGACGACATGATACCAATATACGACCGCAAAAATTTTGTGGTCGTATAAAATATGTTGTCCTATTTTTGTGAAATTTTGTAGGTGATAAGACTTGATCTTCTGATCATTAATACAAATGTCAGCTTTGCTCTAACTGCTTTATACCTTCTGATCATTCATACCAATGTCAGTTTTGCTCTAAATGCTTTAGATTTTTTAGATACAAGTCAAAAACTGCATTTTACTCCAATATTATATTTTAAGCAGCAGCAGCCAAGTTTGTTGGTTGATCAGGTACCCAGATTCAATGTTTTATCTAGATACCCTAAAGAACATGCAGGTAAAGTTAGTGTATTTTCCTAGTGATATCAGAGGAAAGGATTTTTTAAAAGTTAATGACAACCATAGAAGCAAAATCATGGCCAAATCTTACATAGCCTTAAAGCCAGAATAGCAAAAAAGATATATCTTCTCACAATCTAAAGCAGCATGCCAAGTATCAAGACAACGGAATGCTAAAAAACAATTACCTTATTGGAAACTATGACCTTGAAAACAATGAAAAACATATAACTTGGCATCAAAATTTAAAGCAACATACCAAGTATCATGAAGATTAAATGCCAAAAAAAATATAATGAACTCTGACTTTGAACACAATGTTTTCATATTATATTAAATTTCATAATTAATAATGTTAGTGAGAAGATGCAATTTAGATCTTTGCCTTTAGAAAATGTTGTAAATGGTCATACAGACAGATGTCTGGTGATACTCAAATATCACATAGAAATATTTAATGATCTGACAAACAAGGATGTCTTTTTTTCATGTACGAAATACACACAATGGAAACTTTTTATAATAAATAAAGCAGATATCTTGAATAATAGAAAAACAAATTTACAAAAAAGATTTTATTTAAACAAAATTTGTGAATGAACATGAACGAATATGAATAAATATTACTGACAATTGCACCATGTTTAGAATCTCTTATTAAAATAAATATAATATATTAGATATGACTAGTAATACATGATTAATATAAATAAGTTACATATACACTACATTAAATAATACCATTGAAAGTTCCCTGTCAATCACATATCAGTGTATGTGGAGGAACTTATCCTCACTTTTTCAACAATAGGATTCTTTTTGTTTATAAATAATTAAAGACAGCTATTGCAGTCATTTGCATATTGATTGATAGCTATAAAATAAAAACATTGAAATTTTGTTTTGTCATTTAAAGGTGCTTATTATAAAGTGTTGATTTTGATAATAAAATGTACTTAAAATTTCACAACTACTTTTTACAGGATGTTGACTGTTTGTCCAGTGGGTATTTCATAAACCAACGAAACACAACAGAGACAATTTTACTCTTATAATCAAGAGTGCAACTAGATTATGTTGATCTTATGAACTTTCAAAGGTATTTTCAAGTGTGGTGTATTTAGTTTTAGTTGAAATATAAAAATGTTTGTAATTACGTAAATATATTTTCTGTTTATAAAATATATGCACAAAATACATCTTATTTTACTAAAAAAGATCAGTATTGTGATTACGGGAACTGAACAACCTAAATCATTGTTAATATAAGTAAAATACTGTTCTGAAAGTAGCCGTCTCTCTTCTTTTCATTTTATGAGCAGTGCCATTCAATAAATGCCATGTGCAATCAAACATTTCATTTAAACTAGGTAAAAAGGCTGATTTAGTTAATATTATTCAAGCCAAAATAAAACTAGAAATGGTCCCAGCACAATATTAATGTTAGTTCCCTGACCTCTACCATTATAAATAAATCAATTGTAAATGAAAAAACTTGTCTCAACCGAGGAAGATTTAATGATTTTGAGCTTGACATTAAAATAGAAGGTTTAGGCTTGATATTTGGTATAGTTGGTCTTTGGTGATGGCTTTATGTTGATCACTAGACACCTTACATACTTGAGTGGTGGTGTTGGGTTGCTGTCTCAATTAGCTTTACCGTTACTTCCTTAATAAAAGTGTTAATGAAAAAATACTAATTTCATTTATGTTTTAAAAAATCACATAAGATGGGAATTTTCTTTCGTTGTCAAATCATATTAAGGTAATGGAGCCATGACAAAAAAGAATGCTTCCAAATAAAAAAAAAAAAAACTGAAGAAATTTCTCAAATCAACTTACTCATTAATTCATTAAAAATGAAACTTTTAAACGATTAATGTAACACTACACCAAATTTTGGGTTGTTATCCCTATATATGTAGGGCCTACTCACGAAATCTTGATCTTCTTAATTTCAAATGAGACAGATTGGTTTCCCTTTTTTTTTTATTATTAAAATTTTATTGGAAAATACATTTGTATTTTTTTCATCTTTAATTTCTATTCTTAAAAAATACTTTGTTATATTGGAATACATACAAACTAGAAGTTATGAATATCAATGTTCTGTTTTTTTTAATCAAAACTAATGAAAAGATGTTGCGGAGAGGTTGTTGAGAAACTAAAGTTGTCTTCATTCTGGCCTTACTGAACACAGTTTACACAAATAGAGAAAATAAACATTTAAGTATAAAATGGTTTGTATCTGTCATGCATAAAAAATAAACATTGATTTCTAGAACAATTAACTAAAATCTTTTCTCAAGAGGGATTCTAAAGGGGAATAATTTTAAATCATCTTTCTTATCTGTCAAAGTAAAAATTCTAAAAATATCAAGATTTACTTTAACATTCTGTTTGAAGGTTTCATTTAAATTGCAGTCTGTCCCTAGTTGGTTCCAGGTCTAAACTAATAACACAGAGGAACAGTTTGTTTACACTGTACAGAAGTCTATTTAAATGTTTTCTCTCAATTAAACACATCACCTGATAGTCATCAGCCCCAAATGTATTAGATGGTGAATTATGGAATTCTATATCCAGGATTTATAAAGTTTCTTGGGTCAGAGTAATCAATGTCATAACACAAATATTTAAATCGATTGTTAAATGATGTTTTCATGTACAGTAATAACCACAGATGGCGCTGGATACTTACATCTGTGAAATCCGCAATAAATGTGATTAAACCAATACTGTTATTTCAATATTATTAATATAATATTTTATATACAAAATTTGTGGACTGAAAGCACTTCTGTCATCTTGTGTCATAAAAGTTTAATAGTTTTGTGAATTATACAAGACTATTTAATATACATGTATAGTATTTGTATCCTCGACAAACGAGGGTATAAAAGTCACAAGCTCTTACTCATTCATTTTGGCATTAATGTACTGGTATATATAACCAAAACAATTTAAACCAAATCATTCCACAGTTTTTAACAATTGTTTTCCAGTTAAATTGATTTCAAAATAAACACGAAAATATCACACCATATGTCTGCCGAAAATAAGTCGAAATTGTGAAATCAACAAAATTTGACATTGCAGACATCAAGCACTTTTCAGTAACATTTGTTTGGGGAATTAAATATCACACAGCAAATATAAAGCAATATTTTGAAACAACTGGATTGTCTGTTAGACTTTTCTACTCCTTTTCAACACCATCTTCTGTCAGAGTTTTATCTGTATCCAGTAGTGTAGTGTCTTCATCAGAATCCTGAAAGGGAGATAACTGTCTGATCATTCAGTCATACATTAATACAATACAATAAATATAAACTAGAGGCTCTAAAGAGCCTGTGTCGCTCACCTTGGTCTATGTGAATATTAAACAATGGACACAGATGGATTCATGACAAAATTGTGTTTTGGTGATGGTGATGTGTTTGTAGATCTTATTTTACTAAACATTCTTGCTGCTTACAATTGTCTCTATCTATAACAGTACTTTCTGTGGAAAATGTTATTGAAAATCTTCAAATTTTAAGAAAATTGTTAAAAATTGACTATGAAGGGCAATAACTCCTTAGGGGGTCAATTGACTATTTTGGTCATATTGACTTATTTTTAGTTCTTACTTTGCTGTACATTATTGCTGTTTACAGTTTATCTCTATCTATAATAATATTTAAGATAATAACAAAAAAACAGCAAAATTTCCTCAAAATTACCAATTCAGGGGCAGCAACCTAACAACCGATTATCCGATTCATCTGAAAATTCCAGGGCAGATAGATCGTGACCTGATCAACAATTTTACTTCCTGTCAGATTTGCTCTTAATGCTTTGGTTTTTGAGTTATAAGCCAAGAACTGCATTTTACCCCCATGTTCTATGTTTAGCCATGGCGGCCATCTTGGTTTGTTGGCAGAGTTACCGGACACATTTTTTTAACTAGATACCCAAATGATGATTATGGCTAAGTTTGGTTAAATTTGGCTCAGTAGTTTCAGAGGAAAAGATTTTTCTAAGAGATTACTAAGATTTACGAAAAAGGGTTAAAAATTGACTATAAAGGGCAATAACTCCTAAAGTGGTCAACTGACCGTTTTGGTCATGTGACTTATTTGTAGATCTTACTTTGCTTAACATTAATGCTGTTTACAGTTTATCTCTATCTATAATAATATTCAAGATAATAACCAAAAACAGCAAAATTTCCTTAAAATTACAATTTCAGGGGCAGCAACCCAAAAACGGAATGTCCAATTCATCTGAAAATTTCAGGGCAGATAGATCTTCACCTGATGAACAATTTTACTCCAATCAGATTTGCTCTAAATGCTTTGGTTTTTTGAGTTATAAGCCAAAAACTGCATTTTACCCCTATGTTCTATTTTTAGCCATGGCGGCCATCTTGGTTGGTTGGCCGGGTCACGGGACACATTTTTATATGCCCGTCAAAATTTTGACGGGACGTATTATGGTATACAAATGTCCGGTGTCCGTCCGTCCGTCTGTCTGTCTGTCCGTCCGTCTGTCTGTCCGGCGTAAACATGTCGCACCGTAACTTGAGAACGACTTATCCAAATTTCATGAAACTTCATATATTTGTTTCTTATGATGGTCAAATGATCTGTATACTTTTTGGTGAAAATAAGATTAAAACTTTTTGAGTTACGGCACTTTGTAACTAAAACAGGGGTGTGTTTTTTTTCACATGTCGCACCGTATCTCAAAAACTTTTCTTGATTATTGCTTAAAACTTTACACATTTCTTAGTTATATTAATCTTAATATCTGTATACTTTTTGGTGATGATTCAAAATTTCATTTTTGAGTTTTTGAGTATTTTGTAAAAAAAGGGGGGGGGGGGTTTTACATGTCGCGCCGTATCTCAAAAACGATTTATGATTATTGCTTAAAACTTTACACACTTCTTTGTTATATTAATCTAAAGATCTGTATACTTTTTGGTGATGATTCAAAATTTCATTTTTTAAGTTATTGAGTATTTTGTAAAAAAGGGGGAGGGTTTTTTTACATGTCGTGCCGTATCTCAAAAACGATTTATGATTATTGCTTCAAACTTTACACACTTCTTTGTTATATTAATCTAAAGATCTGTATACTTTTTGGTGATGACTCAAAATTTTATTTTTGAGTTATTGAGTATTTTGTAAAAAAGGGGAGGGTTTTTTTTACATGTTGCGCCGTATCTCAAAAACAATTTATGATTATTGCTTGAAACTGTACACACTTCTTTGTTATACTAATTTAAAGATCTGTATACTTTTTGGTTCGATTCAAAATTTTATTTTAGTGATATTTGTAAAAAAAAAACAGGGTGGGGGGGGGTTTCACATGTCCCGCCGTGTCTCAAAAACAATAAATGGTTATTGCTTAAAACTTCCTCAGAAACTATTTATGATTATTGCATAAAACTTCCACACAAGACGTCGGGCGTATCATGCGCTCATGGCGCAGCTGTTTATTTAAACTAGATACCCCAATGATGATTATGGCCAGGTTTGGTTAAATTTGGCCCAGTAGTTTCAGGGGAGAAGATTTTTCTAAAAGATTACTAAGATTTACGAAAAATGGTTAAAAATTGACTATAAAGGGCAATAACTCCTAAAGTGGTCAACTGACCATTTTGGTCATGTTGACTTATTTGTAGATCTTACTTTGCTGAACATTATTGCTGTTTACAGTTTATCTCTATCTATAATAATATTCAAGATAATAACCAAAAACAGCAAAATTTCCTTAAAATTACCATTTCAGGGGCAGCAACCCAACAACGAAATGTCTAATTCATCTGAAAATTTCAGGGCAGATAGATCTTGACCTGATGAACAATATTACCCCATGTCAGTTTTGCTCTAAATGCTTTGGTTTTTGAGTTATAAGCCAAAAACTGCATTTTACCCCTATGTTCTATTTTTAGCCATGGCGGCCATCTTTGTTGGTTGGCAGGGTCAACGGAGACATTTTTTAAATTAGATACCCCAATGATGATTGTGCCCAAGTTTGGTTAAATTTGACCCAGTAGTTTCAGAGGAGAAGATTTTTATAAAAGTTAACGACGACGGACGACGGACGACAGACGACGGACGACAGACGACGACGGACGCCAAGTGATGAGAAAAGCTCACTTGGCCCTATGGTCCAGGTGAGCTAAAAAGAACATGTGGTATGAATGCCAATGAGACAACTCTCCACAAGAGACCAAAAATAACACAGAAGTTAACATCTATATCTATGCCATGCAATGCATTTTTACTTATCAAGTGATTGATGGTGATAAAACCCTCTGACTTAAGACTCTTTGAATATAGAGTGATATTTCAGAGTGAATAACCCAAATTCAACAGCATTCACATAAAAATCACCACAAAGAGTGATTTTGTTCTCATCACTCTGAAATAATACTAATAAGTAATATACTTTTAAAGTGTATAAAAATAAAACAGCCAAACCAAAATTTATCATAAATGGATAAAAGTTTAATAAAGGTGATGTTTTAATTCTTTTAATGACCATGATGATAGGAGCAATGAAAAAGCCACCAGGTAACTTATTAGTTCATCAAACTTAACATTTAGTTTTTTTAAATTACACATCTCATTATAATTTTAATTTTTATGTGGTTTATAAACAGCTATTTAAATTCTGTATTATGGATGTTACTTTATATACAAAGTTTCTTTTAAAAGTCAAAATGGTAATTTTCATACTGTGATTTATATGTGCAGTTGCACATCAAATGAGATTTTTTATTGTTGGTAAAATTTTACATTTTTTAACAACTATGTATAAATCAAATTTTCAAAATACACATTAAATTCAACAGGTAAAATTTTGACTAACATTAAACAGAAAATTTCTAACAAAAAGCAGATAAAATTGATGGAAAGTAGAAAAGGGTGACTTGTTTCATAACCTCAACATATTTTCCTCATCTATTACAGAGGGAATGTACTTAAAAATTTAAATACCTCTGGTACATTCTATATCTTCAGTTTTATTGTAAAAATTATGAACATTTTAAAAAGGTTTTATGGTCCGTGAAGTGTTATTTTAACATAATAAGACACTTTTAGATTTGTGACCTTTTTTTAATAGTATTTGCTTTATTATTACTTTTTAAAAGAATTGTGCTTTCGTAATCTGTAAATTGAACTTACGTAATATAGATAATTGCAGAGAGTGGATTTAAGTGGGCAGAAGTTAAAACCCTCATTCAGAATATTATTTTTTGTTATAATATATCACTTAAAAGTTAGTAAAAATTTTGCTTGAATCCCTTTTCTAGCTGGAACAACCTAAAAACTCTCCTCCAATTTTAATATTCTGGAAACATCATACAAGCATGTATGTACATAACAAGAATGTGTCCATAGTACACGAATGCCCCATGGCCACTCGCACTATCATTTTCTATGTTTAGGGAACCATGAAATTAGGGTCAAAACTCTAATTTGGCATTAAAGTTAGAAATATCATATCATAGGGAACATGTATACTAAGTTTCAAGTTGATTGGACTTCAAATTCATTCAAAACTACCTTGACCAAAATCTTTAACCTGAAACTTGCACCATCATTTTCTATGTTCAGTGGACCATGAAATTGGGGTCAAAACTCTAATTTGGATCTAGACCATATCATAGGGAACATGTGTACTAAGTTTCAAGTTGATTGGACTTCAACTTCATCAAAAACTACCTTGACCAAAAACTTTAACCTGAAGCGAGACGAACGGACGGACGGATGAACAGACAGACGAACAGACGGATGAATACACAGACCAGAAAACATAATGCCCCTCTCTATCGTAGGTGGGGCATAAAAATATGTTGAGCAATAAGAACTGTCTTTAAATGTTTCTTCTGTTTTGTTTTTGTTTAAGGTTGATCTACATTTCTTGTAAAATAAATTATACTCATTGTTTAAGGCTATACTGCTTAAATAAAGGTCAAGAAACAGTTGTCTCATTGAAAATCATAACATATCTCATATTTTATACTGAAGACAGCTTTGTACAGTACATATATTCTAAATAACAATGTTTACTTGAGTGGACAAGCTGTGGGTATTATAAATCTATATCCATTTATTACTTATCCATAAAGTTTGTATTATCAAGTTACATTATATCTTTATGGTGGTCAGTCTTGAGGGAAATAAAGATATGATCTGGTTAAGTGTACCACTGTCATAAAACAGGTCATCAATTCATGTAAGTTTCACTGGTATGATCAATGAAGTCACATTCAATTACGGATGAATAAAATCTCATAAAAGCTTATAAACATGATAAAATATCTTTACTACATCATGTACATAAAAAGGCCACAAGAATCATCAAAAATATTTGACAGTACAATGGACGATCACAACCATCAGAAATCAGCTACTCCGAAACTGTTATCACAGAGATATGTCACTTTTTTGTAATTTTTGATTATGCAAATGTTGAAATAAAAATAGCAGTACTTAACATGTTTCATAAGTTAGGCTTATATTCAAAGTCAATGAATAAATAATCTCCTTGTAAATGAGATGTGCCAATGCTAATACAACTGCCTACCAAATATCATTGACTTGTTATAAGTTATTCCCTTTCAACAAACCTAAACACAAATATTAACTTGCAAAATGACTTGTAAACTATGTAAAACAGTAAAAGAGGGGGTGAAGCTATATAATATCCATGGAAACAATACTTTCAAATGCCATATATATGCCAATAAATTTGCATACCAAACATCATTGGCTTAACATTAGCAGTTCATCTTAAACTGACCTGATCACAAACTAATACATGTAAACTAAGCAAAAGTTTCTAGGTCCATAGAACATGACTAAGGGGGTGGGCCAACTATTCTCCATGAAAATGAGATGTACTAACGTTTATACAACTGAATACCAATTAACATTGACCTACCACTAGTGGTTCTCCATAAACTGACCTAATCACAAACTAATAAAATTGAGAATGGAAATGGGGAATGTGCCAAAGAGACAACAACCCGACCATAGAAAAAAACAACAGCAGAAGGTCACCAACAGGTCTTCAATGTAGCGAGAAATTCCCTCACCCGGAGGCGTAATACATGTATAATAAGCAAAAGTTTGAAAGTCAATGACCATGAGTCGACCATGATGACTGAGGGGGCAGGGCCAAATAATCTCCACAGAAATACAACTGCATACCAATTATGATTGGCCTACCACTTGTAGTTCCCCATAACCTAACTAGACCTTATCACTAAATGCCCTGCCCCCCCTTTATGTGGGAAAAATTTAGTACTACTCTAGTGAGGGGTAAAAAACATGTACATATACTGGTTGATATTTAAGTCTGGTTGTTTTGTAAGTATATCCTATCTGTTCATTGTTTTGTACATAACTTAGGCCATTAGTTTTCTCTTTTGATTGTTTTACATTTGTCATTTAAGGTCTATTCATAGCTGACTGTGAGGTATATACAGGTAGGTTTTGCTCAGTGTTAAAGGCTGTATGGTTACCTAAAGTTTAAGGGCTATGCTATTTGATATTTCTGGAGGAGAGTTGGCTCATTGGCAATCATACATTTTATTGTACCACATCTTCTTATTTTCATACACAGGAGTATAAGGACCAACCATGTTTCACTGGGACTAGTAGATTTGTAGTCTTTGCAGCCACTAAGACGGATACATAATCCTGATAATGTTCATGAACAAATTTACCAAAATCTCAGGAATAATTTACTGGACAACGGACATGCTTTTCAAGTTATATATTAATGAAAGTTTCATAAATGATAATAAATCTTTCAATTTAGCAATGTTTTGCAGCAAGAATCATGAATGCAAGATACAATCTGCAGTATAGCTTCAATGATGATATAAGGTGTATAAAGGATACAACATGCTTTTTAAGTAACTTTGGTATATAAGATTTCAGACATATCTACTATCATGACTATATCATGTATATCCAATGATATCATGTATATTTCTACAATATAATAACATGCTATATAAAGAACTAGAGTAAGGCCATTGAAAAGTAATATTTGATTCTCATGTCTGTCATAGGTTTTAGAATGTGTGACACTAATTCACCTCGTTTTGTCCATTAAAACACTGCCCCAAAAAAAGGTAACAAGTCCTCCCCAATGAATCATCTCATCAAAAAACAAGAGACAGTTGAGCATCAAAATAGTGGTAGTGGTTGCTGCTATGTAGTCAGTGAACTCATATTTATTTACAAAGGGTTGGCTAAAAGGCCAACTTAAAAGTGCCTGGTCATGCTGGTAGTAATATAAACAATAAGCAAAATGTCTGAAAAACACCCAATGTGTATTAACATAACAGAGTGGCCCATTTGAGTTGATAAGAACTTTGCTAGCCAAATAATGTTTACTCCTTTTTAATCATTTGTTCTTATATAAATTATGATTGGAGAAGGGGTGAATCCTTTTAAGTGGTTTGAGTGTGATGTCTGGTGACTTGAGGTGATTTACAGGTACATGTATCTATACTTTCTATTTGGTATAGAGACTGTGACTTTCATGGGAGGGAGGTATTTCAAAGTACAAGTTTAACAAAATCTCGGGAATAATTTACTGGACAACGGAAAAACATGACCAGGCACATTTTAGTTGGCCTTTTAACCACCACTTGAATTTCTGGAAGGGAGAATTTTCAGACAGAGAATCAAAATATTCATTTTTGTAGCCTTAATCATCACAGCTTCAGAATCCAAAGGATTATGGGTAAATCATTATTCCATAACAAAAATAGTATATTACTTCAGAATGGCAAGTGGCCAACTGTTAAGAATGTTGGCAATCGATCATAACTCTCTTGTAGTTTTTGACAATATTCAGTCAGAGCTCTGACATAAACAAGTCAGAATAAAATGACTTCCATAGGTCAGATATAATTTGATGCAAGTGTTGTCTCCCTTCTTGCACTCAACAGAATATGACTTGTACAGGTCAGTTTATGTCAGACTTTAATTTATCATAAAATGACTTCCACAGGTCAGCTTTTGCATAAAATATTGTGACTTAATATCTTCATATTCTAATAAGATTTATGTCCCTTTTTAATACATTTTGACTTAGAGAGGTCATTTTTGTTCTGACTTGAAGCAGTCATTACTACCACTTTGTTATCAATCTCCATAAAATATAGTGATTACTAGTTTCGAATCAAAGAGTTTAAAAAGTGGGGCTCGTCATACCTTCTTCTTTCCAGAATCTTAACATAATATATTTATCTCATCAAATTCGATCATTTCAAAATTAATACAAACAAAAACCAAAGCAGAAAAATGGATCATACAATTTTCTGTCAATATCAAAAGATTTACAAAATACAATATTGGATACATTTACTAGTACCATGACAATACTTCAAATATTCCAAGGAAAAAATAAGGGATCTATTTTCATCCACTTTTAGCTAAATTTATCAAGAGCAAAACATTTATTATTTTGATATTTCATTGAGGTAAATACTGTTGTGCAAACTGACTCAAACAAGTCACACTATGTTCTGACTTGAAAGAGTCAGTCAAAACTAAACTTATTTCAACCTTTATGTCTTGTACTGTCATATTGATTTAAAAATGTATGGGAAAGCCAGATATAGGACAGAGAAAATATTAAAGGTCCCCTAAAGTCACAATGAGGACAATAAAAAAAAATATTTGGTATATTCAATATTTAAATGCATTTTCTTTTAAACAGGTCAAATCATGTTTTGACTTATAACAGTCAGCCCAAAACTAAATTTATTGAAATTTTTAGAGTGGGGCACTGACATATGATATTAAATGAAAGTATGGGAACGTCAGACATAAGACATATATGTAAGATCCCCTAAAATAAATAACCATTTGACTTAATTGTTTCTAAACATTTATCAAATAAATTCACAAATGGCAGATTCAGAAGCAGGGCTTAAAGGAAGTACACCTAGCTTTGATTGGAAAATTTGTTCTGCAATCTGACTTGAACAGGTCAAATCATGTTCAGACAAATTGACTTAAACAGGTCAAATGGGCATGTTCGGACAAATTGACTTAAACAGGTCAAATCATGTTCTGACTTAAAAGAGTCTGTCAAAAACTAAATGGCTTGCAAAGTTCTGTAAAAGTCATGCATTATCATGATTGTGATGTGACTGTTAACTTAGAATGTATGGATACAAGTAGGAAAAAAAATCACAAAAAATTAAGTCACAATTATAAGAATTATATATATAAAAGATAATTTGGTATATTTTTGATACATTGTATCTTAATATTTCATTGAGGTAAATCCTGTTGTGCAAACTGACTTGAACAAGTCACATTATGTTCTGACTTCAAGGAGTCAGTAAAAAACTACTTTAATCAAGTATTGCAACTTTAAGTCTGGGATTGTCATATGCATTTCAGAATGTATAAGAAACTCAGATAAAAGACACCCAATAATAAAGTCACAAAAACGTGGACTATAAAAAAGTGTATTTGGTATACTATTATTTAATATTCAAATGTATTTTGTTAACAAATTTCTCCAAATTATTTTAAAATTTTATTATATTTCTGTATTTTCATGACTTTTTTTCTGTTAAATTAACATTTGGAACTTTCGGTTTTAAAAAACATTATTTTAAAAACCATTTGACTGAATTGTTTCTTAAAAATAATTATGAATTAATTAACTCAACAGTAGCAGATTCAGATATGGAGGGGGCTTAAAGGAAGAAGACTTAGTTTTGATTGGACATTTTTTTTTCTCTGTCAACTGACTTATTAACAGGTCAAATCGTGTTCTGACTTCAAAGAGTCAGTCCCTACTAAACTTATTTCAACTTTTAAGTCTAGTTTTTTCATAAACCAGATAAAAGACTGATGAAATAAGGTCCCCTTAAGTCACAATAATGAGGACTATACAAAAATGTATTTGGTATATTTTATATTCAAATGTATTTTGTTAACAAATTTCATCAAATTAATATCTTAAAAATTTATTCTATTTCCGTATTTTCATGACTTTTTTTTCTGTTAAGTTAACAAATAGAACTTTTGGTTGTAAAAAACATTATTTTAAAAGCCATTTGACTGAATTGTTTCTTAATTATTTTTTTTAACTCAACAGTAGCAGATTCAAATAAGGGGAAAAGGGGGGGGGGGGGGTGCTAAGATGAAGAAACCTAGTTTGATTGGATTTTTAACAGGTCAAATCATGTTCTGACTTTTAAGAGTCTGTCAAAACTAAACTTATTTCAACTTTTAAGTCCAGGATTTTCATATTGATTTAAATTATATGGAACATTTTTATTTGATATATTGAATATTCAAATGCATTTTGTTTTTTTGAGATTTTCATCAAATTATCTAAAAAAAAAAAATATTGTATTATTTCTGTATTTTCATGACTTTTCTTTTCTGTTAAGTTAACACATGGAACTTGTGGTTGCAAATTTTTTTTATATTTTAATAACCATTTGACTGAATTGTTTCTAAAAAAAATCAGTAATTAATTAACTCAACAGTAGCAGATTGATATTTAGTGGGGAGGGGGATTAGAGGAAGAACACCTAGCTTTGATAGGACATTTTTTTCTTGTCAACTGACTTTAACAGGTCAAATCGTGTTCTGACTTCAAAAAGTCAGTCCCATCTAAACTTATTTCAACTTTTAAGTCTAGTTTTTTCATATTAATTTAAAAATGTACGGAAAAGCCAGATAAAAGACAGAGGAAATAAGGTCCCCATACAGCGCAATAATTAATGAGGACTATAAAAAAGTTTATTTTGCATATTGATTATTCAATATTTAAATGTATTTTGTTTTAAACTGGTCAAAATATGTTCTGACTTCAAAGAGTCAGTCAAAAACTTCACTTTAACTTATTATTACAACTGTTAAGTCTGGCATTGTCATAAATATATGCATTTAAGAACGTATGGGAAAATCAGATAAAAGACACCCAATAATAAAGTCACAATGATGAGAACTAATATGTTATATTCAAATGTATTTTGTTTACAAATTTCATCAAATCATCTTTAAATTTTATTATATTTCTGTATTTTCATGACCTTTCTTTTTTGTTAAGTTAACACATGGAACTTTTGGTTGTAAAATATATTATTTTAAACCATTTGACTGAATTGTTTCTAATAAACTTATCAATTAATTAACTCAACAGTAGCAGATTCAGATAAAAGGGAAAAAAAGGGGGGGAGGGGCTTAGAAGAAGAAGACCTAGTTTTGATTGGATTTAATTTTCTCTGTAAACTGACTTTAACAGGTCAAATCATGTTCTGACTTCAAAGAGTCAGTCAAAACTAAACTTATGTCCATATTGATTTTAAAATGTATGACAAACCAGATAAAAGACTGATGAAATATGGTCCCCTCAAGTCACAATATTGAGGACTATAAAAAAAATGTATTTGGTATATTTTATATTCAAATGTATTTTTTTTAACAAATTTCATCAAATTTATATCTCAAAAATTTATTTTATTTCTGTATTTTCATGACTTTTTTTCTGTAAAGTTAACATATAGAACTTTTGGTTGTAAAAAACATTATTCTAAAAACCATTTGACTGAATTGTTTCTTAAAAAAAATTAATTATCCCAACAGTAGCAGATTCAGATAAGGAGAAAAAGGGGGAGGGGCTTAGAAGAAGAAGACCTAGTTTTGATTGGATTTAATTTTCTCTGTAAACTGACTTTAACAGGTCAAATCATGTTCTGACTTCAAAGAGTACTTATGTCAACTTTTAAGTCTAGGATTTTCATATTGATTTTAAAATGTATGACAAACCAGATAAAAGACTGATGAAATAAGGTCCCCTTAAGTCACAATAATGAGGACTATACAAAAATGTATTTGGTATATTTTATATTCAAATGTATTTTGTTAACAAATTTCATCAAATTAATATCTTAAAAATTTATTCTATTTCCGTATTTTCATGACTTTTTTTTCTGTTAAGTTAACAAATAGAACTTTTGGTTGTAAAAAACATTATTTTAAAAGCCATTTGACTGAATTGTTTCTTAATTATTTTTTTTAACTCAACAGTAGCAGATTCAAATAAGGGGAAAAGGGGGGGGGGGGGGGGGTGCTAAGATGAAGAAACCTAGTTTGATTGGATTTTTTTTTCTGTAAACTGACTTTAACAGGTCAAATCATGTTCTGACTTTTACAGCTTTTACATTAATGCTAGCAAGACAATTCTTTGTTTGGCTTGCTTGCTTTGTTTGTATCAATGTTTGCTCAAGCATGGTAATTAAGATAGGCGGGGCTTAATCAGCTTGTATACATCATACGTAAATTTTATTGGACGTTATGTTTGAGGTTAAGGACACTTAATTTTAAAACATCACATGACAAATATTCTCACATGTTTCCTCACCTGTAAAAATACAATAATTGGTCAATGAAAGAAAAATATAAACTTTTTTCTTGAAACTGGCCTTCCACAGTTTTGCGCCGAGTACAATTTTTTTTTAATATTTTTGTGACATTGACCTAATATTGTTTTTTTTATAACATATCAATCTATTAGTTCAGTTTAAAACCGTGTCTGCCCTTCCATTATGTGACTCAAGAAAAAATATGTTAGGGTGTGTTTGAGATGAATATTTTGTCTTGAAAACGTACAAAGCAAGAGTATTTGATACATCATCTCGCTTCAAATTCTATCAGTTTTATATAGCAAAGCTACAGGTTGACTTTATAACATAAAAAAAAATCACAGTACTAAAAGATGAAATACCTATTCAATGAATCACAAAATCAGAGTAGGTGTGTTCGAATAGCTATTTTACTAAAAGTACTTGACGACACTCTTTAAGTTGGATGATGAAAATGCATATCTTAAAAAAAAATTAAAAAAAATTGGCTTCCATTTCTACGATTGTGAAAATGAACTGGCTTAATGGGGAGATAATTTTTGACGAAGTAGAATCCGACTGTATTGTATATTTACAGGTAAGGCAACATGTGAGAATATTTGTCATGTGATGTTTGAAAATTTAGTGTCCTTAACCTCAAACGTAACGTCCAATAAAATTTAAGTATGATGTATACAAGCTGAAAACCCGCCTATCTTAATTGACATGCTTGAGCAAACATTGATGCAAACAAAGCAAGCAAGCCAAACAAAGATTTGTCTTGCTAGCATTAATGTAAAAGCTGTAAGAGTCTGTCAAAACTAAACTTATTTCAACTTTTAAGTCCAGGATTTTCATATTGATTTAAATTATATGGAACATTTTTATTTGATATATTGAATATTCAAATGCATTTTGTTTTTTTGAGATTTTCATCAAATTATCTAAAAAAAAAAAATATTGTATTATTTCTGTATTTTCATGACTTTTCTTTTCTGTTAAGTTAACACATGGAACTTGTGGTTGCAAATTTTTTTTATATTTTAATAACCATTTGACTGAATTGTTTCTAAAAAAAATCAGTAATTAATTAACTCAACAGTAGCAGATTGATATTTAGTGGGGAGGGGGATTAGAGGAAGAACACCTAGCTTTGATAGGACATTTTTTTCTTGTCAACTGACTTTAACAGGTCAAATCGTGTTCTGACTTCAAAAAGTCAGTCCCATCTAAACTTATTTCAACTTTTAAGTCTAGTTTTTTCATATTAATTTAAAAATGTACGGAAAAGCCAGATAAAAGACAGAGGAAATAAGGTCCCCATACAGCGCAATAATTAATGAGGACTATAAAAAAGTTTATTTTGCATATTGATTATTCAATATTTAAATGTATTTTGTTTTAAACTGGTCAAAATATGTTCTGACTTCAAAGAGTCAGTCAAAAACTTCACTTTAACTTATTATTACAACTGTTAAGTCTGGCATTGTCATAAATATATGCATTTAAGAACGTATGGGAAAATCAGATAAAAGACACCCAATAATAAAGTCACAATGATGAGAACTAATATTTTATATTCAAATGTATTTTGTTTACAAATTTCATCAAATCATCTTTAAATTTTATTATATTTCTGTATTTTCATGACCTTTCTTTTTTGTTAAGTTAACACATGGAACTTTTGGTTGTAAAATATATTATTTTAAACCATTTGACTGAATTGTTTCTAATAAACTTATCAATTAATTAACTCAACAGTAGCAGATTCAGATAAAAGGGAAAAAAAGGGGGGGGGGGAGGGGCTTAGAAGAAGAAGACCTAGTTTTGATTGGATTTAATTTTCTCTGTAAACTGACTTTAACAGGTCAAATCATGTTCTGACTTCAAAGAGTCAGTCAAAACTAAACTTATGTCCATATTGATTTTAAAATGTATGACAAACCAGATAAAAGACTGATGAAATATGGTCCCCTCAAGTCACAATATTGAGGACTATAAAAAAAATGTATTTGGTATATTTTATATTCAAATGTATTTTTTTTAACAAATTTCATCAAATTTATATCTCAAAAATTTATTTTATTTCTGTATTTTCATGACTTTTTTTCTGTAAAGTTAACATATAGAACTTTTGGTTGTAAAAAACATTATTCTAAAAACCATTTGACTGAATTGTTTCTTAAAAAAAATTAATTATCCCAACAGTAGCAGATTCAGATAAGGAGAAAAAGGGGGAGGGGCTTAGAAGAAGAAGACCTAGTTTTGATTGGATTTAATTTTCTCTGTAAACTGACTTTAACAGGTCAAATCATGTTCTGACTTCAAAGAGTACTTATGTCAACTTTTAAGTCTAGGATTTTCATATTGATTTTAAAATGTATGACAAACCAGATAAAAGACTGATGAAATATGGTCCCCTCAAGTCATAATATTGAGGACTATAAAAAAAAATGTATTTGGTATATTTTATATTCAAATGTATTTTTTTTTAACAAATTTCATCAAATTTGTATCTTAAAAATTTATTTTATTTCTGTATTTTCATGACTTTTTTTCTGTAAAGTTAACATATAGAACTTTTGGTTGTAAAAAACATTATTCTAAAAACCATTTGACTGAATTGTTTCTTAAAAAAAAAATTAATTATCCCAACAGTAGTCGATTCAGATAAGGAGAAAAAGGGTGGGGCTAAGATGAAGAAACCTAGTTTGATCGGATTTTTTTTCTGTAAACTGACTTAAACAGGTCAAATCATGTTCTGTAAAAAAAATTTTGAGAAGAACATACTTAGAAAATCAGACTAAGTTTGGTGACTTTGTTGTCCTTCAAGAAGTGGTACATATAAATACATAATATTTTCACTACAACTATCTATTGGGTGTTTTTTAAATATATTTTTTTAGCAACATTTATAACTTTGTAATTTATGTTCAATTGTACACTTGTTATTCTTAATATATATTTTTTTGGGAACAAAATCTTGTCAGGGTTTCTTAAGGTACTAGCATGACAAGAGCATTCATATTCTTAAATACTCTAAACATTAAAAACAAGTCATTATCTTCAGATCATTCTGAGTCTTTCTGGCCTTATTAAATTAAAGTCAGAACATTCAGACTTTCATAATAAGTCAGAACATTCAGACTTTCATAAGTCAGAACATTCAGACTTTTATAGGTCAGAACATACTGACTTCCAATGTTCTCCTCACTTCTGTAGAAACAAAGACTATCTATATTTCAAATAAAAGGTTAATGCTTTATGTGGCTAAGCATCTGGGGTAAGAATTATAGATGTGTAACTTCATAGGAAAACATATATGCCATATAATTAGGGATTGACCCTGTATGTCATTCAAATCTTCTTGAAATGACGAACAGGAATATTATATGGTTTAGGGGTGGTGATTCAAACCATTTCAAAAAGGGGGATGGGGATGACCCCCATGGACTTTCCCTTTATTTCATTTGATTCGTTGTATTGTCCCATATAATAATATATAGGCTTAAGGGGTGGGGATCTCAACCGTTTACAAGTTTTCAAACATGAGGGGGTGGGGTGACCCCAAGGGACTTTATCTTTATTTCATTTGATTTGTCTTGTTGTCCCTTACACTAATATATATATGGTTCAGGGGTGCGGATCTCGACCATTTACATGTTTTCACACAGTAGGGGTGAACCACCCCCCCCCCCCCCCCCCCCCAAGGGACTTCCCCTATATTACATTGGGTTTGTTTTATTTTCCCATACAAGAATATATATAGTTTAGGGGTGGGGATCTCAACCGTTTACAAAATATAAGAACATTCGCAAATGGCAGGGGAGGGGGTAAACCCAGAGACTAGCCCGGTATATTTCATTCAAATCAATTTGACATTATAAAAAGGAATATATATGGTTTACAGGTGGGGATCTCGACCATTTTCAAGATATAAGATCATTCTCATATAACAAGGGGTGGGGCGACCCATAGAGACTAGCCCAGGGGCGGATCCAGCCATTTTAAAAAGGGGGGTTCCCAACCCAGGATAAAGGGGGGGTTCCAACTATATGTCCCCATTCAAATGCATTGATCGGCCAAAAAAAAGGGGGGGGTTCCAACCCCCGGAACCACCCTCTGGATCCGCCACTGTAGCCTGGTATATTTCATTATACTTTACAGCGAGAAAAAATTGAGTTAAGGGAGCAGGTATCTCGACTGTTCAACATTGTCAAATGACAGGGGTAGGGTGATCCCTGGAGCCTTACCCTACATTTCATTTGATTTGTTTTTAATATCATATTCCATGTTCATAATTGAAAAACCCGTTTTGTGAATCTCTTTATAATGTTCTCAAGTTAAAATCATTTTTAAAATAAAAATAAAAAAATATTTCGGTTCTTTAGTTAAACCCTCCCTTCCCTTTACCTTTATTAAAATTATTCCGATTTCATTTCATTTTGATTAATATCAATATTCAAAAGATCGTTTTTCTCATTGGGAGAAACGAAAAAACAAATATATTTATAAGCCGCAAACTCGGAAAGGTTAAAAAGTCAATTCATGATTGAGTTTAAAAATAGAAAAATCACGTGATGATGTTCAGCTCGAAGCAATAATTTTACTTTTAAAATTGCAGTGACTGGTTATTAATGTTAATACTGTTTAAGACAACACGAGTTGTCTCCCGAAAATAACAGTTCATTATCATAACAACATTTTCTGACCTGAACAAGTCAGAATTGTCAGACACCCGGTCATCTCAAAGGCCACGCGTCCGTATTTACAGGTCACGCGCCTTCATGAAACAGCAACAAAATCACTTGCAAAGACCTTCTTCACACGCAAAAAATATTAAAATGGCCAAGAAAATACGGAGGTAATATGTATTACCTTCTGAAAATGACCACATTGACCTAGATTTGCACTAAAAAAACGTAAATAATCACTATATTTTCAATAACTTCTCGTTCGAGAAACTCCCAAAACAACGACTCTCAAACACGTGATCTCTCGCAAAAAACCACGTGATCGTATGTGTCTTAGATCGGCGGCAAATTCAAAATATCTTCTGGTTTGACGGACTCGATGAAAAACTACGCAAAACAAAAATTGACCCGTACAGGTCAGAATTTCAAAACATTTTCTGACTTGAAGAAGTCATTTTATTCTGACTTGTTTATGTCAGAGCTCTGACTGATATTACCCAGAATGCATTAGATTTTGAAGCAGTGATTTAAGCAAGCAGGATAGTTTACCTTGTGTGTCATATTTCCCATTCATCCATAGGGTTATATAGGGGAGTAGTACTGGTACCATGCTCCTGGTCCTGGTCGGTATTATGAGAGAAGGAGTAGAAAGATACATTCTTATTAGTGTTAGATGAACGATTAGAGAGGATATGTTTTACATAAGAATGCGCAGCAGCTCCAAGCGGACTCTTTGGACTTTTAGTATAAGCCAGAGCTCCAAGCGGACTCTTTGGACTTTTAGTAGAAGCCAGAGCCCCAAGTGGACTGTTCTTTACCTCAGAGTCTGATAAGTTAGATGTATTAATTTTTCTTCCTGATTTTCCACTCCGATTAGCATCACTTTTTGAGTCATTATGAATTTCACTGTCTTGACTAGAGGAATCTTGTTCCATAGTCCAATCTGGGAAATCAATGGACTCTCTAGGAGATATGTCACTACTACGGACCCGGCCCACTAGTTCATCTCCAATGTAGTCATCCCATTCAAAACTGTCTATGAAAGGATCAGACATATTGTATTCCTCTGAAGGTTCAACAAACTTAAGTTCCGAGGCTTTAGTCTGAGGTTCATCCTCACACAGAAGTTCATCTTCCAGGATTGTATTTAGACTACGAGTTGATGTATATTTAGATGGAGGAGCTGACATGCCCTTTGAAATATAAATTTCACGTGCAATATCCATGTCGTCGGATGTTGGACTAGATATACCACTATTTTCATCTACGGAACTTTTAACGTCTGTCGATAATAATACACCTGATAGAGTAAGTTTTAACAGTCTTAATTTCTCAGCCTCATCCTCTTCATTCTCATCTGACAAATCAGCAATATTGTCTGATTTACTATTTGTTTCAGAATGGATATCGTCAATATTGTCACTCTTTGGCAAGTAATCTAACATTTCTTGTTTATGAACACTATTAGGAGTTTCGCCATATTTTTCTTCAAAATCTATAATACTATCAACACTGTTAAATTGTCCTGAAGGATCTCGTGAATTTGTAACTTCATTACTAACAAAACTAACACTATTCTCGTTTTTATGTATTTTCTCTTTGTTTCTTTCCATACCACCGGGAATGACACTTTGTGAATCTTTACTTTCTTTATCTACTGTTAAATCTAATTGTGTCTCGGAAAAGCTACTTTCTACGCTAGGATCGTTCTCTATTTTTGTACCATTTAAACAAATGTCAGGTATACTGTTATTAAGCTTTACTGGGTCCTTGTCAGTAGAAGCAAGAGCTTGGTCATTGTTTGTAGCTTGCTGAGGTCTAATATCAGTTTGGTCCTTGTTTAAAAGGGTTTGAGCACTATTAGTAGATTTGATCTCATCTGTTAGTAACTGAGAATTTCTGACTTTGTTCCTGTCATTAGATGATACTACAGATGTATTCATCGGAGAATAAGAATTACTGTCTTTATTTACATCTTTGGCGAACACTTGAGGAGTAGTAGGTTGAGAATTAGTGACTTTGTTTTTATCCTTGTCTGACACTTGAGGAGTACTAGGTTGAGATCTAGTGACTTTGTTCATATCTTTTACTGACGATAAAGGAGTACTAGGCTGAGAATTACTGACTTTGTTTGAATCTTTATTAGACCCAACAGGTGTACTAGTAGACCGATGGACCGTAGGTCTGTTGGGAGTACTAATAGGACTGTCGTGTCCTATACTTCCACTGACAATTTCACAATTAAAGTTATCCCCCTTTTCATCAGCATTGATGTGAGTAGGCAAGGAATTGGAATTAAAATCTGCTGCACAAATGTCATCGACAACATTATGTTTTATTCCCGAAATATCACTGGCATGAACTTCAACTTTAACAACTCTAGCTTCCCGTGTGGACATCTTGGCCCACTTCCTCTCAAACTCTGCTTCATCTGCAGCCTCTTTTTCAGATTGAATCTTCTGAAGCTGAGCATGAATCTCCTCTATCTGTGGACGATGTGACGAATCCTGCCAACACAGCTGCATCATCTGGTACCTACAATGTTAAAGTTACAAACAGATATTAAAGTATATAGTTACATTCCAGTTAAAATGTTTCAGAGTGTTATCAGAGCAAAGACATTCAGTTTGTTTATATTTTAGACACGGTATGCAAGTTTAATGTCCAATCAAAATTGTTAGACTGGTTATTCATATATCTCTTCTTATTTAAAGTAATACACACTTTATTAGCTCAGTTGTAATGGCTTCTTAACTTTTTTTAAAATTAAATATTATGTGAAAGGGGAGGGGGTAAGGATGGGATGGCATCATGAGTTCCTTGAAAATAAAAGCTGAATCCCTGCAAAAAAATAAAGCTTTCTTTCTAGGTTCTGAAAAAAAATAATCATTATTCCAGTCTCCAGATAAGGGGTAACCCCAAATTCCAACAAAATTAAAGGCCCAATCCAGACATCTCTTGATAGATAATTTTGGGCCATATATAGTTTTATTGATTATAATGCGTGTTTAATTTGCTATCTGGAATATTAATTTTTGTGTAAGTTTTGGGGGAACAATTATCATAAATATCATTACAGATACCTATCTGATTTTTTTGGGGGGAGCAAATAAATTAAGTATACTGAAAAAATGGGACTTTCACAAAACAACAAGAGTTGTCATGCTTAAACTTGTTGTTTTGTAATCTAATTTACAAAATTATAATATACAGTATATGTGTATAACTTTTGATAGATCTATTCAAACATTCTTCAATATAATAATTGTCACATCCCCTATGACTACCTTAACATATCTATCAGTGTCTACATTTAAAAATGTTGTAAATGATAGATTTTTAACCCTGAATTTATTGAGAAATAAATTTTCCCTAAACAAATTCTGTTTTTAAATGTGAGGCTTGGCAATCATTTAGAATATCGTAAATTAAGTTGTCAAATATTATTAAAAAAAAAGATTTACAAGAGATGTAGTTGTTAAATCTAGTTCTAAAATCGTTTTTCAAATAATCTCATAAATTACAGCTAATTATAACAACTTATTGAGAATGTTAAGGAAATATGATATAACAAGAATGTGTCCTCAGTACACGAATGCCCCACTCGCACTATCATTTTCTATGTTCAGTGGACCGTGAAATTGGGGTAAAATCTCTAATTTGGCATTTAAATTAGAAAGATCATATCATAGGGAACATGTGTACCAAGTTTGAAGTCGATTGGACTTCAACTTCATCAAAAACTACCTCGACCAAAAACTTTAACCTGAAGCGGGACAGACGGACGAACGGACGAACGGACGAACGAACGAACGGACGAACGAACGGACGGACGGACGAACGGACGCACAGACCAGAAAACATAATGCCCCTCTACTATCGTAGGTGGGGCATAAAAACTCAATTTCAATCAATTATGAGCTGAGAACTAAGTAACACAAACTGATCATAAAAAAATTTAAAACTCAGTCTAAAATAGTTATCACAATATGTTAAGTATTAAAATAAATAAGCTTCATTCACAAAACTGACCATATTAATTCCACAATTACTTGGAGTAAGTAATATAAACCTTTGATTAATTCCATGTTTCATACTTTATTGCTTTTGACATTATAAGATATACTTGTTTGTAAAATCATACTCCAGTGGCATTAAACTATACTATCTACTTTTCAAGGGTATAATTCAATGCCTTCAAGCTTAAATAAATATGATAAACTGTCATAATCATTTGTATTGTTTAAATACATGTTTAACTTATAGCTGCAAGCTTCTATTATAAAAAAATATAACCTACAGTTATTCTTAAGTTCATCTTTTTCTTCTTCATATTATTAAGATTATAACATATTAAAGACTGTTTGTTCAAAGGACCTGTTGTTAATTTCCATTTTTCTTTCTTAATAAAATTAATATATAACTAAGACGTATATCTTTTCTAAATTATTTTCTAAGAAATAAACATCAGCATTTACTGTTAATTGAGTTCCAATGTCCCCCGTGTTGCACATATTTAATCTGTCCAAGGGCAATATCTAAAATAATAATTTTTTTTGTTCTTTAAAACTTGTTATAAATATCTATCAGAACTGAAATCTTGAGAACAAATGCATTGCAACTTCTGACATAATTAACATTACCAAGGGACATAACACTCTTTAAACTATTTATTCAGCACTGATTTTTTTATACTGTTCGAAACATTGCTGATATAATGCTATAATATAAGTTTCATAAAGTTCAGTCAAGAATTGTACACATGAGAGCGATAACAATACAATTTAACATCTCAGTAATATTTTCAAGAAGCATAACTCTTTAAAAGTAGTTCATCTGCACTGATTTTCCAACTTGATAGAGATATAGATATATTGCTGATAAATACTTTTGATATAAGTTTTTGAAAAATCTTTGAAAAATTGTATATGTGAGAGAGCTAACCAGACCTGACGAATGGATGCTTGATATTTCAAAACAAACAACATTAACTTATAATGACTTACAACTGAGATTTGATAGGATCGTCTGTGTGGGGTAACTCTATACTTGTTGGATAAGCTTTAATCATATTCTGTAACACCATTTCATCTGTGAGATCTTTATAAGGTTGGTGTCCATATTCTGTTACTTCAAACATGGCTACTCCAAAACTCCTTCAATCAATAAGAAAAACATGTATCATCTTTATTATTAACCTTCATGTGTTAACTGCAAAGTTTATACTAAAGATTAATTTATTTTCCTATGTACCAATTTTCGTAGATTGATGAAATCTTACATTTTTCAAGGACGTTTAATGTCATGGGTTTTCAAAAGCATGCATTCAACCAAATAGAAAATTTGAATTTGTGGTTCACCTTTACCATGTTTACCCATCAATCCATGAAAATAAGTATCCCCAGAATAATGAATGTACAGTATGAAGTATGCAAAATATCAAATGGTTCGCTAAATGTTTGTATTTCATAATGATTGTCAGTCAAAATTGTAATTTTTCAGATTCATTCGTAGTGTCTTTCTTATTTATTAGTACTCCAAAATCATTTTGGAGTATTAACAGGCAATAGATTTATCATTTCTTTCCATAACATTTGAAATTGCTGTTTTTGTTTCCAATATTTTTTCTTCAGATAATTTTTAACTTTAAAAAGTAGCTACTTTTTTCAAGCTGTCCTGGTTTTTTGTATGTTTTTTTTATGAAAAGAAACATAATCAAATTTCATATTTCCAGTTTAAACAAATGAAAACTTCTAAAAGTGAGACTAACATACCACATATTTGACTGTTTAGTGAACTCAGTAACTTGCCAAATAGAATTAGTTAAAGATATACTCTCTGGAGCCATCCATCTGATTGGTAAAAGGTCCTGGCCATTGTCATAATAATCCTCCTGCAAAAATACAAAGTAAATAAGTACAGGTACTCCACAAAAAAATCAGAGAATACATATCTTATTTATGAACTACAATTTTCACTTTTTGCTTTTATTTCCAGCATTTCTATTGAGTTAAAATAATAATATACAGGGGTCACCTAATTTCTATATCTTTTGAACAAGTGACCTCTCCCTGGCAGCTAAACAGGGACAAGTGAAAACCCCAAAGAAAATCTCCTATGCATTAAATTTCCCAGCAACCATAACTTCTTATTTTTTTTCAAGCCTTTTGTTTGAAAAATGTTAAGAACTTATTTACTAGCATGTTGTCTGAATGAACAAAGAATATATTTATCCTTTTAAATACCCATGACTTTCAGTTGTATTTTTCAGGTGTATAGATGTATGAAAAAAAGTTTGGCTTATAAATCAATGGTATGTTCAAACCTAGAATACTGCTCTTCTGTTTGGTTTCCTAACACCCAAAAAAAAAAAAACAACATTGAAAAAGTACAGAGAAAGGCAGCACGCTACGTCACAAACAGGTATCATAACACCAGTAGTGTCACTTCCATGTCATGATTGACCATCTTAAATGGAAGTCACTTAAAACTCGCAGAAACATCAACCGAGTAACAATGATGTATAAAATCACACACCACCTTATAGCAGTAGACCTAAACCTTTACCTTTCACCACAGCCAGTCAAAAACACCAGAAACATCAACCGAGTCACAATGATGTATAAAATCACACACCACCTTATAGCAGTAGACCTAAACCTTTACCTTTCACCACAGCCAGTCAAAAACACCAGAAACATCAACCGAGTCACAATGATGTATAAAATCACACACCACCTTATAGCAGTAGACCTAAACCTTTACCTTTCACCACAGCCAGTCAAAAACACCAGAAACATCAACCGAGTCACAATGATGTATAAAATCACACACCAACTTATAGCAGTAGACCTAAACCTTTACCTTTCACCACAGCCAGTCAAAAACACCAGAAACATCAACCGAGTCACAATGATGTATAAAATCACACACCACCTTATAGCAGTAGACCTAAACCTTTACCTTTCACCACAGCCAGTCAAAAACACCAGAAACATCAACCGAGTCACAATGATGTATAAAATCACACACCACCTTATAGCAGTAGACCTAAACCTTTACCTTTCACCACAGCCAGTCAAAAACACCAGAAACATCAACCAAGTCACAAGGATGTATAAAATCACACACCACCTTATAGCAGTAGACCTAAACCTTTACCTTTCACCACAGCCAGTCAAAAACACCAGAAACATCAACCGAGTCACAATGATGTATAAAATCACACACCACCTTATAGCAGTAGACCTAAACCTTTACCTTTCACCACAGCCAGTCAAAAACACCAGAAACATCAACCGAGTCACAATGATGTATAAAATCACACACCACCTTACAGCAGTAGACCTAAACCTTTAACTTTCACCACAGCCAGTCAAAAACACCAGATTCACCAATTTACTACAATATCAAACATTCAGTACCAGAACAGATTACTTTAAATACAGATTTTTCCAATACACAGTTGTGCTTTGGAATTTACTTCCACAAAACCTCATCAGTGTTAACTCCCTGGATCAGTTTAAAATACTGATCCAAAGTCAGTATATTTAAATATCTACCCTGTTTGTAAATATATGTAAATGTGTTTATTTATTTTTTTGGACAAAATTATTTTTGATTTATATTGATTATTGCAAATTAAATTTGTTATCTTAAAATAAGTGTCTGTTTGTGATGCGCCGACGTATAGCCATCAATGTGTTGATGGATCGTCGTACCCTGTAGATGTAGATGAAACCAGATTAGATTTTTCCATATTTTTTCAAGCAAAATGGCTGGAGAGTATAATCAAATGTCAATTTGTAGACTTGAACATGTGTTTGCAAGATTATTTCTTTTATAAATCTTTTTATTAATATTTATTTTGTAAGCATTTAGTTTTGTATAGAAAGAATGCTATCAAATATGGTCTAATCTTTAACTAAAAACTAGGTCACGTGTGTCCAGTTAAAAAATCTCTTGAAATTTACCTGCCTGACAGGTAATAAACAATAACATGCATCTATAATGATACAAATTAGAACTTTGAGGAGGTAGGAAATCGATTATAAGACATGGCCATTTAACATCAAAATCTTCATTTTTATTTTCCAAACTGTATTTCAATATCTCATGATTTGTGGTGTCCAGCTTTCCATTGTATATACATACCCTAAAGTGGTCTTCAGCTACACCATAATCCCCAATCTTGACAGTCATATTTGACATCACCACACAATTGCGACAAGCAAAGTCACTGTAATTAAAATATAATTGTGTTCATTATATGTTAAACACAACTAAATCTAACATTTTCTTCTTCCAAAGTTAACATCACAAATGTCATTAACTATATCAACTGTTAAAAACCTTGAAAAAGGAAAATCAAGAGAGATAATACAAATAAATTTATCGAATCTTATCTAGATTGGGTTTAAGTTTTTGTATAAATTCCGTCGCATTTGAAAAGTTCAGTAAGATATCAGCAATATAAAGTCAGTCTTTACCTCTCATAGATATCTTTTATCGCTTGTTTGTTTGATAAACAGAATGATAAAAAGTCCAGGGACAAACAATATAAAGTCAGTCTTTACCTCTCATAGATATCTTTTATCGCTTGTTTGTTTGATAAACAGAATGATAAAAAGTCCAGAGACAAACAATATAAAGTCAGTCTTTACCTCTCATAGATATCTTTTATCGCTTGTTTGTTTGATAAACAGAATGATAAAAAGTCCAGGGACAAACAATATAAAGTCAGTCTTTACCTCTCATAGATATCTTTTATCGCTTGTTTGTTTGATAAACAGAATGATAAAAAGTCCAGGGACAAACAATATAAAGTCAGTCTTTACCTCTCATAGATATCTTTTATCGCTTGTTTGTTTGATAAACAGAATGATAAAAAGTCCAGGGACAAACAATATAAAGTCAGTCTTTACCTCTCATAGATATCTTTTATCGCTTGTTTGTTTGATAAACAGAATGATAAAAAGTCCAGGGACAAACAATATAAAGTCAGTCTTTACCTCTCATAGATATCTTTTATCCCTTGTTTGTTTGATAAACAGAATGATAAAAAGTCCAGGGACAAACAATATAAAGTCAGTCTTTACCTCTCATAGATATCTTTTATCGCTTGTTTGTTTGATAAACAGAATGATAAAAAGTCCAGGGACAAACAATATAAAGTCAGTCTTTACCTCTCATAGATATCTTTTATCGCTTGTTTGTTTGATAAACAGAATGATAAAAAGTCCAGGGACAAACAATATAAAGTCAGTCTTTACCTCTCATAGATATCTTTTATCGCTTGTTTGTTTGATAAACAGAATGATAAAAAGTCCAGGGACAAACAATATAAAGTCAGTCTTTACCTCTCATAGATATCTTTTATCGCTTGTTTGTTTGATAAACAGAATGATAAAAAGTCCAGGGACAAACAATATAAAGTCAGTCTTTACCTCTCATAGATATCTTTTATCGCTTGTTTGTTTGATAAACAGAATGATAAAAAGTCCAGGGACAAACAATATAAAGTCAGTCTTTACCTCTCATAGATATCTTTTATCCCTTGTTTGTTTGATAAACAGAATGATAAAAAGTCCAGGGACAAACAATATAAAGTCAGTCTTTACCTCTCATAGATATCTTTTATCGCTTGTTTGTTTGATAAACAGAATGATAAAAAGTCCAGGGACAAACAATATAAAGTCAGTCTTTACCTCTCATAGATATCTTTTATCGCTTGTTTGTTTGATAAACAGAATGATAAAAAGTCCAGGGACAAACAATATAAAGTCAGTCTTTACCTCTCATAGATATCTTTTATCCCTTGTTTGTTTGATAAACAGAATGATAAAAAGTCCAGGGACAAACAATATAAAGTCAGTCTTTACCTCTCATAGATATCTTTTATCGCTTGTTTGTTTGATAAACAGAATGATAAAAAGTCCAGGGACAAACAATATAAAGTCAGTCTTTACCTCTCATAGATATCTTTTATCCCTTGTTTGTTTGATAAACAGAATGATAAAAAGTCCAGGGACAAACAATATAAAGTCAGTCTTTACCTCTCATAGATATCTTTTATCGCTTGTTTGTTTGATAAACAGAATGATAAAAAGTCCAGGGACAAACAATATAAAGTCAGTCTTTACCTCTCATAGATATCTTTTATCCCTTGTTTGTTTGATAAACAGAATGATAAAAAGTCCAGGGACAAACAATATAAAGTCAGTCTTTACCTCTCATAGATATCTTTTATCGCTTGTTTGTTTGATAAACAGAATGATAAAAAGTCCAGGGACAAACAATATAAAGTCAGTCTTTACCTCTCATAGATATCTTTTATCCCTTGTTTGTTTGATAAACAGAATGATAAAAAGTCCAGGGACAAACAATATAAAGTCAGTCTTTACCTCTCATAGATATCTTTTATCGCTTGTTTGTTTGATAAACAGAATGATAAAAAGTCCAGGGACAAACAATATAAAGTCAGTCTTTACCTCTCATAGATATCTTTTATCCCTTGTTTGTTTGATAAACAGAATGATAAAAAGTCCAGGGACAAACAATATAAAGTCAGTCTTTACCTCTCATAGATATCTTTTATCGCTTGTTTGTTTGATAAACAGAATGATAAAAAGTCCAGGGACAAACAATATAAAGTCAGTCTTTACCTCTCATAGATATCTTTTATCGCTTGTTTGTTTGATAAACAGAATGATAAAAAGTCCAGGGACAAACAATATAAAGTCAGTCTTTACCTCTCATAGATATCTTTTATCCCTTGTTTGTTTGATAAACAGAATGATAAAAAGTCCAGGGACAAACAATATAAAGTCAGTCTTTACCTCTCATAGATATCTTTTATCGCTTGTTTGTTTGATAAACAGAATGATAAAAAGTCCAGAGACAAACAATATAAAGTCAGTCTTTACCTCTCATAGATATCTTTTATCGCTTGTTTGTTTGATAAACAGAATGATAAAAAGTCCAGGGACAAACAATATAAAGTCAGTCTTTACCTCTCATAGATATCTTTTATCGCTTGTTTGTTTGATAAACAGAATGATAAAAAGTCCAGAGACAAACAATATAAAGTCAGTCTTTACCTCTCATAGATATCTTTTATCGCTTGTTTGTTTGATAAACAGAATGATAAAAAGTCCAGGGACAAACAATATAAAGTCAGTCTTTACCTCTCATAGATATCTTTTATCGCTTGTTTGTTTGATAAACAGAATGATAAAAAGTCCAGGGACAAACAATATAAAGTCAGTCTTTACCTCTCATAGATATCTTTTATCGCTTGTTTGTTTGATAAACAGAATGATAAAAAGTCCAGGGACAAACAATATAAAGTCAGTCTTTACCTCTCATAGATATCTTTTATCGCTTGTTTGTTTGATAAACAGAATGATAAAAAGTCCAGGGACAAACAATATAAAGTCAGTCTTTACCTCTCATAGATATCTTTTATCGCTTGTTTGTTTGATAAACAGAATGATAAAAAGTCCAGGGACAAACAATATAAAGTCAGTCTTTACCTCTCATAGATATCTTTTATCGCTTGTTTGTTTGATAAACAGAATGATAAAAAGTCCAGGGACAAACAATATAAAGTCAGTCTTTACCTCTCATAGATATCTTTTATCGCTTGTTTGTTTGATAAACAGAATGATAAAAAGTCCAGGGACAAACAATATAAAGTCAGTCTTTACCTCTCATAGATATCTTTTATCGCTTGTTTGTTTGATAAACAGAATGATAAAAAGTCCAGGGACAAACAATATAAAGTCAGTCTTTACCTCTCATAGATATCTTTTATCGCTTGTTTGTTTGATAAACAGAATGATAAAAAGTCCAGGGACAAACAATATAAAGTCAGTCTTTACCTCTCATAGATATCTTTTATCGCTTGTTTGTTTGATAAACAGAATGATAAAAAGTCCAGGGACAAACAATATAAAGTCAGTCTTTACCTCTCATAGATATCTTTTATCGCTTGTTTGTTTGATAAACAGAATGATAAAAAGTCCAGGGACAAACAATATAAAGTCAGTCTTTACCTCTCATAGATATCTTTTATCGCTTGTTTGTTTGATAAACAGAATGATAAAAAGTCCAGGGACAAACAATATAAAGTCAGTCTTTACCTCTCATAGATATCTTTTATCGCTTGTTTGTTTGATAAACAGAATGATAAAAAGTCCAGGGACAAACAATATAAAGTCAGTCTTTACCTCTCATAGATATCTTTTATCGCTTGTTTGTTTGATAAACAGAATGATAAAAAGTCCAGGGACAAACAATATAAAGTCAGTCTTTACCTCTCATAGATATCTTTTATCGCTTGTTTGTTTGATAAACAGAATGATAAAAAGTCCAGGGACAAACAATATAAAGTCAGTCTTTACCTCTCATAGATATCTTTTATCGCTTGTTTGTTTGATAAACAGAATGATAAAAAGTCCAGGGACAAACAATATAAAGTCAGTCTTTACCTCTCATAGATATCTTTTATCGCTTGTTTGTTTGATAAACAGAATGATAAAAAGTCCAGGGACAAACAATATAAAGTCAGTCTTTACCTCTCATAGATATCTTTTATCGCTTGTTTGTTTGATAAACAGAATGATAAAAAGTCCAGGGACAAACAATATAAAGTCAGTCTTTACCTCTCATAGATATCTTTTATCGCTTGTTTGTTTGATAAACAGAATGATAAAAAGTCCAGGGACAAACAATATAAAGTCAGTCTTTACCTCTCATAGATATCTTTTATCGCTTGTTTGTTTGATAAACAGAATGATAAAAAGTCCAGGGACAAACAATATAAAGTCAGTCTTTACCTCTCATAGATATCTTTTATCGCTTGTTTGTTTGATAAACAGAATGATAAAAAGTCCAGGGACAAACAATATAAAGTCAGTCTTTACCTCTCATAGATATCTTTTATCGCTTGTTTGTTTGATAAACAGAATGATAAAAAGTCCAGGGACAAACAATATAAAGTCAGTCTTTACCTCTCATAGATATCTTTTATCGCTTGTTTGTTTGATAAACAGAATGATAAAAAGTCCAGGGACAAACAATATAAAGTCAGTCTTTACCTCTCATAGATATCTTTTATCGCTTGTTTGTTTGATAAACAGAATGATAAAAAGTCCAGGGACAAACAATATAAAGTCAGTCTTTACCTCTCATAGATATCTTTTATCGCTTGTTTGTTTGATAAACAGAATGATAAAAAGTCCAGGGACAAACAATATAAAGTCAGTCTTTACCTCTCATAGATATCTTTTATCGCTTGTTTGTTTGATAAACAGAATGATAAAAAGTCCAGGGACAAACAATATAAAGTCAGTCTTTACCTCTCATAGATATCTTTTATCGCTTGTTTGTTTGATAAACAGAATGATAAAAAGTCCAGGGACAAACAATATAAAGTCAGTCTTTACCTCTCATAGATATCTTTTATCGCTTGTTTGTTTGATAAACAGAATGATAAAAAGTCCAGGGACAAACAATATAAAGTCAGTCTTTACCTCTCATAGATATCTTTTATCGCTTGTTTGTTTGATAAACAGAATGATAAAAAGTCCAGGGACAAACAATATAAAGTCAGTCTTTACCTCTCATAGATATCTTTTATCGCTTGTTTGTTTGATAAACAGAATGATAAAAAGTCCAGGGACAAACAATATAAAGTCAGTCTTTACCTCTCATAGATATCTTTTATCGCTTGTTTGTTTGATAAACAGAATGATAAAAAGTCCAGGGACAAACAATATAAAGTCAGTCTTTACCTCTCATAGATATCTTTTATCGCTTGTTTGTTTGATAAACAGAATGATAAAAAGTCCAGGGACAAACAATATAAAGTCAGTCTTTACCTCTCATAGATATCTTTTATCGCTTGTTTGTTTGATAAACAGAATGATAAAAAGTCCAGGGACAAACAATATAAAGTCAGTCTTTACCTCTCATAGATATCTTTTATCGCTTGTTTGTTTGATAAACAGAATGATAAAAAGTCCAGGGACAAACAATATAAAGTCAGTCTTTACCTCTCATAGATATCTTTTATCGCTTGTTTGTTTGATAAACAGAATGATAAAAAGTCCAGGGACAAACAATATAAAGTCAGTCTTTACCTCTCATAGATATCTTTTATCCCTTGTTTGTTTGATAAACAGAATGATAAAAAGTCCAGGGACAAACAATATAAAGTCAGTCTTTACCTCTCATAGATATCTTTTATCCCTTGTTTGTTTGATAAACAGAATGATAAAAAGTCCAGGGACAAACAATATAAAGTCAGTCTTTACCTCTCATAGATATCTTTTATCCCTTGTTTGTTTGATAAACAGAATGATAAAAAGTCCAGGGACAAACAATATAAAGTCAGTCTTTACCTCTCATAGATATCTTTTATCGCTTGTTTGTTTGATAAACAGAATGATAAAAAGTCCAGAGACAAACAATATAAAGTCAGTCTTTACCTCTCATAGATATCTTTTATCGCTTGTTTGTTTGATAAACAGAATGATAAAAAGTCCAGAGACAAACAATATAAAGTCAGTCTTTACCTCTCATAGATATCTTTTATCGCTTGTTTGTTTGATAAACAGAATGATAAAAAGTCCAGGGACAAACAATATAAAGTCAGTCTTTACCTCTCATAGATATCTTTTATCGCTTGTTTGTTTGATAAACAGAATGATAAAAAGTCCAGGGACAAACAATAGAAAGTCAGTCTTTACCTCTCATAGATATCTTTTATCGCTTGTTTGTTTGATAAACAGAATGATAAAAAGTCCAGGGACAAACAATATAAAGTCAGTCTTTACCTCTCATAGATATCTTTTATCGCTTGTTTGTTTGATAAACAGAATGATAAAAAGTCCAGGGACAAACAATAGAAAGTCAGTCTTTACCTCTCATAGATATCTTTTATCGCTTGTTTGTTTGATAAACAGAATGATAAAAAGTCCAGGGACAAACAATATAAAGTCAGTCTTTACCTCTCATAGATATCTTTTATCGCTTGTTTGTTTGATAAACAGAATGATAAAAAGTCCAGGGACAAACAATATAAAGTCAGTCTTTACCTCTCATAGATATCTTTTATCGCTTGTTTGTTTGATAAACAGAATGATAAAAAGTCCAGGGACAAACAATATAAAGTCAGTCTTTACCTCTCATAGATATCTTTTATCGCTTGTTTGTTTGATAAACAGAATGATAAAAAGTCCAGGGACAAACAATATAAAGTCAGTCTTTACCTCTCATAGATATCTTTTATCGCTTGTTTGTTTGATAAACAGAATGATAAAAAGTCCAGGGACAAACAATAGAAAGTCAGTCTTTACCTCTCATAGATATCTTTTATCGCTTGTTTGTTTGATAAACAGAATGATAAAAAGTCCAGGGACAAACAATAGAAAGTCAGTCTTTACCTCTCATAGATATCTTTTATCGCTTGTTTGTTTGATAAACAGAATGATAAAAAGTCCAGGGAAGAATGACAAACAATATGAAGTGACAGTAGCCTGTCAAACTGGCCCTTTGTCAGTATATGGACAAACTGGCCCTTAGTCAGAAAACGTCAGAAAACGGTCCCCTAGTCAGTTAACAGTCAAACTGGCTCAAGTCAGTATAGTAAGTCTATAAGTACTATAGATACTCACTGATGAAGATATCCATTGACATGTAGACATTGCAGTCCTGACGCCATGTCTGTTAAGAACTGCATCCTTACTATACCATCCTTCATCGTTTTTACAATCTGTCGTTCTTTCCTCAGGTAACTCTTCAGATCTCCCTAAAAATATAAAATAACTGATCATACATGGATATTAAAACAGGAGGCTCCAAAGACCCTGAATTGCTCACCTCTTATGCAAATCAGATATCCATTTCTAACTTTTTAGTTTCAGGAAGAAATTACTATATGCAGACAGATACTTAAAATAGTATATCATAATATGTCCCTTACAGTTGTTAAAAAACTGCCAGTCTTAATATAGCCAAGAGAGCTAAAAATGGCATTATTATTAAATATTATAATCTAGACATACATGTTAACATCATTCTACACTGATAATTACACATGTATGGAAAAAAATATTTCTGAGTTGATCCTTTGTTGCTAATTCTCAAAATTTAGTCAGATATTATAATTGATCTGTACATTTTTCAAATCAGCCATCAATTACACTGTTTTAATGGATGATGTGATTTAAATGTCCTTAGAATATTGGATGGCAAGAAAAAGTTGTATTTCTGCAATATAAGTGAAATGTGCTTTAAAATTGAGAGAAACTTTTTCATAAGTGCTGATTCATTTCGTATTGCATTGATTTTTTGTATTGCATTGTTTTTTTTGTTTTATTTTTATTTAAAGAACCTTTCCTCGCTGTTCAATAGATATAAGAATATGTGGTATGAGTGCCAATGAAACAACTCTCCATTCAAGTTACAATTTTGTAAAAGAAAACCACTAAAGGTCAAAGTACAGTCTTTAAACTTTAAACTTGTTTTGAAGACTTACCATGCTAGCATACTCAACAATAGTTAAGAAAGGAGAGGCTTCTGTACATTGTCCTAGTAACTTCAACACATTGGGATGGTCCATCTCTCTGAAATAACAATATTTCTTGTTACATATGAAAACCTGATTAAAATTAACCCCCTTAACTTCATTAACAATCTTTAAAGTATCGACCCTGCATATCTGAGGTATCCACTTTATTGAATCTTCTGACAAGATTTACCAAGCATTGGTTCGCTTGTGTTTAACCTTTAAAGTAATTAAAACATGTGTACTAAGCTATAAATTGATTGGAATTCAACTTCATCAAAAACTTTTACCTGAAGTGGGACAGACGGACAAACAGACAGACAAACAGACCGAAAAACATCATGCCCTTCAGTGGAGCATAAAAAAATTAGTTGTGAGCAACCTTATTTAATTTTCATTGCATTCATAGCAGAAAAAAAATTTGTGATGGTATAATTTTTAATAAAAAAAAACAAAGCATATGTACAGTTCAAAGGTTCTTATCCAGTAACTTTGAGTAATTTAAAAAACATATTCTCCAGCTTTTTATTGAGAAATATAGAATTTACCCAATTACATACTCTTTCCTACCAATGTTAGTTGTATGCGTTACCTGTAGACAGAGAGATCCTGAAGGAATAGTTGTATGCGTTACCTGTAGACAGAGAGATCCTGAAGGAATAGTTGTATGCGTTACCTGTAGACAGAGAGATCCTGAAGGAATAGTTGTATGCGTTACCTGTAGACAGAGAGTTCCTGCAGGAATAGTTGTTGTTCTGTAGACATAGAGATCCTGAAGGAATAGTTGTATGCGTTACCTGTAGACAGAGAGATCCTGAAGGAATAGTTGTATGCGTTACCTGTAGACAGAGAGATCCTGCAGGAATAGTTGTTCTGTAGACAGAGAGATCCTGAAGGAATAGTTGTATGCGTTACCTGTAGACAGAGAGATCCTGAAGGAATAGTTGTTTCGTTACCTGTAGACAGAGAGATCCTGAAGGAATAGTTGTATGCGTTACCTGTAGACAGAGAGATCCTGAAGGAATAGTTGTATGTGTTACCTGTAGACAGAGAGATCCTGAAGGAATAGTTGTATGCGTTACCTGTAGACAGAGAGATCGTGAAGGAATAGTTTTATGCATTACCTGTAGACAGAGAGATCCTGAAGGAATAGTTGTATGTGTTACCTGTAGACAGAGAGATCCTGAAGGAATAGTTGTTGTTCTGTAGACAGAGAGATCCTGAAGGAATAGTTGTATGCGTTACCTGTAGACAGAGAGATCCTGAAGGAATAGTTGTATGTGTTACCTGTAGACGGAGAGATCCTGAAGGAATAGTTGTTGTTCTGTAGAGTTAGCGTCATCCTTCATCATTTTAACAACAACACGTGTACTCCTACTACTCGTCACCATGTTGTACGCTTCACTTACCTGTAGACAGAGAGATCCTGAAGGAATAGTTGTTGTTCTGTAGAGTTAGCGTCATCCTTCATCATTTTAACAACAACATGTGTACTCCTACTACTTGTCACCATGTTGTAGGCTTCACTTACCTGTAGACAGAGAGATCCTGAAGGAATAGTTGTATGCGTTACCTGTAGACAGAGAGATCCTGAAGGAATAGTTGTATGCGTTACCTGTAGACAGAGAGTTCCTGCAGGAATAGTTGTTGTTCTGTAGACAGAGAGATCCTGAAGGAATAGTTGTATGCGTTACCTGTAGACAGAGAGATCCTGAAGGAATAGTTGTATGCGTTACCTGTAGACAGAGAGATCCTGAAGGAATAGTTGTATGCGTTACCTGTAGACAGAGAGATCCTGCAGGAATAGTTGTTCTGTAGACAGAGAGATCCTGAAGGAATAGTTGTATGAGTTACCTGTAGACAGAGAGATCCTGAAGGAATAGTTGTATGCGTTACCTGTAGACAGAGAGATCCTGAAGGAATAGTTGTATGCGTTACCTGTAGACAGAGAGATCCTGAAGGAATAGTTGTATGCGCTACCTGTAGACAGAGAGATCCTGAAGGAATAGTTGTATGCGTTACCTGTAGACAGAGAGATCCTGAAGGAATAGTTGTTTCGTTACCTGTAGACAGAGAGATCCTGAAGGAATAGTTGTATGCGTTACCTGTAGACCGAGAGAACCTGAAGGAATAGTTGTATGCGTTACCTGTAGACCGAGAGGTCCTGAAGGAATAGTTGTTTGCGTTACCTGTAGACCGAGAGGTCCTGAAGGAATAGTTGTATGCGTTACCTGTAGACAGAGAGGTCCTGAAGGAATAGTTGTAAGGTTACCTGTAGACAGAGAGATCCTGAAGGAATAGTTGTATGCGTTACCTGTTGACAGAGAGATCCTGAAGGAATAGTTGTATGCATTACCTGTAGACAGAGAGATCCTGAAGGAATAGTTGTATGCGCTACCTGTAGACCGAGAGATCCTGAAGGAATAGTTGTATGCGTTACCTGTAGACAGAGAGATCCTGAAGGAATAGTTGTATGCGTTACCTGTAGACAGAGAGATCCTGAAGGAATAGTTGTATGCGCTACCTGTAGACCGAGAGATCCTGAAGGAATAGTTGTATGCGTTACCTGTAGACCGAGAGATCGTGAAGGAATAGTTTTATGCGTTACCTGTAGACAGAGAGATCCTGAAGGAATAGTTGTATGTGTTACCTGTAGACAGAGAGATCCTGAAGGAATAGTTGTTGTTCTGTAGACAGAGAGATCCTGAAGGAATAGTTGTATGCGTTACCTGTAGACAGAGAGATCCTGAAGGAATAGTTGTATGTGTTACCTGTAGACGGAGAGATCCTGAAGGAATAGTTGTTGTTCTGTAGAGTTAGCGTCATCCTTCATCATTTTAACAACAACACGTGTACTCCTACTACTCGTCACCATGTTGTACGCTTCACTTACCTGTAGACAGAGAGATCCTGAAGGAATAGTTGTATGCGTTACCTGTAGACAGAGAGATCCTGAAGGAATAGTTGTATGCGCTACTTGTAGACAGAGAGATCCTGAAGGAATAGTTGTATGCGTTACCTGTAGACAGAGAGATCCTGAAGGAATAGTTGTATGCGTTACCTGTAGACAGAGAGATCCTGAAGGAATAGTTGTATGCGTTACCTGTAGACAGAGAGATCCTGAAGGAATAGTTGTATGCGTTACCTGTAGACAGAGAGATCGTGAAGGAATAGTTTTATGCGTTACCTGTAGACAGAGAGATCCTGAAGGAATAGTTGTATGTGTTACCTGTAGACAGAGAGATCCTGAAGGAATAGTTGTTGTTCTGTAGACAGAGAGATCCTGAAGGAATAGTTGTATGCGTTACCTGTAGACAGAGAGATCCTGAAGGAATAGTTGTATGTGTTACCTGTAGACGGAGAGATCCTGAAGGAATAGTTGTTGTTCTGTAGAGTTAGCGTCATCCTTCATCATTTTAACAACAACACGTGTACTCCTACTACTCGTCACCATGTTGTACGCTTCACTTACCTGTAGACAGAGAGATCCTGAAGGAATAGTTGTTGTTCTGTAGAGTTAGCGTCATCCTTCATCATTTTAACAACAACACGTGTACTCCTACTACTTGTCACCATGTTGTAGGCTTCACTTACCTGTAGACAGAGAGATCCTGAAGGAATAGTTGTATGCGTTACCTGTAGACAGAGAGATCCTGAAGGAATAGTTGTATGTGTTACCTGTAGACAGAGAGATCCTGAAGGAATAGTTGTATGTGTTACCTGTAGACAGAGAGATCCTGAAGGAATAGTTGTTGTTCTGTAGAGTTAGCATCATCCTTCATCATTTTAACAACAACACGTGTACTCCTACTACTCGTCACCATGTTGTACGCTTCACTTACCTGTAGACAGAGAGATCCTGAAGGAATAGTTGTATGCGTTACCTGTAGACAGAGAGATCCTGAAGGAATAGTTGTATGTGTTACCTGTAGACAGAGAGATCCTGAAGGAATAGTTGTATGCGTTACCTGTAGACAGAGAGATCCTGAAGGAATAGTTGTATGCGTTACCTGTAGACAGAGAGATCCTGAAGGAATAGTTGTATGCGTTACCTGTAGACAGAGAGATCCTGAAGGAATAGTTGTATGCGTTACCTGTAGACAGAGAGATCCTGAAGGAATAGTTGTATGCGTTACCTGTAGACAGAGAGATCCTGAAGGAATAGTTGTTGTTCTGTAGAGTTAGCATCATCCTTCATCATTTTAACAACAACACGTGTACTCCTACTACTGGTCACCATGTTGTAGGCTTCACTTACAAGCACCTGCAATTAATATATCATTATCTTTTATTGAAATTGACACCAAAAGTTACAGACGATACTTTATAAAACTAATGATGGAATTATTATAATTATTATAATCAAATGCTAATTTATATGAAATTTATTGGTGTTCAAACCTTTCAAACTCACTCAAGCACTGAATAAAATATATCATTTTAACCCAGGTTAAGCTTTATTCTATAACCATACCAAAATATAATCAAAGTGCTTGTGAGGGCTATCGATTGTTTTGATTTTGGATTGTACTTCAATTTAAATTTAAATTTTTTACTTAGCCAACATTTTTGATTGAGTTATCTTCCTTTGTCCATAATTGTAGGAATAACAGGTAGATCCATAAGCCATGCAATATGTTTTGCACATTTTTCAAAACTGTACAGACTTTGACATGGATAAGATCTAAAACTGATCTTCTTGCGTCACTGTTTTTTATATTTTTTTAATTTAAACTAAAAATAGCAGAGAAAAGGCTTGGGTAGCAAAATTTAGATCTCAAAGCAGAGACAAAAGGGTTTTGATTGTGCTTTGTGCTATCTTTGCAATGCTTTGCCTACACCATCATGCCCTTTAAAAAAAAATTTTTTTTTTTTAAATACAATAATAAATTATTTGATTTGGCGGATGCTAGACTTTGTTTAACCAGAGCAGATAGCATATCAATCTACATTTGTGAACAATATAATAACCTTGGAAGGATAATTCATTGAAGGTCATAACATGTGACAATATAATAACCTTGGAAGGATAATTCATTGAAGGTCATAACATGTGACAATATAATAACCTTGGAAGGATAATTCATTGAAGGTCATAACATGTGACAATATAATAACCTTGGAAGGATAATTCATTGAAGGTGATAACATGTGACAATATAATAACCTTGGAAGGATAATTCATTGAAGGTCATAACATGTGACAATATAATAACCTTGGAAGGATAATTCATTGAAGGTCATAACATTTTCTACTACTAACCTGACCAAACCAGCCAACACCCATTTCTTTTATGTAGGTCAGATGACTTCTAGGAAAAGCTTTAAAGGATGCTGAAATAAAATACATAAACTTCTGTTAATACACTTTATGAACACAAATGTATACCAGCTGGATTTGTTTTTATCTGTTCTAAGTCAGGAACCTGATGTTCAGTAGTTGTCGTTTGTTGTTTTGTTGTTCATTAGTGTTTCTCGTTTCTTGGGTTTTTTTTATATAGATTAGACCATAGGGTTTCCTTTTTGAATGGTTTGACACTAGTCATTTTTGGGGCCTTTTATAGCTCGCTGTTCAGTGTGAGCCAAGGCTCCTTGTTGAAGACCGTACTTTGACCTATAACTGTTAACTTTTACAAATTGTTACTTAGATGGACAAGTGTCTCAATGGCACTCATACCACATCTTCTTATATCTATGTAAGTGCTTAACCTCAATTGCATAAAAATTATATATATTGTGTTAAAAAGTAATAAGAACCTTTTTCATTGCAAGGTTTTGTAGTTATATTAAAAAAAATTGTTTAAAAATATTCTTGATCCTAATTGTTCCTTGCTTATAAGGTTTGGATTTTTCCATTCTGAAAATGAAGATTTTCTTTTGCAGAGGAATCTTCCACTTATTTTTCACATCCTCATTTAATCCCAGACAATATATATTTGATGCACAAGTATTGATATCAAGTATAAATTTATGCTGATGCCCTAATTTAACACCCACAAAAAGTTAAAAGTTGATGCAGTGAAACTGCAAAATAGCAACCAGGGAAGAATATAATATATTCTAAAATAGTTAGATGAAGGCCTCAATGTATTTATCAAACATGATCCAATATTTTAGCATTCATCTGTGTTGGAATACAGAAAGTCTCTGAGTATTCAGCAATTATTTCAGCTAACATAAAAAGGTGCATGTCACAGTTTTTTCTTTCATAATAAAGGTCTCACTATTGTTACAAACGATTGCATTGAGTGTGTAGCCTAGGTAAAGGTAATATCTTTGGTTAGCTTGCTAAAATGAAGCTGAACCCTAAAGTCATTATTAGGTGAGCTAGTCAACTCTTAAAAGGAGGGTAGCAGGCGCTGATCCAGCCATTTTAAAAAGGGGGGTTCCCAACCCAGGACAAAGGGGGAGTTCCAACTATATGTCCCCATTCAAATGCATTGATCTGCCAAAAAAAAGGGGGGTTCCAACCCCTGGAACCCCTTCCCAGGATCCGCCGATGGGTAGATCAACTAACCTTATGACTTCACGATTCAGCTAGCAAGCAAGCTAAACAAAGATATTACCTTTACCTACACACTCAATGCAATCAGCTGTAGTAGAAAACAAACACAATGACCACTCCATTTCTGTTTGCTTGTAATCTGGTAAAGGAAGCCAGTGAAATTAAACTTTATTTCTGCCTTTTGTAGAAACTTCATTTACCAAATTATTTAGAACTTTGTTCATGTAATTTGTGATGGTTTCACTTACCAAATTGTTTACCACTTTGGTAATTTGTGATGGTTTCACTTACCAACTTGTTTACCACTTTGGTAATTTGTGATAGTTTCACTTACCAACTTGTTTACCACTTGGTAATTTGTGATGGTATCACTTACCAACTTGTTTACCACTTTGGTAATTTGTGATGGTTTCACTTACCAACTTGTTTACCACTTGGTAATTTGTGATGGTTTCACTTACCAACTTGTTTACCACTTTGGTTAAATTGTGATGGTATTACAGACTTACCAACTCGTTTAGCACTCTGTTTCTGTATTTCTGTATTGGTACAGGAAATTCTAGGCCTCAATGCTGTAGCAGTCACTGTCTTGGCTAGTATATCTGGGATGGTCTCAAATGTAACTTGTGATATATCAGAGGTATCTTGGGAAAAGACTGTGTTTCCAAAGCCACCCTCCAAATCATTTTCAAATGTCTGAACAAAATAAAAATTGTATTCAAGAAAAGAACATTTACAAATTTCTTGCAAACAAGCAACTTTCATGCTTCTGTAATTGTTCGTCTATAGCATGTTTAGCAAGCAAAAGTATTTTTCAAATTTTTATTCAAGTTTAACAAAATATTTGTAATATATGAATACACTTCATAATTGTTAAGGTTCCACTAAAGTCAAAATATAGGACACTGCAGAAATATCTAAACTTTGCCTGTATTTTTCTACCTATAATGAATAAAGTCCTAAACTATGGGAACAAATGTTCATTTAAACATACTTAACATATACACACTGTCAAAATAGTAAATAAACTTGAATTTTTAATGTTGTGGCCAAACCGGTTTTGAGGGTGAACACTAAATTTTCCAAAAAATCTGGAGGCCTGTGAGATGACTTAATTTGTATAAAATTGGTATAGGCGAATACTATTACATGCATTGCAGTACAAGCTAGTGTTTATTTGTCAAATAAATTTGTTGCAATGACATTTTTGTCCAATTTCTGTATTGTATCTTTGATATTCGTTCACTTAGATACATGAATTTAGCTGAAACTCGTAAATCACTACATTTTCTTAAAAAATCAACATTAGCTTGTACTGCATTGTATGTTACAGTATTCATTCATACCAATTTTTAACGAATTTAGACATCTCTCAAGCCTCCAGATTTTTTGGAATTAAGTGTTCACCCTCAAAACCGGTTTGGCCACAACATAAAAAATTCAAGTTTATTTACAATTTTGACAGTGTGTATATGTTAAGTATGTTTACATGAACATATGTTCCCATAGTTTAGAACTTTATTCATTATAGGTTGAATATTACAGGCAAAGTTTAGATGTTTATGAAGTGTCCTATATTTTGACTTTAGTGGAACCTTAATTTCTGTGTCATTTTGGTCTCTTGTGGAGAGTTGTCTCATTGGCAATCATACCACATCTTTTTCTTTTATATTCATGCTAAACATGTTTTTATATAGATGTGCCATGTAACGGGTTTGCAGCTATTGCATTTATACTTTCAAAATATACCTATTTATTTTGGCTATTCAAGAACCATTATCAGATTTTGTTGCATGTCAAGACAGCTGCCTATTGTGGTGAGTTGAGATACTGACAGATACCATCAAAATCTTTGAAAATCAATTAGCTTATTTGCATATATTTAAATTTCCATTATCAACATTTTTATACTAAAATTTTAAAGAATAAGCTGAATGCTTTTTGAAAAGATACATTTGTAACATTGAGATTTTCCATAACTTTCTTGCAATTTTTATCTTGATTAAGCTGACAAGTAGGGGTTAAAACAGGAGTTGTTTCTTTTTGTCTAGTTTGAAAAATTGATAGAGTTCCTTGTATAATGCTCATGTTGTGATCTGATACTGTATAGAAATCAAAGGAAAAGTTGTAATTTGGTGATTACTACATAATGTTCATGATACAAATTCATAATAGTGCTTTTTATTGCTATATCTATCTGTCTCTTAAAAAAAAATGCATGGCAAAGGTCATTTGTGGGTCATAGCTTTTTTACAAAAACTTACTGTAAATCCTGATCCTCTTTTAAAGAGATGACAAACACATCCAAACACCAACACAACAGAGGAAATGACAATAGCCACTCCTGCCAGTAGAGCTATGTCTATCATCCTGCTATGTTAGTCTGAAAAAAATAACATTTAATTACAATTTACAACACCTTATCCTAGATCATTGATGATTAAAAGAGGTTCAAAATGTTGAAATAAACGATTACTGTTTTTTGGTTCATTTGACATGTTTGATTTTATATTTTGAAAGCAGTGATTCAGACTTTAATAACTATCATTGTGATAAATACATAAACACAGAATGGTTTTCCTCATCTTTTTTCAACTATCAAACAATTTAAATTGTTATCATGTCACCAAATGAAAATGTGTGTTATCAATCATGGTTTTTACATTGATGATACAGGTAATGCTCAAATAATAAGTTAATTAACTTCAGGTATAGTTTTTTTGTGAAAGGAACCAAAATTAATCTAATCGAATATTTCACTTGTAAAATTTTACGTGTATATATCATATGGTGGAAGCAGGTTGTTCTTGGTATTTTATCACATGTTGGGCATACAAATTTGATTGCATACTTCTCAGAAAAATAAAGTATTACATATCTGTTTCTTTTTTTTTTTTTGGTTCATAATCAGCATGATTGATAATACTGAAAATCATCAAACAAGTATTGTGTTTTTTTCATTTATACAACATGTATAATGTTATAGTTTTTGTTATGTATACATTAGGTACATTTTTTCTTAAATTAAACCATGTGTTTGCTTGATTGGATTTATTCACACTACCATCATTGATGATTAACCATTAAAAGAGATTCAAAATGTTGAAATAAATGGTTACTGGTAAGGCTATCTACTTTTTACTATATAGTACAATTGTTGCTATTTTTTTAAGGCCATAAGTGATCTATAGTTCCTATATATCCACATCTTTTGTTTGTTGACAGATTTCTATCTTATGAGCAATCTTTCTTATTTTTGTATTAAATGTGTCTGGAGCGCATGATTCTACATAAAAAAGTACAAAATCATCTTTGTAGCCACCAGGACTCAGGTGTTAAAAGGAAGTGTGTCAACCAATTGAGCTAAAGAACCATTCACGACTGACTTCATGTTAGTAACTACTAATGTCAGCATGGAAGGGAAGCAATCTCATCACAATATTTTAGAAGACAGATTATTCGGTCTAATCACAATAGTACTAACATGTACAGATTTATATATTTATGCAATTTAGGCAATTTTTCTATAATCCCTGTTTTACTGCGACAAAAATAAATCATCTCTGTATAAATTGACTAATTTCTGAATATTTTTGGATGACTACCCAATCAAATCAGATTTCAAACACGCCTCTGGCTCTGTTTATAATTCCTTTAACAATATCATTATGTGTTCAAATTATCAGTTAATAAAACGGTTGGAAAATAAACGTACTGTATACTCTCTGCATTCATATAACAAGAAGGTGTGCCTTAATATTTTGTTTAATTCTCCCCTTTCGTCTTTCCATTTTTAATCTTCTTTCGGAATACCTTTAGACTGGTCATCGTTGACTCATCTTTCTCGAATTAGTTTATCTCGTCCCTTTAACTAGCTCGACCCAAGTATTTGACTCAATCTTAACTTTAACATTTTATTGTGGTACCTCATTAGAATATAAAAAATCTTATTCATTTAAACGAAAATAGATATTGAACCGGTTTTATTGAACTGATGCACCATTTTTTTAATTACTTATAATAATAAAGAAAAATTGTGCATTGCATATGTCTTGGAATAGAGGTTCATTTCATAGGATATCTATAATACTAAAATTACGAGGTCCAATTTGTCAGCCGTCATCGGGTAAAAACGACAAATCAAAGAATTCAACTCTATATATAACTAATATAGGACAATGGTGTAGATTAAAAATTACATCACTCCAGACCCTTTTGTTTTCCACATAATTAATATTGCCAATAATTAACAAGTTCCGGGTCTAATCCGATACCGATACCAATAGTATATTCACCTGTTAGCTATTACCTTATCTGTACGTTCCGCATTTGACAGGCGCACCATCAAACGGTGTATTTAGGATTTTGCTATATACACGGGTCATAATCAAAGGGCTGACACTACTAAATCTCAATCATTGTCAAATTGTTCCCTATTGTAGCTTTATTCAGCAATCAGCAAGACTTTCTAAGATAACTAATATAGGACAATGCTGTTGATTAAAAAATACCCCATTCCTGGATAGCCTGGACCTTTTGTTTTCCAAATAATTAATATTTCCAATAATTGATAAGTTCCAGGTCGACGGTTTCAAGCAGAAAGATTTGAAAGCAGAGAAAACTGTGTATCTTATAATCGACATGACTTTATCAGATGACAATACCAATTACTAAAATAAGGCTTAGGCATAGTTATATACTTTAATGCAGTCACGGACCCGCGATATCACGGGTGTGTACTTGTAATCTATATGTTTCGCAATTCTGTCATATTATTTCCTCTGAAAGAATATAACAACATTTTTTCCATAACGGAAAAAAATGTTTAGAATAATTAGTCAGTTCTAAAATTATTACATTTTTATAAGAAATTTTCTTTATAAACTTCTGTAACTTAATAGAAGAAACCAATAAATATACATGCACATGGACATACCTTAGTCCCTTTTTTATATATATATCTACCTTCCACCATTTTCAAATATTTTCCAATAAATTGACACAGCTTAGTAACTGTATTCAACTTCTGTACGTTCTAACTTTGCATGATGACCATGTTTTTGCATATATAATGATATCATTTGATAACTTCAACACTGTTGTCGAAAATGTGTCCCCAGGCTGGTGAATCACAAAATACGACTAACCTTTATAGAAAATGACCCATTGCATAGGATGTATAAACCTCTTAAAATAGATATTCTTTAAACCGCAATTAGCAATAATTTTCAAATGAAATTTATCTACCTAAATTTGCTGTTACTAGATTCAACATTAAGATGACCATTGTCAAGTTTTGGACATTGTTTAAAAGGGAGCGAAAGATACAAGAGAGACATTCAAACTTCAAGATTGAAAATAAACTGACAAATCTATGGCTAAAGAAGGAAAAGACAAACAGATAAATATATAATAGTACACAAAACACAACTTAGAAAACTAAAGACATAGCAACACGTAACCCACCAAAAACTTAGAGTGGTCCGGAAGGGAAAGCAGATTCTGCTCCACATGTGGCACCCGTCGTGTTGTTCATGTTATTACAAACCCGGTAAATATTCTAATTCGGTAGATCACATTCGTGAAAAGGAAACACGATTAAAATCTCCCCTAGTTTTGGCGTACCAAAATTAATGATAGTCGGGATGACTTTCCATTTTCTTTTCAAAATTTCCTTTTCTCAATATTCAGTTGGGAATAATATTAAGAGTGTTAATTGTGATTTCATTTTTATATGTGAGTGTTTACAAGGATGTCTCAGTCTTCAGTTAACTTTAGAAACGTTTAGAAATTACATAAATTGGTTTCAAACGGTACGGATTTTTTTATACAGATGTACGGATTTAAGTGTTTTAAAAACTTAAAGATATCACTTGTAGGAATTTGGAAGTTTAATTTGAAAAAAAATAAAGTTTTGACAACACTTGCCTATCGTGGAGTTAACTTATGCCACTGTATAAGATATATTATGACAAAATTGGCTACCGTACAGTTTACCCAGGTCAAAGCATAAAATACATGATGACAAAACGTGTCTATCGTATATAGTTTACCTAGGCCAACGTATACAAGATGCAATACCTTACGAAAAACTTGCCTCCCGCACATGTTCTTAACTAAGGCAAATGTATAAGATATCATTATTTCAAAATTACCTACCATACAGGACATACAGTTTACCCAGGCCAAAGTATAAAATACATTAAGACAAAACTTGCCTATACCACATAGTTCATTTGACCAAAGCATAATATGTATTATGACAAAAATTGCCTACCACACATTTTACTTAGACCAAAGCATAATATGCATTATGACAAAACTTGTCTACGATACAGTTTTCTTAGGCCAATGCATAGAGGAGATATAAGAAAAAACATTGAAGTTAATCTACTGTAGTTTATGCCTAACTATAAGTTACATCCAGATAAGGCCAAATAGGTTATACATTATGACAAACTTGACAGACGTATTATAGTTTTCCTAGTCTAAAGTTATATCCATGCAGACAAGGCCAAAGTTATACATTATGACAAACTTGACAGACGTATTATAGTTTTCTTAGTCTAAAGTTATATCCATGCAGACAAGGCCAAAGTTATACATTATGACAAACTTGACAGGCGTATTATAGTTTTCTTAGTCTAAAGTTATATCCATGCAGACAAGGCCAAATAGGTTATACATTATGACAAACTTGACAGACGTATTATAGTTTTCTTAGTCTAAAGTTATATCCATGCAGATAAGGCCAAAGTTATACATTATGACAAACTTGACAGGCGTATTATAGTTTTCTTAGTCTAAAGTTATATCCATGCAGACAAGGCCAAATAGGTTATACATTATGACAAACTTGACAGACGTATTATAGTTTTCTTAGTCTAAAGTTATATCCATGCAGACAAGGCCAAAGTTATACATTATGACAAACTTGACAGGCGTATTATAGTTTTCCTAGTCTAAAGTTATATCCATGCAGACAAGTCCAAAGTTATACATTATGACAAACTTGACAGACGTATTATAGTTTTCTTAGTCTAAAGTTATATCCATGCAGATAAGGCCAAAGTTATACATTATGACAAACTTGACAGGCGTATTATAGTTTTCTTAGTCTAAAGTTATATCCATGCAGACAAGTCCAAAGTTATACATTATGACAAACTTGACAGACGTATTATAGTTTTCCTAGTCTAAAGTTATATCCATGCAGACAAGTCCAAAGTTATACATTATGACAAACTTGACAGACGTATTATAGTTTTCCTAGTCTAAAGTTATATCCATGCAGACAAGGCCAAAGTTATACATTATGACAAACTTGACAGACGTATTATAGTTTTCTTAGTCTAAAGTTATATCCATGCAGACAAGGCCAAAGTTATACATTATGACAAACTTGACAGGCGTATTATAGTTTTCTTAGTCTAAAGTTATATCCATGCAGACAAGGCCAAATAGGTTATACATTATGACAAACTTGACAGACGTATTATAGTTTTCTTAGTCTAAAGTTATATCCATGCAGATAAGGCCAAAGTTATACATTATGACAAACTTGACAGGCGTATTATAGTTTTCTTAGTCTAAAGTTATATCCATGCAGACAAGGCCAAATAGGTTATACATTATGACAAACTTGACAGACGTATTATAGTTTTCTTAGTCTAAAGTTATATCCATGCAGATAAGGCCAAAGTTATACATTATGACAAACTTGACAGGCGTATTATAGTTTTCTTAGTCTAAAGTTATATCCATGCAGACAAGTCCAAAGTTATACATTATGACAAACTTGACAGACGTATTATAGTTTTCTTAGTCTAAAGTTATATCCATGCAGATAAGGCCAAAGTTATACATTATGACAAACTTGACAGGCGTATTATAGTTTTCTTAGTCTAAAGTTATATCCATGCAGACAAGTCCAAAGTTATACATTATGACAAACTTGACAGACGTATTATAGTTTTCCTAGTCTAAAGTTATATCCATGCAGACAAGTCCAAAGTTATACATTATGACAAACTTGACAGACGTATTATAGTTTTCCTAGTCTAAAGTTATATCCATGCAGACAAGTCCAAAGTTATACATTATGACAAACTTGACAGACGTATTATAGTTTTCCTAGTCTAAAGTTATATCCATGCAGACAAGTCCAAAGTTATACATTATGACAAACTTGACAGGCGTATTATAGTTTTCCTAGTCTAAAGTTATATCCATGCAGACAAGTCCAAAGTTATACATTATGACAAACTTGACAGGCGTATTATAGTTTTCCTAGTCTAAAGTTATATCCATGCAGACAAGGCCAAAGTTATACATTATGACAAACTTGACAGACGTATTATAGTTTTCCTAGTCTAAAGTTATACCCATGCAGACAAGGCCAAAGTTATACATTATGACAAACTTGACAGGCGTATTATAGTTTTCCTAGTCTAAAGTTATATCCATGCAGACAAGGCCAAAGTTATACATTATGACAAACTTGACAGGCGTATTATAGTTTTCCTAGTCTAAAGTTATATCCATGCAGACAAGGCCAAAGTTATACATTATGACAAACTTGACAGACGTATTATAGTTTTCCTAGTCTAAAGTTATATCCATGCAGACAAGGCCAAAGTTATACATTATGACAAACTTGACAGGCGTATTATAGTTTTCCTAGTCTAAAGTTATATCCATGCAGACAAGGCCAAAGTTATACATAATGACAAACTTGACAGGCGTATTATAGTTTTCCTAGTCTAAAGTTATATCCATGCAGACAAGGCCAAAGTTATACATTATGACAAACTTGACAGACGTATTATAGTTTTCCTAGTCTAAAGTTATATCCATGCAGACAAGGCCAAAGTTATACATTATGACAAACTTGACAGGCGTATTATAGTTTTCCTAGTCTAAAGTTATATCCATGCAGACAAGGCCAAAGTTATACATTATGACAAACTTGACAGGCGTATTATAGTTTTCCTAGTCTAAAGTTATATCCATGCAGACAAGGCCAAAGTTATACATTATGACAAACTTGACAGACGTATTATAGTTTTCCTAGTCTAAAGTTATATCCATCCAGACAAGGCCAAAGTTATACATTATGACAAACTTGACAGGCGTATTATAGTTTTCCTAGTCTAAAGTTATATCCATGCAGACAAGGCCAAAGTTATACATTATGACAAACTTGACAGGCGTATTATAGTTTTCCTAGTCTAAAGTTATATCCATGCAGACAAGGCCAAAGTTATACATTATGACAAACTTGACAGACGTATTATAGTTTTCCTAGTCTAAAGTTATCTTTTCTTTGATTTATGTGGAAAACAAAGACTCAAATATTTCAGATATAATCTTTTGAAAATATATGAAATAAGCGAATAATATAAGAATTGCAACATATTTGATTACCATATCCTATCATTAAACAGGGCATATTAATCGATGTAATGTAAAACCATAACTATTCGACACAGGCACTTGTCTCAGAAAAAAAAATCCTATTTATACCTTAATATAACAAAGGAAAGCTGACAGTTTTTATTTTAATAATTTTTGTAATAATCCAATCACTGCGGGCTGGGTGTTGCCAAGTCTTGAGACGAATGCAAAAAAAAAATCCCGTCAGTGACCTACTTCTGAGGCCTGCTACTAATGATTCCGACAACAATGATAGTCGTGTCATATACCATTGTGTAGTTAAATCAATTTAGATTTACGGCATAATAAGTTTAAGTATGTTTGACAACCGAGAAATTGAGAAAAAAAACCGGAAATTCGGGACTGGGTGTCATTTTTCAAAACATTTAGTTAAGTACCTTGTGTTATATTAAGTATGTCAATGTAATTTTTCGCTATATTGAAGACCTGTTGGTGACCTTCTGCTGTTGTTTTTTTTGTTTTTTTTTTTTTGTTTTTTTTTGTTTTTTCTATAGTCGGGTTGTTGTCTCTTTGGCACATTCCCCATTTCCATTCTCAATTTTATATAAGTAAAAAAAACAAGACAAGAGCCTGTGCTAATCGATACAAATTTATCATTTATTTTGTTTTATTTTATGAACTATATTACTTCTATAAAGGCCCTCTGTATGTCTAATGACAAGAAATAAATTTGAATTTGAATATGAGTTAAATTTGAAATGAGTTTGAATTTGACTCTGATTGAAATGAAATTCGTATTTGGATTGAATTCAAATTCGTATTTGAATTGAAATGAAATGAATATGAGTTTAAATTTGAAATAAGTTTGAAATTCGAATTGAAATCAAAATTGAATTTGAATTGAAATGAAATTTGAATTTATATTGAAATGAAATTTGATGTTGAATAGAAATGAAATTCGATTTTGAATCAAAATGAAATTCGAATTTGAATTGAAATGAAATTTAAATTTGATTGGAAATGAAATTTGAATTTGAATGTAATTTGTAAATTTGATGATTTGAATTTGAATTTGAATTTGAATTTGAATTTGAATTTTACTATACAAATCCTTGCTTGATCTAAATCTTGATCTGAATCTGATGACTTTGACTGAATTTGAATTTCTTTTAAATTGTATATAATCGCAAAGAGCATAATTGTGAGTAACGAAAATATGTGTAAATGAATTTGTTTCGTAGATAGCACGTTCTGGTTGTTACATCCTTTTTGAGGGACGAGAAAACGTAGAATCACCTTCACATTCGGAATTCCTTGGTTAATTTCTTTGTGTAATGGCCGCTGCTGTGTAGGCGGAGGAGGAAGTTGGATTGGCTACTGTTTTGGTTATACAGTCAGATAATATTTACAGAAGATAATATTAAATGGTGATCCAAGTGACAATGAGTTCAGAAACTTGCAACTCGTTTGATCTATCAGGTCAGTACTAATGCAATTCTTGTTTTAAAATAGGCTGCTTTGTCCGCGAACTATGTTTATCAACAATTAAATAATTTATAAAGGTCAATAAATACATGTATACATCCATTAAAATAATTATTATTGAGGCAAAGGTCATGTCGGATATAAAGTTATATTTTAGTTTTTTGTTTATTCATACTCAGATGCTGTTGTTAACCGATTCAAGCTGCATTAATCTGTCACTGGTTATGATTCATAAAAAAATAAACAACTCACTCAATAATTCCTATAGGCCAGCTAGCGCTACAGCCATACTTTTCACATGACATTGGTTAAAACTACCATTTTCTTATAAAGGTATATCAAGTTTTGTTGCACTTATTATTGTTAATTACTCATTTAAATAAATGCAAACTTTATAGACATTTCAGAGAGTTTTGTTTGGTTTAAAAACATTTGATTTTAGTATTTGGTTCCGTTTCATTTACTTTATTGATTCCATAGTTGAGTCAGACATCATTGAAATTATGTAAGATGATTGTTGCTGTGGTGGAATTGTAAGGACCAGGGGATGCAGATGTACTGTTGAAATAATTGGTCCAATAACAAACCAGTAAAATTTTGTATTTTTATTTGTATTATATTAACTGTCAAAAGCTGAACCTTCTGAATACAAATGACTGGGGATTGTAAATTAGTTTTATCTTACCTGTAGTAACAGTGCCAGATACACATATAATTGAAGGAGGGGAACATACATGTACATAATTTGAGTATGATGAAATCAGGATGTGTTTTTTTGGCAGTCTGCACCATTAGCCACAAGGACATGGAGTACTATGCCCCAGACTAGTAAAATTTTATACAGACTAGTGAGTTTTTGCAAAACTTTGTCTAGACACCTAAGAAAAATGTTGGAATATTGGTCTTCTAGACACCTGAGAAAAATGTTGGAATATTGGTCTTTAGACTAGTAGTCAGATAAGATTTTGATGCAGACTGCTTAAGGGTGAAACATCTGCCAGCAAACAGTATATTGTAAACTAGCTATTAAAACATCAAAATCATTGTTTGGTCTTCACTAATTCAAAACAAGTGTGAGGCAATCTTATGGAAACATCAATTATTATCAATGATTATTGTTCTAAATATAATTGTAATGATTGCCACTGGACATTTAATCTTGGAATTACATAGAAAGATGTGAAGTTGACAACCTATCATTAAAAGGTAAAGGTTAACAAAACTAGTTCACTTGAAAAGATTGGTCAGACACATTTTGAAATTCTGGACACAAAATATCAATACAATATACCATGATATACACACATGCATGACCAGAGCTCCAGATAAGCTGCGTATTTGCGTGATCACGCAATACAAATAATAAAAAACCCAATGCAATTGCCCATTGCAGGGTTCAATAACCCAATTAATTCAAAGGAAAACCCAATTATATGCCAAAACCATGAGTTCTCAACCCTTTTATTGTCGAGCCTTCGACTTTAGTCGAAAAAGCGAGACTAAGCGATCCTACATTCCGTCGGCGTCGTCGTCGGCGGCGGCGTCCACAAATATTCACTCTGGGGTTAAAGTTTTTGAAATTTTAATAACTATCTTAAACTATACTGAATTTCTACCAAACTTGGACAGAAGCTTGTTTATGATCATAAGAAAGTATCCAGAAGTAAATTTTGTAAAAATAAAATTCCATTTTTTCCGTATTTTACTTATAAATGGACTTAGTTTTTCTGCGAGGAAACATTACATTCACTCTGTGGTTAAAGTTTTTAAAATTTTAATAACTTTAATAATCTAACCTTGATTTGTACCAAACTTGGACAGAAGCTTGTTTATGGTCATAAGATAGTATCAAAAAGAAAATTTTGTAAAAATAAATTTCCACTTTTCCGTATTTTACTTATAAATGGACTTAGGTTTTTTGCCAGAAACAAAACATTCACTCTGTGGTTTAAGTTTTTAAAATTTTTATAATGTTCTTAAACTATCCTGGATTTCTACCAAACTTAGACAAAAGCTTGTTTCTGATCATAAGATATTATTCAGAAGTAAATTTTGTAAAAAAAATATTCACTTTTTCCGTATTTTACTTATAAATGGACTTGGTTTTTCTTCCAGTTAACATTACATACAGTCTGCAGTTAAAGTTTATAAAACATTTATTAGATTCATAAACTATTCTGGATTTTTTTACCAAACTTGGAAGCTTCTTTCAATCAAAAGACAGTATCGAGAGGGAAATTTTTATTGATGTTTTCCCTCATTTTTGTTGAGTCTGCGATTAACAGCAAAAGTAGGCGAGACACTGGGTTCCGTGGAACCCTTACAAATTTTTGGCTACCATTTGCGTTATTTACCCTTATCTGTTTACAGTCATCGCGTAAACTATTTTTATAATATTTATAATTGGAAATTTCCTTTCGTTCTAAAAATAAATTCCTGCATCAAGTAGCTGAAATGGGTCCCTGTTAGAGTTTTCCGTTGCTCAATAGGTACACGTGTTTTTGAAAACATTTTGATCTTCTCGGCGTTCATCCAATTAGCGTGTTTCATGTAGTCATATTTCTTCGCATTGCTCGTGATTTATCATAACATGCATTGAATTAAAACGAAAGTGAATGTCCGGTAAAAATATTGAATAGAAGCATGTTTTTTTCTGCTTCTTTTGAAAAGCTGAGGGAAAGTTATGATGATAACAAGACTCAGCCAGTGTTTTGAGGAAGCGTCCATCGAACACACAGGCGTGTGTGCGTACCTTAACGAGAACATTGCTTATAAAAACAGGGTTTCCTCAAAAACGAAATCAGTTGGAAAAAGTGAAAAGCCAAATCAATTATGACATGTTAAAGCATCAGAAACCAAAAGTTCTGATAAAAGACAACTAAACCCAAATTTATGAAAATTGGAATAAAACAAAAACATTCAAGTATAATTAGAGTTTATATACTTTTTTTTTTTTCATTTTACGGTTAATTAATGAATACACACACAGGCATGCACTGGTCTCAGAATTTATTATACAAAGGTATAAGACGAGTGCCTGTGAATACACATTTTTTACAGTTTACATGAGGAAATACAAAACTGGCAGAAGGTTTGAAACGGAACACAAATTAAACCTACAATTGCTCCTCAGTGAATAAACCAAATAAAACAGCTAACAATAACCCTAACCCTAACCCTAAATCAAATAAAACAGCTAAACAAAGAAAGAAACATATTTAAGATGGAAAAAAATCTGGGGTTGATATTGCCTAAACATTCAATATTGTGTTGATGAAAAAACCCAATACATTAAGGAGCTTGGTGGTGAAAAACCCAATTTGATATTAACATGAGGGGTGAATTGGAATTGATAATGCAATTTAAAAACTTTATCACCCAATTGTATAAGAAAATGGTGGGTAAAAAAACCCAATTTGTGAATTCTTATCTGGAGCTCTGCATGACATACATTGTACTGATACAATCATGTTTATTTACTTACATGAAAATATAGATTGGAAGATATGTTTACTTGTACATGTATATCATGTATATGTAAATATGTAAGAATTTTATTTTATTTTGAAGGTTTGAATAATTATAATCTCCTATTTATCTTCTTCTCTAAAAAAGTTTAATCTAGTATTTTTTTACAACCCCTTTTTGTTCTGGTTTGATATATTTACCTTTTGATACAAGTTCAACCTATTATCTCTAAAGCTAAACAAGTAATCAGTTGTGTTAAGTTAATGAGTAAGGCCTTCAAAAATTCCTACCTAGAGTCTTGGTATTGAGCTGTATATTGAAGATTACAGACAAAAGATTTATATTGTCCATGAAAATTTTTATGAACAGTAAATTTTAAGACAACTATTATTGACGGATAATGAAACAAACTGTAAGAGCATTGTAGTCAGTAGAAATTCAAAAAAAGAAGAATGACTTTTTTTTACAAAAATAACACTTGGTAAAGTAATACCCCTCAGGCCTGACTGACATACCAAAAGTAGACAAAAGAGCACCATGTTTATTAGAGGTAAGCATGTATGTAGATGATCTCAGCATAAATTATTTATAAATATACTTTCCTTTTAACTTCTAGGTTCTAAATCAGAATGTTTCATGAGTTATCTCCCTCTTTAAAAAAACAAACTATGACTTGAATGAGCTAAGTCAATTACTGAATTAGTCATGTTAGTGTTGGGCTAAAAAAAATAATTGACACATGAATCAAAATGTTTCAAATCTTGCCTTGTTCAAATCTGTGCAAATCTATAACTCCTACAATTTATTGTAAAACTTCAAGCCAAAAATGTTTGAATAGAAAAAGCCTTGAAACTACATGAAATTGTGACATCATTTATTATTAACCAATGATTTTGTCTACAAAAGGGAAAAAATGAATGAGAGTCTAAATATTTGAAAATATGTTAAAAGATCATTCGTCAAGTTCATTAACATGTTTTAGTGTTTAAATTATACTATTGACATTTTAATGCATTCAAATTCCAAATATTTGGATACCCTAAGTTTATGTGTGTATGGTTTTTTAATGCCCCTGATGTTACGTAGTGGAGGTGCATTAAGTTTTACCTTTGTCTGTGTGTTTGTACACACGTCCCTACCTCCCAAAATTGGTTTCGGTTCTCTAACTGAAGTTTGCCTCAACCAAACTTATGAAACTTATACACAATGTTTATTACCACAATATACAGATCAAGTTTGAATTTTGGTAGTGTCACTCTAAATTTTCTAGAGTTATGCCCCTTAATAAATACAAAAATTATGACATTTTTAGTTTCTGTTCTCTAACTTGAGTTTGCCTCAACAAATGTTATGAAACTTATATACACACTGTTTATTACCACATAACATAGATCCAGTTTTGTTTATACCAACTGTGCTAGACTGTCGAGGGTACCGTATCAAAGGTTGTAAAATCACCCTCGTCAGCCTCTTTTCTGAACTAATTATGTGATCACACGAAGACCAGGATGTCAGTGAAATAAATGTTGTAACTTACATTGTATGTAAACTTTGATACTTTTTGAAAAACTTTGGAAATCTGTATTTGAGATTTTGGTGTCTAAGCCCACTAGCATATCATAATTAAAAAAAAAAGGATATTCATGATAGTCACAGGTGTGTGGATCAAGGATATTTAGGCTATATGAAGTGCAAAAAAAACGATTATAGAGGTTACATGTCTGCTTATTATAAATCCTAACTGGTCTGGGCATTGCTGTATGTAAAGAGGTGTATGTGGCGTTAGCTGAGTGGCCCCCATCCCTTTTGAAATAGCCTCTGATTTATTCATAGAACTATTTCCTTCATTTACTATAACGGTTGGATTAACTTAAAATGTAGCAAAGTATAATTTATTTACATTGATGTAATACTTTTATCTTAACTTGGTGAACATAGTGAAGATAGAGCTTGTAATCCATGGGGTTAAAGGTTTTCTCTACCACAAAAAGTTAAATTGGCCATAATATAATTGTTGGAAAATACAGTGTCAAAGATTAAAAATCAGACGTTCAAAGTTCAGATGCTTGATACTTTTAGAGTCAAGATCACTATTTCTTTAAAAACAGAAATTTTTAAACAAATGCCATCTATTTGAATCCTGAGTTTCATGAGTGGATTGCAACAAACCTAAAACATATTAAAGACATAGCGAAAGGAAAAAAGATATGGCTTTTCTATTTTCATGAAAATAAATATAGAGCAAATGACATATTAAAGGGGCACTAGCTAAGAGATATTTAAAAAATCTAAAGTTTGATTTTTTTCTGTTCAATCAATAATGAAAGTGAAATAGTGAAAAAATAATTTGCTTTTTGCACCCTAAAAAGGTTCAATTTTGTCAAATTACGGTAAGAAACACTCATAATTAGTTATTTGCTTGCAAGTGAATGAGTCGACCTCTTTAAATCCGTATTCATGTGAACTTCAATTTAACCCCTAGCTAGAGATTGACAATGCATGCATTGTATGTGTACTTGTTATTTAAAGAAAAAGAAAATCATTCTTATACGGTTAAAACCAATGAGAAACATCTATTTTTAATCTATAAAATAAAATCAAAAAGACCTATAAAAATCCAATTGCAGGTGTTGGTTTAATCTATTTATATCTTTATTATGTTTACATCGCTTATATGTATGGTCATCTGAGGTTAAATGGATTGTATTATTAGATGGCGTCTGGACTCAAATACACACGAAACAAACCTATATATTATCTACCCCATGCTCTGTAAACTGTTTATTTCAGACTTTTGATAGTTTGGATAAATGTTTTACATTGTTATAAATCATATATGAGAATTTGAGTCAAATCGGTGACCATGAATTTGACAGCTAGTGCCCCCTTAAGAGGGCTCGCGGGTATAAATAATTTTTGTTTAAATAAAGCATTTCACTATGTTTTTCTATAAAGCAACTTTATCACATACTTAATAGAAAAAAGAAATAAAAAAATGGGGTCAACGTTCATTTAAGTTTATAATCTGTCTTTGAAAGAAGCATACATTTTTGTACCGGTACTTTTTTTCTCTGTTGAACCAATTGGAGAATTAGAGTTAATATCGAAATAAAAAAATACTACAGAAATCACTTTAATTTTACAATAGTTTACTTTGAGTACAGCTTATTTGAAAATAATAATAAAAAATACAAGGCACCGATGAGTTATAAAGATATTTAAATTTCAATGCCAAAAAAATGTAATTTTTGCACCAAAGGGAGATAATTTGGATCTTTTCCAATGACATATATACACATTTTAAAAGTCATCTGAGGCCAAAAAGAATTGATTTTTTGGGTAAATTTTTGTGTACCACATAATAAAGTACCGTAACAACTAATAAAGTAATAATGAAAAAAAAATGTTTAAATTTTTGCTGAAATTTTTGTACCCTCAAGCCTGGCCATGGTAACCTGAATGGTAAGACAGAGTCAATGTTACCTCTGTCAAGTATTTAACTGGGTTTAACCATGCTAACCTGAATGGTAAGACAGGGTCAATGTTACCAAATATTTAACTGGGAGCTCTTCAGTCTATTCCAGTTCTGAAGAAGGAATTTGAATACATTTGTACTAGATTTCTCTTGACAAATAAAAAAAAATTATATTTCATCAATATCCTATTACATGGTATCATCATCAATGCTGCATTTATGTGCAGTTCAGGAGCAATGGGTAACTCTGTCAAATTTCTACTTTTCCTGAAAACGTTCACTTAAAAGAATTTGTTGAAGTAAAAACACTCGGGAAAACAAAACTTCATCTGAAGTGTTGGCAAAAAATAACTACAACTGTTTGATTCTGACCATCCTGCACAGATCTCCAGGGTCCACTTTGAATTGTCCTTTAACCCTAATTTACCTTACACAGTTTATACTTATCAGTGTGTGTACATATTATGTATGGAAATTTATGAATGGAAAGTTTAAAGATATTCAGTAAGCAAGAAAATGAAAATATCCAGCTATTACAAACTGATATATACATATATAAATAGCCGAAGTAATTAATTTTATGTATAGATTGTACCATATGGTGGTTACAAATATCTCTGTTATAAAACATGTTCATTTCGTACCATGTTTCATTTCATGCATGGTTAGAAAACTCTAGACAGGAATTTGATTAGTTGAAAACAGATGGATTAAAGTGTTCAAAAAAGCTGGTCAAGGTTTTTGTGTGAAAATACAAAAATAAAAACACAGATGCTGTTTTTTAGTTGAAAAAGTTTTTGCATATTTATTTTCATGTGTTGCTCCACATAAAAGTGTTTATCTTTAGACATTGATATAAATTCAACATGTTGGATGTGTAATAAATTGGATTATATATATCTTTGTTAACCATGTGAAATCTAAAGATTTGTGTATTCAAAGTTCAACATCAAAAGGGAAGTTTGTTGTTAGTTCATTAATTAATGAAGATAAATCTCCCTTGTGACTTTGATTTGAGATCTACACAACAAAACTGCAGTGAGAACTTTTTTCTTTATGATAATTACATGGATTATAACTTAATGGATTCTTATCTATTCTTTCTTTGTTCTTCCTTCCTCTTTGTTCTTGATTTTGTTGAATGCATACATTTTATTTGATATAACAAAGGATAATGAATACACCCAGTTTTGGACAAACTGGTTTCACTGTAGAGTGCTATGAGTTAACTTTTAATGCAAAACTTTAAATTTTAATAAAATCCATTCTTTGCAAACTTTAAATTTTAAAATCCATTCTTTACAAACTTTAAATTTTGAAATCCATTTTTTCTGTTTTCTTTGTTATTTCTCTCTTCTGTTGCTATTTTTGTCACAAAATTTTGTAAAACAAACTGTAATGTATAAGAATTACACCTGATAGTTTGCCTTACTTCTTTGTTCTTTTTCTCCAAATGTTTCTATTTTTTGCTACAAAGTTTTATAAAACAAACTGCACAACGATTACACCAGATAATTACAGAAATTCACCTGACAGTTTATTTTATCGTGATTTATTGTAAGAAAAAAACGTTGCCAGTTTGTTTTTGCAATATTTAGACTTAAGTAGCCACATGTATACAGTGAATCATTAGCGATGTTGATATACTTAATTGTTCGGCATTTGTTTTAGATTTGACGCCTGAGGAAAAACTGCTACTAGATAGCATTAGAAAGAGAAAGCTTCAGCTTCTACAGGAAATACAGGTATGTGTAGTCAAATTATCATATGGTTTAATGTGCATATTATATTGCTGCATGCTGAAGTTTAATGGAATTAATGTTTTTGTACAGACAACTGCTTAAGTGCTGAAAGAGGCATTTTTTGTCCTGTGTAAATGAAAGAGAAATATAAATAGAAGTATGGTACATATAATGGCAATAATGGGTATATAAACTTTCTATAGATATATTGGTTTACTGTAATTGCTACTATTGCCACACTTTGATCGAAATTACAGTCATCTTATATATATTGCACCTAATTTTCTGCATATGTTTTACTGGCAAACTGGAAGTTTTATTAGCTTCTAAACAGTTTCATTTGACTATATGGTTACATTTGTAACCTTCTAGTGTTAGAAGGGACAGGGGGGTCTAAGTTGTTACTACTAGGCAGTCATGAGAGTTCGAAACCTCTGACACTGGTGTGGGTGCACTAGACTCCAATCTTAATTGACTAGGGTTGTCAGTTTCCCTATTGAATGTCAGTGGTTTTCTCCGGCTCTCCTTCTTCCTCCACCAGTAGAAACTGGCTGCCATGAAATAGCCCAAAAATGGTGCTCAAAAGTGGAGTTAAAATACCAATAATCAATCAATCTAGTACTAAATGTCTAGATGTTTAAACTATGTATACCATAGTGACTCAATCTCCATCGAAAAAAACATCCTTTTAAAACTTGGTACATGAACCTAGTACTTATTGGCAATTTTAACTGGAGTATAAGAGAATTGGTAAAATATAACAAAAAATTAGATCAATTTTATTTAATTAGAATATTTGTATAATTGGGTAAATCCAGCTTTGAAAAAAAATGTGCCAATGTTTATACCCAGGAGTAAAAGCTGTGTCTTTTTTTTTCATTCCATTACTTTATAGATAAAAGTCTAGTAGCCCTGACCAGAATATAGTGAGCATGCATGCATGGACTGTGTTACACAGGTTTTGATTGCCATCTTCTGTTCTAAATTTCCATTTACAGTACACTTGTTCTTAGACTTTCCAAGCGTGTATAAATAGTCTAAGGCAGCAACCATTTGATTTTCTGGGGGGGGCTATGGTTTTTTTTGGAAAAAAAAGTTTGTTTCCAGTTTTTGGAGAAAAAAATAATTTGTTTTTGATTCTGAGAAAAAAAAATTGTTTGTTTCACCCTCAGCTGCCACTATATGTAATGCTAAAATTGAAAGAAAAAAATTGTTTTCGACTTGTCGCGAAAAAAATAGATTGTTTTTCGCCGCAGGCGAAAAAAAAAATTTGTCCAGAAAAAAAAACCTAACCCCCCCCCCAGAAAATCAAATGGTTGCTGCCTAAGAAGTCTTTACATGTTTACAATCATGACTCCTGCCAATGACAGAATCGTGCAGATGGCAAAGTTTAAGAAAATCATACAAAAGAAAGATCTGAAACATAATTATCAGGAATTGATTGGTCAGGTGATGATACTGGGAAGAAATCTTGTTAGGATTAGATATCAGATCAATCGGTCATTGGCAGTCTAGGGTACCAGTAAATACATCCAAAACACCTGTCATTAGGTGAAAAGTACAATCATAAAATGATGATTTATAATGAGTACTATCCTGATAGGCATAGTAATGGCATACTGAGCAGCTAACTAACAAGCAATTTTCATTCACTTGCAAGGTCAGTTTTTAGATTTTGTGGAAGCTTTAAAAAAAAAAAAACACCAAAAAACGTTAACAGGATGGAAGAAAGATCTAGTGATCTATACATTTGTATTATTATTATCTCCCTTATGACAATTACTGTCTTTGTGTTTGTTTGTTTTTATTATTAAAGGCTATGCGTTTACTTTTCTACATTGGCTAGAGGTATAGGGGGAGGGTTGAGATCTCACAAACATGTTTAACCCCGCCGCATTTTTGCGCCTGTCCCAAGTCAGGAGCCTCTGGCCTTTGTTAGTCTTGTATTATTTTAATTTTAGTTTCTTGTGTACAATTTGGAAATTAGTATGGCGTTCATTATCACTAAACTAGTATATATTTGTTTAGGGGCCAGCTGAAGGACGCCTCTGGGTGCGGGAATTTCTCGCTACATTGAAGACCTGTTGGTGACCTTCTGCTGTTGTTTTTTTTCAATGGTCGGGTTGTTGTCTCTTTGGCACATTCCCCATTTCCTTTCTCAATTTTATTTAAGCAGCTTATATATATATATTGCCAGTAAATATTCTGTGAAAACTTGTTTAGCAGCAAATAATTGATTGGTCGATCTCATGAGGAAATTACATATAGATCAAGTGAAATTAGTGCTTATACCCACTCAGAAAAGGAGTTTAAATTTGTACAGTTTTGAAAAAAACCTAAACTTGTTTTAATGAAGAAGTATGTTTTGGATATGGGTGTCTTTGGGTTATGGTGTTGTACACCTATTTTGGGTCTCCTGGTTATCAGGACTGCCTCACACAATATTTCCCTTATGTCCGAAAAGATCATCGGGAACATGTTTTAGCAATGTATTATTGAGTTGGTTCTTACCATAGTTACCAAGGCCAAGTACACTATAATGGATGGGTCAAATTATTTTATCTCTAAAAAACATATATGTTTGGGACAAATGCATGCATTCAAAATTGCATGCACACAATTTATACATACATGACATACAGTGTATTTGAGAAACATCCTAAAATGACAAATCAAGTCTATGTGTACCCGTAGTTGATCCCACATTCTAATACAAACTACATAAGTAAGTAGAAAATCTTCCCGTGAGAAGATATCAGTCTTAAAATATATAACTTCGTTACTAAAACTGAAGTTGCTATTTCCTAAAATGTTAAAAGGCTATAATGTCATTCATATACGTACATGTATAATATGTGTGTTACTAGCTCTTTTGTGAATCATTATGCTGCACAATATATTAACAATAGGTAATGTTATAAAAGCACTTCAAAGCTATAAGGACTGACTGGCTTGTTTGTTTCCTGTTGTTTGGTTTTTGGCTTTTTTTCGTTATTCCCCCTTTGTGAATTATTACACAGTGATAAGTTTGAAACGGATTAAAAAAGGAGACCTTGGAGTGAAAAATGTATACTTTCCTTCTATTATAGTATATTTTGTGGATGTAATAGGTATTTTTGAAGTGGTTCAAAAATGTAAAAGAAAAATGGATGCTCATATAGTCTGCTGGCGATTTGATAATGTTACATGTGGAATACAACAGAGTTGATGTGCTGTGCTGTTTAATAATATCTCAATTGTTCAAAAGGATTACTAATTCGTGTCTTTTGAGGATGCCTGAGTAAAACTGAAGAAAATTTTCACAATATTTATATTTCTACCAAATTGCAAATCATTAAGGAAGTTGTTCACTATAAATAATAGAAAATTTCCATCTGTGTGGTTAGACAAATTTAAGCATGGTCTCTGTGGCTGGAAAGGAGCACATGTCCACCCTGTTTCTGGCAGAATATAATGATACCTGGAAATTAGTGATGAAATCTTTAGTTGAAGATGCTAAAATGAAAAAAACTGTTACGTCTAAATTGAAAAGAAAGGATGCTTATGTCAGGGTTAAATATAAAAAAAAGAAAAGAGCTTGTTTGGGAAAGGCTTTCACACCCCCTGATAAAAAGGTGAGATTGTATAAGAGAAGTTATTGTCACATTTCACTAGCTCAGGCCAGGTCTGTGATTGTGGTTGCAACATACCTTCTTTTATAGGCTACCCTCCATACTTTATCCCCCTGCTCACAAGACATTGGGGAATGGGACAAAAAATATATATGGGGTGTCAGTCTGTCTGTCCACTCTTGTTAGTGCTCTCACATGTCCAGTCTGTCTGTCCACTCTTGTTAGTGCTCTCACATGTCCAGTCTGTCTGTCCACTCTTGTTAGAGCTCTCACATGTCCAATTTTTATGAAACTTATAGCATAGGTTTATATCATTAATGTCTTCAGTCTTAGAGGAGTTCGAATAATCAGTTTCAATCAATTATTTTGCAGATACAAAATATATGTGCAACGTAGAGGACCTTGAAACTTATTGGTTTAGGTCATAGGTATTTAATATTATCCTACATGTATGGGTAGTTAGTTCATATGTATTGAAATAATAAAATCAGCCGAAAATGACAAATTTTAAATGGATGGGTTTGATACCACTTGTCAAATGGCATAAGCCACTAGTTATCACCATGTGGCCTTAAACAATGAGCATAAGTCAGCTGTAAAAGCCAGGGTTATGACAAAATGCCAAACAATTCAAACAAGAAAACCAAGGATTTATGTGCTAAACAATAAAGGAAAGAAACAAATATGATACACGGTTCAGGCCCCTGACAAGCATATACAGTTTGCTTGAGGGTTGAACAAGATTTGTGTGCACTCAACCAAAGTACACAAAAGGTTCATTCAAACTCTTGTTTGTATGTGTGTAAAATCCATTTGTCCATCCATCCATTCTAATGCTGTTAAAGTAATCAGTCACACTTCTTTACCATGACATTTTGTTAATCAAGGAAGGAAGTCTTGTATTACACTTTATCACTGATATATGTACTGCAGATGTTGGTATCTCATTGCTGAATGTAACATAGATAAAGGTTTAATTAAAAATCGTCATAAAAAGCAATGTGTTTTATCATAATGATAAAGTATCTGGGGGATAAAGATAAAAAGAGTAACCTGCAGTCAGGTACAGCCATAAAGTAGTACTGGTTACAGGATGTTTGTCTTCCCAATGTCAACTAAATCACACAAGTAGTACTTCCTGTTGCTGATAAGATTAGGTTCGAGATTGGTACCAGTATGGTACCAGATTGATACAATGAAAAGACACATTTGTACCAGTTTGACAAATACAAAGAGACAGTTTTAATGGGATGTGTTTGTGATAATAGGGTTGTTGAACATAATGCATCGTTTTGCAAAATGTTAAAGGACAAGCAAAAAAAAATTCCTTGAGAACCAGCTGTCTTAATCAAGCTAATGTGTGGTACCTACTTTTATTGTTGGTGCTTTACCAAATACTGTTAAGAAACTTTAAAGAGATCAAAAGTAAAATATTGCTTTTGTCTTAATTTATCTTTTAAGGTGGTACCTAACACTTTAACTAAAATTAATTTGGCTCGTTTAATTTTCTTTAAATTTTGACAAAGTATTCACTTTGACCCTTTGACAAAAAGATAAAAAATTCAAAAAATTTGATCCAACCGTTTAATCAGAAAAATTACACTGTTTATATAGCAGTTTGACAAACACTTATTTTGATCATTGAGAAGCTTAATATTCCCTTATGAAGACAATGTCATTAAAACGTTCTGCTGATTTTACAGAGTTATCTCCCTGTAGTGTTAGGTACCACCTTAAAGATAAAACCTGCACACATCCATTCTAATTTTAATACTGCTGATGTAAGAAACACACACTTATAATGTTTGGCCTAATTGGTCTTAGGATACTCAGTATTGGCAATTTAATTATCTGATAAACTCATTACCTATCTCTCCATTCAGATAGTATAGTGCATTTTTTATGTAATTTGGATGTGAAGTATTAATCTTTGTAGATTTCGTGATTATTTATGAGGCAAGCCAGTAATTTAATTCTAAATTAAATCCCTATTTTTTATTTGCTATAAATTTCTTTTAAAAAAAAAACATTAATCCTCTTACATAAGGTTTGTTTTAAGCTGGTTTTATAAATATTGCCAACTCGTGTCATTTAAACAGTTTGACTTTTATGTGAATGTTTATAACTAAATAGTTGGAGTGTGTCTGTACAACAAATATTTTCTCAAACTTTCTCTGAAACTATGTCACAGAACACTTTTCATTTTTGGTCAGCAGCTTGAATTGATATGATCTTTCTAATTTTAATGCCAAGTTTTCAATACCTAATTTTAAGTTCCACTGAACATAGAAAATGATGGAGCAAGTGGGGCATCCATGTATTATGAACATTTCTTGTTCATATCTGTACAACACTTGCTTCTTTGTGCTTTGAATTTTTATACGATCGCAAAAATTTTTTTGGTCGTATATTGGTATCAGGTTGGCGTCGTCGTCTGCGTTCACGTCATCGACGTCCGAATACTTTTAGTTTTTGCACTCTAACTTTAGTAAAAGTGAATAGAAATCTATGAAATTTTAACACAAGGTTTATGACCACAAAAGGAAGGTTGGGATTGATTTTGGGAGTTTTGGTCCCAACATTTTAGGAATTAGGGGCCAAAAAGGGGCCAAATAAGCATTTTCTTGGTTTTCGCAGTATAACTTTAGTTTAAGTAAATAGAAATCTATGAAACTTTGACACAAGGTTTATGACCACAAAAGGAAGGTTGGGATTGATTTTGAGAGATTTGGTTCGAACAGTTTAGGAATTAGGGGCGGAAAAAGGGCCCAAATAAGCATTATTCTTGGTTTTCGCACAATAACTTTAGTATAAGTAAATAGAAATCAATGAAATGTAAACACAAGGTTTATGACCACAGAAGGAAGTTTGGGATTGATTTTGGGAGTTGAGGTCCCAACAGTTTAGGAATTAGGGGCCAAAAAGGGGCCCAAGTAAGCATTATTCTTGGTTTTCGCACCATAACTTTAGTATAAGTAAATAGAAATCTATGAAATTTAAACACAAGGTTTAAGACCATAAAAGGAAGGTTGGGTTTGATTTTGCGAGTTTTGGTCCCAACAGTTTAGGAATAAGGGGCCCAAAGGGTCCAAAATTGAACTTTGTTTGATTTCATCAAAAATTGAATCTTTGGGGTTCTTTGATATGCCGAATCTAACTGTGTATGTAGATTCTTAAGTTTTGGTCCCGTTTTCAAATTGGTCTACATTAAAGTCCAAAGGGTCCAAAATTAAACTAAGTTTGATTTTAACAAAAATTGAATTCTTGGGCTTTCTTGATATGCTGAATCTAAACATGTACTTAGATTTTTGATTATGGACCCAGTTTTCAAGTTGGTTCAAATCAGGATCCAAAATTATTATATTAAGTATTGCGCAATAGCAAGAAATGTTCAATTGCACAGTATTCAGCAATAGCAAGAAATCTTCAATTGCACAGTATTGTGCAATAGCAAATATTTTCAATTGCACAGTATTGCACAATAGCAAGAAATATCTAATTGCACAACATTGTGCAATAGCAAAAAATTTTCAATTGGAGTTATCTTTCTTTGTCCAGAATAGTAGTTGAATCAACTTAAATCATTGTTTTATACAATATACAATGTATATTCACTTTTACTACCAACTGATAAATTAAAACAATCTTTACCATTCAGTGATAACAAGCACTTTATTTTACATTTTAATATTTTATGATGTATTTGAATGAGTAGTTATTGTTGCAAACTCCATTAGAAATTTGAATTGAGATCAGTTTTGGAAAAAGGGAAAGGGGGATGTGAAAAAAAAATGGGGAGTGGGGGGGGGGGGGGGGTTAAATTTTTCTCATTTCAGATTTCATAAATAAAAAGAAAATTTCTTCCAACATTTTTTTGAGAGAATTAATATTCAACAGCATAGTGAATTGCTCAAAGGCAAAAAAAATATTTTAAGTTCATTAGACCACATTCATTCTGTGTCAGAAACCTATGCTGTGTCAACTATTTAATCACAATCCAAATTTAGAGCTGAATCCAGCTTGAATGTTCAATGTGTCCATACTTTCCCCAACCGTTCAGGGTTCAACCTCTGTGGTTGTATAAAGCTATGCCCTGTGGAGCATCTGGTTCTATATTATGAATGAAATTTAAGTAAATCTCACTTTTTTCCCAGAAACTACTGAACAGGATGATACATGGTCAGCCACTTGACAATGATAAGTTATAATATATCGGAGCTTTTTTTCATTTGTTTGACTTCTCTTTCCTGTTTTCCCATACTTTGACTTTAAGTATGTGTTGGGATATGTTTTAAACGGTAGATTTGCTCCTATGGTATTGAACCTCAGAGTTTAATGCTAATGCAGCTTTTGCCTTCTATTTTAAGTTGTAGCAATGGAAACAGTTAAGGTCTGTTCATTCTTGTAGTTTATTAAAAAATCGGGATAACATGACTTCTCCTGTTATTTTAAATCTGATTGAACAATTGTACATTGCAACAAAGTTTTATCGAAATTACTGGAGTACAAAAGGATAGAAATTACGAGGTTCAAATGAAGTTATGATTTAGTATGGATATGAAATTCAAAATGAAACTACAACTGCTAATATCTGTTACAAATTTATACATGTCATGTATCATACTAGTAAGGACATGCAGAAATTACATAAATGTAATGTCTTAATATAGTGTTAAAATATCTAACTGTAAATTTTATTATTTCAGGAACTTAAAGATGAGATAGCAGACGTCCAATCTGAAATGGACATGATAGATGTCTCTGATGGCAGGTAAGATCAGATCCAATATTTGTATGCTCCCTTTGTACAGTGGACAGGGGAATTAAGTTTTACCCTTTTTGTCCATCTACATCTTTCTGTACGTCCCAAAACTGGTTTCCATTCTCAAACTTTAGTGTATCTCATCCAATTATTATCAATCTTTGGCCACGGTTTTTTAATTTGTTGGTTTACGGATTTTTCGCATAAAAAAGTCGGGTCGGTCGGTCGGAAAAAAAAAGAAAAAAAATATCTTTCAAAACAGAAAAAATACGCAAAATAAAATATATATTTCACCTTACTAACAAAATGTTGGTCTTATATGCTGTTTTGTCATCATTTCTTAACATTAAGTTCGTTGAAATATTATTGATCAGTGATCATGAACATCGCATGACATCGTTTAATAATTTCCTGTAAAAAAGGGGGGTTGCACGGACAAAGACGAAATTAAATCGTCATTTCACAAACAAGAAAAACAGATTCGCGTAGCTCTCAATCAATTCCAGAAAACTTGGTGAATAATGATCTTCAAGCACAAAAACTGATAAGGAAAAAATATAAAAACGTCGTACAAAAATAAGTTTCAACACACGTGTCGAAAAACGTAATAGACTCGTCCACTGGAAAAACGACAATATCGGGTTAATCAGTTGTCATGCAATCCGGTTTTTATCCCAATGATCGATATTTTTTGTTATCTATGAAACATGAAAATTTCAAATGATTTGTTAATATTCAGTACTTTAATTGATGTATTCCACCTGTCCACATTTGGACAAGTCTATTTCTCTGAGATGATGCATCTTACGGACTGATGACAAATACGGGAAACGAACTTATTTTTTGTAAGTGGTTTTAAACACAGGTTTCGTTCCACAAAATTATTTGCGCAAAAGATATTTCAAGGTCAGTTATAATTGATTTGTCTATTTTTAGAAACGTAAATTATTTTTCACAACAGAAAGGGTTACAGTCAACTTTGTTAATGATTAATGCATTTCATTTCATAATAAAGAAAATTTAATTATTTTTCAGGGATAATGCATTTAAAAGGGTCGGCGGGAATAAAAAAGCATGAAAGTCAATTTTATTTTTATTCTGAAAATCGGCAAAATCGGGTCGGCGGATCCGTAAACCAACAAATAAAAAAACCGTGGCCTTTGCAAACTGGGGATTAAGTTTTACCCTTGTGTCCGTTTGGACGTACCGTTGTACATTCCGAAATTGGTTTCTGTTTTTTAACTTTAGTTTGTCTAGACCGAAGGTTATGAATCTTATACACAATACTTATTACCTTAAAACACAGATCAAGTATGAATTTGGGTGGCATCACTTTTTCTTATCTAGAGTTATGCCCCTTTACAGTGGAAACGTTTGCATCATCCAAATGTTATGAAACTTGTACATTTATTCATAATGCTTATTACCACTAAACACGGATCAAGTAGGAATTTGGGTAGCGCCACTATTTCTGTTTGTGAATTATGTCCCTTTAAAACATTGTATGTAAGATATATGTTTGTTTACTTTTCCAAAAAAATATAGAGATTTCAGTTCATTTTGGAAATAGAGGAATATCCAGGTCATTCCTTGCTTACAGTGTACAATTTGTCCTTTCCACTTACTCCAATGAATGTAAATAGGCTCATTTTCATTGCAGTCAATGCCCATAACATGTATAATGTCCACTTACTCTAATGAATGTAAATAGGCTCACTCTCATTGCAATCAATGCCTATAACATGTATAATGCCCACTTACTCCAATGAATGTAAATAGGCTCATTCTCATTGCAATCAATGCCCATAACATGTATAATGCCCACTTACTCCAATGAATGTAAATAGGCTCATTCTCATTGCAATCAATGCCTATAACATGTATAATGCCCACTTACTCCAATGAATGTAAATAGGCTCACTCTCATTGCAATCAATGCCTATAACATGTATAATGCCCACTTACTCCAATGAATGTGAATAGGCTCATTCTCATTGCAATCAATGCCCATAACATGTATAATGCCCACTTACTCCAATGAATGTAAATAGGCTCACTCTCATTGCAATCAATGCCTATAACATGTATAATGCCCACCTACTCCAATGAATGTAAATAGGCTCACTCTCATTGCAATCAATGCCCATAACATGTATAATGCCCACTTACTCCAATGAATGTAAATAGGCTCACTCTCATTGCAATCAATGCCTATAACATGTATAATGCCCACTTACTCCAATGAATGTAAATAGGCTCATTCTCATTGCAATCAATGCCCATAACATGTATAATGCCCACTTACTCCAATGAATGTAAATAGGCTCACTCTCATTGCAATCAATGCCTATAACATGTATAATGCCCACTTACTCCAATGAATGTAAATAGGCTCACTCTCATTGCAATCAATGCCTATAACATGTATAATGCCCACCTACTCCAATGAATGTACATAGGCTCACTCTCATTGCAATCAATGCCCATAACATGTATAATGCCCACTTACTCCAATGAATGTAAATAGGCTCACTCTCATTGCAATCAATGCCCATAACATGTATAATGCCCACTTACTCCAATGAATGTAAATAGGCTCACTCTCATTGTAATCAATGCCTATAACATGTATAATGCCCACTTACTCCAATGAATGTAAATAGGCTCATTCTCATTGCAATCAATGCCCATAACATGTATAATGCCCACTTACTCCAATGAATGTAAATAGGCTCACTCTCATTGCAATCAATGCCTATAACATGTATAATGCCCACTTACTCCAATGAATGTAAATAGGCTCACTCTCATTGCAATCAATGCCCATAACATGTATAATGCCCACTTACTCCAATGAATGTAAATAGGCTGACTCTCATTGCAATCAATGCCTATAACATGTATAATGCCCACTTACTCCAATGAATGTAAATAGGCTGACTCTCATTGCAATCAATGCCTATAACATGTATAATGCCCACTTACTCCAATGAATGTAAATAGGCTCACTCTCATTGCAATCAATGCCTATAACATGTATAATGCCCACTTACTCCAATGAATGTAAATAGGCTCATTCTCATTGCAATCAATGCCTATAACATGTATAATGCCCACCTACTCCAATGAATGTAAATAGGCTCACTCTCATTGCAATCAATGCCTATAACATGTATATAATGTCTGTTGGCAGATTCTCAAGTTCTCATTGAATTCTGAAGACCATTGTTTTTGCTATCTTATCACCTTCAAGATTGTAACACAGAATCTACACTTTTTTGTCTTATGGCCTTTGTACCTCAGTGTACTGTAATACTGCAATCACTTAACATGTATGTAAGAGGATGCATTCAACTTCAGATCAGTAACTTCCTCTACACCTCACTTAAAAAATGAAACTTGAATACAGTCATCCTTCTAGAGACAGGATGTACAGAGACATCTTATGTAATCTGTCCATTAAAATAATACAAAAAATTACATTTTGCTTATTGCTTATTTTATTGATAAGAAAACTTAAAATTCTTTTATCATTCAACATATATCACAACAGAATGTCTTCTTCTGTAAAGTTTTATGGTTTGACAGAAGCTGCTGTTAGTCATGTTATAGAAATAAACTTCATAAAAACTGTCATGACAGTGTGTTATTGTAACTCAGGCATATTCTTGCAAGTTTTTTTCTCTGTTTCTAAAATGAATAGGCATAAAACCTGAAGACATCTTAACTTTGTAAATTTAATACTTGAGACTTACTGAAATGTAATTTCACATAATGTTTCTGTTTTTAGTCAGAACAACCCAAAAACTAAACAGATGTCCATTGGGAAGAAGAAATTTAATATGGACCCCAAAAAGGTAGGTGATTATTATAAAAGAAGGGAGAAAGATACCAGAGGGACATTCAAATTCATAAATTGAAAATAAACTGACAAAGCCATGTCTAAAACAAACCCCACAAAAAACTTGGACTGAAATTAAGACTAAACTATTTTTGTAAACGATTGATATTCTGTGACCCTGTGGAAACTTTTAAATAGAGATGTTGAAATCAGGTGAAAACTTGTGGGAAATTCACTGCTACAGATGTAATGATTCATTCCATCCATTTAGAAGGAGTTTGAGATTGTATAAAATAATTGATGAGGAAGGAAATTGAGTTTCTAAATTTGTCGTTATAAAACGAAATAACATACATAGTATACATGGTATAGATATGAACATACGGAAGAATATTGTGGGTTTCTCAGTGAAGCAGTATTTTAAAAATAGATTGCAATTATAAAAGACTGATGAATTCTGTAATTACAACCAGGTAATTGAGAGATAATATACTATGAAATTTTGTATATGAATTAAAAGAAAAAAATAAGGTATATGTCAATATGACCTCAGCTTTTTATACCCCTGCTGTAGGCAAAACAGAATTCAAATGTTAATGTCTTTCTGTCTCCATTTCTGTACTTTCTTAGTCCATTTTCATGGGGGACAATTATCTTTAATAATTTAAACAGCTCTACATTGACCTATAATGGTTTACTTTTATAAATTGTTATTTGGATGGAGAGTTGTCTCATTGGCACTCACACCACATCTTCCTATATCTAAACCTTGTAAGTGAGCTTCAAAAATTTTCTTTATTTAATGTTACTTGATATAATTGATTTATCATATGTGATACCATTCTGATTTTTACTGTAATCTGAAATGTATCATTTTTCAATTGACCTTTTTGGAATCTAAAGGTCTGGATCACAATATTTTCATGTTGCTTTGGAAAAAACTGGTTTTTCTAAGGATTAATTAGCTTTTGAATTACTCATCATTATCCTGATTATGTAGGACCTTGTTATAAAGGTTTATAATTTTTTAGGGTATAGAATATTTGATTGAACATCAGCTTCTACCCAACACACCAGAAGAGGTTGCTAAATTCCTGTTCCAAGGTGAAGGACTAAATAAGACTGCCATCGGAGACTATCTTGGTGAAGCGTAAGTATCCAGTTTCATTTTGTAAAGGTTCTGACTATAGCATAAAGGCCAGAAAATAATTTCATAAAATTTTATTTAAGAATTGAATGCTTCTTTTTGTAAATTTATTGGGGTGTAAAAGCGTTGACCGAAGTACATTTTGTATGAAGCGCGGAAGCGCTTCATTCTAAAAATGTGCGCACGGTCAACGCTTTAACAACCCTAAAAAGTTACAAAAAGAAGCATTCAATACTTATAATTACATTTTTTAGCTATGATCATGAAAACTTGAATTTTATATATTTTTTTATTTAATTCACCTGTGCACTTTATTGTTGGACCACGTGTTATCATGAATGAAAAGTTGTATTGAGCAATGCAACTGCTTACGGAATAACATGTGATGTGCAGTTAGCCAATCAGAATAAAGTATTATAATGAAACATACATCTAATGTAATTATTAACCATTTATTTATTAGCATCATGTTTTGTTCCATACAGATTTAATTCATCGGTCTTGGCTCTTGCTCGTCTATATTTAACATGCAACATCAAATCAATTTGGATATGAATCTTTCAGTTTCTAAAAGTAGACTAAGCTTGCCAAGAAAGCAGGAAGTCCTTGGTTTGATCCACATTTTTGTCCAATCGTAAAGTGATTTTTCACCTGCAAATATAAACCACTATACAGTAAACACTACTGATTTTCCTTATATATTTTTGGCACTGCATTAATATAATATTTTATTTTTTACAGAAAAGATTTCAATATATCGGTACTAAAGGCATTTGTGAACCTGCATGAGTTTTCTGATATGATACTGGTACAAGCTTTACGGCAGTTCCTATGGAGTTTCCGTCTGCCAGGAGAGGCACAGAAGATCGACAGAATGATGGAATGCTTCGCTGAAAGATATTGTGAATTAAACCCAGGAATGTTTACCAGTACAGGTATAATGTTTGCTGAAAATCTATACCAAAAAACTTACTTTATAAAATACTGATAAATCACAATTTGCTTTTTTATTGGTTTGGTACATATTGTTTGTTTTCATTTAAACCATGGTTAGCTTCCAGTCTGTACCTAAATCTTTTCTGACTACAAGTCTGTTGACAAATATAAATACATTTTTCCTATGTGTCTAAACAAAGTTTTGAACTTACTAGTTCAAACAAAATTTGACCAGTCAGGGGGATCAAACTAGTGGCTAACAGTGCAGAACGAGTATGACCAGAAGGGACCTAAAAAGTATAGGTAATTCCTCAACAGTCAACTTCATCTAAGGGACTTTAACCTAATTTTCTTCATTATAACAATTAGAAATAAGATAGCGAAATTTGTGACTTCAATGTAAAAAAGTTCTCAATACAAACAGCTATTGATGGTAGTAATAAATATATATTTCAGATACCTGCTATATCCTGTCTTTTGCTATCATTATGCTGAATACAACTTTACACAACCCTGCAGTAAAAGACAAACCATCTGTTGAAAGATTTATAACTATGAACCGGGGGATAAATGATGGTGTGAACCTGCCGGATGAACTTCTTAAGGTAAGGTCAACTCTGTGAAGAAAATAAATAGATATTCTTTCCATTTTCAATTTTATTGAATTATTTTTTTTCTACTGATTCTAAAATCTTAATGCCTATTGTTTTTCATATAGGTCATTGTGATAATATATTAGTAGAGTTGGAAAAGTAATGAGTTTGTCTCTATTTTTTTTGCTATTTTCGCATTTCTTGATTGGTGAGTGTAGTGAAATATCTGTTCTCAGCAAATGATTGGTTGAAATTATAATAATAAATTCTTTATTTAAAGAGGGTAAACTCAGTTAGTTACAATAAACTAATCTTCCCTGAGGCCCTCACATACAAATTACAATACAATCAAAACAGATATTTACACATAGTTAATTTACAGTCATGTAGTCCAATGTATTGTTATTAACATAAGATATAATGCTGTTTAAGATGTATACATGTAGTCAAAAAATCAAATGAAAATAAAAAATATACAAATACATTGTAGCAAACATTTCTTATTAGGATTGTGTTAGGTACTTCTTGATACTTTGCTTAAAAATAAAAGTGTTTTGAGCTTTATGCATTTTGTGTGGTAGTCCATTCCATAACACTGATCCAGAATAAGCAAAGGATTTCTTAAATAGCTCAGCTCCATAACACTGATCCAGAATAAGCAAAGGATTTCTTAAATAGTTCAGCTTTTGGCTTAGGAACTATCAGATTATTTTGAGTGACCCTGCTTAAGGAGTAAGGATTATTATCTGATTTCAGTTTAAACTTTTGAACTAGGTACATTGGTGCTTCCATACGCATTCATTCATATAGAAGTAAATATTTGTGATATTTTATTCTATTGTCAACTGTCATCCAACCAAGTTTTTTAAATAAGGGGGCTGAGGGGGATAAAGGATCTGAATGAGATTAAATTATGACGTCAAATTTTCTTGGTTTCTTCTGAATTTCCTATTGCAACATCATGAAAAAAGACAACTATGCCTGATGACGTCACATATATAGAACACAACTTTCTGCAAATCTTTGAATAAGAATGATAAAAATCATTAGAGAAACAGATTCCACCACTGTTACTTCTGTATTACGATATTTCTCCACTCTCAACAGTTAAATTTTAATTATTTAAAAAGCTCTGCAAGCCTCACACATTTTAAAATATTAAAATTTAACTGTCTTGAGTTGAGAAATATTATAACATACTTGTTGCAGTGTTATAATCTATATGTCTACATTGTTGATTTTACACACCAGAATGTAAAATTAAGTGAAATACAGTTTGTACAATTAGCATCTGATATGGAATAAAACCATTGTAAATACTAGGCTTTATTATAAAGGCTTGTAACAAAAGGCAAAATTTGAAACCTAACTGCACATTTTTACCAAATTGTTAAAAAAAATATTGGTTTAACAATATGCTAGTGTATACGTAATGAACATCCTAAATAATCTAAAATAATACAGATGTACCATAACAATCTATGCTGATGTATATAAGTACTGATTAAATACTGATACATCATTTATTGATAAATGAAGTTTCTTATTTGTAGAGTCTGTATGAGAGTATCAAGAATGAACCTTTCAAAATCCCAGAAGACGATGGCAATGATCTCATGCATACATTCTTCAATCCAGACAAGGAAGGCTGGCTATGGAAGCAAGGTTAGTTGTTATAATCAGATATTAAATGTCATCTACAGACTACAGTTACCAGTGTCAGATAATATATTATAATTATATAAATATAGCTGTGTCAGATACTATTTTGACTACCAGTATCAAAGACTATTTGTTCTGAATCTTAGAGAAATCTCTTTGCATCTATATACATATATATATATATATATATATATAATGTCTAAAAATAGCAACAATCAACATTCAATCTATTTAAGCGTGGATCAGTTTGTGAAAATAAACTGATACAGTTACTGAATTGAAATTATATAAATGTCTAAAATATAACTTAAACACACTAATTAATACATTAAAAAGTTATATATATATATATATATATATATAGCTTTTCATTTTTGGGAATCGTACCCAGTGAGAAGATAAAACACCCTGATAATGTTTTGGGAAATTTTTAGTGCTATCAAGATGAAGTACAGCAATAAAAGTCTTAATCCTTTTAATACATGGGTTATTTCCTAGTTTATTTTAAAATGTATGTCTCGACGACCTCTTCCTATATTCTATTTTTCATAAGATTGTTACTGATTTTTTTATCCTGAACAGCCTACATGGCCTATGGTAAACATAAGGGAAAGTCCCCTTGATAAGTTTGTTTTCCTACGATGTTATGAACATTTCTAATTTTATAATTTTTGAATAGCTTTTTATAAACTTTACTTAATCTCCTCAGTTGTAAGAAGATATGGATTAATTTAGTGTTTTCATGAAAAGTGAAAATCTCCAGAACCATCTCTACAAATATACCAAATATTTTTCCTCGTCAATCTTTATAAAATATTAACCTTAAGTCCTTAACCTTATGAATAATTTTCATAAACTTAAGATTCTACTAGGAACAATTAATCAGAAATAAGGACTTCATTTCTATTGAAACACTTATCTCATCTCCAAGTTGTTAAAAAAGAATGAAAAGATTTATCCTGATCTAATTTGCTTTGAATTAATAATTTCCTGTTTAAAATCATAGTTTGTAGTGAAAGTGTAAAAAACAACCTTCTTATAGACAGGGAAGATAGATGTGTACTATTGTGAAAGTTCATCAATGTACGTATATCCTTAATTGTTGGCTAAAAATAGAACTTCTATAAACAGGAAGTTGAATATATTATTTGGTTTTCATATGAAACTCCTGAATCACTTATAACCACAAATTTGTAAGTAATAGTACATAATGATATGTGTATGGCATATTCTTGTTAAATTGCATATTTAAATGTAACTTTGTTATTGACTTAAATTGGAGTGCCATCTTAGAAATATTTGAACATTGTTGAACAGCTCAAAACCTCTAGAAGTAAAATTTAAATTGGACTTACAAGAAAGTAGATAAATTTTTGCCCCAATTTTAATGTATAAAATCTAGACCAAAGGAGTGAACACCATTTGTGATAACAAAAGGTGTTGATGTGGCATCTTTAATTTCCCATAAAAACTCTTAATTTCCAGACCCCTACTCTCTATAGACAATCAAAAAGTAATCTGACCAAGAGTTATTTCTTGAAACAAAACTTTTGTATATTACAACTTAAAGACTACAACTAAAAGTGTATATACAGTCAATGACAGTAATTTTACACAAGACAAAATAAAATTGAAAAGCCAAAATAGAATTGAACAAGACAACATAAAATAGAACAAAACAAAACAAATAAAATTGAAAAAGACAATTTATGCAATTAATTCTTTAATACTAACACTGTTTATCAACTTGCATGAGAAGATAGGTTAACAAGAGGGTTTGACTAAAAGCATGAATTAAACAATGTTTGAAACAGTAGCCTTAGTCATTTGCTAGACTTTGAGCTCTGCCACACAGACATCTTGACTTTTACAAAGCTTATATTCAACTGTCTATAATCCACTCAAAATCATTAGCTGTGATATGTCAGGATTTTCTATTTCTGTGTGTCAGAGACGATCCACCTCTGTTTCAGAGATTGTAACTTATAAGCATGAGGAAAACTAACTACACTTAACAGACTAATAGTTGTTTTTAGGGGGCACCTATGGCAAAAATGTCTGTGACAAAATTTTAATCTATGATCAATGTCCACTCTTTTAAATGATAGAAAAACACAGGCTCTTAATATTTCTTCTCATTTTGGTGCACCTCGAATATTTATACCTAGTTTTCTTGAAATTCTCAATTGAATTTTCTTTGCCAAAAATAAACGATGAAAGTGTTTGAATTCTAATAGAAGATCATAGTTAAGTTTTAAAAGTAATTGTATCAGTATTCCTTATTATATGTTTTGTGAACTTAGAGTCACAACTATTATTAAAATTACAGGGTCATAGACCAATAGATCAGTCAGGCAAGATTTTATTTAAAATACTACATGTTTTTCAAAATATAAGAAGATACCAAGGGGTTATAAAAAATACCTTAGTCTGAGAAATACTTTTCTATGACACAGCAACTGACAAAAACCATAAAAACGTATGATGGTACAAGGTCTTTGGGTCTTATAAAACATACAAGTATCCTGACAGTAGGTCTTTAAATTACCTGACCTCTAAGCAAGTTTTGATTCAATGAAAAAGGCCTTAAAAAGTTCAAAAAAGGCTATGGAAGATCTGCAATCATCAACATTTAAATAAGTTTTACTTTGATACTATTTAATTCTGTGTAACCACTGAAAACATTGGGCACCTTGTGTATTTCCAAATCTACATGTATACAGCATAGACTGCAAACCAAATTATTCCCAGATTATACAGATAATATTGACATGTTGTTCTTTTATCAGGAGGTAAGGCAGGTGTAAGTGGTGAATGACTTTTGACCTTTTGTTTTATTTTGAACTTGTTCAGCTATTGCTGGGTATTACTGGGTTGCATGTTTTATAGTAGGAGTTTTGTTTTTAGCATGTTGTTATTTGAATTTTAACCTAAATCACCTGCATCTCACATTTTCATTGATTTAGAATCATTTTTGAAAAGGGGTTATTTAAAATTTAATGGAGTACCAGAACAATGTTGCATCATATGGGAACAAGCTTATTATGATTGTCCCTGATTATACCAGGAAACTGAAATTAAATTTGGAATTGGTCCTCCCAACACCAAATTTTTGCTTGCTTTTGCTTTTCATGATGGTGCAATTTTGAAATTGAAATGGGTGAAAACTTCAGAGTGTCTGTGAGCTTTCCAAGAATTATTTATTTATTTTTTATTTTTTATTTGTTTATGAAAACTACTTACGGAAAATCTAAATATGGAAACTTTTAATTTCCAGGATTTTTCATATATTTTTAGAAGAATAACAATTTTTTTTATGTTTTATGTTATTACTGAAGTTGAATTTTATGAGCATGATAATTAAGTGATCATCTAAGAAGGGTTTTATCTGTATCAAATGTGTATAGCTATTTAGAATGTGCTGTGGTTCTTGAACAAAGTCACTTTATACCATATTGTTCAGACTTTAATGAAAAAAGAAGATCTGACGATTCATTCAAAATGACTTTGTTATTCTGTACATATCAGTATATTTATTCTTTAAAATTCCAAAAGTTGTCTCTTATTTTTATATCTTTCGAGACATTTTTGCTGCAAATTTAGATTATTTTTTTTTTGATTGATTGATTGTTGGTATGTTATATATCAAGACCTGATTTTAACGTCATAAAGTTGTAACGTCTTCCTTGTCCCAAGTTTGTAATGTGGCACTCTTCACACACATCACACATGGTCCACAACTAAGCTTCCATTATCACATTCTACACTTTTTCAAGTTAATGTCATATAAATAATATCAAACAGAATCAAAATAAGTACAATTGGTAATTTTGAGTATTTTAGATAAAAATTAATTTTTATTATTGTCAATATGATGTTTGATATATATCAGAATAAGTTGTTTAAAGTTATTGTTGTTTATCAAACTATATTCCCTCAAGGGAAGAAACTCTTGCTGATAAGATAAAAAGTAGATCTTTATCAAGGCTCATTGCTTTGACATGCTTAATCATATATCTTCATTTGTGAAATTAGTCACCGCTGCCTGCAACAATCATATAACAAGTGAAAATAATAAGTTTAAACCAGACTATAAAACTGTAATTATTGAAGTTTCATTTAAGTTGTATTGTGTTGCAAGTAATTTTTGGGATATGATTGCTTTCAAGCAATCTGGAGACTTTTACTGTTGACTCGGGGCTGCATTCCCTCACGTCAACCGTTTTATTCTAAACATTCAGCAACATCTCAGATTCTTATGATTGTCTTGCTTTAAAAGGTAAAAACAAGCAAAAGGATTAAACATAAACAACTTTCCTGTAATGTTCTTCTCATAATCTTTATGTTTGATATTTCCCTTGACATATATGTGTGTTTTTAACAACACGGAAAATCAGAATCAAGCAGTATTTATATTTAGTGTTATTATAAATTTAGAAACACGTCAGAGGGAATTCCCCAGTTTTGATAAATTCGAGAGTTCTCTGAATTCCGATAATTTTATTTTTGTCATATAAGAACTGAAGTGGAGTTTTTCCATATTTTACCGTTATGAAACTGATATTTGATACTGTACTCTCATAAAGAATTGGAGAACCATTCATCATATCATTTAATAAACGTTCTTGTTCCAAATCGCAAGTCGCGGGTTTGTTTATGTATTAATGCGCATGCGTATAGTTTTCTTGATTTCAAGGGGTATCAGATTGAGTGGTTGCTTTGGATTCCCCGCTTCATTGATTAATTTGAAACTCATGGGATTCTTTCTATGTCTGTCTGATATTGAGGGTTATTGTTGCTTATTTTTAAATCATATGCATCATTTAAATTAAAATAAATGTATAGTGTTTACCTATAACGCCCCTTCAGCCGAAATGGAGTCTTCCATATTATCGTTTCAAGTTGTCTCCCTTCCGGAAGTATTTTCCATCAAAATCGAAATACAATACACTCGTAAAGAAAAATTAACTTGTTAGATGTCGATAAACATCGTATTATATTAAGAACGATCTAAATTTAAACAGAGGAGTGTGTACGGAAAGGAGTCATGCCCACGGACCCAAGGGAAATTAATATTTAAAGAGTTAGAAAAGGGGTTCCTCCTAGAATAAGAATAAAATACGAAGTGAAATACCTTCTCTCACTCTCAGTGACTGCTGTGGAAAGTAAACTTGGAATTGATAACACAAAAATAAAACACAATAAGTGCATTGCTCATACACTTGTATCCGGGATTGGCTATTTTTAAAGTTGAGTGACTATTCAGATTATTACATTTTGCCTGTGCAGTTAAATTAGTTTTGAAAATAATAATATCCAGCTGTACCAGGGCTGCCAAAAATGCGTGAGACTCACACATGTTCATGCTTTTTTGCGGCAGTATCCTTGGATCTATTTTTTTCCCTCTTTGATCTTTTCAATTTTGGCCAAACCTCACGCATTTGCTTAATGAAAAGTTGGCAAAACTGCTATACATGTGTCAATGTAAACTATGGCAATCGTATCCCTCAGAGCATTCTGCTCTTTGATTTTTAATTTAATTTATTTAATTTAGCATGACGATGATATGGTGGAGGAAAATTAATCAAAATTTACCTAAACTCTTTAAACTCTTAAAATGACTGATTGATTGCTGAATTTTAATACCGCTTTATACAATTAAGCTTATACCTTACAGTCAATTTAAACACAGTTAGTAACTTCTATGAAATTCTTTGGTATACTAGAATGTTGATCCATGTGGGGTTCTCAGGTTGGAAACACCCCTTTTAAAAATGACTGGATCAGCCCCTGTAATCTAGATCAATCTGCACAAATCTTGCATGATTACATGGTAAAATTAGTATGAATAATTCAATGTATACATATGAAGTGTAACTAGCAAATTATTATGCAAGCACTTGACCGCTTAATTCTTTAAAAAAAAACCTCTTTTTATCTAAAAAGTTGCATAAAGGCAGTAGTGTATTATCAGTTAAGTTAAGCTTTTCCCTGCCACTGAAAGCTTCAATATATATGCATTAATAATTACATTAGATGTATGTTTCATTATAATACATTATTCTGATTGGCTAACTAGCAATCTCGTGATATTCCTTAATCAATTGCATTACACAATGGAACTTTTCATTCACGATGACACGAGGTCCCACAATAAAGTGCACAGGTAAATGAAATAAAAACTTGATAAAAGGCGTGTTTTCATGATTCTATAGGTAAAAATGTAATTATAAGTATTGAATGCCTTTTTTTGTAACTTTATAGTGTTGTAAAAGCGTTGACCATGCGCACATTTCTAGTATGAAGCGCTTCCGCGCTTCATACAAAATGTTCTTCGGTCAACGCTTTTACACCCCAATAAATTTACAAAAAAGAGCATTCAATTCTGAAATAAAAGTTTTTTTTCTCCATCAGTAGTTTGGTGTATTTACATTTTAATTCTAGACATTTGATTTTAAACATGTTGTAGTAGTCATGCAGCTGTGGTGGAAGATATATTGAAATCAGATTTAAAACTCTAAAATCGACTTGCATCAGTCATTCTAATGGATATATTTTTTACTGTGTTTGATCAATATGATCAAATCCAAATCTTGTTGCATCTAAAATAGGCATGAAATTTAGATTTGCTTGTATTATTGCAATTTATCCCATTTAAACTTAATTGCATAAAAATGATTAAAGATAGAAATAATGTTAAAGATTCTGTGTCCATTTTGAATTAACCTTGCATGTTAATATAAGAAAATGATAAATGTAGGTGCAATGAAAATTTGTATTGTCAATCGTATTGCAAGCTATATATAGTGGTTGGATTCTTGACGATCTTAATTTGTCAATAGTTGTTATGTAATATAAGAAAAAAAGCATAAAAAACGAAGTATTGGAAAAAGTTTTACTGGAATTCTATTCCGGTAGACCATTTGATAATAATTGAAGATTGATTGTATTTCTATTTTCAGGTGGGCGTGTTAAGAACTGGAAGAGGAGGTGGTTTATACTCAATGACAATTGTCTGTACTATTTCCAGTTTACAACCGTAAGTGATGGGTATCTGCTACTACTCATTACCTGATGTCAGAATTTTTGTGCCTCACAGAATCCTAATCATAATGTGCTTTTGCCTAAACCATGTCATTTCTTCAAAAAATATTTTTTGGATATACTTTTGAATTATATGGACTTTTCATATTTCAATGTATTTGTACACTTCAGTACACATTTGTAGTTGCTTTTTTTTTAAAATCTCGTACCAAAATTTAATTATATTTTCACAGAATGTTTATATAATGCAATTGTGTACTTATTAATATTTTTCTTGAGTTTCCCTTAACAAATCATGGACTGCAAGGGACAGGGTTATTATTTGTCAGTTTTACTGGCAGTAGTACTGCTACAGATTTGAGTATTCCCTTAAAGAATCATGGACTGTAAGGGACAAGGTTATTATTTGTCAGTTTTACTGGCAGTAGTACTGCTACAGATTTGAGTATTCCCTTAAAGAATCATGGACTGTAAGGGACAAGGTTATTATTTGTCAGTTTTACTGGCAGTAGTACTGCTACAGATTTGAGTATTCCCTTAAAGAATCATGGACTGTAAGGGACAAGGTTATTATTGGTCAGTTTTACTGGCAGTAGTACTGCTACAGATTTGAGTATTCCCTTAAAGTACTGCTACAGATTTGAGTATTCCCTTAAAGAATCATGGACTGTAAGGGACAAGGTTATTATTTGTCAGTTTTACTGGCAGTAGTACTGCTACAGATTTGAGTATTCCCTTAAAGAATCATGGACTGTAAGGGACAAGGTTATTATTGGTCAGTTTTACTGGCAGTAGTACTGCTACAGATTTGAGTATTCCCTTAAAGAATCATGGACTTTAAGGGACAAGGTTATTATTTGTCAGTTTTACTGGCAGTAGTACTGCTACAGATTTGAGTATTCCCTTAAAGAATCATGGACTGTAAGGGACAGGGTTATTATTGGTCAGTTTTACTGGCAGTAGTACTGCTACAGATTTGAGTATTCCCTTAAAGAATCATGGACTGTAAGGGACAAGGTTATTATTTGTCAGTTTTACTGGCAGTAGTACTGCTACAGATTTGAGTATTCCCTTAAAGAATCATGGACTGTAAGGGACAAGGTTATTATTTGTCAGTTTTACTGGCAGTAGTACTGCTACAGATTTGAGTATTCCCTTAAAGAATCATGGACTGTAAGGGACAAGGTTATTATTTGTCAGTTTTACTGGCAGTAGTACTGCTACAGATTTGAGTATTCCCTTAAAGAATCATGGACTGTAAGGGACAAGGTTATTATTGGTCAGTTTTACTGGCAGTAGTACTGCTACAGATTTGAGTATTCCCTTAAAGAATCATGGACTGTAAGGGACAAGGTTATTATTTGTCAGTTTTACTGGCAGTAGTACTGCTACAGATTTGAGTATTCCCTTAAAGAATCATGGACTGTAAGGGACAGGGTTATTATTGGTCAGTTTTACTGGCAGTAGTACTGCTACAGATTTGAGTATTCCCTTAAAGAATCATGGACTGTAAGGGACAAGGTTATTATTTGTCAGTTTTACTGGCAGTAGTACTGCTACAGATTTGAGTATTCCCTTAAAGAATCATGAACTGTAAGGGACAAGGTTATTATTTGTCAGTTTTACTGGCAGTAGTACTGCTACAGATTTGAGTATTCCCTTAAAGAATCATGGACTGTAAGGGACAGGGTTATTATTGGTCAGTTTTACTGGCAGTAGTACTGCTACAGATTTGAGTATTCCCTTAAAGAATCATGGACTGTAAGGGACAAGGTTATTATTGGTCAGTTTTACTGGCAGTAGTACTGCTACAGATTTGAGAATTCCCTTAAAGAATCATGGACTGTAAGGGACAAGGTTATTATTGGTCAGTTTTACTGGCAGTAGTACTGCTACAGATTTGAGTATTCCCTTAAAGAATCATGGACTATAAGGGACAGGGTTATTATTGGTCAGTTTTACTGGCAGTAGTACTGCTACAGATTTGAGTATTCCCTTAAAGAATCATGGACTGTAAGGGACAGGGTTATTATTGGTCAGTTTTACTGGCAGTAGTACTGCTACAGATTTGAGTATTCCCTATAGAATCATGGACTGTAAGGGACAAGGTTATTATTGGTCAGTTTTACTGGCAGTGGTTCTGCTACAGTTTTGAGTATTCCCTTAAAGAATCATAGACTGTAAGGGACAGGGTTATTATTGGTCAGTTTTACTGGCAGTAGTACTGCTACATATTTGAGTATTCATTTAAAGAATCATGAACTGTAAGGGACAGGGTTATTATTGGTCAGTTTTACTGGCAGTAGTTCTGCTACAGTTTTGAGTATTATTCCCTTAAAGAATCATGGACTGTAAGGGACAGGGTTATTATTTGTCAGTTTTAGTGGCAGTAGTACTGCTACAGATTTAAGTATTCCCTTGAAGGTTCTAAAGTCTGAACAATAACCTGCCTGTACTGAGTATTCTTTTATAAACAGCATTAGCTATTGATCTGCTATCTATTTTGGTCAATTCTTTTTGAATTTTTCAATAGCTTTTACCAACATTTTATGTGTTTTAATATATTTTTTATGTGTTTGCAGGACAAAGAGCCTAAAGGAATTATACCTCTAGAGAATATCCAGGTCCGTGAGGTACCAACAGAGAAAGCTAACAAACCTAACTGTTTTGAGCTGTACACACCAGTACAAGACATCATCAAAGCATGTAAAATGGACAAAGAAGGCAAAGTGGTAGAAGGTATATACAATGTTCATCTTTTAACGATTAACCATTTATTCACAAATACTTCATAGCAGTCCTTTATAGCAGGCTTCATATTCATGACATATTGATAAAGGGAACAATCAAACCCAGTGACAAACAAGGAAAGGTTATGTAAAGGTTTCATGTGTTGTGTATGAACAGAAGCTAGAATGACAAAAGCGGTCAGAAACAAACAATTCCTGATTTTGGACAGGTTTATGAGGATAAGACAGCATTAAATTCAACCTTACCTATATCATCTTGATATATTGAAGAAACACAAGTTTGGAAAAAACCTGCAATAAAAATGTTACCAACTAAATCCTCACAGAATGAAGACAAAAAAACAGAATAAACCTTTTGTTATTACGGTAAGAATCTGTAAACAAACACATTAAAAAAACTGGCCCTCCTTTAGAATATTTTGGAAATTAGTAAAACATTTTGGCTAAATTTTAATTTTATGAAATAAAAATGAGGCGATGACATTGAAATGAAAATGTTTATATTCTTTTTCGTTTGTAGTTAAGCATGTTTTATTAGTTTATAAGTATCAACAATATCTTTGTAGGTAAACATAGTGTATACAGAATGTCTGCCGCCACTAAAGACGACAAAGATGAATGGATCAGATGTATTAAGTAAGAATAATCATTTATAACAATGTGTTGAACCAGTTTTGGCTGAGCCAGAATTTTTGTATGCTAGTTCAAATATTGACAGTCTGTAGGAAGACATTTAACCTGACCAAGACATATTATGCTCACTCAAAGCTGACCAAGACACATTATGCTCACTCAGAGCTGACCAAGACACATTATGCTCACTCAGAGCTGACCAAGACACGTTATGCTCACTCAGAGCTGACCATGTGCTTAATAGAGAAGCAACAGATGCTTATTTTTAAGTAATTTGTTTAACAAAGTTTGGGATCTATTATTTCTGTTCTTGACCTTGACAATTGCTTGAAGGTCACTGAAACACACCCTACAGCAAGATCAAGATAGCTTGTATTTGATCCAAATAGACCTGTGTTAAGGGAGACAATTTTTTAAATCATTAATTTGGGTGTAATATTCAATTTCATAAATGCTTTTTAAGCATTCTTGTGAAACAGAATTCATAGAATCTGTATTACTTAGACACTTAAAATATATCTAGTAAAAAAGTGGACACAAATGCACAAGAAAGATTTAAGGGCTATGATCTTTACATAGGTCAAACTCCAGTAAACAGTTAATTGGTTATAAAACTGGTATATATTCTTTTTCAGAGCTAGTATAAGTGAAAATCCATTCTATGACATGCTGGCAGCTAGAAGGAAGAAGGTGCTACACCAAAAATAGAAAGGACGTCTTATGTATAAGCACACGTATATAGTGTAAATATAGGTGTATATTTATCTTACTCACAGTTCTATATCAGGTTTATTGTTCAGAAGTTTTTTAAAGCTGAATAGTCATGTACAGCTTTTTATAACTGCAAATATTCAAATCAGTTTATAAACTTATGGGGGAAAAACTTTCATCATGATACAAGTTGCCTTTAAATTCTAATAAATTTTTGATTAATGACCAAAATATAAAAAAGTTTTTTCCGGTTTCTCTAGCAGTGTTATGTATTATTATCCTGAGCATGTGTTGACATTTTTGGGAAAGTGTTTTCAAAAAAGTTAATTTTTCGTGAATAAGAAAAATACTACAACTTTTATGTATTCAAGCTAGGAAAGAAATGCAAAATATATACTTCCATATTATTTTAAAACTGAAATCTGAAACACACCTTTTTTGTCATTTATACATTCTGAGTTAGTTTTATTAAAAAAAATAACAGGGAAACTCAGGAATCAAGTTTTCATATATTTGTTATCTTATGTTATGATGAATGTCATATAAATTTTTATTTATGTTCATGGAAGAGTCAATTTTTTTTTTAATTCTGAATGTTTCATAAAAAGCAGTTATTAAACTGTGCAGTTATTTTATTTTTAATTATGTACTAACCATGAATATTATATCATTGTATTTGGAATAAGACACACAGATTATTTTTTTTACATTACATGTACAACAAAAAATGATGTATTAGATAAGACATTAGATTTTACCTACACTCAAAAACAATAATTGACTAAAGAAACAAGTTGACCACTGCAATTAATTGCCATTAAGCATTTCACTTTGGTTAGTTAACATTTTTCAATATTTATCTGTCTCAATGCAGAGATTTATTACATCTTGCACAATGAATCAAATTTGGTAGGTAGTTTTGTAGAGAGGTAGGAATTCTTGTAGATAAGTTTCTGTGATTATTTTGATGTAGAATCAGTGAAGAAAAGTTGTGTAGATATTATTTATCAGGGTAACAAGCTCTTAAAGCTTATTGTTAATTATTTTCAGTGGAAGCAATTTGTGTTTGAATCAATTCTTTTGTGTAATTGGTCAGTTCAATATCTATCTATTCTTTTGTGTAATTGGTCAGTTCAATATCTATCTATTCTTTTGTGTAATTGGTCAGTTCAATATCTATCTCAAACTGGTTTATATTTCTATTTGACTAAACCAAATTAAACATGTGATAATGGTTTAAATGTCTAAAAAAAAGTCTTCATAGAATAGGGCCATGAAAAAGCATGATAGAAAATCTCGCCAAAAACAATTGTTCATCATATTTAAAAAACATTGCAGTATTCATCTTAAGCATGGGAACTGTTTTGAGATTGTATATAATTCACTGTTTAGGTCATGGAAAGAGGGGAACGTAGATATAGTATTCAAACTAGTATCAAAACCCTCATAGTTAGTTTTTTTGAGATTTTCTGATTTTCTTATGTTTCCGCTCCATTTCATTCAAGTATTAGCATGTCAATGATTTGCTCACAATGTAATATACTCATATATATAACCTAGTCATAGATGTAATAATATATATTGTGTACTTTTGTATGTGTATTTTGTAAGCATCTGTGTGTGTATTTTGTAAACGTCTGTTAAGCTTTTATTATATGATGAAAGTTTTTATGTATATATGTGAACTGTTTGAGTGTATGTCAGTATGTCTATGATATGAATGTGTAAATGTCTTGATAAAGAGAGAAATAATGCTATTAAGTGAACATGAGCGTTTGATAGTTTATTGAAAAGTATGTATGAATGTAAAATTGTAAGTGTATGTCATGGATTGATACTAACATTGTAAAAGACTGGTAGGAATATTTACATTTCAATAGCATTATTTTTTAATTTTCAATGAAAATAAGCTATTGAAAATAAGCTCAATAAGATAAAGTTTAAGTTATCTTTTTAAATTTTTATATTAGATTTCAACACAATATAAATATTGATAGAAAATATGTTTTTTCTCTATTTTGGTGATTTACTGAAGAGTCATTTTGAAGTTTTTAGACTTCGATAATAAAAAGCAGTTTGGAAATTTTAAAATCTGTATAATAAAGACTAAATGGTAAAAAGGAGAAATTTTTCCGTAACACGTTTTAACTGACATAAATTAAGTATGAAAGTTACCAGTTCCAATTAAAAACATACAAAAATAAAACAGCGTAGATCATTTCGTGAACAAAGGTAAATTAGGACAAATATATGTGTATAGATGGTTGTGCCAAGTCTCTTTGTGTATAAAGGGAAAAAAAACATGTTTTCGTAAATGTGATAAGGTTTTGTAGTCGGCAAATAAAAGGTGAGAGTTACTGAATAAAAGTTGTGTGTTCATCGTTTGTAAATGTGATAATGTGCATTATACACAACAGAGGGTTTAATTTAATTATAACATGGATATTATAGTTGTTGTATTTTGTTTTAACTGTACTCAAGTATAAATTAATGATAAGTTATATACCAGAAGTTAAAAATTAAAAGAACAAACCTGTGTTGACATTATATGTTGAGATCATAATATTTCTGTATAAATCAAGGTCTGTTTTTCTAAAACTTTTGTGGTGTTTTTGCATATAGAATAATCTACATAAATTAGACTAAATCTAGAAAATTCTTAAAAAATAAAAAAAATTAATAAAATCAACCCCCAAAAAACTTACACAAATTGGCTTTACAAATAGAACTTATTTAATCATAGAACTCAACATCTATAGCCACTTACAAGATATCATTATTTCATTTCATTTGTGTATTTTGATTAATATGTTCAACTAGAGAGTTAACATCACACAAGTTTTCATAATCATTTTCATTTTAATTTTAATTGTCGTATGTACGCGTAGTAATATAACTTTTAAGGCATAATTCATTATTCTTTGGATTTTATTTAATTTTTATCAGACATAATAGATGGAGACACTCATTTATCAGGGAATAAGTATAAAGATATATGTCATTATTCTCTGAATTTTATTTTATTTTATAAGAAACAGTAACTGAAGAAATCATTTTTAAATAAGTATACAAATAATAAAGAAATTTGAAACGTTATGCAAATTTAATCATGAAAAATAAAGATGTTCCAATCTTAATTTTATGTGATTTTGTATTACCTGTTGATTAAATATTGGCTTGCATCAGAAGGAATATTTCTTTCGACTTAAAGTTCCCATGATACTGTTTAGCTTACCTGACCCATGTGTGCTTTTGTTGTCAATTTGCCCCGGTCATCAATCCAGTCTGATAAAAAACAGCCAGGTCTGAGTGCTGGCTTAAATCACAAATGTAAGTAGACAGTTGGTGTTGGCTTTAGTCAGACTGCCATCCATCTTTACATAGACAATTTACATTTTCATCTTTTCTACTTAAACCATTAGTCGTTTTGAAACCGAAATTGACAGGAATAATGCATGAAAAGTGCTTTGTACATATTTGTTATCAATTTCCAATCTAAGGAGCTATATGACTGCAAGAGGCATTATTTGATTCAGATCTGCCAATTTTGAACGATTATCAGGAGGCAGCATTGTTGACACATAAATAATAATAAGGTTGTCAATGAAGCTACTATCTATCTACCAAGTTGCATTACTATCAGTTTGAATATGAAAAAAAGAAAATGTGCTATGATTGCCAACTCTCAACAAGAGAAAAATGACATACTAATAGAAGTTAACAACTAAAGGCCACCATACAGCCTTCAACAATGAGCAAAGCAAATGAAGGCTATATTTTTGTTTTCATTGACAATCATTTAGAGTAATTCAAGGTAAAGTTTTATATCTGGTAATATCTTTTTGTTTTGGTTTAACAACTTTTTGTGTAATTCAAGGTCAAATTTTAATTCCAGTTATATCTTTTTGTTCTGGTTGATTAACTTTTCCATTCAACAAATAAATTATGCATTCCTCATTTTCACCATATTAGCAACAGTTTTAATTCAAGAACAATATTGCCAGTTTTTTCTCTGCTACAACTCTCCTTTAACTGATTTCCATTAAATTTCTTCATTTTTAGCTCACCTGACCTGAAAGGTCAAGTGAGCTTTTCTCATCACTTCGCGTCCGGTGTCCGGCATCTGTAAACTTTTACAAAAGTCTTCTCCCCTGAAACTACTTAGCCAAATTTAACCAAACTTGGTCACAATCATCCTTGGGGTATCTAGTTTAAAAAATGTGTCCGATGACCTGGCCATCCAACCAAGATGGCCACTATGGCTAAAAATAGAACACAAGGGTAAAATGTATATTTTGGCTTATATCTTTGAAACCAAAGCATTTAGAGCAAATCTGACATGGGTTAAATTGTTCATCAGACTAAGATCTATCTACCCTGAAATTTTCAGACGAATCAAACAACCTGTTGTTTGGTTGCTGCCCCTGAATTGGTAATTTTAAGGAAATTTTGCAGTTTTTGGTTATTATCTTGAATACTATTATAGATAGAGATAAACTGTAAACAGCAATAATGTTCAGCAAAGTAAGACCTACAAATAAGTCAACATGACCAAAATTGTCAGTCAACACCTTAAGGAGTTATTGCCCTTTATAGTCAATTTTTAACAACTTTTCGTCATTTTTATACGACCGCAAAAATTTTAATTTTTCGCGTATATTGCTATCACGTTGGCGTCGTCGTCTTGCGTCGTCCGAATACTTTTAGTTTTCGCACTCTAACTTTAGTAAAAGTGAATAGAAATCTATGAAATTTTAACACAAGGTTTATGACCACAAAAGAAAGGTTGGGATTGATTTTGGGAGTTTTCGTCCCAACATTTTAGGAATTAGGGGCCAAAAAGGGCCCAAATAAGCATTTTCTTGGTTTTCGCACTATAACTTTAGTTTAAGTAAATTGAAATCTATGAAATTTTGACACAAGGTTTATGACCACAAAAGAAAGGTTGGGATTGATTTTGGGAGTTTTGGTTCCAACAGTTTAGGAGTTAGGGGCCAAAAAAAGGCCCAAATAAGCATTATTCTTAGTTTTTGTACAATAACTTTAGTATAAGTAAATAGAAATCAATGAAATTTAAACACAAGGTTTATGAACACAAAAGGAAGGTTGGGATTGATTTTGGGAGTTTTGGTCCCAACAGTTTAGGAATTAGGGGCCAAAAAGGGGCCCAAATAAGCATTATTCTTGGTTTTCGCACCATAACTTTAGTATAAGTAAATAGAAATCTATGAAATTTAAACACAAGGTTTATGACCATAAAAGAAAGGTTGGGTTTGATTTTGGGAGGTTTGGTCCCAACAGTTTAGGGAAAAGGGGCCCAAAGGGTCCAAAATTGAACTTTGTTTGATTTCATCAAAAATTGAATAATTGGGGTTCTTTGATATGCCGAATCTAACTGTGTATGTAGATTCTTAAGTTTTGGTCCCGTTTTCAAATTGGTCTACATTAAGGTCCAAAGGGTCCAAAATTAAACTTAGTTTGATTTTAACAAAAATTGAATCCTTGGGGTTCTTTGATATGCTGAATCTAAAAATGTACTTAGTTTTTGGGATACGATTGCTTTCTTATACCGGTGGCTCAGAGCAATTTCCCTCACGTCAATCGTTTTATTCTAAACATTAAGGAACATCTCAGATTCTTATGATTGTCTTGCTTTAAACGGTAAAAACAAACAAAGGGATTGAACTTAATCAACTTTCCTATAATGTTCTTTTCATAATCTTCATGTTTGATAATTCCCTTGACTTCGATGCGTGTTTTTAACAACACGGAAAATCAGAATTAAGCAGTATTTATATTTAGTGTAGTTATAAATTTAGAAAAACGTCAGAGGGAATTCCCAGTTTTGATAAAATGCGAGAGTTCTCTGAATACCGATAAATCTATTTCTGTCATATAAGAACTGAAGTGGAGTTTTTCTTATATGTTACCGTTATGAAACTGATATTTAAGATTGTACTTCCATAAAGAAATTGAGAACCATCTAGGTCGTTTAATAAGCATTTGGAATATATCTTGCCACAGGATTTGATTTGGAAATTATGCGCATGCGTATAGTTTTCTTGACTTTAAGGGGTTTTAGATTGAATGGTTGCTCTGGATTCCCCACTCAATTAATTAATTTATAACTCATGGGATCTTTTCTATGTATGTCTGCTATTGAGGGTTATTGTTGTTGCATAATTTTAAATCATATGCATCATTTAGATTAAAATAAATATATTCCACATCGTAGAACACCCCTTCAGGCGAAATGGAGTCTTCCATATTGTCGTTTCGAGTTGTCTCCCTTCCGGCAGTAATTTCCGTGAATTCTGAATATAAACAAGATGTCGAGTATTAGCTCGTTCTGTCAATAAACATCGTATTATATTAAAAACGAATGCAATTTAAACCGATAAATGTGTACGGAAAGGAGTCCATGATGACTGACCCAAAGGAAATTAAATATTTAAAGAGTTAGGAATGGGGTTCCTCCTAGAATTAACGTAGGAAAAAAGGTGATAAGATACGAATTGAAATCTACATCTACATCATACGACGATCCATCAGCACATTGATGACTATACGTCGGTGCATCGCTAACAGACACTTAATAAAATATAATAACCAATGAGTGAAATAAAATACCTTCTCTGACATCTCTCACTCTGAGTCAGTCAGTGACTGCTGTGGAAAGTAAACTTGGTATTGATAGTACAAAAATAAAACACAATAGACCTAATTACATTGTTCATACACTTTTATCTGGGTTTGGCTATTTTGTAACTATTTTACATGTCTGTTTGTCATTAGAATTAGTTTTGAAAATAATATTATCCAGCTACATGCATACATGTGTCAATGAAACAATGGCAATCGTATCCCTCAGAGCAATCTGCTCTTTGATTTGATTATTGGCCCAGTTTTCAAGTTGGTCCAAATCGGGGTCCAAAATTAAACTTTGTTTGATTTCATCAAAAATTGAATAATTGGGGTTCTTTGATATGCCAAATCTAACTGTGTATGTAGATTCTTAATTTTTGGTCCCGTTTTCAAATTGGTCTACATTAAAGTCCAAAGGGTCCAAAATTAAACTAAGTTTGATTTTAACAAAAATTGAATTCTTGGGCTTTTTTGATATGCTGAATCTAAACATATACTTAGATTTTTGATTATGGGCCCAGTTTTCAAGTTGGTTCAAATCAGGATCCAAAATTATTATATTAAGTATTCAGCAATAGCAAGAAATCTTCAATTGCACAGTATTGTGCAATAGCAAGCAATTTTCAATTGCACAGTATTGCGCAATAGCAAGAAATCTTCAATTGCACAGTATTGTGCAATAGCAAATATTTTCAATTACACAGTATTGCGCAATAGCAAGAAATATCTAATTGCACAATATTGTGCAATAGCAAGAAATTTTCAATTGGAGTTATCTTTCTTTGTCCAGAATAGTAGTTGAATCAACTTAAATCATTGTTTTATACAATATACAATGTATATTCACTTTTACTACCAACTGATAAATTAAAACAATCTTTACCATTCAGTGATAACAAGCACTTTATTTTACATTTTAATATTTTATGATGTATTTAAATGAGTAGTTATTGTTGCAAACTCCATTAGGAATTTGAATTGAGATCAGTTTGGAAAAAGGGAAAGGGGGATGTGAAAAAAATATGGGGGGAGGGGGGGGGGGGGGGTTAAATTTTTTTCATTTCAGATTTCATAAATAAAAAGAAAATTTCTTCAAACATTTTTTTGAGAGGATTTATATTCAACAGCATAGTGAATTGCTCAAAGGCAAAAAAAAATATTTTAAGTTCATTAGACCACATTCATTCTGTGTCAGAAACCTATGCTGTGTCAACTATTTAATCACAATCCAAATTTAGAGCTGAATCCAGCTTGAATGTTGTGTCCATACTTGCCCCAACTGTTCAGGGTTCAACCTCTGCGGTCGTATATAGCTGTGCCCTGCGGAGCATCTGGTTTGTAACTTGTACAAAAATCTTCTTCTCTGAAACTACTGGGCCAAAATCATCATTGTGGTATATAGTTTTAAAAATGTGTCCGATGAACCAGCCTACCAGCCAAAATGGCCGACACGGCTAAAATTAGAACATAGTGGTAAAATGCAGTTTTTGCTTTATATCTTTGAAACTGAGACATTTAGGGCAAATCTTGCAAGATTTAAATGTCCATCAGAAAAAGATCTATCCCCTCACAAATTTTCAGATGAATCCGACAACCCGTTGTTGGGTTGTTGCCCTAAAATTGGTAATTTTAAGGAAATTTTGCAGTTTTTAGTTATTATCTTGAATACTAATATAGATAGAGATAAACTGTAAACAACAATAATGTTCAGCAAAGTAAGATCTACAAATAAGTCACATGATTAAAATTGTCAGAGGACCCCTTAAGGAGTTATTGCCTTTATAGTCAATATTGAACAACTTTTACTTGTAATAAAATCTTCTTTTCTAAAACTATTGGCCAAATTTAACCAAACTAGGCCACAATCATTATTAGGGTATCTATTTAAAAAAAGAGTCAAATGACCCCGCCTACCAACCAAGATGGCCGACATCAGTAAATACAGTAACAGGTGAGCGACACAGGCTCTTGAGAGCCTCTAGTTTAATAATACTGCAGGCAGGGGTATTCATTTTGCACTGATCCACCTCTAGTTTTGGAAAACAAGAGTGCACACGCTGAAATGTCTTGCCTTTTTTACTAACCATTGTTATTATGTTTATAGTCCTAAATATAAAGTTTTACTACAACTATCCTATCAATTTAACATAATAGAAGAAAATGAAGTTAAGGTCAGATGAACCAAACTGAAAATACATGTACACCTTACATTCATTCCATACACTAAAAATGCTTTAAATACAGTTGACCTATTGCACATAGAAGAAACAAACTAAACCAGGGAAACTTAACATTGATCAATGAACCATGAAAATGAGACCAAGGTCATATGAACAGTACCAGACAGATATGTACACCATACAATCATTGCATGTTTAAAATATAGTTTACATTTTGCATATAGTATCTAAGAACCAAACTAAATCAGGGAAACTTAAGATTGACAAATGAACCATGAAAATGAGGTCATAATCAGATGATAATTCCCAGACAGGCATGCGCCAATAATAGTTGACCTATTGCCAAAAGTATTAAATAAACTGTTATCACAGAGATGATGTCTCGCCTTTTTGTAATTTTGATTATGCAAATGTTGAAACTCAAATAGCAATACTCTAACATCTTACACAAGTTATGCAAATATTCAAAGTCAATGAACCATGACTGAGTTATATGGCTAAACAATCTCCATGTAAATGAAATGTGCCAATGCAAATACAACTGCATACCAAATACCATTGACTTATTATAAGTCGTTCCCAAATCTAAATACAATCATTAACTTGTAAACTATGTTAAAGGTTCAAAGTCAATGAACCATGAACAGGGGGTGGGGCTATATAATCTCCATGGAAACAATACTTGCAAATACCAATAAATTTGCATACCAAATATCATTGACTTAACATAAGCAGTTCGTCTTAAACTAATCTAATCACAAACTAATACATGTAAACTAAGATAAGCTTCAAAGTCATTAGACTGTGGGGCAAGGCCAAATATTCTCCATGGAAATGAGATGTGCCAAAGCTTATACAACTGAATACCAATTAACATTGGCCTACCACTAATGGTTCCCCTTGAACTGACCTGTCTAATCACAAACTAATACATGATATCTTTTTTTTTTAGAAATATTTTCAAAGTCAATAGACCATGACTAAGTGGGCAGAGCCAAATTATCTCCAAGGAAACGAGATATGCCAATGCTTATACAACTGCATACCAAATATCATTGACCTATAACATGTGGTTCTCCATAAACTGACCTAATCACGAACTAATACATGTAAAATAAGCAAGTTTCGAAGTCAATAGACCATGACTGAGGGGACAGGGTCAAATAATCTCCATGGAAATGAGATGTGCCCATGCTTATACAACTGCTTACCAAATATGATTGACCTCACACTTGCCGTTCACCATAAACTTCACCTAATCACAAACTAATGCGTTGTTGACGCCGTCGCCGACGCCAGAAACAGCATACCTATGTCTTGCTTTTTGCCTCCGTCAAGGCAAGACAAAAACAGACCAAAAACAAAACTTTTGCATTGAGCAATGAACCATTGAAATGAGGTCAAGGTCAAATAATATATACCAGACTGATATGTACATCTTAAAATATTTTTATACACCAAATATAGTTGACCTATTACACACTGTATTAAAACAACAAACCAATGAACTATGAAAATGAGGTAAAGGTCAGATGACAACTGCCAGTTCGACATGTACACCTTACATATTACAATCATTCCATATGCCAAATATAGACCTATTGCTTATAGTATCTGAGATATGGACTTAAGATTTGGTTTTGAAGTTTGGTTGTACCTGTAGAAAATTTATTTCAAACGGGATAGCACATCCTGATTTTTATGGAAATGTTGTTAAACGTGCACGGAAATTTAGAAATGATCCATGTAAACTTTTTCGCTCCTTTAAATAAACTTTTTCTAAAAGGTTACCTTTTCAACACTGTAATAAGACCATTGAATATTGTTTTTATTGGTATAAATATTGATTTTGTTATCAGTAAATTAAAAGCTAACTAAATTCTACTAGTATGTTATATGCATATACATATTCATGGATCTACAATCTGTCGATACCTGTAACTTGGCATTGCACAAGGTCATGTTTTTCTCTGGCTGTTTATGACGTCTTTACACTAAATCCATTGGATGTTGGATGTGTACAGATTGATAGTTTAGTCTTAGTTGCATGATTTTTTTATTAGTTGTTAGTGTCTTTGAACTAGCTGTCAGATAACTGTGAGTACTCTCAGATCTGTTCATTGTGTCTTTTTGTGTCGGGATGTATATGTACCGGGCCACGTCCACTTGTATTTTTGTCCATCTGATGAGTTAAGCCTTTTTCAACTGATTTTTATAGTTCGTTCTTATGTTGTACTGTTATACCACTGTCCCAGGTTAGGGGAGGGTTGGGATTCCGCTAACATGTTTAACCCCCCACATTATTTATGTATGTGCCTGTCCCAAGTCAGGAGCCTGTAATTCAGTGGTTGTCGTTTATGTGTTACATATTTTTTTTTTCGTTCATTTTTTTTTACATAAATAAGGCCATTAGTTTTCTCATTTGAATTGTTTTATATTGTGTTATCAGGGCCTTTTATAGCGGACTATGTGGTATGGGCTTTGCTCATTGTTGAAGGCCGTACGGTGACCTATAGTTGTTAATGTCTGTGTCATTTTGGTCTTTTGTGGACAGCTGTCTCATTGGAAATCATACCACATCTTCTTCTTTTATATTAACCACGAAAAACTTAACCTTGTTCACTGACCCATGAAATGAGGGCAAAGTCAGGTGAAAACTGTCTGACAACATGAAATGTAATATAGTTATTATACTACACATAATAAGAGAAAAATTAAGAATACTTAAAATATTTACTTTTATTTTCAAGATGTCGCTTAACCATAAAAATGAGGTCAAGGACAATGGACATATGACAGAAACTTCATAATATAAGGCACATTTATACAAAGCCTAAAGGATTCAGGTCTTTCACCTGCTGGTATATTAAGTTTTTAGGAGGTTAGCTAAAGCTGCTGTTGGATCACTATCCCATGTCTGGCTTTCTGCGACAAAAGTTGCAGACTCAACAATAAAATTAATGAAAAGTAGTATATTTTTGTTACTGTCAAGGAATATGTCTCTTCATCGCTTTTCAGGATTTGTATTATCAGGAATGCTCTCGCTCTGAAGTTTTGGTTGAGTGCGGAATATATATCTCTGTGACTATCTTTAATTTTGACATCGAACATTCCCACTTACTCCATAGCACACCATCACATAAAAGATAATCAGAGGTATTAATGTCAAGTTTAACATCAGTGGAGCATGGTAATTAGGCCAAAACAGACCTGCCCTTTATAACTCGTTCTGTGTGAGCCAAGGCTCCATGTTGAAGAGAATGGTTTACTTATACAAATTATGACTTGGATGGAGAGTTGTCTCACATTGGCACTCAAACCAAATCTTTTTATATCTATGGTTGTCTATCACTGTAGATTATTTACAACTCCCTCCCCTCCTTTTTGAATTTAACCGCATAAACAAGAGGCTCCCAGAGTGTCAGCAAACCAGATTTTTAACATTTATTTGTGTCCTTGCATTTTTCAATATCACAAGGATCATAACTCTTTTGAAGGGTGAATATGCAAATCATCAATCTTGAACTTGATCTTAATTTTGTTATCAGTAACAAAGTATTAAAATTTGAAAAGCTTTGGTTAAACATTTCATGAGTTACAGCACAAGCAAGACTAGAAAAACCATTTTTCAATCTCTCAAGAACAATAACTCCTGAAGGGTGAAAGTGGAAATCGTCAATATAGAACTTGACCTCCATTTTACCGTCAGTAACAACATATCAAAATTTGAAAAGCTTTGGTTAAAGGATTCATGAATAAATGCACGGTCACTGTTTGGCAGCCACCTGTCGTACATCCCCAAATCAATAACCAATTTATACTAAGTAAATCCAGTTAATTACACACAATAAGAATTTTATGATTTTATTTATATATATTTCACTCTGAATTCATGATCAAATAAATTCTTGATAACATTCATCTATCAACCATTTAATTTAATACAATTATTATTGCAATTCTTAATAAATACAATACATATCTCTTAGTCAAAAACAAGCAAGATAAATAACTCAATTACTGGTTAACTACTGGTCAATTACTGGTACTCCTTTCTGTAAACCAAATCAGATCATCCTGCTATTATAAAACTGTAATGGTTAATTCTAGGCAAAGTTAAGGATGAAATTATCCATTTAAAGTTTTTCTAACACAAACAGGTTCAGGAATGCCTTTAACAGAGTTGTACGATTTATTACCAGTTATTATTTGCAACTGATTTAAGTTGTACCTGTTCTAAAATGCAGACCTGTTCCTATGTGATATGTTAAAATAAAAATTTCAAAAGTGTTTTATTTTCAGCCAAAAATATAATAATCAATTCATTATAAATTTAATCATTTTTATCTGACAGTACAAATACAATTTTCAAATTTTCTTCAAAGTTTTATTGTGTTTCATTCATTGTTTAAAATAAGAGTTTTAAGATTAAAGACTTGTATTTTCTAAATAATATTTGTACAGAATAAAAGAAAAAAAATAGACATGTGGATTATTCATTGCCTGATAAAAAAAAAAATAGCTGAATAAAAAACAACCTAGCAATAACAATCTACCATGATAGAATCTAATATTATTCAGTGAAGTATTTTTAAATAAGGATGAATTCTTTGCAATCAACTGACAAATGTAAACAAACAATGCACAATGTGAAGGCACTTTGAGATGTCCTTGTGTCTGTTCTGCATTGATGAAACAATTCAAATAACAGAATCTATTAGTTGCAATTCAATTTTCTTGTGACCCTCACATAATTAAGAAGGAATCATGGAATCATCCTATATCAGAAGAATCCAGTAAGGGGAAATTCTACATTAAACAGTCTATTATTTGAACTTGGAATTATTTTCAACTATGGAATTTGCTTGATTTCTTGTTATTTAAATTTTTAAAAAATTCCATGATTATTCTGTACTGAAATGTTCTGTGCTGCTCACAACACTTTCTATTACAAAGAAAATAGTATTTTTTCAATAGAATGTACTGTTCCGCGCACAACACTATCTAACAAAAATACATTGTATGGAAAGTGTTATTAACCGCTCAAAAGATCATAATACAAAATAAACATGGAATTTATAAAAAAAAATTTAAACACAAGAAATTATGCGACTTCCATAATTAAAAATAATTCCAAGTTCAAATAATAGCCTGTTATTATTAGAATAATGATTGACTTTACAAAAAATGTTTAATATCAGGAAATACCAATTTCTAAATTTATCTTTGATAATCAAAATAAATTATATAAAAGAATGTATTTATCAAGAATTCCCAACCATAATTTTTCTTCTTCTTAAATCTGTTTTTCATTGCTTAATCTCATTTAACGGCTCTAAGTGAGAAAAAAATTGCCTGAAATAGCATAATAAACGGATATTAAAATATCAATGTATAAATGTGTAGTCATTTTCTCACTCACCAAAAAAGTTAACATTGTGGCTTGCAGCAAATATTTTGTGACGTCAATGTGCAGAAAATCCAATGGATAGATGATAGAGATAATACCATTTAATATAACAAATGATATGAATAGATGTATGGAGATTGATGAACCGTGATAAATACATGGCTGTATTATGAAATTATATGTATACAATGAAAATGTTCAATGTCATATTTCAGAGATGTACATAATTCCTTGGCAAGTTTCAGTACACCATAAAATCTTTGCAAATTAATATTTTCATCTTATGAGAATACTTTAAGTATTCTGAAAGCTTTTATTCATATATAAAATCTGCACACAAATTTCATTTCATTTCATTTTTAATATAAAAAATCTAATTGAACATATATACAAAATTTTTTTTGTAATACATGATTGTTTTATTCAATTTTTTGAAATCCATTTAATTTAGTGTTCCATTTCATCATATCAGAAAACAATTTAGTATGCTTTATTAATAAAAAAAAAAGTTACAAAATTGTAGGTAAAAATTATGCAAAAAAATTGCATCAAACTTCCAAGATCTCCACCAATGTGTTCAAATATATTTGTGACTCATCGCTACTTTCAATCACCACAGGGATTTAGATAAGGAATACCAGTATAAACAACTCTCTCTCACTACGATTAAACAGACAACAAACATAAAACTGAAAGACTCAACCAAAATAGTATATATCAACCTTATACAACAAAGTATTTTACCACTGTACTTAAAAATATTAGTAAATTGTTCAGTGACAAATATTTCAAGAATATTCAGGACATGGGAAATTGTGAAATGTGATCATAACATGCGGATGTATCATACATATGTCATTGAGGAAAAAGCAAATTAATAAATTATTAATACAAATGTAATTAAGAATTGATGTATTCATACCTAAGCCAATTATTATATATTATGTATTTACAATAAATAGAAAGGGGGAGAATATAAAATATTATACACAATGGTCATGATAATAAAGCCAATTCCATTTCCATTTATTTATTTAATCATTCCTGATAATATATCTAAACATATCTACAAATAGAAGGAATCAAATAGTTCTTGTTGAACAGGTTACACAGAGGAGATAGTTCTTGACCTTATTTGGAATACAGTACCAAGGTCATATTTTTGCTCTATTAATTAAATATCAAACATTCAAAATGAACAGTGCAGAAATGTAAAGAGTTCTTTTCCATAAAAGCCAAATGAGTACTCATGTTTGTATCCCCTCATATTATCTAGGTGTAGGTTTATTATTTTCTATTTCAATTAATTACCATTTTAAGTACAGTGGCAGTCAATAATTACAGTTATTGCACTTCAAATATTGTCACAAGCACATACTACTAACCAGGTGCTCCGCAGGGCGCAGCTTTATACGACCGCAGAGGTCGAACCCTGAACAGTTGGGGCAAGTATGGACAAAACATTCAAGCATGATACAGCTCTGAATTTGGATTGTGATCAAATTTTTGACATTACATGGTTTTTTTTTACACAAAACAAATGCCAAGATTTTACAAATCAATTAAAGATTTCTTCTTCAAACTTTTTAAATCTAAAATTAAATAGTTGACACAGCATAGGTTTCTGACACAGAATGAATGTGGTCTAATGAACTTAAAAGGTTTTTTTTGCCTTTGAGCAAATCACTATGCTGTTGAATATTAATCCTCTCAAAAAAATGTTTGAAGAAATTTTCTTTTTATTTATGAAATCTGAAATGAGAAAAATTTAACCCCCCCCCTTTTTTTTCACATCCCCGTTTCCCTTTTTCAAAACTGATATCAATTCAAATTTCTAATGGAGTTTGCAACAATAACTACTCATTTAAATACATCATAAAATATTAAGATGTAAAAAAACTGCTTGTTATCACTGAATGGTAAAGATTATTTAAATTTATCAGTTGGTAGTAAAAAGTGTATATACATTGTATATTGTATATAACAAAGATTTAAGTTGATTCTGGACAAAGAAAGATAACTCCAATTAAAAAAAATTCTTGCTATTGCACAAATAGGATATTTCTTGCTTACTATTCTGGACAAAGAAAGATAACTCTAATTAAAAAAAAATTTGCTATTTCACAATATTGTGCAATTAGATATTTCTTGCCATTGCACAATACTGTGCAATTGAAAAGACTTGCTATTGCACAATACTTAATATAATAATTTTAGATCCTGATTTGGACCAACTTGAAAACTGGGCCCATAATCAAAAATCTAAGTACATGTTTAGATTCAGCATATCAAAGAGGCCCAAGAATTCAATTTTTGTTAAAATCAAACTTAGTTTAATTTTGGACCCTTTGGACTTTAATGTAGAATTTGAAATTTGAAAACAGGACCAAAAATGAAGAATCTACATACACAGTTAGATTTGGCATATCAAAGAACCCCAAGGATTCAATTTTTGATGAAATCAAACAAAGTTTAATTTTGGACCCTTTGGACCTTAATGTAGACCAATTTGAAAACTGGACCAAAAAAACTTCAATAATCAAGAATCTAAGTACATTTTTAGATTCAACATATCAAAGAACCCAACCGATTCATTTTTTGTCAAAATCAAACTAAGTTTAATTTTGGACCCTTTGGACCTTAATGTAGACCAATTTGAAAACGGGACCAAAAGTTGAGAATCTACATATACAGTTAGATTCGGCATATCAAAGAACCCCAATTATTCAATTTTGATGAAATCAAACAAAGTTTAATTTTGGACCCTTTGGGCCCCTTTTTCCTAAACTGTTGGGACCAAAACTCCCAAAATCAATACCAACCTTCCTTTTATGGTCATAAGCCTTGTGTTTAAATTTCATAGATTTGTATTTACTTATACTAACATTATAGTGCGAAAACCAAGAAAAATGCTTATTTGGGTCCCTTTTTGGCCCCTAATTCCTAATCTGTTGGGTCCTAAACTCCCAAAATAAATACCAACCTTCCTTTTGTGGTCATAAACATTGTGTTTAAATTTCATAGATTTCCATTTACTTAACCTAAGGTTATTGTGCAAAAACCAAGAAAAATGCTTATTTGGGCCCTTTATTGGCCCCTTATTCCTAAACTATTGAAACCAAAACTCCCAAAATCAATCCCAATCTTTCTTTTGTGGTCATAAACCTTGCGTCAAAATTTCATAGATTTCTATTAACTTAAACTAAAGTTATGGTGCGAAAACCAAGAAAATGCTTATTTGGGCCCTTTTTGGCCCCTTATTCCTAAAATGTTGGGACCAAAACTCCCAAAATCAATACCAACCTTCCTTTTATGGTCATAAACCTTGTGTTAAAATTTCATAGATTTCTATTCACTTTTACTAAAGTTAGAGTGCGAAAACTAAAAGTATTCAGACGCCGGACGACGACGACGACGACGACGACGACGACGACGCAGACGCCAACGTGATAGCAATATACGACGAAATTTTTTTCAAAATTTGCGGTCGTATAAAAACAGAATATATTTTCCAACTGTTTGCTAATAATATAACTCTTTACATAGAATCTTTTACAACCAGGGTCATAACAACATATACACCAACCACCTCTTGATCTAAACAATATATATGGTTGATAATGTTAGTAATTTGTTTTCTTTTCCATGTATATGTTTACCATGAAGTATTCTTAAAAAAAAGTAACGTTTACCATGAAGTATTCTTAAAAAAAAGTAACAAGTTTGAGACCCAATGCATGGACTGCTACACAGAATCATACAATAGACGGAATAGATCAGCTTCTATTGTATATAATAGAAGAGAATCCAGAAGTATATTTTCTCTGTCATTAAAGCGCTTTAATTACAGTACTATTGATGAAAACAAAACATTAAATGATTCTAAACAACAACTTAGCAGGGAAATCTATGTCAAAACCAGGTAACAGCTTGATTCTAAACAACAACTTGGCAGGGAAATCTATGTCAAAACCAGATAACAGCTATTTCAGGAGTAATAAACATAAACATTCAAAAAAGTTGCAATGATTGGTACTTGCATTAAAATATAAACCTGATTAATGTATAAAGTTTTTTTATTGAAAATAGCTGCTAGAATTTTGTTAAAAATATATAAGTTCACATACAAATGCATGCATTATAGCATTAGTTGCACAATTGTTTCAATTATACACATTTTCATAACTGCGACTTTTACACAAAATTTAATGGCATTGAGATCAACATGGACAAAAATCATGTGACCTGATTACACACAAAACATGGGTATAGCTGTCTGGTTGTAGACTGGTTCCCTGATGATTCTTCAGCAGCACTTTAATACTTCTGGCCAGAGTTGTGTTTCCTGTAGTCTCTATGACCATTGTTTCCACGGTAACTGTTGTGATGACCTTTGTGACCTGAGTGATGATGTTGATTGTGGTAAGAATGAGACTGGCCGAAGCCATGGTTTCCACTAAAATGCTACAAAAAGTTAAGAAATCTTTGAGTATTAGCTTTATCAATTATCTCTGAACGATACTCTTTAAAATGAATTTTATACATTCTGACAAACAGTTTTATAAGTGATATAATAATAAGATTTCTGTTATCAGAATAAATATATATTTCTTTGAAAGCAAAAGAAGAATACTTCAACTAGGATATTTACTACCATTTAAACATTTCATCCCTGCATACATAAAACAGACCATGCATTTTAAATAGGAAAATAAGTCTTCTTTTAATTATTTCCGTAAAACCATAAAAATATTTTCCTATTGTCAATAGCAACATAAAATTCCTTGTTCAGGATAGAGATGTGGTATGATTGCCAACAAGACAACAATCCATCAAGATTTAAATGAACCTGATGTAAGCAATTACAGCAGATTCCATTGAGTGTGTAGCCAAAGGTAATATCTTTGGTTAGCTTGCTTGTTAGCTGAACCGTGAAGTCATTGTTAGGTTAGGTAAACTCTCTTCTTTAAGAATAGACTAGTCCAACAGAAAACAAATCGATCTGTCTGTTGGACTATGCTACTTTGAAAGGAGGGTAGTATACCTAACCTAACAATGACTTCACGGTTCAGCTAACAAGCAAGCTAACCAAAGATATAACCTTTCGCTACACACTCAATGGAATCCGCTGTAAAGCATATTCTTATCCTTTGGAAAGGTGTGCTGTAATTTACATGGGTTATTGTAAGACTGTTACCTTTGAGTTATCTTTATTCTTCTCATTCTGGACATATGTAAATACATTGGATCCTTGTAAAGCTGTGTCCGAGTAATGTTGCTTCACCTTTTTGACCTGAAAAAAAAAGAAAACCCAACAATTAAACTCTTACTTTTATATAAATTTTGGAAATAGTTCATAATTTGCTGATAAAATCAGTGTAAATGGCTTCTTGGTTAAGATGGTTATATCATTTGGCCAATAAATGTATATCAAACAGCAATACTTTCATCTGTCACTCTGAAATGCTGTAGAAATGGATTTTAAGATTTAAAATTTCATGATTTCTAGAGCCAAACCTCATTGGTGAGATTATTTTGTATTATTCTTGTATTTCTTGAACATTGGAACATGTGGTAGGGTTTAAACTATTGTTTCCATTACCCCCCCCCCCCAATACTCTTTTTTTTATTATTGATCAGTACCTTTCCTGTGTCTATTTCATCATCATAATCATCATCTGACCAATGTCTCTTTCTCTCTTTATCCTTCTCTACTTCTCTGTCTAAGTTGCTCTTTCCTCCATCCCAAGATAAAACTGAAAATACAAGATTTGAATCAGTAAAGAGATAAAAAAAAAAAAAGCTGAACAATTCAATTTTCAATGGTAACAATATGAGCAAACTTGTAAAAAATTATCATATATTTATGCATCATGATGAACTTTTTTCTAAAACCATGTTGTACATAGACTCCTAATGTGTAATCACATGAACAAAAGTGAAGATTATTTACTTGAGGGACCAAAGCTATGCAGTGATGCAAAGTGAAGATTATTTACCTGAGGGACCAAAGCTATGCAGTGATGCAAAGTGAAGATTATTTACCTGAGGGACCAAAGCTATGCAGTGATGCAAAGTGAAGATTATTTACCTGAGGGACCAAAGCTATGCAGTGATGCAAAGTGAAGATTATTTACCTGAGGGACCAAAGCTATGCAGGGATGCAAAGTGAAGATTATTTACCTGAGGGACCAAAGCTATGCAGTGATGCAAAGTAAAGATTACTCACCTGACTACCTGAGGGACCAAAGCTATGCAGTGATGCAAAGTGAAGATTATTTACCTGAGGGACCAAAGCTATGCAGTGATGCAAAGTGAAGATTATTTACCTGAGGGACCAAAGCTATGCAGTGATGCAAAGTGAAGATTATTTACTTGAGGGACCAAAGCTATGCAGTGATGCAAAGTGAAGATTATTTACTTGATGGACCAAAGCTATGCAGGGATGCAAAGTGAAAATTATTTACCTGATGGACCAAAGCTATGCAGGGATGCAAAGTGAAGATTATTTACCTGAGGGACCAAAGCTATGCAGTGATGCAAAGTGAAGATTATTTACCTGAGGGACCAAAGCTATGCAGTGATGCAAAGTGAAGATTATTTACCTGAGGGACCAAAGCTATGTGGTGATGCAAAGTGAAGATTATTTACCTGAGGGACCAAACCTATGCAGTGATGCAAAGTGAAGATTATTTACCTGAGGGACCAAACCTATGCAGTGATGCAAAGTGAAGATAATTTACCTGATGGACCAAAGCTATGCAGTGATGCAAAGTGAAGATTATTTACCTGATGGACCAAAGCTATGCAGGGATGCAAAGTGAAGATTATTTACCTGAGGGACCAAAGCTATGCAGTGATGCAAAGAGAAGATAATTTACCTGAGGGACCAAAGCTATGCAGTGATGCAAAGTAAAGATTATTTACCTGATGGACCAAAGCTATGCAGTGATGCAAAGTGAAGATTATTAACCTGATGGACCAAACCTATGCAGGGATGCAAAATGAAGATTATTCACCTGAGGGACCAAAGCTATGAAGTAATGCAAAGTGAAGATTTTTTTCCTGAGGGACCAAAGCTATGCAGTGATGCAAAGTGAAGATTATTTACTTGATGGACCAAAGCTATGCAATGATGCAAAGTGAAGATTATTTACTTGATGGACCAAAGCTATGCAGTGATGCAAAGTGAAAATTATTTACCTGAGGGACCAAAGCTATGCAGGGATGCAAAGTGAAGATTATTTACCTGAGGGACCAAAGCTATGAAGAAATGCAAAGTGAAGATTTTTTTCCTGAGGGACCAAAGCTGTGCAGTGATGCAAAGTGAAGATTATTTACCTGAGGGACCAAAGCTATGCAGTGATGCAAAGTGAAGATTATTTACCTGAGGGACCAAAGCTATGCAGTGATGCAAAGTGAAGATTATTTACCTGAGGGACCAAAGCTATGCAGTGATGCAAAGAGAAGATAATTTACCTGATGGACCAAAGCTATGCAGTGATGCAAAGTAAAGATTATTTACCTGATGGACCAAACCTATGCAGGGATGCAAAGTGAAGATTATTTACTTGATGGACCAAAGCTATGCAGTGATGCAAAGTGAAGATTATTTACCTGATGGACCAAACCTATGCAGTGATGCAACGTGAAGATTATTTACCTGATGGACTAAAGCTATGCAGTGATGCAAAGTGAAGATTATTTACCTGATGGACCAAAGCTATGCAGTGATGCAGTTTTTTCTAACGTCTCAGCTACAGAGGAGTTTTTACTACCATCCCATGTTGGTTTACTGTGAGATCCATTCTTCTGTCTCTTGTATCCATCTTTTACATGATGGTCCCAAGACTGTACAGGAGCTTATCAAATGAAATAATATGTAAATAAAGAAATCATTAAACTATTTGTTCATATGTTCAAAAATAAAATAACAGTTATATAATTATTCAAATATTTGATGAAGTGGAGTAACGATTGTTTAGAACTTCAATGTAGAAAATAATGTGATATAACTAGTGTTGTCAACGGTTAACCGGTTAACCGGTTAATCGGTCGAACGATCGAATACCGAATACCAAAAACGCTAACCGGTTAACCGGACTTTTTTCAATTTCGATAGATTTGATATAAATTTGTGTTGAAAATCAAATCATTAAATAGTTGTTTTATTTAAAAATTGTCGTGGTGGTAATTAGTTTGACAGATCAATTGTCCAGTATATTGATTGCTATTGTTAATCCTAAAAACATAAAATTAATTAGAGTTCGGGGCAGGATCTTTAAGAAACATAATTAGTAAACATGTTTTTTTAACAGCAACTTTAAATCAGTAATGAGATTCAATTTTACTAATTACTTCATTATTTCGTTTTCGATCTAATATTGTGTAAACCTACATTTAAATGCGCAACCTCCGTAGTGCAAGGGTTAGTCTTACTTTAAATTCAATCAAAGCACCAAAGGGTGCTATAGGCAGTTAATCAAAAACCCAAAGGCAAACTTGGCCAAGTTCAGATGAATAGTGTAAAGAATTAGTCAAAATATTTATCTCAGGCATTGTTCTCAGCTATTTCTAAAGTATCAAATAACATGAATAATGCTTGTACAGTAATGTTTATGTTATGCAATCTTACCACCTTCAAAAGTTATTTCCAATTTATATTTATAAAGATTCAATGTCTGAGATTATACACATACACTGTCCTATGTTAGGGGAGAGTTTTGCACCAGTTTAGATGTTTAAGCCGCCGTGATTGGATGTAAGGGTACAATATATTTTTTTATTTATCTATGAATAACTGCAGTGTTTATATTTACAATATAAATTGTAAAACCTATTGAAATATTTTCTAGAGAATTATTCGAAAAGGCTTTCAAAATTTTATAAATTTGCTGCAAAATGACGGTGGGCATGGATAACATAAACAAGCTCCGTTGGAAATTGGTCATGATACTATTTGGCTTCAATTTTTAAAACAGAGTAATAAAGTACTAACACAACACATAGAATGAAATTCAAAACAGTGTGGCTGTGGCCATTGATTGACACATTAAATTCGTCCATTGACTGGGACAATTTACGTGAACGTTTGTCTGTAACGACCACTGTTCACGACGTACCTACGATAGACATTTAAACTGTGGGGTCACCAAAGGTTTCTTAACGCCTTTAATTATAAAATAATTCGAAAAATTAATCAGGAATAACCTTTATGTTTTGATTTATATAATTGATATAAATCAAAACATCGTGTTATTTCTGATTAATTTTTCGAATTACTTTATTATGGTGTTGAGAACCTTTGGTGACCCCATAGTTTAAGTGTCTTTAAAAAGTACATAGTGAGCAGTGGTCGTTACATACAAACGTTCACCTAAATTGTCCCAGTCAATGGATGAATTTAATGTGCCAATCAATGGCCACAGCCACACTGTTTTGAATTTCATTCTAACTGTTTTATCCAGGTTTTTGTTATAAAAAGTGGTAAAATTAGAAAATGTTAGTATTGTCACCTATGGCAGAATAAATAGTACCGTTTTCCTTTTATTATTGTTACATTTCCATGTACAGAACCGTAGCCAGTGCCATACACCTTATCGCTATTAGTCCGCCATCACTGAAAATCACACAGGTTCCCGTAAAATTTTGACTTCATAAAACAAAATATCTGACGCCACAATGGAAAAGTGATTGTTGTATGCGTCAAAAGTTCAAGCGGCCGGGTCAGCCGGGATTAGGGATAAGGTGTATTTTATTAAAGTCTCAAATTATAACTGAATTAAAATATCTTGATTACGGTTTAACTGTCTTCCATTACTAATATCATAATAAAAAAAAAACATTTATTTAAACTTTAAATAACTGTAATAGTAGGAATTAAAAAAAACTTGTTTGTAACTTAAACTTGTTGAAAACATAAACGTTTCTCGAGCCTCGTTAGTCGTTACCTTTTTATCATATCATGCGATTTATTTTCACATTATTTTCATGGGGAAATCGTTTACCAGCATAAAGTTGCCGAAGGAACCGCATAGAATTGATTCAAGAACACTTAACGAGTGTTTAAATGTGAAAAGTTATAAAAAGAAACATTATAACAAAAAAGTCGTATTTTTCTGTACCGGTAATCGAAAAGTCCTTGTAAATCAAAAACAATTCCGGTGTGATACGCGTCACAGATTCGGACTTAATATTTTACAGAATATGTGACTTTGGAAGTTAAATAATGCCGTCCTTTAGAAAACAGTTGTTTAAGTTTTAATCTCAATATTTATTGAAGCACATTGAGCACAATCAAAGCACGTGTAGCATTATGTTACATTGTAATACCAAAGCGAAACAATCTTAAAATGACCTTGACATCGACCAATCAGAAAACTACAATAACAACAATTTTATTTGACAAGCATGAAGGAAGTCATTTGCGAGAACGGAATAATATTAACAAGAATACAAATGACCATACATTTAAGATTACTGAATTTAGATTATTTAAATAATCTCAATCATTTCAGACAAAAAACGAATAAAATGATTAATAATAAAGTACCCATGTATCATCAGAATCCTCCCAATTTAAAAGGTACGTTAATTTCGTCTTTTATGTAATTTGAAATTGCCGCCAACTTATATCAGCTGATTAATAGACTACTGACGTATGTAATACGTATCGATGACAAACAATATTCCTACGACTTTTGCCAAGTAAACGACTCATCTTTATAGATTTTCGGCGATCAAATACTTCATACAATTGTTCTTTGACATCTTAACCAACAGCACAGGGAATAATAAACTATAGAAGGATTTCTATCGAGCACTACTTCCTATGTGCAACTTCAAAATTTTTGGGAAAATCGACGACCATTTAACGTTTTTATGGTAATATTTTTTATATTCCAGAATAAAAAGTATGAAAAAAGTGTCCAATTAGTTATAAATAACATGATAGCCAGCCAGATAATAAAAGTTGCACATATTTCAGCATTTATTGGGTAGAACATAAATCTAGGGTGCTAGCATAAAGCAGCTTAACTGCTTAAAAATTGTGAAATGCAAACCAATGTCAATGTACTCAATGTATACGTGAAAGTACGAGTAACATGCTTAAAGAAAAAAGCAAACACAGTGAAGAAACAGGTCGTACAGCATGTATAGTTGTTAATTACTGTGTCATGGTGGTCTCTTGTGAAGAATTGTCTCATTGGCAATCATACCACATCTTCTTTTTTTATAATTAATCATTTCAAATTGAAACACACCCCATTATTTTCTAAGACAACAAGAGAAAGGGAAAGAATAATCGGTTTCAGACATATGACATATTCAATTATACGAGATTAAGATTTTTTTTTTTTTTTTTTAATCTGAAGTTGGTACAAACGCTATAGTTGATACGGTGTATTTGATTATTAAAAGTCAAACTTCGCCAGGAATCGTCACAGACAAGCCTTATAATGCTAGAGGAAAAACTTCAATTCTAAAAGCGTATTTATGACTTGTTGTCAAATTGACACTCATACCACATCTTATATCTATGTGTAGGGTTCTATTGATAAGGCTTTTAAACACCAACTTAAATTACCGGTTAACCGGTTAATCGGTCTAACGATTATCCGAATAACCGGTTAGGCAAAAGTGTACGATTTGACAACACTAGATATAACACATATTTCACTAATGTCTATTATGAAAATGATGCCACTTAAATCCGACGACCACATGGATGTTACTCATATCACACGATGACAACATTTCACTCATATGGTACTGTTGTTCTGACTGTGCATGAAATATTTGCTACAAGATGTTTTAAGTAACCAAAAATTAATCATGCATTACTATGTGCATTTGTAAATAAATAAGTCTTTATTCAATTAAAAAAATCATCTATTATTTAATAACCATTCTAGTCTAGTTTAAGTTTTTTGCCAGATTTGTTTTTTTTTTTTGTACTGTAACACACACCAAAGTCACTCACCACTCTGACTTGTTTTACTGGTCTCAGAGTCTTTTGTTTTACTGGTCAAGGAGTCCTTTGTTTTCTCTACCCAGACAAGTTCTGTACTATCATCAGACTCTGTATCTAGTTTCCTTTTCTTACTGTCATCATGGTGATGTTTTTTATCTTCGTCATCCCTATGTCTTTTCTTCTTTTTTTCCCTAAATTCTTCCTCCTCTCTGTCTTTCTTATGTTTATGTTTCTTCTTTTTATGCTTCTTACGTTGTGTTTCCATATCAGAACTGCTCACAGATTCCTGATGTTTATAATCATCATGATCTTTCTCATGCTTACGTTTCTTCTTTTTATGTTTCTTACTACCTTCTGAAGAATCTGCATTTGATGAAGTTAATAGATTGTCTTTTTCCAATAAAGATTTTGAAGCTAACTGGTAATTGTGGTCGGATCTCACATCTGAAACAGTATCATGAACCTTGACCTCTTCCAATGACTCCTTAAATGTTTCTGCTACATGTTTATGACCTTTTTTAGAGTCTGACTGATATGGGCCATCTGTAACCTTCCAACCAGCATGCTGGCAGTCTGGCACTTTTGGAAATTGAGGAATATCTTTTGAATCCTTGATCTGCCATTCAGTGGTTGAATTATTACTTTCTTTACTGGAATTAGAGCCTCGCGAAGGACTAAGGATCAAATCTTGATTGAGAACATGCCAGTTTGATGTTGCATTAATCTTGGTGCTCGTAACACAAGACAAACTAGATATTTCAAGCATACTCTTCTTATCAGACATTAAATCTCTGCTAGTATTTATATTTTGTGAATGTCCATTATTTTTCTGTTTCATTCCACCGTTGGATCTGCTCTCTTTTTGTGACGTTTCCAACAAATGCTGATTTCCAGGGACAGAAGTCGTTGCATTCAGTTTCTGATCAAAGATAACACCATTACCATTCCTATGTTTTGCAGAACTTTCATTTTCTACTTTCACTTTATCCATCTGTACTTTTGCTGAAGCTCCATTCATTTTAGTTTGACTAGTTTCTTCCTCAGAATCACTATCACCGTCATAGGGAACCAGTTTTGACTTTCCATTGGGAGATTTTTCATAGGTTGTCACTTTACCATTTTTAATCTGCATAACAATTCTTGGTTTTTCCTTTGGATTTTCATCATGAGGTTTAATCAATTGTTTTGGCCTGATTCCAAAGGCTACCTTTTCCCTGTTTGCAGGGAGGGGTGTTGAAGCTGCGGGTCTTTTTGTGTCATGACTTATGTGAGATATAGATGGAGAAGCACTAGTATGGGGCTTAATGACTGGAGTGGATTTCCTCTGTACCAGCATTCCAACATCATTGCTGTGATGAACTAAAAAAATAAAACATTTTCTCATTCAACTTTTAAACTTAAAAAACATTGGCTGATTATATAGTCATTAAGTTTTGCATCTATTCTCAAAATTTCAAGTAGCTTTATGCAATTTTCATTTGATAAAAAAAACAAACTATATAATGAAGACTTTTGATGCCAATTAAATACTGAAGGCTTTGATGCTACTATTCCTTGATCTGGTTCAAATATTTACATTTGCATTGTGTCTGTTTCAATATTAATTGTATGTGCAATATGCTTAACACATTCACATACTTTGAACATTTGAACAATTTAAATTTGTAAATTAGTTGCCCTGGCTAAAGTGTGTAACATATACAAATGAATACATCACTTTCCTTTAAAGATGATTCAGATGTAAGAAAATTGAAACTTTTTTCTGTAACCTAAGTGGGTATGAAATTGTCTTTACTTGAGCCAGAATTTTTTTTTGAAATGAAATGTTCAGCATATTTTTCAATTATTCCTCTTTAATAGTCAAACTGCACTGTATTCAGAGAGTGGCTTTGAAACAAACTTGTTCAGAAAGATATCTAATCAGGGAATCAATTTGAAACCAATTGGTTAGAAATTAGTGTTCTCTCAGGCTATTAATACTCTGCAGTTTTCAGCCCTACCCATTTTTTTTTTAAAAGCACGATTTTATATAGTACTATAACTGTTTTATTATTTTCCAAAGTTTTTCATTTCCCTGGCTTGTATGTTTACTTTTATTACATGATTAACAGGATAAATGTCTGAGTGTGTATATTTACCTCAAAATGTCAACTATCGAGAACCCATTTCAATAAAACATAATATAATGGCGTTCTTGCCAATTTTCTACATTTCTTTCTGAGTTTTTTACTAAAACTTCCCAAGTTATAGATTGTTTCATTTGTTGAATGGCATTCCATTGATAAATTCCCACCTTAAAAAAAAGTATAAAGATAGGAAAAGTATACTGGAAGTATTTTAATATATATAGAATAGAACGAAAATACTGCTTCTGAAAGAGTTCTACTTAAATGGCATTTTGAAGGGGGGATGTTTTTCCTACTAGGAGATACGATTTCATTTGTACATATGTATTTAAATTTGACAAGTTTTAAATTTAATTACACTAATTATCTCATGTGAACACAGTTTGACATGTATCAAAAATATTTTATAAAAAAATCCTTTTAATCAAACTAGACCTTTTGTCTTTTATAATTTAAAACAACATAGCTTCTGTCTGTTTACATGTTTATAAATAATGTTTATTATATATTTCTTTGTTAAAACATACAATATAATTAACATTACATTTGAGACTTAGATCCTGCCACAGAGTAAAAAGTGAATCAAGTCAAATATAGCAAGCTTATAACTGGTTTATAATAGTCCCGGGAGAACACTGAGGGCTTGACTGTAAAAGTATGAAAGAACTGATCTTGCTGTTTGTGTATATGCCTTTATAGAACTTTTTTGTGTTCAATGTGCTGCACTGCTCATCCAAAAGGTTTGATAAAACGGTATATATATATATATATATATATATATAAAGTTTTTTTTTACCTTTTATTCCATTTACAGCTGTGGTGAATTTGTTGTTTATGTGGTTATTAGGTTGAACTGGTCCAATAAGATGTGTCTGTAAAACACAAAGAAAGAAAAAAAATTCAAATTTTCATTATTTAATTTTCCTTTATTAGGCTGAAATTAATAGCAACACATCAGGTACCTGATATAATGTATCTCAGGTTTGCATTTTACTGATTTCTCAGTTTTACATTTGAGATTTTCTCAAGAAGATTTCACTGCATAATCCACAATACACTCTGTTATAATATCAATTCTATAATTCAACTTAAAAATTGACCTTTATACTTAAGAATTGTGCTACTTGTTACCATATTTGTAAACATATTTTACTGTTAAAAAAAACTTGTTTATTTACCTTTTGTTTCTGTGCAGATGTTTTAACTTTACTGTAAAACAACAGATAAGCTTCAGAAGATAAGACTCTAGAAGCACTGACCTGGGTAACCTAAAACATGTAAAATAAAAACAGACATCAACATTTAATTCCTTTGATAAAATTTAGACAATTTCACATCTTAAACATAACTTACTTCTTATAACCATTATAAATTACAAATACAAAAGTAAATTATAAAACCTATGGTTGAAAAATATTGGCTGTGTGTTTACAAAGTTAAGGAATTTTTATTAGGACTGAGAAGAGACAGCTCAATTACTTAAACATTTCTTAGTAATGTAGTTAACTTGACAATAAATAGTAAACGGTAAACTGAAAACAATGTAAACACCATCGTGAGGAGAAATAAGTTCCAACATATCTTTACTCTACCATAATTGGGTTTTCTCAAATTAGAGTGAGAATGCATTAACGTCATAAACTAATCTTTCTTTTACAAAACCCAACAAATACTGCTTGTGTAAACTCAATATCTAACTAAAGGCTGTTCTAGAAAATACTATGTACACTACAGCTCAGGTGGATTTTACTTTGTCCATCCCTCCACAGTGAGAGTGGGCACTGGGTGGGCAAAATTTCTAGCTTGTCCACTCTGCACACCCATAGGAGTGGGCATGCAATTTCTTTTGTTTAATCAAAAGACTTGCTAGTACAATCAATTGAAAAGACAGATAAGCATTTGTAACCAGATGCTCCGCAGGGCGTAGCTTTATACGACCGCAGAGGTTGAACCCTGAACGGTTGGGGCAAGTATGGACACAACATTCAAGCTGGATTCAGCTCTAAATTTGGATTGTGATTAAATAGTTGACACAGCATAGGTTTCTGACACAGAATGAATGTGTTCTAATGAACTTAAAATTTTTGTTTTCTCTTAGAGCAATTCACTATGCTGTTGAATATTAATCCTCTCAAAAAAATGTTTGAAGAAATTTTCTTTTTTATTTATGAAATTTCAAATGAGAAAAATTGAACCCAATTTTTTTAATCACAATCCCCTTTCCCTTATTCCAAAACTAATCTCAATTAAAATTTCTAATGGAGTTTGCAACAATAACTACTCATTTAAATACATCATAAAATATTAAGATGTAAAAAAACTGCTTGTTATCACTGAATGGTAAAGATTATTTTAATTTATCAGTTGGTAGTAAAAAGTGAATATACATTGTATATTGTATATAACAAAGATTTAAGTTGATTCTGGACAAAGAAAGATAACTCCAATTAAAAAAAAAATCTTGCTATTGCACAATATTTTGCAATTAGATATTTCTTGCTTACTATTCTGGACAAAGAAAGATAACTCTAATTAAAAAAAAATTTGCTATTTCACAATATTGTGCAATTAGATATTTCTTGCCATTACGCAATACTGTGCAATTGAAAAGACTTGCTATTGCACAATACTTAATATAATAATTTTAGATCCTGATTTGGACCAACTTGAAAACTGGGCCCATAATAAACCAGGTGCTCCGCAGGGCGCAGCTTTATACGACCGCAGAGGTCGAACCCTGAACAGTTGGGGCAAGTATGGACAAAACATTCAAGCGTGATACAGCTCTGAATTTGGATTGTGATCAAATTTTTGACATTACATGGTTTTTTTTTTACACAAAACAAATGTCAAGATTTTACAAATCAATTAAAGATTTCTTCTTCAAACTTTTTAAATCTAAAATTAAATAGTTGACACAGCATAGGTTTCGGACACAGAATGAATGTGGTCTAATGAACTTAAAAGGTTTTTTTTGCCTTTTAGCAATTCACTATGCTGTTGAATATTAATCCTCTCAAAAAAATGTTTGAAGAAATTTTCTTTTTATTTATGAAATCTGAAATGTGAAAAATTTAACCCCCCCCCTTTTTTTTTACATCCCCGTTTCCCTTTTTCCAAAACTGATATCAATTCAAATTTCTAATGGAGTTTGCAACAATATCTACTCTTTTAAATACATCATAAAATATTAAAATGTAAAATAAAGTGCTTGTTATCACTGAATGGTAAAGATTGGTTGGTAGTAAAAGTGAATATACATTGTTTATTGTATAAAACAATAAAAAAAAACTTCATCAGCAACATTTTATATTGGCAAATTTCCAATGAAGTTATTTACATAAAGTTATTGGCAAATAAAACAAGTGAAACTGCGAGCTACTGCTCACTGATGATACCCCCGCCGCAAGTGGATAATATTAATAGTGTAAAAATATGCAAGTGTTCGGTAAACAGGAAGTTGTCGAGTGATGAATCTGAAAACGCATCACACGGTATAGCTGACTTATATAAATCCTGAAACCAAATTTCAGAAATCCTTGAATTGTAGTTCCTGAGAAAAATGTGACGAAAATTTTCAACTTGGCTATCATGTGTAAAATCAGACAAGTGTTCGGTAAACAGGAAGTTGTCAAGTGATGAATCTGAAAACGCATCACACGGTATGGCTGACATATATAAATGTTGATACCAAAGTACAGAAAGGGTGGATGTGTAGTTCCTGAGAAAAATGTGACGAAAGTTTCATGGGACGGACTGACTGACGGACGGACGGACAGACAGAGGTAAAACAGTATACCCCCCCTTTTTTAAAGCGGGGGTATAAATAGAAAATGACATCATAGTCATGTCTGGCAAATGTCCAACATACATTATCTAAAAACATTTTAGATAAGATAAGGAAAAAAAGCTTCATCAGCAACATTTTATATTGGCAAATTTCCAATGAAGTTATTTACATAAAGTTATTGGCAAATAAAAATAGAAAATGACATCATAGTCATGTCTGGCAAATTTCCAACATATATTATCAACTACTATTCTATACAAAGAAAGATAACTCCAATTGAAAATTAATTGCTATTGCACAATATTGTGCAATACTGTGCAATTGAAAATTTCTTGCTATTGCACAATACTTGATATGGAATCCTGATTTGGACCAACTTGAAAACTGGGCCCATAATCAAAAATCAAAGTACATATTTAGATAAAGCATATCAAATAAGCCCAAGAATTTAATTTTTGTTAAAATCAAACTTAGTTTAATTTTGGACCCTTTGGACCTTAATGTAGACCAATTTGAAAACGGGACCAAAAATTAAGAATCTACATACATAGTTAGATTCGGCATATCAAAGAACCCCAATTATTCAATTTTTGATGAAATCACACAAAGTTCAATTTTGGACCCTTTGGGCCCCTTATTCCTAAACTGTTAGGACCAAAACTCCCAAAATCAAACCCAACCTTCCTTTTATGGTCATAAACCTTGTGTTTAAATTTCATAGATTTCTATTTACTTATACTAAAGTTATGGTGCAAAAACCAAAAATAATGCTTATTTGGGCCCCTTTTTGGCCCCTAGTTCATAAACTGTTGTGACCTCAACTCCAAAAATCAATCCCAACCTTCCTTTTGTGGTCATAAACCTTGTGTTAAAATTTCATTGATTTCTATTTACTTATATTAAAGTTATTGTGCGAAAACCAAGAATAATGCTTATTTGGGCCCTTTTTTGGCCCTTAATTCCTAAACTGTTGGAACCAAACCTCCCAAAATCAATCCCAACCTTCCTTTTGTGGTCATAAAACTTGTGTCAAAATTTCATAGATTTCTATTCACTTAAACTAAAGTTATAGTGCGAAAACCAAGAAAATGCTTATTTGGGCCCTTTTTGGCCCCTAATTCCTAAAATGTTGGGACCAAAACTCCCAAAATCAACCCCAACCTTCCTTTTGTGGTCATAAACCTTGTGTTAAAATTTCATTGATTTCTATTCACTTTTATTAAAGTTAGAGTGCGAAAACTAAAAGTATTCGGACGACGACGACGACGACAACGACGCAGACAACGACGCCAACGTGATAGCAATATACGACCAAAAAAATTAAAATTTTTGCGGTCGTATAAAAATCTAAGTACATTTTTGGATTCAGCATATCAAAGAACCCCAAGATTTCAATTTTTGTTAAAATCAGACTAAGTTTAATTTTGGACCCTTTGGACTTTAGTGTAGACCAATTTGAAAACAGGACCAAAAATGAAGAATCTACATACACAGTTAGATTTGGTATATCAAAGAACCCCATTTATTCAATTTTTGATGAAATCAAACAAAGTTTAATTTTGGACCCCGATTTGGACCAACTTGAAAACTGGGCCAATAATCAAGAATCTAAGTACATTTTTAGATTCAGCATATCAAAGAACCTAACTGATTCATTTTTTGTCAAAATCAAACTAAGTTTAATTTTGGACCCTTTGGACCTTAATGTAGACCAATTTGAAAACGGGACCAAAAGTTAAGAATCTACATACACAGTCATGACAGTTAGATTCGGCATATCAAAGAACCCCAATTATTCAATTTTGATGAAATCAAACAAAGTTTAATTTTGGACCCTTTGGGCCCCTTATTCTGTTTGGGACCAAAACTCCCAAAATCAATACCAACCTTCCTTTTATGGTCATAAACCTTGTGTTTAAATTTCATAGATTTCTATTTACTTATACTAACGTTGTGGTGCGAAAACCAAGAAAAATGCTTATTTGGGTCCCTTTTTGGCCCCTAATTCCTAAACTGTTGGGACCTAAACTCCCAAAATCAATACCAACCTTCCTTTTGTAGTCATTAACATCAGGGCTCACGCTACCAGGCGACTTGGGCGAAGAAGTCGCCTTCCCGATCGTCACTTCGCTTTCCCCGACCCCCAAAAGCGAAAACAAGTCGCCCTGTTCTTGACGATAGTCGCTTTCAGTCGCTTCCGTCATCGGACATTTTCAATTTGAAACATCAATTTTTTATTGAAAATTAAAGAAATTCAGACATAAACGATTTATTATCTTTAGAAAAGAGGTTGAAGCATTGTCTTCGCAGTGTGTAGCAGGTTATTTGATAAAAATTCGTAAGGGTTCCACGGAACCCAGTGTCTCGCCTACTTTTGCTGTTAATCGCAGACTCAACAAAAATGAGGATAAACATCAATAAAAATTTCCCTCTCGATACTGTCTTTTGATTGAAAGAAGCTTCCAAGTTTGGTAAAACAAGAATGTGTCCTCAGTACACGAATGCCCCACTCGCACTATCATTTTCCATGTTCAGTGGACCGTGAAATTGGGGTAAAAACTCTAATTTGGCATTAAAATTAGAAAGATCATATCATAGGGGACATGTGTACTAAGTTTGAAGTCGATTGGACTTAAACTTCATCAAAAACTACCTTGACCAAAAACTTTAACCTGAAGCGGGACAGACGGACGGACGAACGAACAGACAGACGGACGGACGAACGGACGCACAGACCAGAAAACATAATGCCCCTCTACTATCGTAGGTGGGGCATAAAAATCCAGGATAGTTTATGAATCTTAAAAATGTTTTATAAACTTTAACTGCAGACTGTATGTAATGTTAACTGGAAGAAAAACTAAGTCCATTTGTAAGTAAAATACGGAAAAAATGAATTTTTTTTTTACACAATTTACTTCTGAATAATGTCTTATGATCAGAAACAATTAGCTTTTGTCAAAGTTTGTTAGAAATTCAGGATAGTTTAAGAACATTATAAAAATTTTAAAAACTTAAACCACAGAGTGAATGTTTTGTTTCTGGCAAAAAAACTAAGTCCATTTATAAGTAAAATACGGAAAAGTTGAAATTTATTTTTACAAAATTTTCTTCTTGATAGTATCTTATGATCATAAACAAGCTTCTGTCCAAGTTTGGTACAAATCAAGGATAGTTTATGAAAGTTATTAAAATTTTAAAAACTTTAACCACAGAGTGAATGTAATGTTTCCTCGCAGAAAAACTAAGTCCATTTATAAGTATAATATGGAAAAGTGGAAATTAATTTTTACAAAATTTTCTTCTTGATACTATCTTATGATCATAAACAAGCTTCTGCCCCTAGTTTGGTACAAATCAAGGATAGTTTATGAAAGTTGTTAAAATTTTAAAAACTTTAACCACAGAGTGAATGTAATTTTTCCTCGCAGAAAAACTAAGTCCATTTATAAGTAAAATACGGAAAAAATGGAATTTTATTTTTACAAAATTTACTTCTGGATACTTGCTTATAATCATAAACAAGCTTCTGTCCAAGTTTGGTAGAAATTCAGTATAGTTTAAGAAAGTTATTAAAATTTCAAAAACTTTAACCACAGAGTGAATATTTGTGGACGCCGCCGACGACGACGGAATGTAGGATCGCTTAGTCTCGCTTTTTCGACTAAAGTCGAAGGCTCGACAAAAATACAACTTTTTATCACTTCGTGCATTTCCGCAAGTTCTGGTGTTTGTTACTCGAAAACGTACATCAACCTCAATTTCGGCGGCAAAATAAGTTTATTTCTTCATTTAAACGTGATAAAAGTTGCCTCCAGTAAATTTTTAATCCATTTATTGCATTAAAAACGTCATGTTCCTTTCCAAATAACTTGTCAAACATCGTTTATTTTTGTAAATTTTCTTGCATTCGTCCGCCATTGACCGATTTCTAAACTCCGGATCTGAACCGGACCAGGTATGACCGAAATCCGTACTTTTACAATAATTACTACGGACGCAAGGATGGAACAGCTGACAGAAGAATATTGATCCCAAAGGGAAAAATTACGCATTCCACATGCATTAAGAGACTGTTGGTGACATCTAATTGATTGGTGTATACAATTCCCTATATTTTTTATGGATTGTTTCAAACTATTGATTAAAGTTGCTTAACTCTGAGACTATAATATCAATATATTATCATGATTATGGCCCAGCTTAATAACTTTTATATTTTTTTTTATGAGAAACACTGAATGTCATACACAAGATAATTTTTAATTAAATTGTAATTGATATATTATAATTTCTTTACATTTTTTAAAATAATTTTTTTTTTTTAGTGCTAGATATTTAGTTGGTAGTTTCTCACAAGAACCTTAGTAAAACTTAAACAACTTTTAATTTCAAATGTTACTTTAATTGTATTTTTTTTACTCAGATATGAATTGAACAATATAAAAAGAACATTATTTACATATGGCCCTTTATACTATTGTAAAATCCAAACATTGTATCGCACCGCACGAATGAGCACTTCTCTTTCAAATCTCACCACTTCTCCCTATCAGTTTCAAAAAGAGAAGTCACTTCTCCCTATAATTCTGAAGTAGTGTGAGCCCTGTAACATTGTGTTTAAATTTCATTTATTTCTATTTACTTAAACTCAAGTTATTGTGCGAAAACCAAGAATAATGCTTATTTGGGCCCTTTTTTGGCCCCTAATTCCTAAACTGTTGAAACCAAAACTCCCAAAATCAATCCCAACCGTTCTTTTGTGGTCATAAACCTTGTGTCAAAATTTCATAGATTTCTATTAACTTAAAGTTATAGTGCGAAAACCAAGAAAATGCTTATTTGGGCCCTTTTTGGCCCCTAATTCCTAAAATGTTGGGACCAAAACTCCCAAAATCAATACCAACCTTCCTTTTGTGGTCATAAACCTTGTGTTAAAATTTCATAGATTTCCATTCACTTTTACTAAAGTTAGAGTGCGAAAACTAAAAGTATTCGGACGATGACGACGACGACGCAGCCAACGTGATAGCAATATACAACGAAATTTTTTTCAAATTTTGCGGTCGTATAAAAATCAATATTTATACAAGAGATTATCCCTGGAGAAGGTACCGGTAGGCTGTCACGTTGGGTCGGTGGAAAAAGCAAATCCACCCGGACTGTTGTGTACCTCAAAGGGAAGGCAATCTTTATTTTTATTTTATGTGTCTGGTTATATTTGAAATATCAAAATGCAAAGGGAGTGTTGTTCTTATTTTGTTTTTATATCATTGGGTGGTGGGGGTTATAAGAAAGTGCTGTCCATGAGGGGGGACATAGTATTATCTGGAACAGCCCTTATCTGGACAAAATATTCCACAAAAAGACTGTGGCAGATTTCTCTATGATATAAATGAGCGAGTGGAACTTACCATAGAATCATTCATGCAGTACCATACTTGACTTGGAGACTTTACGTAGCAGTAATAATGACCAGAATTACAATGGACCCCTGAGTGTACTAACACAGCATAAAGACTATACTGAACAGGTTCGCCCTGAAATAATAAGACATATATATGTATGTTACAATTCACATCATTTTACCTTTTCGCGGAACTGCACTAAGAATAATCAAAAGTCAAATACATCTATATTGAATTAATCCCCCCCCTCAGCTATTTCAAATCCCATTTGCTTAACATGCTTAAGTACATATTTTCTAAAATCATAGCACAATGTTATAGATTCTGTTCATGTCACACAGCAATAATATGGTACTTTATGACACTGGGAAAACAAAGAACATATTATCTTATCATCAATATAAAGAAATACATTACAAAGAAATAGAAACTTTGTTAAATTTTGAAAGCCAAGAATATTTACCTGTCTAATACTCATGTAAGGTCTGATGTTTAACTTTTCAGGGAAGTTGACATGTCTGGTAATTTTACCCATCATTCTATGGAAATCAAACCTGTGAGAGAAAAATACAGGATTAAATATTTTAATAGAGATTAAAAGGAGGAGGCTAGTTAAATCCTTCCAAATTCTGAAAACTAAACATTGGTTATCATATTTTAATGTTATGTCATTTTGGGAATTTTGTGTTGGTGAGATCATTTAAATGTGTTCAATGTATTTATTTTTTGAAGACTTGAGAGATTTAGAGCTTATCAAATTTTTAGATTTATGTCTATTGTCAACAACTGTACAGGAAACTTTAACTGTGATTTTAGTTGTTTTCTGTGTGTGATAAGGTTAGTGATATCTCATTGATGTATACCAGATATCTTTTTTTCATTCAGACCTATGTTTAAAATCTTTACCAATATAATACTAACCTTTTAAAGGATATTGTTAAAACATTTGGAGGTTTATGAACTGAGAACCTTTTCTGAGCTGGTACCTTCTGTTTACACCTACAATAAAATATATTAAAGTTAAAAGATCAATATAAAACTTTTATCACATATATCATTTTGTGGTTTTTATAGGCTTTCATTTGGAGAGTGATATTCCTTCCCCAGTTGGACTATTAGATTAAAATGGCAATAAAATTCACTTCTTTGCACACCAAGAGAAACTGTTTCAAAATTTCTCAACAAACCTTTATAACAGTATCTTAGCAGAAAGAAAAGCATTCTTCAAATATAAAATAGGTGTGCACATTGAAGAAAGGTAAAAATCAACACATAAACATCGCTCTGCTTCATATATTGATTTGTTTATAATATTACCTTTTACTTCTTCATCAAGCCTAAATTCTTATTAAATTGCACTGTTTATAGATAGTATATTACTTACTTAGTACACATGTAAGCATTGTCATTGTCTAACATCTCAGGATGAACGTACTTCTCAAAAGCTTTCTCTAGTGTTGGTACATTCTGAAACAAATGCGATCATCAGTCAAGATCAGTGTTCAGGAATATCAGACATACAGAACTTAATTTTTACTCATTCTTTCTAAAAAAAATTTATATTCATATCTCTTGTCTTCTTGTTAATTGGCATGAATATCAAAAGTAGAAATGTTCACATCTTCAAAATTAAATTGTGTATCAACATATCTTTATTGTGTTTCGTCTTTTTAGCCCAACCTTATAATTCATAATTGAATATTGAGCAAGCAAAATTAAGCAAATAGTTAAGACATAAAAGAAGGTGAATAGCACACAACCACTCGTGTAATTGTTTCATACGCAAAATACAAGTGTTCATTTCCATACCTTGATATCTAAACTAATGTCTAGAAGGGGATCAAATGTATTGGATCTCTCTTTACACTTCAAACATTGCACTGAAAAAGTAAAAAATCAAAATATTACAAATTCCACATATTTAAATTATTTTCTATGCCTTCATAAAATCATGTTTTTGGTATTAAGGTTTCATACCTTCCTTATTCTATTCAAGCATATCTCTTTAATGTCATGAATTAACTTTTATGAAGTTATAAATATATTCAAATTGGGTTTGTTACCATTATCTAAGTGAACTGAATTCAATTTCAAATCCTTTAATTTCTTTGTATCATAACAAGGGACTTAAAATTATATCAATAAGTTGTGATACCCTTCAATAATGTAATAATACAAACACATATACATACCCTGGCTTCTTAGAAATCCTCCAAATATCTGATTAACTACAGTTGTTTCTTTGCTAAATTTGTCCAACCTGAAATTATACATTAATTCATTCATCATTACTAATATCCCAAAAAAGACATGTTTGGATCTTGGCCATTTTTCTTTTTCTTCAATAAATAATATGAAATCTCCATCCATTAACATATTAAAATAGTCTATAACAAATTAAAGTATTGAAATTATCCATAACATATCAAAGTCCTGAGACAATCAATACAAATCTGGTTTGTCCACATTTCATGTTATATCTGTCTACTGTGCTTCTTTGTTTTTCAAGCTATTTAAAATATTTCTTGGCGTTTTTTTTTTTTACAACTGTAATATTTTAGCCATGGAAGAACATGCACTCTGCATCTTAAGAGTAATTCCTGTGTTTTAGAAACAATTATCTTGTATTTAATAACTTAGTTTTTACCACATCTTATTATATCTATTTAAATATGTTTAGTTATATTTTCTAACTTACTTAGCGTATCCATTTAGATTGTTATGACAAGACTTCTGTAAGGCTTCCACCAGATAGCGTAGGAATTCATGGGCGTCTTCTTGTCTTCCCCAATGCATGTGTTTGGCAATCACTACAAGATAGTTTAATGGTGAATAAAAAGGCTATTGTATGGGCACCTCTTTCTGTTTTTATCCTTGAAGGTTGGTGTCAATAAGACAGAACATTCCATGGAACAAATATAAGAGGATTTTTTTTCTAAATTTTATTATCAATAAATAAAGCGAATACTTAATTTTTATTGTTTTTAACATTCATATGGCTAAAATTAAAATATTTTACATTGATAAAATCAGGAAAATGTTTGAGTGCAGTCATACTGCCTTTAAAATATTGGGCAGCCATGCGTCTTCAATGTACAAACTTTACAAAATTTGAGGTTTAGTGTCTTTTGCTTTTGAAATGAAATTACAAATATTTCTACAAATTTCAACAACCAATTGTTTGTATAATTTCTTTAACCTAAAATATTTCTATATTGACACATTGTGCTATCAATATTTGCTTACATCTAAGCTTTTGAAGAATTGACTGTGGTTTAATAGCATTTCCATAATTCTCATAGCATCTTTTGATGTGCCTCTGTAACTCACACATCATGCAAAATCCTGCTTGTTTGCCTGTAAATATAGAAAGAATCTAATCAAATCAAAGTCTAAGTTATTATTATTAGATTATGTTACATATATATGTATCTTCATAAAATATTCCACTACAATCTTTCTTTACATATCCATTCAGATAAAAACTTTATTATTGCCTATCATAAAAGAGCAAGAAAAGGTACACATTTCAAAGTGAAATTTTCATAAGCCAGATCAACTTCTTGCATGACTATTGGTTTACAACTCTATTCAATAGGAAAACTGACAATCCTAGTCGAATAAGATTGAAGTCAAGTGCACTCGCAATAGCAGGGTTTGAACTCACAACCTCAGTGTTGACTGGCTAGTGATTACAGTAGTACAACTACTTAGACCACTTGGCCCCCGTTTAGAACTTGAAACAGATAATACAGACATTACTAAAACGAGCCTACAAAATATTATATTACTTACATGAAGAATTGTGTTCATCACTCATGCAGTAATTAACCAGTGGTGCTGTGTAAGTCAGACATTGTAATGTAGAATTAAGGAAGCAAGTGTTGCCCATGTTTACAAGGCCAGCACCTATCCTCTGAATCTTCCGCCATTCCAACTTGACGTTCTCCTCTGGATACAACACTACTTTTGGTACAGGAAAACCATCTTCAACATCTCCTGAACCATTCATTTTACGTTCTGAAAATTTAATTGTTGTTTACATTAAAATAAAATAAGATTTAAAGTATTTTTTCTCAGATCATTGTTACAGTTCATGTAAACATTTATCAACTTATGCAAAGGCAAGTCCAACAGCACAGATTTCAAAAGTCAAATTTTTCAAGTTATTATGTATCTCTCTGTATTTAAAATCAGTGTTATCACTATTAAACACATATATTTTTTTTATACATTGAATCACTTTACACTAACAAGTGATTTTTAAACCCTGGTTTTTTTGGTTGGGTTCATGTTGATCAGTCATTAGTTTTCTATATTGTTTTTTTTTTATATAACGTTGTTTGTCTTTTAGTCTTTTTCTTTTTATGAAGTTGTTACTTGTTGCTTTATTTTCGACCCAGTTTGAATGTACCTATCGATACAATATTTACTCTTCTTTTTTTTATAAATCAATTATCTTGAGTTGATATATACTGTTTATGTGATACACTTTCTCTCCATGTACTGACCTTTATTATGCTCAGCATCTCCACGGTCTTGATTGTTCTGAGAAGGGTTTAAGGGTATGTACTTCTTTCTTAATGAATCAATTTGCAATGAATATGGTTTCTCGGCAGGTTTGAATACAATCTGGGTCAGTAGAATCCTTTTAGATGATGAAGTAATATCACTATCTAAATCTCCACCTCCAGAAAGGGACGACTTTAAAGTCTCCTCAATTTGGTAGATATTGTCAGAAGAACTTGCAGGCATAGCATTGATAATTTAATCCAATCTGAATAAAAATCAAAGTTTTTGAATTAGGTCACTATAAATTGCACAGGAGTTAAAATATAGAGGAATTTTATAAAACAAAAAATAAAAGTCATAAACATGATAAAACAAAAAATAATGCAGATGATCAATATACTTATTAACTCATAAGTCATGTGAGCTAATAAATAGTAAATACTGATAAAACAGCAAGTATGTGTAGTCCAATGTTACACTAAGATCATCAACCTTATTGTACATGGACATGTAGTGGTAGTGGTTTGTTTCTTGTGATTCAGATGTTAGTTCAACAGGTTGGGAACAACTCCACAAATGTCAGAGAGACTTTCAAAGAAAAAAGAAAAACTTTTTTTTTACTTCAAAGGGGAAAAATTAATTATATTAGGAATAACTTTCCTAAAAGAGCAGCACTTATTAATGGTATTACAGAAGATATTAGTCCATGAATATTACAAAATACTTTTTTTGACCCTATAATATCAGATAGACAATGACCGAAATAAAGTTCTTAGGACAAATTTAATCCAAACTATCGTTCAATTTTCTCGTTTGAATTTTTTAACATTTGTCATTTCAGGGCCTTTTTTCAGCTGACTATGCGGTAATTGTTAATTTCTGTGGCATTTGGTCTCTTGTGGAGAGTTGTCTCATTGGCAATCAAACATATTCATTCTTATATACAAGACATTGCCTTTCAAACTCTGCCAGATGGATATTTATCTCATTGGCAATCATACCACTAGCACATCTACTTATTTTTTTTTGTATTACATGTAGCTGAACTGTGTGAATTAAAAATGCAAAATTGTCCATTACCAATGACGAACTGTCAAAAATTACACAAACAAAAATTGGATGTTTAACTTGTACATCATTGTAAGATTATCATGTAAATTGACTTTCAACATTTTTTTTAATTCATTGATTTTTAATTAAAAAGTCACATACATGATCCTGTAAAAGATGAGAATATATAATACTTTTAGTCGACAAAATAATATGGGGACGAAGTCTTCTAAAACGTTAGAAATTTATTTTTTTAAATCATTTCCCGAATTTTTCAAGACTAATGAACTCAAAATCGTTAACTTTTTTTCAGACTTTTTTAAATCCCCTCATTTGCGCAGAAATCTACTTCCTTTTTCCGGTCTTGTATGCATGAGACTTTAAAGAAATATTTTTTATCAGTATAGTAAATAAACAGCTGCGCCATGAGCGCATGATACGCCCGACGTCTTGTGTGGAAGTTTTATGCAATAATCATAAATAGTTTCTGAGAAAGTTTTAAGCAATTACCATTTATTGCTTTTGAGACACGGCGGGACATGTAAAACCCCCTCCACCCTGTTTTTTTTTAAAACAAATATCACTAAAATAAAATTCTGAATCAAACCAAAAAGTATACAGATCTTTAGATTAATATAACAAAGAAGTGTGTACAGTTTCAAGCAATAATCATAAATTGTTTTTGAGATACGGCGCGACATGTAAAAAACCCTCCCCCTTTTTTACAAAATACTCAATAACTCAAAAATGAAATTTTGAATCATCACCAAAAAGTATACAGATATTAAGATTAATATAACTAAGAAGTGTGTAAAGTTTTAAGCAACAATCAAGAATCGTTTTTGAGATATGGTGCGACATGTGAAAAAAACACACCTCTGTTTTAGTTACAAAGTGCTGTAACTCAAAAAGTTTAAATCTTATTTTCACCAAAAAGTATACAGATCATTTGACCATCATAAAAAACAACTATATTAAGTTTCATGAAATCTAGATAAGTCGTTCTCAACAGGTTGGGCTCAAGTCATGAAACATGGGGTGATCCCAAGTTTATGGGATAAACACGTTTTTCTGGGGTCGAAAAACCCCACAAAACTGGGGTAAAAAACTTCGTACATAAATCTCACAGCAACTGTGAAAAAGCGCACAATGTCAGCTGTTGCGGTAATTTTTATCCAACATGAACTTTTGTTTACGTTAAGTAGTTTGCCATTGCTATATTTATTCTTTTGTGTAAGTCTCAGGATAAATGGGCTTCATAACCGGAAGTGTAAAAATCAAGCCATTTATGAATAATATCATATCATTTCTTTACTTTCCAGACAAATTTTCTTTCTTACTAACTTTGTCGACTAACATTACTCCATCTTGAACAACAATGCATGTGCATTATGAAACAAAGCTTTCTATTGGTCGATTAATCTTTTGAGCTTTGTTAAATTCTATGGAGGGCAAAATTAACAAAACAATACCAACCAGATGCTCCGCAGGGCGCAGCTTTATACGACCGCAGAGGTTGAACCCTGAACGGTTGGGGCAAGTATGGACACAACATTCAAGCTGGATTCAGCTCTAAATTTGGATTGTGATTAAATAGTTGACACAGCATAGGTTTCTGACACAGAATGAATGTGGTCTAATGAACTTAAAAAAAAATGTTTGCCTTTGAGCAATTCACTATGCTGTTGAATATTAATCCTCTCAAAAAAATGTTTGAAGAAATTTTCTTTTTATTTATGAAATCTGAAATGAAAAAAATTGACCCTCCAATTTTTTTTTCACATCCCCCTTTCCCTTATTTCAAAAATGATCTCAATTCAAATTTCTAATGAAGTTTGCAACAATAACTACTCATTTAAATACATCATAAAATATTAAAATGTAAAAAAAGTGCTTGTTATCACTGAATGGTAAAGATTGTTTTAATCTATCAGTTGGTAGTAAAAGTGAATATACATTGTATATTGTATAAAACAATGATTTAAGTTGATTCAACTACTAATCTGGACAAAGAAAGATAACTCCAATTGAAATCCAATTGGAATTTCTTGCTATTGCACAATATTGTGCAATTAGATATTTCTTGCTATTGTGGAATACTGTGCAATTGAAAATATTTGCTATTGCACAATACTGTGCAATTGAAGATTTCTTGCTATTGCACAATACTGTGCAATTGAAGATTTCTTGCTATTGCTGAATACTGTGCAATTGAAAATTTCTTGCTATTGCACAATACTTAATATAATAATTTTGGATCCTGATTTGGACCAACTTGAAAACTGGGCCCATAATCAAAAATCTAAGTACATGTTTAGATTCAGCATATCACAGAGGCCCAATAATTCAATTTTTGTTAAAATCAAACTTAGTTTAATTTTGGACCCTTTGGACGTTAATGTAAACCAATTTTAAAACGGGACCAAAAATTAAGAATCTACATACACAGTTAGATTTGGCATATCAAAGAACCCCAATTATTCAATTTTTGATGAAATCAAACAAAGTTTAATTTTGGACCCCGATTTGGACCAACTTGAAAACTGGGCCAATAATAAAAAATCTAAGTACATTTTTAGATTCAGCATATCAAAGAACCCCAAGGATTCAATTTTTGTTAAAATCAAACTAAGTTTAATTTTGGACCCTTTGGACCTTTATGTAGACCAATTTGAAAACGGGACCAAAAATTAAGAATCTACATACACAGTTAGATTCGGCATATCAAAGAACCCCAATTATTTAATTTTTGATAAAATCAAACAAAGTTTAAATCTGGACCCTTTGGGCCCTTTATTCCTAAACTGTTGGGACCAAAACTCCCAAAATCAATACCAACCTTCCTTTTATGGTCATAAACCTTGTGTTTAAATTTCATAGATTTCTATTTACTTATACTAAAGTTATGGTGCGAAAACAAAAAAAAATGCTTATTTGGGTCCCTTTTTGGCCCCTAATTCCTAAACTATTGGGACCTAAACTCCCAAAATCAATACCAACCTTCCTTTTGTGGTCATAAACAATGTGTTTAAATTTCATTGATTTCTATTTACTTAAACTAAAGTTATTGTGCGAAAACCAAGAATAATGCTTATTTGGGCCCTTTTTTGGCCCCTAATTCCTAAACTGTTGGAACCAAAACTCCCAAAATCAATCCCAATCTTTCTTTTGTGGTCATAAACCTTATGTCAAAATTTCATAGATTTCTATTTACTTAAACTAAAGTTATAGTGCGAAAACCAAGAAAATGCTTATTTGGGCCCTTTTTGGCCCCTAATTCCTAAAATGTTGGGACTAAAACTCCCAAAATCAATCCCAACCTTCCTTTTGTGGTCATAAACCTTGTGTTAAAATTTCATAGATTTCTATTCACTTTTACTAAAGTTAGAGTGCGAAAACTAAAAGTATTCGGACGACGATGACGCAGACGACGACGCCAACGTGATAGCAATATACGACGAAAATTTTTTCAAATTTTGCGGTCGTATAAAAACTGTTTTTCATTTTGTATCGGAGATGCTGAAATTATCTCCCTTTGCAAGAATAAGGAATGACTCAAAATGAACTATATTACTGTGTAAGAACAGAATATTAAGTGAAGATATAAATGAAACTATCTTATTATGATTTAAAATATATTTTTCAATTTACTATATATTTTATAGAATACTTTGCTATTCTTATGAAAAAATTATACCTTGTAAATAAACTTGTTAAAATAGATATATAATAGAAATATAGGAAAAATCTCATCACCGACCTTGCGAGGGCTATATATCCAGTCAAAGTTGTTATAAACTCGCGTGTGGTTTATATACAATAAATTACATGCTGATATCAATACATATATGTCAGTGTTCCAGCTAGGCCGTTTTCAGAGGGCGCGGCGCCCGCCCTTTTCCGAGTGGCGCCCTGTGCCCTTTTTACAGTTTCCAGGGCGCCCTGCCTTTTTTGAAGATCAATTGCATATTAATTTGCGTATTGATATGATACGCTAATTACTAAATTTTACCTGGGGAAAAGATTATGACTTTGTTTACCACCCCAAGCTAATCAATGGTTACAACTGGTGTCATAATCTGTTGTTATAGGTAATCCGTTTATCGGATGGGTCATTAATGATCATCAACATTAATTCGTTCAAATAGAATCGGTCAGTCGGCAATTATCTTTGAAGAAATGTGCATACAACAACTTGGGCACAATTTGCGATGTTTACCGTAGTTGCATGGAAGAAACGTAATGACAGAAAGTTGGAAAACCATTATAAACTCGTTGAAGACATTGTTTTACTTGTTTTCTGTAAAATAAACAGAAAATTATGACGTATTTGTCATTGACTGCCTTCAATTTTGATACGAAAATAACAAAATCGGCCGCCATATTGTGATCATATTTACATCATATTTACGTACTGTTTATAATCCTCCAAAGAAGGAGCACACCCGAATAAAGAAAGATAACTCAATCTGATTTTTTTCCTAGCATTGAGTAACCCATTTACATATTCTAAAATGTGTCTCCATACTTCTTGCTTAAGAATATATATGTTTAGGTATTTATTTTGAGTTATGGGAAAAGTTAAAGAGGGTCTTAGTAGCAGTGTTGGTAGGGTGCCTTGGTCATCTTTTTCTGTATTCTTTATTTTTGATACTATTTTTCACTGTTGCTTTATATCCTAAAATTGTAAATTTACTGAGCACAGCTGTTTTGTGCTGTATTGCCATCAAGCACAGCAGGGGTAGAAAGGGTGAAACTGGTAAAATGTGGTAGACCATAGAAACAGTATGAAACAGATCTCCTTTCAAAACATACTGCATATAAAGTTCAACTGTGCCAAGCAATGATAAAAAAAACTTGTGTGACAAGCTGCTTGACAAGTTTTTCAGCCTTAAAAGTAGAAAAATAGAGTTCTATATGGGCTAAAGATGTTGTTCTTGTATAACCTGTGATTCAACGAATAAACACAAATGTTTGATTAACATCTTTTATTAAAATATGCCCTTTTCATATTATCATATCGCGCGTTAAATGTCCTTTTTCAGGATTGGCACCCTGCCCTTTTGAAAACCTAGCTGGAACACTGTATGTCAAATCATATTATAATAAAGAAGCATTCTATACATACATTAATATAAAAGGAGAATGTTAATAACTAAATTTTAAGAACAGACACAACTAAATGTTTTAGTCAATCTTTATATTATAAACTAAATATATTCTTTACTTATTTTGTAGTTTCTCCAAAAAGGGGGGATTGGCATGTAAATTTAAATTTTCAAATTTATTGCAAAACATCTAGAAGGAATCTACCATCTTTGATAAGATAGAATCATTCCTAATGAATACGACAAATATATAAGAAAAATGCTGATGTAATACTATTTATAGACTGTTGTGTATATACCTTGACATGTCAATGTATATTGCAATTTAATTTTTGATAAACTTTGTAAGGATAAGGGCTAGCTTATAAACTTATCTAATTTTAATTACTTACAAATTTCTTAAAACATACAAAATATGGTCATTGTCATCTGGGACTATTATACAAGAGAGTATAATTGATTATTCCAGTTTTCATAATTAATTTCGTCTTGTCAAGGTATATTCACAATAGTCTATTAAACGAAAAACAGTTTATGGTATTGTTTTGTTAATTTTGCCCTCCATAGAATTTAACAAAGCTCAAAAGATTAATCGACCAATAGAAAGCTTTGTTTCATAATGCACATGCATTGTTGTTCAAGATGGAGTAATGTTAGTCGACAAAGTTAGTAAGAAAGATAATTTGTCTGGAAAGTAAAGAAATGATATGATATTATTCATAAATGGCTTGATTTTTACACTTCCGGTTATGATGCCCATTTATCCTGAGACTTACACAAAAGAATAAATATAGCAATGGCAAACTACTTAACGTAAACAAAAGTTCATGTTGGATAAAAATTACCGCAACAGCTGACATTGTGCGCTTTTTCACAGTTGCTGTGAAATTTATGTACGAAGTTTTTTACCCCAGTTTTGTGGGGTTTTTCGACCCCAGAAAAACGTGTTTATCCCATAAACTTGGGATCACCCCATGTTTCATGACTTGAGCCCAACCTGCTCAAGTTACGGTGCGACATGTTTACGCCGGACAGACGGACACCGGACATTTGTATACCATAATATGTCCCGTCAAAATTTTTACGGGCGTATAAAAATAGGATTGGAACTCAATACCAATTCATTTTTAATAATTGTTTGATGTGAAAAAAACATTACCTGATGACAGCGGTTCTTTGTTTTCATTGAATATGACGCCATAACTTGAATTACGTCACAACCAAATCCCTTACAACAGAACCAAAATCGGAAACATTACCGTATTTTCCGTTTATTCTATTAACATGTTTGAATAAAAAATAAAATCATACAATCTTCGTCCCCATTTACAAGTAAAGCCTGCCTCATATTAACATGTTATCAAAATATTTATTTCCTATAAATTGTACCAAAGTCAATGACCCCCAAATTTTGCCTCATGTTACACATCATACCTGCCAACCCTGAACATAATCTCCACCTCAGCTGTCATAGCTGAGAGTGATATCTCCCTCTTTGAAGGTTTTAGAGGTTGGCAGGTACACACCCAAAACGTTTTTCCTAAATTCCAAATTTACTTGACAATAATGTAAAATTTTGAATACACATCATTTTTTTGTTACATTTTCATATGTATCATGTGTATTTGAGGAATATACTAGGGAATATTTGGAGATCAGCACATGTGAACTGTTTACATGTTTGGTGGACATTGATGTTTACAATTTTAGGAAGTCAATACAAGTTTACAATGTACAAATATTACTACACATATATGACAAACAATAGAATCCAACATTGTATCACGAAATATTAGAAGGCAATCAACATAATGCAAAGAAAATATCACAGAAATGAACACGAGATAGTCGACAGCATGGCTTCTGTCAACTGCGCCGGTTTCCACCCTTTGAGAGCTACAACTGAATTTATACGAGCCGACAAATATTGGCATTGTGTTGTAAAGGATAAATGGTATCAAAATAAAATACAGGAGTGTTTATTGATAGTTAGAACACGAAATTTCATAACATAAACCTACCTGAAGATAAATCCGATGCATCAAAATGCAACATCCGGGGATTCGTAGTAATGATTGTTCCTTGCGCATGCTCCGTAACTACAGAACAAGCTAAATTAAGTCGTTCAGTGTTATAACTACGTCCAAAAAGGATGCGCAAAATATTTGAGTAAAATAAATTTTGTTATTATTTGTTTGAATAATTTTTATAAATCATTTTCAAGTAAATGATTTATTTAGGTATTAAAAATGATAAAAAAAAATTCATACTCTGCAAAAATGTATTGATATAATATGTTCAAAAATATAATAAAAATGATAGGTAACCGGTTATTTTCTCAAGCTACAGGTTGTGGCAAAATGACATATTTTGTATGGATTATACAGGGAAAAAAACATCATTATGAGATTAGAAGTAAATTTGATCTTTTAATTATATGCAATCCTGAATCAAGTTTTTCTAACTTGATTGAAAATCTGGGGTTTTTTTACAATCCAAGCCACGATGGCGAAAGACACCAATACCACCTTAGAAAAGGTATAATGCCGTGATAAATTTATTGCTGATTACCCATGATAATATTTATATATGGACTTATTTCACAGGCACTTGTCTTTGAAAAAAATACCAATATCATCGGCTTTAAAACATTAATACATATCGTAATTTGTTTTAAAGGAAAGTACCTTTGCCTCACTTTCATAAGACATAGCACGAGTGAGTATTTGCCATGGTATACATTGTATATATCAACAGTACGCAACTTAATGTACGCTTAGTCAAAATGCAATCAGCTTTATTTTAAGTCGGCAAGTTAAAAAAGAAAAACTAAACTAAACTGTTACAATATCAATACAACATGATCCAAGTTTGAGCGATTTTTTGAACCGACATACATAATTAATTTAAGACATATTAATATAAACAGTGCAAGAAGACACAACAGGACAACACAATATCCAATTTTTAAATTTAAAGTAGTAGTCTAGCATTAAAGCATATATAATTAAGTTATCCTCATAAAGAAACATTAAACATGAGATTTTCATCAACTAGATGTTTGAACTAATGAATTTAGCTACAAATACAAATAAAACGATGTTGTACTGTTGTCAATGAGACAACTCCCAAGAAGAGACCAAACGACATATAAATTAACAACTATAGCAGTGGCGGATCCAGAAATTTTCATAAGAAGGGTCCCACTGACTGCTTAAGAGGGGGCCCGCTCCAGTCATGCTTCAGTGATTCTCTATTTAAACTACCATTTTTTTCCCACAAAAGGGGGGGGGGGCGGGCCCCCTGAAAAACCCTCTTAATCCGACTCTGTATAGGGCCCAGTAGGGCCCCAACATTGAGCAAATCCCATATACAGCATACAGAATTGTTATATTTAGAGAAGCAATTTTTCAACAGACAATCGACACTCTAGCTGCTGTGCTTTTATTTGTAGTTAACGTGTTAAGGAAATCAAGTTAAGAACCAATACGTGCACATATGCTAAACTATAAGTCCTCAAATATAACATTTTACAATATAGATATTTATGCAGGAGTGGAATATATCCTCCCTAGTGCCACTTTCAGTTAATAAATGGAACTTCAAACTGCTTATTTTTTTATAATTACAAAATTATAATTGCAATTTTTGACTTTCATTTGATTCTGTCAATCCTTGATAGATAGTTCAGTTATCTATTATTTTCAAGTTGCGAAAAAAAAATTGTTTGAATGCTAGGGAAAATACTGACATCTTCAACTTCTGTCATGTATTAATTATGTTTACAATTTCTTTTTCTCTTAAATTCTTATGATCTGTCCTCTCAAAAATGACACTTTCTACATTTTGCAATTAACTTTCTTTTTTCAAAATAATTTTGAAGAATACATGTATATTTAATTTCTACATTTCCACAAAATCATTTCTTCTCCTACATAAACAGATAAAAAAATTTGTTAAGAATTAGTTTGAAGAATGACGATTCGTCTGTTTCCTATTTTGTCTTCTTTTTATGTATACAAGGATGTCTTTCTTTTACTTAAAAATACCATAACAATAAATGCAGAATTAACATAATTGACATTTGAGATATAGTCGTGTTGGATTTGTGATGAGATAAAGATGCGGTGTGTTTTACTCCCAGTGGCAAATATTCATGAATATTTATAAAGAGAGATAGACACTGGATAAAGATAAGAAACTTCGCAATTCATATCTCTAATCGGTACAGTTGTTCCTGAGTGATTATGACATTTATAGTTAATCTAGGGTTTTCTTGAAATATGAAACCGATAATTTTTTCAAAGAAAAAAAAACATAAAAGAATACGAATAGCAACATTAACGGTACTCATTTTTATGCAACAAGTGCGCATACATTTCGACAATTAATTATCCAAAGTCTTCGGTGATTCTAAAGACAAACATATATGAACATTCAAAATATAACACAAACTACAAAGAGGTGATAATACCAGAAGGAACCAAAGTAGTTCGCTTCAAATATTGTATCGTATATACTTCTACACCAACTTGTTGTTTCCCTTTGATTGTATAATAACAAGACACATCAGTTAATATCTCCATTATTTCCTGTTAATAACCAAATATTCGCAGTTATAGTGTAAATGAATGTACGTAAACCATAACACCAAAATTTTAACCCCGCCGCCTTTTTGCGCCTGTCCCAAGTCAGGAGTCTCTGGCCTTTGTTAGTCTTTTAATTCTAGTTTCTTGTGTATAACTCGGAGTTTAGTATGACGTCCAATCATTATCACTGAACTATATAGTAACATATTTGTTTAGGTGTCAGCTGAAGGACTCTTCCGGGTGCGGGAGTTTCTCGCTGCATTGAAGACCCATTGGTGGCCTTCGGCTGTTGTCTGCTCTATGGTCGGGTTGTTGTCACTTTGACACCTAACCCATTTCCATTCTCAACTTTATTGGTCAGATCTCAGGGTCAGATGTGTTTTTGCGCATTGAAGCAGTATGAAACTTGAAAATGAAATTTCAAAAATTCTAATGAGCAAAAAGGGATAAGGATCGGATAGTTAAACTGCTAATTTCAGTCTCTGTGGTTATTTTGATTGTTTGTATCGATCTGATGAGTTAAGACTTTTTCAACTGATTTTTATAGTTCCTACTTTAATACTGTGCTGTTACACCACTAGCTGTTCCAGGTTAGGGGAGGGTTGAGAGCTCATAAGCATGTTTAACCCTGCCAGATTCTTTATGTACTTGTCCCAAATCAAAAGCCTGTAGCTTAATGGTTGTCGTTGGTTTATGTATGTCATATTTGTTTTTCGTAAACTATGCCGTTATGTATAGCCTTGTCGTTTTTTTTATGAATTCTTGTTTGTCTATGTGTTATTTTAAGGTAGCATAAATTACGTAAAATCCATATTCAAATGACACAAAGAAAACAAACCACAACACAAAGTCTCAATTAAAATCACAATGTAATCTGTTAAATGTATAATATCAGTTTAACATAATAAAACAACTGAACAATAATCCTGATCTCACTAACACAATATCAGTCCTTCCGTTCTCTAACTATCCTCTCAATTCTTCTAACTAACCATCTATCAAGTCGCCCTCTGATCTCTCTCGCATCCCCTTATATACATAATTATAGTGGTACCCCGACGGTTCCAAAGATGGGCTACCGGCGGGTCTAAAGATATCGGGCGGTGATTTTGAATGAAGTAGATACCGTTCAGACTTATAAAATATCAGGCGGTACCCTATTGAAATGTAATTTAACCCGAATGTATTTAAAAGAAAGACATCTTACATACTAATTAATTATACTGTCAAACTTAAATCGCTACAACAATGTACAATCCCCATCTAGCAATTGAAATTCCTATTTTAATGTAGTAAACAAAACTAGGCTAATTACTTTACAGTTACATAATCCAAAAAACTCAACTCCTTGATTGGGATCTGTTTCTCCATTTCAATTTCATGCATTCCCAACAATGTTTGTCCAGTTTTGCTCATCAGGGTCAGCAAATACACTACAATTTTGTAGCATTACCCTTTTCTTGCCGGCTTCTTTATATTAAAGATTCTGTATACCGCTTTGGTACATCTTTTCCATATACTATGTTGTGGAACCATTTTATTAGACGAATTACGATGCTCTACAATATCAGAAACATCTTCCGTTTCATCTTCTACCTCAACAGAATTGCCGATATTTAAAACTGGTACAAACACAGCAATATTTGTTCCTTTGTACAACATAATATATTTACTGGTTGGGTTAAACAAACTTGCATACACCATACCTTGAGATGAATTACTTAACTAGTCCATATTGTGTCATGAAATGGAATATTTCTACCACTTATTTCTAAAGATAAGGAACCCTTGTCCCATTGACATCGAAAGGATTGGATAAAATTTTTACCAAGTAAATTATTTCTTACTGCTCCAACAATAATTGGAAATTGAACACAACATTCGTTTAATGATAATGTAAGAACAGCAGTTCCTAACACTTTTAAAAAAGCACCACGACTAGTTGTGATGAATCTAATGGTCCTAGCATAGGTTTACTATCAGACAAAATATTTCGGTAGCTTTCTTCTGTTATGAAAGTACATGATCTTGCACCGGTATTGATTTTCCAAGAAATTGATGATCCTTCTATTTGACCATCTACCATCATGCCGACTTATCCAGGTATTTTCGTTAACATAGCTACGTTGTTCTGATTGATTGAATGTGTCTTACTCCAACAGAACTCTCTTGTGTGTCTTATTTTTCCACAACTCGCACACTGTCTATTTCTTTTGTTTTGATATCTTCGGTTGTTCATAGGAACGTATAAATTATTGTTTTTCTTTGAATTCAGTTTATGAACATCACTTTCTTTTTCCACTGTATATACATTATTTCTCCTGTTAACCTTATTCACATTTCCTTCATTCATTCGTATATATTCTTCTTGCATGACACTTGAAACAGCTTCCTGGAGTGTCTTGGGCTTAGTTTGCCTTTTAAACATGCGGAAATCCCTGACTCGCCGCAAGCGTCAAGAAACGATCTGATACTATTTTCCTGGACAAGTTCTGGATGAGATGGGTATGCACGCCTGACGATTCACCAGGTTTCCTTCTTCTTATTTTTGTCTCTGTAAGGTAGCTTTCTTTCATGTTTGAATGTCCAAACCGCAACTCCATCTTTTCTATTAAAATCTTCCATCTCATTAGGATATCAGAAGGCAGTCCGTACACGAATGTTTCTGCCTGTCCTCGGAAGGTAGTAAAGAACACTATAACCTTTTTCTCTCTTCATTCCACGCATTTAGTGTCGCAATGCAAAGGGATGATGAGTTCATCGGCACAGTCTTTGCATTGTCTCTACGGATAGGCAAATACGGACTGTCAAACAGAAAAATGGCCTATAAAACATGCCAAAAACCATCTAAATGTTTATATAAACCCACTAAGAAGGCTATATTATTCTTCAATTATCTAAAAAAAACTATTTAATTGTACAAAAACTTTCATATTAAAAAAAAATCACAATAGGCATAATGCAAAACTGAACTTCTACCTAACCAAATCCATCTAAGAACGAATTTCTTCCACTTATCATCAATTCTGGCTGTATTGTCATTTTTTGTTGTTGTCCCTGGTTCATATCAGATATCGGTGTGCTCGAAATAAAAGATTCATCCTTCCAATTACTGCTACCGTCGAAACCACCCCACATGTTAGTTGTCGGCACCATCGGCAATGGGGTCCCAGGGACCGTCCGGTGTGCGGTTCTGGAATCTCCCGATGTCCTCTTACATAATAATAAATTATACTGTCAAACTAAAATCGCTACAGTTAATTATCTCCATTGAATTGTTTCATATTTTTCAAATCGGGGCCTTTTATAAGGTTACGAAAATAATTGCTTACATCCACTGAATTTTACTTTTGGTGGATAGCTGTCTCGTTGGCAATTATATAACACATTATAAGCAGATTTAGAGGGTTTTCCAGGGGACCCCCCTTTTTGTGGGAAAAAAATGGTTCATTGTTTAGGGAATCACTGAAGCATGACTGGAGCCGGGCCCTTCTAAGGCAGTTAGTGGGCCTCCCCTTGTGAACATATCTGGATCTGCAACTACACATCTCCTTTTTTTATATAGTGATATTTTCATACTGGCGTCTAGCACCAGTACGATGGTCCTTAAATACACAATTGAGACTCAAGTCATATTTCCTGGACATCAACTCGAATACGCTTTTATTTAACCTATGGACAAATTGCATGTAGTAGTCAGTCGAGAACCAGCTCATGCACGGACGTTAAGCACACAATAATCAATCAATTACAACTACAATGAAAATTATCCTTTTAGAATCGGGTATGTCAGAGTGTGACTGGGTGTGTAATGCTATTATTAAATTCTATCTTCCATGACGTAATTCTATCTTTAAACACAAAAGTTAATCAGTTAATTTACACGCTTTGTTCAAGAGACTGTTTCCCGTTAATTGATAATATTGTAATTAAATATTACCCCAGGGTATGAAAATCTGTTTTTCAACATAGTAAGGATTGGAAACACGCATATCATAGTGACAATACAGAAACAAATCTGACAGGAAGATATCACATAAAAAATGTATGAACCTATTCTAAATAACAATTATTTTCGATTTTTTTGTTTAAATTAGAAAAATCGCCTCAATATGGTAAAATCCATTTTAAAAGTTCCCGCTGTATCAAGACAAAGGATCTATTAAACAATCTTCTACCTTATAGATGATTAATTGACCATGTCTATGGCATTGCCTGGCATATTAGGAAATAAAACAGTTTCACTGTGGTTTACAATCCACAGGAAAACGTTTAAAAAATTAAACCCTGTTTATTAAAATGAATGATTGATTGCAAAACATTTTACGCCCAGCCAAAAACATTACATAAGAATAAAATAAAATAACACAAAAACATTGTAAATTGATGTGATATTGAAATAATACTCAATGCAGTTAAAATATAGGTCTCTGATTTCGTTATATTCATATGAGCTTATATATACGTGAACGCTAGTTGATAATGATAAGAATTTATTCAGATTGAAATATACCCTAGCTGCTTTTTATAAAAAAAAAAGTTCGGTGAAGTGTTAGACCAAGGCCTAGCAATCAACAAAAATATAGTCACCCAGTTTACCCGACTTTAAAGGGGCAATAACTTCGAGATATATCTTTCACGTCATCAGTTGAATTGTGAAATTATCATTCGCTTTTACAAGCAGCCAGTCTAGTTAAATTTTGCCAAAATAAGATAAAAAACATCGCTAATGAATTATTCACTTGCAAGTGAATTATTCGACCTCATTGAATCCGTATCCAAGTGACCTTCAATAAACGCCTTAGAAATTGGTTACGCATGTATTAGGCGTATTCATCCATTAAAAGAGGGGAAACAATCAACATTGAAAGTGAAATAAAAATGAAGAATTTCGTTGACCGATTCGATCCGCAAAAATCATTCTTATACAGTTTAAAACGATGATTATTTCTTTTTAAACCTATAATATGAAATCGAACAGACCTAGAAAATACAATTACACGCGGTCACTAAATATTTGTATCATGTTCATGTTTGTATCGGGGTATGTGAGTCTACGGAGGTCATCTCGGTAGTAACTTAGATGGCATATAGACTAAAATATACACGAAATGCTGATATTTTTTTTTATTGTTTTGTATGTCTCCTATGCTTATTTTTTATATTGTGTATGTTTGTTTTTTGTTTTTTTTTTTTTTTTCTCTTCAAAAGACGTACAAGTGAAATTTTGAATAAAAACAGTTAAAAGGGAAAAAAAAGAGAGCTAAGTTCAAAAACATTGAGAACCCAAATTAATACAGCGAAGGTAATCTATTCCTAAGTATTTAAAAAAAAAAAAAGGCAAAGTTTTATATATAGTTAATTTATAAATGTGATCATAGCAATGCAGAACGTATTGGTCTTTGAATATTCAACAATTCATGTAACAACTCTTTGGATGCCTTGTGACACGACCATGTCATCTGTTAGTATACAACAAATTAGAAAATTCAATTTAGAGATTAATAAATGTTGTCCGCAATGTAATTCTCAAGTGTTGTTCAAATTATACATTTAAACTACGTTCAAACGTGATCATCCAGCTTTTTCACCATTATTTGATTTTGGAGACGTGAGACATGTTTGCGTGTCCACCAAAGTTTATTTGTATTTTCAAACATTATCGGTGCCATTTACGTGACAAAATGGTATTGAACTTTCCCAAAGGCAGATGACGTGGTACTATTTTCCGTGTGTACTGAAAACCCTTTACAAATACACCTGTAAGCTATTAAATTGAATGTAAAAAGGACGTCAATCTAAAAATTCAAGAAATAACTCGAGAATACAAAGGAACCGCTGGATGTCACTAAACTCTGCAATCACTTTTTATGTGACAAAAACAAAACATATTTGTCATGCAGACATCTGCAAATACGTGTTTTTTGGTCTTGCATGGTCTTTTGTATTTTGTTTAAAACAATCTTTTATACACCGCCCCTTGTAGGTCATTAAGATTGTTTACTGAAAAAAAGGGGGGGGGGGGCTTTTTCATTGTGTTGTTAACTGTTATCTAAGATCTAATAATGGTATATAGTTCAATTAGCACCACAGTAATAGAACCAGGTAATGTCGTTAATTGAGTTAGAACGTTAGGAAACTCACTAGTTAATTGAGTTAGATCGTTAGGAAACTCAATGTAGTTAATTGAGTTAGATCGTTAGGAAACTCAATTGCATTTTAGTTGTCACAACGCCTCCAATAATTTTCTGGAAGGGATGGACATGCAGCTGAGACATCCAGCACCCCACCTTTTCATATATTTTGAATATGAAAAGAAACCACCTATCAAATATTTATTTACCTTCTCACAAAACAAAATTAGACCAATAGCAATTTTTTTATAGTGTTTAAGTAGATCTTTAGATATAAGAAGATGTGGTATGATTGGCAGTGAGACAACTTTCCATCCAAGTTGCAATTTGTTAAAGGAAACTACTATATGTGAAAGTACGATCTTCATCACGGAGCCTTGGCCCACAGCGAACAGCAAGCTATAAAGGGTTCCGAAAATGATGTAACTGTTTAAATCCATTTTATTTGATTGAACTGATGCATATTTACGATTTAAAACAGTAACTTTGTTATTTAAACTATTACACCATCACTGCACTACAAATTATGTCCTTAAAAAATCATTGGACACCAGCCTGTCAAGCCTTCATAAAAAAAAAATTCCAGATACAATTGACTACATATTTATCCGGATCCATTATTTCATTCAAACTTTTAAATTTTAACTTGTGGACATCCGTATTTAATTAAAACTTATCTGGAGAAAAAAAGAAAAAAAAGAAGATATAAGCAAACAAAAAAGCTGTTTTTAATTTTTATACGCTCGTTTATGGGACGTATTATGGTATACCGTTGACCGTCCGTCCGTCTGTCTGTCTGTCCGTCGGCAACATGTCGGACATTAACTAAAAAAATGCTTTACATAATTTGCATAAATTAGGGAATTGTTTATATCAATTGACGTGAGACACCTTACGTTTTCTATGAATTTTAGTTTTTACGTTTCCAAGTTACAGGGTTTATTCATAAAAAAGGGGTATTTTCCTGTTTTCGGACAATAACTCAAGAATTCTTTCACCAACTTGCAAAAAAAATGGTGAATTGTTCATATCTATTAACATGAGCTCCCTTCTAATTATTATAAATTTTAGGTTTTAAGTTTCCAAGTGACAGGGTTTTATTCATAAAACAGGGGGATTTTCCAGTTTTTGGAAAATAACTAAAAAATGATTTCAGCAGTTCTCATGAAACTCTGGTGAATTGTTTATATCTGTTGATGTAAGCTCCCTTTAAAATTTTGTAAATTTTAGATTTAACATTTCTGAGTTATGTGGTTTTATGTGGTTTTATTTGTTTATAGTAATTATTATAATTCATATAACCAATTTCAAGTTCTTTGACTACATTTATTCAGAAACCTATAATATGTCAAATAGTTAATTACAATCCAAATTCAGACCTGTACCAAGGTTGAATATTGTGTCTATTTTTGCCCCAACTGTTCAGGGTTAGACCTCTGTGGGCTATTCCAGCTGCGCCCAGCGAAGCAGTTTATTTAATATTTACATTTATGTTTTGATAAATTCTGCGGATTTTTTTCCATCAAGAATATTTCAATAGTCAATCAGGAATTATTAGTTTTACTCGGCGTTAAAAAAATACACCATTGTATGAAGGTTCAAAATCTTATTTAATCAAGAAATTAAACATCAACAAACTACCTTGCTTTTTAACAGGTGTATTATCTACGAGATATAAAAACAGATAAAGATATAATGTTTTTTTACAATCATTATGAAAGTGAAATAGTTCAAATGATGATTTGAGGACAGTTTGGTTCTATTTTATTGAAATATATTAAGAAACATCGTTGTAGAATTATTCACTTGCAAGTGAATAGTTAGACTTCATAGGATCCGTATCATGTGACTTTCGATTTAACCTCTAAGCTAGAGATTGGTTACGCCTGAACTATGCATATACATATATATATATCTATTAAAAGGTTCGATTCCCGTTTTCCCGTTTGAATGGTTTTACACAATTTTTGGGGCCCTTATAGCTAGCTGTTCGGTGTGAGCCTAGGCTCCGTGTTGAAGACCGTACCTGGACCTATAAATGGTTTATTTTTATAAGTTGTGACTTGGATAGAGAGTTGTCTCATTGACACTGATATCATATCTTCCTATATCTATAAAACGACGATTAGCATATTTGTTAAACCTATGATATGAAATCAAACAGACCTAGAAAAATCCAATTGCACGAGATCTCTATCTATTTATCTCTACATTTACGGCTTATATCGGATTAAATTACCACCGGAGGTCCTCTGAGATCACATAGATTGTTAATTAACTGGCGTCTAGACTAAAATGCATACGAAATGCTGACACATATTACCGTGTTCGTGCATCGTAAATTGATGGATTTAGGCTTCCTTTAATTTAGATATTCGTTGAGTCAAATCAGTGAACATGAATTTCACAGCTGTGAAAGGGGCAAACAACAACGCAAATGTAAAATTTAAAGGACATTTAGCGGTCAACATATATAATTCAGTTATGCCCAAAATACAAGTGATGTTTATGGTCTTTCCTTTTCTTCTGATCATTTTTATTCATTTCTTGCCAAACTGTGACACAGTAAGCAGCCCATATCCTGGTTCTTCGCTACATTTTGATTGAAAAGATTTGAGGACACATTGGTAGTATAGTCTCATTCCCTTCGAAAGTTAACCGATATCGGTCAGCATCTCAAACTCAGAAATCGTAAGTCGTAGTCACCTAGTATCTTAACCAATGGTCACTTATTTAGGTGATCTTGATAATTCCACACAGTCAAAAATTTTAAAATAACATTGAAATTGGCCCTCGACCTCATTCCTTGTTATGGGATAATCTCAGAAACCATCATACTTACAGAAGTCTTGAATAGTGGAAAATGTTAACATCATGAAGGCGCAACTTTGGTACATTTTGTTCCAAGAGATTGGACCTTGACGTAAGAGGTAAACCGCAATTAACGGTTTTTGAAAAAAAAAATTAAAATGAACTTTAACTATTAAAGTTCCTAGACAGATGGGGTATTTAGCAATTATAATTTGAACCAATGACCTTGACAAAGGTCATAAGGTCAAGGTCATGTCTCAGAAAGCGAATTTTGTGATTTGACCTTATTAAAAAATTTTAATTTCTTTTTCGTTGACCTTGAAATTTGACCTTGCTACGATTTTAGGGATATCTCAGAAACCCTTTTACGTACAGGAAGCGTCAATAGTTAATTCAAGATATTTCACCTTACACAGACACTTTATTCTGAATTCGATCTTGACCTGTTTTTGTTTTTATCTCTAGTATACCGGATATTTAGCTGAAATATAACGCATACATATTTCCCTACAAGTCTATGATTTGACCCAGTCCAAGAATTGAGCCAATGACTTCCAGTAATACAAGCTACCGCGGAACAACTGAAGCGGTTTATAGAAATGTAATTATTTTTGATCACAGCATCCTTGTATATAACGATGTCCTTTTATATATTTTAATAAAAAGACACCCACTTCCGTTTTCCAGTTTTAGCAGGTGCTCAGTTTTGTGGAACTTTGTTTCTTTGCACCTGCATGTCTCCAGTTATGTATTATTGCAATTGCTCAATAATATTTAAAGGAAATTGAACAATTTTACATGCAAGTAAAAATGTCAGAAAGAGTTATTTTTGGTATAGAAATTGTTTTTATTTCGTCTTTATATGTTTTCTTTGTTTATACGAAGATTCGAATTAAAAGTAATCACTTGTTGATAAGAGATGTAATTTTATGAATTTTTAATGATACTTGATTAGATCAATTAAGATAATGGGACACTACCTGAAATAATTGCAAAATTGGAATATCAACAGCTTCTTAATTACACATCGTGAGACGAGATATCATTGAATTTCTGCGATAAATCACGCGAGAACATTAAAAGACTGGTGGTATGATTCAAAGATAATTTTAATGCATAGTTACAAAACGCCACATCTCTATAGGATTATAATGGTTCTGTGATTTTGTTCTATCGGATCTTTTTTTACCTTTGGTGCTGCTATGATAAAGTCATGTTATGAAAAACTAGTTATGAAAACTATATTAATATTATTTATATGCTTAGAACTTAATGGTAAGTTGAATTTAATTTTTTTACACTATTAAATTGAATCAAATATATATCATTAAAAAAGTAAAGATTTTGCATTATTATTAACACCGAATTCATTCCGGTGCGCAGCCATACAAAGTTATTTATTTGTGGAAAAACACATAGAAAACGTATGGGATTTTTTTTAAATAAATGTTTTTACACACACTTGTATTCAATTGAATTATCTCCGAATGACCATACATATGTCTCCAAATAACATTTTGACGTCATGCAAAACTCTTCTTTTTTTTTTAAAATTTTTGACGTTATATTTTTGCAAATTGTGATTTTTTAGGAACTTTTTGTAATTTTAAGTAATGACGGACAAATTGTCATACAAGTATAAATACAAATGTACAATTAGCTTTAGCATTAAAGCGATATTTTATTCGTTGTTGTAATACTTTTTTATTCATACCAATAGTTCGAGAAAAGCTAAGCAAGTTAGTCCGATGTTATTCTGACGTCCAACGGCTGATCTGTCAAAAACGCAACCGGACGCCAGAGCAATCCCGGACTAGCTCGTCTTTCAAAATAGTTTCAAGAGATCGTACACTTTGCTGTTTTCAATTTAAGACAATGTATACACAAGTGCTACAGTAGAACTCATTTAGCATATAAATGGGGAATTGTGTTAAACAAATGCATGCGCACGACTTAAATTTTGCGATTTATTATTTGAGTTCATGGTTTAAAACGTTTCCCAAATCTGAGAACTTACGCGTATAACTTGTCTATTTGTACAAAAAAATAACATAAATATACAATATGTATACATTGTTGGAAATATTAAATTCATTTGTACGAGATTTAGAAGCAAGGGTTACCGAGCTTTTCTCCTGTTTCGTAGCGAGTACAAATTCATATTATACCACTGTCATACTGTTATACCACTGTCCCAGGTTAGGCGGAGGATTGGGATCCCGCTAACATGTTTAACCGCCTAAATCTGTATGTATGTGCCTGTCCCAAGTCTGAGCTTGTAATTCAGTGGTTGTCGTTTGTTCATGTGTTACATATTTGTAAAAACGGGAATCGAATCAGTCAACCAAAATGTTTACCTTTGTTCTAATTCCAATGTTGACTTTCTGTTCCTTTTACAGCAGATTTCAGTGAGTATGAAGCTATAGGTAATATCTTTGGTTAGCTTGCGTGTTAGCTGAACCGTGAAGTCATTGTTAGGTTAGGTAAACTACCCTCTTTTAATAGAAGACTAGCCCAACAGATAACCAATCTATCTCTTTGTAGGACTAAGCTACTTTAAAAGGAGGGTAGTATACCTTACCTAACAATGACTTCACGGTTCAGCTAACAAGCAAGCTAACCAAAGATATTACCATTACCTACATACTGCCTGAAATCTGCTGTAACAGATAAATATGCGTAGTTCAGGCGTAACCAATCTATAGCTTAGAGGTTAAAACGAAAGTCACATGAATACGGATCCAATGAAGTCTAACTATTCACTTGCAAGTGAATAATTCTACAACGATATTTCTTAATATGTTTCGATAAAATAGAACCAAACTGTCCTCATATCATCATTTTCACTATTTCACTTTCATAACATTTGATTGTAAAAAAACATTATATCTTTATCTGTTTTTATACAAGGTAGTTTGTTGGTGTTTAATTTCTTGATTAAACAAGATTTTGAATCTTCATACAATGGTGTATTTTTTAACGCCGAGTAAAACTAATAACTCCTGATTGACTATTGAAATATTCTTGATGGAAAAAAAATCCACAGAATTTATCAAAATATAAAACTGCTTAATGAACACAGCTGGATACACCAGCCAAGGTCCAACCCTGAACAGTTGGGGCAAATATGGACACACTATTCAAGCTTGATACAGGTCTGAATTTGGATTGTAATTAACTATTTGACATATTATAGGTTTCTGAATAAGTGTAGTCAACGAACTTGAAATTGGTTATAAGAATTGAATTTATATTCAATTGAAGATTTCTAGCTGTTGTACAATACACTGTGCTGTTGCCCAATACTTAGTAAATCTGTTGTCAGACTATAAGCAAATAAAACCCCATAACTCAGAAATGTAAAATGTAAAATTTACAATATTCACAAGGGAGCTTTTCCGAAAACTGGAAAATCCCCCTTTTTATGAATAAAACCCTGTAACTTGGAAACGTAAAACAAATATTTATAAAAATCAAAAGGGAGCTCATGTCAATAATTATGAACAATTCACCATTTTTTTTTTGCAAGTTGGTGAAAGAATTCTTGAGTTATTGTCCGAAAACTGAAAAATCCCCCTTTTTTATGAATAAAACCCTACATAACTTGGAAACGTAAATCCTAAAATTCATAGAAAACGTAAGGGAGCTCACGTCAATTGACAAAAACAATTCCCTAAAGTTTTATGCAATTTGGGTAAAGCGTTTTTTGAGTTAATAAAAAATAATGATAATGCACATGCTATATGAACAAAGAATATGGATTGTCCAGAGCACATAAAGTGAGTATTATGGAATACTCTATAACTAAGAGTAAACAATCATATGTTTGTCCATCTGATGAGTTAAGCCTTTTTCAACTGATTTTTATAGTTCGTTCTTATGTTGTACTGTTATACCACTGTCCCAGGTTAGGGGCGGGGGATCCCGCTAACATGTTTAACCCCGCCACATTATTTATGTATGTGCCTGTCCCAAGTCAGGAGCCTGTAATTCAGTGGTTGTCGTTTGTTTATGTGTTACATATTTGTTTTTCGTTCAATTTTTTTTTACATAAATAAGGCCGTTAGTTTTCTCGTTTAAATTGTTTTACATTGTCTTAACGGGGCCTTTTATAGCTGACTATGCGGTATGGGCTTTGCTCATTGTTGAAGGCCGTACGGTGACCTATAGTTGTTAATGTCTGTGTCATTTTGGTCTCTTTGTGAGATTTGTCTCATTGCCAATCATACCACATCTTCTTTTTTAATATGTACATATATTGTTTTTATCTTGCAATATATACCAGGCACTTGAAACTGTTTTTAAAATCCAAATAAATTTCTTTGAGTTCTCCAAAAAATCGGCATAGTTTAAACCAGAACTGTGAAGAGGACCCCATAATGAACTGTTACGCAAAAAGAAATACCCACACTACCACTGGCTCAACATGGATCCGAAGGGGGATAACAGGAGACTCTAGCACAATTCCAGCAAGTGTATTTGTGTACCTGCTTTTTTTTTACAAAAATCATTATTCTGAAAAAATACGTTTTTGCACGTTCATGTTTTTTTTTCATACACGAAAAAGCCCCCTTAAATGCCCGATATCATAAATGTAAATACAAAAAGACAGATATATGTATGTATATATGTAAACAGAATATTAAATTTATAAAGAACAACGAGTATTGGGCTCTTTTCGAGAGCCTTTTTTTGTGCTGACTTGGCGTAGAGCAACACACAATAAATTATTCAGAACAATGACGATTTAAAATGAAATTTCTACAATATATTCTATTTAATATACATTGTTAGATGCGATTTGGAGCTTGATATATTGAGTGAACACTTATTTATTATATAGACAAGACAAGAAAAGACAAATACTTTATTTAAGTCTCACCACTTGTTACATATAAAATATACAGCTTTTTAAAACACAAGTTAACAACAAGAGTCACTCTATAAAGAGTTATCAGAGACTATAAAACCATTTTTCTTAAATTATAATACAAATACAACTTAAGTCAACTATCATCAATATAAAATACATTTTCGCTTTATTAAAATTTCATAGCAGACTTTGGCAGTATAAAATACCATATTTTCATTTGTAAAAAGAAATATAAATTTTTCATTATCAGACATATGTAAAAAAAATTCTCATCAGCAATACTAGCATGGTTAAAAATAACATTACGAATATCTGAATATACAGGACAGTTTAACAAAACATGTTTTTCATCTTCAACGTCATCAGTACAGTTAAAACATAATCTATTTTCAATATCAATATTTTCATAACGACCAGATTCAATTCTGATGGGTGCTACGCCACATCTAAATTTTTCTAAAGCACTCCTGTATCTACCTGGTATATTAAAAATTAAATAATTTTCTACGCCATATACATTTTAGAACTTTCTATATGTACGTAATTTAATTTTATCATCTGACATAATCTTGTCATACCATTCTACCTTAAATTTTTCAAAACATACATTTTCAATATTCTTAATTAAATCCTTGTTCAAAATAGCACCATTGCACAAATATTCCATATCAAGTTTTTAAAACTTAATTTTTACTCTAAAATGCCAATTTTTTACTTTTTACATGTGTTACCCCATACAAACACCTTTTTATTTACTCTATCATCATTCATTTTATTAAAACGTGTCCAGTTTCTAAAAACACTAGTCCACTGTTTGATTTACATGGCATCAAGCCCATGTCACCATACAAAGGCATATTAGGCGTGTATTTTTCTACACCCATGAAAAAACGCATGGCTCTATTTTTAATACTATTTATACATGAAAAATCACGTGTTCCCCATATAGAGGCACCATAATCTATTACAGACCATACAAGTGTATCAAATAATTTTGTAAATGTACAATATTGAAAACCACCATTAGCTTTACATTTAGATATTAACAGACCCAACGATCTACTGGCGGCTTTAGCAACTGCTTTTGCCATATTATCATAGATTAAATGCTCAGTAAACAATAAACCTAAATATGTGTATTGGGAAACAATATCAATATTGTTACCTTTGAACAAAAATTAAAAATTTGATCTAGATACAGACTGTGTTCTAAAATGTACTAATTTAGATTTTTCTAAATTAACAGTAAGGTCATGTGTACAACACCATATATTCAAAACATCTAATATTTTTTTGTAAATCACTCTCATTCTCAGTGATAAAAACAAGATCATCTGCATATAACAAAATGCTAACTTTATCATTTTCAATGTCTATACCTATGTTCAATTTCTTTACCTCATCAACAAGATCATTAATATAAATAATAAATAACAAAGGCGAAAGGATGTACCCTTGTTTTAGACCACAATTTACATCAAACCAATCTGTTAAGTTACCATTTACTTTAACACAAGACTGTACATTGTTATAAAGAGAATAAAGTGATTTTAACATTTTTGAACTAATACCAAGTGTTTTTAATTTACAAAATAATAAATTTCAATTTATCCAATCGTAAGCTTTTTTGAATTCAATGAATGCCACATATATTGATTGTTTACGAAGCTTTCTGGTTTCTATAATAGTAGACAATGTACTTAAATGGTCTACAGTACTACGACCTTTTCTAAAACCGTTTTGCTCGTCACATAGGAAGTCAATATCATCAAGCTTATATGTTAGTAGAGAGTTCAATACTCCACAATACAGTTTGTAGGAAACTGGTGCCAAAGTTATACCACGGTACGACAAGGGATCCATCGGATCTGATGTTGAGCTTTTTGGTATAGGCGTTATAATCCCTTTTGACCACATATATAGAAAGCTATGTTTATAATTTGCTTTTTTTTTATCGATTTGTTGATTATTGCTAGCTTAACGTACAGTAGCAAATATTGCATGCTTATTCAGGACTAGCTAACCAGTAAAGTTCAGAGCTTAACTCCGTTGTTTTGATGGGGTAATTGGTGCTAAGTCCGCTGTAAAGTGTTTGGAGCGTCTGTTTTTTCACGGCGTATTGGTTTCAATTGGCATTTAATATATTCTTACTTTGAATATAACTGCCGTTTTAAATAACTTAAAGATTCATATTTAACTATTTATTACTGCACACCGAATTCATAAAATTACGAATTACTTATCAATTATTTATACTTTATTTTAAAGTCGATTTAGTGTTGTCCGCCATCTTGGATTGCAAAATAGCAGAAAACAATCCGTCTACAAAAAAGAAGATGTGGTGTAATCGCCAATGACACAACACTCTACAAGAGCCAAAATGACACAGAAATTAACAACTAACGGCCACAGTACGGCCTTCGACCATGAGCAAAGCCCATACCGCATAATCAGCTCTAAATGTCCTAAATGGCTCCGAAGAGACAAATGTTAATCAATTCAATCGAGTAAATTAACGGCCTAATTAATGTACAAAAACGGACGAAAAACAAATACTATTATGTCTAGATCATTTATGAAAAATGCAAGTTTTTAGAGAGGATTGGTTTTTTTTTTCTATTTTTTTTTATTTAAGTGAAGAAAGTTGTATTGGGTGTCTTATTATTACGACTATCTCTTTCATTTAAAAAAAAAAGCTTAGTTCCTATTTCATTTCAAAAAAATATTTTCAGACATCTATTGATTATTTATTTAGACACTTGCACACGACTTCGAGTCATTCTACATTAAATGCAGACACCGACAATTTTACACTGTTATGCCTCTTCTTTTAAGATAGAATGATGCTACTATATATTTGAAAGTTCGTTGCAATATCTATCTTATAAAAGTGCTTTTGCAACCTTGAAATACGTATATCTAATTTACATATATAATTGTTGCATAGAATAGTCTTTGTAATAAATTGACGACCGTGTTATTTTTCTTTTTTATTCTTTCGTCTTTATCTTTTAATTGCATCGGAACTTTACTCAGTGAGAAACTTTCAAATAATCATCTTGTTCCTGCTTTTTAAAGGTTGAACGATATTGTCTAATTGGAACGCGAACAATAGAATACGAATTACTGTCACAAAAATCAAGAGAATTGTTCACGTGTAAAAATCTAGCTTCCTAGATATTAAGATTACCTTAAGTCAGATTAGATTGACATGATTAACATTTCATACTGAAATAGTACAGCAGCAAATAACCTACTTTTTATTAGAAGTGCAGAAATGCAAATGTACTATAAAGCCTTGTTCGAAACCTTAGTTAAAGAAATACAAAACAATACCACAAACTGATGGGGAAAGTGGAATAAAACAGTACATACTTTCCATAAAAAACACGCTTTAATTTTCGACACGGACTCTAGTTTTGAATTTTAAAATCATAAAGATGAAGTGTTGTAATTACTTATGAAATATTCAAGTGAAAATGGTGTAGTCCGTGTTGCTTAGTCTTGATTTTTCTATGTTGCGTTTTTTATACTATTGTTTGATGGCTGTATAGAGATCTATAAATCAACGTATTCATTGGGTTCTGATTATACCCTTGCATGTTTTTCTTTAGAAAGACAAAAGCGCTTACAAGTTTACCCGTTTTATTATGAAATTATTATTTTCAAATCCAAACCCTGTTTATACTGTAAAACTTTAGTTTTCATTGTTTGTATGCTTTTCTGAACTAGAAAAAAATATAAGTGCATTACATATTTTATATTTCATTACGTCGTCTTATCTTTTAATTACCGAACTTGACTTATGCTCGACTGTGACTGTTTTGAGTGTGAATTCGGCTTGCTATAAGACGTGTTACGGTACTTTTCTATCCCAAATTCATGTATTTAGTTTAGATGTTATATTTGTAATTCTCATCGCAAAAAGTCAAATGTCTTAACGTCTTTTCTGTTAGATTCATGTGTTATGGCAAAGAAAATTAGTCATCGCCTTCATTTATTAGATTTGATTTAGTTCAACGTAATCTGTACGATATATTACGTTTGCAGTTTGATTCAGTATAAACTGGACATAGCATATAGTTAATACACCTTATCGCTAATCCCTACTGACCCGGCCGTTTTAACTTTTGACGCATACAACAATCACTTTTCGTGGCCGTTTGAACTTTTGACGCATACAACAATCACTTTTCGTGGCGTCAGATATAATAATAATAATAATAATAATAATAATAATAATAATAATAAAAAATAGTTAACATTCATACACTCATACATTAAGATACAATATATAACTAGTATATACACAATTCAATCAATAAAATATACAAAAGGTAATAAATGGCAATATTTGATAAAGTTTTGTTAAAGAAAAACAAATTATTTGACTTGCATATAATTTTCAAGAAAATGATTATAACAATGTTTCTTGAATAATTCCACATTACGACATTTTTTTTTATTTCGAGTGGTAAGTTATTCCATACCTTGGTTGCAGAATAATGAAAAGATTTTGTATAAAAATTTGTATTTGGTCTTGGAACAAAAAGATCATGGTAATTTGAAAGAATGGACATTCTAAATACATGTTTCGTTGACGATAATACATAATTCTGATAGTTGTGTAAGTTTTTGTTTTGAACCCAATATCATACACTAAGTTTTTATGCATTGATTTTCATACTGTTATTGTTACACCAAGATTGTATAGCATTTAAATCATTTTTCAATATGCTGTTTATTTTTTCAATGTTTTTTTTCATGAACATGCAATGTTGAATCATCAGCATATAAATCCATGTTGGATTGTTTAACATGAAGGGGTGAATCATTTATATATATTGAAAATAACAGAGGACCTAAAATAGAACCTTGTGACACTCCATACTTTACAAACAATTTATCAGATTTAATGTTAGCGTATTGGACTTCTTGTTGTCTTTCAGACAAATATGATTTTATCCAATCTATCATATGTTCTCTGATATGATAAAATTTTAACTTTTCTAAAAGTATGGCATGCTTAATAAGGTCAAAAGCCTTACTGAAATCTAAAACCACTGTACCAACTATTTCTCCATTATCTTAATATTTTAACCATTCGTCAATTAGTTTAGTTAGCGCTGTTTGGCACGATTGACCTTGTCTGAAACCTGACTGGGCGATATGTAACAATTTTTTATTGTTTAGGAATTCATATAACTGTGTACATACATGTCTCTCGAAAATTTTAGATTGGTATTTAAAATAGAAATTGGACGATAATTTGAGGGAACATATTTTGTTTTATGACGTCAAAATTTTACGGGAACCAGGTGTCTATTTTTTGTGTTGGTTTATGTTGGTTTATGTAATGTATCCGGTTTGTGTTTTTTTCTTCTTCCTGTAATTAGTTATTACTTCAGTTTTATAATGCATATCTTTTATATAGTCATTTTATAAAATTTACTGTTTGCAAAAGTATAAATTATTCTAAATAATAAGGATGTTCGCATCCTAAGCAGAAAACCCTTGCCGTATTTAGACCAGCTTTTTTGAACTTTTGCTGTTCAACTTTGTACTTGTTTTTGGCTTTCGAACTTTTGTATCTGGGCGTCATTAGTAAGTCTTGTGTGGACGAAACGTATTCAACATTGCCATTAAAGCGGTAGGTTTCGCATGCCGCAAAACCAGGTTCAACCCACCATTGTTTTTCTTTTAAAAAATGTCCTTTACCAAGTCAGGAATATGGCCATGTTATATTATAGTTCGTTTCTGTGTGTGTTACATTTTAACGTTGTGTTTCTTTTGTGTCGTTTATTTCCTCTTTACTTATATTTGAGTGTGAATTCATATTATTATAAGACGTGTCACGGTACTTTTCTATCCCAAATTCATGTATTTAGTTTTGATGTTACATTTGTTATTCTCATCGGATTTTGTCTAATTTTGTTAATAGTTCGTTTCTGTATGTGTTACATTTCAATGTTGTGTCGTCGTTGTTTATTTAATGCGTTTCCCTCAGTTTTAGTTTGTAACCCGGATTTGTTTTTTCTATCGATTTATGAGTTTTGAACAGCGGTATACTACTGTTGCCTTTATTCATAGACATTTGATTATCCTTGAGGACTAAGTTAAACTCATTAGACAAGTTATCTTTTGTGTCGTTTGGCCTATACATGTAATAACTATGTACCCAGCAGTAGCTCATCATAGTCATACTGCATTCGTTGCATATTTATGCATCTTTTTTGTCTTTGTTTGCATATTGTCCAACGGGCATTGCCCTAATCATAATTTGGAATTCCGATTAAGTTGTCACAAAGGTCATCTAGCTATATTTGAGCAATTCAACACCTTGATAAAAGTAAAACGTTAATAGATATATAAATGATTCAGTATCCAATTAAAGCATCTTTTGAAAGGTATCGTGACTGTATCTTATAGCATTTCAAATACCATCCATGACATTTTAATACGCCATCTTATTGCGTAGTTTTATCGTATATGGAAAGGTTTTACTGCTCACAACAATAAGATAGAATGACAGGGCACGTTTTCAACCTCTTCATGGTATCATCTTCTTCCTGTCTGGTGATATATTTTTTTCTCAGGTTTTCTTGGTAAAGGGGTAGGGCAAATTTACCTGTATTTATATATATACTTCATACAACGGTCATATTTATGTACACAATGTATTTATGTAATCAAATTGTAAACGCAAAAGACAAAGGTCCGTTACTTATTTTTTTGTAAATTATGGAAGTTAGTTAGGATAGAACAAATAATAAGGATAAGAAATCATTTGGAAAAATATATTATGTGTTGAATTTCAGAGATTAAGTTACCGTATTGATTGAAAGTTTAATTTTTCTATTATTGAGAAGTAGGTACATTACATACAAGTAGTATAATATGAAATTTATCATGTATCAAATACGTACATCTTGATATGGATCAGGACCATGATAATTTGATGATCTCCTCTAAATACTTTTTTTGGATTCCATTGTTGTGTGTCATTTATGTATATAAACTCATCATCGATACCAGGACTAAATTTTATATATACGCCAGACGCGCGTTTCGTCTACAAAAGACTCATCAGTGACGCTCGAATCCAAAAAAGTTATAAAAAAGCCAAATAAATGTATCTTTAACCTTTCAAACAAACAACAATTCATTAAAAAAAAAAAAAAAAAAAAAAAACTTCAGAGGCAGATACCGAAACAGCAAAGATACATAAGAACCGTTATGATCACAATCCTATGCAATTAAAATCACGAATACCTAACTGATTGCCGTCTTTGAAGCGGTTTTCTCATTTAACCTGGGAAGGTTACTACATGCAAAACGATGATTTGTACATTGTGAGAGATTCAGATTCGATTCACGGGTTTCTAGTGTTCATTGTATTGTCTAAGCGTTTGTTCTGTGTTATGTTTGTTTTTTTCCCCCCATTTTCTTGCTTTTAAATTGTTTTGATTTTGAAATATCTTTTTAATTTGATATTTTCATCTTATATTGGAACGCAGTTGTTTACCATAATTTCTTGGGCTTTTGTTGTTGTTTTGTTTTGTTCAATTTATGTTATATGTGTGTTTCATGATATTCATAAAATCTTTACAAAAATGTTTTCACCAAATATAATCTTCATCCACATGATTTTCGGGTAAACTTTGATATAAATGTCTGCCTTGATATAAATGTCTGCTTTGATATAAATGTCTGCCTTGATATAAATGTCTGCTTTGATATAAATGTCTGCTTTGATATAAATGTCTGCCTTGATATAAATGTCTGCCTTGATATAAATGTCTGCTTTGATATAAATGTCTGCCTTGATATAAATGTCTGCTTTGATATAAATGTCTGCCTTGATATAAATGTCTGCTTTGATATAAATGTCTGCTTTGATATAAATGTCTGCCTTGATATAAATGTCTGCCTTGATATAAATGTCTGCTTTGATATCAATGTCTGCCTTGATACAAATGTCTGCTTTGATATAAATGTCTGCTTTGATATAAATGTCTGCCTTGATATAAATGTCTGCTTTGATATAAATGTCTGCTTTGATATAAATGTCTGCCTTGATATAATGTCTGCTTTGATATAAATGTCTGCCTTGATATAAATGTCTGCTTTGATATAAATGTCTGCCTTGATATAAATGTCTGCTTTGATATAAATGTCTGCCTTGATATAATGTCTGCTTTGATATAAATGTCTGCCTTGATATAAATGTCTGCTTTGATATAAATGTCTGCCTTGATATAAATGTCTGCTTTGATATAAATGTCTGCTTTGATATAAATGTCTGCTTTGATATAATGTCTGCTTTGATATAAATGTCTGCTTTGGTATTAATGTCTGCTTTGATATAAATGTCTGCTTTGATATAAATGTCTGCTTTGATATAAATACCTGCTTTGATATAAATGTCTGCCTTGATATAATGTCTGCTTTGATATAAATGTCTGCCTTGATATAAATGTCTGCTTTGATATAAATGTCTGCTTTGATATAAATGTCTGCTTTGATATAAATGTCTGCCTTGATATAAATGTCTGCTTTGATATAAATGTCTGCTTTGATATAAATGTCTGCCTTGATATAATGTCTGCTTTGATATAAATGTCTGCTTTGATATAAATGTCTGCCTTGATATAAATGTCTGCTTTGATATAAATGTCTGCTTTGATATAAATGTCTGCCTTGATATAATGTCTGCTTTGATATAAATGTCTGCTTTGGTATTAATGTCTGCTTTGATATAAATGTCTGCTTTGATATAAATGTCTGCTTTGATATAAATACCTGCTTTGATATAAATGTCTGCCTTGATATAATGTCTGCTTTGATATAAATGTCTGCCTTGATATAAATGTCTGCTTTGATATAAATGTCTGCTTTGATATAAATGTCTGCTTTGATATAAATGTCTGCCTTGATATAAATGTCTGCTTTGATATAAATGTCTGCTTTGATATAAATACCTGCTTTGATATAAATGTCTGCCTTGATATAAATGTCTGCCTTGATATAAATGTCTGCTTTGATATAAGTGTCTGCTTTGATATAAATGTCTGCCTTGATATAATGTCTGCTTTGATATAAATGTCTGCCTTGATATAAATGTCTGCTTTGATATAAATGTCTGCCTTGATATAAATGTCTGCTTTGATATAAATGTCTGCTTTGATATAAATGTCTGCCTTGATATAATGTCTGATTGATATAAATGTCTGCTTTGATATAAAAGTCTGCTTTGATATATCAAAGCGGACATTTATATCAAGGCAGACATTTATATCAAAGCAGACATTTATATCAAAGCAGACATTTATATCAAAGCAGACATTTATATCAATCAGACATTTATATCAAAACAGACATTTATATCAAAGCAGACATTTATATCAAAACAGACATTTATATCAAATTAGACATTAATATCAAAGCAGACATTTATATCAAAGCAGACATTTATATCAAAGCAGACATTTATATCAAAGCAGACATTTATATCAAGGCAGCAAAGCAGACATTTATATCAAAGCAGATATTTATATCAAAGCAGGCATTTATATCAAAGCAGACATTTATATCAAAGCAGACATTTATATCAAAGCAGGCATTTATATCAAAGCAGACATTTATATCAAAGCAGACATTTATATCAAAGCAGACATTTATATCAAGGCAGACATTTATATCAAAGCAGACAGACATTGATATCAAAGCAGACATTTATATCAAAGCAGACAGACATTTATATCAAAACAGGCATTTATATCAAAGCAGACATTTATATCAAAGCAGACATTTATATCAAGGCAGACATTGATATCAAAGCAGGTATTTATATCAAAGCAGACATTTATATCAAAGCAGACATTTATATCAAAGCAGACATTTATATCAAGGCAGACATTTATATCAAAGCAGACATTATATCAAGGCAGACATTTATATCAAAGCAGACATTTATATCAAGGCAGACATTTATATCAAAGCAGACAGACATTGATATCAAAGCAGACATTTATATCAAAGCAGACAGACATTTATATCAAAGCAGGCATTTATATCAAAGCAGACATTTATATCAAAGCAGACATTTATATCAAAACAGACCTTTATATCAATCAGACATTTATATCAAAGCAGACATTTATATCAAAGCAGACATTTATATCAAAGCAGACATTAATATCAAAGCAGACCTTTATATCAAAGCAGACTTTTATATCAAAGCAGACATTTATATCAAAGCAGACATTTTATCAAGGCAGACATTTATATCAAAGCAGACATTTATATCAAAGCAGACATTTATATCAAAGCAGACATTAATATCAAAGCAGACATTTATATCAAAGCAGACTTTTATATCAGTCTTGTAAAACATCTACGCAATTATCATATATGAAAGAGGCCGTCCCTCCACTATATCTGCCTCTATGTAATATGTTCTATGATTGGTACTTGCAAACTTAACATGTTTAATTTAAGATATCTTTAAACACATCCGTAGTTTTTCATGGAAAGGGTTACTATTAGCTAAATAATGAATGTTAATATTTCTGATACAACTTTGCAAATGCAATAGTGAATTAATGAATTGCTAAAAAATAATTTACAATATCAAGCCTAGTATCGTATGTGGTGATACACATTGATTGTTTCCAAATCTATATTTTTTAGTTTTATATAATTATGATGACACTAATGAGTTGACTTTCAGTTTTGGACTTGGGCTGTTTTCCCACTCTTTGGTAGGGGTTTTGTCTCTATGATACCGCCCCAATTTCCATTTTCAGTTTTCCTAGACGATTTTGGTAGTTCTTTTATTGACCCTTGGATTTTTATGATCTTATACATTTTTACCTAATTGGGTTCCGAGTTTGTTCACCATGAGCATACGAGATGTAGATTATCCAGACACATATTGTATATGCGGAAATCATCACATAAACTATTTTGATTATGATATTCCTGAAAGTTTGTTCAAGAAAAAAACACGACAAAGCTCTTAGAATAAAAACATAAAACTTTAAAATCATTAATGTTTTTTTTTCAACTTTACCATTATATAACAAGCGGAAACTCACCTGGCGTGGTTGTGAATAATTAGTATTTTTAAACGGATATTGCTCCGTTGATTGAACACTATTTTCTTGGAACAAGAGGATTTACTAGAAGTACTTAAAGTGAATTTTTCATCTGTCCCACACAGTGTTTCTTTGAATATATCATACTTATTCTATCTTCAGATTATTTTTCTTTAAAAAATGGTTTTAAAAAATTGGTGCCGTTAATGTTATTACTACCACTGGGTCGATACCTCTGCTGGTGGACTGTTAGTCCCCGAGGGTATCACCGGCCCAGTAGCCAGTTCTTCGGTACTGGCATGAAAATACGGATTTTTTGTGTTATTAAAATTTGCTGTAACAAAATTTTATAAATTATTATAAACTAAGGAATGTATCTCCTTCATGCAAAGCTCTGATTCCTTTCACGGATTTGGCTATACTTTTTGGACCTTTTAGATTATAGCTCTTCATCTTTTATATAAACTATGGATTTTACATATTTTGGCCACGAGCATCACTGAAGAGACATGTATTGTCGAAATGCGCATCTGGTGCAAGAAAATTGGTACCGTTAATGTTATTGCAGATTAAGAAAAGGCGGGAGATACCAAAATAAATGAATACCACTTTCTAAATTGTATGCGTCCAAAGCGCGTACCTTGATCAGGAACAAACAAACGAGAATATGTAGATACATAAGATTTAAGTCTCAGATATAATAAGGATTAATGGATTTGAAATTTATTCATATAATTTTTCGTACATAAATGACAGTGCATCATAAGCCTCTAAAGGCTGGTTGGTATAAATATACATGTTAATTGACTGATTATGTTTAAAATTATAATATATTGTTTTTCATGTATATGTACCAAGTTGTACTTTAAAATTAAGATATCTATCTATCTATCATAAACACGTAAATAACTATATTAGCCATACAGAGTTGGAACCTTATTAGTCATACCAGTAAGAGGTTTAGTTCAGCTGGCTTTAAACCTGGTTCAACTCACCATTACATAAATATGAAAATGCCTGTACCAAGTCAGAAACATGAACATTGTTATCCATTTGTTTAAGGTGTTTGAACTTTTGAGTTTGCCATTTGATTCGGGATTTTCCGTTTAGAATTTTCCTCGGTGTTGGGTATTTTTGTTATTTCACATTTTTTGTTACTTTTATTAATGTTTTAATTTATCAATGGACAATATAAGAAAGGTATTTTATAACTCATATCAGTACAGAAGCATTTTCTTGCTTTTAAATTGTTTCGATTTTGGAACATCTTTAATCTTCGAAACTGAAACTGAAATATTTTGTAATTATATAGCAAACTCGGGTCATGTGACTTTTCCAAAACAATACATACGAATTTGTTAGTCAACAGAATGGTGTTATATGTACTATAATTGGTACTTATAGAATCCTGAGATTATCATGGTATAGGTTACCATTAGCTAAATGATGAATGTTAATATTTCTGATACAACTTTCAAAACACAATAATGAAACTAATGCATTGCTTAAAAGTTCTTTTAAAGTCTTGTTTCTTTTGTGTTGGAATAAATTAGATTGTTTCAGATTATCGATTATGATGAAAGTGATCGAAAACAAATCCTGCAAATTGATCTGATAAAGTTTACCTAGCCGGACGATTTGCTTTTCTGTTAAGGCCCCTTCTGATTTTCATGTCTATTTGCTATCAAACGTTTTTATCTGAATAATGTAAACCTTTTTGTCTGTAGTGTACATGCTGCAGATTATAACAGGAACACTTGTTATTGCGCTCGGAAATAACATACGTTTTTTTCTCTATTTTCTCCTGTTTCGATTATGCTATCCGTGAAACTTTATACAAGAAAATAACATTACAAAGCTATAAGAATACAAACTATAACTTCATTACTTTTTTCTTAACTATACCATTATATAACAAGCGGAAAGTTACATGGCGTGGTTGTGTATAATTAGCATTTCTATCCGGATTTTTCTTCATTGCTTGAAAGATATTACTTGAAACAGTGTGAATTATAAGGAGTACTTTCGGTGTAAAGTTCAGCTGTCAACATACTGTTCCTTCGAACTTATTATACTTATTCTACCTTTAGTTTTTCTTAATAAAATAAAATAAGTGGTTTGTAGGTTGTATTCATCCGATGCTCTTTTCAGGATTTACCAACATTATGAAGTATTGCACAAAGCCGCCACAAATTCACATCCAATAATGTATAAATACTGAAACAAGTAAAGAGCTAAATTACCAAATCAGACCCTAACAATAAAAGCCAAACCCGTCTAAGGTCAACTTTGTTTAAGGAAGTTGTAATCTTAGATTCTTTATATTTGAAAAAAAATCAGATTTTTTTTTAATTAATTTGAAAGCTGGTGATACATGCGGGGTTCATAGTCTATCTGCAGTGGTTTTGATCTTATACTATAACAAATGGGATATTAAAACTGATAAGTGGATATCAAACTGACATCTCAATGTAATAAATAAACCCGTTAAAATATGAAGAAAAGACAAATAACAGTCTAAAAACTCAACAAAAACAAATAACAGTCTAAAAACTCAACAAAGACAAATAACTGAGTGAATTTGCCCTACCAAAATCAAAACTCTTTAAGAATTGGTCTTTAGGTACATGATACCCATTAAAGGTTCCGGAGATTACCTTCGGATGAATGAAGGATTTGTATTGGTCATTCTTTAATTTTCTGTGTACTTGTTGTCTTTTTGACCAATATGTTTTGCCATTGCGTTGTAAGTATTTACCTTAAAGTTGATGTTTTTGCCTTGGTTTTAGTTTTTAACCCCCTTTTTTTTTCTCTCCACCAAAATGACTTTTGAACAGAGGTATGTTACTGTTGCCTTTATTTACTTCGACTAATGCGTTTTGAATGTCCACCGTGTATTTCAAGCTCCTTATATAGATATATAGATCAGAATCTAACATTTTGCTGCAATTTATGTTTTGAACAAAGATTTCTGTTTTAAATATACGTTTACATTTTTTGATACGAAGAGGGTTTGCTTTTCTCAATGTTTTGGTATTATGTGTGTTTCGGACTTGTTTTCCGGGTTTTATTTTTGGTCCATAGTGCCATAGTGTTGTGGATCTTCTTTCAGTTTATGGTTTACTACCCCTTATTTTATCCTCCATTTAATATTGTTATTAAAAAACGAAATGAAAACTGGCTGTCAAATGTTCGTCCGAATATTGTAACAACTAGAATATTATAACATTCCTTATTCATTTTCAGATGGTAACAAAGCAGAAAATGAATCTCAAGAGAAGTCATCAAGAGAAACCGAATTGATTAAGCTTTCACAAAATCACAACTCTCTACAAACTGACAATACATTTGATTACAACGACAGTAAATATTCAAATGACTTCCGAACATCCAAAACAGGATGGGAAAATGTAATTTATGAATTTGTACAAAATGTGAACATTCCAAACGGATACGAGACAGAATATGACGTCTCAGATGAGGAGTACCACCATCTTCACAAGCGGAGAAAACGACAGGCAGAGACAACCATTAGTCCAGGTCACAGAGGCAGCTTGAAAATCATACAGGGTATAGAATGGCACAATGATCTGCTGAATGTGACATCAGACGCCTTTGTAGAACTTGAAGCAGAGGTACTCGAAATGGTACGTGTAAACTTAAATTTATCATTTAATGTAGCGTTATGTGATATTAATTCCACGTTATTAATCTTTATCATTTTTTAACTTAAAACTTCAAGTAAATCTGATGATGTCATACAGCACGTGTTGAGTCTTAAGTATCTTTATAATAGTAGTCCAGCTGATTTTCGCGCATACTTTTGTTCGCTCCTTTTGCGTGTAAACAAAATATGCGAATATATATCGTCGCGAATTGTTTAAACTTGAATCTTTCATCATTTGACTACGTAACGTAAATTTTAAAATCATGAAAGTTAAAATGCCGCTATGTGGCTTACAAAAGGTTAAACGCGAAATAAACTATCTGCGAAAATAAATTGATTTATAGCAGTGTGATATAATATTATACTTGTTTTTCTTTTCGTCTTTTGCCTTTTTCACCATTCCGTTATTAGTTTATGTACCACTCATGGTTCTATTTTATTCCAGCAACAATTATTTCCTATATTTTACCGTCATTTAAATATTGGATAATATGCCGAAATTCTAGAAACAATAGACTCTACGGATCGGTAGATTTAATGTTCTTACGAAATTATCTAATTTTGTGATGTATGCAACCTATCTGTGCAGTGTATTATGATCTTAGTTTATTTTGATTCTCAATGATGGCAAACCATTTCCCCCCTCTTTTGTGATCATTAAACAAGGGTGAAGGGACACATTGTGCTTTGCGTATTTCTTTTTGCGTCTTTTTAATAATGCTATAAATTGAAGGTCGCAAGGTCGTATGCTGACCTATAGTTGCTTATATTCACGTCATTTATTCTCTTGTTGATAGTTGTCTCCATTGCTATCATACCACATCTACCTATTTTTCTATACTGACTTTTTTGTTTAATACCCTCGGGGAATGGAAATCGTGTTTCAAAGGTTGTTTCTGATTATCAAAACGATTCAGCATAATTAAATGACATCAGCAATTTCATAACCAAATACAACTGATCCGACAGATGAATTGTTCTGTTTCATGATAAATAGCTATTTTTTGTCGCTAAAATATTTACATAATCAGTTAAATATCGATTTATAATTAGATTGCAAATATTATCGTTATACATATTTACTTTGATTGGTTAGTGCCGTTCTGCAGATGGCGTTTTGGCTTTAAAAAAAAAAACGCTGATCAAACTAAAAGTTGAAACTACTTTTAAAAACTATTCTATAAGGGAAAGTGCTTTTTCATTGGAATTCAATTTGTTGAAATGAGAATTACATAATTGTGTTAAAGCAATGTAACAAATTAGTATATACAGAAAAGTAAAAGGGAAAGTTAAAGTGAGAATGAAAATGGGATATGTGTCAAAGAGACAACAACCCAACCATAGAATAGACAACAGCAGAACGTCACCAATAGGTCGTCAATGCAGCGAGAAATTTCCGCACACGGAGGCGTCCTTCAGCTGGCCCCTAAACAAATATATATACTGGTTCAGTGATACTGGACGTCATACTAAACTCCAATTATACACAAGAAACTAAAATTAAAAATGATACAAGACTAACAAAGGCCAGATGCTCCTGACTGGGACAGGCGCAAAAGCGGCGGGTTTAAACATGTTTATGAGATCTCAACAACCTATACCTATAGTCAATGTAGAAAAGTAAACGCATTACAATACGCACATTTAAAATTCAGTTCAAGAGAAGTCCGAAGATGTTGCAAAAGAAAATAAACAAAATGACAATAATACATACAGACTACTAGCAGTTAACTGACATGCCAGCTCCAGACCTCAATTAAACTGATTGAAAAATTATGTCTTTATCATATGAATATCATTAATAATCCCTCCCGTTAGGGGTTTAGTATCATACCATCATAAAATATATGAGAAGAACATAGCCCGTGTCATGCCAACATCTGGTTTTTAAATAAATGTGTTTAGTTTCGATGTAGAGACCCTATAGGTGAATCAATATTAAAGCCAAAATATGCAATCTTTAATGACCTGACAACAGTATCGTAACTATATCCCTTCTTAATCAGTCTATTTAAAGGTTTTGTTAGCTTCTGAGGTGAATACTGACATTTTTGTGGTTTATAAAGAATATTACATAAAAGATTGAATGTGAAATACCTGAACGTATAAGATGTCTGCATGTTGAGCTATATTTACGAATGATGTCCTTGTGACGATGATAAAATTTAGTAAATGTTTTGACTAGTTTGTGATATCGAAAACCCTGGTGTAATAATTTTTCAGTAAAACATAAATTTCTCTCAATAAAATCTAAATCGTTGTTACAGACACGAGCGAATCGTACCAGTTGAGATATATAAACACCGTAAGATTGTGGCAAGGGAACGTCACCATCTACAAATGGATAATTAACTATAGGAAATAAAAAATCTTCTCTTTTATCATAATTTTTTGTATTAAGCTTTCCGTTATTGATATAGATATCAAGATCGAGGAAAAGGCAGTGGTCATTGTTAGTATTAGCTTTATTTAAAGTAAGTTCAACAGGATAAATTTCTTTAGTATACATACTGAAATCGTCATTATTGAGAGCCAATATATCATCCAAATATCTAAAAGTATTATTAAAATTTTGTATCAGATGTTGTTTTGATGGGTCTTTGCTGATTTTAGTCGTAAATTGTAAGTGTATATATATATGTATATACAATAGCTTTTAATCTCAAACGAGGCGAATAAATTAATCTAGACCATGAATGATCTGCTGTCAACTGCCGTCATCTTCTTACTTCCCAAAGGAAACATAAACAAATTATAACAGAGATTCCCTAGCATAGGCTGGGATATCTGATCTTACAACCCTAATGGCACGTGATTACGGACTAATCGCGGTTAATTTTTTAGTCTTTCTATATATATTTTTTGTCTTTTCATGTCCTATTTCGTTGTATCTGTCATGTTTTTGAAAGTTGTTATACGGATATTTGATGTCTTAACTTTTCTAAAACTCTGCAGTTTTACTCCTGGTTTGTATCTTATAATTTCTGTTTATTTGTTCTAGTTTTCATTTTTTGAAGTTTTTTCCCCTTTCCAGAAATTATTCATATTTCGACTGTACCTGATCAATCAAAATTTTGAATGTTTTGCATTGCTTCTATATTATCACTGTTTTAAAGAAACATATAGCGTGAATGTTGTATTTTTTCCCACAGTCAAACCGCCTAGCTTGTCTCCAGGTTTGAAATATATCACATAGTATGATCGGTTTACAGAGTTTAATTCTGTCGTTAATTACCTTCTGATAATAGCATTTTGTGGCTTAATAATGCCTTAATAATACTGATCAAAACATTGAAGTTTTATCAAGTTACAGGAAAACTTGTCGCTTAGAATTTATTTGTCTCAGTATGGCTGACTTAATTATAAATCTATAAATATGTATCTGGAATAACGTCATATATGCATGCACGTTAGGAATTAATCTGCTTAAATAGTCAATACGTCATAGATTGTATAACGTCACTGTGCCGTGGGAAGAGAATCGAAGAATTTATTTATCATAACATAACTCTTCAAGAAAATCTTAATAAATGTAAAAAAGATAATTACTTTCCGGTTGTATAATACAAGTCCGGATGTAAAGCAAATATCAATACGAGACAATCATTACCAAGAAAATTGCTGTTTAATTGATTTTTAGTATGACTTCACATTTTATTGTCATCCTAAGAAAGAACAAAAATTTAAAACGAATTAAAAGAACATTTAAATCAGAGTTTCTACTCGGACATGAATGCCATAAACTCCTTACTATCATTTAATATAATGGTTTAATTACGATTCCCGACATTTTAATGGAAGACAATTTCCGCTTAATTTTACCGAAAACTATATCTATTGTTTTTGCCGGTTACGAATGTATCCAAGACCTGTTATGAGAAATATCTCAGAAAAAGTCTTCTGATCATTTTGATATTCCATCAACATATAAAGATTAAGTAGTGAGCAGGAAAAGGAGTCGCAATTAAACCGGATCAGATGCCATGAATAAGACTGATGACTATCCTAAGTTATTTTCCATTCGTTTGATATTTTTGATATTTTGATTTCGCCATTATATAATGAACTGACCATTTTGACTTTCCCTTGGAGTTCGGTATTTTTGTTATTTTTGTTATTTTACTTATGACTATCCTAAGACTATCATAAGACACCTCTCGCGTAATCCTAACTTCATGATCACCTTTAAGAAATGTCCTAAATTATGCCGTATTTGGCATAACTTTTTGGAAATTTAATCCCTCAATGCACTTCAACCTTGTACGGGTTTGGCTTTTTAAATGTTTTGATATGAGCGTGACTGATGAGTCTTATGTAGACGAAACGCGCGTCTGGCGTATTAAATTATAATCCTGGTACCTTTGATAACTATTTTAGGACTATTTTTTAAAACAGACTTAGGACTTGGAAATATGGTTAGACCATTATAATACATGTTTCAGTCTTAATACAGCTTTGTGAAACTGATCATTGAGAGATATTTCAACGAAACATTCGCATTGACACTCAGGCCTTATAACACTACATATGTATTCCCTTTTTGAAAAAAGTAACTACGTTTTTAAGTCGAGTGGTTTCTTTTTGTCTACGTACATGTTTCAATGTATTTCGTAGAATACATTTTTAATGATTATTTCTTGCTTCATTTCTTACAACATAGAATGTATAATGTTCTTCGTGACGTGAGGATTATCATTGAAATTTCTTTAAAAAAAATACACAATGTGTGTGTATTTTGTTTTAAAGGGAGAAAGTAGTTATTATTGACATGTTCAGAAAAATGTGTCAACGTTTAAATTTCCTTGACTGCTTTTTTCATAGTTATTTTAATTGATGTTTGAAATATATAAAATACTAGAACACACCCGTGATATCGCGGGTCCGTGACTGAATTAAAGTATATAACTATACGCAAGCCTTATTTTAGTATTAGTACTGTCATCTGATTAAGTCATGCCGATTATAAGATACACAATTTTCTCTGCTTTCAAATCTTTCTGTTTGAACCCGTCGAACTGGAACTTATCAATTATTGGTAATATTAATTATTTGGAAAACAAAAGGTCCTGGAATGGAGTATTTTTTAATCAACAGCATTGTTCTATATTAGTTATAAATAAAGTTGAATTCTTTGATTCGCTGTTTTACGTCATGCCCGCTAACAAATTGAAACTTATTTTTAGTCCAGATTTTTAGTATTCGTATTGTTATCTTAGAAAGTCTTACGGAATAAAATACTACAATAGGTAACAATTTGACAATTTAGTAGTGTCAACCATGTGATTATGACCCGTGTATATAGCATATTAATCCTGAATACACCGTTTGGTGGTGCGCCTGTCAGATGCGGAACGTACAGATAAGGTAATAGGTAACAGGTGATTATACTATTGGTATCGGTATCGGACTCGACCCGGAACTTTCTAATTATTGGCAATATTAATTACGTGGAAAACAAAAGGGCCTGGAGTGGTGTAATTTTTAATCTACACCTTTGTACTATATTAGTTGTATATAAAGTTGAATTCTTTGATCCGTCGTTTTTACGTGATGACGGCTGACAAATTGGACCTCGTAATTTTAGTATTATAGATACATAATGCAAAAATAATCGTCAGTAGTCATCAATAAACTCATCATAGATACAGTACTAAATTTTGTATATACGCCAGACACGCGTTTCGTGTACAAAAGACTCATCAGTGACGCTCGAATCCAAAAAAGTTAAAAAGGCCAAATAAAGTATGAAGTTGAAGAGCATTGAAGACCAAAATTCCTAAAAGTTTCACTGGTAAGTCTTATGTGGACGAGGCGCGGTTTTGACGTATTGAATTTTAAACCTGATGCCTTTTGTTATCTATTATTTATGTTTTTCTTTGCCTAATGCGTTCTCCTATTTATTTGTATTGAAGTCCTGTATTATTATGTTGTCATTTTAATGTTATATTTAACAATGCCATTAAAGTGCGAGATTTGGCATGCCACAAAACCAGGTTCAACCCACCATTTTTTTCTTTAAAAATGTCCTGTACCAAGTCAGGAATATGGCCATTGTTATATCATAGTTCGTTTCTTTGTGTGTAACATTTTTACGTTGTGTTTCCGTTGTGTCGTTTGTTTTCTCCTATATTTGAGTGTGAATTCACATTACGATAAGAGGTGTCACGGTTCTTTTCTATCCCAAATCCATGTATTTGGTTTTGATGTCATATTGGTTATTCTCATCGGATTTTGTCTAATGCTTAGTCCGTTGCTATGTGTGTTACATTTGAATGTTGTGCCGTTGTTCTCCTCTTATATTTAATGCGTTTCCCTTAGTTTTAGTTTGTTTCCCCGATTTGTTTTTTGTCCATAGATTTACGATTTTTGAACAGCGGTATACTACTGTTGCCTTTATTTACCAAATCCAGCTAAGGTAATCTATTCCTGAGGTAGTATTAAACACAAACTATACTTTTAATAAATTCAATACATCTTTAAAAAAATATATGATTTACTTTAAGGTAGATATCATTCCTATTGTATACATAATTCTTGTCTTTTGTTTTTAATTATTAATTTTTAAAGATGTTTTTTTTTTTATTTCAGTTCAATAATTTTCTGATCAACGGACCACTCGGAAACAGTTACTCTTACGCTATAGTCGAGTCGTTCAGGTTTGATGATGTGTGACTGTATGTATGCCTATATCTGCATGCTATCTCAGAACTATTGATATGTCTTTCTTATATATTCGCCTTTCACCTTTTTCACACTTGCATCTTTCTCGATAACCGTAAATCTAGAAAATTAAAAAAAAAGTAAACTTTGATCTCAAATTTGGTTTTCAAATGAAAGCAACAATTACACATAATTCTTGACACTTTAATATTTTTTTCTTTAACAACGACAAAATAGAGGCGCTGACATTTTGTTAATCATTTAAGTGATTACAAGCGAATATGTGTGTTTACGAGTGATTTTGCGTTTAGCTTTGGTGTTTGTTTTAAACTTTAGTGTTCTCTGTTGTGCCTGTGACTGTGTCATTAGGAAGAAGATAATTTAATTTTATTTCCAATTATGGGCCCCACAGGGCATAAACATTACAACATAAATAATTTCAAAAGAGTGAATTTAATGCATGATATTTTGCACATGTTTTGAATTTGTAATTATATAAATATGTTTCATAGTGATCAAGAAGTGTTCAAATTAGTTTAAGCTGCATAGGTTAAGAGAACTGTTGTTAAAATTATTTTTTTCGTTTTCGATAATTTTAAATCTTTATTTTTTTTTTTATTCATAGTTGGGGAGTAAACGGACAGAACTCTCTTCAATGTTCCATCAAATTGAGCTATATTTATTCATTTCCGATTAACAATTAAGTACTTTCAAAATATTCTACGAAAAAATATTAATAAGTGACAATTCATCTTAACGGGGCTCGCATGTCTAAATCGAATTTTTTATTTAATATAGGACTTCGCTATATTTTTCTATAAATGAACTTTATCTTATACTTCATAGAAATATGAAATAAAAAATTGGGTCACCGTTCATTTACGCTCACAATCTGCCATCGACAGAAGCATACATTTCTGTTAATGTCCTTTTTTTTTCAGTTGAACTAATAGGAGAAATAGAAGTAATATCGAAATAAAAAAAAAAAGAACTTAATTACAGAAGTCGCTTTAATTTTACAATCGGTCACCGATGACTTAAAAAAGACATTTCAATTTTAATGCCAAAAAATGGCATTTTTGCACAAAAGGCAGATAATTTGAAGCTTTTTCAATGATATCTACATTTTAAAAGTCACCTAGGGCCAACACGAATTGTTTTTTTGGAAAGATTTTTGTACCATATGATAAAGTAACAACTACTGAAGGTAATAAATAACATTTGTAATGAAAAATAAATGTTTAATTTTTTCTGAAAATTTTATACCCGCGGTCGCCTCCTTAAGAAAGAAAAACATATAACATAATAACAAATAGCTGTCGGCTGTTTTAGACTTTAAGAAATCATTTGTTTGTAGATTGCACGTGAAAAAAGGTGTTGAATTTCAAATGGAATTTATACATTATTTTAACTGTAACTAAACTATTTAGCGAATCTTGCTATATTCAGCTTTGTATTATCTTTAGTCTATATTTTGAACTTGTAATTGTCTGTGTTAGTTGTGAGTGCAAACTTTTGTATTTTAAAGCTACACATGTACTAGTAATCTGCGTAATTTCTTAACTTATTCTATCTCAGTATTTGTTTACGTTGTTTTCCTCTCAAAACAAAACTATTGTTATGATATTGTTGTGGGACTTCAAAGGGTAAAATTTAAAAGAAAAAATGAATATGGCTGAATAAATATTTAATGTTGCAAAAACTGATATAATTCCCGGTTTACTTTACAGGAAATTAAATTAAAGACGTCACACTATGTTTTACAATTAAAATCTCCTTTGTAGTGTAATGTAAAGAGTTTCAGTTTTTGAATAAACAAATTGTTCTCAAATTACCTTTATGCACATGTTGAATATTCGTTCGTAGTTGAAAGCGTAATCTTCCCACTTGATGCAAACAGACAAGGACTGTAAACAATATGGCTTTCATCTAATTATTTTTTTATATTTATTTAGTTTTTTTTTCCTTTATAACTTGAGATCTATAATCAAAGCAGAGATTTATTATATAAATAAAAAACATGGCACGCTATTACAAAGAAATAAACGTTTCTTCAATTTGATTTATTATTTCTTTTTAAGGAATGACGCATAATGAATTAAAAAAAAAGATTACGCCTGATCTATTCGTTTCATAATTGTTTCAGCAATTTTGTAATTTTCATAATGTGTAAATAAAAGAAAGAATCGATAACTTGACAAACATGTAATAATTACGTATTTCCTTTTGTCAGGCAAGGAAGCATAGAAGTGTTATTTGTGCTTCAACTGAAATCCAATGATTCGTCAACAACACAGTCAGCAGATACAATTACTGAATTGCTGAGACAAGCTATCCATAATTCGTCTCATTCACTTAATTTCACCATCGACACTGATGAAGTGATAATATTCGGTATGTTATAAATAATAGAAAATCTCATAAGTAAACAGTGTTTTTCCCGAAATTAAAATGACGAAAGCTGCCATTGGCGGGTGTCATTAACATCCTACGATAAAGAAAAAAATCACAAATTAGAAATTTGCATTTTACGTGTTGTTAATTAAAAGAATATTTATACATTTTCAAAATTCTTATACGTGCAAATTACACATATTAATTACTAGCTTTTATATATATTTTTTTCACATTATATATCAACTTTCAAAACAGGTTTGTTGCTGAATAAAAGATATAATATAATGATCGTTAATTGAAAGACGCAGAAAAAAAATGCATAATATGTGACCCGCCATGTCATTTGCAGGCTTATGGAGGTAGAACGTCATTGTTAGAAAAATTATAAACGTGATAAATATCGAGATTCAATGAAATACGTATTTGTGAAGACGAGATAAACACTTTCCTTTGCTTCTTTTTTGCAGACGCCGAACTATACATCATATATAAGTTTTGAAGAAGTTTTATTTTATCGTTTGAAGTGAAAAATATTTGAATCTTCATTTTAAATTGATACAAAAAAAATCAAATTTCTGCTCTGTAGATTTCCTTTCATAAATGAAATCTGAAATATATCCCTAACAAATGCACCGTATAAAATGCATATAAGAGAACACCTACTTATAAACTGTTACGCGTCACATACTAAGTATAAAGACATGCATAATAAATCTTAATTACAAAAAGGAATTCTTAAAGCTTACTTTGACAAATTTTAAACTAACTTCATTTCAACAGTGCCTTCAATAAATAAAAGTTGTCATAGAACAGTCTCATTTTCATACCGGTATTCGAAATGACTCGTTTCATTGCTATTACAACAAATATGTCATAATAACATGAGAGAGAGTTTGTTTCGGAATATTCTAGATAACTATACAGAAAGCAAATTTTAGACAATGTACCCTCCTAAACCTGGAAGTGGCTAGTCACATGATAGTTAACGGCCTTTTTCTCACAATGACGTTCTACCTCCATAAGCCTGGATATGTCGTGGCTGGTCACATATGTGTTTTATGTTGAATAGCGTACGCGCGTTTAGGTATACCTTTATGTGTTTTATGTTGAATAGCGTACGCGCGTGTAGATACACATTATGTGTTTTCTACACCTCCGTCTAACGACACTAAAAATGCTCCCAATCATACCAATAAAATATATATATATATATATAATCAAATTGAATCAAAGTCACAATTACAAAAAAATAAAGTGTTCTTTGTGAAGCAAATTTATACTTTACTAGAACACACCCGTGATATCACGGGTCCGTGACTGAATTAAAGTATATAACTATGCGCAAGCCTTATCTTAGTATTAGTACTGTCATCTGATAAAATCATGCCGATTATAAGATACACAATTTTCTCTGCTTTCAAATCTTTCTGTTTGAACCCGTCGAACTGGAACTTATCAATTATTGGTAATATTAAATATTTGGAAAACAAAAGGTCCTGGAATGGAGTATTTTTTAATCAACAGCATTGTCTTATATTAGTTATAAATAAAGTTGAATTCTTTGATTCGCTGTTTTACGTCATGCCCGCTAACAAATTGAAACTTATTTTTAGTCCAGATTTTTAGTATTCGTATTATTATCTTAGAAAGTCTTACGGATTAAAATACTACAATAGGTAACAATTTGACAATTTAGTAGTGTCAACCCTGTGATTATGACCCGTTTATATAGCATATTAATCCTGAATACACCGTTTGGTGGTGCGCCTGTCAGATGCGGAACGTACAGATAAGGTAATAGGTAACAGGTGATTATACTATTGGTATCGGTATCGGACTCGACCCGGAACTTCCTAATTATTGGCGATATTAATTACGTGGAAAACAAAAGGGCCTGGAGTGGTGTAATTTTTAATCTACACCTTTGTACTATATTAGTTGTATATAAAACTGAATTCTTTGATTCGTCGTTTTTACGTGATGACGGCTGACAAATTGGACCTCGTAATTTTAGTATTATAGATAGTAATGGTTCCTCAAGATTATTGATTTCATGCTGAAAGTTAAAATTTTAGAAACAACATATATATGCTTTTCGTTACACGAGTACTATTGTTTTCCAGATACAGTTGGAATCACAGCCAGTACAACAGAAATGCAGTCAGTCGAACCATTAGAAAACAGCACTTCCAATACGGAGTCAACGTCAGGTACCAATTCTGTAAATTCTGAAACATTAAAACATTCTACCAATAGTGTGATACAACAAGAGTCTAGAAACACAATTCCATACGTTGATACTGGACAAACAATAAGTACGGCAACCTCATCATCAGAACACAGTTCAAGTACAATAACTTCCGACGAACACACGCCATCGTCATCCGATGATTATCAGGAAATTACTACTGGTGATATAAATCTTAAGACAAGTACTGTGTCAGTTGAATCAACAAGTACAGTTGGACAAACACCAACCGATTCCACGGTTCAAGGCCTAACAGCATCTAAAATAAGTTTACCAAGTACGAAAAGTTACAGTGAAAGACAAACAACAAATTCACTGCTAACAACATTATCTGAATCTACAACCTCAACGGAATCTTCGGCAACGGTGGATAATAACGCTGCAACTAACTTACCAAGGCAGTCAGAATCTTATGTTTTAAGCCAAATAACGCAAGGTTTAACTACCAGACATACAACGCCTTCTGGTTCTACAGCAGACATTACAACTTTTTCCAATTTAACTGCCAAACGGAAAACTACTTCTGAGCTGACAGCATTTTCTGATTCTAATACACCAGAGCTAATAACAAAAACCACTCTAGACGCTGAAGACCATTCAACAAAGGCAGATTCTGCTACCACAGGACAAATGACATCATCTGATTCTATCACTACAGAAAATGCAGCAGGATTCAATCCGGTCAGCACAGAACAAACCTCACTGACCTATTCCACAAAAACAGAGATGACAACGCCGTCTGATTCTATCACTACAGAGCAGACAACAGGGTATTATCCAATCACCACAAAACAGACAACATCGACTGATTATATGTCCTTAGCTGAGACAACGCTGTCCAAATTTGTTACAACAGAGGAGATAACCCTGTCGAATTCTGATAAAACAGAGCAGACAACGCCACGAGATTCTATTATAACAAATGCGAGAACATCACTTAACTCTGTAAAGACAAACTTTATAACAACGGATGACTTAATCACAACAGACCAAAGAACATCAGCTGACTCTTCCACAAGAGATCTAACAACGTCAACTGATTCTTCTACAAGTGATCAAATACCATTAGTTGACGTTACCACATCAGGTCAAACACATTCATTAGACGTTATCACCAGAGGTCAAACAATACCAGGTCACATTTCAACAAGAGATCAAACACAATCAAGTGACGTTACCATAAGAAGTCAAACAACACCAGGTGACATTTCCACAAGAGATCAAACAATATTAACCGAGCCTACAACAAGAGATCCGATAACGTCAGGTGATTCGATCAATGGATATCAATCAACGTCAGGTGAGTCTACCTCAGTGAGCTTAAAGTCGTCATCAACTGACGCTTCCACAAGAGATCAAACATCATCAGATCACGTAACCATAAGATATAAAACAACGCCAGATGACTTTTCAATCAGTGATCAATCAAAACTATCTGAATCTACAACAAGAGATCAGACAAAATTAGATGACTTGACCGCATCATATCAAACAACATCAGGTGAGTCTATCACAAGTCAAGCGTCTTCAAATTCCTTTTCCACAAGAGATCAAATAACACTAACCGACTCTTCCAGAAAAGACCAAACACCAACTAATGGTGTTACCTATGGGGATCAGACAATATCAGATGACTTTACTACAATATATCAAACAACACCAGATGATGTTTCCACAAGAGTTCACACAACATTAGCTGACCATACCACAAGAGATTGGACAATACCAGATGACTCTACAACAACATACCAAACAACACTAGGGGATGTTGCCACAAGAGTTCACACAACATTAGCTGACCATACCACAAGAGATCGGACAATACCAGATGACTCTACCACAACATACCAAACAACACTAGGGGATGTTGCCACAAGAGTTCACACAACATTAGCTGACCATACCACAAGAGATCGGACAATACCAGATGACTCTACCACAACATACCAAACAACACTAGGGGATGTTGCCACAAGAGTTCACACAACATTAACTGACCATACCACAAGAGATCGAACAATACCAGATGACTCTACCACAACATACCAAACAACACTAGGGGATGTTGCCACAAGAGTTCACACAACATTAGCTGACCATACCACAAGAGATCGGACAATACCAGATGACTCTACCACAACATACCAAACAACACTAGGGGATGTTGCCACAAGAGTTCACACAACATTAACTGACCATACCACAAGAGATCGGACAATACCAGATGACTCTACCACAACATACCAAACAACACTAGGGGATGTTGCCACAAGAGTTCACACAACATTAGCTGACCATACCACAAGAGATCGGACAATACCAGATGACTCTACCACAACATACCAAACAACACTAGGGGATGTTGCCACACGAGTGCACACGACATTAGCTGCCCATACCACAAGATTTCAAACAAAGTTGGATGACTTAACCACAGTAGGGCAAACGTCATTAACTGACTCTTTAACAAGAGATGAAGCAACATCAACTAAATCTTCAACAAGTAATCAACCAACTTCAGCTGAATCAACCACAAGACACAAAACACCATCAGGTGACGCTACCACAAGAGATCACACAACAGTAACTGAATCTATAACTCGAGTTCAGACTACATCAGGTGGTGTTTCCATAAGAGATGAAACTACATCAGCGGACCCTATCACAAAAGACCAAACAATAGCAGGTGAAGATACCACAGTATACAAAACAACTTTCGGTTACCAAACCACTGGAGACCAAACAACTTCAGATGCAATAACTACAAGAGATCAAACAACAACTGGTGACGTTACAACAATAGGCAAAACAACATCAGACATTTCAAAGATAAGCCAGGCGTTGCTACCTATTTTAACCACTATAAATTCAGTTAAATTACCAGACTCTATCGTAACAATTCCTGGTCATATACTTGAAACTACGAATACTTACCCAGCAACTTCTTTTGAAAAGGCAATAACAAATCAAGCAACATCTACTAAAACAACCACGACCCTAAAGACTACCCCCGTTGTTTTTACTGCAAAACATCAAGATGTTACCTTTGTAACAACAATTCGGAAGAAATCAACTGATTCAACAACAACAACAAACTCATGGCCTATTCCTAAATCTACTACAACCAGTAAGCAACCACAGTCTGTTTTCACGATAAGAACATCTGATTCCAACACAAATGGAGATACAGGGCTTGGGCGCACCACAGCCAATACAAACACACCACCTGCTTCTCCTACAACAAAACAGGCAACACCCGTTTCTGTCTCAACTAATAAGGAAATTGTATCAGAATTAACGTCTACACATCAGACAACATCAATTTTAAACTCTTTTACAAGCCAGACAACAACTGGTGATATTTCTTCAACAATGCAAGATATGTCGCCTACTTTTGATGATAATGCGAAGCAGTCATCAACAATACACGATTCCACTGTATCAAGTAAGTATTCACCTACTTCTATACGATCGACAAAACAAAACATCTTTGTATCAACAAAATCCACTTATTTATCACCAAAAATCTCAGAGATTTCCACACAAACTAATCTTTTGTCAACATCGTCGGGGTCTACCGCCGCCCCTGTACTACCATCGACCCAATCATCAGCAATATCGACAGCTGAAACTTACTTGTTATCAACGAATATGGATTCTAATAGTAGTCAGCCATTCACAGTGTCGACGTCGACCAAAGATTTTCCATCAACCACCTCTCAATTTTACACGTCGACCAATGTGCCATCCACATCATCAGAGATTGCCACGCCAACCGATCTACCATCAATATCACCAGAGATTGCCACGCCAACCAATCTGCCATCCAAATCATCAGAGATTGCCACGTCGACCAATCTGCCATCCACATCATCAGAGATTGCCTCGCCAACCGATCTACCATCAATATCATCAGAGATTGCCACGCCAACCGATCTGTCATCCACATCATCAGAGATTATCACGCCAACCAATCTGCCATCCACATCATCAGAGATTGCCACGCCAACCAATCTGCCATCCAAATTATCAGAGATTGCCACGCCATCCAATCTGCCATCCACATCATCAGAGATTGCCACGCTAACCAATCTGCCATCCACATCATCAGAGATTTCCACGCCAACTAATCTGCCATCCACATCATCAGAGATTGCCACGCCAACCAATCTGCCATCCACATCATCAGAGATTGCCACGCCAACCAATCTGCCATCCACATCATCAGAGATTTCCACGCCAACCAATCTGTCATCCACGTCATCAGATATTGCCTCGCCAACCGAACTACCATCCACATCATCAGAGATTTCCACGCCAACCAATCTGCCATCCACATCATCAGAGATTGCCACGCTAACCAATCTGCCATCCACATCATCAGAGATTTCCACGCCAACCAATCTGCCATCCACATCATCAGAGATTGCCACGCCAACCAATCTGCCATCCACATCATCAGAGATTGCCACGCCAACCAATCTGCCATCCACATCATCAGAGATTTCCACGCCAACCAATCTGTCATCCACGTCATCAGATATTGCCTCGCCAACCGATCTACCATCCACATCATCAGAGATTTCCACGCCAACCAATCTGCCATCCACATCATCAGAGATTGCCACGCCAACCAATCTGCCACCCACATCATCAGAGATTGCCACGCTAACCAATCTGCCATCCACATCATCAGAGATTGCCACGCCAACCAATCTGCCATCCACATCATCAGAGATTGCCACGCCAACCAATCTGCCATCCGCATCATCAGAGATTGACACGCCCACCAATAAGCTGTCATCATTTTCTACTGATGAACATATAGCCTCAACAAACAATATAATCATGAAGACCAATGATCATACAACAACTTCAGATTCACGTATGCTCCCTCACTACAAATCAACAGCGTGGGATATTAATGCACCAAAGACGTCTTCGTCTAAAACAGTGATGGCTTTAAAGTCTACTTCATCGATTTATCAAATTACTTCAGTGTCGTCACCTTCCGCTGCAAAGTCGTTGACACCTTTGGAATCGACAACAACTAATGATCCGTCGTTAGAGGATGCAGAGTCTGCGATACATACTCAATCTACAAAACCATCCCTTGAGCCATCTATGAATACTCAGGATCCAATACTTACACAGACGATCATGTCTAACTATTCAAAGTCAACAGTACCAGAGTCAATCACATCTTCCCAACTACCAATAACTATACCAGAGAGTATCCCATCTAAACATTCAAAACAAACTACGAGTGAGGCAGCCACGTCTGCTCAGCTACCACCAGCTGAACCAGAGACTTCTACTGATACTTTACGATCGTTAAAAACTCCAGGATCTACCATTCAATATCAAACACCAACACAGACCAATCCGGATTCAACAACACCTGCCGATGCTACTCAACTTTCAACAACTCCAGAGACTACTAGATCTAATGATTTAACACAGAAGACGATTGAGTCTGTAATAGCCACTGAACTTATATCATCTACACAGCAGGAACCTACTACGTCGACAATTATACATTCGACAAGATCTACGCATTCAACACCAACAACACAAGAAACAACAGAGTCACCCAAATCTACCTATAAATTATCAACACCATTAGAACAAGATGATCTTACAAGTATCCAAACAACAGGTATGCTTTTGTCTCTGTAATTGTACAAAAGACAAAAAGGATATCAAAATCAATGACACACTTCATAATGCAGATCGATCAAACGTTCTTCACAGTAAAATGCAACAAAAATAGCAAAAACGATTGTTGTAATTGTACATCAATACTCATTTATGTCAAAAATATAATTATGTCTTTGCGTTTGTGAATGTCATAGCATGTACCTGTATGTTATGATTGTGTCTGTGATGTTTTGTATAAAATATATTTCTTCCTAAAAATAAATATTCTCTTATTATGAAATGTCTATTCGGTTAGTTACATCTGATCATAGTTGCAATCAAGAATGCGCGACATTCTGAATAAGTCTATAATATGAGAGCTGCAAACAAGCGATGCGTAACAATTCACCAACGATACCATGCTATAGGCTGGACGGGATTGGTTTCGTCAGAACAAACCTTATCTGTGACACTCGAATCAAAACCACATGCGAACTCAAAACCACTGCGAAGTTGACAGAAATAGTATACCCTATCTATATATATAATAAAATTTCGAAAATTAAGGATCAACAAAACATTATAAATGATACACCATCATTACGTACCCTTATTTTGCAGTTAATGATCAACAATTTACAACTGATTTTAACGAATTAACAACAAGGATACAAGATTCGACAGCTGCAGGTATACATTATAATGAACTAGATACGACTACAACAAACATAACATCTAGTGTACAAGATAAAATCACAGATGGTTTAACGTCCGGTGTCCATTATGCTACCACGGTAGATAAGACGTCAAGCGTGCATAAAACAATCTCTTGGCATTTGATGTCCTATGTGCAGGATATTTCTACAGCAGATATAACATCCAGAATACAATATTCTACAAAGGCAGGTAGAACGTTCAGGGTCCATGATACGACTACAGCTGGTATATCTTCCAATTTACAAGATTCAACCACAGCAGATATAACGTCAGGTGAAAAAGTGGAAATAACAGCAGGTATGACGTCCAACTCTATTGTACCAAACACTTCAGGGATGACTCCAGGTGTTCAAGATACGACCACATCAGGTTTAACGTCAAGAACTACAACAAGTATGGCATCTGGTGAGCGGCAATCAACTTCAGAGGGAATAATGTCAAGAGATCAAAGTTCGACAGCAGCGGCTACACTATCTATTGTTCAAGATGCAATCACATCAAATTCAATGTCAAATTTACATGATGCAACTAGAACAATTATGACATCAAGCGTACAGAAAACATCATTAGAGGAAATGATTTACAAATATCATGATGCGACTTCAGCAGGTACAACCACTAGTGTAAAAGATGCAACCACAGCTGGTATAACATCCAGTAGACACGATTCAACCACAGAGAATTGGAAGTCAAACGTTCATCATACGACCATAACAGGTATGCCCTCCAATGAACATGCTTCACCCACAACAGGTACAACGTCCAATGTACAAGGTACAACCGCAGATGTGTATGCACCCAGTTTACGAGATGCCACAAACACAGATATGACGTCTACTGTTCAACAGACAACATCAGAGCGTACGAGATCAAACTTTCTTTATACGATTACGTCAGGTATGACATCCAGTGTATACGATTCAACCAAAACAGACAAAGCATCCGGTCTACCAGGTATAACCACAGAAAGTTTAACACCCAGTTTACAAGATGCAACCTTAACGGGTAAAACGACTACTATACAACAAACAACATCAGAGGCTATACTGTCAAAAGAGCAAGTTGAAACCACAGCAGTTATGGCGTCCATAGTATCAGATACAACCTCAAAGGGTATGATGTCAAAAGAGCAAGCTGTAAATACAGCAGGTATGACGTCAATCGTGCCAGATACATCTTCAAATGGTATAATATCAAAACAGAAAGGTGCAACCACAGTAGGTATGACGTCTATCATATCAGATACAACCTCAGAAAGTATGATGTCCAAAGATGCAACCACACCAGGTATGACGTCCATCGGATCCGAACTAACATCTGATGGTATGATATCCAAACAGAAAGGTGCAACCCCAGTAGATATGGCGTCCATCGTATTAGAAACAACAACAAAGGGTATGATGTTCAAAGAACGAGGTGTAACCACAGCAGGTACGACGTCCATTGTATCAGATACTACATCAGATGGTATGATATCCAAACAGCAAGGTGTAACCCTAGGAGGTAAGACGTCAATCGTGTCAGATAAAACCTCAGATAGTATGATGTCCAAAGAGCAAGTTGCAACCACATCTGGCTTGACTTCCAATATATCAGATAAAATCTCAGAAAGAGTGATATCGAAAGAGCAAGATGCAACAACAGCAAGTACGACGTCCATCGTATCAGATACTACATCAGAGGGTATGATAACCAAACAGCAAGGCGCAACGCCAGTAGGTATGACGTCCATCGTGTCAGATAAAGCCTCAGATAGTATGATGTCCAAAGAGCAAGTTGCAACCACAGTAGGTACAACGTCCATCGTATCAGATATAACCTCAGAGCGTATGATATCCAATGACCAAGGTGCAACAACAACAGGTATGGTGTCAATCGTATCAGATACAACCACAGAGCGTATGATATCCAATGAGCAAGGTGCAACAACAACAGGTATGACGTCCATCGTATCAGATACAATCTCAGAGCGTATTATATCCAATGAGCAAGGTGCAACAACAACAGGTATGACGTCCATCGTATCAGATACAACCTCAGAGCGTATGATATCCAATGAGCAAGGTGCAACAATAACAGGAATGGCGTCCATCGTATCAGATACAACCACAGAGGGTATATTATTCAAACAGCAAGATGCAACCCCAATAGGTATGACGTCCGTCGTGTCACATAAAACCTCAAAGCGAATGATGTCAAAAGAGCAAGATACCACCATATCAGGTATATCACCAATCGTAACAGGCACATCCTCAGATGGTATGATGTCCAAAGAGCAAGCTGCAACCACACCAGGTATGACGTCAATTGTATCAGATACAACCACAGAGAGTATAATATCCAAACAGCAAGGTGCAACCACAGTAGGTATGACGTCCATCGTATCAGAAACAACCTCAGAGGGAATGTCCAAAGAGCAAGATACCACCAAATCAGGTATATCACCAATCGTACTAAGCACAACCTCAGAAGGTATGATGTCAAAAGAGCAAGTTGCAATCACAGCCGGTACGACGTCAATCGTATCAGAAACAACTTCAGAGGGTAGGATGTCCAAAGAGCAAAGTGCAACCACAGCAGGTATTACGTCCATCGTATCAGATACAACATCAGAAAGTATGAAGTCCACAAGACAAGATGCAGCTACAGTAGGATTGACTTTCATTGTATCAGATAAAACCTCAGAAAGTATGATGTCCAAAGAGCAAGATGCAACCACACCAGGTATGACGTCCATCGTATCAGATACAATCTCAGAGGGTATAATATCCAAACTGCAAAGTGCAATCACAGTAGGTATGATGTCCATCGTATCAGAAACAACATCAGAGGGTAAGATGTCGAAAGAACATGCTGCAACCACATCAGGCATGACGTCAATTGTACCAGATACAACCTCAGAGGGTATGATGTCAAAAGAGAAAGGTGCAACATCAGCAGGTATAACACCCATCGTATCAGATACAACCTCAGAGCATATAATGTCAAAAGAACGAGGTACAACCACAATAGAGATGTCGTCCATCGTATCAGATACAACTTCAGAAGGTATAATCTTAAAAGAGTCAGGTGCAACCGCAGAAGATAAAACGTCCATCGTATCAGATACAACCACAGAGGGTATGATGTCAAAAGAGATAGACGCAACCACAGCAGGTATGACGTCAATCATATCAGCTAGAACATCAGAGGCTATGATGTCAAAAGAGATAGGCGCAACCACAGCAGGTATGACGTCCATCGTATCAGCAACAACCTCAGACGATATAATGTCAAAAGAGCCAGGTGCAACCACAGCAGGTATAACGTCCATCGTATCAAATACAACCTCAGAGGGTATAAACTTAAAAGAGTCAGGTGCAGCTACAGAAGGTATAACGTCCATCGTATCATATACAACATCAGAGAGTATGATGTCAAAAGAGATAAGCGCAACCACAGCAGGTATAACGTCCATAGTATCAGCTACAACCTCAGAGGGTATGATGCCAAAAGAGCCAGGTGCAACCACAGAAGGTATAACGCATATCGTATCAGATACAACCTCAGACAATATAATGTCAAAAGAGCCAAGTGCAACCACAGCAGGTATGACGTCCATCGTATCAGAAACCACCTCAGACGATATAATGCCAAAAGAGCCAGGTGGTACCACAGCAGGTATGACGTCCATCGTATCAGAAACCACCTCAGACGATATAATGCCAAAAGAGCCAGGTGGTACCACAGCAGGTATGACGTCCATCGTATCAGAAACCACCTCAGACGATATGATGTCAACAGAGCCAGGTGGTACCACGGCAGGTATGACGTCTATCGTATCAGAAACCACCTCAGACGATATAATGTCAAAAGAGCCAGGTGCAACCACAGCAGGTATGACGTCCATCGTATCAGAAACCACCTCAGACGATACAATGCCAAAAGAGTCAGGTGCAACCACAGCAGGTATGGTGCCAATCGTATCAGATACAACTTCAGAGTCCAGTGTCGGAGATGGTATAACAACAGTCGATACATTGTCAAATTTACCAGATACAACTACTGCAGGTATCAAGTTTAACGAAACAAGTTCAACTCAAAAAGAAGAAATTATACAAGGTATTGTCTTTTGTAAATTATGTAAACAGTTTCATTACAACTCAATATCAAACAACATACTTAGATTTATAGCAAAAAAAGATGACAATACCAATTTTGCTGCATTTGTATCGGTTTTTATTATAAACCTTCATCAGGAATTTAAAACATAATAAGCAAACAGAACCCACGTAATCTTTTATTTATGAGGCCATATTGCATAAATGTGGTATCCACTAATTGTCTTGGATATATAAGGACGTCTTTATTCCTTATTTTTGTGTTGTCTTATGTGTCGTTGTTCGATTTTAACCGCTATGTAAATATTTCACAAAATATTCCTATATTGCAAAACGATAATAATAACAATCCAAAAATAGAACAAAAAAGGAGAAACATATAATTGATTTGTCAATTTGGAACATACATAGAAATAGACCTGCTCTTAAATATCATGCTGTCCATTTATAGTGTCACATTGCAATACAAAAGTAAAAACGATTAAGGCTTTGGGAAGAAAGATGATGAAGTTATTCAAGAAGAAATATGAGAATTATGGTATGAAGATTTTCCAAAACAAGCAAAATTATCACTAAAACCCTATGATGAACAACTCAAATGGCTATAAATATAACATGAAAATAAAGGCAGTGCACTTTTTTTTTAATCAAGTGAATCGTTTATCAACGATGGTCGCATGTAGGAGAGAATTCAATATTGATTATATCCCAAAACATTTTAGCATCCACACTTATAACCACATTACCAATTTTGCACTAGTTAAATCAATCAATTGATTTTTTAATTATCAATTGATTTTTTAATTATCATTTCATCGTATGTTTGTTTCATCAGCACGCAATTTGCAAAACAGGCACATCATTTATAATTGCAATACATGAGAATTATGTATTTAGATATTTGTCATATCAGTTACAATGACAATATGTAACATTTATAAATGTATTGAAAAAAAGAATCGAACACATTGCAATATTACAGTAAGAGTGCCCATTACGATAACAGAAATATTTCGGCAAGTTAATAAAAAATTATCCAAACTGAGCAAAAATCATTAAGTGTATGTAGTTGTTGAAACAAATCTAACAAAATCATATTGTAAGTATATGTTTTTATGTGTACATTGTAGCTATGTTTATATTGTTAAGTATATTGTCAATATATGTTGTTCATATGCTGTTCACACGCTAAAACGAGTTACACACACGAAAATATTCTGGTCTATGAAAGACATAAAAAATACGATAAAAGAAACCTCTAATGGTATTGGTTAACTATTTTATCCAGCACTTAAATATACTATCTGTCATTTTGATTATGATATCACCAAGGAGTACAAAATAAAAATCCAGTAAGAGAGTTTCTACTGACAATTTACTTGGAAAACATACATCCTTTAATGTTTTACTTTTATAATTGTAGAGTTGTCTCATTTGCACTCATACCACATCTTCCTATATCTAGTAAACCCCTGTTGTGAATATTAAAAAAAAACCTGATGAAGTCTAAAACATATTTATCATTTAAGTGAAATCGTTGTGGAACGGGTTATTTTAGCAATTTTTGAGATGCAATATAATTGCCAATGAGAAAACCACATATGTTGTTTTAAGGGGGCTCGCGGGTATAAATCATTTGGGGGGGGGGGGGGGAATACAGGATTTCGCTTTATTTCTCTACAAATGAACTTTATCATATACTTAATTGAAAGATAAAATAAAAATATGGGATCACCGTTCATTTAAGCTCACAATCTGCGTTCGAAAGAAGCATACATTTTTGTAAAGGTACTTTTTTCTGTTGAACTAATAGGAGAAATAAAGGTAATATCGATATAAAAAAAATCTAAATTACAGAAATCGCTCAAACTTTACAATAGTTTAGTTTAAGTACAGCTTATTTGAAAATAATAATAAAAAAAAATATAGGTCATCGATGAGTTAAAAGATATTTCAATTTTAATGAAAAAAAAATGGCATTTTTGCACCAAAGGGAGATAATTTGGAGCTTTATCAATGCTATATATAGTTTTAAAGACTTCTGGGGACAAAACGAATTGATTTGTTTGGATGATTTTTGTACGATATGAGAAAATAATAACTAATAAAGTAATAAATAAAAAATTTAATGAACAAAAAATGTTTAAATTTTTTCTGAATTTTTTGTTCTCCCGAGCCTCCCTAAGAAGGCATTACTATGTGTTAATTGATGTTCTGATATCGATACTCAACTACAATGTTGTATTGAGTCATACTAATGTTTGATTATCGTTTACTCGGTTATTCAATATTGTTTAAATGTATTTATTTTCCTGCTATGATTTAAACATTGCATAATAAATGCACAATGTTATCTCGCAGTACACGGGAAACATACCAACATGATCACAGTTAAAAACTATTGATAAGAATAGTCTAGTTGCAACGGTAGGATAAGCATCTCATGTAATGCATAATTCAGAATTTACAGAAAACCTGTTTCTACAATTTTGAAATGATTATGATCAATAAGATTAGATGTAAAAATAAAGATGAGACAAACTTGGTAGCTATTCAAATATCAATTCATTAAAGAATATCTAAATAACTCCAGTATTCAAATCAAGAAAACCTATAAAACGAGATGCACATTTTGGGGCGTTTGTGTGGTGGGGATAGAAGAGGGAATGATGTACACAAAATAAATTATTCATAGTTCTTGATACATAAACATAGAGTTCCCACTGAACTTGTTTTACTGCATAGATATTATTTAAGCCTTGACTGTCTCCAACTGTAAAATGGCTGAATTATTTAATTGATTGATTGATGGTTGATTTACGCCGCAACTGTACATGCCCCTTTTTGGAACGCAAGTAACAAAGATAGGATTTGGATTTACTTTCAGACACCACTACGATAGAAACACCAGTATTTTCAAGTACAGGTACTTCTTATCGCAACGACGCCATTCATTATACAGAAGAAAACAACATAATTTCTACTCAAGATACGACACATCACGAAAGTATACCTAGCACAACTGTTAAACCCCTCGTATCAGAATCTGAAACAACTGCATCCTTTGCAAGGGACTACACTACTAGTACCACAGCAGGTACTACTTCTTGGGATAAAAGAGATTACACAACTGAGAATAGAGAAGAAACCGGTACAGCACAATCAACTATAAACTATGGTCAGATGTCTACGAGTCAAGACAAATCATCGACTTCTTTAGTGTCTGAAGATTCAACTTCAGTACTAATATCAACCTCAGAAGAACGTATATCTGCTGATCAAAGTACAGAGAGAAACACACAACCAACATTAAACATAGAAAAGGGAACCACTAAATCTTCACTTCATACAACTAATTCTGTTACCATTGACAGGGAAAGTAGTACTATGAAAAATACAAACCAACGTACCACAGCGTTTCCTTTAAATAGCGCTTCTACCAGCAACGTAAGCATGAACTTAGACAAGGAAATAACGACCACTACCACCGAACAATTAACAAGTGTCGGTACTGGTATAAGTACTACAGATGGTGGAACAACTGTTGATAGACATGTTACACAATCACCTGGAAGCAGTTTAAGTTCCATTTTCACTTCAGAAAACTTACAAACTACTGATTCAAACAGAATAAGTACAGAATACGTCAGTGATAAAGTTACAGATGTAAATGGCTATACAACTCCACAGTTCAGAAAACCTGGAGACCATACAGGTTACACAACACCTGTTACTGTTCAGCATGCAAAAATCAAGGCATCCACAAGTGAGTACAATAATAATTGAAGTACCTTACAAACACTTTCATCAACTGCAAAAAGCAGCTCTGCGGAGAAGGTTTATGAAAAAAGATTGACAAACCACCCTTGTAAAAAATGGTTTCTCAAAACATGTCAGTTGCTGATGATGCAGCTACAATTATTGACCAGAGAATGACTTCCAGAGAAATTACAGCAATGGTGAATTCTGCTGATAATGGTTAAAGCATCTTGCTGTCGAAAACTTTTGAGAAAAACAATGAACACACTGCTGTTACTACTAGTATCTATTTGACATATACCAACCCTCAACGATATTATTATGAAACAGCAGCTTCGGTTTTTCTTCACAATTACAAGTGATAAAACTGGCGACTGAAGAAATAACAGTTTCAAAATCATATAACGAGTTCTGAAACAGAAAGTATATATTCTATAGTTTAATAAAAAGCGTCGGAAAATTAAAAAAAAATTTATCAGCAGTTCGCAATGTGTCAAAATAAAACTTACACTGCAAACACATTACTGCATGCGTAAAGAGTGTTCTATATTGAAATTTTGCACAACAATGTACGTTCGTATTTGGCAAATATGTATTTATAGGACTAAAATGAATCATTTCCAAAATATCATTTTCAATTATATAAAAAATGTCAGAAAATTCAGATAAACATTCCAAGTCTCGAAAGAGATGACAATAACAACGGTATATTTAAGTTAAACGAACAGTAATAATTTCTACCATTCACCATTCGAAAATGGTTTTAACACATTTGTAATATTTTCAGATACACTAACAACGAAGAATTTGCAAACCACTGACGATACATACAGAATTATAACTCAAACATTTTCGTCAACGAACGAAGAAGAACGTGCAATGTCAACACCTTCAGAGCTGACCTCTGATTCGGTTGAAACAGTTTTACCGACGACAGATGATATTGCAGCAACAACATTCTTTCCTGATGCAGAAACGACTTCTATAACAACTAATCAGCAGAAGAAAAAAACATCAAGTAAAGACGAAAGAAACACAGTAACAGGTTATGCTGAGTCGTATACAGAGCCGGAAACAAAAATGTCTTCCAGTATATCAAACACAGAAAAACTTGGAACTACACCACATAATTTTGAAACATTGTCACAATCTTCACAAGAAACAGAACAATCGATAACTAAATTTCTAAAATTATCAACATTTTCCAATAATCCGACAACTTCCAAAACAATAACTAATTATCCGATGCCAACAGCAACAACCACTGTCTCAAGAACTATTTCCAATGATCCAGCTATAACGAACATTACAACATATCCAACCAATTCAGAGGATCGAAAAATCGCAGAAATAAATACAATTTCAAGAACAAAAACACCCACCAGTATAATTACAACAGAAATACCAATATCAACATCTACATTCGAAAGGACCCCGGCGACAACAAAAATCCCAATGACCACTTCAGAGATATCAAGTAATCCAACTATAACAGAAATTGCACCCTTAAAAACAAGAACTTCCAATAATTACTTGACAGGACGATCAACTCTTCCTAATACTTATACTACTACATTAGAGATTTCCAACAGTAAAGCAACAACTGAAAATGATATTCCTACAGAAGATTTCATCGGAACCTATACGACATTAAAAGTCCCTGCCTCGCCATCAAACCATCATCCGCCAACAATTACTGCGAAAACAATGCCAGTCGAAAAAATATCGACCACATCCGAAGGACAAAGTAAAACGTCAACACAAGCAGTAAATCTAGAAACTACAGCTGATACTTCTTCAGAAGATGACACCTCAGAAGTTTTGTATGTCTCTACATCAAAGGCTTCGGCAGGAAACCGGCAATCATCAATAATTTCTGTGAAAACAACACCAGTCGAAGATGTATCGACCACATCTGAAGGACAACGTAAAACAACAACACAAACTCCAGAAACTACAGCTGATACTTTTTCAAAACATCAAACCGCAAAACATACAGACAATGATTTTACAGAAGGACTTACAACTGGCGGTGAGCCATCAGATAGAATAACTCACGCCACAACTGATTACACATTATTACAAAATTTTCATAGTTCTGCATTGACCCCTGGTGGAAAGGCTTTAACCCTTTCACAAACTCTCACAACACAAGATAGTAAACACAATTCAGGTTATATGGTTGATAAATCTACTGTTTCTAGTGTTGATAATACAAACATCGATTTTACTTCTGCAACTTATTCACAAAATAGGGACATTACTCAGACTACTACGAGTTTTCGGAATATTATAAGTACTTTGACAAATAAATTAAATACTGATGCAATAACAAATACTTTCAAAACAGATATGAGTACTAATGCATATGATAATACATTCCCTGCTTTTTCAGAATCAAGTACATCAACTCCATCCAATAATGAAGGTACGGAATCTTTAATCCCGACATCAAAACTCACAAGCTCTTTAGCTTATGGTTCACAACCTACGCTTTCACGACAGACGACATACACCAAACTTTCATCACCAGCTGACATAACAACTGAACTGCCGGCACATTTTTCTTCAGCAACAAGTCGATATGACACACGTATATCAGACTCGAAAACATCATCCATGGATAAGGAATCTGCAACAAAGATGTCAACCTTAGATTCATTAAAAGACACGACAAATAATTTACAAACTACCATTACAACATCGATTTCAGATGGTATGTCAAGCAAGAGTACGGAAAATGAAAGCATTGAAACAACAGGCTTTGAAAAATCAACCTTTAATATTGAAAATGGATATAGATCTAGCACAGTAAAAGAGGATTTTTCATCTGGCTTTCCATTACATACTGAATATACTGAAAAAGTTGTAAGTAATTCGATTACAACCGGTATTGATGAGGTAACTAAAACATACACTACAGAAGATGTTCCTTCTACGGCGTCAATTTCCACTAGACACTTACATACGGACACAACTGTAGGCTTTACTGATTCATCCTCACCTGAGATTTCTCCAACTAAAGATTCAGTTAACGACATTTCACTATATACGGATACATCGACTGGTGATTCCAGTACTTCTCGAACGAAAAGTGGGACAGCTGATATGTCAAACACATCTCCCGTTGGAACATCTAGTGTACCATTTGGTTCCAAAATGACTTCTGAAGATGCAACTTTTGACTCAAGAAGAACAGAAATAAATGCAATCGTGACATCCGACAAAGAAATATCATCAGGCATTACCGTCACCTTTACAGATAATTCTGACAAAGAATTTGCATCTGTGAGTTCAACAACAATTGGAACTGTCTCTCGTGATTTGCCTTCGACAACACAAGGTTATGTTGAATCAAAGGCGACAACGGTGCCTTCTACGGTGGTAGTGTTTACAGAACCCGTAACTGACATTAAATCTTTAGAGGGTATAAGTACAGCGTTGAATACTGATGTACCGTCACAAAAGGTTGAGACTACATATTCAACTACGGCTGTCACGTCTCAAAAGATGATAAGTACTACTTTAGGTAGTGATTCACCGACCACAGTGGAAATGATTACACCATCGGATGTTGAGTTATTATCTCCTAAAATGACATCTACAACAACAAAAACTGAATGGACGTCTCAAGATAGTAAAGTAACAACGTCAAACACCGAGGTTTCCTCTACAAAATCAGTGTCTTCAAAGTCAAATAATGTGGCAACGTCACAACAGGAAGTTATAACTAGAACGACAGATGCTGAAGTAGCTTCCCCAGAAGTAATAATTACAGCTTCAGATACTGAGGTTCCATCAACTGGTAAGACGACTTCCCAAAAGACGGAAAGAACAACATCCGTTACAACTGCACCTATCCAGGAGATGGAGGTTACTACTTTAATAAGTAAAACTCCCTCTGACGAAGGTAGAACTACTCCGCGAAGGGAACAAACAACTCATAAGGTTGACGGTACAATATCTATTATTGATGCACTTTCGACGAAATATGAGGAAACAACATCTGTTATACCAGTATCATCTTCAGGTGTAGAGGGAACCACATTAATAAATGACACGCCCCAAAGAGTGACAGATGATGCACAATCAATAACTCGGTCTTCTATCAACAAAATGGATTTAACAACCTTTGTTAAATACACGCCGTCTACGAAAATTGAGGATACAGTATCAGTTACCCAAGCATATTCTCTCGGAGTAGATGAAAGAACATCGTCAACTTATACACCTTCGGATGACGCCTCATTGTCAATTAGTAAAACATCTTCACAGAAGAATACTGGTGTGTCTTTATTTCCAAATGTTGCTACATCAACAAAGACGTCTTCTGAAAAGATAGAAACCACAGTTTCCGTTGCAAAGGTTTCAAGTTTTCCAGATGTAACTGCTGTGTCAACTCCTATCGCATATGCTACAGAGGCGGCGGAAACTTCTGGTACTGAAACATCTCTGCATCAGGTGACATCTGCCAAGTCATTGTATGTAACATTACACACTGAGATGACTTCTATGGATAATGACGAGGAAACATCAGCTCATTCTCAGACAAGGTCTAACACGACAACAACTAAAACACCTATCACTGATTTAGAAACCTTTACCTCAATGATAAATGAACCGTCTTCGAGAATAGAGACTACCTCATCAGATATTGCGACTACGTTTCTACGAACTGAAATATCTTCCTCGGAAGTTACACATATTACATCAAACAGCGAAGCCGCTTCTCAAAAGGCAGTGACTGCAGCTGCAAGCACTTTGAAACCTCCCGACATTTCAGTTGTAACATTTAGCGAAACATCTTCCCATGACGTACCTGCTACAACTTCCAATACTCGTGTCCCATATACTGCGACTTCGACACCAAACATCTTTTCTGTTTCAACTGATATGTCTGATGTTTCATCAAATACTATGCAACATTCTTCACATAAATCTAGTGGAACAACAAATGCTATTGTATTTTCAGAAAGTATATCTTCAACATCTAATGTTGAAGATGAATTTACCTCTAAGGAATTATTAGCAGGAACATCTACATCGAAAAAGGAAACACCTTATTCTGAAGAATTTTTAACAACATCAAGTACTGTACAAACTTCGCCAGAGGTAACAGAACGTACGACAAAGATTAGTATGGTTTCATCAGGGGTAACTTCCCAATTCGAAATTGACGAATCTTCCTCTGAGGCAACAGCTTTAACGCAAGAACATACATCGGAAGAAACTTTAACACGTAATATATTACCATCTTCTGATGCTTCATATAAAACATCCACTACAAAAGCAATTGAAACAGAGGAGCAAAATACAAGATCAAGTTCTAAAGTCCTTTCTACAGTTGATACTGCTATAACATCAAGTAGTGATGGAACATCTCTAACAGGCGTTGCTATTACAGAGTCAATCATCAAAGGAACACAGCCAGATACAACAATAATTGAAGAGGTTTCGTCACAAGGTGCCACTTCTACATTACTTGGCACAAGTGCATCTTCTTTAATGATTACTACTACACCATATACTGATATGTCGTATGACCATTTGACGAATAAAATATCAAGTACTGTCATCACTTCTCAAAACGTGGAAACGACATTGGGCACAGAAACGCCCTACCCGGAGACTACTCTTCCATCTTCCGACGACGGAGCAACATCATTTAGTAAGACAACATTCAAAGATATTTCTGCTTCAATTCATATTACTGATGATTCAGATTTTATTTCCACAGTTCATGGAATGGTTACCAATTCTAAAACGGGAACGCAAACGACGTCAATCACTGAAAAAGTGTCTGAAGATGGCGGTGTTGAAACATCAACTTTTGATGTTTCTAAAGATGGAAAGAGTGTAACACCAGTTGCTGAAGTATCATCTACACTTCAGTTTCAAACTCCTTCCGATGAAACTTATTACACCAATTCAAGTTTATCAACTGATGTGTACACATCTGACACACATATATCATCAGTGTTGACATTTAGCACGGAGACGTACACCGAAAACATGAAATCGTCTCACGACCAGACGTCAACGTATTCCGAAACGGCAGATTCAATTGCTTTAAATGATACGATCACAGTCGGTACCACACCATTAGACATGTCCACTGTTACAGCATACACAGAAAAAGGAACTACAGGGACACCTGTTACATTACAGACACAAGCTGTAACCACTGCTGTTACTGTTCAAAATTCAAAAACAGATGAATATGATACAACAGCTGTATCCTCAATCACAAATGAAATACTAATAGATGGCATTGCGACGCAAGAATCTTCAATATTCACAGAAGAACACACTACCGTAATGTCAACAAGAACAGACGATAACACGACAACGTCAAATATTTCAAACACGATAAAAGGAAGTACAGAAAAAGTATCAACTACATCACAAACTGAAACATCAGCTGGTAAGATGACAGTCACAGATTCAAGGACTACAAGAGACACAGAGACACTAAATATAACACCTATTTCATCTTCCGACATAACAGAAAAAACAAGAGTTACTCAATCAACCACATCATACTCCAAGGAAACAACATACGATGAGACGTCTAAACCTTCTGACACTAGTATAACAACAGAAAATTCGACAAACACGACTTTAAAATTAGATCAATCTACGGAAGATGCATCTTCTATTCAAATAATCACACAAACCACAGGGGATACCACTTCAACTTCTGACTCCACACAAACAACTGTTGGTACTCCTACCACTATTTACGCAGCACAAACAACGGTGGATACCACTACCTCTTTTGATGCTACACAAACAAATATGGGTACCACTACCACTGCTGACGCCACACGAACAAATGAGGGTACTACTACCACTATTGACGCCACACAAACAACTGTGGATACCACTACCGCTTCTGACGCTACACAAACAAATGTGGCTATCACTACCACTTCTCATGCCACGCAAACAACTGTGGATACCACTAACACTATTGACGCCACACAAACAACTTTGGATACCACTACCGCTTCTGACGCCAAACAAATAAATGTTGGGACAACTACCACTTCTGACGTAACACAAACAACAGAGGGTACTATTGCCACTTCTGACGCCATAAAAACCACTGTGGATACCACTTCCGCTTCTGACGCCACACAAACAAATGTGAGTACTACTACCACTTCTGATGCCACACATACAACTGTGGGTATCACTACCAATTCTGACGCCATACAAACAACTGTTGGTACCACTACCACTTTTGACGCCACACAAACATCTGTGGGTATTACTACTACTTCTGACGACACAGAAACATCTGTGGGTTCTTCTACCAACTCTGACGCCACACAAACAGCTGTGGGTTCCTCTACCAACTCTGACGCCGCACAAACAACTGAGGGTACCTCTACCAACTCTGACGGCACACAAACAACTGTGGGATCCTCTACCAACTCTGACGCCGCACAAACAACTGTGGGTACCTCTACCAACTCTGACGGCACACAACCAACTGTAGGTTCCTCTACCAACTCTGACGCCGCACAAACAACTGCGGGTACCTATACCAACTCTGACGGCACACAAACAACTGTGGGTTCCTCTACCAACTCTGACGCCGCACAAACAACTGTGGGTACCTCTTCCAACTCAGACGCCACAAAAACAACTGTGGGTATTACTACCACTTCTGACGTAACACAAACAATAGAGGGTACTATTACCACTTCTGACGCCATAAAAACCACTATGGATACCACTTCCGCTTCTGACGCCACACAAACAAATGTGGGTACTACTACCACTTCTGATGCCACACATACAACTGTGGGTACCACTACCAATTCTGACGCCACACAAACAACTGTTGGTACCACTACCACTTTTGACGCCACACGAACATCTGTGGGTATTACTACTACTTCTGACGCCACAGAAACAATTGTGGGTTCTTCTACCAACTCTGACGCCACACAAACAACTGATGGTTCCTCTACCAACTCTGACGCCGCACAAACAACTGAGGGTACCTCTACCAACTCTGACGGCACACAAACAACTGTGGGATCCTCTACCTACTCTGACGCCGCACAAACAACTGTGGGTACCTCTACCAACTCTGACGGCACACAAACAACTGTGGGTTCCACTACCAACTCTGACGCCGCACAAACAACTGTGGGTACCTATACCAACTCTGACGGCACACAAACAACTGTGGGTTCCTCTACCAACTCTGACGCCGCACAAACAACTGTGGGTACCTCTACCAACTCTGACGCCACACAAACAACTGTGGATACCACTTCCGCTTCTGACGCCACACAAACAAATGTGAGTACTACTACCACTTCTGATGCCACACATACAACTGTGGGTACCACTACCAATTCTGACGCCACACAAACAACTGTGGGTTCCTCTACCAACTCTGACGCCGCACAAATAACTGAGGGTACCTCTACCAACTCTGACGCCACACAAACAACTGTAGGTATTACTACTACTTCTGACGCCACAGAAACAACTTTGGGTTCCTCTACCGACTCTGACGTCACACAAACAACTGTGGATTCCTCTACCAACTCTGACGCCGCACAAACAACTGTGGGTACTTCTACCAAAACTGACGGCACACAAACAACTGAGGGTTCCTCTACCAACTCTGACGCCGCACAAACAACGGAGGGTACCTCTACCAAGTCTGACGCCACACAAACAACTGTGGGTATTACTATTACATCTGACGCCACAGACACAACTGTGGGTCCCTTTACCAACTCTGACGCCACACCAACAACTGTGGTTACCTCTACCACTTCTTACGGCACACACACAAATACAGACACAACGATTAAGTCAACCTCGCGTACAAAACAAAGTACTACAATTTATGGAACAAAACCCGATGGTACTTCACATGAAACCACCACTGATAGACAGACTGTTACAGAAAATCAGGATGTACCCACAGTCAGAACCACAATCACAGATAAACACATTACTATGACAGAAGACATATTTAACATGTCAGGGGTTACTTACACGATTACCAATGATATATCAACTCAGTTATACACAATACCAAAAGATAAAACAACCCATGACAAAATTGTTGTGGCCACAACAGCTACTTCAACATTGAAAGATCTGGCACATTTGTCGACGATTGAAGAGTCGAATTGGATAACTACAGTCAATGAGGCTTATAAAAGTACTACACCAACCATTAACGGATTGGTAACTGATTCTGGAAGTGAAGTTTCTAAAACAGAATACCAAGGTCAGATAGTAACGGACGAAGAGTGGGACGATAACCTGGATGATCCTAATTCACAAGCATTTAAAGATAAAGCTGAACAAATTAGACAATTTGTGAGTATATTATGTTTAAGGGATGTGTTTCGATAATATTTGTGACTGTTGTTCAACATATGCTAAAAATAACATAATGTTTGTATAATTTATTATCAATACAACGGAGTTAAGTTTCCTTCTTTTTATCTTGAAATAAAGTTTCAGTAGGATCGCGCACATGTGTTAATTTTGCAACAGTTTTAATCAATTTGTTTCAGCTTATGATGCTATTCGCAAATTCTGACTTAGCAGGACTAATAGATGATATCATAATAACAGGTTTCCAGTAAGTATTCTAATATATTCGCCACTACATAGCATTATAATTGGATTCTTGAAACATTTGTCGCATACAATTGCAGAATACCAACGATGTATTGTGATAACTAAATAAATCTTTCACGTAGATGCACTGATTGAATGCATTAATTTACTATCGCTGTAGCCAAATTTAGCGAATTAATGTGATAGCTTTATCTTATTTATAACTTAACTGTGTTAATGGAAATTGAGGATGCACGTTAAATTGTTATTACCTTAGACGTATTTGGCACAACTTTTTGGAATTTTGGGTCCTCAATGCTCTTCAACTTTGTACTTGTTTGGCTTTATAACTATTTCGATCTGAGCTTCACTCATGAGTCTTGTGTAGACAAAACACGCGTCTTGCGTATTAAATTATAATCTTGGTACATTTGATAACTATTATAATATTTTTCATATAAAGTCAGACTTTTTTGGAAAATAAATATTGATTGACATTTTTTCTCAAATAATATACCCAACATTTTGTTTTGGTTCGTATTTGTATTTTTTTTTTTATTAAATTAAATATGAAAATATTATTGAAAGATCGTACAACAAAAATCAATTGCAAATGGAACGAATAAAAGGTACCATTTACATTCAACAACATCTTGAAATTCAAGGTAAATTTATCCAATAACCTATGTGCATGTTTTATAGACCTGGCAGTATAGTAGTACGGTTTGACGTCATTGTGATTAATGTAGAATATGATGCGTCAACTATGAAGGCCAAACTCAACCAAGGGTATCATGCAGTCAGTAATCCTGGATACGTTATTAAAGACCAAGAGACTTCCTTTATAGGTAAGGTGGCTATATTACAATCAATTAAATAAACATGGTAACAAATAAAACGTTATTTTTACGTTATACTTTTAAATGATACTAATTGAACAGATATTGTTTCATTAATTTACTTTTGATACAAATGGAACAATTAATATATTTGATTAAGTGCATATTTTCAACTATTATCAAACGCATACTCAGACACCTAGAACATGAAGAATACATTGATTTGTTTAAAATAAAAGAAGAGGAGTGACAAAACCAATGGTATGAAAATCATATATACCAAAAAGGCAAAACATATCCATACAAAGGGGAAAAAACAAAAAACAAAAAAAAACACGATTTTTACAAAGAATTGGATGTAAAGTCATAGTAATATGTTATCTTTATCATTTTTTGTACCACTTATTTCATATGTCGTCGTACGCATGATATTTTTTTGACATATCCTGCGAACAATAAATATCAACACAGTACAGTAAGGTTTGCCTAGCCCTAGCTCTGATTCGGAAAAACAGTTCGAAGGTCCAATAATGTGATAGCGAGGTACTTTTTTTTTTATATGATATGATATTTTGTTTTATCTTTCACTTTACTTGACATTCTACGTGTATTTTCTATGTATTTTCACTCAATTACGAAACAATGTTTAGCTAATCAGCAGAACTAATAAACATTTCATTTTGTACATATTTATGTTTTATAAGAACAAGGAACGAGAACGACCTCAGCTGAAGATGTTGTTACAACTCCACCTTTAACAACACCCTACAGTAAGTTCCTTTAATATTAGATAATGGTGTACCAAACAACCAGGCACATTTAAAAAAACTGCTTGATATAAATAAATACTGCAAAGGTACCCATATTGAAATAATTCGAATTCGGTAGATCGCAGACTCGAATGATACAACGAAATGCTCTACAATTCATGGATATATCTCCCATTAGAGAATTTTCAATGTGCATTCCGTTTAACTTAAGCTTGTATTTCCTGTAAAAACGGGTTTAAATAGACACTATACATAGCTTGTGATGTAACTTTACAGTCTAAACAAAATACTACAAAATAATAATACGCTGCTTAATGTGTGAATCCAATTAGTAAAAATACTCATTTACACATTAAATATTGTTCTAAAAAACAGAAAGTCATATCAGAACATGAATTTTACTATGAAACTAGCGTCAGACGCTTCTAATAAATGAATACTAGTATATGTAAACTACATGTATATCTTATAGCATTAGTGTGACGTCGATAATATATTTTAGTTGACCCATGCTTATCTGCTCCCTGTCCAAGAAACAGTAATTGTTCCAGTATTGGACACGATCATACTTGTATTTGTCATCCTGGATACATCTTAGATGTTGGTACTTGTAAGGGTAAGTGTATTGTTATGTCAGCGTAAAACACGTTCGGATGTTAACCATAGTGTGCGTTAGATGTAACGAAGAATGCTGTTTTTATGCGAGACCGTAATAGACCGTTATCGTAGATCCGATGTTGATGTATAAGTAAATTCTCACACTCAATAATGTTGTTATATAGACGTTGTGTTCACAGCAACTATGGTATTATGTTTTTCAATGTCAGGGAGGCAAATATATGTAAGCGTTCAATATAATAAAAAATGATAAGGTAATGTTAATAATCAAAAGTTGAAAAAACAAATCTTCTACCTTAAATTTTTATCTTATTAAAATTAAATCAGAATTAGGTTAACTTACTATGACTTGTTAGAAGTTATACCACATTGCATTGTTATCAACTTTCTTTCAAAGTATTGTCCACTGTATTAGTCGGGCGGCTACAAGCATATTTCAGACGAATTGTGCACATCCTGCTACAAGCATGAAACTTGTCATAGACCTTCTGCAACTATTACTCTTTTATTTCAGATAGGGAGGCATTTGAAAAAAATGTCTCACTTCCGGTAAAATCCAAAATGGCTGACATCATACTTAAATCAGCCCTATATCGAAGGCTTAGTGTGTGAAAAGGTGTTATTATCATGCTACTAACATAATATTTGGTACAAACCTTTGTTATATACTACTGTTGGATATACAATATGGATAAGATGTCTTCAAAAACACTACTCCCGGTAAAATTCAACATGGCGGATATAGTGCTAGAATAAGCTTATTTTTAGGGAGGGTAATTGAAATGTGTTTTTTATGTATTGCTACTATCATTACATTGAGCAGGGACCTTTCTTTTGTGCTTCTCATGGAAACAATAAATAAGACATCTCTTTAAAAACCTTACTTCCGGTAATATCCAGAATGGCGGACATAGACATATCAATTTTCTTTTTTAATATTCAACTTTTTTTTGGCTAAAAATACATGTGTATTCACATTCACCACCACATGCAAACACAGCAGTGCACGGGAGACCCGATTTTCCACAATAACAACGACCGCGACATCCTCTTTATATGTTTATGTATGCATACGTTGCCGATACAAATTCTGGCTTTAATATAACGGTTTGAGAGAGCGCCGCCGATTTATTGACGGAGCGTTAGAGCAGATTTGACGTTCTCTTCTCTTGATGCACACACTACAGTGTCGTCTAGCTGATTCGACGCGATCACTGTCTTTTCAAAGAATGAGTTTGAGTATTGCGGTGTTTTGCTGAGTGGAATGTCAAAACACTTAAAGTGATTCTTTACTTGCTTTTTCACAATATTTGTTGCGTGGTATTCCTCGAACTTCTTGACAGTTTTGTTTCTCATAGGACGTCCTTTTTTGAAAAATTTGTCTGGTTCAATAGCGGGAGTCAGCCCCTAATAGTTATCAAAGGTACCAGGATTATAATTTAGTCAGCCAGACGCGCGTTTTGTCTACATAACACTCATCAGTGACGCTCATATCACAATATTTATATAGTTAAACAAGTATAAAGTTGAAGAGCATTGAGGATCTAAAATTCCAAAAGGTTTAGCCAAATACGGCTGAGGTAATCGATGCCTGGGATAAGAAAATCTTAAACCACTTTGTACATAAATATCAACTTCTAGCTTGTTCGTCTTGCAATTGTCTGGAGGTATGATAGTTCCAGTTGGGAAAGCATATTGGAGACACAACCATCCTCTCTTGACGTGTAATCTATGGTGATAAATCTTGCCACTTGCCGTTGTATCCTTTCTAGCTTATTTATGTTTGTTAACGTGTAGGGGTCCCATACTTATGGATCCATATTCCATCTTTAATCAACGAGCGAGATGTAAGCTGTTTTTTTGCAATCTTGTGGGCAGTATTTCAAGTTTCGTCTTTGAAAGCCTAGTGTTGAATTTTCTTTCTTTGCCGTATTTCCCAGTACATCCACAATGTACAAGCTTCTGACAAAATGATGAGGCCTTAAAAAGAGTTATTTAAAAGTTATCGTCTTTGTCCCTTCGCCATCCATTAGAGCCTGATTTGGGTAGTATAAGAGTCAATTCCCAGCTCGTCCCCCTAAACACATGCCTTGGTATATTGCACGTATTACATGCTTGAAAAAATAGACCAAGTTGAAAGAATACCCTCAATTAGTCTTCCCTTTTGCGCAAATAGTTATTTTCTTGATTCGCTAATCATGTTAACCCCATCTGATAAGTTTGTGTGATCTTACTGTTAGACCTCGGTGATTTAGGCTGATCAATCATCATTCTTTATGTCAAAATCACTTCTTCAAATGCCATCAATGTCTACCACGCAGTCTTTTTTCCTTTTCAAGCAATCAGAGAACCATATCACAACTGGTAAAGACATGGATCACATTAAGTATGTGTAATCACTCATTGCCAGGTGCATTTGAAAGGTCATTGATATATATTTATCCAAAGCTTTTTGCCCTCTCAAACACAATCCATAGTTTGTCTACCCCTGTAAAGGAATAGCGAAACAGTAACGACTATTCGAATCATGACTCGTTTTAGTTCGTGTTTCATTGAATCAGACACATTCACCATGATTCTATTGTCAGTCCCTTAATGTGAACATGGTGATAAACTTGAAAAATATCTCGAGGTAGAAAAGATAGAATATCATGAGCATTTGTTATAGGAAGCAAGAGCTACATTTAGGGGAAAAGGGAATACACAGACGAATCCAGAGTCAAAACAAGATTACGAAAATAAGAAAGAACTTTTAAGTTTTCATTCGCAACAGCTTGCTAAATAGATTTTGAGGAAAGGGTACTTGTATCAACAATTGCTCAAGATGTTCTGTGTTATCCACCACATGGGGATGTTTCAAGCTTAGCATCATGTTCACGTGATGAGGCTGACACTTGAATCAAGATGAATGTGTCTGATGCAGGGAAACACAGACTTAACTGAGTCATGACTGGAACAGTCGATACTGATGTTGCTTACATTGCTGTTTCGCTTTTCAGTGACATAGGGGCAGACAAACTTTGGCTTGCATTTGAAAGTGGGAAAAGCTTCAGATATATATCTATCCATGACCTTCCAAATACACTAGGCACTGAGAGATTACACGTTTGCTATAAAAGGATTTGCGTTGGTGACATGGATGGTGTTTAAAGATGTGACTCGATCATTTAGAATGATTCATCAGCCAACATCACCAGATATGGATTTGACAATGTCATTGATAGAACGATACGTGCAATATATCATGGCGAATACGAATGAGTAACAGGCTTGGTATTGGTTCCTATGCTAACTAGTTCATCGCTTATGAATGGCGAAGGGGAAAATATGATCCATGGGAACCCTTTTGGACAACTCTTTGTGAGGCATCTTCGTCTTATCAGGAGCTTGTACATTATAGATGTACGAAACAATACCACGATCTTTGTAAATTTGGAAAATAAGCTCTCCCATGTTGAATAAACATGTATTTACGGCCATAAATAAGTCATTCTAAAGATGTTTTAGAACTTTAGTGATTTTATTTTGTTTTAATCAATCTATCAAAAACTCTACATCAAAGATATGGATTGAAGACTCATCTTTGTAATTTACGCCATATTGGTTTTTTACCGGAAGTGTTAATTTTGTATTTAGACATATATAGGTGAATAGAATTAGTGGTTTTGAGGATGACGTAAAGCCAAAAGTTTAATGACCAGCTAAAAAAACAACATTTTATTTACATTTTGAAAAATGATAAAAAAAAAATAAAATAAAAAATTATCAATATTTCTATGACCGTCATATTGGATATTACCGAGAGTAAGGGTTTCAAAGAAATATGTCTTATACATTGTATCTATGAGAAGCAACAAAGGAAGGTTCCTGCACAATGTAATGATAGTAGCAATACTTTAAAACACATTTCAATTACCCTCCCTAAAAATAAGCTTATACTAGTACTATATCCGCCATGTTGGATTTATCGGAAGTAGGGTTTTTGAAGACATCTTAACTATATCATATATCTAAAAGTAGTACAAAACAAAGGTTTGTACAGAATATTATGATAGTAGCATGTTAATAACACCCTTTCACATACTAGCCTTCGATATAGGGCTAATTTAAGTATGATGTCCGCCATTTTAGATTTTACCGGAAGCGAGACATTTTTTTCAAATGCCTCCCTATCTGAATTGAAAGAGAAATAGTTGAGGAAGATCTATGCCAAATTTCATGCTTGTAGCAGAATGTGCATAATTTTTCACAGAGCCGCCGTACTATATGGTTTTCCCCATTGTTGATATGTATCTTCTTTTTTTAGACTTTGACGAGTGCACAAATTACCTTTGTCCACCGTATTCCATTTGTAATAATACAGTAGGAAGTTATACATGTACATGCAGAGCAGGATTCTATCAAGAAAATGACATATGTAAAGGTAAGATTATTTTATGCAATAGATGTATTGATATATGCATAAAAAATAACTGCGTTTGGAGAGCATTTCTAAGTCGATCTTTAATAGCAACATTGAAAGTTAATAAATTTAAAAAGCAAAGCAACCATTAGATCGTTAAGAGAAAAAGAAATAGAAAATATATAATAACACAACCTAACTCATGTTATGATCATCTTTGACTACATATCTTTTATAACTTAAGCTGAAACCCTTAAGTTGAAGTCGACGGTCTTGCCTACATCTATGACATTAACATTAAGTATTATAAATTGCATTTTTTTTTCAAAAGGCAACGAGACCAGCATTTCTATATACGTGAATATAATTTATAGTTCAATTTTTCGTTATAAGGTATATTTTATTATGCATTCTAAATTAAGGAAAGTATCTCCCTCGCACATAGCACTGCTTCCTTTTTAGGGTTCGACTTTAATTTAAGTAATATTTGTTCTCATCAGCACGTTAACGTTTGTATCGGGTTTTAAGCATTCAAATATATTGGCCACAAGCAATACCGAAGAGACGTTATTTGTTGGAATTCGCAATTTGTGCAGTAAAATTATAACAGTTAATGTTATTTGCTATTAATACATTTTGCAGATGTGGATGAGTGCATGACAGCAGATATATGCACAAGTAATTCATCTTGTATAAACACTGTTGGAAGTTACAAATGTCAGTGCGATGAAGGCTTCAAGAAATCCAATATTGGACTCTGTGAAGGTCAAATTTTATATAAGATTTTTTTTCTTTTATTGAAAAATCACAAACATTAACAAGAACTCATGCAGCGAAGAAGCCATTAAGATTAATGGATTTAACATTTTCCCTATTCAAATATACTGAAACAAAATTTTATTTACAAGATTGATGAAGAAACCTGGCAAATACTCACATAGATAAAAATAAAAATAGCACTAAATAAATTTCGTGCGTCCGAATTATGACATTGATGGTTAATGACTAAAGTATATCGTTTTGTTGAGGACAATCTTAATTTGAAGACTAGATTATTGATAGAGTTAGGTGGAATTGTTGATTGTGTGTGCTTAACGCCACTTTCAGCTAGTTTCGACTTTATCGCAGAGGTCAGTTTTAATTGGTCGAGGAAATTGGAGTAGCCGTAGAGAACCACCTTCTTTAGACAAAAAATATAATTAGAAAGTCCATCATACATTACCATGACCAAAAAAAAATTAAATTAAATTAAAAGACACAGAAAACTAAAGAAAATCTAGGGGAGTAACAATAAAGCATCCCGGATGAATAATTGGTTCATCCTCTACCAAATAGAACCAAATTGTTTGTTTATAGAATCTTTCTTAATGTAGAATAACGAAATCAATAGTATATACTTGTAGATATTAATGAATGTTTAGACTATGCCTGTCCAAGCCATGCTTATTGTAACAATACTATTGGCAGTTTTACCTGCACCTGTGAAGAAGGCTTCTATGAATCTGGAGGAGCATGCCTAGGTATTTTAAAGATAGAAATAAGAAAACCAATAATAACTTGCAACTGTGCAGCTCATCTTTTTAGCTTTATCAATGAAGAATAAGCATACTTGTGAAACAGAATAAGATAATCTGCAGTACTTATATATAGAAGCTAAGATTAAATTAATTCAAATCGTTGACACTAATCATGTACCAGTAATCCTCAGGAGGGCAGCCTTAGAATTTCACTTTAACAAGGTCTCTCTCATCATATCTAAATTATAAATATACTAAAGTGAAATGTTTTAATAATTTTTGACAAATGATAGGATAGATCTGTCAAAGAATACAAATTTGAAACATTACCTCAATTTTAATATGGAGCAAATGAATAACTTAAGTATGATCTCGAACTAAATGTTTTTGCATTTCTGCTGTTCTCCACAGTCCTGCTTAAGTCGTGTTTGTTTTCCTTCTTGAATTCTAGATATAGATGAATGCTCAGATCCAGACGTATGTTCCAACCATTCCACATGTATAAATATAGATGGTGGGTTTTACTGTGTATGTGATCACGGATATCAAAATATAGGTGGTATATGTACAGGTGGGTTAATTGTTGATATTCTTTATAAATAAATCTCAAAATTACATACCAAAATAATGTTGAAAGATAAAAAAAAACCAATAAGACTATATATATATATATATATACAACGAAATTTGTTTTACATGCACACGTATAAAAATTGCGGTTTTTATCCAACGCAATCATAGGTTTGAACGTAGTTTTCAATTTAGACTTGTTTATATATATATATATCTAAAGTAAGATGATTAGAAAATAATGTACATCAGGTGCAATTATTTTGTGTATTATATGTCTGGATGATCTGCCTTAACTGGTTTTGTTCAGAAATGTATTAGCATCTATTTTCTTTGTTTTACAGACATAAATGAATGTTTGCAAGACGTTTGCCCTTCTGATTCTACGTGTAACAATACAGATGGAAATTATATATGCACCTGTAATACTGGATTTGTAAAGTCACAAGACGCATGTGAAGGTCAATATATTCTTATTTGATTATACTTTCAAAACCTTAGTATCAACATTCTTTGGAAGTTTAAAACAGCGGTATACTACTGTTGCCTTTATTTATTTTTAAACATTTTTTAAAAGGTTATACAATAGTACTGCAGCCGCGGCCTTGTAGACATTTAGAGAAAATATGTAAGATTTGGCATTGAGTATAAAATATATTGTCGTGAATTTAAAGGAATGTTTCAATGAAGCAACGCATTGTAGGTACCGTTCAGTTTGTACACTGAAAGGGCTTGAATCGGTTTATAACTCTTTACTTTTCACAAAATAAGCTGAAAAGTATGTACATTTTTTAATAACACATCCTTTAATCTCAACGACACGTACAGTTATAAAGCAATTACATAAGTATCATCGTCGCTTTTTACTGCAAAATAACACACTTTCCATGGTGGTATGAAAACATTTAAGAGAGAATGTATTACAAAAGAATATGGAAAGCGAATAGGTACTTGTTCAATACATGGTACCTGTATACCATTCGCTTTAATTCATTTACCATATTTGTTGCAGATATAAATGAATGTTTGAATAGCCCATGTCCTATGAACTCTGTTTGCAATAACTTGAAGGGTAGTTATGGCTGTTCCTGTAGAGCTGGTTACCAGGATTTCGGTGGCGACTGTATAGGTATTTTATGATACTGTGTACAAAACATTGCAATATTCGGAAAAAAAATTATACTACAAAAATGGTTAATTCAAGTTTCGTTAAATTGTTACGAGGTTCGAAAAAAAATATACTAATATTACTTAAATAGTCTACCAATTCAAAATATAGGTAAAATGCTGAAATTTAAACTTTCCATTTTTTTTTTAAAGCAATGGAAGGGTACTGATAATATTTTCGCACTCGATTTCGTGTAAAATGTTTCATTTGAATGCAGAAAATAACATAATTTTAAAACAAGAGTATCAAACACGACAATATCTTAATCCTAAATGTGTTCAAACTTATTTTTATTGAAATATTACTATGTTATATCGTATAGACAATATTGAATTTCAAATGCAGTGAAACCTGAATAATAATATTAAGACCTTTTCGCTATACAACAGAAAGCCTATAGATAATATTATAGTCTTGACTGATCGGAAATAAAATTAACTTTCGAATAACTTATATATAAGCACTGTTATCCCATCTAGTGAAAGGATCTTTTTGTAGATTTCAATGAATGTCAGAATAACCCCTGTCCAGATCATTCAAGCTGTTCAAACACTAATGGAAGTTTTACCTGTACCTGCATGACTGGTTACATTAACACAGGAACGGAATGCCGCGGTGAGTAAACTTTCTTTTGCGATTGGTATCATAACATGCATAACCTAAGAATATGTATGAAGATTGATAAAAAGACTTCTCATCATTAATGTTTTAAACAAATTAGATTTGCATTATGAATTTCAAAATTCAAACCAATTGATGATTCTCTTTTTTTCTTCGATTGTAAATGTAATTATATTAATTTTGAATATAATCTCACCTTATCAATATAACATGTTAATGTGAACGTATAAATATTTTTCAGATGTTAATGAATGCTTGTATGGTATCTGTCCGTCACAATCAGAATGTATTAACACCGTTGGCAGCTACATGTGTAACTGTTCTTCTGGTTATCAAATGATCAACAAGCAGTGCGAAGGTAAATTTCATAATCTTCAAATAAATTAGTTTGTTTTAATAATTTAATTTGACACTACAAATAACATGAAAATGCATCATCTATTACAAACATTTACAAACAACATATCATTACATCATAGCTTTCCACACAATTGTTTATGACTTACTCATTTATTGGAAACAGTAATTGAAGTGATTTTTTAATAATCTGATCATTACATTACATAACTTCATAAAAGTGTTTTTGTTAGACCAAATGTCTGAAATTATCACACTTTTGTCTTAATCTATATTTCAGATTTAGATGAATGTCTGTCTTCTCCATGTTCGGATCATACAGAGTGTATCAACACGATTGGTAGCTATACATGCAACTGTATACCAGGATATCAGCTGCTGAATAGACAGTGTCAGGGTATTATGTTATTTTAATTCATTAGAAATTAATGTATAGTTTTGTTTGATTTCAAAATAACATATTAAGTCTGGAGAATGAATGTTTGTAGATTAAGATGGTTAAGATGATGACAAAAGTAAACTATTTATGATCACTTTTATATTAAGAACTTAAAAAAATTACCATTTGCAGGATTGTTCCAAATTTAATGATAATTCAAATTGGTTTGTGCTCATTCAGTTTTGTGACAATTTAAAAAAAATATATATTTGTAAATTATTTTTTCATGTGATATTATTTCAGTCTTAAGGGTTTTAGTTGTTCACTGTGTTCATATCAATTGTAAGAGTATGATGGAAATATGATTATAAACATTTAAACTATAAAATTTTAAAACGTTACAGACATAGACGAATGTAAGGAGAGTTCTTGTCCGTCCCATTCTAATTGTACCAACACGGACGGAAGTTATTGGTGCGCATGTCATGATGGGTTCTATCAAGAGAATGATTTTACTTGTCGAGGTATGTATCTATCTTTAATTAAAGTATATGACGGACGGAAGTTATTGGTGCGCATGTCATGATGGGTTCTATTAAGAGAATGATTTTACTTGTCGAGGTATGTATCTTTAATTAAAGTATATGACGGACGGAAGTTATGGGTGTGGATGTCATGATGGCTTCTATCAAGAGAATCATTTTACTTGTCGAGGTATGTATCTTTAATTAAAGCATATGTTGCTATCCTTACCATGAGCAAAAGAGCGTGCTACCGATATAACGACCGCAAAAAAATTTAAAAAAGGAATATTGTGCTCTAAGGCTAATTCAAAAGGGAGAAGTTCGTTCAGCTTGCAAAATCGAAATGTCAATAATATCACCAAGCAGAAAGAATTGATAACAAGTTCCACATTTCACCTTTGGTCCGATTTGCGGAAGTAATGTCAATACCTAAGTTAATCTTAAAAGAGGGGTGATAGATACCAGAGGGACAGTCAAACTCATAGATTGAAAATAAACTGACAACGCCATGGCTTAAAATGAAAATGAAAAAGACAAAAGACAAATAATAGTACACAATACACAACATATAAATCTAAAGATAAAGTAACACGAACTTAACTGTTGGTTTATCTATTTTCGTCAATTGTTTGAAAATGTGTTTTGATGCCTAATTTTATTCATATCGTGGATTTGACATTTCTGAAAACTAGAATTTTTGTAAATTCTTTTACATGAACTATGTTACCAGTACAACTTTCCGACAAACTTTTCATCAGGTGATGATCAAACCTTCTTTGCAAGGAAAATACCAAAAGACATACAAATGTACACAAAACACAACATAGAAATTCCATTCTCATTTTTATGATAGAGGTCACAATTTTTAAAACTGTCGAAAAGATAAATATAACTTGTTAATTTTGGAAAGAAAATACGCACATCTTTATTCATTTACTATAAAATCATATAGTCATCTTTATACTTACCTATAATCATATAGTCATCTTTATACTTTCCTATAATCATATAGTCATCTTTATACTTTCCTATATTCATATAGTCATCTTTATTTTCATTCATATAGTCATCTTTATACTTTCCTATAATCATATAGTCATCTTTATACTTTTCCTATATTCGGCAATTGTTGCTTTTAATTTCTTGATATTGGTTTTGTACAGATCTACAAATATTTGAGTTGGGGATGAAGATCACGAAGTTGAATGGAAGTCAGGCTGTATATACCTCTGATATGCAAAGTTCATCATCACCTGTATATCAGCAATTGTTGAAACAGTTACAAAGTTCCGTAAGTGAATATGATATATATAGTGTATATGTAGTAGTAATTGCAAACAGTTTTAGATAGAATAAGTTTGAATGATCAAGTGTTATGCTTTTGTTCTCCTTTTAGAAGTGCTGTCCTACTACCTTTGAATTCAAAACAAAAATTGACTTTTATAATGCATTAATTTTAGGCACAAACATATCTCGTCAACACATGTATTAATAATTCAATTCAGCAGTAATTTATTTCAAAAACTTTTGACCACAGTTCCAACAGATAATGGAGTCCAGTTTTATGAACGAAACATACAAAGACGTTGCAATTCATAGCGTTCTGCCTGGCAGTATCATAGTGGATATATATGTATACTACAAATTAACAACAAACGCATCGGCAATGGATCTGTATACAGCTGTCACTGACGGAGGTGGTGATTTTCTAGATTATGGGATAGAGTTCTCATCAGACAACTTGACTGTTCAAGGTATGTATATTTTTACAGATAAAAAAAAGTTTGATAGGTTTAGAATTAATTGTGGATATTTTTTTTTATAATTTCTTTAACAAGAAATATGTTATCAGTAAACATTTAAGGCAGACTTTTCACCAGGTAATGATCACACCTTGTGTGCAAGAAAAAGACAAAAAGACAAACAACTGTACACAATCACAACATAGAAAACTATAAACTGAGCAACACGGAAACCTACCAAAAATACGAATTGGTCTATTCCACCAAAAGGGTAAGACGATCAATATCCAATATGGCACCCGTCGTGTATACAAATCAGGTCCACATGAAGGTCAACTTTTGAAATATAGGGTTTTTACAATATCAACAAACGCATCTTTGCTTTCTTATTTCAGATATCAATGAATGCGAAAGTTCTCTTTGGAACGACTGCGACTTGAATGCAGATTGCACGAATTATGAGGGCCGTTATAATTGTACATGTAAAACAGGATATTTGGATATATCAGTAGATACAAGTCGGCCTGGACGTTCATGTGGAAGTAAGAATAATTATGTTACATTGAAAAGTATAAAGATAAATATATGTATCCCTTTATATTCTTCTTTTTTAAATCTATAGTTTTATTCACCAGGCTTTGTTTCATAGCGGGTTGGCATTTGTAATTGGATTAATACAAACTTTAAATGATTCAAATTGTAAAGACGCAACGTTAGATATTGCTACTACCACGAAAAATAGCGCTAAGTAAATATTTGATAAGGAAATTTTCTTAGAAATGCTGAAATAGATATTTCAAATTATATATGAAAATAAAGATTGCATCTTAAATTTTCACATTCTGACAGAGAAAGAATAAAAATATAATATTCATAGATTTCAGATGACACAGATTATCACCAAAAACGTTTACTTAGCGTTGTCCCATGTAACAAACTCTAAACATAAAACTAAAACAATTCGCGAAATGTTCACGCAACTCTTCGAAATTTTGCATGAATGTTCTATGACGTGATATATTTCAGTATTGGTTTACATGGCCGTCTCCATATAAAATTTGAATAGATATTTTGAAAAGAATATGAATAAATGACTGTCCCAGGGGAAATTTGGTTTGGAAACTTGAAACATTTCAGTTTAAAAAAAAAAATTGACATATAATTTATTAAATTGTAAGCACGATCGTTTTGTACTAAGTGTTAGCTCCATAAATTTAAATTAATAAATAAATTGAGCTACATACTCAATTCAAAACAATAGGTTTGCAATGTCTTGCGGAAATGTCCGAGTTAAACTTTCATGCCTTCACAAAACTTTTACGGCCAAAAAAACAGAGATTTGATTTCGTGAAGATTATATTTTGGCTTTGATTACTATACCAATAAAAAGTACTTTAAAAGTTGAAGATGTTACATCAAATTGTATTAAGATTACAGGGTTATCTATAAAAAATCAGGATTAATGAAAATGTCTTGCAAGGTTGTCCGTTAACATTATTTGACGTCGCCACAATCGTAATATGGGACTACATGAACTGCATTCGCGGGTTCCTTCCTCCACTTAATGTAAATGTCCTACTTTCAACAAAACGGAATGATGCGCATATTACAAAAATACACATCTATAAGACGATCAGAAAGTTAAGAAAACTTCAGTGTCATAAATATAAGCCATTTTTAAAATTGTCACTTGTTCCACTGCTTGAATAAAATCATACTCGGGTTGTTTATATAATGCAGCAATATTTCCCCCAAAGAAACTCACATAGTTACTAGGAGTAAAATTTAATATCATATGTAAATTATAAAATCATATTGGAGCGGAATCTCTCGACATTTCTACTTGTGTGTTATACTTTGAATTTACCCAGCAAGGAAAGCAGGGAAAACTTGATAGTGTGCGTTTCTAATTAAACGTTATTTTTCTGTTACACTAAATGGTAGCAATATCTGACGTTGCGTCATTTCATTTTTAAATTTGCATTGCAATATGAAAGTGGTTTTTTAAACACACAGAAAGGAAAAGAGTTAGATAAATGCCATATAATATGATCCGGAATAAGTACACTATTTGCAAATCTGTTAAATGAGGGCAAGTAACCTTATTTTATAGGTGAATAAAAAATGATGGTATAAGTACTAACATTTAAATTTCAACGAAGATTTTTCTGAAAGTTACAAAACGATGATTTAAACCGTCTTATGTTTACGAACTTCAAATTCATTAGACAGGACAACACTTTTCAACAAACATAATTTTGTACATGTTCATGGCGTTAATCGATGAAGTTTTCAGCACATACACTTAAGTTTTTCTTTTTTAAATTGTAGTGATTAATAATGATAATGTCGATCCTATCAGTGGTGTGAAGCTTGCCTGTAATAAACAGTATTACAAACTATCAGACATAGTTACATGCACAGTAACGTTAAAGAGAGGATCAGACGTATCATATCACGTTGATTTTGGTGACGGTACAAGTTCTAGTTATACTGATCCAGAGATGTTGTCATTCATGTCACCTTGGTCCTTTTCTCATGAGTAAGATATGTTATTTCCATATTTTCCTCACAAAAACTTTGGCATATTAATGTTTCACAACATAATACCGTTGGTGTTGTTTGAATAACGAGATCATTATTAAAAGTAATGAAATTACTAATTGTAACTAGGGCTATTATATTCTCTTTTTTTTTCTATTTGGGTGACTTAAAGAATCTGTTTTGAACATACGAGCAGATTGTTACTAGATAGTGATATTTGGTAAGCCATTTTGAGGTTATAATTAAATGTCGTTCTCTAGAAAAACATGTGATTCTACTGTATATAAGTTTTAAAATTTTCTTTCAAAATGTAATGCTAACATATAATTTCACTAAGGTTGACTTCCAACCCTCTGACGTGAAATAGAACATATACGGTCATTAACAAAATCAATCAGCAAAGGAATAATACACGTGAAAATAGTAGTTTGAAGTCACAGCTAAACTATCGTAAACACAAAACAAAATATTGGAGGTAAACAGATTTCAGCTAAATAAACTAAAAAAATGGTTGCTGAGATCGTGGACATACTTCATTCATCTTAATTTATTAATCAAGTACAGCAAAGGAGTAAATAAAAATGTGTACTATATTTTCTACTTACTATTTTAAGGTATACGAATGAAGGGAATATAACAATAACCGTAAATGCAACAAATGCCAACAGTCATTTTCATACCAGTACAGAAATCATCACGCAGAAAGTAATTGCTGGCCTTGTTCTGAACACAACACAGCTTGATCCAGTGTATTCTGGATACTTAATGATTGACATAATTTCTGCAGAATATATCTACAGTAATATACTTCTTCAAATAAACTTTGGTGACGGCGAAATCTCAAACCAGTTTGTTGCAAAATTTCAACAAATATCAAAATACCATTATTATGACGTGGGAACATACATTTCAAAAGTGAATATATCTAATCTTGTGAGTTATCAGATAATAGAGTCCAACTATACTGTGGATGAAGTTGTCCATGATCTAACTGTGATAGCAAACTCGTATGCAATTAAACCAAACAGTGATGTGATTCTTACCATACGGACCAGTAACGGATCAAATTTAAATTTTGACATATTTGTGAACGATGAAAACTATGACGCCGTATATATCAGAAATGAGAAACGTGGAATAACATTGTTCTATCACACAGTATTAATAAATAAAGTTGGGATATATAATGTGTCTGTTGTAGCCTCAAATAATATTTCTTCTGAAACTTTTACCATGAAAGACCAGGTATATGTCGAAAATGAAGTACAGGATTTGATTTTATCTACAGATCCTGTAATTGCTAATCCACCTGGAGACATATTTTTGACAGTGGATTACAACGGAATCATAACTCCACCATCACACGTGACATGCAATGTTACGTTCGGAAACATATATTCGAATATATTTTACATAAACCAGATGCAAGTTGGTAAATCGGAACAATTCAACATTAAATATGATAATGCCAGCTTTATTGGGGAACTTAAGATAGATATGAACTGCTTGAACAAAATAAGTCACATGTCACTTACCACGTGGACTTCTCTACAACAACCAATTTCCGGTATATCTATTCACCACAGCATACCGTATATTCCAACCGGAAATTCTATTGACTTCATGTTTAACATTGAAAGCGGAAGTAAAGTCAAATACAACTATTCTGTAGGAGATGGTACAGAATATTCTGATAATATAAATCAGGACTCTGTTAGTAATTTTCAAATAAATAGAACTCAAAAATATAATCAAAAAGGCAAATTTCAAATAATATTCCATGCTAGCAATAGCGTATCTCAAAAATATGCAGAAGCTTATGTATGGGTGTTAGAAGCTGTGACAGGACTGAAAATTACAAAATACTTTTATTTGTCGGATCACAGCTCAGACGTTAGTTTCGGTTATGGGGATGAAGAAAATATTTATCCAACTGAAAGAGATATAACATTTGACGCCTCAACCGTGAGCGGAAACTATATAAAGTATGTGTGGGACTTGGGAAATAATTTTGTTAGGGAAACTGAAGATCCTACCTTGACATATCAATTTATAAATGGCGGAAATTTTAAAGTTATTGTAAACGCCAGTAATCAACTGTCGCATATCACTAGATCGTTCAATATGTCCATTTACCAGACGGTCTTGATTTCAACGTTAAGTAACAACGGACCTACAAATGCATTTGAAACTATTACGTTTACTCTTCACTTAAGTCAACCTGGTACAGAATCTTGCTATAAATGGGACTTGGGTGATAAATCACCAATTGTTTTGTATGGTGAAAAGAACTGTGAAGAAATCGCAACGTCATTGAATTATAAATATATGTACTGGAAGGCGTCCTCAAGTCTTATTCATACTCATATGTACCGTAAAAATTCAACATATCAAGTGTTACTTACAGGAACTAATCTTATTTCATCTAAAAATATATCATCGATGGCCATAATAAGTGGAATAAGTTGTTTTTACCCGGATGTTCATATAAACGGAGGTGGACAAGATATTGATGGACCAGAGGTTATCCAGAAATCACAGAGGATAACACTAGAAAGTTCTGCAGAGGTTAATTGTAAAGTTTCACAGACGGTTTCATATCTTTGGAATATTTACAAAATTAGCCAAGGAGAAACCTATCAAGATTATATATTTGAAAACTACAAGATAGAAGATTCTGTTGAATTAGATAACTTGAATTTAGTTTTCATACCAAGAATACTACCGATTGGGCAATACCGAATTAATTTAAATGTTTCAATGACTGAAATTTACGGATTGTCAGCTAAAGATTTCACCTACATAGAAATTATACCAACTCCTCTCAAGGTTAAAATAAGCGGCGGCAATGCTAGAGTTGTTGGTTATAATCAAATGTTGATTGTGAATGCAGGGGAACAATCATTTGACCCAGATATTGATGACCCTAACAACAAGACAGGAATGAGATTTATATGGAAATGCCGACAATCCACAGAGGCGTATGGAGAAAAGATTTCACAGATTGATATTCCTGAATGGAATATATATGTCAATATGACAAGACAGGATGGGTGTTTTGGAACAGGTATTGGCATCCTGCCATTTCACGAGTCACAATTGAAAATCAGTACTTTGTATTTAGAACCAAATACAGAGAATGTGTTTGAAGTAGAAGTGTATAAAGATGACAGAATGGGTTCGTTTGAACAGTTAGTTTATGTTGTTGAAGGAGATCCACCAACGCTTATCATTAAGTAAGTGTTTATTTTTGTGTGGCTATCTTGGTGTCAACCTATCAAGAGTATGATAGATACTTAACAAATCTCATTTAGAAAGAGGTCAAAAATATTTTATAGCGGGAAATTATTTGTCAAAATGCACATCTTGATTATCAGAATAATTTCCACTTGGTGTTACTAATTGAATATAACAATAAAATCTATGTGAGGCAGTTTTATAAAAATTCCAGCAACTACAATGACAGATGTATAGAGACAAAAACAATAAATCTGCAAATTTATGACAGAAGACACTCACAAACAACTGTAGTTAACACACGATATTTAATTCGATATTCCAGAGCTGGCCTTTCCTTTCATGATTGCTTTGATAGGGGCTGCTTTTTTCACGGTATGTATTGAAGCAAGAGTTCTTTGTAGTTAGATTGAATTCATCCCTTCGATTACTTTACGGACGCTTTCATAAGGTTATTGACTTTGTTACAGTTGATCACGAATATGTTCCAATAATCATAGCAACAAACCCATTTTCTTTTCCTCGTTTGAGACATCATTGAATGAGATTTATCACCTAATTTTTACTCAATATGCAGCACAGTGGTGTCACATTTTGAGCAGGATCTACTGGGTTTACCTCCCAGTTATGATTCACAAATATACAAACTATAGCCATTGGGGAATGTAAACTACTGTCTTGTAAGTGAAAAGTTTGGCTGGCTATATATTAATCAGTGTTAACCCACCATTTTCATCCGACAATGTCTGTACTGAGGGGTAGGACAGGGGTAAGGGAGACAGGGAGAAAGGGGGTAGGAGAAAGGAGAAACGGGTGGGAGAAAGGAGAAAGGAGAAAGGAGAAAGGGGGTAGGAGAAAGGAGAGGAAGGCTGGGAGAAAGCAGAAAAAGTTGGAGAAAGGAGAAAAATAAAATATCTCTCCTTTTAAAAAAAATTCTAATATTTCAAGAAAAAATATCTCAAAAGGAGATGTTTTATTCTAATGGCAGAAAGGAGAACGGGGGTAGGAGAAAGGAAAAGAGGGGTGGGAGCGGGGAGAAGGGTACCCCTGTCCTCCCCCTCTGTACTTAGTCAGTCATACGATAGTCGTTTTTCGCTAGTTCCATTGGCTGATAACGATTGATTTTGTCAGTTTTTATTGACTTCCCCTTTTTAGCTCACCTGGCCCGAAGGGCTAAGTGAGCTTTTCTCATCACTTTGTGTCCGTCGTCCGTCGTCGTCGTCGTTAACTTTTTACAAAAATCTTATCCTCTTAAACAACTAGGCCAAATTAAACAAAATTTGGCCACAATAATTATTAGGGTATCTAGTTTAAAAAATTTGTCCGGTGACCGAGCCAACCAACCAAGATGGCCGCCATGGCTAATAATAGTACATAGGGGTAAAATGTAGATTTTTGCTTATACCTCTGAAACCAAAGCATTTAGAGCAAATCTGACATGGAGTTAAATTGTTTATCAGGTCAAGATCTATCTGCCCCGAAATTTTCAGATGAATCCGAGAACCCGTTGTTGGGTTGCTGCCCCTAAATTGGTAATTTACGGAAATTTTGCTGTTTTTGGTTATTATATTATTATAGATAGAGATAAAATGTAAACAGCATAAATGTTTAGCAAAGTACGTTCTACATTTAATTCAACATGATCAAAATGGTCAGTTGACCCCTTAAGGAGTAATTGCCATTTATAGTCAATTGTTAACAATTTTTTGGTAAATTTTTGTAATCTTTTACAAAAATCTTCTCCTCTGAAGCTACTAAGACAAATTTAACCAAACTTGTCTACAATCATCATTAGGGTATCGAGTTTAAAGAAACGTGTCCGATGACCCCGCCCGTGAACCAAGATGGCCGACATGGCTAAAAATAGTACATAGGGTAAAATGCAGTTTTTGGCTCATATCTCTGAAACCAAAGCATTAAAAAAAATCTGCAGTAGATAAAAATTGTTTGTAAGGTCAAGATCAATCTGCCCTGAAATTTTCAGACCAATAGAGCAACTTGTTATTGGGCTGCTGCCCCTGAATTGGTAATTTTGCAGCTTTTGGTTATTATCTTGAATATTATTATAGATAGAGATAAACTGTAAAGAGAAATAATGTACAGCAAAGTAAGAGCTACAAATAAGTCAACTTGGCCAAAGTGGTCAATTGACCCCTTATGGAGTTATTGTCTTTCTAGTAAATTTTTAACAATTTTCATAAATTTTACAAAATCTTTTCCACTGTCACTTCTGGGCCAATTTCATTATAGATAGAGACAATTGTAAGCAGCAAGATTGTTCAATATAGTAAGATCTACAAACACATCACCAACATCAAAACACAATTTTGTCATGAATCCATCTGTGTCCTTTGTTTTAATTTAATATGCACATAGACCAAGGTGAGCGACACAGGCTCTTTGGAGCCTCTAGTTAAATTTATTATGAATTACTGTATTTTGGTTATACTTATTTTTTCCTTATAGATATACATAAGTATAAATAGATATGGTTTTATGTAATAACATTTGTTTTATATATGCTTTAATGGTGTGTATATTCTCAGATGTCGATGCAAATGAAGTTGCTAGCACCAATTTGAAAGTCGTATTCAATATTCAATCAACTATCCTATTTTTGTGCGATTAATTTTCGTTAATCTTAATTTTTCCATCTAATGGTTTGTTACCAATTATTTTTGTTATTACCCTTATTCCTTTTTAACTGAGTTGGTAATAATAACAATAACAAGGAAATTGTCTTAGTTATCATTTATATACTTTGCAGTTGCCATGTAAATTGCAAATCTAAGATGAATCCTTCTGGTGAATTCACTCTTTCGGTCACGTGTGTTGAATGTACTAACTACGATAAAGAGGAGTACAAATGGAGCCTTTATCTGAAGAATGAGACCTTAGGAGGTTTCTATCCCGTCAATAACTTAGATGGTCTGACCGAATCAGGTATATTTATAGACATGTATATGTATTAAAACTGTAGTTTTCTAAAGTACTTGCATGAAATTATTTGTTCAGTAGACTACATTTTCAAAAAAATAAAATGCAATAAATCACAAAAACACTTTTATCTTTTGCAAGTTATATTACCAGTCGGAAATTATATAAATTCATTATTTAAATAATACGAGATATTTGAGACAACATAATGTTATTTCAAAGAATTTCTGATTCAATAAGACGTTTATATTCTTCTAGTTACTATCGAAATTAGAATTATTGTTAATTTATTTTTTCTTAGAGTTTTCACTAAGTTAGAGTGTACTTTAATCTCTGATGCAAATGATTTATGTAGATATAAGATAGGCAAATTTTCTGCAGAAATTTAATTTGTTAAAATGAACAACTTATCTCAATTTTATCTTGTTATGACCTTTTAGTAACAAAATTTAAGAAAAATGTTGAAATCAGAGGTGATATAAAGTCAGATAGGATTTTACAGTATTTTACCTTATTGTACTTTTGCAATTATAAAGAAATTTTATCGTTTTTTATTTAGAATCCTTCTCAAATTTAGTCATAACTCTCATTAGACCTATTGACAAGTTTGATCATGAATAGTTTGTATTTTCAGGGACATCCTCTCAGGCAATAAAAATCAAACAGGGATCCCTTATTGGAGGACAGATATATCGATTTAGAATAGATGGCAAAGTGTATGGTTACGCTCCTAGCTTTACTGAGTATGAATTTATTACCAATCTGCCGCCATATGGAGGAACTTGCGACATTGATCCAATATCAGGTAGAAATACACTTTTAAAGCTTAAGATTTGGTATTGGTTTTGCTCATTGTTGAAGGCCGTACGGTGACCTATAGTCGTTAATTTCTGTGTCATTTGGTCTCTTGTGGAGAGTTATCACATTACCAAATATACGACATTTTCTTTGTTTTTGTATCTAAATACTGGCGTATCATAGTTATCACCAGTAGAGTTTATGTTATAATAATTTGTACTATTAGTATTACCAAAATGTGTTTTGATTTACGATTGGATGTGTCAATTTTTATTTCCTATTACTACCATTTAAAAACTTTTGAAAAAAAAACTTGTTTTTAACAGTGTTAGTAAATCCTGAAAACTGTTTTCAGGTTATGCATTAGAGACAGAGTTTGAAATACGTTGTCGCGGATGGTTAAACCCTGGAGAAGAAGCAATATTAGGACGTGGTTTGTTATACAGATTTTGGTCTCGTCCGCATGGATCCTTTGATACACAGCTTTTGTATTATGGAAAAGATGCTTTCACCCCTAAGAGCAAATTCTCTCTTGGGCCTGTGGACAATGACTTCTTTCATGACGTTGTAGTTAGAATTTCCAATCCTATCGGAGAGTTCGTAGAAACGTATCTTAACGTAAAGGTATGAACACTAAAGTCAAGTTAACTTAAAATCGTATATATCAATTGAATGGGTTAAGTTTGTTCAATTATTAAATAGTGTAAATGTAAATAATTGATGGATATGTTAAAAGAAAATAGTTATTATTCTACAATAGATAATAATTATTGAAGTTTGATTAGTATTGAAATCGTCATTATATAATGCAAATTCCCATTTATGACGCATCATTGAATTCACGTGGGATAATATTATTTTCCCATCACAATGTGTGCTGAAGCTGTGTTAAAATAAACTTTTAGTTTCAGAGCGCAATTATTATTTTGTGCGTCTCATAGTACCTAATTTAAGCAAGCCACAGCAATATACGTAATAGATACAGCAGATTGCAAAATACAACCTGAAAAACAGTACTACCTGTACATATACACAAATACTTAAAGTTTTTTCAAAGTATCATTGCTTTTGTCTTTGGAGTCACTAATATTTGCGACGCAATAAATGTATTTACGTTTAACTTTCATTTTGTAAGGTTAAAGAACCAAAGGAAGACGATGTATCGGACCTTCTTACTCTTACTAGCGGAGAATCTAATCAATTAACTACTCTGTTGTCATCTGGTAAAGCACAGGAAGCTAAGCAACTGGTGGTCGCTGTGGCATCACTGATCAATTATTCACCAGTTCTGGTAAACAATTACTTCATTGTGACCACCTTTAAAGTTCGAAATATTAAATAAACCAAGAGAATATATTAAGAAACAGTAAATATTTATGGAAGATGTTGCTTATCTTTTTTTGAGATGATGAGGATGATGATGATGATAGAAGTTTTAAACGACATTGACTGGCTATACAGTCCTCGCACAGTCGGTCATTTTTTTTGTGAATTAGACAATCATATATTTATATCTACATTTGCCTTTGAATTGAAAGAACAAAATTGACTTACTATAATGAGTTTTTTTTATAATGAATCTGATATTGAAATTCATTTGTATAAAATTTTCTTATTCAGTTTTGATGACCAATAATACTATTATACTGTTTGTACTCAACACCAGCAGTGTTCTAACGTACCCTTACTATAGATGTCAATAGAAGAAGAAGGCTTATCATGTCTAAGCTAAACTCGTATGCTGGGTCTATGTTTATCTTTACTCATTTGAATGTTCATTCTCTAGATAGGAGTTTCAAGAGCGTCACTCCTACAAATGATAACAGCACCAAATACCCCACCATCGACAGATGGTAGTACAACTAGTGGTTGGACAAACCAAACTACGACATTGTTACCAGGAGACACGTCTATCGAACCAGGAAGTACTATTGATCCAGAAGAGGTAGAGAGATTGAGACAAGAACAGGCAGCTGAAGAAAAGAAATTAAGGACCGAGGTAATATAAATGTCATTTTTATAATTATAGAACAATTCTAATGTTACTGAACACGATATACATGCTATATTCATATAATTACATTAGATGTATGTTTCATTATAATACGTTATTCTGATTGGCCAACTGCACATCTCGTGCTATTCCTGAAACAATTGTATTAGACAATAACATTTATCATTCATGATGACACGAGGTCCCACAATAAAGTGCACAGGTAAATTAAATGAAAACTTGATAAAAATCGTGTTTTCATGATTCTAGCTAAAAAAATGTAATTATAAGTATTGAATGCTTCTTTTTGTAACTTCATAGGGTTGTAAAAGCGTTGACCGTGCGCACATTTTTAGTGGAAGCGCTTCATACAAAATGTACTTCGGTCAACGCTTTTACACCCCAATAAATTTACAAAAAGCAGCATTCAATTCTTAAATTAAAGCGTTACCTACTGGTTTAACACATTCATATATTTAGTCATTTTCATTCAATGTCATAAAAAATAAATTAACAAATGACACGTATCTTTTATCCTTGATACCTAATAAAGCAACATTAAAGAATTTGTAAAAAATAATAATTTAATACTATCTTACAGCTTCGAACTTCCGTTATTAAAACGTTATCCTTGGAAACAGAAAGCCCTACTCTGGACTCCCTACAACAAACAGCTATGGCTTTTCGAGTCATTACTCACGAGAGTTCAGAGATATCGGATGAATCACAGGTAAAAAAATCAAATAACAGTTTTATTGACACCATTCATGTTTTTCTTTAATAAATAAAACAATTAAACATCACGAGAATGGTTTCATTTTTATGATTCAGCTGTTTCTCAGTATCTTGAGGAAACTCGCCAACTTAGAAAAGATAGATAAATCATATAATAGTTAAAAACAGATTCTAAAATATTCATATTTGTGAATTTACTAGCTGCTTATGCTTCTGTTTAAACAAATATTTCAAAGGGTGTTGCAGTTGATGCTATAGAGAAAATGGCTGACACGTTCCAGTTAATGGTGGAATCCGAACAAACAGAGGCACAGGGTCAAAAATACAGTACGGCGGAAGGTAATAGACCTAAAATACTTCCTAAAATATAGTGATGATATTATAACACTTTTAGAAATACGAAATAAACGACGGCTGTCATATGTGGAGAAGGATATAATACCCCTCTAGAGCACCTGAGATCACATCCAGTTTTTGGTGGGGTTCGTGTTGATCATCAGTATTTTGATTTCTACCTTGTGTTTTATATACTTTAATTTGTTTATCTTTTTATCATTTTCTATTTTAGCCATGGCGTTGACGGTTTATTTTCGACTTATGAGCTGAAGTTGGTTAAAGTTCTAGGTTTAGCTAGCTATAAAGCCAGGTTCAATCCACCATTTTCTACATTTGAAAATGCCTGTACCAAGTCAGGAATATGACAGTTCTTGTCCATTCGTTTTTGATGCGTTTTGTTATTTGATTTTGCCATGTGATTATGGACTTTCCGAATTGATTTTCCTCTGAGTTCAGTATTTTTGTGATTTTACTTTTTTCTATAAAGAGTTGTGAGGTACATAGAAACATCATATATATTTTTTGTTTATTCATTATTTATAATAGGGCAATTTATTTTTGACACTTTTCACTAGATTTGAAATTTCATTTTTTTTTTTAGATATGATTGCAACATTAGGAAGTATAGTCTTTGCCGCTACAGGAGAAGAAATTATGAACATCTTTAAACAGAACAGAATGGAATCGTCTGGTATCGACACAGAAACTATTATTGAACAGTCTACACAGGCAGAACGTACACAAGCAGAAACAAACAATACAACATCGTCCCCAACTATAACAGCGGAGCAAAAGAAGGCAAAGGTATAAAAATTGTTTGCAATGTTTTGTGATATAATTGTGTCTTTTCTTTCCTTTTAATCATATTTGGAATGTTTTAAAATCTTTAAGCTCAAAAACTGTATCGTTGAATTTGAAAGAAAAATTGTCTATTAAAATGTCATGAATTTTACTTTGTAAAAAAAAGTCTCCAAATCCAATGGTAAATATAATGAAGATATTAAGTATATAAAACATAATATTTGGCTTTTTCCAATCTTCTGTCTCTATTTTCGTATAGGTAACCAACTTAATACACAAAATATAGACAAACACTAATATTTAATACGTTTTTTGTGTACTTCGGATATTTACAAGGAAGATGTAGTATGAGAGCCAATCAGACAACTCTACAACCAAGTCACAATTTGAAAAAGTAAATCATTACTAGAACACACCCGTGATATTGCGGGTCCGTGACTGAATTAAAGTATATAACTATGGGCAAGCCTTATTTTGATATTACTGTATTGTATTGTCATCTGATAAAGTCATGCCGATTATAAGATACGCAGTTTTCTCTGCTTTCAAATCTTTCTGTTTGAATCCGTCGAACTGGAACTTATCAATTATTGGTAGTATTAATTAGTTGGAAAACAAAACGTCCTGGTATGGAATATTTTTTAATCAAAAGCATTGTCCTATATTAGTTATAAAGTTGAATTCTTTGATTCACTGTTTTACGTCATGCCCGCTAACAAATTGAAAACTGTACCTATACGCCTTATTTTAGCCCAGATTTTTAGTATTCGTATTGTTATCTTAGAAAGTTTTACTGATTAAAATGATACAAAAGGTAACAATTTGACAATCTAGTAGTGTCAACCCTGTGAATATGACCCGTGTATATAGCATATTAATCCTGAATACACCGTTTGGTGGTGCGCCTGTCAGATGCGGAACGTACACATAAGGTAATAGGTAACAGGTGAATATACTATTGGTATCGGTATCGAACTCAACCCGGAACTTCTTAATTATTGGCAATATTAATTACGTGGAAAACAAAAGGGCCTGGAGAGATGTAATGATTAAACTGCACCTTTGTACTATATTAGTTATATATAAAGTTGAATTCTTTGATTCGTCGTTTTTACGTGATGACGGCTGACAAATTGGACCTCGTAATTTTAGTATTATAGATAGGTCAAAGTACGGTCTTTAATACGGAGCCTTGGCTCACACCGAACAGCAAGCTATAAAGGGCCTCAAAAATGACTAGTGTAAATCAGGAAAACCAACGGTTTGTTTTTGTAAAAGATTTGAATTTTGATTATTGTATTGTCAATTGAAAGTTTGATTGATTGATTGATTAATGGTTCCCCAACGTCCAGTGGCAAATATGTTATGCATGTTCTGGATGAGAACAAATTTACAATAAATACAATAGGTTATCCGGTAATATAAAGGTCAACTTGGTTGCAGGTCGGTAAAATTTAGAATTCCACTGGAAAATGAGGGTATATTGGTTAAGGACAGAAACTTAGCCTTGCAACTGACAACATAAGGACCACGTAAAGCTTTGTTCCAAAAGGTTCTTAACGTGCAGAGAGCGTGATAATTTCTTTACTCGAATCAGATTTAATGCCCCCATTCAGACCGAACATGGCTGCGTACTTAATACATTCCGCACAGCCAAACGGACGCCCCACTTTTACTTCCGAACGGAAGAAGATATGCAGTCACCATATTTCTATTCCCCATTCCCCCTTGGGTGAAGAGTTGAAAATGATTTTAAACTCATGAGGTATAATTATATTGTAATATTTGAGAGACATTTTAAACGCCTTGAACAAAACGTTTTTAAAACGAGTTTTCTTGTTTCCGTTCATACAAAATTTCTTGGATTTAAAAAAAATCATTTCATGAATACTTTACTTTTCTGGATTTACTAATTATATTTACAAACTCATATTTCTTTTTCTTATTTTGAACCTTTAAACTCGTATTGTGTTGTTTTATCCCTAACATCAACGAATATCATATCCCACACATGATTAAAAGTAAAAGTGTCTATTCCCCTATTTTCATTTCTACAGGTTAAAGAAATCGCATCCAAAGTTTTGAGTGTAGCAGATACGATATACCAGTCTGTGATAAAGAACCAGGCTACAGATGAACCACCTGTTATACTGCAATCTCCACTCCTTACAGTTCTAGCACAACGTAGTTCTATAGCCAAAATCAATAACTCCAATGTCGAAGCAGTCGGTGGATCGTTCAAAATGCCATCATCTGATTCACTTCTATTGAACATGGAGAATTCAACATACGTTGATGTTAAGGTGGGACATTTCGCAAAAAAAAAGACATTTCTATGAAAAACCTCTGCATACTTAGGACCAATCTTCTTTTGCAAGAATTCGTGCATGAATAGTGTATATCATCACCAAGGAGATAATGTCATGTGACTAAAATGGGATGTAAAGTTCCATCTATAAGACAGCAACCCAATGCTACCAAAACAAAATGAACAAAAGAGGTCAACATGAAGACTTCAACAACGTAATACAAAATGTCAAGTCATAAATCGCCACGACTCTATAAAATAATAAATTGAATGAAGCTATATAATATTCTTAGTGTTTCACTTACAAAATTTTTTTTTTTTAAAACAAGGCGATATTTATTATAATCATTGATTAATTTAAAACATCAGAATGAAAACGTAGTATTATTTATGTTATTCATTAGAAGCTTATAAATAGTATGTCAAAAAATTATGTTTTAATATATCGCAACTTAAAGCTCACAAAAGTAAAACCATTTCCTTCTAAAAGATTGCAAATCATATAGCTTTTTGTGTTGACATGTTATAGTAACTATATTTCTAAATTGCAGGTACTTAGTTCACAAACAAACCCTTACATATGGGATGCTACAGCTAAATACATCAATAGCGCCATCGTGACGATGGACATATATGGAGACCAAGGGCAGATAATAAATGTAACTAACCTTCAGGAGGATATTGTCATTGATGTTTCAGTAGATTCCTCCGCACTGAATGTACAGACATTTACTCTAGATGTTGATAATTCGGATAGTTTGTATTTTCATTCTTTTAGTGTTCGTTCTAATGATAGCGTTCTGAGTATTTTGATCGAGCCAGGTGAAATAAACAGGAAATTAGAAGTATTTGTTAAATTCGGAGATTTCCCCTCTGTGGTTGATCATGACTGGAATATTACTATCCCCCATTCAGTTACCGAGACGTTGGAGAAAAGTAATATTGATATGTTTGAAGAGTTGTCTCACAGGTTGTTCTTGTCACAGGAATATGTACGACAACATGGAGAGGGTATCTACTTCATTGGACTCCGAGGAGAAGGTATGGTTTTAATGTAAGAGATAAATTTGTCCTGGTAAAATATGTCTGGGCGGACACATATAACTAGTAGAAAAAGTCCATGGTTACAAAATTTACTAGTATTTTTTGTCCGATGTTAGTAATTTATGTCCTCAGACTAATTTTCCTAGGAATTCTAGTCCATGTCATTAATATTCCTAGGTAAAAATGTCCATGCTCTCTTTATAGGAAAAGTATTAATGAATCAAATCATTTACCTTTAAACAATGGAAACTTATGATTTTTGTATTTATATTTTTAATAAAATGTATGTCCCAGACTAATTTTCCTAGGAATTCATGTCCATGTCATTAATATTCCTAGGTAAAAATGTCCATGCTCTTTATTTTGAAAGGTAAATAAAAATGTTATATTTTGATATTGTTATAAAGAGCTGTGTATCAATTCTTTTAATAAAGTTTATGTTCCCAGACTAATTTTCCTAGGAAATCATGTCCATGTTAATAATATTGCTAGGTAAAATGCCAGACCTTTATTTTGAAAGATAAATATAAATGTTATGTTTCAATATTCAGTTTTAGAGTTGTGTTATAATATTTTAATACAATTGATGTCCCCAGACTAATTTTCCTAGGAAATCATGTCCATGTCAATAATATTCCTAGGTAAAATCTTCCATGACCTTTATTTTAAAAGATCAATATGAATTTTATGTTTCAATTTTCGGTTATACAGTTTTGTATTAATATTTTATTAAAATCTATGTCCCCAGACTTATTTTCCTAGGACATCATGTCCATGTCATTCACATTCCTAGGTTATAACGTCACTTTCCTTTCTTTTAAAAGGGAAAAAAATAATGAAACTTTCAAATCTAAATTAAAAATATGATTCTGTTTTTATTTTCAATAATTGTTATAATATGATAAAAATTATTAGTATAACGTCTTAGGACAATTGTTTCTAGGAAAATAAGTGCCAGACATATTTTGCTACCTATGGACTTATTTTCCTAGGGAAATTTGTCCTGGGACTTACATTCCTAGTAAAATTATGATCATGGACTTGATTTCCTAGGGAAAAAAGTCTGGCGGACAGATTTTACTACCGGACCAAATTTACTGTTACATTAAGACTTATTCTTTTTTTTTTCTTTTTTTTTTATATTGGAATTGTTGAATTTCCATATTTTTGTATTTAATATGAAAATAAGGAGAGGATGTGTGATGTGATGTAATGTAGTTTTATTAGAATTTTGTTCTTTTTCTGTTTGTAATCTTTTTTTCGTGGGTACCTTTTTTCGATAACCAACAGTAATTGTATTGTTGCGGATACTTGACTTTGTGGTTTTGAATTCATTCTGTTATTTTGTATTTTTTGAATTTGTATAACTAAGAAATCAACTGAATTAGTATCCAAAAGGGTTATCAACGCCTAAGGTTAATTCGGAAAAGACTTGTAAGCAGGTTGACTTTGATGCATCATCGATCGTGTTTTACAACCACTGCCGTTATTCCCTTAGAAATCTTTATTTCAAACAAACATTCAGAAGGAGGAAACAAACCAATAACTACATGACTATATATACAGCAGTCGATTGACATAATAGGCATTTTAGAAAGCATGATGCTTACACTTCCGAAGCACCAGAGATCCAGGTTTTTATGGGATTCGTGTTGCTAAGTCGATAGTTTTCTATTTTGTGTGTTGTGTACCAATGTTTGTCCGTTTGTCTTTTTCTTTTTCGGCCATGATGTGGTCCGTTTTCGACTTAAGCGTTTAAATGTCTCTTTGGTATCTTCGCCTCCCTTTCACATAGCTTACAGAATAAAATGGGAGAAGGGTTGAGGTTACACACAACGAAGAAGAAACATAAGTATAATTAAGCAAATATTTCAATATTCAAAAATTTATGTTTTAGTGAATATAACGGAAGAAGATGTATACGAAGATTACTATGAATATACACTGGAACCTGAAGAACCAGTCTTTGTTAACTACACTCTAAGTTTTGTGACGTCGGGTTGCTATTATTGGAGTGATATACAGGATAAATGGACGACCGATAACTGTTCTGTATGTTCTTATATTATTAATCGGATATTTGAAGGATTTGTGATTCGTTAAAAATTTATTTAAAGAAGATTTGTTTTTTATCAGTTTGTACTCTATTATAAATACTGTTGTGTTTAGCGGTTTTTTTTAGGTCAAAAACATCATATCGCACAGGGCATACAGCATGTTACTGAAATAATTCTAGAAATCCATAGTTTAAAATTGTTCGTGCAATAGTTGCTGATTAATGATCTAACAATTGAAGCCTTTGGTTGAGATCAATACGATGTTATATCGACCTATAGAATATGTTTCTGTTTGGTCGATGTACCCTCGAAACGACCCCATACAAAGGTTATAATTGAATAATATGTTTTAGTAAATTTGCTGATAGGGTTTATCTTGACTTTTTAGGGAATCCTTCAATAAACCAATTAGTCGAAGAGAAAAAATACACTTAACAAGACAAACAAGTCTATAATGATTGTTGTCTCTGTTTCTTTTTTTTCATCTGATGTCAACTTGAATACAATCGTTAATCTTTTACGAATACTAGCATATATATGATTTATAAAATATTGATGCATACATTTTTATAGGTCAGTCCATTATCAAACACAAACTTTACCAGATGTCTTTGTAACCATCTGACGTCATTTGGTGTTGACTTCTTCGTTCCGCCAAATGAAATAGACTTTAAGTCCGTCTTCAACAACTTAGACCAGAAACTTAAGGATAACTGGGCTGTTTTGGCAACACTGTGTGGATTTATATTTTTCTATATAGTTGGTGTCATATGGACCAGGTACCAGGATAAGAAAGATATCATTAAGGTACTAAGTTTACTGAGTTGAATTGGCTACGATGATATACATTAATTATCCAATGTACAATACGGAAAAAAACACCAATCAAAAAGTAAAAGAAAACAAAACTTTTACCTACAGAAAAAAAACCAAGGAGACATTTAACAGTTTACGAAATACTATTCGACAAAAAATGAGGAACACGAACCAAACACAAAAACGGGAACGAATTTGGATGCCCTGGAAGGGTAACATTTCCAACTAAGTCGGACATCACGTGACTTTTGTGACGTATACTAACCGCCATTTTGTATTTTATTGCCCCATATAAAATGCATAGGTGCTTCAATAAAGTTTTATTTTCTCATTAACCTGACCCGTTTTCTACTTTTGAAAATTAATCCTTGATATTCAAACATATTTATATCAAACAATATTGGTCCTAACAGTTTAATTTTTGATTAAGTTCTGTCAAATGAGAATCGTAAAAACATTACTTTTTCTCGTTATTTCTCCGTTAACTCAATGCTAATGTACCGATACCCATTTCTACTTGTACAAAAAAATAAAGAAATTCCGTTAATAAAAATAAAACTTTGCAAATCGATTAAGTATATTAAAACATATATCTGCCGAAAAATACTATTTGAAACAGTTTAATTTCTGGGCAATTTCTGTCAAAAATCGATTTAAAAACAATTGAATATCTCTGGATTTTTCAAAATGGCGGATGATGCACATATGGAAATGTTGCATCAAATCAAGGATTTGTATAGTACGCCCTTTCTTGATTAAATTTAATTTTCATGTAGAATCTCTAATGTTTTTGTTGTTTTCTTTGGTGATATTTCGATATAATTGATTTCAAATTTTTTTGATAAAAAAAAAATATTATTTTAAGTGTGATACGGGAACATTTATTTTGACAGATATCCAAGATATACTGTAACTAGAAAATAGTTGTCTGACAATAAAATTTTCGCTTCTTTTTTAAAGGCGTTTTTTGCTGTTTTCTGTATAATTTATTTTTTTATGCCCCACCTACGATAGTAGAGGGGCATTATGTTTTCTGGTCTGTGCCTCCGTCCGTCTGTGCGTCCGTTCGTCCGTTCAGGTTAAAGTTTTTGGTCAAGGTAGTTTTTGATGAAGCTGAAGTCCAATCAACTTGAAACTTAGTACACTTGTTGCTTATGATATGATCTTTCTAATTTTAAAGCCAAATTAGACTTTTGACCCCAATTTCACGGTTCACTAAACATAGAAAATGAAAGTGGGAGTTTCAGGTTAAATTTTTTGGTCAAGGTAGTTTTTGATGAAATTGAAGTCCAATCAACTTGAAACTTAGTACATATGTTCCCTATAGTATAATCGTTCTAATTTTAATGCCAAATTAGATTATTACCCATTTTTTACAGTCCATGGAACATGGAAAAGGATAGTGCAAGTGTACTAACTTTGGACACATTCTTGTTTAGAAATATATTTATACTTTCCTTTTAGAACAAAAAAATATTTACTTCCCAAGAGAGACAAAAATCCAAACAATTATAGATAAATGTTCTAGACCTTCAAAATCCCATCACTTGACGACCAGGTGAACTCTGACTTGGGATGTAATGTTACATAACAATATATTGTCAGGTAGACGTGCAAACCAAAAGCAACCAGGTGACATTAAACATCCTGTGTATACATGTATTACCAGAGTTTGAATTATGTGATATACAAAAGTTTTCATACACATATATCTTCTCTTCCTCCTGTCAAATCAGAAGAAGAATGTATCATAATAAACTTTAAGAAAATATGAACATTTTAAAACAATTTCTTTAAAATAAAATTGCTCTAAAAGATAATCAAATTAATATTTATGTTTCTATAATTATATATTTTATATATTTTAAAGAAATATTTTGATTCAAATTTTAATTTAAGTGGATTTGTTTTCGTAGAAAATTAAACAAGATTTTATTGAATATGATTTTATTATTATTATTTTTTTAATTTAATATTTAAAGGGAAATCCAGGCATTCAATATAAATTGATATGAAGTGAAACTTGTGTAAAAAAAAATGATATTGTATACATTTCAACGAATGTAGGACAGAAAGTCACAGGACAAAAAGTCACAGACAAAAAGTCACGGACAAAAAGTCACAATTCATTTTTTCTGACTATTTTCTTTGAATATAAAACTCTTATTTCCACAAAAATATTTTTGTATTTCTCTTGAACTATTGTTTAAAATCTAACTTTGTAAACAAAATTTATCAAAAAAAAATATCAAAGTAAATCAAATAATTGGTAAAAGAACAAAATGTCAAAGTGGCTTGGCACTTAAATGGCTTCATGGTGCCAAGAAATCTTTCATTTGAATGATTAAAATTAAATAAATCTTCATTTTTCAAGTATAATGACACATTTCCTAAATTTTAATATGAATATATGTATTAAAAAGTAAATATTTCAAGATATTTCTCTTATATATGAGGGGGGATAGGACCTTTATCGGGACTCCGGGATCGGGTGTTTTTAAGCTCGGGATTTCGGGATTGACCCTTTCGGGATCCGGGAATTCTTTTTTTCAAATTTCGGGATTTGGGATTTCAATTTATTTTAAATTCGGGACCTCGGGATTTCGTGCTTTTAAGCCCGGGATTTCGGGATCAGGACCCCTCCTACCCTCCCTCATATATTCAAACAATTGTCAACATATTATTTGTGACTTTTTGTCCTACCAAATTTGTGACTTTATGTCCTGTGACTTTTTGTCCTGTGACTTTCTGTCCGTTTACCCATTTCAACATAAACATATACTAGTATACAATTGCTCTGATTTCAACAACATTGTATACACGACAATATTTATCGACAGAGTTATTGGTCCTAAAAAGGACTGATATAGTTGGGTAAGAAAGTTTCTGCTCATGGTAAGTTGAAGTTCGCTGAGCAGTAACATTCGTTGTTATCCATGACACAAGGTTTGTCGTTATTTAAATGCGATTGTGAAAAAATGGACATATTTATAATATTCTGCTAACACAAATAACCTTGAATTATGCCCCTAGGTATGACTTACATAGTTATTTTTTTTTATCTATCTTTATATCCTCTTTGTGTGGAGCTTAAATCTGATGATTTAAAAAAAAAAATTTGTCTATTTTAAGTGGGGAGTTTCCCCTCTGATGGACAACATTGTTCAAGACAACTACTGTTACCAGATAACAGTGTGTACAGGAATGAGACGAGGGGCAGGAACCAGGTCACATGTCAACTTTATATTGGCGGGTGATTTGAAGGATACTGGTGTGCGACAACTAGAAGATGAAAAACAAATAAAGGTTAATATATGAAAAAGCAAAATGCAAATCATAGGAATTTGTGAAGATACAAAATTGTTTGCATAAGTTAGCATTTTCATTAATACTTAATGTAAGTTGTTAACCAATTGTATCTATTTTATGTGGACAATAGTTCAAATTAAATAAATCTAACCTTGATGTTGGATATATACTAAACACATTTTATTCTGAGCTACATGATTAGTTATATTAGTTGTCATTGACTTTGAACTATCTGGCAGTAACTCCGATTACTCTTAGATATGTACTTAGTGTCTTTTGCTAAGCCTTAGGGATAGTTACTCTAACACGTCCGTTCTGTGCTGTTATTTGGTGTTTTTCTGCTTTTTATCCATCTGATAAGCATTTTCAACTAGTATTTATAGTTTGTTCTTATGTTGTGCTATTTCACCACTGTGCGGGGTTAGGATAGGAATGGGCGCTCACATTTGTTTTAACCGCGTTACATCCTTTACGTGCCCGTCTAAAGTATGGTGTTCAGTGGTTGTCGTTGATTCATGTCGATTATATTTGTTATTCGTAAATTGTTTCGCTATATGAAATAGGGGCAAAAGATACCAGAGGGACAGTCAAACTCGTAGATTGAAAATAAACTGACAACGCCATGGCTAAAAATGAAAAAGACAAACAGACACATAATAGTACACAACACACAACATAGAAAAAACGTAGCATCACAAACCCCACCAAAATTGGCTGGTGATCTCAGGTGCTCCGGAAGGGTAAGCAGATCCTGCTGTTGTTTTCTCTATTAATTAAATTGTTTCATATTTACATATAACAGGTCGACACATAAATTTGGGTTTGCAGATTTTATCTAATAGGTAATACAATAACTTTGTTTCTATGGCCAAGCTTTAATATAATGTTTATATTTTAATTTGTTTCAGACACTATCCAGAGGAAGCATAAATCATTACATAATGAGTGTCCCAGAATGGCTAGGACCTCTGACCTATATTAGGATGTGGCATGATAATAGTGGGAAGGGGAAAAATCAGGGATGGTATCTCAATAAAATTATTATCACTGACCTACAAACAAGGGAAACGTAAGAATTTATATATTTGCAAAAATACAAAAATACAAAAATACCTCGTACATGTTATAACCTGTACAAAATATTGCTTAAAAATGGTTTTAACCTGTACAAATTTGAAAACTAAAAATATGGTTCTTAACCTCAATATGTGCAAATGTTTGTACCTGTCCTAAGTCAGGAATCTGATGTACTGTAATTGTCGTTTGTTTATGTAATTTATACGTGTTTCTCGTTTCTCGTTTTTTTTTTATATCGATTAGACCGTTGGTTTTCCCGTTTGAATGGTTTTACACTAGTAATTTTGGGGCCCCCTTATAACTTCTTGTTCGGTGTGAGCCAAGGCTCCGTGTTGAAGCCGTACATTGACCTCTAATGGTTTACTTTTTTTAAATTGTTGTTTGGATGGCGAGTTGTCTCATTGGCACTCACACCACATCTTCCTATATCTATTAAAGGTGTCACTATATCGGTTATGATAAAGTTCAAGGTTGAAATGGTGCACCAATCAATACATTGAAGGGTTATTCTTGACAACTCATAATAATCCGGCAACCTACAAAGATTTAGCAGGAAAATGAAAGTTGATAAGATAATAAATGAGAACAATTTTTTGACTGTTCTAAGACCCTCATTTAGACACCTCTCCTGTATTCCTTACTATGTGACCATTTTAAGAGGGGCAGGACCTTTTTGGGACATCGGGATCAGGTATTTTTAAGCTGATAGCCAGGATAGATTTCTCTACAAATAAATTTGAGAATGGGAATAGGTAATGTGTGAAAGAGACAACAACCCGACCATAGAGCTGAAAACAGCCGAGGGCCACCAATACCTGCTTTCAAAGCAGAGGATATATATATCTAAAACATCAGAATGACATTCGCCTCATGCAATGAATGATAGCTTATAATTTATCAAAAAAATAATAATTTGAGGTATAAATTTACACAAGTCATACTGAAGGTAAAAAATGTTGAAACGTAGATTCAAAGATATTTATAATGAAGCGTGGTCCAATGAAAACAATTTCAGCTCTCTCTTGCTTTTACAGATTAATCATATGAGACATTACTTTAGTTGTTGCATACTATAAAAAGAGTATTACGCAAAATGTTAAGGAATTGTTCTTAAAAATTTCAGATGAATTTAGTTACTAGTATCTAGTGTATTGTCATCTAGAAATTTCAAAGATAATGTATGTTTAAAGTAAATAAAAGAGAAAAGAAATGTGTGCTTTAAGTGTCGCACTGATGTAAGCCATGACGGACTGCATAAAACATACAATTACATGAAAACACATTATGCCAACATAAGTCATGAAGAATATATATATCGGTCAGGAAAATATGTCTACCGGAAACAGAGATGGTGATGATAGTTAGCAATCAACAAATAGAATAAGCAAACAATAGGCAATAATGAAAGAGGGACGAAAGATACCAAAGGAACAGTCAAACTCATAAATCTAAAACAAACTGACAACGCCATGGCTAAAAATGAAAAGGACAAACAAACAACAGCACACACGACACAACATAGAAATCTAAAGAATAAACAACACGAACCCCACCAAAAAACTAGGGGTGATCTCAGGTGCTCTGGAAGAGTTAGCAGATCCTGCTCCTTATGTGGCACCCGTCGTGTTGCTTATGTGATAACAAATCCGTCTAAATAGTCTAATTCGGTAGGTCACATTCATGAAAGGGAAGGGGATTGTAGTTACGACGTAAGGAACATATCCGATATCATTTGTGAAACGGTTATTCCATAACGGTAAACCAACTCGTGATGGCGTCCGTAAAATTTACAAAGTGATGATTTCAACTGAATGTTCCTTTCTTTGCAGGTTTTTCTTTCTGTGTAACAAATGGTTTGCCGTAGAGGAGGATGATGGTATGGTAGATAGGTTGATACCAGTAGCAGGATCACAAGATCTTACAAGCTTTCACAACGTCTTTATGACAAAGACAAGGAAAAATTTCAGTGACTCACATCTGTGGATATCTATTTTCTCTAGACCACAGAGAAGTAGTTTTACACGAACACAAAGACTCTCGTGTATTCTATCGTTAGTTTTCACTACTATGGTGGCAAATGCTATGTTTTATCAAGCTGAGGAAAAAGTTACAAATGTTGAGTCATTCAAAATAGGACCCTTAGAATTTACGTTACATGGTTTATACATAAGCGTTGTATGTAGTTTTATTGTGCTTCCTATAAATATTTTAATTGATTTAATATTCCGAAAATCACGTCCAAAAGAAACAAAGATTACAAATGCATTCATGGGAAATGTTAAACCAGTGAGAACACTTTCAGAAATTAGATTAAAACCAAGACATTTTAAGTCCGATGATATGTCTATAAAAGAGGTATCAGACTTTGATATTGTACCACAGGAAAATTCAGTACATAAACATTGTCTGGATGATGAAATAAATAAATCTGTTACTCCAGAGTCATCGAGCGAGCATTCTCAAACAGTAAAACGTAAAGGAAAGTTCAAATTGCCTCATTGGTGTGTTTACATTGGTTGGTTATTAGTTTTTATATCTGCTGGAGTGTCCTCGTTCTTTACGTTCCTGTACAGCATGGAATGGGGTAAAGAGAAATCATTAAACTGGTTATCATCTATGATTCTATCAATATTTGAATCGGTAACAGTCATACAGCCTACCAAGGTAAGTACTATTATGTCAATTTAAATAATAGATAGACTTCGCCCTATATATAGGACACATTAAAATTATTTATTTTTACTGATCTGAATTTCTGTTATATAATAGTGCAATTGGAGATTGTTTAAAAGAAGTTACATTCATCAAATATGTCCATAAAAGGGAAACACACATGTTTTCAATTCTTGCCAAACAGAGCAAATATTAGTACACATTTGAGTAAATGATTTTACAACAAGTCGTAATCTATAATTTGTTTACAGAATGTATTCTAATCATCACTAATGCTTAAATAATCTATTGTCAAATTATCATGCAATCTTCGTTTTAATGTTGTCTTGATTCATTTCTTGTCTTTCGATAGATTATCGTCATTGCTGATGTTGTCTTGATTCATTTCTTGTCTTTCGATAGATTATCGTCATTGCTGATGTTGTCTTGATTCATTTCTTGTCTTTCGATAGATTATCGTCATTGCTGATGTTGTCTTGATTCATTTCTTGTCTTTCGATAGATTATCGTCATTGCTGATGTTGTCTTGATTCATTTCTTGTCTTTCGTCTTTCGATAGATTATCGTCATTGCTGATGTTGTCTTGATTCATTTCTTGTCTTTCGATAGATTATCGTGCAATCTTCGTTTTATTGTTGTCTTGATTCATTTCTTGTCTTTCGATAGATTATCGTGCAATCTTCGTTTTATTGTTGTCTTGATTCATTTCTTGTCTTTCGATAGATTATCGTCATTGCTGATGTTGTCTTGATTCATTTCTTGTCTTTCCATAGATTATCGTCATTGCTGATGTTGTCTTGATTCATTTCTTGTCTTTCGATAGATTATCGTCATTGCTGATGTTGTCTTGATTCATTTCTTGTCTTTCGATAGATTATCGTGCAATCTTCGTTTTATTGTTGTCTTGATTCATTTCTTGTCTTTCGATAGATTATCGTGCAATCTTCGTTTTATTGTTGTCTTGATTCATTTCTTGTCTTTCGATAGATTATCGTCATTGCTGATGTTGTCTTGATTCATTTCTTGTCTTTCCATAGATTATCGTCATTGCTGATGTTGTCTTGATTCATTTCTTGTCTTTCGATAGATTATCGTCATTGCTGATGTTGTCTTGATTCATTTCTTGTCTTTCGATAGATTATCGTGCAATCTTCGTTTTATTGTTGTCTTGATTCATTTCTTGTCTTTCGATAGATTATCGTGCAATCTTCGTTTTATTGTTGTCTTGATTCATTTCTTGTCTTTCGATAGATTATCGTCATTGCTGATGTTGTCTTGATTCATTTCTTGTCTTTCCATAGATTATCGTCATTGCTGATGTTGTCTTGATTCATTTCTTGTCTTTCGATAGATTATCGTCATTGCTGATGTTGTCTTGATTCATTTCTTGTCTTTCGATAGATTATCGTCATTGCTGATGTTGTCTTGATTCATTTATCGATAGATTATCGTCATTGCTGTACTTATTGCTGCATTACTGCGCAAACCAGATATTGAAGACGAAACAGACTTTGATGAGGATGCATCTAATCACCCAAAACCAGATGAGGAATTAATTCATTCCTCACCAAAACGAGGTAATTCTTACAGATATGTATTCAAAAAATGTTTATTGGTAAATAACAAGTGTGGACACAGATCAGTGTGGATAGTATGTTTAGATGTTTGACAATGTATGCTAAATGGATTTCTATGTTTTCCCAATAGGATTCTATATTATTAACTGTGTTGTACAATTCTGACAACCTGAACCAACCTGAGCATTTGGCGTGTTTTTTATTTAATAATCAGTTGTGTTATTCCAAGACAGGCATTGAAGACACACTAATTACTTTAATTATCAAATTATTATGATAGAATATTTTTGGTTTTGAATACATTTTGTAGCTAGCGGAGGAATAGGTTCATTTTTTCATGATGTGATTTTTTGACATGGGAGATATATGGTATCGAGGAAAATGTATTTATTGGTTAATAATTATATCGCATTTTGGTTATGTTCTTTGGGTCCCTTTGCCAATAAAGCTCCTCCTGTGTTTAAACATATCCTAGCGTATATTTGTTTTAACGCGTTCTTTGTGAAGCGGATTAAAGAAAACCTTTTCAAACACATCAAATTCATAATAAATAATATCAACTATTTAACAAACATTCCACTGCAATGATGTTTTAATTATAAGATTAATATTTGAAAAGCTTTTTGACCAAATATACAAAGTAAGGATTGTTTGATTAGTTTTTAAATGTTTTTACTTTTGCAGAAATGCGACCATCTTTACACATTGAACCACCAGATCCTGAAGAAGTTGCTAAAGCAAGAGAAATAAGGTTAAAAGAGATGAAAATGTACGCTACATTGAGGGAAATTGTATTTTATTTTCTATTTCTTGCGTTGATGATATTAGTAGCAAATCATAACAGAGATACAAGATCGTTTAATGTAAAAGATGCAATTGTCCAAATGTTAACAGTGGAACAAAATTTAACCAAGGTTTGTTAGTTAATGATCTTAAGGATATTTTGTCACATGTTATTAAAATGATATCCATCAATATGTAATATGAAATAAGGAGATGTATAATGATTGCTAATGAGACATCTTACCATCAGAAATACATTTGTGTTCAAGATCTATTGTGATAACACTATTCGAACAATAAAAAATAGTAATTTAGGGGCTTGGATAAAATGAAATACACCAATAAATATTTGCATTATTGTTGAAATATAATTTCAATCGACTGGGAGGGCACATGCCTAAACCCTGAAAGCACCATCGATACGTGATAAACACGCCATCCCAATCATTTTGTGATCTTCTGTAAATTTATCATTAATGAAGTTTGATGTTTCAATATTTTGGTTAACATATTCAAAAATATGCATATCAATTCTACAAAATATTAAATGTTCAAATGTTTTGACCTTAAATAATCTTTTTTGTATGTTTCCAGATCCACAAACCAGAGCACATATGGAAATGGATAAAGTTGGAATTACTGCCAAATCTCTATGTTTCAAAGCATTGGAATGGCGATCCGTTGGGCTCTCTTGGGGAAAGGATTGTTTCAACATTACAATCGTACAGAGTTGGTCCGATAAGATTAAGACAAGAACGAGTTAGGCCCGGTAAAACTTTCTTTAGTGAAACTTATTTATTGCTAAGTCTTTTCGTGTGTCTAGGTATATATGGAACACACAACGCGCCAAATTCGAGGGTTCATCAATAGGACGATTGTGAAAAGTATTACATTGATGTTTCTTGGTGTTTATATGTCCAGTAGAAATATGTCAGTAGTTTGTTAGTAACTCTGATACCACAAGGATAGAACATTTTATCAATTGAATCCGAAATTATGCACAGTTTAATGGAATTGTTTAATATGGATTGTGATCACTTATAACTGTACGTCTTATAGTAATGTGATTTCACATTCAAAAATAAAAATAACATTTTTAAATTAAATTTAACATTTTTCTGAATCTTTGATTACGTGCAACTGATATCTATATAGATTTTAATTGTATAACATGTCGTCGCGCCCAGTCTCGCTACTTTTGAACTCTATGCAATGCCTTCTATTTTACTATTACCTTGATACATATATTTCCTAATCGATTGACGAAAAAGAATTTAAATAACGCAAATCAAGTGTGGTACCACACAATGTGAACTCGGACAATTCCTCTAAAAAAAATAACATGGAGGGTTTATCTCTGAACATCATAAAATGGTCATCTGTTATTTTCTTTATTTAGATAGAAGACGCATCTGGCGTACTTAATTTTAATCCAGATATCTATGATGAGTTTATTTCAGCATTTCGTGGTGTGAAAAAAATGTAGCAGAATTTATCAAACGATTACAAGCAAACAATATAATTTCTATATTTCGTTGCAGAATCTTGTAATATTCCGTTTGTTATCCATTATGTTATTGGTGTCTGCAGTCTGGATTGGTCAACCGATGTAGGAGATGAACAAACTTATAGTAAAGGCTGGTTACCACTGCCAGCAGGAGTGACGTACGATAATAGACCAAATTATCCCTGGAAATATCGAGGTCTAATGGATAATGAAGGCATTCCATATAAGGGTACCTTTGGTACCTATCCTGGAGGAGGCTATGTCGCAGATTTAATTGGAAAATACGACCGTGTAAAACAAACGGTAGAGGAATTAGAAAAAGATCATTGGATAGATAGATATTCGAGAGGAATATTTGTCGAGTTTACTTTGTATAACCCAAACGTCAATATGTTTTCAAACATATTTATATCATTTGAGCAGAGTACTTCTGGGAAAATGATACCAGAATTTTTCTTGAAAACATTTCGTTTATTTTCCTATATTGGTGGCTTCGGGATATTTGTTGTGGCATGTGAGATTTTGACAGTAATATTTATTGTTTATTATCTTGTACGTGAAATAAGACATATACGAAGGCAAGGCCGACAGTATTTCAAAAGTTTCTGGAACGTTTTAGAACTAAGCAACCTGTTGTTAGCCATTGTTAGTGTAGTCATGTATACCATGAGACATGCTATTACCACCCTCGCACTGAGAAGCGTGACGAAATTGAGAGGTAATCCAGTATTGATATATTGAATTTAATCCTTTTTTTTTAATTCAGTTTTTGTTAAAATTTTGTATTCATTTATTTTGTATAAAATATAATATATCGGGACACACGGCTTAAACGTTTTCAATTCAACCAATAAATAGAATAGAATTGGAATGCATTCGACGATGCTTATGGACTTGTTGTATGTGGTTGCACGGATAAATTCAATTCGAAAAATTGACTTTAAAATTTTAACAGCTTTTACAGACACAAGCTTGCTTAACTTAGCCATTATATCTGAGCAGTTTTCAATTAAATTTGATTTGAAGTTTAGATTCTACTTTTATTTGATGCGATAAGAAGACCTGTGTTTATCAACAATGCTGCTAACAGTGTTTTTATTATTCTCTTTTCAGATAGATTTTATAACTTCCAAAGACTTGCTATGTGGGATGAGGTATTTGGATATCTCGTAGCTTTCACAATTTTTGTGTGCATAATTAAACTTTTACACATGTTTCGATTTAATCGTAAGATGTCTATGCTTGCGGGTGTCATTAAGAACTCAGCAAATGAGCTGGCTGCTTTCTCAGTAGCATTAACAGTATTTATGCTTGGCTATGCTATATGGGGCTACATGATGTTTGGACCAAAGTTAGCTTCATATCGGACTATGCTGGACTCTTTAGAGACTCTATTGGCGTTTGCTTTGGGAAGTTATGATTACAGATCATTGGAAGAAGTAAACAGAGTATTCGGTCCGATGTTTTTCTTTGCATTCTTTTTTTCTGTAATGTTTTTACTGATCAACATTTTTGTTGCTATATTGAATGAATCTATAGCAGCCATCAAAAAAGATGTTTCAAAACAGAGCAACGAATATGAACTTGTTTCTTTTGTTTGGAATAGATTCATAGCGTGGACAGGAATAAACTTTGACAGAATTCTCCAGAATATGAAATTAAAATATTTCTTAAGTAAGTATTAAACCTTTTGCATAGTTTTAAATATAGACTGTCTAGAAACCGTCACTACTATTTGGATTTTAATTTTCGAAAATAAAGTTTACGATTCGAGCGTCACTGATGGGTCTTTTGTAGACGAAAAGCGCGTCTGGCGTAAATATAAAATTTTAATCCTGGTATCTATGATGAGTTTATTTACACACATTCCTCGTCAAAAGAAATCATTTTTTTTTGCCGTTTGTGTATTTTTCTATTGTAAGTAAGTCGGTGATTTGTCTAAAAACATTTGTCAAATACATATCTAGTTAAACAATGTATTATAAATAAGAAGAATGGTATGAGGCCAATGAGACAACTCCCCATCCAAGTCACAATTTGTAAAAAGAAAAACCATTATAGGTCAAAGTACGGTCTTCAACACGGAGCCTTGGCTCACACCGAACAGTAAAGCTATAAAGGGCCCCCTACATGACTAGAGTGCAACCATTTAAACGGTAAATTCGACGTTTTAATCAATATAAAAAATCTAGTTACATTAGTTATTTTATATTGTAGGTGATGAAGATATTAAAGAACTAGGAGAATCTGTTGACAACATCGAGGATAAGTTGGATGATATATTTGTACGGCTTGACAACTTAGCTGTGGCATGCACTAAAACCGAAAATTCGTTTGGAGAGAGTAGTGGTCTACAACCTCCCGTCTTTTCCCATCTTTTCCCTGGGTCATTTAAGAAACCGATTACGTTTAAACAAGGGAATTCACTACAACATCCGGTTTTTAAAAATGAAAAATGGTACGCACCAGATGCTTCTAAATGTTAAGTTTGGCATCTTATGCAAATCGAAAATTATCAAAATAGAAGTTACGAAAGCATTGATTGTGCATTGATCTTGTTCTTTTAAAGACGATTGTGTATCAGTTTTCATAATTAAGATTTGTAAACGAATCATAAAGTTAACATGTGTGCTGTGTCTTTAATAGTTGCAACTATTGTTCTTTACCTACAAGAGTAATATGTATTTGATGTTATTATTTGCCAAATTCAATATAAATCTGTTAGGTCCTGATGACTTGTTAGTTAGAAATAAAAAAAATGTTATGTTTTAATTGTGTTATTTTTACGTTTAATCTAATATATGATTGCCTTTGCCTTCAAAATTCCACAAATGAAATAGAGAAAAGTGGAAAATTATTACTAGCATTTAATATTGCGAGTTTGTAAGTAACAATTTAAAAGCGAGAAATGTTATTACGATTTAAATAAAACCTGCATACACATATATGTATTAGATTTAAGAATGCGAATTTCTATGCCCCACCTACGTATACGATAGTTCTTCTTTGTGTAATAGATTAGATTATGGATTTTTTTTAAATTTTGACTGTTTACCATTGGTGTGTACTCGAAACGTGCGTCTTGCGTTTTGATTATAAGCCTGGTATCCTTGCTGTTGTTTTTGTTTTGTTGTTTTTTCGAGTTATTACAATTCACTTTAAAACATTAAACATTTTAATCAGGATCTTTGTTTTTAATAAGATGTACCTGATACATGTAATAAATAAGCCATTTCGTTTTAAACACGTGACCTGTTGCGTAAAGACAAGTAACTCAAAGGAGATAATTTGCATCAATTTTATTCAAACTAAAAGTTCGAAGAAACATAACAATGAGATCTTTGAAGTTGCATGTATGTATACAACTGCTAATTGTTTTTCTGATAACTTTTTTTCGTAGTTAAATTAACAAGACTTAATTAATTAACAATGCTTAATTTATTAGTATGGCCACAAAGTGGAATTATTTCCCAATTCACTTAAACCATTGTAATGTTTGCATGTGAAAAAATGCTTTGAGATAAATAATGTGCATATTGGCGAATCAATAAGATTTGTTGTCATACAAAAGTGCGACACATTGGAGTAAGTGTATAAAAGAAGGCTTCGAGAATTGTAAACCATATTTAAAGGTATTTTACTGTTTGGTCACCATTATGTCAAATACTATACATGTGAAGGAATCTTGCTTGAAGACCATTTTTTTCTGATTGTCCTAATATTCAACCGTTGACAAGAATTTTTAGAATCTGCTCAGCATGAATATTTCCAATATATTCGTTTTTGTTCTTGTAGTAGATACGGAAAAGTTTTCCCTGAGAAAAAGTCTAACACAAAACATGTCAAAAATTGATTTGTGAATGAATATATCAGTGAATGGCGCTATGTGAATTCTTTCTCTTTCAAACATTTATATTCTTAATTCACTTTCCATGTGAATAAATAGCTATTTATAACAAACAACATAACGATATGAATAAAACTTAGAACTCTTTGTACAAATAACGAGAAACAATAACAAGCCAGTATCGTTTAACTTCTATAAACACTTCTCTGACTTAAGGATGTTCGCTACTCTTTTTCAAAATAACAAGCTGTTTAAAAGACTTTTATTACTCGATAGTATATCAAAAGAGGAACTTACAAATCAGAAAGAAATGAAGGGTCCGTGTCCTTTTTTTCAAGATTGAATCCGTTGAAAATTACACCGGAAACGCTTTATTCTATCAAAATCTATATATGAAAAAATAGCAAGGATTCAATTTTATAAGATTTTGAAAGATGCCTTTTTGAAATATATGTAATATAATGATGAAAAGAAAAATAGCGGTTACCGTTTCCAATTTTTAATGGCTTTACATAGATAAAAGCAGAGGATTCCGAATATATGACAAAATTTCTAAAACAGGAGATGCGAACATCCTTAACAGTTTTATCCTATAACACCTTGAATTTTCTTCCACATGAAATCAACAATCTCATAATCGTTCGTTTGATTGGCTACATCTTCCTTTACGGTGTTAAAAGCATCAGCAATTATCGTTAGGAAAATACTCATTAATCCAACATAAACTATAAAAATAAACAAAAAGAAAAATATTGGACCCAAAATCTTCTGTGATGCTTCCATTGCGGCAAAATCAAAACTACCCAACGTGAATGCAAACATTGATTCTGCTGCGCTGACAAAACTGGCAAATGCATATAAGGTAGAACCAAAAAGAAGGAATCCAAATATGGTAAACGCTAAAAAGTACATAATGAACGCAAACGAAAACACTTTCAGATCTTTTGATGCTAAATTGACTGTATCTCCCAACATATTCATTTTCTTGTTAAACTGTAGAAGTTTAAGGAACTGTATGGTAGCAAGAAACACGACTATTCCAACCATATAACTGTAAAGTTCATCATACGCGGCGAGAGACTGGAAATTAACGTTGTCAGCTGTAATAAAAAAAAATTACCGGTATTAATAAGTGCATGGTTGTGTATAAACATTGAAAAAATAGTCTTTTCTACAAGAGAAACTGTTACAACCTAACAAGTGAATTAATGTTTTATTTTTGAACTAGTCCATCACTGACGACATAAATGATTTTTCGATTAAGTGGCTTTAGTTTATTGTATAGTTTTATGACATTTATACTTTGCGAATATGACTGTCTGCTTCGGGTAAAAAAATACCTGATATTTCACATTGTTAAACGTGAGCACTTAATAAGGCGATTTAAACATTGATAATATACCAAGTTATGATTCAGAATTTAAGACGAAATTGATGGGCCCCTATTACAAACAGAGAAAGACCAAACAAAAGTTTTTCAGTTCGAATTAATGGGGTGGTCCGTGTTGTTTTTGTACCTCTATTCATTCTATAGTATTTGTGACATTTTGTTCATGCATCATTAACAATCTTATTGAAATTGATGCGACTGTCGTACAAGTGAGAGGTTTAGCGCTATAAAACCAGGTTCAATCCACTATTTTCTACATTTGAACACGCCTGTTTCAAGTCAGGAATATGGCCATTGTTATATAATTGTTCGTTTCTGTGTGTGTTACATTTTAACGTTGCGTCGTTTGTTTTCTCTTATTTTTGAGTGTAATGTCAGATTTCGATAAGACGTGTCACGGTACTTGTCTATCCCAAATTCATGTATTTGGTTTTGATGTTATATTTGTTATTCTCGTGGGATTTTGTCTGATGCTTGGTCCGTTTTTGTGTGTGTTACATTTTAGTGTTGTGTCGTTGTTCTCCTCTTATATTTAATGCGTTTCCCTCGGTTTTAGTTTGTTACCCCGATTTTGTTTTTTGTCCATGGATTTATGAGTTTTGAACAGTGGTATACTACTGTTGCCTTTATTTAAGGATATGCTTATCCCAGGCAGAAAACCCTAGCCGTTTCGGGCATAACTTTTTGGAACTTCTGCTCCTCAATGCCCTTCAACTTTATCCCTTTATTTTGGCTTTGATATTTTTTTAACAGAGCGTCACTGGTAAGTCTTATGTGGACGAAACGCGCGACTGGCGTATTAAATTTTAAACCTGTCACCTTTTGTTAGCTATTATTCGGGTGTTTCTCAGTCCTATATGTTCTCCCATTTATTTGTATGGTAGTCCTATCATGTGATGTTGTCATTTTAATGTTATATTTAACATTGCCATAAAAGCGGGAAGTTTGGCATGCCACTAATCCAAGTTCAATCCACCATTATTTTTATTTTTAAAAATGTCCTATACCAAGTCAGGAAAATGGCCATTGTTATATTATAGTTCGTTTCTTTGAGTGTTACATTTTATTGTTGTGTTTCTGTTGTGTCGTAGTACTCCTCTTATATTTGATGTGCTTCCCTCAGATTTAGTTTGTAACCCGAATTGTTTTTTTCTCAATCGATTTATGAATTTCGAACACCGGTATACTACTGTTGCCTTTATTTATCATTTGATTTGGCCATTTGATTAGGGACTTTCCGTTTTGAATTTTCCTCGGAGTTCTGTAGTTTTGTGATTTTACTTTTTACATGGGTGGGCTCCATAAGGAAGAAAACAGAGACATTTTTTTGTGACGTCACATTTTATGGATACATTCGTGTAACGCACATTTCATAATTCTATTGTTGTGTACTGTTGTAAATCTAATGGGGGTGTCCGTTTTCATTCTATGGTTTACATGTTGTAATGTACTATTAAATCATTTATTTGTGTATTTCTCTGTCCTATAGGTTCCTGCGTTCTTTTGTATGTGTTTCTGTCACGTAATATTGTCATTTGAGTGGGTTTTTTAACATTGCCATATAAGCGGGAGGTTTGGCTACTAATAAAAACAGATTCAAACCACCATTCATTGTGTTCCAAGTAAGGATTTCAACTGTTGTTATCAAATAGTTCGTCTCTATGTTTGTGTTTGTAGCAGCTAAGTGTTTCTATTCTTGCGTTGTTTTCCCATTTTGTTGATGCGTTTCCCTCGGTTTTGATTTGTGATCCGGATTTGTTTCAGGTAAATCGAGTTATGACTTTTGAACCCCGGTATACTACTGTTGTCTTTATTTATCATGAAAATCAAATAGAAATGACACTCCCTCTTTTCACCGTTATCATCACGCATTGGTTGACCGATATGAAATGTTTGTGTGTCAACTCGCTGACAACTTTAACTACAGATTGTGATATTCTGTCCGAGTGTCGTTTATCTTCGCAAATGATGCGTGCATGTCAAGATATGTTTACTCTGTTTACGCATGGACCTGGCTCCGTTTGCGATTAGTGCAACTTCCCTCAATTTCTGTTTGTTACCTGACTGTGTGCATATTCTTAATCAAATTCTGAGATTTGAAAAACACAAAATTTATGTTACCAAACTTTACTTTTTCACGAATGTGACCTACCAAATAAGACTATTTACCGGATTTGTAATAAAAATAAGCAACACCACGGATGCCACATGTAGAGCAGGATCTGCTTACCCTTCCGGAACACCTGAGATCACCCCCAGTTTTTGGTGGGGTTCGTGTTATATAATCTTTTGTTTTCTATGTTATGTTTTGTGTACTATTATTTGTCTGTTTGTCTTTTTCCTTTTGAAGCTATGGCGTTTTTTGTTTTTTTTTTATCTATGAGTTTGGCTGTCCCTATGTTATCTTTCGCCCCTGCTTTAGTCCAATAAGTCAAAAGTTGTGTTTTTAAGACTGTTTACTTGGTTGTCTTCCGAAAGACAAACTTAATCTAGATTTCAAAAAAAAACTTTGATTTGTTAAAAGTAAACCATTTGTTGTTAACCGATATACGTACCTCGCTCTCTGTCTTTCAAAGCGTTCATTGCAACAGACGTCAAAATGTGTTTTAAAGCATACATAGCTATCACAGTAACACAAAACAGCATCAAAGCAAACTCTAATTTGTTCCAGAACGAATTGAAATATTTCTTTCGCTCCTTCTTTAGTTTCTTCACGAAGTGGACAAAGAAGTACAGTGTGAAACAGGCGTACAAAACTTCAAATAGCATAACAACGACTCCCATGCCTCCGATATAGCTCAATAGTCTAAAAATCTGTTAGAAGATAATATTATATTTGTTTATTTTTATTGAAATAATCATATTTATAATTAACTGTTTACATAACTTTAAATTATTCGACATACTGAATATTTTCTACTTCACGTAGATTATCATATCTGTATTTTGCAAAACAATTCGGAAGTTTGGGTCATCGATGCCTTTGCAGTAAAGCCTTTTGGATTTTTTTGTCATCGTTGCTTTTAGTTTAAACATATATATATATATATATATATATATATATATCGATGCTTTTAAAGCTACACTGCCCGGAATTTTGGGTTCCATTGCTCTTCCATTTCGAGGTTATTTAACTTTTTAACTTTTTTATTTGAGCGTCCCAAACGAGAGTTTTGTATACGAAACGGGCGTCTTGTGTACAGAATTATAGTCCTCTTTGAATATTAATGGTAACACGAGGTGCTACCTGATCTTTTAATTGTGTTTATCAACCATCTAAGTACATTATAGCCAAAAATGACTGTTTATTAAAAATTACATATTTTCTGTAATGGCCCTGTTTTTTCTGTATGCCCATGTTTTTTTTGTAATGGCCCTGTTTTTCTGTAATGGCCCTGTTTTTTCTATAATGGCCCTGTATTAATGCCCAGTTTGTCTGTATTAAGCCCAGTAAGGTTTTTTAATAAAGTTAATAAAATTAAGTTGTAAAGAGTATAATACCTTTTTGTATTTTATTTTATTTAGTAACCAGCAACCAACATTAAAGAACCATATTAAGGGATCACTGTTCATCCTGTTTTTCAACACATAACTTCTTTCAACTTTATATCTTGGATATTTGGTATATTTAAAAGCTTTATCATGGTGAAGTACAAATATATTTTTTTTTCAAACTAAACTGTCATTAAAAGAGCATCAAGTTGGCAGCAACACATACACTTTTGTTCAGTTGGTTAATAAATGTATTAAGAAATGGGTGTTTTTATAATGGCCCTTTTATATGTCCTCGGTCAGTAATAATGGCCTCGGATGTCTGTAATGGCCCTCGGCGTTGCCACGGACCATTAAAGACTTCCTCGACCATTATTACAAACCTTGGACATATAACAGGGCCATTATAAAAACACCCATTCATTAATACTATATTAATGTTTTGGTTTAAATTTACTTTTTATGTAAATTTTAATATCATCATTATATTGTTGTTATTACATGTAATTGTCATGCCTTTGGCCCTCTTGTGGGTGTAATTTGTTCTTTAATAAAGTTTTAAGTCAAAAATAAGTTTTAACATAAACTGCATCAATATGCCGGAATAATGTTTTATATCAATAAAAAAAACCAAAAACAAAATGTGTATTTTGATTGATAGTACATAAATCAATTAAGTTTACTCTTTACAATAAAAGTAACTTCGGATATCACTGTGCTAGAATTATGTATCTAGATAGATTTTTACCTTAAACTCCATTCTGGTTACCGCACCGCCTGATTGCATGAATTCGACTAACATTATCATCGAACCAAATAAATTAAGATTGGGATTATACACAGTGAACTCCAGAAAAACTCCTCTTGTATAGACGTCTAACCAAACCTCTTTCCGTAAATGATCAATAAGTTCGTTAGTTCTTTCAACATTTCTTTCAAACATTGCCACATATCCACCACCTTTATACGTTGATATTTCTCCGAGATACGGAGCATTAGCTAATTCAAAAGAACTTCTGTAAACCCAAGGCGTTTTTGACTCCTCTACCGCCGAGAGGTTACTTATATCAGGCTTCACCCATCCAGGAAGATAATCTTTAGCGTCATCGTCTGTCCATCCGTACTCGTTTCTACAGTGGTTAATTAGACTACCTAACCGCTGATTTACCGAACAAGTATCTGCAACATTAAATTCAGTTAACAATCGAAATCATATTTTCTCATAAAAAAATAACATCTATTCCTACACAAAACTACTAAGAAATACAATTGTACATAGTTAACTCCAATTTTTAACAAATGATGACTTCAAGGTGAAAATATAAGAACATTATTTCTCATTGAATTGGAACAAGCGGGCCAGCAACGATATGGTTAAATCATAAAGCAAGACATTCACATCCAATTGTTTTTAATGTACAACAATGACAAACATTTTATCTCCAAACACCATCAGATTTCCATAATGCTTTATAGTTGTTATTCCCGTTTGTTTTACAAATTTGTTTTATTTGTAATACATATGTCACCCTGCCTTATATCCCATATGTTTACTGTTGACAATAAATCAAACATTTTTTGGGGTTAATTAATTAGCACTTCGGGGAAACAATTTGAACTGACAATTATACTTTTTCACGATCCACTTCCATTATTCCAATGACTTTTCAACATACTAGGTCAACTGTTTCATAAGTGTGCATGTGTATTTTATTTTCCAATAAATGATTTAATGGCTGATGAAACTATAAAATAATACAATCGAGTACCATATGTCTGAGGATAAATACTGCATTCTATTTAACTTGTGCGAGCAAAATTTGTGATTTTAATTAAATTACTATTTTTAAAGGAGAGTCGGAAGATACAAAAGGGAATTACTTTTATGTATAAGTACTTGACCAATATTTACCTGGCTTTATCCGAAGCTGTCGAAGTCGCGGAATACCAACCCTACGAGAAACCATATCTGCTGTACATCTCTTATCCCACCACTGTATAATTTCTGTGCCATTGGCGTAATGCGAGGCATACATTGCTGGAATAAGCTTCTTGTCCATCCATTTCCAATAACCTTCGGTTGTAGTTATCTGTGATGCGTAATAATAAAAACCAAAATATCAATATTTTCTATGTTACCAAACAGATGATAAAATCAATTAATGCAAAACCCCTTGGATAAGTAATGACAAACATATTATCTTCCGGAAATAATAAGGACCAGCCAGCAAACTATCCTGCAACAAGTGATTCCGAACGTCAAGGTAGATTAGTTTTTAAAATTCAATGAAGGAAAAGAATGTGAAAATGATGAAAGTTTTATGCATACTTGACTAAGAAAAAAATTAAATCAACAAAAATATCAAATGGCAAAATCAAAAGCTGAAACGAAAAAGAAAATAACTGTCATATTTCCTTACGTGTATTTAAAATGGTTTTATAACTAGCTAAAGAGGGACGAAAGATACAAAAGGGACAGTCAAACTCATAAATCGAAAATAAAATGACAACGCCATGGCTAAAAATGAAAAAGACAAACAGACAAACAATAGTATACATGACACAACATAGCTAAACTGCTCACTTGAATGGCAGTGACATAAAATTCCACTATATCATTTTAAACAATTTATTAGTAGTGGATTGGGAAACAAGTTATTACAATTGATGTTAATCCCTTTCCGCCTAGCTATATATCACTTTACTGATAACAATGTGTGAACAAAACAAACATTAATAGTAAGTCGGCTGCAAATCAAAAGAATTACTGAATAATTACCGATGTAAATCCGTTATCGAAATAATTTCTTAGATTTGCAGCCATCTGGTATGAAAATGAATCCCTCTGTTGGTATGACAGGAAAAAAAGAACTAGGACAAATAATAAATAGATAGCAATCTCCCTTAACAGTGTTTCCATCTTAATTTCCATCATTCTGTTCTCTCTAGCTTTGTTCAATGCTTCCATATCGATTGGCTTACAGTCTTCATTCGCTAGTTTTCTTTTTGCTACAATTGCTGAAAAACAATTATCACATTTTATTTTGATTGGAAAACCAAAAGTTTAGACCTGAAAACAAGGTGCGTCATTTATAAATTTGATATTGTTCAGTATAAATAGTCGTTTGGTATGATCCATGTCTCTGTGTTGAAGGCTTGACCTATAATTTTTATGTGACTTGGATGGAGCATTGTCTCATTTTCACTCATATCGTGGCTTCTTATTTTTATTTGGTTAAAACATATTTTGGTCAGTACAATCAATAACTTAAATATAGTACCAATAATTAGAGGTCATGTCAGGCAGAACGAAATAGTGAAGTATAAATTTCATTAAAATTTCAACTATTTGGAATGCTATTTTTGTAAGGTCTTAACAAAAAAAGAAATATAGCAATACCATCCAGTTCTTCGTGATCTTTATGTAACATTTCTTCATCATGGGCTGCGATAACATTGTTTATATCTTCTGAAGCACCGTCTTCTTCGTCAATGTCTGGTTTCTTCACTATACATGCTATGAAGGCAACCAAAACCATAACCTGCAATATGATAGTTATGTAATAGGTCAAACAAAAACAATGTATTGAAAGTGAAAGAATATTATCTGCTTACCCTTCCGGAGCACCTGAGATCACCCCTAGTTTTTTGGTGGGGTTCGTGTTGTTTATTCTTTAGTTTTCTATGTTGTGTCGTGTGTGCTGTTGTTTGTTGGTCTTTTTCATTTTTAGCCATGGCGTTGTCAGTTTGTTTTAGATTTATGAGTTTGACTGTCCCTTGGTATCTTTCGTCCCTCTTTTAAAGTCATTTGGGATGTTCAACGATTCTATTTCCGTATTGGCTTATGCATCATGATATTTCTTATCTTATTTTTGTCTAAAGAATGATACCATTGACATATCAAGTTCCAGTTAACTTTCAAAAGGTTAATCATATATCGGCAAAATCATTTAAAACAAGAATGTGTCCGTAGAACGCGGATGCCCCATCCGCAATATCATTTTCTATGTTCAGTGGACCGTGAAAATGGGGAAATTTTTCATAATTGGCATTAAAATAAGAAAGATCATATCAGAGCGGGACAGACGGACGGACGAACGGACGTACAGACCAGAAATCATAATGCCCATAAATGGGCCATAAAAACTAGCTAACCAAAAGTTCAACAAAAACATTTGAATATGACTCTTTTAATGAATTGATCATCCATCTGATCTGAATTTGAAGTTTCAGAACGTGCAATATGCTTTCTAATACAATACCTTGAGTGGTTGAACTACAATAACTGACTGAAAAAATGACATGATGAACGTAGTGAGCCATTCATTTGCTTTCTCTGGTCCCCATTCCATACTGTACAGTATAGTAAAAAATCCTGGTACTATCATACTCATCACAGTTACTGTAATTCAACAAAAGCAATCGAATGTTATTTTATTCTGACTAATATATTCTATACAAAATTATTTACCGTTCATGTAATCTAAACTATGATTGTTCTGCGTGACAGTTAACACTTTTTTTACAAGAATAGATAAATATTTGAAATAAAGGCAACAGTATTATACCGCTGTTCGAAATTCCTAAATCTATAAAGAAAAAACAAATCCGAGTTACAAACTAAAACTGAGGGAAACGCATCAAATATAAGAGAACTACGACACAAAAGGAACACAACATTAAAATGTAACACACAGAGAAACAAACTATAATATAACAATGGCCATTTCCCTGACTTGGTACAGGGCATTTTAAGATAAAAATGGTGGGTTGAACCTGGTTTTGTTGCATGTCAAACCTCCCGCTTTAATGGCAATGTTAATTATAACATTAAAATAACAATATTACATGACCGGACTACAATACAAATAAATCAAGATTAGATTTGTATGACTTCTCTAACGGTGAAAATTACAATACGAATTAATATCAAATTGTAGTAGTAGTTAGTTGATTTTTTTGTATTATTTAGCCATGTCGGTGGTCTTCTGAATCAAATTGTAAAGCAAATATATTGTGTAAATTTTGTTGATCCAAACTAAAATCTAATAAATGAACTACAAACATTAAGACATTTGACAAAAACAAATATAACATCAAAACTAAATAAATGAATTTGGGATGGAAAAGTACCGTGACACGTCTTATAGCAATGCGAATTCACACTCAGGAATAAGTCACAATCGGGAATAAGTCACGTTCGGTAATAAAAAGATCAGACGACTTAATGACAAACCGCAATCTAACACGTGGTAAAAATGTCCATAGTTAGTTTGGAAAAAGATACAATGTATGGATCAACCAATTTGTATGGTGTCCGTAAAATTTACGGAGTGTCATTTTTAATCTGTCCTCATCATAACTTTGTTGGAGCAGTTTCTGTGTTCGAAGCACACCCCTGTATTTGAAGTCCGGATAGTGTAAAAACGAGTTATACATCAAAAATGTCAAAAGTATAATACTTTTAGAAAATGGATGTTCTCCGTGTACTATTAACAATGAAAACAAAAATAATTATGGCAACCAAATGATTAGGCTACAAAGAAAAACTGTATCAGATTTAGAAAGTGCATCGAATTTTAATCTCTATTAGCTAGGTTGTTACCATTAATCATTCGAGTAAAATATCTGATCGAATACATTACTTGTTGTGGTAAGCTTCTTCTGGTCTATATTTCATTTTGTTCTTGTGCATCTACATTCACCCCATTAATGGTGCTTGCGAATTGCTCAATCTTCACTTTTCAACTATTTTTTTTTCTTTTTTGAACATGGTGTTTAAAAAGTAGAATCACAAAATAATCGTGCGAAACTTATTTTCTTTGTATCTTCTTATTTCTAAAAGACAGAACACAAGTATGGAAGAATTTTCACCTTTTCTTTGAATAAACTGAATTGCAATATTTTAAATAAATAGGTACTTACATACATACGCAATATAGATGCACCAATGAGGAAAGGTTCCTGGCTTCTTTTTCTTTTTTGCTTGTTTTTCTTCGGGCATTCCTACAATTTTTGGCATTGGTTTGTCTTCTTCTTCAGGATCGATGTCCTGAGCATTGTATTTCGATCTTTGGTGATAGTTTGTTATATTTTCTATTGAATCTTTGAACTTTTGCCATTTACTCCTTTTTGGCGCATTACCCCAAATCTGCGAAGTATTAGTTACATTCTTCCACTTCCCGCGTTTTGGCATCTGTTGATTAATTTGCATAATGGCGTTTTTCTTTGGTCGACAACGACGGAAAAACGTGATTATAATTAGGTTGACAGGAAGAACTATCATAGTACTTACAAAACTTACAAAAACCTGAAATATGATAAATAATAAATCTGAACATAAAATATCAACTGTTATATTATTAAATAAAATATGAAATTTTAATGAAACTAACCTAACATGGTAAATTCTGTTTTGAAATGAGTTAAATGGGGAGATAATAGACAATCATCCTAATTTTATAATCTTTGTCATGGACAGTTAGAGTAAGTATAAATTATCGAATATGTTGTCTTGACCTACTTTAAAATAGACAAATAACCTATAATAAAGTCATAACTAAGGAGCATCATAATTGTAACTCGCACATTTTTCATCAAATAAATACCATTATTATCATAAAATGTTACAACAGTGCTTACAAGTAAAATCACAAAAATGCTTACAAGTAAAATCACAAAAATGCTGAACTTCGAGTAAAATTCAAAGGGAAAGTCACTACTCAAATGGCAAAATCAAAAGATAAAACACATCAAACGAATGAATAACAACTGTCATATTCCTGACTTGGTACATGCATTTTCTTAAGTAGAAAAAAAGTTGATAAAATCTGATTTTAAAGCAAGCTTAACCTCTCACTTGGATGACAGTCGCATCAACAAGATATATTCAAGGAAAGTTTTAAAAGGGTTCATTTAGAAACTAATTGTTTTCAATCTTGCCTGTTGTAGAGTAAAGGAAACTGGTCCAATTGTCATGGCATTTGATTGCGTTCCGTTTTCTTCTGATTTGAAAAACATGGCATTTGATATCATGGTCATAAATAACAGAGACATACAGCAGGAAATACGATGGACTCGTGTGAAATTACTTCTTGTTGGTCGAGAAAATATTGAAAACCATAGATGGTCACTAGTCAGTTTCTTTCTAATAGATGATGTAAAGAGATGTTTGAATGCAGCTAAGTCCTCCCGTCCAGCAACAGGTATTATCCTATCTATCATACCATCGTCTTCTTCTACAGCTAACCAACGGTCACACAAAAAGAAGTATCTGCAAACATAATTTCTGATTTAATTAATTGACCTTTCTTGACGGGAAAATTGGTTAATAACGGAAAGCTTATCCATTTAAAATATTTGCTGACATATCTTGTCTTCTGCAGGTATAACAATATATCACAGGTTCTGATTGAAGGCAGACGGTAATATCCTATGATAGTTTAAATGCGAAAAAAAGTTTGGAATAACAATAACAAATAACAATTAAATATTGAATACAGTAAACGAAATTATTTCTCTGTTTGATTTTTAACACAGTATGTAATCATGATAAGTGTTTGGTATTTGATAAAATATGACTAAACGAATATGTTTTTCTATCTAGAGAGAGTGAAATATCTTTGAATTTGGATAAATTTCCCATGTTTTAGAAACACATTAAACGTTTTCCTACCGTTCCCCTGTTTGTATATCTGAAACCTGTATTTGGTCCAGTTTCCAGGATCTCATTTTTCCTTTTCCACTATTGTCATGCCATATTCGGAGAAATGATAATGGACCTAAACAGCGTTCAACACTTAGAATGTAATTCAGTATACTACCAGTGGGTAAAATCTGTAAATATACATATCAAATTTTAAATATTTATTGTGTTAATTTTAATTTACGTGAATTCGTTATATCTATTTAAATAATAGTATCGTTTAATGAAAAAAATACATTGTTATGATTCGTTGATTCTTCGAGATTAACTTCGATCATAAAAATAAGAATGCTCTAATTTTTTAAACGTAATTTGAAAAATTATAATTTGAATTTAATCACATGAGGTTTATAAATATTCAATAGTACCTTTCTGTGTCCATCATAAAGTCTTCTAGCTCCAGAGTCGTTTGTTTCACCAGACATTACAAAACTAATCTTAGAGGAGGTACCAGACTTCTTTTTCATTCCAGTTTGAACTGTTACCTGGTAGTGATAATTGTCAGTAGGAAGGTTGTCTTCCAAAGGTGTCGCTCCCCACTGTGAAAATATTATGCATTATGTGCTGGTAACAGAATAGCAAAATTACCAAAAACCGTTACGAGAGTCCATGAATGAAAATAAACTTTAATAACTAAAGTTAAAGTGTGTTGGAAATCATTATTGCAGTTTGGCTTCAAATTAAATCTTCTAAGGCGATTTTGAAATCTCGTTTAATCTTTGAAGATATCCCAGTATTCCTTTAATTAAAACTTGTAGAACTTAAAAAAAAAAGAGTAAATGATGACACTCATATTTTGAGGCTATGAACATAATAAGATGTTTAAGTCTGATATATATTTCGATGATAGCGTAATATGAACTTACTTTTAATAGATCCTTCTTATCCATATGTTGTGCCCAAATAATACCAATAATGTACAGACCTATGAGTGCAATAACGGTTGAGAATACGGCAGCGTTGCTGGTCAAATCAAATTTAGCCCAAACATTACTGAAGTCAATTGTATTAGGTGGTACAGCAAAATCACCACCAAAAGATGTGAGATGAGTTGATAAACACTTCGTCTTCCAGATTGTTGTTTCATTAGAAACCTGCAATAATTGAATCGTTATGAAAAAGTCAATAACATTTTTTATGCAGTTTTCGTTTATCAAATTTCCTGATAAAATAATCTGCTCTACAAAAACATACTTATGGGCAAAGCGTATTTGTAATTGAACGCATATTACTTGTTTGAGGTCTGACAAATAGCTTTTCTTCAAATGAACCCATATGAATAAATAGTTTGTGTATTCTGTATATGTTAGATAAGCTGAAAGTTCATATGAAATTAGAAGTACAAACATGTTAAACGGTTATAACAAGAGCAATCTGTCTTTGAAATTTAAGTTGTATCATTTATTGAAAACAAAACATTATTGAGGTACGTACAGTTTTTGTGAACATAAAAAGGTTTGTCGTATATCTTTATCAATGAAAATTGATTTTCATACATTCATATAGATTTTATCAATTCAGATTTTATCAAACGCATATCACAAGAAATAAATAGAAAACTACTATGATTTATAAACAGGTCTGTTAAGTTAATTGTGGGTAAATGGTGTTATTGCTTTTCAGGTGACTAGAAAAAATTACAATACGTTTCATACATAAGTCAAGGTACAAAAAGACATTGTTCAGAAAGCAAGAAATAAATACCGTTCAATATCGGAACGTTTTAATTGTCTATTCGTTTGTTGTGTTTGAGCTTTTGATTTTACAATTTGATTAGGGACTTTTTTTAATTTTCCTGGGAGTTCAGTATTTTTATGATTTTACTTTTTAATTGTAAAACAATGGTCATGCTCTACAAACTTGTATAGTGTAATCTTTATACTTAAAATAAAGAGCAGAATTGAATTATTCAAGCATAAATTAGTCAAGGCGTTCATACAAATGATTAAACCTTACCAAAAGACCATCTCCTTTGTACGTTTGATCTTCATCACTCCAGAACTTACATCCGGATATCATCAATTGTGTAGAGTAATTTAAACACACTTTTGTCTCCTCAAAATTTACTGTTGTCTTTTCTTATGTAAAGAAACAAAAGAAGTTTAACGTTTTCAAAATAACAATCACAGAACAGCAAAAATATATACACTACTAGTATGTATTACTATATAAATGTCCAATATCAAAGTCATTTTAAAAAAAAAATATAGTGCTCAAACATTAAATCCGTATTTATTAGACATTACCATGATAACATCTAATTATTTGGAAACCAAATTTTACACAAATTTGATAACTCGGAACCGAATTTAACCGACTACATTTATTAACTTGAGATCGAAATTACTTCTTAAAATAGTCATCAGGACAGACTCAATCAAAAAGTCCGATCATCATTAGAAGTGTTCATAAATAGGACACTACACATATAAAAACAGCCCAAACTATCTTCAATGATTAATATAAAAAAGAAGATGTGGTATGATTGCCAATGAGAAAACTATCCACAAAAGACCAAAATGACACAGACATTAACAACTATAGGTCACCGGCCTTCAACAATGAGCAAAGCCCATACCGCATAGTCAGCTATAAAAGGCCCCGATAAGACAATGTAAAACAATTCAAACGAGAAAACTAAATTTACTACAATAGTTGGCATCTTTATTGCGAGAACAGATCGGTTTCTATGAAAATATTCACCATCAAGTCGGAAAGAAAAAAAGATGCAGCCCTCATTAATGATTCAAGCAGCTGTTTGATATCTCTAGAGTGAAAAAATCAATATAAAAGCATTTTGACTGCTCATTTTTAAATGTTTTCCTGATACACTTTCCATGCACTTTAATATTAGTATCAAAGGTTTATATTTTTACCTGCCGCTGGTGGAATGTTAGTAGTTGCACGTATCTTCTTCCAAATAGATTGTGCTTCATAAATAACATTTTAAAATTTTCACTTGACTAATTATGTAATCGAATTAACTTTAAGATTGCAACTAGCAATCTAAGTTGACCTTTTAATTTTTTTTTACACATAATTGTAGCTGATTTCCGGTTACTATACTTTAAATAAAGGCAACAGTAGTATACCGCTGTTCAAACTCATAAATCCATGGACAAAAAACAAAATCGGGGTAACAAACTAAAACTGAGGGAAACGCATAAAGATAAGAGGAGAACAACGACACAACACTACAATGTAACTAACACACAAAGAAACGGACCAAGCATCAGACAAAATCCCACGAGAATAACAAATATAACATCAAAACCAAATACATGAATTTGGGATAGACAAGTACCGTGACACGTCTTATCGCAATGTCAATTTACACTCAAAAATAAAAGAAAACAAACGACGCAACGTTAAATTGTAACACACACAGAAACGAACTATAATATAACAATGGCCATATTCCTGACTTTAAAATATTTAACTAGCAAATCTTGCTCTCGAGCATACACGCAGAACATTGTTTTTATACGTATCATAAGTGATAAAATGTTTACAATCCGTTAATATTTTAATACAAATATGATATGATAAAGGTATCATTATTCCAAAATATGAAACGACATTCATATACAAACCCTTTGCCACCGTCTGTTATAATATGTGTGTTTTCAAACAAAACTGATAAAACACAAATACAATAAAACAAATACTAGTAAAGAATTATTTTGCATAACAAAGAAAGGAACATACAAGTCAGCAAACATGACAATCCTTCAGATTTATAAGTCATATCAAAGCCTTACCATGTAATTTGATAGCAATTCTATAGGTTCCATTCAGCTTAGTTAAATGTTGAGGAGGGAAGTATGTATGCTGTAGATATCTTCTCTTCTCCGGATACTTATCCGGGTCAATATGCTGAAAAGCATCCTTGTCATGAGGTATTATGGTAGTGTGGTCATAGAAGGTAGCATTTGGGTAGTCCTCATATTTCAAAAACACTTTAAACCGATCTCCCTCTCTATCAGGCCATATAGTAAAATGTATTGTTGAATCGTTGGTATCCACTTGAACTGGGTGATAGTTATACTCTCTTGGGTCTTCACCAGTTGTTTTCCGGGACAGACATAGTATAAATTCCATAGGACAATCTATTTTATCTGGATTACCTGCAGTTTGATAAAGAAATAATTGTGTGGTATGAATGAAAACATTGGTAGTACACGTAAAACTACTGTTATGATTGTATATTTGTGTATTATTTCTGGATTATCTCATGCTTTTACTTAGCAATGCACATGAATCTTCACTATCACAAAAAGTGGTCATCTCATTAATTGTAAAAACAAAATTATTATTCAAAACTGCTTTTTCAGTTTTAATGGTGATGTAATGTTTCATAATGATACAGCAGGTAAAGCAGCCTCTTAGTGATTTTAAAGCCATGTTTTAAATATATATTACCTTCCATTTCGACTTCTATAGGTTTAGACGTGTTTTGTACAACAGCCTTCTGTCCAGTGCAGGGATTACTCAAATCAATAGAAACTACTCTGGTCTTCACATTAGAATCTGAGGTATTTCCAAATGTAAAAGGATTGTCTTTGTTTACAACAACCTGTCAAAATAGATTTTTTTTAAGCTCTCTGAATGAAGTTATAGCCTGGTACCTTTGATAACTTTGAATAGCTAATCAATATTATTCATGAGATCGCTGGTCATAATTCAGTATGGATAAATATATAGAAATAAAAAGATTTAGCATGGTGGTCAATTAGACAACCACAAACCAGAGTCCAAAAAGCAACTGTATGTACGTCTGATTATGATAATATATAACACACAGATGTTGGTCATGATAGGAATCTAAACGTTGGGCAGTATCCATGTCGGAGTTACATTTCACAACACGGTATAAGCATACATTGTGGAAAGCATAAATAAATGCAATATTAGCATACCGTTGTTCAAAGTCATTTTATTGATAAAAACAGATCGGGGTTAAAAACTAAAACCGTGTGAAACACATCAACAATAAGAGGAAAAACAACAGAACAACAGAAACACTGTAGTGAAAAAAAAAACCCACAACAAACATACATAAAAACGGACCATTAACAACTGCCGTATACTAACTGGCTATACATTTGAAGAAAACAAATTGCGGTGTTGAACCTGGTTTTACGGCTAGAAAAAACACCTGCTTATATGGCAATGTTAAAAAAGATATCGCTATATAGACAACAGTTCGTAACAGGAATACAGTACAAACATTCACAAGAAAACTCAGCATCAGTAAATAATATGAAAATACATTAGTAACAGGTAAACCACAGAATAACAACGAACATCTATTGTAACGACAGCAAATCGTTATTTCTAAGTTTGCACTTGATCCATATTACCATGGTTTAGTGATAGGATAGGGAATTCCATTTTAAAATATTCATTAAATGTACATAAATCAAATGTATATACTGTGGATTCATTATTATTCGTTGGATTCCAATTTTCGTGGTTTTTGTTGGTACAGGTGAACCATAAATTTTAATCTTCAACTGAGTTTTCTATCAGTATGTATACAGACTTTAGCAAATCCACGAAATAACATATCCACGAAAAAGCAAGTTTTTCACAATCCGCGAAGATTGGATCCCACAAAAGTAGATAAATCCACAGTATCATAAACTACATAAAAAGCTTAAATATCTGTATGAATGACTTACAGTGGCACCCACAGCACAGCCTCCTTCAGCTCCCATATCACCAAACAAACTGGGATCCATTGAAGCTCCACCCGAGTCAGTTCCCATTGCCTGGGCACCTGTCATAAATCAAGAAAAGTTACAAGCAAATGACAAACTCATCTACAACATTTGATAACAGTCTTTTATTCAAATCATAAACACTGAATAACTTGAGTTCTGAATACTCTTGAATTTCGTACTTTAGTTGGATTTTTAACTTTTTTGATATGGACGTTACTGGTGAGTCTTTTGTAGACCAAACGCGAGTCTGGTGTACACGATTGTAATTCTGTTATTTATGATGAGTTATTTGGAGTCAAACTAGAGAAATGTCTAGCTCTATTTTAACTAAGGTTGTCTGTCTAGGAGCTTAAACTTGCAGAGGACAATGCAACAAGCAATTGATGGAATTAAGGAAATATAAAAAAAGTTCGTCTCTCTAGTTGAAATGAGGAAAATGTTTATTCTGAAACATACCTTCAGCATTAGGGTCTATATTCTGCATTTGTACAGCAACATTATCGGCCTCTATCGTCAAGCTCTGATCCACGTCCTCAACATCGTCGTCGTCATCGTCACCGCCAGGATCGGTCCCGTTAGCAATAGCCTCTCTCCTTCTCCTCCGACGTCGTGAGGCTTCCATCTTTCCAAGCATTAAGTTAGAAACGTCTCCTATAGCATTCATACTAGCTGATGCTACATCTTTATCCTTCATTTAAAATTAACATTTATTAATACTAGTACACAAACAACAGGTAGAAAATGTGTTGTTTTTTATTGTCTCTATTTTGTACATTTCTCCTGTTTAACTTGTTGTTAATAGAATGGCTTTAACCATGCAGTATTTGATTCAATGAAATAACAATTGTGTCGAGAAACGTAAAATGATTGTTTTATTATTAATTAGATTGGTGAAATATAAATTTATAAAAATAGATCGGATATAAATGTGGACGTTCAAATAGTAATTCAGTATACCAAACCATCACAAATTCAAATTCAAATTATTTATTCAAGAAAACTCACAAAGAGCATAAAATGAACAATATAAATGCATATGTACATAAATATTGAGAAAGAGTTATAGCTGACAAAGAGATCTAATACACACATAAAAAAAGGAAATATTATATTATATGGTATGATAAATATCAAGGGAGACAACCCTGTTCTTATGTAAATACTCTATTAAGTTACCATATCCATACAACAAATAAATATATATATATATGACAGAACACTAAGATGATAATTTTTCTGTTGCTTTGCTATCAGTTTTGTAAAATATACTCAAACTTAGAAATCTAGATATATTTCTACATACATTGGCATGTTCATTACTCATAAGCCAAATAAATTTGTTATCTGTGTTCAGTTTTGAACTATTCTTATTATAGCAAATGTCTATATAGGTTTGCCTAATAGTAAAATATTTTTGGCAATCTAATAAAATGTGTTTTTCATCTTCTACTTCACAAGAGGAACAGTTCTTACATGTTCTGTCATTAACAGGTGTTTTTGGTATTGTATATCTACCCAATTCAATTTGCAGTCTATGATTGCTGGTTCTATATCTACTCATGTTATATTTATCATTTTCGTTACAAATATTAACAAGATAATTTTCAAATTTGAAAATGTTTTTGAAAGTTCTATATGTTCTCAGTTTCTCACTGGTTTGAAGTTGTTGAAACCATCTAGATTCAAACTTACTTTTAGTAGATTTTATTATCCTTTGGATATCACCATTTTTCATAGAAACATGTAATTGAGTTAATTCTGACTCATTAGAGTTGAACATATTAAATTTCTTGAGAATATTTTTTATTGAGCTTAACCAGCAATTTTGATTATTTTCAATCATGAGTAGATTCTCTGCAAGTGCATGAGATAAAAGTTTATCACCTGTTTTATCATTTTCAAGTCTAGTCCAATATTTTAACATAGACGAAACAATATCAATATAAATTGGATATCGACCTAATTCACCATACAAGGCCAGTTTGCTTGTCTTTTTATTAACTGATAAAATATATCTACATAAAGACAAATTAAGTTTCTCCAATGGGAGATATTTATAAACTTTTTCAAATAAGTTATCATCTAAAGAGGGTTTAAACATCCCCACTATCTCGGATGCATATAAAAGTACAGGTTTGACAGTATGGTCAAATACATACAAAAAATTTTCTGCATCACAAGACATATTTTTAAATACATTAGTTATTTTGAAAAAAGCTTTTTGGCCTCGGGTGTATAGGTCCTTTAGAACATTATTAAAACTAACATTTGCAGTAAATATAACACCAAGATACTTGTATTGTTTTACAATTTCTATTTCTGATTCACCAATGTAGAAATTAACTTTAGGAATTCTACTTCCCTTATTGAATATAAGTACTTTTGATTTCCGATAGTTGATGCCAAGTCCCCACTCATTACAATATTCAAACACTTTATTCATGCTATTTTGAAGACCCTCTTTAGTTTCTGACATCAACAATAAATCATCGGCATATAGCAAACAGTTAATAGATTTAGTTCCCATAGAAACTGGTGAACAGGAGCAATCAAATATCTTGGTGATATCATTGATAAATACATTGAACAGGTTAGGACTAAGGTTGTCTCCCTGAAAAACACCAATATTTGAAGGAAAGGCTTCGGTTAAACTTTCATTGTTAAGTTTTACCCTTAATCCAATATTTGTATACATGGATTGTAGAATAGATAGATATTTCCCACCAATACCAGCTTTTGCAAGCTTTAATAAAAGGGCAGGGTGGATCACAGAGTCAAATGCCTTTTTAAGGTCTATAAAGCAAGTATAAAGTTTTTTTGACTTATTTAAATATTTATCTATAATAGTTTTAAGCTTAAAGATGTGGTCTGAAGTTCTACATCCCCTCTTAAACCCAATTTGCTCATCAGCGATTATGTTATTAACTTTAAGAAATTCTTCGAGTCGTGTATTTAAAATGGAGTTGAAAACTTTGCCCATACAACTAGTTATAGTTATTCCTCTATAGTTGCCAGGATCATGATTATCACCCTGTTTAAAGTCATCAGTGCGAACTGGCCATACTTAATCATTTCATTTAAAATACCATCATGACCACTGCTTTTATTATTTTTAAGCTTTAGGCAAGCTTTACTAATTTCTTTTATAGTGATTGGGTTGTCTAATATATCTGTTCCATTAGGAATTATAGTTGTATTAAAACAGTTCTTAAAATAGTCATTAATTATAGATTTTTCACCTGAGACCTTATTTAACTCCTTAAAGTGATCCAGTAATACACTGGGGGTAATTGGTATTTCCTCTTTTTCACTGTCACAAAATTTGAGTGTATTAACAATTTCCCAAAACTGTTTGGGGTTTTTTGTAGAGAGGTTTTTCATTTTATTAACTATATCTTTAAAATGGTTCCGTCGCCTTTCCTTCCTTAGTTTATTATACTGCTTACTTAGACAAAAACATTTATGTCTAAGTTGGTTATCAAAAGGTCTAAAGGCAAGTTGTTTACTTAGATAATCTAACGAAGTTTTCATTTCATGTAGATCAGGGGTAAACCATGGTTTTTTCTTTTTCTTATTATTTTTTCTCATGACCCCTTTCCTTGCCTTTAGAGAAATATTTGCAGCTTCTAAAATACAATTGTTCATATCAACAACAGCTTTCTCAATACCATTTTTATCTAAACTTATATTACAATTATTAAATTCTTCAAGTTTAGATGCAACAGAGGGACAAGCCAACGCTTCCTGGAATTTGCTAATAGACCCATCAGTCCATTTATATCTTAGGGGAAGTGGAAATAGTTTTGTTGTCTCAGAATTTACTTGTTCGTCAAAATCTACAGATAGAATACATGACAACAAACAATGATTTGAAATAGATCTTTGAAAATCATGGACTTTCATACATAAAAATCTTTGTGAAATACTTTCACTTCCAATTATATAATCAATTACACTACTACCCAAGGAACAGTGGGCTGTAAATTTCCCAGAAAAGTCACCTAATGTCCTTCCGTTAAGGATTCTTAGTCTACTTTGGATACATAAGTCAATCAAGCTTTTCCCTCTGTTGCATCTTACCTGATCTTGACTTTCTCTAGTAGTACATGGTACATCCTCAATGTAATGTTCATCAGGCATAAATTTTGAACAATTATCATTAGGTATGAAGTCAACATCTACAGCAACACGGGCATTGAAATCTCCAAACAGTGCAATGTCCCCTTTATCATACATATTTGTGATATCATTTATAAGACACTCAAATTGGTCCCCTTCTTTAATAGAATAAGTAGAGTTTTCAGGGGGTATATGTAGAAAACATATATATAAGTCTCTATTAAGGGAAAAGTAGTTTTTGTCTAATCTAAACCACATAAAATTTGAATTTGTGACAAACTAACAAATCCATAAAAACCGAGAGTTTTTATTTTCAATTTTGTGTCTTATTAATGGAATTCGTTTTGTTAGTTTATATTAAATAAAAACAAACTTACAGCTTCGAGTTTCTCTCGATCAAGCCTCTGTATTTCCTTCATACAATATTCATTAATGTATTCATCTACATCAAAAGGTTCCCATTCAACTGAATATTTAGCAAATATCTTCTCATTATCCACTTCTAGAATAGACAAAGGAAACCACATAATATGTCCATACTTCCGAACGGCACCTCGGAATGCCTTAGGGAAATCATACAGACAGTCGTAAAAATACAGGAGTTCTTTTGAGGTTTTTAAGTCATATCTTTTAAGGAAAGCATTATAACTATCAACCTCTTCCTCCGGTTCTTCGGTGTCTTCGGTTGGAACTGAGGTCTCCACTCTACAATGGTCAATCTATGAAAAAAAAAAGAAATATTCATTTCATTTGATTTATTATGTTTATCCAGCTTTAATCTCACCGTCTATACAGATCTGTGAAAATCATTGGATTTAAGCAGCCATGTGAATATTTAATATTTGGTCCTTGTATGTGTAAGCAACTCATAAATATCATTAGTTATCTCTGCCCAGGAGCCTTTAACGGCTTAAATGACGGACGTAAGATACCAGAGGGATGGTCAAACTCATAGATTGAAAATAAACTGACAAAGCAATGGCTAACAATAAAAAGACAAACACACAAACACACAAACACACAAACAATAGTACAGAAGACACGACATAGAAAACTCAAGACTTAGACTTAAGTGATATAAGACATCTTTGGATAAAGTATATATGATTACCGATTTAATGAATATGGGAAACTTAATATATTCACAGTATTTATTTTAAAATATTGTGACTATAGTTATCAAAGGTACCAGGATTATAATTTATTACGCCAGACGCGTGTTTCGTCTACATAAGACTCATCAGTGACGCTCAGATCAAAATAGTTGTAAAGCCAAACAAGTACAAAGTTGAAGAGCATTAAGGACCCAAAATTCCAAAAAGTTGTGCCAAATACGGCTAAGGTAATCTATTCCTGGGATTAGAAAATCCTTAGTTTTTAAAAAAAATCAAAGTTTTGTAACAGAAAATTTATAAAATTGATCACATAATTGATATTCATGTCAACAACGAAGTGCTGACTACAGGCTGGTGATACCCTCGGGAACGAAACGTCCACCAGCAGTGGCATCGACCCAGTGGTGTAAAAGGGTACCAGAATTATAATTTATTACGCCAGACGCGCGTTTCGTCTACATAAGACTCAACAGTGACGCTCAGATCAAAATAGTTGTAAAGCCAAACAAGTACAAAGTTGAAGAGCATTGAGGACCCAAAATTCCAAAAAGTTGTGCCAAATACGGCTAAGATAATCTATTCCTGGGATAAGAAAATCCTAAGTTTTTAAAAAAATTCAAAGTTTTGTAACAAAAAATTTATAAAAATGATCACATAATTGATATTCATGTCAACACGGACTACATACTAATTGTTGATGTTATCACTACTGTAACAGTCAGTGAAATATGCATATAAAGACCGTTAAAATTGGTTTATGTAATTATAAAACTTTCAAAAACTTTTCAGAATAAAACAAAACACATAAACTTTACCTTCACTGATAAGTCATTTTCTAGTTTCAGTTGTCTCTTTTTACGCTTTTCTGTCTTGTCTTTGTCTTCGGTTGATTCTTTAGGCAAAACATTGCTTATACCTTTTAATCCCACTAAAAACAATCCAAGATTATTCATCTTTAAATCGATACAATGAAATACGCTTTAAGTAAAGGCAACAGTAGTATACCGCTGTTCAAATGTCATATAAGCAAAAGAACAACAGAAACACTGAACAAAAACAAACGCAAACATTCATAAAAAATGTTTGATTATAGCTGTCATATTCCTGACTTGGTACATGACATTTAAACAACAAAAAAGTTGGTTAATCCTTGTTTTATAGCTAGCCAAACCTCTCATTTGTATGGCAATATTACCAAATATCGATAAAATGACAGCACTCCTTGACAGCTATACAGCACACACAAACGCAAGAATACTCGTTACAGAGAAACGAACAAACAAAAAATATAATAGTCGTTAGCAGATGTTAACCGAAGAATAACAACAAACATCTTCCATTGAAAACATACGGCACAGGACATCACAAACAGTGACGTATTTTTGTACCGAATATGTAACATATTTAATACTGAAATTCAAACAATTATTTTCACAATATTAGTCCAAACAATTATCATTATAATGACGGTATTGAAAGGCAATTTAAATAAATGCTGTGACGACGTCATAATTATTTAGACTGACACAGTACGTTGTCTATGGAAAATAGCAATTAACTCGACTATACTGACAAATAAGACATATGTAAAATGTACCGAAAGTAGAAAATTTTAACCACAAACGATAAAACATAACAAATTATCAAGCCGAAAACACAATAGAAACATAAATAAATGCATAAATGATGCAAACTCACACTCTGCAAAACAGTCATATCGGTCACGCTCTTTACATAGATGAAGGCGACGTAATAGTTATACACCAAGGGAAAGGTGTGTCTGTGTCTTCATCTACATCTACATCTACATCCTTGAAATGCAAAAGGGTCTAAGACCCATCACGCAAGTACTAGTTTGGTCATTCAATATGGTGCTCATTAAAACATATTTACATGTGAAATTAAAATGAAATGTTTGTTGCGTGACTACTCTGTTAGATAAGATATGAGGCTGTTCTTGAATGCCTCTGCATCTTCTATGTTTAACAGTTGGTAGGGGATTCCAGTCTTTGATGGCACGTGGAAAGAAGCTGTATTTGTAGGTGTTTGTTGAAGTTTGAAGGTTTCTAAATTTACTTTGGTCGTATTGCCGTGTTGTCCAGCCTTGTTGTTCAACATAATCTGGAATCTTTATGACTATCTTTTTAATGTAATGCTTTGTGAAACAAGCAAAGCCTTTATATTTTCCGTCTAGTTTCTAATGATGGTAGTTTTAGCTCATTCAGTAGACTAGTAACTGACCCAGGTTCTCTGCTGTATTGATGTTTGATGAAACGTGCTGATCTTCTTTGCACCATTTCTATCTGTTTGATGCGGTTTTCTTGATATGGATCCCATGCACTGCTTGCATACTCGACGTTTGGTCTGACAATTGCTTGATATGCTCTTTTCTTTGTTTCTGGGAATTTGCCGATGTTTCTCCTCAGAAAGCCTAATGATTTATTTGCTTTTGCCGTGATATTATTGATGTGTATATCCCATTTCAGGTTCTTATACAGACACGCCGTATCCCGAGGTGTATAACTAACTTACACCCCATTCTAAACTCTATATTGTTAGCATTGATTATTAGATAAAAAAAAAAAACGATAGCATATATTCTATTGACAATATCAAACCTTGATTTATAAGATTTTTTTTTATTACATGATAGTTACACTAGTAACCTTTTTTTTGTTATCTTCGTTTAAACTTTGACAAGTGAGTATATTTTACATATGTCAAGGTTGTTTTGCATATTCCAATTAAATCCCTGGGTTAATATGGATCAGCAGGTCAAGGTTGACCGTATCGTGTATACATATTACAAACAAAAAAATACGTCATGCTCCTTGTATGCAGTTGTCATTATGGAAGGATATGAGACGGACTACATTTTTTGGCAAGCGTTGGATTTGGCAGAAGAGACTCAAGATGAAGGCAATATGATAACCCAAAGTACTTACTTGTATCAGTTTAATAAAGGTAATCATAACTATATTTTTATCTTTGTTTTAAAGAAAAAAAACCCTCTTCTCGAGAATAAATAAACAATCATATTCGGACCTACAAAGAGATAAGTGTGTCTGTAATAGAAACCCGACTACCAGGCAGGCGCAACATACAAAGATACAGATTTAATATTTCGTAACTCTCTCTTTTTAGGAGAGGGCAGATCCAGCTGGGGGCTCCCAACTCAATAGAAAGGGGGTGGGGTTCCAATCAGTCAAATACATTGATCTTTTAATCGGGTCCAACCCGCGGAACCCCTACCCCGGATTGGCCACTGGATAATATGGGGGTCCGAGAGATAGAATCCTCCCTTTTTTAAATAGAAACATATGACTTGGATAAAAAATATTACTTTCAGCAAAGGAGTAATTAAAGGATTTTTTTTGTATTCAAAATAGATGCTTAATTTTTTTTCGCTATTGTAATTTCCTAAAATGTTTGTTTTAATATCTTGAAATAATGTGTAGTGAACACTATTAGTAATTCCTTATGTTCATGCTATTTAAAGAATAATCAATTTCTATTGTTACGAATAACAATGGACTTTGTTTGCGGGATGTAGAAGCAGGGGTTTCCAGAAACCCCGCTTGTCACAGTCTGTGGTCAAAATCCATTGTTATTCGTAACAATAGATCGATTCAATTTACACGTGTTTCAAAAATAGAAACTATCAAGTATAACAATAGCACTGGGGTGTAAATAGAAGTTAAATAGTCTAAGACACAGTAAAAATGACATACGTAAGTTTAGACACATACATATCGTATAGATCAACCAATTCGTGAAGTGTCCATAAAGGTTTTTAATATTTCCTCCTCATAACTCAGTTGAACAGTTTCTGCAGAGGAAGGACTTTCCTTTATGTAAAGTCCGTATAGTGTCTACATGCACGAGCCTAAGATAAATGTACGTAAGTTGTATATCGATGATTTAATATGAAACCATATTAATTTTTTAAACCATTATTATTTTGTTTTAACAGTTGTTATTCAACTATGAGCCGTGATTCACAATAAACTACAGTGAGCCATGATTCACAATAAACTACAAAACTCTTACCGCTTGCAACATCTGTCAGTGTTCCCATGGACTCATCAGCAAATTTAGATGACATACTGGAAGCAGTCTTGGCTATGGCACCACTACCTTTTGACTAATGAAACAAGAAGTCTCTCTTACTAAGTATTACAAAATTATTCAAATTGAATAATGTTACAGTGCACTTTAAATGATAACTATATATTCTTCTTATGATCATGTGTACACTTTTTTACTATTTTAATATTTTAATCACTTGTATTATTTGATACTACTAATATAAAGTAAGATATAATATGTATAAAACATATCTCCATTTTCTGGTAATTTATTGTAATTTTCCTAAACATTGCATGATGGTTGCTAGTAGTTATCAAAGGTACCAGGATTATGATTTAGTACGCCAGACGCGCGTTTCGTCTACACAAGACTCATCAGTGACGCTCATATCAAACATTTTTATAAAGCCAAACTAGTACAAAGTTGACAAGCATTGAGGATTCAAAATTCCAAAAAGTTGTGCCAAATACGGCTAAGGTAATCTATGCCTGGGATAAGAAAATCCTTAGTTTTTTGAAAAATTCAAAGTTTTGTAAACAGTAAATTTATCAAAATGACCACATTATTGATATTCATGTCAACACCGAAGTGTTGACTACTGGGCTATTAAATTGTTCCTGTCCCTTTTTGGTTGATTTATTTTATGTAAATACATTATATTTTCAATCAATAAATTGATTAACTGAGAAATCATTTATTATCAACGAATATACAGGTACACTTACCCTTGTTTTCATACTGATATCACCTTCTGTAAGTCCGTTGACAGCCGAGGCTGCCATTTTTGCCTGACCCAGATTCTGAACTTTGTCTGATACAGCCTCAACATAATTTACTAATGCTTCTTTCATCTTATAAAGTAGAAGATACAAGTGTTAAGTGAATATGAAATATGCCGATTGTTACTTTTTTTAAAGGTGTGTTGCTCAGTCATTTGTTTTCTATGTTGTGTTTTGTGTATTATTGTTGTATTTTCGTCATGTCACTTTTTACCATTTTCAGATTTCTTTTCAACTTATGGGAGGTTGAATATCCCTTTGTATCTTTCGTCTCTCTTTTATTTGTGAGTGGCTTTTTTACGAAGGTTTCCATATATGTGACCTACCGAATTAGACTATTTACCGGATTTGTTATCACATAAGCAACACGACGGGTGCCACATGTGGAGCAGGATATGCTTACCCTTCCGGAGCACCTGAGATCACCCCTAGTTTTTTTTGGGGGGGGGTTCGTATTTTTTATTCTTTAGTTTTCTATGTTGTGTCATGTGTGCTTGTTTTTTGTTCGTCTTTTTTTTCATTTTTAGCCATGGCGTTGTCAGTTTGTTTAAGATTTATGAGTTTGACTGTCCCTTTGGTATCTTTCGTCCCTCTTTTCCATAGCTTTGAAATACGATAAACTATTTGCAAATCTTATTTAATAAACTCAATAATTTCAATTTAGAAATTACTGCCCGCATTTGTTCTGTTGCGGTTTTTTTATTTACCCAAATTTTACTGCACTCGATGCGATCTGAAATGCATGTGAAACACCCCCGTAGTAGTAGTAATTTTATTCTAATATTGAATTCATTAAAATTAAATGTCACTAACCTCAGTCATTTCTTCTTGGGCAGCCGTACTATTGTCCTAGAAAAGAAAACATTAGTTACTGGCTTTATTTGCTAAGAAACGACATCGTAAAAGAAGAAATATGGGGGAAAAAAATATTTGTTTAAAGCATGAAGACATATTGACAAAAGCAAAAATCCTACGGCCGTATATTTGTATATTGTCTTTAAGATATATTCAAGTTGGTTAAAGATGTTATTCGCAAGATGTTTTACAACAACAAACTAGAGGCTCTAAAGAGCCTGTGTCGCTCACCTTGGTCTATGTGAATATTAAAGGAAGCAGATGGATTCATGACAAAATTGTGTTTTGGTGATGGTGATGTGTTTGTACATCTTACTTTACTGAACATTCTTGCTGCTTAAAATTATCTCTATCTATAATGAACTTGGCCCATTAGTTTCAGTGGAAAATGTTAGTAAAAATTTATGAAAATTGTTAAAAATTGACTATAAAGAACAATAACTCCTAAGGGGGTCAATTGACCATTTCGGTCATGTAGACTTATTTGTAAATCTTACTTTGCTGAACATTATTGTTGTTTACAGTTTATCTCTATCAATAATAATGTTCAACATAATGACCAAAAACAGCAAAATTTCCTTAAAACTAACAATTCAGGGTCAGCAACCCAACAACGGGTTGTCCGATTCATCTAAAAATTTCAGAGCAGATAAATGTTGACCTGATAAACAATTTTACCAATGTCAGATTTGCTCTAAATGCTTTGGGTTTTGAGTTATAAGCCAAAAACTGCATTTTACCCCATGTTCTATTTTTAGCCATGGCGGCCATCTTGGTTGGATGGCCGGGTCACCGGACACATTTTTCAAACTACTAACCCAAAAGATGATTGTGGCCAAGTTTGGATTAATTTGGCCAAGTAGTTTCAGAGGAGAAGATATTTGTAAAAGATTACTAAGATTTACGAAAAATGGTTAAAAATTGACTATAAAGGGCAATAACTCCTAAAAGGGTCAACTGACCATTTCAGTCATGTTGACTTATTTGTAAATCTTACTTTGCTGAACATTATTGCTGTTTACTGTTTATCTCTATCTATAATAATATTCAAGATAATAACCAAAAACAGCAAAATTTCCTTAAAATTGCTAATTCAGGGGCAGCAACCCAACAACGGGTTATCCGATTCATCTGAAAATTTCAGGGCAGATAGATCTTCACCTGTTTAACAATTCTACCCGTGTCAGATTTGCTCTAAATGCTTTGGTTTTTGAGTTATAAGCCAAAAACTGCATTTTACCCCTATGTTCTATTTTTAGCCATGGCGGCCATCTTGGATGGTTGGCCGGGTCACCGGACACATTTTTTAAACTAGATACTCCAATGATGATTGTGGCCAAGTTTGGTTTAATTTGGCCCAGTAGTTTCAGAGGAGAAGATTTTTGTAAAAGTTAACGACGACGACGGACGACGGACGACGGACGACGCCGGACGCCGGACGCCAAGTGATGAGAAAAGCTCACTTGGCCTTTTAGGCCAGGTGAGCTAAAAATGTAAAAATCTACATTATTTTTTTGTTAAGCGACATATTATTAAATTACTAATAACAAACTTACATCTCCACCAATACCAGAAGATAAAATGTTCACTGCAGCAAGTACTCCAGCTACATCTTTCTTTGCCAGTAGAGCATCAAGTTCACTGAAAGCATCTGTAGAATTTGAAACACGAAGTTCGATCGTTTTCATAGTTTTACTGGTTCTTCCGTTTTTAGTCACAAATAGCACAAATGTTTTAAATGGTGTGTCGGAGTTAAACATACGTGATGGCATATTAAACATTCCACCTGAAAGGGATATATCTAGAGTGGCGTTTATTGTGTTTGCTGGATCTAGACACTCTGCATAATCATAAAACCGGGCTGGGTTCCTTGTTTTGCCTCCAAACAATGTATCTTCAATGACAAATAGAGATTTTCGTCTCATTATTTCCAGTTCGTCATTATCTATAGTGGAATAAGCACTCTCTGGCATACAGAACAGGTCATACTCAAGACCTTTCCGGTAATTGGTTAATAAATCTGGATCACGTGACAGCCTAAAATCTATAGTCGTGCTACCAAACGTTAGAAACCACATATCATCATCGCCTGCAATGTAAGCAACTGGTTGTGACGGAATAACGACAAGATTTATGGTCTTGACAGTTGCTGCTCGAGGAAAACCCTTTGGAGATACTGTAACGGTGATACGGTAGTGTCCAAACTCTAGAGACACTGCTGGAATCTGCCGTGTACTGTTTCTGGATTCTGTTTCACACATCTTGTCAAAGGTCTTGTAATAACCATTGAGTAACCTCGTCATCTTCCAGGAGTAAGTGAACTGGTTGCTGCATGAAGACATAGCATTGACAAGAATGTCTATTTGTTCAGATCGCACGCGTTCATATGGTTGACTGTTATCAATGTTGTCAAACGATACTGTTGGTGGGTCACAATTCTCAATATCTGTATCATCTACTACTATTGTTGGGCATAACGTTTTAACATCGTGTGCGAATTCATTATGAATAGTTACTGTTATCTTGTAACTTCCTGTTTGACGATACATGTGTTTTACGGCTATAGTTTCAAATGATAATCTATCCGCATACGACATTGGTATCACTCCGTCTGATCGAGGGTCTATACTGGGCTCCACCGTCACCATAAGAATGTTATCAGTAGTGGTCATGCTATTATCCGGAACCGTCGTGTCGTTGTTCCCAAGTTTGATGAAGATTTGGCTGAACACTTGACCTCTTTCTAATTCGATATCAGTGAAGGTAAAAGGAAACCCGTCACCAAAGTCAACAACATATGTTCTATCGGAACCGGATGTACTTGTTAAAGTTACTTCTGCGTATTCTGATGTACTAGCACGTGCATCTGTGTCTGTTTGAAGGTCGTTGTAAGTCATATTTTGTCCTACTTGTACTTTGGTACAGCCAGTCACATTACTAATTTCATTAATAGCAGTCACACATATTTGATATATACCCCATTCAGCATACACATAGTTGTTCGTATATGTTGAAAACATTTTTGTTGAGCTGAAATAATTATAATCTCGGACATTACCGTCACCATGGTCAATTCTAAACCTAGCCTTTTGTGGGCCATCCATGTCCATATTCAAACTGATGTTCAAAACAACAGGCTCTATTCTGTCAATTATATTTTCTGTGTCAATTTGCAAAGATACAATAGGAACCTCAACAGAAATAAGTTCAGACATGGACGTCTCGCTTATGTCGTTTGAAGTGCTAACAACAACATCGTAATATCCTATACTTGTGTAGCTGATGGTGAACTCGACTGCCACCGTTATATTAGATTCATAGACGTAGAACATGTCATCCAATGACAAACCAAAGGTACAGTTAACGAAAGTATGGTATCCCGACGGTATCAGAACGGTGATGTTTGTTGTAAGAGTCCAAGCGTCGGACTTTGTGTTTATTTCTATCTCTGCTTCAGTGAGCTTGGTCTGTATATAAAGTATTCTTTTCTGAATTGACTCTGTCCCGACTTCAAATGAAACTAGATTTTCAAACGGGTGATGAAGTGGAAGTGTCAAATCTCCATCTTCACTGTAGAACGATAATGCTTCCATTTCGTTTTGTATAATTTCTAGATTTTGATTGTAGTTAAATCCCGGTGAGTACTGTGTAGTAAAATTGTGCCCAACTTCGAAGTAATTGAACAAAAGATCAAATCTCTTTGCCAGGAATATATCACTGGTTGATATTTGCCCATATACATTGACACAAGTAGCGGAAACGTTGTAAAGTCCGAGCTGTGGAAACGTGTATTCAATATTCTGGCGGGAAAGGAAGGTTTTTGATGAAATAACCTTTTGCAGAGGTGATACATCACCAAAATTAACCGAACAATCGGTAGAATAGTTACTAGCAACGGAAATTTCGAATTTCGCCTTTCGATTGTCCGTTTGGTGATAGCTTGATATGTGAACCATCTGTGGAGGAATTCCTTCGTCAACATCTTCGATTAGGAAATAGGTAGATCCAGAGACAGATATAGACCCTAAGCTGGCAGCTACAGTTATGGTATAGTTGCCTTCTTTATACCAATAGTGGTAAACACTCCGTTCATATGTGGTGATTTTAACTCCGTCACCCATGTCTATAGTAAAAGCAACAAATTCTTGTAGATTAGACGTCATTTTTATCATGACGGTTTCTAACGGTTTGACGTATATTCTGTCAGTCAAACGATTAACTACCACGTTGATAGAATACGGATTATTGTTGGTCATTCCTGATGCAAAGTACACTTCCCATTGTTCACCATCACAGGCGTTATTACCAATCACACTGTATGAGATATCAATCTCGGCACAAGAACAGGAACTACCTTTCACAAGACATAAACCTGGTTTATCGAGTCGGGTACAAATCTGTCGACATTGTTTGATAATACCGTTAGTATCGGTGCCGTTGAATTCCGTTCGTTGTATGTCATCGTGATTAGGATAACAACCTAGAGGACTGAGGTTCTGGTCTGTAATATATAAAAAAAAATGAAAATAAACTTTTTTAAAATTTTAGGCTTTCGAAGCGATTTTCTGGATTTACCTTCATCATGAACGCTCAAAATCTTACATTTGAAAGCTAAGGAAGTGTAAGAACCGGAACAGGGGAAGACCTGTATGACCATAAAGGATAACTAGTTTATACAGCAGTATCTTATTGGTCAATCCAAGAGTGACATTATATTCTAACGCATTGATCATTGGGTAACATTTTGTTACCCTCTTCGGCAGAGCAATAAGTTATCAATTATTATAATCAGTTAACTATAATAATTTTAAAGACAATATTTAAAACAAGACAATTTGAATTTAAAATTGATAATTTAAAACACAATGATAATTTAAGATTCAGTAAACAAACTGAAAGGTGATTGGGTGATGGATCATATAGTTCTCCAATAGTTAACCGTTGTCAACCTCGGATTAGCCTTGGTTAACTGCGGTTTAAATCTGTTCTGTCACCAATCAGCTCAGTGGTATTCACAGGCATACGTAAAAAGTTATCAAAGGTACCAGGATTATAATTTAGTACGCCGACGCGCGTTTCGTCTACATAAGACTCATCAGTGACGCTCATATCAAAATATTTATAAAGCCAAACTAGTACAATGTTGAAGAGCATTGAGGATCTAAAATTCCAAAACGTTGTGCCAAATACGGCTAAGGTAATCTATGTAAACACATTTCTATGGGAAATTTTTTTTAATAACTTTCATTTAAGAATTGAATACTTCTTTTTGTAAATTCATTGGGGTGTAAATAAATAAAGGCAACAGTAGTTTCCCGCTGTTCAAAATTCATAAATCGATTGAGAAAAAAACAAATCCGGAATACAAAGCTGTATGCAAATTACAATATTAACTTCCTTAGGAAAGCAGGTATATTCAAAACCCGAAGATTGGTTGGCTGTTTGTTTAATACATCTTGTTTTAACCCCCTAGACGTTTGGTAATTTGTTTATAAATCGGGTAAATACATAAACCGTTAAATAATTTCACTTACCTAAATTGTTTTGAATTACTTTATCATGGAATTCTATCGACTGAATCTCAAACAAATTGTCGTCTGTCACTGGTTCAGCATGTCCATTAAGACCAATCGTAAATGTACTGAAAGTGTCAAAACTGTCCAAATTATTGTCTTCTTCTTCAAAGTACTCATCTTTGTATTCTTGTTCATCAATATAAACGTTTAGCCCAGACGATTCATTCCACGTGATCAAAACATGAATAAAATAATCAGGAATGAGTCTAAAATTTACCCGCCATTTCTTGTTGTCCCTAGTAACACCGACCTCGTATTGGTCTCCAAGTATTTGATAAAGATAGAAACCTTCTGAGAAGAACGATTTACCGCCATTTGATAGGATGACAAGTTCAGATGTATCAACATTTCTTGGATTTATCTTTAGCCAAACGTCCAATGAAAATCCATTGTCGCATTTTTGAATGTTTCCAAGACACCAATGAGTAAAGTCTCCAACAATTGCATGCGAGCCTGACTGTTCTATATTTTCAGGAATATTTAGATCATCGTGTTCGTTGTATTTAAATCTAAAAGCCAGTACATTTAACGACAGTCCTAAAATGGTGAAGAAAAAAATTCTTTTTATTATTTTTGTATGATAAGGTAAATTGTTTATAAATGAAAACTATAAATGTGTGCTCTGAAATTATTCATGAATATGTTTGATATTTGACAAGAAAAGATTCAAAAAGAAGTCAAGTACTATAAAAATAGGCACATGAAAATGAAACATTATTCTTGAAACCAAAATACAGGAATAAAGCACTGTTCTTTGAATATACTGATAATTTTAATAGAAATTCGTAAGATCTTTTATTAGTCTCACGTTCACCCCTCGGATCATATATAGACGAATTATGAACCTACCTGATATTCGAGGTATATTCTCCTTTTTAAATATTTTCTAATGTTTTGATGGTTTTAAGATAATAACAGTTACTTTACTCAGAAACCGTTATGGTAATTGGCAACCAACAAGTTCCATTAGACTACTTACTGATTCCCGGTTTTTGAAATGAACAGTTCCAACATTTAACTACGGACATTGTAATTTTAAGATTTGCCGTAACAAATATTTGGAAATTATTTCAAATTAAGGTATATATCTCCGATTCCTTGCTTGGCTTTTGGCTATACTTTTTGACCTTTTGGGTTCATATTCTCGTCATTATTTATAATCTGATATTTTGACCTGAAGCATGAATGCAGAGACATTTAACCTGCATCTGGTACAGAAAAATAGGTACCATTAATGTTATTTCTACCAGTTGGTCCATGCCTCTACTGGTGGACTTTTAGTTCACCAGGTATCGCCAACCCAGTAACTTAGTTCTTAGGTACTTGCATGAAAATACAGATATTGTGCTGTTACAAAATATTAAATCTCCCTCATGCATTTCTTAACTCGGGCATCACTGAAGAGACATTTATTGTAGACATCCGCATCTGATGCAGAGAAATTATCACTGTTAATGTTATTTCTACATTTTGAATTTATAACCTTTAGGAAAGGCTAATATATATATAAGGTAACATATATTGCATCTTGTCTTTTATTTTACGATCTCTTGTAATATCTTGTTTGTGTTGCAAACTTCAATAGATGTTTTCATATCCAAGCCATTCTCATATAGTTGATTAGTGTTCCGCATAACTAGGTGTTCCACCCTTCCTATCTTATCCAGAAAATAAAGAGCCAATCCTTCTTACTAACAAAGTTTTACTTACAGTGGGATTAAATTTCAACAGTTGCATTTTCACATGGGAGATTATATACAAGAACAAAAGAGAAGATTTTTCGTTCCCGATTGTCAATTTTTCCTTTTTGGTTGGTGATGTTCCTTTACCTCTTTTTACGGTGTGTATATTCTTGCATATTCTGACATTAATACTTCATCTCCTTATTTTTTATATTAAGATGATGTAGATAATTTGCCATATTTAAACACTGCACTTTTTACTAATATTAGTTCGATCGGGTAAGTCTGAACCTTAAAATAAAATGTCGATGTCTCGTATTAGGTAAATTAAATCTGTCCTGACCTATATAGATATATGAAGTTGTGGTGGTGTCAATGTAACAATGTATAAAAGTAAACCATTATAGGTCAAGGTACGGCCTTCAACACGGAGCTTTTGCTCACACCGAACAGCAAGCTATAAATGGCCTAAAAAATTACAAGTGTAAAACCATTCAAATGGGAAAACCAACGGTCTAATCTATATAAAAACGAAAAACGAGAAACACTGATGAACCTCATAAACAAATGACAATCACTGAACATCAGATTCCTGACTTAGAACAGGTGCAAACAATTGCAACGGGATTAAACATTTTAATGGTACCAAACCTTCTCCCTTTTTGAAACAATAGCATAACATCACAACATTTAGTAGACAATACTAGATTACTTTCAAATAACGGTATTTAAAAACAAAGTGAAAGTTATTGTTTGAACATAATTAATTTATCTTCCCTTCATTTTGGTTACAGTAGCGGATCCAGCCATTTTTAAAAAGGGGGATTCCCAACCCAGAGTAAAAAAAAGGGGGGGTTCCAACTATATGCTCCCATTCAAATGCATTGATCGTCCAAAAAAAGGGGGTTCCAACCCCCGGACCCCCCCCCCCCCCCCCCCCCCGATCTGCCACTGGGTTATGTCACGTCAAGAAAAATATCAATATAACGGCATCTGGGGTTTCGTCATTAATACTGTAACTAAACTCCACTAAAAGTCAATAGGCATCTAGAGGTCAGCATACGACATATATCAAGAGACATGTGTCTAAACAATATATGGGTCATTTAAAAAAAATGTCGAATTTTGAAATTGAAAATTTATTAAAAGTTACTTATTCAAACAACCCTCTACATAAGCAAATCAAAACAAACAGTAGTTTAAGAACAACGTATTAAAAGATGCAATCTTAATGATGTCATACAAGAATATCTTGAAATATTTTTTGATCGGTGTTTACAGTATTTTGTCTCTCCTGTTACCATTTTCAAAAGAAATTTTGGGTTATTAAGAAAAGGTTTTGATAAAATGTTAAGGTTGTTTTACGTAGCCAATTAGGTGGTTTTCAAGAGAATAAATTCTATATATATTCATTCTTTTAAATACTTGATTATTCGAAATTTTCCAGATTGTACTGAAAAATGCCTTTAAACATTGGTTTTCAAAGGTTGTAAAAATTACCACCAGTAATGTTAAGATAGCAATTTATATTGTTCAGCATTTTTTCACTCTTTCAAATAAACCTAACATCAAGTAAATCCCTCATAATATATAAAAAAGAAGATGTGGTATGATTACCAATGAGACAACTATCGTGGGTCTCATTGGGGTCTAAGCGTGACGCGGGATTGCCGATTTTTGGTAAGCGTGACACGGGAAAGTCAAATTATTGTGACGTGAAAACGGGAAATGAGGTCTAGCGGGACCCGGGAAATGACAAAAAAATGAGAATTGCTTACGTACATAGTGTAAGCGGGATACGGGAATCTGACAAAACAGTAAGCGGGATCCGGGATCGGAACCCCCAATGAGACCCCCAACTATCCACAAAAGACCAAAATGACACAGTCATTAACAACTATAGGTCACCGCACGGCCTTATTTTACTTTTATCTTTATTTCATTGGTAACAGGAACGTACGTTTATGATATATAACTATAGAAAAGTCTATCCTGTTACCTTTTTTTCTATCCTGTTACTGATATCAGTATTGCACCTGCAAATGCTTAATTTGGGAAGATAAAGACGTTATAACCTTAAGATGAGTTCAAACAACGAAATATTTCATTCGTTTTGCACCTATATGTTATTAGATAAAAAACTTAACGACCTTTTTGTCTACAATTGTCTATCCTGTTACTGTAACCATAGCAACCATAGTAACAAAATAGACATAACTGTTAGACAATTTTTTTCGTTTTTGATTGCTGTTGTGAAATAACTACTCCCTTTGGTGAAGTGATTATGGTTTTCTATTGTGAATTTGGTTTCCAACACGTTATTACACTTTTTACAAGCATACTATTGGGGTATTTAATCAAAATTGTTGGTAACAGCATAGACATTAAAAAAAGTTTGTAGATAATATATTTCATACAATGGTAAAGAAGCTACGATTTTTCGTTAGATTAATAATTAACGTTCTTAAAAAGTCCCTTTTGCAGATATCAAGGCGATCAGAATATCGGGAAAAAATCATTTAAAATGTGTTTTTCTGACACTGTAAGCACACAAATACCTCCAAAATTGGACTAAAATACAGTTTAAGCTTATCAAAATAGATGTAAGATGTGTTTATTATTAATGTTCTGAATCATAAATCCGACAAGCTTTCATCTAAACCATTACAACTGAAATTTCCATTAGAAATAAATAATTTGGCATGGTGTACTAAAAATTCGACATTTTTTTAAATGACCCATATAAAGCTTCAACTATCCCCGAAAATTATTAATCTATTTATACTAAAGTAAAAGACTTGTAAAGACAAACTCTAAATCACAAAAACAAACCAGGAGACAACGAAGATAGGGTCTCATATGGATGTGATTATATGGCGTTATATATAAAATAGTCTTTTTAAATCTCGATCAGTGGAATAACTTTAACGTGCAAATAAACGTCAGTACAGACAAAATTTTAAAATAGCGATAAAAACAAAACATACGCATGAGTACAAACACAACAATATCAAACAATATGGTACACCGCAATTTGCGGAGTTTTAATCGATGAAAATCATGAAATATAGATGAAACGATGGTTTTACGAAGCATAGTTTGTGGCTATGAGGAAACCGACTTATGTGCTAAATAGACGTTGTATATAAAATCATATGTTCCTATACTGTAATATCGGCGACTGTACTTTGGAGAATGTAGTGATATTTCGTACCAGACCAGCATGAAAAGTGCTTTGCCTGGACAAAATTTTGTGCAATGACCAGAATAAATCATTATAATGCAGATTTTTTTTCCTCACTTAAAATGGTATCATTTTTAAAAAAATAAATCATTCTTTTTTCTAAGATCGACTGTTTCTACAACGATTGATAAACATTAAAAATTCACGAAGCGAGTTTTCCCTTTACGCATAATACGAATGTAAATTTATCATAAATCTGTGTCATGTCAGAAAAATGTATTGAAGTAGACATGGTAGATATAAATCAGTTTAAAAAAGGATGTGTAACACTGTTTGTAGATGTCTTCGGTTTTGTAATGTCAATTTATATCTTAATTATACTTTTATACGTATTCAAAAATTTCATAGTTGGCGTAGCCGAAAACACCGATAAACCAACTTTGTATATATTAAGACATATTTCATAGAAACCAAATCGAGACATTTGTTACCAAATTTAACCATTTCTCTCCATTTCCCGGGTTTTTTTTAACATTAATATCGTCAAATCAGTACACAAATATATACACGAAAATCAAAAAATATTATATTGACTTACCAAGTAAGACGATGATCGTAAAACATTGTTTCATCTTCTTATTCCTTATAACAAAAATCACAAAATAACATGCATCCTGACCCTCAATAACCCGAAACAAAAACTGTATGTATTTCTCGGTATCTTTTTGTTAACCAATAATTAATTATTAAGCATATTAAGGTGAACTAAAAACAAAATTTAATTAAGGCCTCACACACCTGTTGATCTCAAGGGCCTTCTAAAATTCACCTTTATATGTATTGATGTTTGATATGACCTTTCTTACGTAGGACTGGTAATTAATTATTTATGCATAATTGACTGAGAACAAGTGTATATAGCATCTGAGGGGGGCAAAATTCTTCATTAATTTATATCTTGATTAGTATCTATAGAAACGTCAATTGGAAAATATTGATTCTTTATTTACGTAAAAAACAAGTTTTGATAAGACGATTATAAGCATCTTTTAGTTCGTGATGCTGCGCAGTTTTCTGTGGGTATTTTTTCTCTGTTGATTGTGTTTTTCTTTAATCATGTGTTTTGTCATCCAAAATCGATTCTCAGTTACTTGCATGCATTTAGGTCCTACTGACTTGGTTCTGGCATTTTTTGTGTATAAAATGGTAGATGAAACCTGGTTTTATACATGTAGATAGATAAACCCCTCACTTGTATGTCAGTGGCATAAAATTCCGTCATATTGACAACAATGTGTGAACAAAACAAACAGACATACATATTAGATCAGAATATAGCATTGTGTTATAATCTTAATCACTCATGATAAAACAAATTTCATAATAACATATATTTTTGTAGCTCATTGTGATCATGACTTTGATATTGGTAGATACATCTCCGACCAGCACGCGACAGTTAGGTCCTACAGACTGTTAAAAATATGATACATCAACACATTACAGCTCTGATAATGCATTGTCGTATTTTATATCGATTCTAAAACTTACTGCACTGATTAATATAGGCACTGGCTACGATTGCATGGAAATGTAACAATAATAATAAAAATATTGTTACATTGGAGACTAATTGCCGGAATACAGGGTTGGGTAAGGATCTGATTAATGTAACAATAATATGTATGGTCCAGTACGCTAGATTTATTAAACTTAAACCTTTTATAGTTTATTGCTTTTTTTCGCCTGATAAAGGGATACTGCAAACAGGAAATAACAGTATGCAATATAGACGTGCTCATTGCTGCATCGTTTGTGATGGCTGCTTAGAATGGTTTCTCCAAAATGCGTCGGACTAAAACATGCCGTCCAAAACAACATCATGTCTGGATTTGTCATAACTGTCATTATAATTAAAAAAAAATTTGTATGCATTATTGTAAAATTCAAACAAAAGTTTCCAATTTTTTATTTTAATACATATAACTAGTCCTAGCGTATATTGAATTGCATTTAATACTTGATGTAACAATAACTCAATTTTACCGTAGACTCAACATGCTCAATTACTATTGTTAGGTTCGTAATTAATCTGATCCGTATCCAACCCTGCATTCCGACAATACGCCTCCAATGTAACAATATATTTTTTTTTATTATTGTTACATTTCCATGTAACCGTAGCCATTGTCATTTATATATACCGATATTATATTGGATGTCTTGGGCTTTGAACCGATCACTCATGTTGGAAATGGTATGATCTCTTTTAAATTAAACCAGTACACTTCATCTATTTGCTTAATTTCAAACAAAATCCTGCAACAGCACTGAGACTACTATAACACATAGTATTACAGTAGTTTCAGAACAGCATCAAAGATGAAGGACAGGATGTAGCTAAATAAATAAATAAACTATGACGCAAAATTTGTATGAATATAATACCAGTTAAAAAGGAAATATAGATTAAAAGAAACCAGCTTTGGTGATAAGTGGCTATTGCCTCTGTAAAACAATTCTTACCTGTACTGGTTGTCGCTGACTGTCAAAGAGGGGGCTCGCTCTCATCATGCTTCAGTGATTCCCTATATAATCAACCAAATTTTTTTGGAGTCATGGGAAGAAGTGTACGGTTCTTGAAGTTCTAGGATCTGATTCTGAGGAAAGTACAAGTTCAAGTGGCAATGAACAAACATGAACAAGCAGATGTGCATGTTAATGGGATATTGAAGACATCAATGATGATACAAATGTAACAGACAATAAAGAAAATGATACTGATAATGTTCATATATATTCGAAAATTCACGAAAACTAGTTTTTATCGCGTGGCAGGATATTTTAACCACAGATTTTACACAGATTTGGACATCAACTTTTTTATAAATATTTTAGAAAAAAATATATTTAATAATGTATATGTTAGCGGCAATAAGTAAAATTAGGCATAAAGCTTAAATCCTAGGCAATAAGCTAACGCCTAGGCATTAAGTTATTGCCTGAAATTTTCAGGCATTAAGCTTATTTCCTGAAATCTGATGATGATTATTCATCCTATTGCCGAACATAATTTTAGGCAATAAGAAAACTCTGGAGTTTATGCATATTGGGTGATTTATTCTTGATATAGAGTCGTTTTTTAATTATATTTCTAATTCTACATTTATTAATATACATTCATTTGACAGATCTTCAAGTTTAGTAATTTAAGCAGTTTAAAAACAGAATTAACTCATATTTTTTTCATGTTTGTGTTGTATTACTAAGTATAAAAAAAATTTAAAAAAGTAATTGTATCCAATTGAAAAAGGGGGAGATTCTATAGAATAATTATAATTATATTTATTTGAAAATTTGTACACTTCATAAGTCGAGCTGGTTTGAACTGGTCAAAAGTAGACCAAGTTAAGATATGATTTTTTTATCACACCATTTTCCATTTTTTTTTTATTGGATAAGTAAATTGTCTTTGTTAATAGTTCCACAATTTGTGATAACAAAATGATTTTTTAACACAAATTTCTATCAAGTTTTTATATTTCGAAATTATTTTTTGATGCATTTTAATATAAATAACATATTTTATTAGTGAATTTATTTCTGGTCTCTTGTGGAGATTTATCATATTGGCAATCATGCCACATCTTCTTTTGCATCGTTAAAATCGGTGAAATTCGATTTTTTTTCTTCTGCTCATTTTCAAACGTATGATATTTTGCAGTAATAAAATAAAATAGTTGAAGTATTCAGTATTTATATGAAAGATGCACGAGATTTTCCTATGAGCTTTTAAGTATGAAACAGTGACGCTTCAAATTCAGGTCCCTCAAAGCATAAAATGATTTTACTGATTATATATTTAATTTTAACTATTTACAATTATTTTTTTCAATTCTAATATAAAACGTAGTTATATTTTTTGACTTATATTTTGTTTCAAAGAGTTTACATCTACAATTATAATATACAAATTATTTATAACCTTTCATTTGAAACTAATAATTATTTTCTAATACTTAATCGGTTTATGAATTAAAGTTTTTGGTTGAATTTGATACAATATTTAATTTTTTTCATTTGCTATTTTCTTGTACGCCAATACTTAGGACATCACAGCTAATATAATCCTCAGAGAGCTTCGATGTGCAGCATGCTCAGAAATGTCGTAACTCGATCCTAACTATATCATATTTTCTGTCCTAAGAATATCTTATAGGACTAATCTTAGGACAGTGTCGATAAACAGGCCACAGTTATCATAATGTTATAATGAAACATTTTTTTTTAATTTAAATGAATAAATGTCTTTTATTTACTTGCATTTACATTTTAGGCATTAAGCTTAAGGCCTGCACACATTTTTCAGGATTTAAGACTAATGCCTAACACCATTTAGGCAATAGACTTACTGCCTAGGCGTTAGCTTATTGCCTAGGATTTAAGCTTAATGCCTAATTTCACTTATTGCCGCTAACATATATATATATACAAATGTGTTTTCATGCTTTTAATAAATATTATAAAGTTATAAATTATTCATTTATGAACATCTTTAATATTTTATTTTGGATTGTACTGTATTTTTGATTCTTGATATTGTGATAAAATAATTAGGTCTTTCCACTTTTCTGTGGAAAGACCTATTGTTTTTCTTCTGATTATTTTTTTTTTCTTCCGCCAAATTTTGTTCTTGCGATAAACATTTGTTTCTCAGTATGTCGCTTAGATATTTGGTATATGATATCGAACAGTTTATGCACCTTTGAAATTTACCCTGCGTAACCGAATACTTTTCTTTATAGGAGTTATCTCCCCAAACACTGTTTTCCTTGTGTCCACAACTCCTTCGCAACCGTAAAAGATTACAACAAATTTATTTTACAAAATTGCTCGTTATATCCTTCTCATGATTTGTCCTATTTTGACCGAAGCGATATGAACACTCCATATGAGAGTTATTTCCCCTTATGCATTTGATATAAGTGATATGCATTTCTATCTTGTAAACCATAAGTGATAGAGACCTAGGATCTTTTGATTTGAGGTCCTTGGTCCAAAAAAATGAAAATAAGGTCAAGGTCAAAGGTCAAGGTCATATTCTAATTTTTGAATTTGGCTTATTTTCACTCATTTTCAGAAATCCTATAAGATATCGACAAAATATTTTCACAAAATTGTTAGTTACGACATGTCGTAACACATAAATCTTAGTCGAAAGGGTACGTAGACATTTGGCGAGAGTTTTTCCCCTTTTTATATCTAATATCATACGTATGGCAATATAACTCATTAACAATATAAAGTAGAGGACTAGAGTCTCTTTATTTGAGGTCCTTGGTTTATGACCTTGAAATTGAGCTCAAGGTCATATGCTTATTTAACGCTCCAGATTTTGAACTTTGCTTTTACCTCATATGTACACATGATAAAACCATGGGACTTTTTTGCATTAGGTTGTAAGCAATGTGACCTTTAAAAAAACAACCGGAAGTGACATTTTGTCAAACAGAAGTAGCTATTTTTTGTACTAGATCAATATAAAAGTATATAAACCATATATTTTTGGAATCAGTGTCAAGTAAACTATCAAACAATACCGGAAGTAAGCTTTTTAAACCGGAAGTAAAAGATTATCTCCCTTTTTTATAGATTTTTCTATATAGAAACCATATACTTTTGGAATCAGCGTAGAATAAACTGTCATTTGATGCTGAAACTGACATTTAAAATCAAATTTTAATATTTTCATTTTTAAATAGATTCTTACTGGTGGAAAGACCTTCAATTGTTCTCTGAACAATTGGTTTTTAATTTTATTAAATTATTATTAAGCTTTTTTATTCTCTACTAATCACATCAGTGAACAGTTTTATTCAGTGCCGGCTAAATAGCAAATTTGCTATTTTGCCGGTGCCGGTCAAATAGCCACTGCCTTTATTGTAAGTCTTTAAAGTAAATATTTTACACAAATATCCCATAATGTTTACCTTATCAACTAGAGGCTCTAAAGAACCTGTGTCACTCACTTTCAGGTCTGTGTGCATATTAAACAAAGGACACATGGATTCATGACAACAGAGACATATATACACATATATATATGTCTCTGGTGACAAAGTGGTGTTTTGGTGATCGTGATGTTCTTTAGATCGTACTTTACTGAACATTTTTGCTGCTTACAATTATCTCTATCTATAATGAACTTGACCCAGTTGTTTCAGAGGAAAATATTTTGTAAAAATATACAAAAAATTACGAAAATTGTTAATAAAAATTGACTATACAGGGTAATAACTCCTTAAGTGTTCAATTGACCATTTTAGTCAAGTTGACTTATTTGTAGATCTTACTTTACTGTACATTATTGCTGTTTACAGTATATATCTATCTAAAATTATATTGATGATTTTGTGTAACGTTTTTCGTTTATTACATGCATCATTGGGTTTTATGATCGTGATATAATTAGATTACTTAACCGCATTAACTGTTATAAAGTAATTCCTTACAATCGTTTATCGCCTTCAATCAGATTGTACTTGTTAAATGTCAAATCAATCTTGTTAATCAGCTGGTGCCCCTTTGCTAAGTTTATACAGGTGTCTCGGTTGACCTTAGCTTCGGTTGACCTTAGCTCCGGGCTCCTGTAACATAGCTCCTGTAGAATATTTCTTTGTTCAGAGTCATTTAACCATATTGTAATCAGGTTACTAGAGTAGTATAAAAGAGAGAAATAGATAGTGAGAAGGGAGACGAGATACGATATACGAGGGAGACGATTTTGTGTACGAGAGGTGTGTACTTACGATTTATGATTATACCACCGTATTGTTGAGCCTGCAGTTTAGATGTTGTAAACTTGCATTACTGTTACATGTAGTTTGGATTATTGAATAATACAGTATTGAACTTTTAATCGACTTTGTGTTTATGTTAACTTGCAAGACTTCGTTCAGACCAGTGGCGTAGCTAGGTCATTTTTACGTGTACGCCCGAACCTTGGCGAGGGATATGAGGGGTGCCAACCGCTCAATGTCACAGCACCTGTTGGTAGTGGGTTCGAAAGGGACGAAGCCCCCGAAAGCTATCGAGAATGAGATACCATAATGATTCCTGTCAGTAAAAAATCATTGATAACAACATACTTTTAAATCTAAATGGTTTATTTTTTTTTAATTTTGTAATATGTTAACTTATTCATCGTGTTAAACTGGAAGCTAGGCTAATGGTCATTGGTTTTAGAGAAAACGTCCAAACCAATATTACTTTTAAATAAGTTTAAATAGTGCCGTGAGTGAGTATACAATCAACAAAAGCCCCTTTTAATGAACACGGAAAAAAAATATTTCTAAGAGGTGCAATATAAAAAAAATCTGGAACACCTAGGATTTCTTCCACAAAAAGTAAATCAATCTATCATTCCTTTAAACGGATTAAAAAAAAATCTACCCGTCTAAAATTTTCTATTGATATTTTTATGGGGTCACCAAAGGTTCTCAACACCTAAATAAAGTAATTCGAAAAATTAATCAGAAATAACACGATATTTTGATTTATATCAATTATATAAATCAAAACACAAAGGTTATTCCTGATTAATTTTTCGAATTATTTTATAATTAAAGGCGTAAAGAAACCTTTGGTGACCCCACAGTTTAAATGTCTATCGTAGGTACGTCGTGAACAGTGGTCGTTACAGACAAACGTTCACGTAAATTGTCTCAGTCAATGGTTGATTTTAATGTGTCAATCAATGGCCACAGCTACACTGTTTTGAATTTCATTCTAATTGCAGAAAGAAATACATTTTGTCCTTAAAATGCGGCAAAAATTAAAGATATAATTGCATTATTATATTGCTCTGAATACTCTTTTCATCATAAACAGTTTCTGTACAACTTTCATAAAATTTCACGGAGAGTTATTCAAAAGACTTTATCCACATTCGGAACCTCAATATTGACGCCGCTTTGTCTCGTTTTTGGGACGTACATCACAGGCTCGACAAAAATACAAACAGCATGATCGAATCTGAGCAGGTAGTGAATTGCTTTAAATATAAGAGTACGTAGAATTCATAGTGGATTCAGACTTTTACAAAAGATTCGAACAAAATATATCATAAATTGATCTATTTGAGTAAATTAAGTCCCTTTTTATTCAAAATTACAATCCATTAAAAAAAGAAGCACAAGGTTGATGTGCTTTTGACCAGTTTTTCTTATTCTATGTCGATTATTTGTTTTATTTTCAAAATTCAAGTGTACGCCCGGGCGTTTTGACGTAAACGTAGCTACGCGCATGCAGACTATACCAGGATCCATTTATTTATTTATGTGACCAGGATTCCCTTAATCACGCTACCAGAGATTTTTAGGGTAACCCTGTTAAAGAGTATACTTGGCATTTGTCGTTCCGTGTACGAGTGAAACGTAGACACCAAACAAGACAGCACACACACAAGTTGCATCACGGCAAAATAACCAACTAAACACTTTTAGTCACAATTTTCTTAAAATTACCAATTCAGGGGTAGCAACCCAACAACAGGTTGCCTGATTTGTCTGAAAATTTCAGGGCAGATAGCTCTTGACCTATGAACAATTTAACCCCATCAGATTTGCTTTAAAAACTTTGGTTTCAGAGATACAAGCCAAAAACTGCATTTTACCCCTATGCACTATTTTAGCCATGTCATCCATCTTGGTTAGCGGACAGGGTCATCAGACACATTTTAAAACAAGATACCCTAATGATGATTGTGGCCAAGTTTGGTTAAATTTGTCTCAGTAGTTTCAGAGAAGATTTTTGTAAAAGATAACAAAGATTTTCATAAAAATGGTTAAAAAATTGACTATAAAGGGCAATAACTCCTTCAGGGGTAGACTGACAATTTTGGTCATGTTGACTTATTTGTAGATCTTACTTTGTTGAACATTATTGCTGATTACAGTTTATCTCTATCTATAATAATACTCAAGATAATAACCAAAAACTGCAAAATTTCCTGAAAATTTCAAATTCAGGGGCAGCAACCCAACAACAAGTTGTCTGATTCATCTAAAAAATCCAAGGAAGATAGGTATTGACCTGATAAACATTTTTACCCCATGTCAGATTCGAGTGACCTTACAAAATTATCCTTTCCCATTGTAATATTCCAAGCTAAATAAGTATTCACTTTTTAAAATGAACTAAATGTAAAACATAGATAATCATCATTTCAATGGATGGAATGAAATAGCTCTGACATAGTTTGTGAGGACCGAATGGATAAATTGTTTTTCTTCTGCTTCAGGTAAAATCTAATACTTATATATATTGAGATATATTTTTAAAAACAACACAATGTTACCTTAAAAATCCCATTTTTGAAATTTGATTTGTTTTTATATAGATATAAAACTCTCTGTATAAATATTTAAATTTAGAAAATTCAACATTAAATGTTTTCTTTTTATTGATAAATGTACATGTATTGTATTTCTTCGAAAAAAACCCTTTGCTTTATATATCAGCAGTCTGGCATTGTTTTCTTGAAAGAACAAAAAATCCTCAAATTTCAGGTATATAAATTAAATATTATTTTACCTACATCCTTACCCTAATTGTTTTTGTTTATTCTATATAGGTGTACCATTAGAAAATGTATGAAAATTTGAAAAATTCTATATGTTTTGTTTTAATCTTTTCTCTTTCATATTTAATCTGTTAGGCTCTCCCCCCTGGTCAGAAAATGTCTCAGGGGATTGTACACTTTGTTTATGTATCACTTTCATAATTAATCTGCAATGAAATGTCATTCATGTATAGCATTTCAAAGTGCATGGAAAACCATGTACTATAAAAATTAGAGGTGAAAAAACAGTCTTTTCATTGGACGAGAAGGGGTGAGTATGTTCTAACTAAGAAATGGTCAGATGATTCTTTCCATGTAGGTGGACGTGTACACCTTACAATCATTCCTTGCATAATATTGCTTATAGTATCTTAGAAAGAGACCTAATAATAAAAAAAAAATGATATAAGCCACAGTGGCGGATCCAGAGGGGAGGTTCCGGGGAGTTCCCCTTTTTTTTGGCCGATCAATGCATTTGAATGAGGACATATAGGAGGGGGAGGACAGGGGGTACCCTTCTCCCACCCCTCTTCTCCTTTCTTCCATTAGAATAAAACATCTCCTTTTGAGATATTTTTTCTTGAAATATTAGAAAATTTTTTAAAAGGAGAGATATTTTATTTTTTCTCCTTTCTCCAACTTTTTCTCCTTTCTCCCAGCCTTCCTCTCCTTTCTCCTACCACCTTTCTCCTTTCTCCAACCCCCTTTCTCCCTGTCTCCCTTACCCCTGTCCTCCCCCTCATATAGTTGGAACCCCCTCTTTATCCTGGGTTGGGAACCCCGTTTTCAAAATGGCTGGATCTGCCCCTGAGCCATTGAAACATGAAAATGAGATGAAGGCAAAATAAAAGTATAAAGACAGCCAAGTACATCTTACAATAATATATTTATATACATCAAATATAGGTGTGCTATTGATTTAAACATTCAGAGAAAAAAAACCAGACCTGACCACAAAACTTTATGTTAACCAATAACCATGAAAATTAGGTTAAGTACAAATGACCCCTGTGGGACAGTCATATACAGTTTACAATCAATAAACACAACAAATGACTTCATCAATAAAAAATAACATTGAACCATGAAAATGAGGTCAGGTCAAATAAACCCAGAGAGATGGACATCTGTCAATCATTTCATACATTAAACCTAGTGACATTGACCATGGAAATGAGATCAATTTAGATAAACTCTTAAAAACTGGTATACCTTACCATCATCCCAATAAATCTTCATTCATTATGTCTCTACTGCCACTCGATTACCATCCCTAGGTCTCCTATTTTGCAATTTTTGTTGCATGCAAATTCAGAAATTGTTGCATGCATTTATTATTGTGATTTTGTCATTTTAGACTTAAATTTTATTTTTTTAAGATTTTGAGAAAAATCCAGTTTAATTAATTGTATTTTTCACAATAATAAAAACCTGGCAATAATTTCTGCACTTACGTTAATGCTTCTACTGCCACTGGATTAGCATCATTATGTCTTCCAGTCTGCAATTTTTGTTGCATGCAACACATAAATGACAGCTCCCATAATAACTTACCTGACATTTTCTATTTAGATATAAGAAGATGTGGTATGAGTGCCAATGGGACAACTCTCAATCCAAGCCACAACTTGTTAAAAGTAAACAATTATGGGTCAAAATACGTCCTTCAACACAAGCCTTGGCTCACACCGAACAAAAAGCTATAAAGAGCCTCAAAAATTGATCAGTTAGGCTAGTGACTAAACCATTATAACACTTATTTACAATAAAAAGAAGGATTTTCTAGTACATGTGGCTATATACAGCAACAAAATTCAAGCTTTTTTTTAAATTTAATTGATATGATAGTACCGTACATCTATAACAAACTAATATCACAGCAAATATAACATATAAAATAACTCTGATATACAAAACTTTGTCAAATATCGGAAAAGTATTTATGTAATGTTATTTGTCATGCTGAACTTTACTTGAAAACACCAGGGCATTAGGAGGGGATGGGGGGCTAAATAGTTTTGATATTAATACCAATTTATTAGAAGTGAGTTATATATTCACATTATTTTTAGCTATGGTATTATATATATATATAGAACATGTGCATGTATACCATAGGGTTCAATTATAGGATACAACATTTAAAACATAAATATTCTTTTTTACCCTTTTAAAGTCCCACCCCTTAACCTTGCAAAGTATTATCATCATATAGCAGAAAAACCTATATGGAGATTAACTATGTGTCACTGTAGTTACAAACATCAACATACCGTGACTAGACAAACAGTTGTTTCTCATAAGAAATTTATCCCCAAAATAATAACTCAGTTGTACCTATATTTACAAAATAATGAACAAAATGGCCAACAACATCAAAATGTAGATGTAAAGTTTGTTTTAACCAGCTGTGATGAAGTTCTTTTAGCGAGTGCTTGGATATATTTGTATATTTGTAAATAACCATTTGAAGACTCCTAAACACAAATTGTAACAAAAAATTATTATGTATATTAATAACAAGTCTTATGCAATTTATCCCTTTTCAAAAATCAAAATGTCGTATGATTGCCTATGAGATAACCATCCTATGACTGCCTATGAGAGAACCATCCTATGACTGCCTATGAGAGAACCATCCTATGACTGCCTATGAGATAACTATCCACCAAAGTTCAAATGAAACAAATGTAATCAATTATAGGTCATATAGCTCTTAACATGTTTCAGTATTACATGTTTATATATCTTTAGCTTTCACAGATTTTGAGTGATGAAGGTCAATAATGAAAAGTACTTTATCTGGAAGGCATATGGACCCTTCTTTTTTTTAACTTTTTTATCTCCTTTATTTATATACTATTGTTTTATATTTAAAATCTTTCAAAGCACTTGATATTTTGAAAAAGAGTATCTATAAGAACTAATATTGATGAATGTTATTATATCTAAACTAAAAGTCTTCAACTTGTACGAATATTATTCTTTTAATCCTAAAAAAGAAATAAAGTAAAGGATTAATAATAAATTTTGTTACTTAGTATCTTAGAACAAGTTTATAAACTTAACATGATCTAATTGTCTAAACTTTCTCATTCTTCAAACAACAATATATTTAAACCATTATTAGTTAAACAACAACTAAAATTAAAAAAATAAATTACTGATACAGATACTGCCTTGTAGATATATCATAATTACGTGAATGCAGTAAACATCTGATTGTATTTAAACTGGTACCTCAGCTACTTAGTAGGTGGGTTTAAAAATAAATAAGTGTGCATTATTGTGTCTATAGGTAACCTTTCTCTCTCTCTAACAACACATAGTATCTGAAGATTAAGTTTTAATTTTTTGTTGTTTTCGTAGCTTTCTTCTTTCTGACAGCACTAATAATTTCTGTAGCTATGTTAGTATAACCTATACTGACACTCACAGCAGCAACATTTAAAATGCCCTACAATACAGATTAGATAGATTATTGTTAAGATTATAATAAAGAAATCAGTTGGATACAATCACAGTAAAATCATATAAATAAATATGGTTGATAGTATTAAGGTGTAACACCACTAATTCGGGCCCGGCCAGAACGCACATACCAGAAAGTAGTACATATTTAACACAACATAGTTCCTATGCATGAGTGTAACATTCAAAATATGTAGGATATTTAGGTATTTTTGCATCAAATAAAAGCTGAAGAACTGATGATCATTGTAGAACACTTTTGGACTTTTAATTTTAAATATTAATCAAAGAGCTGAAAGCTCTGAGGAAAAATGACGCCACTGCCTCTAATATTGGGATATTTTTTATGCAAGTCTTGATTTTCACATACCGTAATAAGTTGAACATTGCAACATGTCTCGTAAGCATATAATTGATATTCGTATATGAGTGTGTGAAGTGAAGATGACAACTGACTGGTTTTTTTTTAATACAAATGAATAGGTCAAGAGTCAAGACTACCTAAATGATCTACAGTATCCAATGACTACTGGCATGTTTTTTTTTTGTACAAATAAATAGGTCAAGACTACCGGAATGATCTACAGTATCCAATGACTACTGTCTGTTTTTTTTTTGTACAGATAAATAGGTCAAGAATACTGGAATGATATACAATATCCAATGATTACTAGCTGTTCTTTTGTACTAATAAATAGGTCAAGACTATTTATATGATCTACAATATCCAATGACTACTTGCTGTTCTTTTGTACGTACTAAATAAGACTACCTGAATGATCTAAAGTATTCTAATTAATGTGTTTTTTTTTTCTTGCAATTACATTTTTCTAATTCAAGAATACAGACTACTAGTATTCTTTCAAACCAAATGATTATGAAGAGCGTGTTGTAATAAGCTCTTATACCCCACTAGTCCTATAAACATATGACTTCACATTCTTATTCAATTTTTAACGTTTTTATACTGATATTTTCATTTTTTTTAAATTTTTGAATGCGAAATGTGACACATTGATAGTAAAAAAAAAATTATCAGAACAGTAAATAGAAATAGTAAATAATGCTCCTGAGGTCATATGTTATAGGACTAATTACCCACATACTCATTAAATAAGTAACTAGTGACATACACAAATGTAGTTATTTCTGTTATTTGAAACAAATTCTATTTCTTTAGATTTACACAATATTGTTATACTTGTTTTATTTCACATTGAAGATTAGACAAATAGGGATACTCCTTTGATTTTTTTATTTCATGTCAGTCAGGTCCCTTTATATGAAACTAGAAACCACTTCTCTGCCATATTGATATTTTATAACAACTCTGCCCATGACCCATATTTGATATTCATTCTTTAACCATATATTAGAGAAGCTAGTTTTTTTTTGTTTTTTTTACACTAATCCACAATCTTTCATGTTAAATTTTGTCTCCATTTAAGTTTATGCCATTGAACCATCATGGTATTAAACACAATCCCAAGTAATTATGCTGTTATAGTGGGTCACCTTGGGTGGCATTCCAGTTATTGAAATTTGTGTCAGATTGGATAATGAACTAGACCTTTAGGAATTGATCTCATAATTTAATATGGAGCCATCGTAAGCGACCCCTACCCGGTAACAAAAATAAACATGTCAAGCCGCAATATTTATCACCAGATATTACAAGTTAAAAGAGGATGGATAAGTCTCCAAAATGCTTGTCAAACTGGAACTACAACAAGATCTCCAGACAAGGACGAACAAAACGTTCAAGCCAAAGTTAGTATTTATGTACAAAGAAGTTGAGGGGCTGATTCACGCTATTGAACCAGACGAATTCCCCTTAAAAGCATGTCTGAAGAGAACCATAACTGCTGAGAAATTCAAAGAATACCTCGAAACAATTATTGTGGAAAAGCAAGAAAAGAATAACTCTTACTGTGAGTGTATTGACATTCCGCCAAGTAAAACACTGTACAATATTCGAACTCACTTTAGGGCCTTAATAATATGGTACAAGTCAAATTGGCACCTGGTTAAATCGACATCTAGTCAAATCGGCACCTATTTAAAGTCAATTAGGCATCCAATAATAAATATAAATAATTCAACCTTTAAAAATGTGAATAACATGATAAAATTAGGTTAATATTTCTGGCCAACCCCTTCCTTATCTACCTTTTCTTGGGTAAATACTGTAAAATTTCTGGACAACCCATTCCTTATTTTTATTGTTTTTGCTTAAAATACTGTTAAAATATATATTAAACAAATCTAACATGGGTGCTGAATTGACTATATCAAGTGCCGATTTAACCAGGTGCCAATTTGACTATACCGGGTGCCGAATTGACCAGGTGCCGATTTAACCAAGTGCCGATTTGATTAGAATTCCGTAAGACAGTGATCGCACCGATCAGGGCGAACGATCCCACCCCGCCAATAAAACCGTTGTATTAAAGCCAGCATCGATATTGACAATTTATGCACATTTCAATGCACATGTCATACAGATACAGTCTGTTACAGACTCTACTGTTGTAACTTTGTAAACAAAGATTGAGTCGGATGTCCGGTACTTCGATCTGTCTTATAACCAATAGAAAGTGGACCAACACGGACACATTATATTTTCTTATAAAAAAGGCAGTGGTTTGTAAAAAGAAAAGACTATCAAGTTTTCCCCGATTAATTATAGATTTTGAATGTTTTAACAATGTTTTAGTTTTACTTCACATAATCAATAAAGTTATAAAAATAGATTTATGAGTATCTTAACAACATTGGTTGTTACACTTCGATCTTTTTGGTAATAAGAATGACCGGAGGTATGTAAACTGGTTCCCGGTTGATTACTACACAAAAATAATAAAAGCAAATTCCAGTTTAAATGTAAAATAGTAAATACGAAACCAAGAGTGGTAGACGGAGAAATGTAATGGAAAGTAAATACGAACCAAGCGCGGTAGGCAGAGAAATGTAATGGAAGTTCAGTTCACTAGTATAGAAGCATGCTGCTGAAAGCGTCATTTTTCAAAAAAACTGCACCAGATTTTAAAAAGAGGGTACATTTTGTCTGTTTGTCAGATCTGAAGTACCTGTTTTGGTACATCCGAAGTTCCGGGAACCAGTTCTTTCTTATATGCCATTAAAGGTATGCTGATTTTTTCAGTACAAGACACCATAAAGTGTTGCTTTGACATGCAATGGTTGCCACTTTTTTTTTTAACTTAAAATGAAAGAGGTGTGCCTGCTTAAAATGGAGGAATTTAACATAGAAAGTAATGGGACCATGAATTAGTGGTGTACTTCCTTAAACTCTTATTTATTTGGAAGGAAATAATTCTTTCCAAAGAATCAGTTGGTGTTCACCTGGCCATTTAAATTTTGTAAAGTGAATTTTAAGTTCCTATTGAATGAACTCCACAGAAAACAACTGTAATGGTATTTTTCATAGGAGAGTTCATTTTGCCAAAAAAAAAATTTAAAAATGGCCAGAAAAATACCAGGTGATCCTGGGGAAAGGATTATTTCCTTGTATAAAACGTTTTGCAGGAGTACATTGTAATCAATACTTTCACATTCTTTTGGTTGATTACTCTTTTTTTTTAAAGTTTTTTTTGGGGGATGTTTTTTACTTGTTTCTTTGTGCAGTTATCCATCAACAATTTTAATCTAAAACTACTCCTAAGTCAGTTCCCTGAATTTCTTGAAATCTACAATATTTTGTGCAGCTCTTACTTTGTTTCTGGATCCAACTGATTTTGAATGATTACAATGGCTGATCATTTGAAAAATCTTCTTTTCCTGTTTCAGTGGAAGATTATGTTCATCTGTCTGAATGTCTATTTTTTCTGATTATCTTTTTTAATATATGTTTTAAATGATATCCAACTTAAAATGTGAATTCATAAACTCAGCATAAAATCCCATGGTCTGGCCATGTATCTTTTTGTTTAACATTAGTTAACTGACCTGTTTAATAATTTTCTTGATATCCTCCATGTCCTGTAAAGCCACTAAGTATTCAATAACAGCATCCCACTCCTGTAAATAATTAGATCCATTGTTTAATATAACCATTTTAATGTATAAAAATGTCATTTTTACAAATAGTGAACAATTATAAAATTAAAAATAAAATAGACAGAAATTGATTAATAGTAAAGTTAAGTGTTCAGCTTGCAAGAAAAAACATGAAGCTCAAACTTTCACTTGTAAACAAGGCCCTAAAAAAGTTACTGTGAAAGTCCTGTGAAATTCTGTAAAAGACTTGAGGGAGTTCTATGAAAGTCCTGTGAAATTCTGTGAAAGACTTGAGGGAGTTCTGTGAAAGTCCTATGAAATTCTGTGAAAGTCCTGCAAGAATTATGAGAAAGACTTGAGGCAGTTCTGTGAAAGTCCTGTGAAATTCTGTGAAAGACTTGAGGGAGTTCTGTGAAAGTCCTGTGAAATTCTGTGAAAGTCCTGCAAGAATTCTGTGAAAGACTTGAGGCAGTTCTGTGAAAGTCCTGTGAAATTCTGTGAAAGTCCTGCGAGAGGTCTGAAATTTCTGTGAAAGTCATGCAAGAGTTCTGTGAAAGTCATGAAAGAATTCTGAGAAAGTCCTGCAAGAGGTTTGTGAAAGTTTTGTGAAAGTCCTGCGAGAGTTCTGTGAAAGTCCTGCAAGAATTCTGTGAAAGTCCTGTGAGAGGTCTGTGAAAGTTCTGTGAAAGTCCTGTGAGAGTCCTGGCAAGTGTGATTTCCAAGTGTTATGTCAAGATGAACTTACAGACAAGTGTTTAGTTTTCAACTTTTAAAAGATTTTCTGTGGGAACCCAGAACAGTGGGGGGACATATTTCAAATCTAAAACTTTCATATCATCAGATTTCTTTAAATGTCCAAACATGTTTAAGATGACACCATGTCTAATCCTCACATTCTAAAAACACTTTTCTGTGAAAGCTCTGGTTAATGAAGGATACATACCAAAGCTTAGTTTTCAAATTGCAAGAAAAGTTCTGTATACACTGACTAGTGAAGGATACATACCAAGAGCGTAGTTTTCAAATTGAAAGAAAAGTTCTGTATACCTTTACTAATGAAGGGTACATACCATAGCTAAGTTTTCCACTTGTAAGAAGAGTTCTGTCAGAGCTCTGGCTAGTGGAGGAACCAATGTCTTTGTTTCAGAACCATCTTTAGTTATACCATTATATAAATTCCACAGTGGTTTTAACAAACTCAGATCTATAGATAAACTCTCAGCCGATGATCTAAAGAACAAAATAGGATACAAAAAAGATATTTTTTATCAAAACTCTGTTTCAGGAGGCTCGCAGGTACAAAAATTCAGCAAAATATTAAACATTTCTTTTTTCATAACAAATTTTATTTATTACACTATTAGTTATTCTTTTATGATATGTTACAAAAATTAACAAAAAAAAAACGATTCAGATTGGCCCCAGATGACTTTTAAAATGTTTATATCATTGAAAAAGCTCCAAATTATCTCCCTTTGGTGCAAAAATGCTATTTTTTGGCATTAGAATTGAAATATCTTATTTTACTCATCGGTGACCTATACTTTTTATTATTGTTTTCAAATAAGCTATACATAAACTAAACAATTGTAAAATTTAAATTCTTTTTTTATTTCGATATTACCTATTTTTCTCCTCTATTAGTTCAACAGAAAAAAAGTACCTTTACAAAAATGTATGCTTCTTTCAAAGGCAGATTGTGAGCATAAATGATTGGTGACCCCTCTTTTTTATTATATACTGCAGCTGTGCTATTTGAGCAGTCAAATTGCATTGACAGTATATTCATATGCGATATACAGTCACTGACCGTATATCACCTTGTTTATGACGTTGACAATGTGTTTCTGTAGAGTTTTATTTATGACGTCAATAAAACAGTTTCGCAGAAATTTTACGTCTTCCGCTCAAAATTATGAAATAATGGTTTTTACCCTATATACTTCATTTAGAACAGTTATAAGAGTTGCAGTATATAAAGAATAACCATACATTGTCTCGAAATATCAATGTTACTTGTACTCAGCTCAAAACAGGTAGAAATGCTCGGCACAGGCTCGCTTTCTACCTGTTTCTAAGCCTTGTACAAATAACATTGATATTTCGAGACAATGTATGGTTATTCTATATTTATTTTTCTATCAGGTATTAGATAAAGTTCATTTATAGAAAAAATTAGCGAAATCTTATATTAGATAAAAAAAAAAATGATTTAGACCCGCGAGCCCCCTTAAATGCAGCAAATAATAAGTACTAGTATTACATTTCTAAAATCAAGAGATACTTTCATCGGTTTTTTTAAATTTTGTTATGATTTCAAGGGCTTGAAAAAAAGGTGATTATTCCTTTGTATAGAGGAGCAAAATGGTTGTGCATAAAATATGTGGTGTAGTGGGTGTAGTGGAATAAGGACAAGGATCAATAAGCAAAAAAATAGATTTTCTTTTGTATTCAAACTACAACTTTTAAAACTATATCATGACATAAAATTTAACGGTTTGATGGGAAAATTGAGGCAGTTCAATTAACATGAAATAAAGAGTTGTTTGCCACATCTACAAAATAAATTATAAACAAAGGGAATAAAACTAACCTATGTTGAGTGTGTATTATAGACAAAGGGAATAAAACTAACCTATGTTGAGTGTGTATTATAGACAAAGGGAATAAAACTAACGTATGTTGAGTGTGTATTATAAACAAAGGGAATAAAACTAACCTATGTTGAATGTGTATTATAGACAAAGGGAATAAAACTAACCTATGTTGAGTGTGTATTATAGACAAAGGGAATAAAACTAACCTATGTTGAGTGTGTATTATAGACAAAGGGAATAAAACTAACCTATGTTGAGTGTGTATTATAAACAAAGGGAATAAAACTAACCTATGTTGAGTGTGTATTATAGACAAAGGGAATAAAACTAACCTATGTCGAGTGTGTATTATAAACAAAGGGAATAAAACTAACCTATGTTGAGTGTGTATTATAAACAAAGGGAATAAAACTAACCTATGTTGAGTGTGTATTATCTTCAGCATTAGTTGAATAGATTTAAGTCTGTTTTCTCCTGTCTGTTTAATGGCAACATATACTAAGGTATGCCACAATCTGCATAAAGGCAAGGCTCTGGAAATGACAAGGTGAACATTTAAAAGCTAAAATTGATTGTTAAACCTGTATTGTTATCATATTTAATGCAAAAATCTAGATACTCAACTGCATAACTGCACTTGTCAGTTAACCATAACTTTCTATAACCAGTTTCCTGCAATTGTTACACCACAGGCATTTATAACTTACACATCATTAATGTAAAATCAATAGTTTTGTTTTTTTAATGTTGTGGTAATTTTTTACAATGAATGTTGTGTGGTCAAAATATCATTAACAAAACAAGATTTATAAGGTCAATTTCGTGGACAGAAATTATTCATGAAGGCATTCCATAATATTTGTTTTATCTACATTGGCTAGAAATATAGAGGAGGGTTGAGATATCACTAAACATGTTTAACATGCCACATTTTTGCGCCTGTCCCAAGTCAGGAGCCTCTAAGCCTTTGTTAGTCCTGTATGATATTTGATTTTAGTTCATTTACTAAAATATGTTTAGGAGTAAAAATTGACATCCATTTTCACCAACTAGTACACATTTTTGTTTTGGGGCCAGTTGAAATCCACCTTTAGATGAGGAATTTTCTCGCTGTGTTGAAGACCCATTGTTGGCATTCATCTGTCTTTTTACTCTTTGGTGGTCAGGTTGTTGTCTCTTTGACACTTTCCTCATTTCCATTCTCTATTTTATATCATATCTCAAACCTATTTAGCACTAATAATACTTACATAGTCATAAGATATAATTAGGTACCCTGTACTGTAAATTCAGAAATCATTTGGAGCATTTATTATTTCTTTTTTGTCATTTAAGACTAAAATGCAATTTTAACTTTTGCGATATTGGGAAAAATTCTGTTAAATTCATGATAATTTAATTTTGGATGTAACGCGTCTTCTGATTGTCTGACGTTATTTTGTTATGAGCCCATAGACATAATTTAGTCATGTGACCGTGACGTCATCAACGTTTTTTCATGGTTTTCTACAGTTTAAAATGGAATTTAGAATTAAATTATAAGAAATGACTGTAATATTTTTTCTGTCTATTCGAAATAACATAAAAAATGTGGTGCACACTGTTAAATAACCTGCTACGCGCGTTATTCAGTGTGCACCAAATTTTTAATGTTATTTCTTCATAGACAGAAAAAATATTACAGTCATTCCTTAATAAAAACAATTAAAATGCCAATTAAAATTATTGTGATTATAACCCTGATAAAAACATGGCAATAATTTCTGAATTTACAGAACATTATATCATGTTTTTTACTTACAAGGCCAACTTGGTTGAAAGGACATTATTTAGAATAGCATATCCTGTTTCGAAGCTGTCCCTGGTCAGTATAGAACCAGCGGTCACACTAAACTTGTATCCCCAGTTTGATGTCTCGGATGGTGATTTCTTTATAGAAAATTTGTACCATAACTTGTCACCTTAAAACAATAACAAACATATAATAGCTATGTTCTACCATGCATTTATCAGTCACAAACAAAAGGCAATTCTTAGCACAAATTGTCATATGAAGGACGCCTCCGGGTGTGGGAATTTCTCGTTGCATTGAAGACCTGTTGGTGGCCTTCGGCTGTTGTCTGCTCTATGGTCGGGTTGTTGTCTCTTTGGCACATTCCCCATTAACATTCTCAATTTTTTTATATTGTCAAAATAGAAAAACAAAAGATATGGGTATCTATCAATAACACAATAATCAGTTTCTGCACAGCAATAAGTGAAGGAACATTGCTTTTATTGCTGTTCTTTATCTAAAATTCATAGGCCTTCAACATGGAACAAAAAACTAAAAAACAAACAAACAAAAATTCTCAACTCGCAGCAAATTTAACTGTTTTATAGGGATACATTTTTAAAAGCAAATGATATTATGTGATTCTTTTGTTTGCTTTGCGAGAACAGTTTTCAAATTTATAAAGCAGAGAATAAAATATAAATGACAAAATTAGTTTCTAGAAAGAAGAAGAAAAAAACACTCTTATGACAAGATATGGGCAGCAAACCTATTGAAAAAAGTATTCTCTACAAATCATTATAATTTAATACCTGCATGAATCTGAAGTGTGTTTTCATATTATTCTTTACATACCTTGAAATTCAAAGTTAATAAAATTGGATGAATCTCCTGAAAATGTCTTTGCATTTTGTTGCATGTCATCTGATGTTGAAAAAGTCAGTGTATCTTCATTCTGTCTCAGACAGCATCTATAAAATACACAATCAAATTAATTCAAAAGATTAAAGCCAATCTCCTTGGTAGTTATACTTATCAGATTTGATTGAATGTTAACCCAACCACTATATATCACAACCAGACAACATGATTTGATTGAATCTTAACCCAACCACTATATATCACAACCAGACAACATGGTTTAACATATATACTCAAACAGCTGATATTTAGCAACACAGCTCTAGATAAAACAGAATGAACCATCAACAAGTTTTTTTTTCATGTATGATTTTAATTGTAAATGGTAACCTTGCACAAAATATGGATTATTTAATTTTTAATTTTTTTCAAATATGTAATTCTTGCTTAAGATAGACCTTAGTGCCAAGATTGTGGAATAAATATAGGTCAATGTGACCAAAGTTTTGAATGGTCATTTTTTTCTAACCAAAATGTGTGCAGTGACAAAATATGGTGAACCTGTATTACTAGAGAACAGATTTAAATACGATAAAATTAACAAGATATCAAAGAAACAGCACTGGTATGGTTCTTTACCCTTTTTCAAAGTTGCTTGACCTTTAAAAATTAGTTAAAAATCAAAGCGAACAGAAAGCATTACCATTTATCTAAAATTATAAAAAAGAAAAAAGAATACTATTAGGAGGAAGTTCACTTACTTGCTATCAAAAGATATTTGTAATTTGGATGCTCCTGGGATTTGTATTGCTTCCTTCAAATCCTTGACACAATCTTTATTCTGTTTATAGTCATCTGTGTTTAACTGTTTGATTAAGGATGACATTGTGATCTCCTCCATGAACTGGGCGGCCGTACATGCAATAGGGATCAGGCTCTCTTTGTCACTGTACTTAATCACTTTCTGTACAACCTGATAATCATAAACTGTACTGATGTACAATTGAAAACATAACAGTTCAATATGCATCAACTTTACCAACAAGTAAAATATATAGCACATATTACGTAAATTTTATCGACGCCATCACAAATTGGTTGACTGTTACGCAATAACCATTTCACAGATGAAATCAAATATATTACTTATGTCAAAACTACAATCACCTTCCCTTTTCATGAATATGACCTATCGAATTAGACTATTTACCCAGTTTATAATAACATATAGCAACACCACGTGTATCACATGATCTGCTTACCCTTCCAGAGTACCTGAGATCACCCCAAGTTTTTGGTGGGGTTCATATTGCTTAGTTTTCAGTTTTCTATGTTGTGTATTATGTTCTATTATTTGTCTTTTTTTTTTAGCCATGGCGTTGTCAGTTTATTTTTGATATATGAGTTTGACTGACACTCTGGTATCTTTCGTCCCTCTTGTATATCTGTGTATACTTCTGACACAAGACTCTCTTTCTAAGTTTACTTAAAACATTTCTGTGCAACCTATATAAACAGGCTATAAAATGTATTGTACATTATTATTGCAGTTATAGAAGCAATTTGTATGATTTTAGATACTGATTTTTAATGGCATGAGTACTGTGGAATCATTTATTTTCGTGGATATTTATTTTTCATGGAGTACTGTGGAATCATTTATTTTCGTGGATATTTATTTTTCATTGATAGATAAAAACTTGCTATTTTTTAATATATTTAATTTTATGGTTTTGCCAAGGTCTGCATAAAAGCCTATAGATATTTTACAATCCACATCCACAAAAATTGGTATTCAACGAATAATGATGAATCAAATAAACTGTGTATTAATCATTATTTTCGTTGGATACTAATTTTTCGTGGATTTCTTGGGTGAAGGTGAACCACAAATTTAAATGTTCAACTTATAACAAATTTTCTACAGAAATGTATGCAGACTTTGCCAAAACTAAGAATTTAAATATGCAAGAATATGTAAGTTTTCCTAACTCCAGGAAAATTAATACCCACGAAAATAAATGAGTAAAGTTTTAGAACTAAACCTACAGTCTGGAATACATCTTTAGTTTCTGATCTGTTTAGTAAGTCCAGGATACATGGGATATCATGGACTTGTTTGCATCCCAATAATTCTGCTGTAATGGCGGGAGCAGATTCTGGCCAGTGTGCCAAGAGCTTTCTCAAAACTTGTCTGGCATACAACACAGCCATTGCCATGTTGACTTTGTACAGGTATTCTCTAGAGCTAGATTTTCCTTGTTTTTCCAATTCCTTTTTGAGAAGTTCAGCACTCCTGCTACGTTTTTGTTTCTGTATGTCATCTTCCACATCATTATCTGGTGTGTTCATAAGTTTGGTGTCTTCAGAACTTGCTTCTTCTTTTGCCTTCTCTGGGATTCTACAACAGGTAAAATTACAACGTTGATAAAACTTTTATACATTATCTATGCTAACACAGTATTTACTTAGACAATTGTGACCTCCTTGTCAGAACAGAATGAACTTTAGAAAAAGATTTTAAAATTTTAAAATAATTATTTTTGGATACAAAATATTATTCATAAATTAAACTTTTTTTGAGAGCAGCAAATAAGCTAAAGAAGGACACAAAAAAAAAAACAGTTTTCTAACATAGTATTCAAAAATCATTTACTGTGCATGGAGATATATTGCATTTGTGATTTTGTTTTCACAGACATTTTCTGAATTGTTTGCCTTGAGAGGCAGCCAAATCAGAAAATTGTCCCAGAGTGTAACAGTAACAGTCTCAAAATGATGATGGACATGAAACTTTAAGTTGATTTTTTATATATCTCTAAATTGGTCTTTTTCAAGAAGTAATAATTTTCTAATTTCTTGATAACTTTATTCTCAGAACAAATTTGATAAATAGTCTATAATTGATAAGTATATATGTAATACCTATTCCTATTGAGACGTAACTGGTCAATAACTGTAATAAACATAAGTACACTAATAATGATTGAGTGTATGGCATTTAAATGAAGAAATTTAGGGCCATATTTAATAGAAATTTTACACTTGTTGAATTTAATCTACATAAGAAACTACAATCCTTTTAAAAAAAATAAATATATAAGGTAACTTTAATAACCTATAGAAATGTGCCATAAATTTAGGACATTAAGGTCACTGACCACTGTTTTTAAACATATATTAATTTACTTTAAAGCCATGGTTCAGTAATTTAATAATTCTTTTAATACATGAAGGTTTAACTCTTATTATTACCTATGCTTCATGTGAAAAAAAGGTGAAGGGATCTAAATCATATCAGAATTTGACATTTTTCAAAATTCCAAGATGGCTGTTGCAGAGCCCATACAGACAGCCCAGATTCCAGTAGGATGTCAGCTGTGTGAGGGAGGAGATAAAATCCAGTGGAAATGTTTGGACTGTTCATTGTTGTTGTGTACTAAATGTAAAGACAAGGTCCATCTAAAGTTTAAAAATGCCAAGGACCATAAAATTATTGACATTAAGAAAGTAGGTCAGTCAGAAACAGAGACTTTTAGCTTTGACTTTCAAGATAATAAATGTGAGGAACACATAGGACAGGCTTGTTGCTTGTATTGTAAGACTTGTGAACAATTTATCTGTCTGAAATGCCTCACTCAAGTACATATAGGCCATGACGTGATTGAAGAGGAAGAATACAAAGATGAAATGAAATGTGATTTAGACATTCAGATGGAGGGTGAAAACCAACTGAGAACATTATCCCATTCAAAAGCTGTCCCACGAAAATTACTGGAATTTCCTCACAGAGCTGGATCAGAAAACTGTGACAGGATAGAACAACAGAAAAATACCATAAAACCCTCCATGCAATGTACTACAGACATGGAACATGCAATGTCTACTGTAGCAAATCCGAATAATTTGTTGTGGATTAAACAGGGTTATGAAACGGTGAAACATGTGACACTTTCAGGGGAGGTCATTTCAGAATTTACCGTCCATACACGTAATATGACAGTTACCTCATCAAAAAGATAGTTCTCTATAGTTTCAGCTCAAGGTCCAAGAATAACTTACCTTAAAAAACATAGAACAAACAACAGATTGTAAAAACAATGAAGCACCATTTTAAACATCATCAGAAATAAAGAAAACTTGTAGTTGGAGCCAAGTGGCCAGGACCATCTATTCTATTGAAAGTTGTACATTGAAAGTGATATTTAAAATAGATACATTCTCAATGGATACGTACATAAAAATCAAAACAAAGTATTGATTATATTTCCCTTGGAATATACCATATATCAGGCTTGCCCACATGCCAAGGCTTGTACTATCAGAGCATGTTAAAATTTCTACAACAGACCAAAAGAATCTATACAAAATTTTCCTTTAAGATTAGCTAGGAGCTTGTGACTGCAATTCTTTTCTATCAAGGAGACCTGTATCAGTAAAAGTCAAATTTGTGGGGTAGACATGATATAGTTCTGAAATATTAAATCAGAAATATCTATTCTAATACATCAATTTTACTTTTGTAACAAGGACTGTGCCTCACTGTTCTATTTTTGAAAAATATTTCAATTTACTTACATGGATATTTATTCAGACTATAAATTATGGATGACAAATTATTGTTAAAATGTTGTGATTTAGTGAAATGGATATATACTATTCAATAAAACATCATTTAGGAAGATGTTAACACCAATATGTCTGTTTCAAACAAGAAAGTAGACCTAATTTGTTACTCACGAGTCAAACTAAAATTTTTACTCACGAGTGTAATACATGGTGTGAAAGAAAGTTTTAAATCACCTACTTTTTTTCTCAGTTTATCATTTTAAAACTGTACATGGACATTCATATTTATATTCACACACAAGTATGAACAAGAATTAGGAAGGTATTGCATAAACAATATTATATGTCCCCTACTGGAAAGGACAATAGATAATTAGGAAGGTATTTCATATACAATATTATATGTCCCCTACTGGAAAGGAAGGTATTGCATATACAATATTATATGTCTCCTACTGGAAAGGATATTAGATGAGTTTACACTTATAAGAAACTATCATTCAATTTAGAAGGTGAATTTTAAATTCATCTTGGGAAAATTCTATTCAGAGGTACTTGAGAATTTTCATTTTATCAATTATTTATTTAGAAAATTGAAATATACGAGTTATTTTCAATAACTACCAGTCTAACCCTATCCCCTAGGATTCACATTTTTTCAAGGAAAACTTTATTTTCCAGCAATTTTCTACGTCTTATGGCCACAACTAGAAGAGAATTAAAGTTCATCTTAAACTTCTTACCATTTGACTATACATCTAATATTGATAGTACACTGTTTATAACAAAGTTTCCACTGGAACATTGACAACTGTTTCAATAATCAAATGGGGAAAACTTGTATTTTCAAGCTTGTCCCAGACCTAGAATTTTCAAATAATTGTTCAACAGTACTTGAACTAAAAAATTATCTGTAGCTTCTTATTAAATGACAAAAAACCAATGATTCAGGTTTTACAGCAAAAAATATTAGGAATATCAGTGATATTTAGAAACCATTTTTAAGTATCAAACACCCTTCTTATTCATGAATAACACACAATATATATGCATCATGCTATATGAGAATTTTCATTTACAAAAAGTATTTCTAAATAATTGAGTCATTAAACACTTCCATCATCAGCCACCTTAAATTTAAGTTCTCTAGGATATATTTCCATGTCCTCACTTAAAGATGTACTTAGGTGAGGGTTTGTGAAATTCAAAAAATCAAGAATTTAAAATTGATACTATAACTCCGAAGAGCATTACTTAAGGAACAAATTAAGCTAAAAATGTTGAGAGGTCATGGAGCTCCTTTGGAGATAAAACGATTTTTAAAATATGGCGGGGAAATGGCTGACTCAGACTTTTTCCTTATTTTTGCATTGGTATTATTTTGGACTCAACTCAAATGAAAGAAAATAAAAAATCTGCTTAAATTTTGGCAAATGACCCTTTATGAGCTATTTTAAAAGTCTTATATGAAAAAAATAAATGGGTGTTATGGGGCAAAATATTTTACATTGTATTGTATGGGAAAAAAAACAAGGAGTTCGAACATTTGACACAAATTCCAAACCTCACCTAAGTACATCCTTAAAGTGGTATCCAACAATTTCACTAAAATTAATTTGGCTCATTTAATTTTCATAAAATTTTGACAAAGTATTTACTTTGAAAATTGAAAAAAATATAAAAAATTTGAACAAACCATTTTATCAGAAAATTTTACTACACTGGTTATATAGCAGTTTGACGAACAATAATTTTGATCATTAAGAAGCTTGATATTGCCTTAACAACACAAATTAATTAAAACGTTTAGCTGATTTTACAGAGTTATCTCCCTGTAGTGTTAGGTACCACCTTAAATGTGAGTTTTTGGCTCATTTCACCAAAACAAGGTCTTAAAAGTGGGTGGGTCTACAGGTCAAGTTTAAAGCATGGATCACAAGCGATTGCAAAAGTAACCAATGACCTTTAAAGATTCTGTGCTTAAATTTGTGAAATGAATAAAAGATAGACTTACTTATTCTGTGACTGTATGACTTGGTGATAGTAGATGCCTGTATCTATTAGTTTCTCAGAATCAGTAGGTATTACTGGTGCTTCTTGTGTAGATGCAGTCAGACGTCCTCCCCTGAAACATAAATTGAGTATACTTATTCATGAGGTTGTTGACCAATGGACAACAAGGCATCATTTATCAATGCAGCTAAAAATGGAAATGACTGGCACATATTTGTTGCTTGACCATTAATCATTTAGAGTCTTAATTTTCTGATGTTTTCAAATAAAATAAAGTTATAACAATTATATATTGTTACATCTTATAGTTTCCAAACATTTACAAATCTCTACTTACCATTTGAGTGCCATCTTCATAATCTCATCCTTTGTCTGCAATGCTGAACTTTCCAGACTGGAAAACAAAGAGAATTTTTATGAAACCAGTTGTTCAATAAAGATATTAGCTCGCTCTATGACATAAATCATCACAGGGAAAGTGTAAATTGGATCATATTGTGTGTAATGAGGTTTGGCATTGAACATGCAAAAATTAGTTTAAACATATTTATTTATAGTGGATTGTGAAACAAGATTTGCAACTTACACTTATCCCTTTCCACTTTGCGGGTGCGAGTGCTACCTTGTAGTGGCATTAGCCTGCTCTTTTTCGAAATCTAAAATGGTGTCTTTAACGTGCAAGATCTAGAGATATGACTCTCTCTTAACACGGGTCACCGATTTATCGTCCCTTCCGACATACTATCATCGTTTCCTCAAGGCCATACTCGCAAATGGTGTCAAGGGAGAGCCGAAAATTTAGTCCCTGAAATTTTCATCCTGGACCGGGAATAGAACCAGGAACCTTTGTGTTAGTAGTCCCATGTACTAACCACTACACCACGGCTCAGAAATTAATAAATCAAAACATGAAAATTGTATTAAATAATTTACCATAGAATTATCAATTACCATATTCAGAAGCTTTAGGTATAACCAATTTAATGTGAATGTTGACCATAAAAACTAGTTAAAACTCTGTTTAATTCGATGGCATATATGAACTGTGACACTGATCAGAATAGTAAAAAGAAAAGGCCCAACTTTAAAAATTGAGTGACAGATACAACATTATGAATAAGACAGATAGTAGAATTTTGTAACACTTACTTTTCTATGAGTGCTTTATAACACTCTGAAGTATTTTTATCATTCATATCATATATAGCTCTGAGTACATCTAACGGAACTTTACAATCACCATGGAAAAACTGAAATATACAAATGATAGCTGAACTAATGAATACAGATATCAGAACCATATTATAAAATTTGACTTTATGATAAGTGATCAAATGATATTGATTTAGTTCAAAACACTTTACAAATCAAAGTGATGGAAATCACTCATGGAAAGATTAGGAGAGTAGTTGAAATAGTTTCATATTATAGAATGGTGGGGGAAAATGAACATTAATAAAGCACTATTGCTGAAAATTGCCTTAACAGCAGGTCTTTAGAAGGAAACATGCTTTTGGCTTTCCCGTATGAGAATAAAATGAACTCAAATTAAATAATATGGATCTCTCAATTTGCACAATTTTATTTAAACTGCAGTTAATATCTCAACCAAATAATGTTGCCTGTTCTTAACATGTTTAAAAAAAAAAAAAAGCATATCAAAAATTCTTCAACAAATGTTACCAACTATCTTTGTAAGACATAAAATCTAGACCAACAGCTAAGAACTTTAAAGTGTCAACAAACATAATCTAAAAATATTTTTTCGGGGCATTTTGTAAGTTGAAACAGAGGTTATATGACATTGAAGATTAAAAGTTGTACAGTGCCTTTTGATAAATTTTTTAAAGTATTTTTCAACACAGGGCATTGAAAATGTACTTTTTCAACATAAACAAATTAAAAAACTTATTTTATTGAAATGTGGATTCTTTCTTGATTGCAAAAAATATATATTCACTTCTAATAAAAATTCAAATGACTAAAATAGACATAATGATTGATGGGGAATAAACTAATCAACAATGGTTTGTTAAAATTAAAAGTTTTAAAATTTTAAAACTGTTTCAAGCCAATTCCTGATAAAAAAAAAAGTGAACTAATCTAAATTGTTGATTATTTACAGATGTTTATTAGAAATTTATCAAGTAAATTATAGGCCATACGCAGATCTTGTTAATCCATTAATCATTTATCTTTCAGATATAATTTACAGAATCACTTATTGCGAACCCTATCATAGTTTTCCATAGATTCACCTGCAAGTTACCTGTCCATTTAAACTTTTGTAAGTTCTATTGTCCCATTGAACAAATACAACAGGTATTGTTCTCTGTATAGTTTATTTGATGGGACCTTTAAATTTCTTCCAAGAGAAATCTATCACTCATTGATTAATTTGCCTGAACAAAAAAATATCGTCTATGTTCACTGAAATACATGTATAAACTCACATAAACTGCATGTGATACAGTATTTATTCAATATCAATAATATATTTTCAATCTGTTCAACATAAGCACTGATTTAATTATAAAAAGTTTATTTCTGATTTTTTTTAACTACTGCATGCATTTATGTTTTAAAGAATTTGCATGTTTTTTTGTGGTTGTTCAGTTATAAAGAATACATTTAAGAAGACCTTTATATAAACATTATCATTTCAAGTTTTTACTTATGAACAGACTAAAAAAAAGCAAATTTTAATAGGTAAAATGTTGAAATTTGATCAGAAATCAACTTTTAATTTTCAAATACGTGTTTATATCAAACAAATTAAAAATGTGTTATTGATTGAATAAATACAACATCACATGCAGTTTCATAATTACTTATTTGTACATGTATTTCCATCATTGACAGTTCAATTTTTTGTTCAGGTAAATTAATCAGTGAGTGATAGATTTCTCTTGCAAGAAATTTAAAGGTCCCATTGATAAACTAAACAGAGAACAATAGCTGTTGTATTTGTTAGATGGGACAATAGGACTTACAAAAGTTTAAATGGACAGGTAACTTGCAGATGAATCTGTGGAAAACTATGATAGGATTCGCAATAATGTAATGTAGATCAAAAGTAATAGGCAATAAATAAATCTATCATCCTTATATATATCAAACATCTAATATATACATTTGTGTATTCAATTATGAGGTCAAATATTTTTATATTAATATCTATTGTATATTACAGGGTCTGTATAATTATGTAAGACTGAGGTTGATAAGTTAAATATGGTCAATTTGATTGACAGTTTAGGAGGTGGGGCATTGTAATAAAAGGGCTACCTTGTCTCTGATTGTTTAGTGATAATGACAGTTGTCAATCATACTTGTATTGTATCAATACCCAATTACCTAATCAAAATGTTTTTAAAAAAATCCTGCACATCAACACACATTAATGACATACATTCTTGAATGAACTGCTCCAATAATATACCCATTTTTTCAGTTAAGATGTGTATTATGCGCACATACATGAGAACAATAGGGAACTATATTTCAGTGTGAATACATTTACTAACAGTAACTAACCCGTGAAATATTTAGAAAGCAAGAACTGATATACTAGGTGCACGTGGCATGCAGATTTTGTATCTGTTATACCAAGCCAAAAGTTTGCCTGTTTTGGCATTCATAATACCTTCATATATAATAGACTGAAGTTTATGTCTGTGTCATTATGTTCTCTTGTGGACAGTTGTCTCATTGGCAATCATAACACATCCTCTTTTTTATATAAGTAACTAAATTGTTTAAGATATTTAAGTTAAGAAATTTAAAGAAGCTGAAAAGCTACTTTGGATACAACACTTTCCTCGTTCACCCTGTAGATTTTAAATTAGACAAAATAACTTGATGAATGCATGTTGATCTCTACTTGTCTTTGGGTTTTTTTCTGTCTTTGGGTTGCTGTGTCCTGTTTAATCAATATTTGAACAACAAAACAACATTTTTTTTTTACACAGCATGTTACTGTTAATTCAGATATTATTGCATGCATTTATTATTGCGATTTTGACTTTTAAGACTAAAATGCGATGTTATTTTTAGCGATGTTAAAGTCATAAGAAACCTCAAATTAAAATCAAAGAGCTGAATAGCTCTGAGGGGAAAGACGGCCCTTGTCTCTTTTTGTTTTTGGGAGGGGGGTATATTTGATAGTCTTCATATAAAAAATGAAAAAATCCAGCTAGAACATTTAGAAAGGTTGGCAATATTGAAGTCAATTGTTGTTTAATCTAATTTTGTTTCCTTAGTTTTTTTCTTTTTTTTTCTTAAGAAAGTTAGAACTGAAAAATCCATTTAATCTTAAATTTCCATTGATAAAGTTCCCAGTTACAACTCTCATCACAGGGATACAGGTACTAATAAAAAATAATATGATTGATGTAAACTGTGTGAAGCTTGTTTCCAGATCCTGCATTTTGAATTATTTGTAAATTTCATGAATAAATAGGTTTAAACTATAAAATGCAACTTTTTTTTACCATAATTACAATGATTTATTTGTTGGTACACACAATTTAGTTTTAATGGAAGACTACTAATCATATACTAAATGTCACATTTTCAAGTTTTATTTTAGTGGATAATTACTCATCAATTGAGGTGCTCCTGATTTGGAGGAAGATTCACAAAAACAGAATTTTACAGAAAAAGATGAAAAAAAATTTTCTCTCCCCAATCTCATGTATCTCCACGGACTTTGTTTACACTGAAAGTTGTTGATCTACAAATTAAAGTATTGCATGTTGATGTTTGAATCATCTACATCACACATAATTATGTTTAAATTTAACAAATAACAATTTATAATTAGTGCACGAACTCTGAGAATGATGTAAATAACCAGTGAAGGATATCCCTGCTTCTGCATAGTGTGGCATTCCAACAATGACGTCATTATAAAATATAATGTAGGTTGGATATATTTAGAATATCTCGTCATACTGATTTTTCCGGATTGTAAAATAAACGTAAATAGGGTAAAAGAAAGCTCAAAATACGATAATTTCGGTAGAAACAGAAGGGAAATGTGTAGAAGATTGTTTAAAGTCAATCTATTCATTTGTGTGTTTCCTTCTCATCAATCTCAGTAAGATTTGTTGGGGGGTTTTCCATACTATAAAAACAAAATGAATGATGTGAGGGAATGTCACTCTGGTCAACCCCATAGGGGATTGACGGCTTGAAGCAGTCTTTCCCCAAAAAATAATGCATATGTTTTTTTATAACTCAATGGATAGTTTAAATTATAAAACTTATGTACATATACTTTTTTCTAAAGAAAATTCTTTAATTTGTTCATATTAGAAGAAGTTTACTTTATTTTAATTGCTTCCTGGAAGGAAGCAATTGCCCGACATATTTTCCGTATGCAAAGTGACCTCAGTTTGACCCATCTCGTAAAAGTCTGGTGATCGCAATATGCATGGATGTCCTTAAAATAAACTATTATCTGATTGAACATGTTGAACACGTGCTCAATATCCATGTTTTTTGTTGATTGTTGACAAACAGGTGACAATTGTTAAACTTTGGCTTCAAAACACAAGCTTTAATTACCTGCCATATTTTCACAACAACACTGACCGATTGAAAAAAAAATTGACTATTATACGAAATTTATGCAAAAAAAAATGATAAAATCGTGCACAGAAGACTAAGTGTATGTTTGTATGCATTGGTTCAAGAATTGGAATAACGTTATTTTTCACCGGTCACTCGTTTCATATGACTTTAAGATAAATCCTATTTAATGCATTATGACATATAAAAAATTTCAAAATGAGATTTTAAATCATTGCGATTATATCTACGTATGTCACATTTTTTGCTATAATAAAAACATAACAATAATTTCTGAATTTACAGTAAACGAAACTACTATTAATACTAATTGAACTCTAACCTTAAACATTCCCTTTGTATCATCGTCTGCGTCAGGGAATATACTATTGACATCATCATTCTCTGTGTCATCTGCTACATTCTCCTCATCATCAGATGACGAAGGAGAAGATGATATTGAAGATGAAGATGTAGACAAAAGACTTTCTTTGTCATCTCCTGATTTTTTATCCTTGGATTTCATCTGTTTTAATGACACAATAGAAGGGGGTTCTGGGAATGAAGGGTGTCTTCCTTTCTTTGTACTTGAGTTCACACCATCTGTATACAACATCAGGGACAGAACCTGAAATTAAGGTCAAATATTTTACATGTTCACACCATCTGTATACAACATCAGGGACAGAACCTGAAATTAAGGTCATATATTTTACATGTTCACACCATCTGTATACAACTTTAGGGACAGAACCTGAAATTAAGGTCATATATTTTACATGTTCACACCATCTGTATACAACATCAGGGACAGAACCTGAAATTAAGGTGATATATTTTAAGTGTTCACACCATCTGTGTACAACATCAGGGACAGAACCTGAAATTAACGTGATATATTTTACATGTTACAAAACATATATGATTAAATACTGGCTTTACCAGCTCTCCAAAATTAATATCCATTCATTTGATGTGTTTGAGCTTTTTATTTGGCCATTCGTTTGATGTGTTTGAGCTTTTGAATTGTCAATTGATTAATGACTTTTGGTTTTGAATTTTTCTTCAGAGTTCAGTATTTTTGTGATTTACTTTTTATTAGATAAAAATAAAGAATTTCAAAACTAATCCCATATTTTTCGGCTGAAATTGTATGAAACCACACAAATTTAATCCTAGGAACTAAAAAATTTCTCCCCAACATGAGAGTTGACATTTTGTCCTTAAAATATGAATCGGTAGCAGTTCTTTATTAGTTTCTTCAAATTAGTCTAAAATATTTTTTAAGGAAATGAACAAACATTTTTTATAAATTGAAGTAAATGCATGAAGAATCAACATAATAAAAAGATATTTAGAAAATTTAAATTCCAGGATGTGCATTTACTATAAAAAATGTTATACTATAATTTACCTCCAAATCTTTAATGAGCCACTGCTGACTGAAATCTGTTCCTTTACTTGACAAATACACCAGACACTGAATAAAACTGGCTTCAAAAAGTTCTGTAGCATAATAAGTCTCCCCTAACTTTTTTAAGTTGTTGCTAAGGACTTTAAGGCTTAGTGATAACACCCACACTGCCTCCACAGAAATATCTTCATCAGTCTTGATCTTAGCGGTGATACTTTTTACAGTTTGTATAAAAACACTAAAGTGATCTGTATCCCATACTTCTGTTACCATACTGAGGCAATCAATAAATTTATCATTTATCTGAAGGTAAATTAAAAAAATTAAATTCTATTTGATTAAAATATATATTCTTGGACAGTTCAACATTTATTAAAAGACAACTAAATAAAAAGTCCAAGTATGCTGGAAAATCTTCTAAAACATAATTTTTTCAAAGCAAAATCTTATAACTTATCAAACCTAAATCATGTGTTCACCAGAAAAAGTTGCAACCTGCATTATATACATGTAGTACATCTAACATAGTTGACCATGAAAATCTGAATTACTTCATGTAGAATTCATTAGTTTTTTAAGGACTTTATGAATATCTAATAAGGGCTATTCCAGTAAAAATTATCCAGGGGGGGTGGAACGCCACTTATTTTTTGACCCCCCACCTATGGAAAAGATTAAAAAAATACACCCCCACCTAGAACATGTATTTTCTTCCAAGACCCCCTACCTACATGTAGAGAAAAAAAATAAAAGTTAGCTAGTTTTTTAAAGTATACAAAAATGTTGCATCCTGTCAAATAAATGTAAAATTTGTTGGTTTATCTATTTCAGTGCATCCAAAAAGGGGGGGCCCTCTGGCCCCCCCTAAATGCGCCTCTGGTCTCAATGGCAATCATACCACATCTTCTTTTTTATACTAGCTATGTTGCTATTAAAATATAAAATGAAACATGTAACAATGTTATGGAGCAGCAGACGACAGATGCAACATGACGGCAATAGCTCACAGTGACCGAAAAAGGGGGGTGCGATTTTAATTATGGCCCATTTTATTTTTAAAACTGTCAATAACATTTTCAGGTACGACATATTCTTCAGGTGGGGAAACTGGTTGGCACCAACAATTTGATGTTCAGAGTTTAGTTTGAGCCATAAAATATTTTTGGTAGGCACAATGTAATTCTTTTTTTATTTTTTGTATTTCTTATATACATTTTTTTTTCAATAGGCAAATGTTGAGGAAGATGATATACTCTCCTGTGTAACAAGGCCATATTTTTCCGCAAAAATTAGGCCATTTTTTCCCTTCAATACCACCCTCGCAACATGCGCAATAAAAATCTAATTGTCTGTGCCAAATATAAATATTTTTTTATGGACCGCATAGTTTGGATGTCACCCACACATATTTTTTTGTGGGGAGACGGTATACAAGGGAGAGGGTACTTGAAGTTGTTATAAACTGTATGCAATAAAATATTATTTGGGACAAAAATTGCAAAGAATTGGCCAGTCCACCTTATTAAGGACATATTCTTTGCAAGGAAAGAGATTTAAGTACAGCAAATTCTGCCATTTCAATTTCAATGAATATACAATAACTTCTTCCAACCGCAACAATATTTAAGTTAACCTTTATTTACAATGTTTAAACTGGTACTGTTGCCTTGTTCATGTTCATGTTGGGTTTTTTTACATTAAATTTGGGTCTTCGTCGATACCATACTTATTCCAGACGTTCCGTATCAGAGGACATTTCAGGCAATTCCTCTGCACTTCTTGTATCATTATATCTTCATCACGGTGACAAGAATAACAGTATAGAGTACCATTAATTCATAGAACAAAACAACAAATCGCTGAAGAAGTCATGTTTACAAAATGTCAAAATGAGCCAAAGACCAAAAAATGACAAGGACAGTTAAGCGTCTTTTATGGAGACAAAAACTATATTCCTAAAAAGTCTTTGGGGTTCTTCAATCGAAATAATAGCAAGCTAAACTAAATGAGATTATTATAAGGGCTAAATCTCGTCTGTACTAGCCAAATTTAACAAATTTAAAGTTGTTTATAAAAAAAATATATATCATGAATGACGGTTAATTACGTTTTTCGGGTTATCAGTTAGACCGCATGGTTTTATTATTACAATAGGAAAACACCCGAGACGTGAAATCGCATGGTTCTATTATCATAGGTAAACATCCGAGACGTCCCAAAAATATATAAGTGCTCCTATTATTGGAGGAACATTACACAGTTGTGTACACACACATGGCGGCATGGAACACGATCGGAAATTCATTTGACGATATCTAAACGTTTCGAAACGAAGTGAAAAGTATCGTGCGCCACGTGGGCGCTTACATTTGTCACTGTATGCGCCATTTCTTGTCAATATGCGCTATAGGCGCAGGGGGCACGTCCTTCCCGATCACTGGTTTGACAAGAACACAAACGGACGCTTAAAATTAGTGGTCTGCCAACTTTATTTGCAGTCGGATGACCTTTTCAGGAGAATCTTCCTTCACAACAGGGGGAACAATATGTTTCAGAAACCCCCCACCAACAGAAATGAATTTAAATCGGGACCACCACCCTCCAGAATACAATTATGTTGATAACCCCCCACCTATGGAAAAAAATATCGTCGGCGTTCCGCCCCTCCTAGGTAAATTTTACTGGAATAGCCCTAAATTTCATTCATTTTTAAAGTATATTTATTTTGCACTTTTAAAATTTGACACAAAATTCTTGTTGTATTTACAGCTTGACAGACTTGCCTGTCCTTCATCTATTTGAGTTTTACAGATATAAGGGTCAGCTGTTCAACTGCCAATCATCTTCTGTCATTACTATCTTTCCCCTTTGAAATAAAATTTTAGCTCATTTATGGCAGGGGAATTTTAGCGCCTATATTCTGAAATACTGCAGTGTTAGTAATAACAAACTTGAAAGGAGGAAAAGTTATCTGAATATGATAAGGGAGATACAAATGTAGGTTTAACTTACTGTATGTCTTTTCCTTGTTTTGATGTCGATGACTAGAGTTTGGTATTTATCAGGGAAATGTTTTAGGACCACACCTGTTTGCTCTGTTCCTATATGACTAAAGTGGACCAATGTTCCTATTGTAAGTACCTAAAAAAAAAAAAAAAACAGACCAATATTTTAGCACATCAATTTATCAGTGCTTGTATGTATAAAAAGTAAAATCACAGAAATACTGAACTCCGAGGAAAATTAAAAACAGAAAGTCCATAATCTAATGGCAAAATCAAAAGCTCAATTCATATCAAAGATAAAAGATAAAGAAAAACAATAACATGTCCAAAGTACACAAATGCCCCATCCCCACTATCATTTTTTATGTTCAATGGACCGTGAAAATGTGGAACAATCTCTAATTTGGCATTAAAATTAGAAAGATAATATCATAGGGAACATGTGCACTAAGTTTCAAGAAGATTGGACTTCAACTTCATCAAAAACTACCTCGACCAAAACCTTTAATCTGAAGCGGGACAGACGGACAGAATAACAAACGGACAAACAAAAGAACGAACAAATGGACGAACGAACGGACGGACACACAGACCAGAAAACATAATGCCCATAAATGGGGCATAATAAATGGGGCATAAAAATCAAATAAATCTATGGTATTGTCATGGGAATTAGGTTTACAGAGAATTCTAAATTTTTTTGACTTTCAAAAGAGACAATACAAGAAAAACATTAGAATAAGAATTTGTAAGCACATCAATATACCTCAGGGAAGCCAGCCATTACAAACAGTGCAAATATAGACTGTAGATCTGGTTTGTCTGTCATAGATAACACACAGTGTGTGAGGTGTTGATGGATCACCATCTTCCACTCACTAGATATGTATAAACTCTGTAATATCCTGGCCACAGAACACGCCCATTCTAATCCCCATCTGTAATAAAAAATAAAATATTGATGCAAAAATGGCAAAATATAGACCCTGTGTAAACAGCAAAGATTTCAATGTAAAAGAAGCTTTAGAGGTGAAGAAAAAAAAGACAATAAAAAACAGTGTATCGAGAAGAAAAACTATTTTGGTTAATTCAAAGTTATCAGGCTTTTTAAGTTTTAGTTATTTCATACAATTCAATATAATTATCAAATTATGATCATGGTAGAGTACAAAATTAACTCAATTCTCCATTTAAAACAGTCCTAGATATCCTTTAATAAAAGTTTGGTACATATTGGGTTAGTGTTTTCAATAGTTTTTTTTTATATTGTAATTTGTAGTGCTAATATTTATATTAAAAGACATCAGAAATGACAACTGAAATACCACAAAGTAAACACATCTTCACTTTTCATGTCACATTTAAGATGACCTTGGAGTCTTGGACGTCACATTTAAGATGACCTTGGAGTCTTGGACGTCACATTTAAGATGACCTTGGAGTTTTGGACGTCACATTTAAGATGACCTTGGAGTCTTGGGCTTGATCAGTCATTTAATTGTATCAACTTATAGTAATAAAAAACCATATATCTGACTTACTTTTCTAAACAGTTTGCTCCAAACGAGAAGAGATATTTGATTGACTTTTGACCTTCAACTTCACTGGTCCAATCCTTAGTAATGACTGCCTCATCTGCTACCTAGTGTAAATAGTCAACTATATTTTCAAGATCATGTCAGAGTATATAAATGCATCAAAACATTAGAATAATAGTTCCTAAACAGTATAACCTCCCTTGGATTGTCATAGATCAGCATATTTCAAACTGTTTAAAAAATAGATAAATATCTGTAAACCATAACCAAAATGTTTCATTTATGTTATATTTTTGAACATTGAATTGATTGATAATTTTATGATAAACACATTTTTATGCAAAACTGTATATTTTACAACAAAAATCAAATTTACAGGCATGCCGATTTTTTACTTGAAATAAGGTTGTTTTCCATGTACTATCTTATGCTTAAGAAGGCATAATCCAAAAAGAAAATATTCACAAAGCCACAAAGCCAGAAAATAAATACCTTAGGTGATGATTTCTTCAACAATGGACCTAACAACCCCATAGCTAGATGTTGTGTGTTGACTTCATGGCCACTCTCTCCCCTGTTATAAATCAGAAATATTATAATATGAAAGTGTTCTATCAACAATTGTTTGATAAAAATGAAGACATAGATATGTAAAAGACTTAAAACTTTGTTAAATTTTACAACATTGACTGTTAAGCACATAACCAGAAATAAGTAAATTTCAATAGAATATAGTCATTCTATAAAAAAAACATTATTTGAAAATAGAGAATTTTAACACAGGGTTAGTGGTTTTCAGGTATGTTGTTGAAATTCAAATCATAGTTAACAAATTGTAAATTAATCAAACTTCCCTTGCTCCTAAACAGTTAATATTCTATACTCACTTAGCTATTTTGAAGAGTAACTGTATAAACTCAACTGTTGAGAAATTAAACGTCACTCCTGGTAGTGTACTCTGGAATAATATAAAATGAAGGATTCAGATCACGATGATAGTATATATTCAATGTAACTATCAAAGTAAAACAGACATTTGTTGAAGACCAATTAGTGGATCGGGGAAAAGTTTTTTTTCATCAAGAACTTCAATGTATTGGTAAATTTTTACACATGAAGCAATATCTTTGAATTATATACCATTACATATATTTTTAAAACACCTTTATCTTTTTTCAAAATTTATGTTAAGATTTTTGAAACATTTATTATGATAATTAAATTCAGACAAATAATCATACACACCTTTGAATCTGCTGGTATCATAGCTCCAAGTAATCCCATAACCCTCTCCTGGGAGTGAATTGCAAAAGCTTCTTCTTGTCGCTGTTCTAGTGACCTCCCTTCCTGTAAGATATCTTTACTTCCATCTAAAACAATAAACAAGTCATGTAAAGTCAAAACTACTATAACAAAACCAATACTTTCATTTTACAAAATGTCATTCCTTATTAAATTGTTACATAAAGCTCACTCAAAACTTAAAGCTAGAAATTAGTCATTCTATGTATATACTTCGTGCATAACTCTGATTCCTTGTTTTGGCTTTGACTGTACTTTTGGTCCTTTTAAGATATATAAGCTCTTAAAAGTTTGTAAAAGGTTTTTAATTTTATTTCTAACTTGAGCAATCACCTAGGAGACAAAAATTGTCATAAAGCAAATTACTGTATAAAGAACATGAGATAGGTTTCAAGGCAGTGAGTGCTCTTGCTGAAATATGCTTTCTAAAAGAGGAGAAAATACAAGGTCTTTGGAGGGGTCTTCTCTTGGGCTTTCAAAATATGAAATTAAAAAAGAAAAAGGCAACGATGGATTAATTGAATACAACAAAAATGAAAGTTTTCAGCAAAAATTATTTTAATGCATCACGTCAAAAATATAATTGATGTAGCCATGGAAATTTTAAATTGAATTTAGTTGTTACCTTCAGCATCATCTGGTACTTGTTGTAGACAGTGAGTGACAGCATCTATACACTGACTCTGTAACTGGGCTGCTAACTTGATATAATCTGGGTCAGGATACTGATTATTATTATGGATTATATCACCTGTAGCTAAAGCTTGTACTGTAAACAGCAGCCATACATGTTGGTGTATGTAGGCTTGTATCATAGAGTCCGAACTTTGGGATGTCTTTACTGAAAAAGGAAGAATATTATGATCACAAAAGAATTAAACATTAATTGAACTTACAGGTTCCTGACTTTGTACAGGCACATACATACATACCCTCCACTAACCTAGGACAGTGACCATGTGTAACAGTACATGTACAACATAAGAACGAACTATCAAAATCAGGTGGAAAAGGCTTAACTCATGGATGGATACAAATACTACACAGAATGGACGTGACTTGGTACTTGTATATCCAACCAACAAAAAAAACACTAATTACAGATCTGAGGGAACTCACAGTTAATTACTGACAGCTATAGTTCAAAGCCACTAACTACATTGTACTAAAAAAACAACATGCATCTGTTAACGGGATTCAGACAATATAGCGTAATAAGAAAAAGAATTAATAGGCAATCTTAACTGCAAAGTATTTCAAATGAACACACAACCACAATCATAATGCATATCAAATCATTTAATTATACAATGTGTATATAATGTGGAAGCCTTTATACATGTATACATGTATTGCATTTTCAAAATCCTCGACTCAAAAATAAATATATTAACAAAGATACATTGTGATTCTCTATAAAATCTAACTGTATCATAATGTATACATGTATTGTATTTTCAAAATCTTGACTTAAAAATAAATATATTAACAAAGATACAGTGTGATTCTCTATAAAATCTAACTGTATCATAATGGATATGACTAATGGAGCAGGAACTGGATGTTACTGAAGCATCAAAGTTCTCCACTGGATTTAGCAGGGATAATGTTGCTAAATCTTTGGATTTCTGTTGAGTGTTGTGTTGACTGATGTTTATCTGTAATCTTCTTTTGGCCATAATTTTTACCATTAATATGGCTTTTGAAGAACCCTTTTTTTACAATAATTTTCTAACATTGTTACTTACATTTAATCATTGGAAACTTTGTTATATCATGATCAGTATTGTGTCTGAAATTAAAAATATATATTAATCACCCAATTCCAAATAATGTGGAAGATTGTCTTCTAATGTCTTCAAAATTGCTTTTGACACAAATTAGCAAAATTTTATTTTATTTGAATTAGTAAAGAAAATATCTATACTCTTTCTTATAATTTACATACCATAACAGTATACTGTAAATTCAGAAATTATTGAACACATTTATTATTGGATTTATTAAGGCCATTTTAATTTTTGCACTATTCCGGAAAATCCTGTTCATTATTGCGATTATAACCATGTCACATTTTTTTCAATAATAAAAACAAATGAATAATTTCTGTATTTACAGTAGTAGAATATCGACAATGACACAACAAAATCAGAGTCAGACTAGGTGTGTCAAAGCGACACGAATGGCCCCGTCCCAAAAAGTTGAAAAATCTGCAATTTCAATATAAACACATGTGGACACAAACATGATGGAAGTCTCACATATCATAAATCAGCTCAAAATCTGTAGGGGAATAGAGAAAAAATCTGTATAACTGTGATTTTTCAATAATTTATCAAAGTCCAAAGCCCGTAATTTCGGCAAATATTAGTGGAGCAGAACGAAACTTAAACTTGATCTGTAACTCATCATGGTTAACTCACATACCAAAAATCAGCCCAATATCTGAAGGCATTTAGAAAAAAACTCTGTATAATGGTTTGTTGCGGAATGAAGGAATGATGGAATTATGGAATGACGGAATGACGGAATTTCGGAATGATGGACAAGGGTAAAACTATATGGCACCGACAACTTCGTTGCGGGGGCCATATAAAAAACAAGAATGTGTCCTAAGTACACGGATGCCCCATCTGCATTATCATTTTCTATGTTCAGTGGACCATGAAAATGGGATAAAATCTCTTATTTGGTATTAAAATTATAAAGATCATATCATAGGGAACATGTTTACTAAGTTTCAAGTTGATCGGAACATCAACTTCATCAAAAACTACCTTGACCAAGAACTTTCACCTGAAACAGACAGACAGACGGATGGATAGACGGACGGATGGATGGACAGACAAACGAACGAACAGACGGACGCACAGAAAAGAAAACATAATGCCCATAAATGGGGCATAACAACTGTGAAAATAACCACTAAAAAATATACAAGTTTTGTCTTTGAAATCCCCATATCTAAACTATATGATAATAAACCACTTGACAGTATCTTAGAAATGCATGATAAGAATATTCTTGTACCTCTTTTGTGGTCAATTGTTTGAGATATTATTTCAAAACTTTTCAATCTAATTATTATTATATATGAATAGAATGACATAATCAAAACAAACTTACTCCTTTGGGTAAGATCCTTTGTTATGACAGCCAATACAAAGATCAAAATCTTCACACTGGTTACAATGTATTCTGGTACCCACTATAAAGGCTTGGCACATGTTACACTTATATCTGTAATACAGTAATGAAACATATTTTTAGTGCACTACATAAATATTTCATACAAATTAAATCCTTTATTTTTTTCAATGATGAAACTAGTTTAAATAAATTCAGGAACCTAAATATATGCTTAAGAGTTATTACATTAGCTGATATATATATAGGTGAAACAGTGATGATATTTTTCAAAATAAATGCTTGTACCTACTATATGTGATTATCAAAAAATAATTTACCATGTACCTCTTATTTCAAGAAACTGTACTAGAGTCAATTATCATCTAAAACCTCAACCTATAGCTATAAAGTATTATTTCAAAAAGAACAAGATGATAATATTCTATTTTAGCTTGAAATCATTAAAAGATGTGGCAATTTTTGGCTGTTCCCATATTGATTTTTGAAAGGCATACTTTATTTTAGTGTTGTCAAATCGTACAGTTTTGCCTAACCGGTTACTCGGATAATCGTTCAATCGATTAACCGGTTAACCGGTATAGTTTAATTTGATATTTGAAGGCTTTATCTATAGTATCCTACAAATGTACGTTTTTAAAATACGGTGAATTGAATTTTGTCCTTTGTCATTATAAGGCTTGTCTGTGAGGATTCCTGTGGAAGTTTGTTAAATATCCAATACCACCATATATAAGTGGCCTTTGTAATAATGTCAGGTTGAAAAATAAAAAAAAATTCTTGATCTTGTAGAATTGAAATTTCTGAAACCGTTTTTTTTAGTCTTCATTTTCTCTCAGAAAAATAATGTGGGATGTTTCAATTTGAAATTATTCAGCCTGTTACACGTACCATCAAGTATACATTAATTACATTCAGGTTGATTTGTATTTCGCAATTTTTAAGTTGGCGTTTTGTTTTAAATATGAACTAGCCTTGTACCTTCAGATGTAGGTCTACGCAATATCAGATCAAAACTTGTATAATGAAGAAAATCTTACAATTTATTCTGATTACTGATCTTAAGCTACTGTTTAAAAACATGTATAGTAATTATGCTTACTTAAGATCTTGCTTACTTAAGATCTTGCCCCTAGCTAATAGACAAGTTGTCCAAGTACTAATTGATTTAATATTTTTTTATGGATTAAAATTAGCAATCAATTTTACTGGACAATTGATCTGTCAAATTAATTACCAAGACGATAATTTTTAGATAGAACAAAATTGTTTAATGATTTAAATACACTTTTAAATCAAATCTTCGAAGATTGAAAAACAGTCCGGTTAACCGGTTAGCAATTTTGGTATTCAATATTCTGTCCTTCCAATGGTTAACCAGTTAACCGTTGACAACACTACTTTATTTGCTAAATTATATATAGAAGAGAGCTGCACTCAGTTTTTTCAGAGTGGAAAATATGAGATTTTTTTTTCCCTTTTGCTGTAGAACACCCAATGACATATAAGGACAATCATTTTAACAGTTAAGAAAACCCAACCAGTACTTACACCAAATGGACAAATTCATGGTCATCACCATGGTCACCTTCCGGTTTTACTCCCCCAGCAAAACATGTGGCACAAAGATCCATATCACTACACTGTAAACATCTGTATCTTCTGCCAGGAAGGGTCACACCACAACCATCACAAGATATCTCCACCTCAAGTAGGTCACAAAACCGGGCAACAAACATCTGTACTTGCTATTAAGAAATATCATAAGCATAATTTTTTATTAAAGAATTAAAATATGTTTATGTATCTGCACTGATAATAACAAACAAATTCATTTCTATAAATGGAGTACACTTTGAAATTTGTTGAAAGTAAATTGGCATTAAGGGAAATGAGTAGCAGACACATACTAGAATAAAAGCATGTAAGTTTTACAAATTGTGGGGCTTATCAAATGCAATTCAAACTACATATGCTTTGAATATAAAAAGGGAAAATATACATGACAGTTTCTATTTGCTATTAAAATGAGGGGAAAAAACAAATTACCCTTTTTTCCTCTTTAAATTTTGGATCATCCACTTTGTTTTTCTCATACCACTCCTCAAAGCCAGATGAGCAGTCTTCAAACCACTTGATAAACTTCTCATACTCCTTTAACTGATTGTCCTCGTCCTGATGGTCTACCATACAATCCCTCATCTTTACTGTCTCTGTCAATATTAATCTAAACTATCAACCATATCTCTTTGAAAAAGTAATTGAAGTAAATATTAATCATGTCTGCACCCTACAACTGATCGTATCCAATGTTTACTTTGGGGCATAATAAGAACTAGGCAGGCAAGTCCTATAAAAAAATGTGTGAGACTGTGAGTTTATCAAAGAAAGATATGTTTCAACTTCCACCTGTCTTTTAAAATAACAAAAGCAGACATGAGAAAGTGTAACTAAAAAAGTACTCAGATAAAAAACCAAAACAACACCTTTACATCTTCATGTCATGGAAAATTAGAGGCTCTCAAGAGCCTGTGTCTCTCACCTTGGTGCATATTAAACAATGGACACAGATAAATTCATGACAAAATTGTGTTTTGGTGATCATGATGTGTTTGTAGATCTTACTTTACTGAACATTCTTGTTGCTACAATTATCTGTATCTATAATGAACTTGGCCCAGTAATTACAGTGGAAAATATTTTCTAAAAATTTACAAAAATTTATGAAAAATGTTAAAAATTAACTATAAAGGGAAATAACTCCTTACGGGGTCAATTGACTATTTTGGTCATGTTTTACTTATTTGTAAATTTTACTTTGCTGAACATTATTGCTGTTTACAGTTTATCTCTATCTATAATAATATTCAAGATAATAACCAAAAACTGCAAAATTTCCTTAAAATTACTAATTCTGGGGCAGCAAACCAACAACGGTTTGTCTGTTTTACCTGAAAATTACAGGGCAGATAGATGTTGACCTGATATACAATTTGACCCCCCTCCCCTGTCAGATTTGCTCTAAATGCTTTGGTTTCAGAGTTATAAGCCAAAATCTACATTTTATCCCTATGTTCTATAATTAGCCATGGGGGCCATCTTGGTTGGTTGGCAGGGTCATGCCACACATTTTTAAACTAGATACCCCAATGATGATTGTGGCCAAGTTTGGTTAAATTTGGCAAGGTAGTTTCAGATAAGAAGATTTTTTAAAAGAATACTAAAATTTTAGAAAAATGGTTAAAATTGACTATAAAGGGCAATAACTCCTTAATGGGTCATTGACAATTTTGGTCATGTTGACTTATTTGTAGATCTTACTTTGCTGAACATTATTGCTGTTTACAGTTTATCTCTATCTATAATAATATTCAAGATAATAACCCAAAACTGCAAAATTTCCTTAAAATTACTAATTTGGGGCAGCAACACAACAACGGGTTGTCTGATTTGTCTGAAAATTTCAGGGCAGATAGATCTTGAACTAATAGACAATTTTACTCTTCTGGCAGATTTGCTCTAAATGCTTTGATTTCATAGTTATAAGCCAAAATCTACATTTTACCCCTATATTCTATTTTTAGCCATGGGGGCCATCTTGGTTGGTTGGCAGGGTCACCCCACACATTTTTTAAACCAGATACCCAAATGATGACTGTGGCCAAGTTTTGTTTAATTTGGCCCAGTAGTTTCAGAGGAAAAGATTTTTGTAAAAGTTTACAGATGACAGATGACAAGTGATGAGAAAAGTTCACTTGACCATTCAGGTCAGATGAGCTAAAAATCTGTGTGCAAGTTTGGTGGAATTCTATTAGACAATTTTTAAAGAAGTATGGTCTAACAAAATGTGTCATGAATGGTAATGCTGACAATTCTAGATGACCAACATGTTCCCATAAACTGTTGTGCATGACAACAATTAACATATGCTACAAATCATAATTACTATTGAAGTTATTTGTCAACCATACCTTTAGCTACATCTAAGTACAGAGAAGGTAACTTGGTTTCAGTAACAAATGTCAGATCATAGGCCTACAAAAGATTTAAATAATCAGTAGTAAAACAAAACATATTATGCATGAACACTGGAACTGCAATAAAAACTGGAGTTTTTCATAACAATGGACATAACACCATAGACCTTCAATAAAATGAATTTCTGTTCAATCAATTTACTACTAATTGAACATCGGTATGTCAGATTTCAGCAATATAAAAATATAAGTGTACTGGGAAATTACAAAAAAAGTATGTAAGAACTATAGAAATACAACTTCTTTTTCAATAGACCACTTTCGAGTTCATCCGTCACCGGAAAAAACTCGTCAATTATACGCGCTTTTATCACCGTCATTTGTGCGTTTTGGGGCGTCGTCACTTCCCTTCCAATGTTGAGCGAGTGGTTGGAAAACTATAATTCTATATTATACGAATTATTCGGCAAATTGAATTTTCAAAATTGACAATCAACACTGCTGTCATTAGGGAATTGTCAGTAAGTACCTACAGAGCAACCATTATTTCTAGTTTATCCTGCACAAAGACGATCACTAAGACGCTTGATGAACGTAAATAGTGCAGGGATACAGGCGACCCCCTCTATCTGGTAAATGACGTCATAAAGGCGTGCATAATTGACGAGTTTTTGCCGGTGACGGATGAACTCGAAAGTGGTCTATTATCTGATGTTATGATGCAAAATAGTAATTTAATCATTGGAAGATTTTTGCACAGGCTGTAGAAGAAGACGATATGAAATTATGGTTTTATAGATTTAATTTTCAAATGCGTTTTACATAAAGGAATTATAAATTTTATCTGATTGAGCCACCTACCTGCCATTCTATATCTAGGAGATGTAACAGACATGTCTGAATGAACTCATAAGCTGGCATTATCTTCCTGTAAATATAGGTTTTAAAACTGAATAATTCAAATCTATTTTGCATATTGTATTAAACTGGAACTACTATATTCTGATTATTTCAATCAAATACCAGATACTGTTAATTTCTGACTTTTAAGTGAAATGTACACAATTTAAATGTCAGTGCAAGCTTAAACATTGCAATGAAAATGTTTAACAAAATAGATTATTTTTTTTTCAAGAATTAATCATACTAACTTCCAAACTTTTAACATTGAAAAAGCTTCTGGAGATAGACATAGTCAGTATTCCATAGACTATTTGAGGAAATTAAAATTCCCCAAAAAATCCATGTATCAATAACTCAAAATTAAGATTTATTTGTTACTTACTTGTCTAACTCATGCTTGTGTAGATTATGGAAGGGTTCAGACAATCTTCTAATCAGCTGGTAATATGCTTGTCTGACCTTAGCCTCTTGCTGTAAACCACACCCATCTAATCCATCAGCGTAATGTTTCGCAAAGCCATCCTGATAGGACAATAATTCTTGGAAGAATAGAACAGCTGGAATCTGAAAATAAATAAGTTTTCTATGGATATTAATTTGTTTTAAAGTATAGTAGTCTCCTACTTTAATAAGTAAGACACTCCGGAGTGCAGACAAAATTATGGCCTGATAAAAGTTGTAACCCATAGTCAAAGATTGAACTTGCAAGTAAAGTTGCAGTGTAGTTAAAGAAAAAAAAGTGCCTTAAATCAATAATCTTGAGAGTGGCCTTGTCAGAGTAGTAATGTGTTGTATTTTCAGTCTTCAATTTGCTTCTAGATTCAAATTATTAAGTTGTATTGTACTCATTGCCAACATACCTGAAAAATTCCATTTGAGACAGATAGACAATGAATCCTGAGGAATTCTGCTGTAAAGGAATAAACATCCGATACAGCCTTGGCATGGTTTACTCTCTCCTGAATCATTCTATTCACTCTGTAATATACACAAAATAAATGGTAATTTTATTATTAAGTAATATCTTCTATAATCTTATAAAGCTCAAAACAAAAAGGGGGCATATTTGGCTAAGTGTGATGTTATTGGTAATATATAATTAGCACGCTACTGTATTGAATATTCAATTGAACTGTTGCAAAAGTAAGCAAAATAAGTTGGGAATTTAACTTCACACTAAATGCAAATATTTGAAATCATGTGCATACCTGTCAATTTTCCAAAATGCCCATGGGGGGTTTACTTGCAAGATAGCTCTTACAGTCCTTAAAAACCCTCAAGGGATCTTAATGTTGTTTGTTGGCTTCTTCATACCTTTTAAAGCCTACAGCCATTGTAAAATTAACTGCTTTGTTTAAAATTGTGAACAAAACTGCTCTTTCAAAATATCCATTTGGGAGTTTTCATGGTGGAAATCCCCCGCAAATAGTTGGCAGGTATGCATATGTATCTTCTTAATAACAAGCTTATGTGTCTCTTTTACATTATTTATATAGAAACAGCTTGACAACAAACCTTTCAGTGGTCCAAGCTGGATCCTGTACAAATTCTAACACCAGTCTAAAGGATGGGTATTTGTCTGTGACATCCAGCTGTAATATTAAAATACCATTTCAAATATGACTTTTAAAAAAAGATGAAGTATACAAATCACAATACAAGAACTAACTTTATAGCTACTTTACAAAATTTTCCTTTGATATTACTGACTGAAAAATTTCCTTTCTCACCACAGTAGATAGAGTGATATGAAAAATTTGTAAGGGTTCAGCAGAACCAAGTGTCTGGCCTATTTTTGCTGTTAATTGCAGGCTCAACAAAAATGAGGAAAAAAAATAATAATTCTAGCTTTTGATGTTAGAAGCTTCTGTCAAAGTTTGGTAAAAATCCAGGATAGTTAATGAATTTAATAAATGTTTAAAGACTTTAACTGCAGACTGAATGAAATGTGAACTGAAAGAAAAAATAAGTCCATTTATAAGTAAAATATGAAAAAAGGGAAATTTATTTTTACAAAATTTACTTCTGGATACTATCTTATGATCATAAACAAGCTTCTGTCCAAGTTTGGTAGAAATCCAGGAAAGTTTAAGAAAGTTATTAAAATTTTAAAAACTTTAACCACAGAGTGAATGTAACGTTTTCTGGCAGAAAATCTAAGTCAATTAATAAGTAAAAAATTTGTAAGGGTTCCGTGGAACCCAGTGTCTCGCCTACTTTTGCTGTAAATTGCAGGCTCAACAAAAAAGAGGGAAAAAATCAATAAAAATATTCCGCTTGATACTATCTTTTGATTGTAAGAAGCTTCTGTCCAAGTTTGGTAAAAACTAATAAATGTTTTAAAAACTTAAACTGCAGACTGGATTTAATGTTAACTGGAAGAAAAACTAAGTCCATTTATAAGTAAAATACAGATACACAGGTACAAAATATTAACAAAATTTCCTTCTAGATACTAGCTTTTGATCATAAACAAGCTTCTGTCTAAGTTTGGTACAAATTAAAAATAGTATAAGAAAGTTATCAAAATTTTAGAAGATTTAACCACAGAGTGAATGTGTTGTTTCCTGGCAGAAAATCTAAGTCCATTTAAAGTAAAATACGGAAAAAATGGTTTTATCGTGTTATAAAATTTACTTCTGGATACTATATTATGATCATAAACAAGCTTCTGTCCAAGTTTGGTACAAACCAAGGATAGTTTAAGAAAGTTATTAAAATTTTAAAAACTTTAACCACAGAGTGGATTTAATGTTTTCCCTCAGAAAAACTAAGTCCATTTATAAGTAAAATACGGAAAAGATGGAATTTTATTTTTACAAAATTTACTTCTGGATACTATCTTATGATCATAAACAAGCTTCTGTCCAAGTTTGGTAGAAATCCAGTATGGTTTAAGAAAGTTATTAAAATTTCAAAAACTTTAACCACAGAGTGAATATTTGTCGATGCCGCCGCCGCTGCTGACGACATCAACGGAATGTAGGATCGCTAAGTCTCGCTTTTTCGACTAAAGTCGAAGGCTCGACAAAAATGGAAAAAATGGATCTTTTTTTCTCAAAATTTAATTCTGGATACTATCTTTTGATCATAATCGAGCTTCTGTCCAAGTTTGGTAGAAATCCAGGATAGTTTAAGAAAGTTGTTAATTTCAACTTGCCGTAGCCAACGGAATGTTGAAGGCTCGAAAAAAAATAATCGCTAGAAACTAAGGGCTCACGTGCTTGTTGTCAATAAAATTAACAACCCAGTCATAGGTTAAATTGCGACAAAGAGATTTCCATTGATCATCTCACCCTGACTGCTTTTCTCACTTTCACGGTAGATATCAGCTCAAGCGAGAAAATCAATCTCGTTGAGATGATCAATGGTAATCTATAAAACAGAACCATACACTAACCAAGTTTTTGGAAAACAAAAATAACATTTACATATGAGCAAAAACAACCACTGACTTGGGATATTTAATAACATGTTATGAAGTAAAAAAACTTTCTGAAAAAGTTCACTATATCTACATTGAAAAACAGATCTCTCCATTAATTACATAGATTGAAAAAGAAATATTACCTTTAAATCTATAGTCTTCTAATAAATCATACCTTAATTTTTTCATTTTTCTTGTTAGAAAGTTTCTTCCACTGCTTAGCTGCCTTAGATCTCATCTGTAAATTCAAAACATATTCAGTCAGTGTTCAACATTCTTATAAAATAAAACCTCAATGATTCATTTCATAACATCATTTGACTTCAAACATATTTTGAAAATTTTCTTTGAAAAAAACTATTCGATATAAAATGATGCGTAATCTGTCTTTTTTGTATCTTACACTATTAAACCTTGCAAACTGGATATAAAAAAAAACGGATTTTTTTTTTCTTCTTCAAAATATTTCAAACTAAGTAAAAATAACTTAAAATTAAACATAGTGCTATTGAACCTTTTACTCACCTCATTTTTTAACTGGATCTTTGTCAAACCAGCAAACTTCAACAGGTACATAGCTTTATCTTTACACACCAATGCTGGAAAATATATTATTCTGTGTATGTTTTGTTATTGCACTGTTCGGGTTAAATAGAATTGTGTTAAGTGAGAAAAAAACACAAATTGACCCTTAACCCTGAAAACTTGACCTTAATTTTACCTGACTGCTAGATGATAAATTCAGCTAATTTAAGGTGACAATTAGGGCTAAAAAGATATCAAAATATTCAAACCACATTGATACAAATTTTTATGAACTTATATATGAAAATGGAAATAAGACATTTGAATGTATGTAATTATTACTGCCTTCGATACTAATACCTGGAACTCTACACTAATTTAAAAATTAAGTGTAAGACAGAGTGCACCTTCAGACCTAAAAGAAACTACAAATACTTCTTGAGCATGAAAATCTTTTCGTTAATTTTCTTTAAAACGTTATCATTGAGCTAAACAATTACCAGGTTCCTCGTCATTTTCTTCTTCCTTTTCTGCTGCAGCTATTTTCTGTTTTAGTTGTAGCTATCAAAAAAAAAAATTGTAGCATATAAAAGAAATTTTAGACCCCGGATCATTTCTGTTAATAAATTAAAATTTTGGGGTAAGGATTTAGTCCCAGTACAATCTTTCAATCCTTTATGGCTGGATTTTACATAGATAAATAAAATTGTATAATAAAAAAGCAAAATGAGATTGTTAAACTTGATGTATGCCTTTTTGTATTTTTTAAGTGTTAGGTATTTGTTTGTTTTAATAGTGATCAAGGCGATACCACAATGTTGACTGCTGTACCCCTATTTTTGACATTTTTACCTATAGTGTCCATTTGTTTTGTACACGCATCATTGTCAATATAATGGAATTTGATGTGATCATGTGACTATCATGAAAGTTTGAGGTTTAGCTAGCTATAAAACCAGGTTCAATCCACCATTTTTTACTTAAGAAAATGCCTGTACCAAGTCAGGAATATGACAGTTGTTATCCACTCCTTTGATGTGTATGATCTTTTGATTTTGCCAGAACTTTTCCTTTTGGAATTTTCCTCTGAATTCAGTATTTTTGTGATTTAACTTTTTAATGCAAGCTGATGTTTGCTTTTAATACCTGGTAAGCAATAGTGATGTTCCAAATACATGAAATTATAATGCACTTGCTAATTTTTATCTCTCTCAAAATCCTTGCAGAAAAAATATTGACATAGTAGAATTAATGATTTTAAAGAAGCATCTTTTATTTTGCTTTCAATTAAAATTCAGCAGTTATAGTATTGGACTGGGTTATTTCTGTTTTCTATATTTAGTGTTGCAGTACATACCAATTGCATTCTGATTGACTCAGCTGTGGAATAGGCATGCAATATACCGTCTGATACACAATGGTCTCCAATGGATACAGCTGAAATAAACATACATAAATCATAACAGTCTAAAATGGATAACAGATTCATAATTGCAAACTTAATCTAAAATATTTTTCTGTGCTTCTTTCTAAAGTTATGACCATTAGAAATTCTCAAATATTGCCCAGCCATATTAACTTACCAATATATTATTGTAATTCTTTCCTTGTGTTGTGTAACCAGTAATATGCTAGTATATTTTATTATAATCTCTTTTGATTGTTGTGTTGCCATGGTAACATACCAAACATTTCTGTAGATATTCTCTAAGTTGAGTTGAACCACTGTAACTAACCAAAATATATTTCTCTCTCGGTTGTTGGGTAGCTATGGTAAACTACTAATAATTTTCTGTTAATCTTCTCATAGTTACTGTGTAACTATGGTAACATGAGCCTGTAGTCCAGTAGTTGTCCTTGATTCATACCTGTCTGTCGTATTTGTTATTTTTAATTGTTATAAATTAGGCTTCTAGTTTTATTAATTTAATGTTCTATATTTTTCATGTCTATGCCTTTTATAGACAATAATACAGTATTGATTTTCTGATTTTTTAAGGGCATTTGGTTGCCTTTAGTTGCTTACATCCAATTCATTTAAACTTTGGTGGATAGTTGTCTCAGTGGCAATCATAGCAAATCTCCTTATTTTAAAAACTCACTTTCATATCTCTGTAAATCTTCTCTTAATTGTTATGTAACTATGGTAACTTACAAATATATTTCTGTAAATCTTCTCATTTCTTGTGTAGCCATGGTAACTTACCAATATATTTCTGTAAATCTTCTCTTAGTTGTTGTGTATGCCATATAAGGGCAGTAAACACTGCAATGACAGCATTCTCAATAGTTTCTCCTCCAACTTGCAGTCCTTTGTTATGGTCTCTGCACCTATAGATTCATTAATCTTATAATTGACTTTTTCTAGGCTTCTGTTAAACAATCATTTGTCTTTACAGTACTTGCATCTCAATGACTTTGTACATTTAGGAACGTTTTGCTAATGTCATTTCGTTGTTTTATTTTTTTTAAATTGTTTTGTTATTTGACAAGATTAATTGAAGAAGGCAGAATAAACCAATTGGTAATCAGAAACTAAATCAATGGAGAATATGTCAATGGGACAGTCACACAGATGATGCCCCTGCTAGCATATAAATTTATAAAGGAGCAGTACTCTAGAAGGGTTTAATAAATGCTACCCAAATTCAAATTTGATCTGTGTTTTGAGGTACTAAGCACTGTGTATAAGTTTCATAATATTTGGCTGAGGCAGACTTAAGTTAGACGACAGATTATTTTTTACAGACAGACATGAGTAACACTTAATGCCCGCCCGCCCTCCTCTGCATTGAAAATGGGAGGAAAAAAGAAAATACCATGGCCAAAAAGGAAACGAATAGAAAAACAGTCAAAAAATTGCTATACAGAAACTAAAGGTTAAATAATACAACAAAACCAGCAGTGTACTCAGTTCCTTCTCCACAAGTGACAACTGCCATGTTTTTGTTGTTAAATCCATTGATGAAACATATAAAGTGATAAAGCATCACAAATTGTTAAGTGTCTACCTGTATAACCCTAAGATATTACCAAATTCATAAACCATATATTTACACAGGTAATGGATATCAAGACATTTGACATGTCAATCAAATAAATTAAATTTAAAAAAATTTGTGCATTTATTATTGCGATTTTGTCATTTTAAACTAAAATGCGATTTTAATTTTTGCAATATTGAGAAAAATGTGAATTCAAATTATTGCGATTATAACCCTGTTACATTTTTTAATAAATAAAAACATCGCAATACTTTCTGAATTTACAGCAAATAAGAAATAAACCATATTTATATTTAGTAGTGTATTTACTTTTCAATAAGCCTAAGTGGAGCCCCTTCTTTCCTGTCGATCACTTCCAATAGAAACTCTAATACACTTCCTGATGATTCTGCTTGCTGAAAAACAAGGTAATTATTTTAGTTCATTTATATGTTTTGGAGTTTAGTGTGACGTCCATTTTCACTAAACTAGCACACAATTTTATTTAGGGGCCAGCTAAAGACCACCTACGGGTGCAGGATTTTCTCGCTGTATTGAAGACCCATTTATGACTTTAGGCTGTTGTCTGCTCTTTGGTCGGGTTGTTGTCTTTTTGTCATATTCTCCATTTCCATTCTCATTTTTAATCAAATGTTTTCTTTCATTTAACATATTTTATATTCACTAAAACTGAAATAATAGAAATCTCCTCTGGCCCCGGTGCCATAAAACTATTTGAGTAAAGTTTTTTTACTCAGCCTGAGAATTTTCTCAATTTTTTTATTCTCAGCAATAATAGGAATCTCCTCTGGTAAACAGAAATAAAACTCAACAACATGTATTTGAATAATAAGTATTAATACTATAAGCCCATATTACCATGAATTTAGGTTTCTGTCTAATATATTTTTTTCATATTTATTATTTTTGACTGATTCAGGCCGCATTTGTTTTAGTTTGTATTGTTTAGTATTTTGCCATGCTGTGGCCTTTTTTCAGTATGGCTTTTCCCATTGTCAATGCTAAATGTATATCTATAGCTGCAAACATCTAAATCATTTGGTCTATGGTGGATAGATGGCTCAGTGCCAATCATACCACATGTTTATTTAAATGACTTACAAATTTTCCTGACAATGAGTGTTGAAGCTTCCCTATCATATATCCCCCTCTAAACAGAGTTGTCCAGAGTTCACTACGTAAAACATCTTGTTCAGCAGTATCCTCTGGGCCTATAGCCAAAGTCTTTACTGCCTCTGTTAAAAAAAAAGAAGAGTTATTTACATGTAAAAATAATTAAAAAAAAACAACCTTGTTTATCAATTGTATAGATAAATAATTTAAAGCATGTCACTAAATTCATAATGACTGTATAAATCATTGATGTTCATTAGTCAGTTGTTGGGGTTTCTGGAAGAGATGTCAGTTTTGGGGATTAAATATTTTCAACAGTTACATTGTAATCATAAAAGTTGTATTCAATTTTAAATCCTGTTTCTGTTAAAAAAATTTTTTTATCTTTGTGTGAAAATTAATAATCCATAACAGGAACAACAAATGAAAGTAAAACAACAATGTGGTAAAAAGCCTTTTTAAGTATAAAGTAGAGAGATACATATTAAACAAGAATTTACTCATTATTTCAAATCTAGAATTTAAGGATGTTCTTAGGTGAGGTTTTGGAATTTCTGTCAAATGTTCGGACTCCTTGGTGTTTTTCCATATAACACAATGTAAAATATTTTGCCCCATAATACCCATTTATTTTTTCATGTAAGATTTAATACCTTGTGAAAGGTCATTTACTAAAATTTTAGAAGATTCTTAATTTTCTTTCTTTTGTTTTGAGACCAAATAATACCAATGCAAATATAAGGTAAAAGTCCGAGTCAGTCTTTTCCCGCCATATTTTAAATCTCAAATATCTCGAAAAGGAGGTCCATGACCTATCAATATTTTTAGCTTATTTTTATCCTTAAGTGATGCTCTACCAGCTTAAAGTATCAATTTTAATTTCTTAATTTCTTAATTTTAACCTAACCTCACCTAAGTACATCCTTAAAGTCAGTCTTGATAATAAAGTATGGCTTATTAATAATGATGTTGTAATAGAAAAACATGAAGGAAAACAAAGAAATGATAAAACAAAAAAATAAATTGTAAAGCTTCTTACGGGAGTTTGAAGCTAAAGTTGCTCCACACAGTCGGCCCATCAATTTTGTGAGACTAAGCTGTAAGTCAAATGGCCATGATAAAGGTACATCAGGACTTCCACGAGCTGTCACCTAAAATACAACAACTGTGTTATGTAGATGTTGAGTATAACAGTGTGTTTTTGTGTGTTCATTTGTTTCAATTAGTATTTTTGTTTCTGAATATTTGAACACCAGGAATACAGCAAAAGATAAGACGACAATTAAAAATTTTCTCTTTATCTCATTTAAATTGAAATATTACAATTAAAGTGTTTTCTGGCATTAAATGGTTAAGATTGCATTCATTTTGAAAAGTAAGCATAAAATCAACCTTTGAAGTCATTGAATCGTATTGAAGAATGGAACACATTTAGGCAAAATTTTAATAGGAGCTATCCACCTTTGTTCTAAACAGTAGTTGTACCTATTTTTAAAAAAGATAGTCAAACATCATGTACAATTCTGTAATTTTTCTTACTTTAAATTTATATCCCCATTCTGTATTACTGTTATCAGAATGAAACAGGAAGTGAACATGTGGCCCTGTAAACTGGACTTGTCTTGGCCATTTGTTAGAGCCAACCCTCTGATCAAACTTCATCTGGTAACCAGTAGCATCAGTAAACATCAAGTAGTCATACCTACGGAATAAAAGATGGTCCTTATTTCATGGCATTCTATACAATTATCGATACTTGAAGGGTATAAGTTTCATGACTTTTTCTAGTTCGTAAAGGAAAGCAAATTTTGAAAAGACCTTTCTGTAATAAATTTTAACCCATGTCTCCATGGAATTACATATATCCATTTTTGTTTACATTATCCAGTAACATTTTGTTTGAATATAACTACAAATTTGTTTTTGAAAAAGATGCATTTATCATGTGAAAGTCAGTACTGATCATTCTCCCAATTCAATACAAAAGGGTCTCAATGCTGATATTTAAAGTTGGTACTTGCATAAACATAATTTTAAACACAATGTTGAGAGTAAAATTTGTTTACCTTCTTTCTGTTTCACATCTGGGATCAAAATCTATGATGAATCTGTTAGCTCCTGGACAACTGAACACCTGAAAACAAGAATAGTTATGAATATACAGAACATTTTTAGCTCCCATTGTTAATAAGTTCCTAAAAGGTGCAAGACAAGCTATAGCTACCTCTATTTCCTGAAAACTTGTAAGGGTTCTGCGGAATGTAGGATCTTTTTCGACAAAAGTCAAAGGCTTGACAAAAATCTACATTTTTGAAAAAATTACCTCTTCTGAAATGTACCAGAAGCTTTTTCAGCTTTTAAAATTTTAAAGCTTCACCTGTACATTAACAAAAAAAATATTTCTTACGTTCTGGTAGTGCAAGGTATTTATCTCCATTTCCCATGCCTTAAATTATCAGATATACTAGAAACATACCTGTGTTTCATGTTCGTTGTTATGGTAACTATGTGATGACTCCACTTCCCATGTCCTTAGTACAATGTCATCTGTCTGGACAGTTGACCAATGGTCACTTGTTATCTAAAAAAACACTTTTATTTAATAATGATGTAAAATATAAAGGACAAATATAAAATGTTTCTTATTCTTTGAAAATAATCAATAGGTTAGATATTTAAGTATAAATCAAAGAGCTGAAAGCTCTGAGGAAAAATGACGCCACTGTCTCTAATATTGGGATAGTTTTTATGCAAGTCTTGATTTTCACATACCTTAATTAGTTTAACAATGTAACATGTCTCGTAAGCATATAATTGATATTTGTATATGTGTGTGTGTGAAGTGAAGGTGACAACTGGCTGTGTTTTTTTATGCAGTTAAGCTGCATTATGCGAGCACCCTAGATTTGTGTTCTACCCAATAAATGCTGAAATGCTTGCCATTGTTATTATCTAGCTCGCTACTATGTTATATATAACTAATTGAACACTTTTTTTATACTTTTTATTCTGGATTACAAAAAATATTACCAGAAAAACCTTAAATGATCGTCGATTTATCCAAAAGTTTTGAAGTTACACATAGGAAGTAGTGCTTATTAAGAATCCTTGTGTACGGTAGTTCATTATGACTTGTGCTTTTAGCTAAGATGTCAAAGAACAATTGTATGAAATGTTTAATCGCCGAAAATCTCTTAAGACAAGTAGTTTAGATTTCCCAAATGGCAAAAGTCGTAGGGATATTGTTTGTCATCAATACGTAGTACAACTACGTCAGTAGTCTATTATATAATAAGTTCAACTGTTCATGCTGTTGGCGGCAATTTCAAATTAGAAAAAGAAATTTTCGTAGCTTTTCAATTTGGAGGCAGGTGTGCAAAAACGGTACTGGATATTTTTTATGCACTTTTTAACAGTTGAACATTTTGCAGGATTGTTGGTTTAATGCTGATTTAACTGGGGCAGCCCCGATGTTCGGACACCCCGTTAGTCCGACACCCCATTGGTCCGACACCCCACTAGTCCGACACCCCACTGGTCCGACACCCCACTAGTCCGACACCCCATCTTTTTAATGATGTAATGCATGATAAAAAATCCTAACCCCAAAATAGATCATGAATTTATACATTTTAAAATTATTTATACATATATAATATCAAATATTTTTGGATGCCGATTTGACTATACTGAGTGCCGATTTGACTAGGTGCCGATTTAACCAGGTGCCGATTTGACTTTTTCTATGGGTGCCGATTTGACCAGGTGCCGATTTGACTTGTACCCGTTAATGGCGGCCGTGAAGACAAAATTTTACAATATCGGATCCGATTCCGGAGACGGATAAGGATAATTCCGGGTTTGGCGATCAATTACTAAATAAATAAAAGCAGGTGAAAAAATAAATCTATGCATGGTAAATGAATATAAACACTAGAATTGTAAACCAAAAGATATATGTAAAAGAAAGAAAAAGCAGAAAAATATTTTATATAGAAACTCAAAATCACTTTTTGACAAATTTTAATTTAAAAATCCAATACAAAGGGACAGCAGGGAACAGTATTTCTAACAATATACATGTTCATGGTCACAGTCTAAATTTTCTTTATCAGTGATAAATGATGATAATGCATGTAAGATGCTTTTAAAGTGTAAACATATTACTGCAATTTCGAAGGGTTATTTGTTTTTCTCAATTTTGAAGGGTCAATTAAAGTAGCTAAAAGTTTCTTTTATTTTCACAAATAATGCACTATATTATATATACCTAAATGTAAGTAAATCATATGATATATAGGTGGCATTCTTTGGGTCACTCTACCCCTCCTGTTTGATAACTTGGAAACGGTCGAGCTCCCCCCTAAACCATACGAGGGGTAGATCCAGGATTTTAGGTCAGGAGGGGCGCAAACATAAATTTTCGCCGAGCAGAGCGATGCTAAAAAAATTTGAGGTAAAATTATCGGAATATTCTTTATTAAGCTAAGAACAACCCATGCTTTGCAAATTTAAGGGGGGTGCAACCATATATATTCATGTTTGTGACAATATGAAAAATCAAATGAAATATAGGAAGAGTCGCTGGGGGTCACCCCACCCTTCCTGTTTTAGAATTTAAAAATGGTCCAGATCCCCACCCCTAAACCATATATATTCATGTATGGGACAATATAACAAATTAGATGAAATATAGGGGGAGTCCCTTGGGTCACCCCACCCCCTCCTGTTTGAGAATTTGAAACCCGTTGAGATCGCCACCCCTTAACCATATATTCATGTACGGGACAATATAACAATTCAAATGAAAGATAGGGAGAGTCCCTGAGGTCACTGTACACCCTCCTTTTTGAGAACTTGGAAATGGTCAAGATCCTTACCCCTAAACCATATATACTCATGTATGTGACAATATAACAAATCAAATAAAATAAAGGGGAAGTCCCTGTGGTCACCCCAACCCTCCTGTTTGAGAACTTGGAAATGGTTGAGATCCCCACACCAAAACAATATATATTCATGTATGGGGCAAATTATAACTAATTAAATGAAATATATGTGGAGTCCCTGGGGTCACCCTACCCCTCCTGTTTGAGAACTTGGAAACCAATGAGATCCCCACCCCTAAACCATATATATTCATGTTTGGGACAATATAACAAATAAAATGAAATATAGGGGAAGTCCCTAGGGTCACCCTACCCCCAGTGGCGGATCCAGAAATTTTCATAAGTGGGGGCCGCTGACTGACCTAAGAGGGGGCCCGCTCCAGTCACGCTTCAGTGATTCCCTATATAAGCAACCATTTTTTTCCCCAAAAAGGATGGGACTGGATAACTTATAAATTATTTGCCTTAATAAATAAATCATTAGATAAACATGAATGAATTATATATATGAATGTTTAATGTTGAGGCAACATTGCCACAGTTTTCATAATTACGGTTGCCTTGGTTTTTGGTTAACTGCCTTCAGCGATTACAGCGCTTTGATTTAAGACAAATGAATAGGTCAAGACTACCTGAATTGTACAAATAAATACCGTAGAAAGGCTTGTATATTTCTCACTGGTACATAGTCTGAATCCGTGTCCGTTCGCGCCCATTCACGTTTGCGCCCACTCATGTTCGCCCCCTTTCACTTTCACACCCAATCTTAATTGGTTTTGTGTTTAATAACTCTGTAAGCAAGTGTTTTCTTATAAGTATAATTGTTGTCATTGTCTCAAAAATAAAGTGTTGAATAAATCTTAATCATGTTTTGGATAGGGTATTGTTAAAAATAATAATAATCCTTTCTAAATAAAGTGGTATTTTGTCAACGTTTTATTTTGTGTTGAACAACTCTTAATCATGTTTTGGTTAGTGTATTGCTATAACTTTGTTTCATTGACTTGTTTCAAAATGAAGTGAGATTCTGACTATGTTTTTTTTCTGTGTGTTGAATAAATTTTATCATGTTTTGGTTATAATAGTGGATTGCTATATTTTGGTTCCTATATTTTATTGCTTCGTTGTTTCAGATCAAAGGGACCAAGCTGTTAAAAACAATTATCTTTTGTGTTTTTCCTTTAAAATCTTCAATGTTTTACTCATACCAAGCTATAAATACATTCAGTATTTACACCAAAGCAATTTAAAACAACAATCATGATTTTCCAATTATTCAACTTGAATTTGAATTAAAATTGGGCGCGAATAAGTAGAGTGCGAACACTGTGAGTGCGAACGGACCTTGGGTGCGAACGTGCGAGCTGCGAACATGTAGGGTGCGAAAGTGTATTGGGCGCGAACAGACCTGATACCACAGTCTGAACCCCCTTCTCCCACAAAATATTAAGTAAATAATCTTTTTGTTACTGTTATCAAAGGTCTAATGAAACTCAGGCAATTTCAAACATTTGTCAAAGAATTCTAGTCAAACCGGTACCTGGTTAAATTGGCACCTGGACAAATCAGCACCTGGTTAAATCGACACCTGATATAGTCAATTCGTCACCCATGTTAAATATATATTTTTAACAGTATTTTAAGCAAAAAGAGTAAAAATAAGAAAGGGGTTGCCAGAATTTTTTTCAGTATTTAAGCAAAAAGAGTTAAATACTAACTTTCACATTTTTGGGTGTTCATGTACATTTTGTATATATTTATTTTTCTCAACTAAATGACTTTTTTGGTGTATTTTTAATATATATATATATGAGTAGTCCAAATAATTATTACGTCTGGCAAGGCTTTTTTTATTTCATTCTGGGACACCTTCCTATGACCGCAAGGCTATGTTAATTTTTTTCTGGGACGCCCAGATAAAAAAAAATATCCTAGCCAGACGTCATAATTATTTGGACTAATACATGAGATATTGGATATTTTTATGCATTATTTTAACCAGTTGAGCATTTTACAGGATTGTTGGTTTAATGCTGTTTTAAATTTTACTGAAAAAACACCTTAAATTTGCTAATTATTTGGCATGAAAGTTTGATTTATTGAAAGGGACTCATAGTTTTCCATTTTATTTTAATAATTGTCTAATTGTTAAAACAACAGTTGGGTAAGGGATTCGTTGTTTACCTTTATACACAACAACATATTCACTTTGGTTTCCTTATTTACCTAAATACACAACAACATATTCACTATGTACTTGGTAACAGTTATTAATTAATTGAATAGAAAATATTATAACAAATATTATTGGATGCCGAATTGACGTCAAATAGGTGCCGATTTGACTAGATGCCAATTTAACCAGGTGCCGACTTAACTTGTACGTTTCAATTCCTCTGCGATCGTTTGCGGTATTTTCTTGAGAAAACCTATTTTCCATCATCAAAGAGAAGAAGAAACTGCTTGAAAATGATTCTGGAACGCTTCATGATTGTTAAAATAAGTTTAATTCACTCAAATAACAATTTTGAAACTTGCGATGTTTAAACAGGAAGTTTCAAAAGCACGTGTAAAAGAAGAAATTAACCGGTGAGAGTGGAAATCCGTACATGATAGTACGACTTTGAAAGTAAAACAGTTCCATCCTTTTGTAAAACAGTCTTTAATATACCTATCACATTAATGTTTGAAGGGTCTTAAGCTTATTCAAACCATATAAGTCGGTATGAAACACCAAAACGGAATGAACAATAACCGATTACGTTTTGTAGTTTACAAATTCTAAACTGGTTCCCGTCAAACTATAACACTTTGTTCGAGTGTAGTGGAATACAAGCAGGAACCAGTTTGTTTGTATAGTAAATTATGAAACCGAGTGTAAACTGGTTCCTGGCTGATAACTACACAATGATCATGCATAATGATAACACAAGCAGATTCCAGTTTGTATGGAAAATAGTAAATACGAAACCAAGCGCGGTAGGCAGAGAAATGTTATGAAGTTCAGGTCGGCAGTAATGGAACAATGACTGCGTCATTTTCCAAAAAATAATAATCTGTTCTAAAACAAAAGTGTTTATTTTTTTTTCATGAACTTTTTGTTATACATGATTTCAGCAATCAAAACCCAATCACAACTGAAGTTATTGTTTGGGAATTTTTCATCTTTAACCTTTATTGTAGTTCTGTATACCACTAAATTTATGAGGTCATCAGGTAAGTTGAGTGAAAACTGGACAAAACTTCAAAATGGATGGAGAGTTGTCTCATTGGCACTCATATCACAGATACTGTAAATTCATCATCGTTAACTTGTGGATATTTGTTTTCCTGGATTGGAGCAAAATTCTATTGATCTGTTTAGTTGTATGGTATTGTCAAAGTCTTCATACAGGCTTGCCATTTTTTTAGACTTTATATACGGTTTTGTTTAAGTCTACATATAAGCAAAAACTAGATTTTCACAGAAAAAATAATAAATCCACTGCAAGATTTTTTTTTTAAAGTTTGACAACATGCAAATATTTTAAACCATCACCTTACAGCAGAAGAACTTTACTATATTTCAGAAATAAGTGTGACAACTTACATTTGGAAATATTTCAGGAAGCATTTTAGCAAGGTCATTCAGGTCAAGGACAAGATGTTGGAAACTGTGTATTAACACCACCCTAGCTGTTGATCCACAATAATCACAGATATAGGTCAGCATCATTATCTGTTATCACAAAGTCAACATTAAAACAAAATCACAAATATGCATCAGTAATATATATATAACAAACTTGGATCAGGGCTCACAACAAAAATTGCATACTCAATTTGTGACAGTCAAATATGGAAAAAAAACCTTTCCTATAGTTAAAAAACACCCTTAAAACACAAATGGTTGGTATATTTATTTAAAATAATATCCAGCCTTTCAAATATCAGTCAATCTAAGTAATTTTGAAATCTATACATGTTTAACACTTCCACATTTTGAATGTGTCTGTCCCAAGTCAGGAGCCTGTAATACAGTGGCTGTCGTATGTTGCATAATATCATATTTGTTTTTCCTTTATTTTGAACATAAATCAGGTCATTATTGGTCTTGTTTCAATTATTTTACATTTGTCATTTCGGGTCCTTTTATAGCTTGCTTATGAGTTTTGTTTGTTGTTGGAAGACATGAGGTTTGGTTGCTTTCTTCATTTGGTTTTAGTAGGACAGGCTGTAATGCCATATCATCTTATTTTTATAAGTTTTAAACATACATTAATTTAAGTATAACCTACCAATTGTCTGATAATGTTTCCAAGGAAGGAAGAATTAGGGATCTTGAAAAACTCCATCTGAAAATAAATTGTACTATTATATATACAGTTAACTCTCGTTGTCTCGAACTCGGTTGACTCGAAATTTCGGATGAGTCGAAGTTTTCACGTGGTCCCGAACTTTATTCCATACAAAAGTATGTAATTCGACTCCTGATGAGTCGAAATTTCGGTTGAGTCGAACTAAATCTACGGTCCCAAGGTTAACAAAAGCATTCAAAATTCATTTTTTATCTCGAACTAATACACATATGTCAAAACATGACCTCCGGGATTTAAATTGATTGAAGAGTTAATCTGACAATACACGTGTAATTAAATTTCCGGTCATTGACCACTGTATTGATTTATGACATGCTATTTCCATGAGTGTTTACCTAAGATTATCTTTTATAGAATTTTGATAAATAATTAGTGATACATTGTTAATGTTCATGAAAAAGTATTTAAAATGTTTACAAAACAATTAATTTGTGATTTACACTAATGAGCTTGGGTGTGTATAAAGTGAGGATTATGGCTTCCGTTGATGATCACCTAAAAACTACTCAAACGGCGTCTTTGATCTTGTTATATTTTCTTTTGAAAAGAAAGAGTGGGATAAAACAAAATGAATAGAAATCAAAATTTTCTTAAATCTTTTGTATCCGAGAATAAACAATTTTGTCAGCTATAACCGACCTGAATAACGAAACTATCGATTGGAATTTACACTCTTGGAAAAGCCATAGGATTTTTTTTTTAATTGAAACAGTTGAATAAGTAAAAATAATATCATTATAATAATAAAAGACTGTGACATACAAACACATCGATCTGATACTAGAATATCGATCCCCTTGCCATATTCACCCGGATTTATTTTAGCTTTACCAAGCTTAGCAAGAGTTGTGTCCCTTAGATTGTCGAACTTCCGGTGTTCGTTTGAGTCGAACTACGTGTATCTCGAAATATTTCTCTGGTCCGGCTGACTTCGACATAACGAGAGTCGACTGTAGTATTGATTATACATAGTTTGCAGTTATGGTACAGAACCTATAGACTTAGTCACAGGTATAAAGACAAACATTTATATTATTGCTATTTTGCGAAATTAAACTTTAATCTTACTTTAATCTTACTGACTGATAATTTCCTTTCACAACAAAGAAGAGTAAAAGAAAAATTATAGCTAGAAACTAAGGGTGCACATGCAGTTTTCGATGTCATTGTAAGTAAAATAGCGATTAACAGATTATCATTGGTAATCTCAGATTGATTGCTTTTCTCACTTTCGCCATACTGGCTCAAGCGAGGAAATCAAACTTATTGAGATGACCAAAAATAATCTTTATTCTTTTACTTGATACAATGAGGTAATCTACCTACCAGTTTCTCCTTTGACTGTTTTAATAACAGTTTACAAGCATTGGTTATCTACCTACCAGCTTCTCCTTTGACTGTTTTAACAACAGTTTACAAGCATTGGTTATCTACCTACCAGTTTCTCCTTTGACTGTTTTAACAACAGTTTACAAGCATTGGTTATCTACCTACCAGCTTCTCCTTTGACTGTTTTAACAACAGTTTACAAGCATTGGTTATCTACCTACCAGCTTCTCCTTTGACTGTTTTAACAACAGTTTACAAGCATTGGTTATCTACCTACCAGTTTCTCCTTTGACTGTTTTAACAACAGTTTACAAGCATTGGTTATCTACCTACCAGCTTCTCCTTTGACTGTTTTAACAACAGTTTACAAGCATTGGTTATCTACCTACCAGTTTCTCCTTTGACTGTTTTAACAACAGTTTACAAGCATTGGTTATCTACCTACCAGCTTCTCCTTTGACTGTTTTAACAACAGTTTACAAGCATTGGTTATCTACCTACCAGTTTCTCCTTTGACTGTTTTAACAACAGTTTACAAGCATTTGTTCCTTTCTTAGCAACAGACATGGCATCTACAAAATTAAATAATTCAAAATATTGATATCAGCAACTTTCTTTCTCAAAACATGCAAAATTCTGTTTCACAAGAGTAAAAGTGAAACTGAGAAGTTGAATGAAAATCAAATAATGCCATCAAATAATCAGCCATAAAAAGTTTGCTATAAAACAAACAACCATGCAACAAGTAATGAATTCCTATGAACCAATTTACTGTAAAAATTTGATTTGATTTGATTTTTTGTGTTATGCCACCTTTAAGCACGTCTTTTAGGCTATTTTGTGGCGGCCAGTTTTTTATTGTTGGAGGAAGATAGAGAGCCAGGAGAAAACCACTGACCTTCAATAGTAAAACTGACAATCCTAATGAATTAGGATTGGAGTCGAGTGTACCCTCTTGAGCAGGGTTCGAACTCACTACCTCAGTGTTGACTGGCTAATGATTACAGTAGTAACTACTTAGACCACTGGGCCATCTAGGCCAATGCACTATAAATAAGACTTACACTGGTATGCTATTTCTATGACTTTTTCTTTCTGTAGGTCTGTTCGAGTCTCTTCCTCTAACATGTGTGACCAGCACCATGACAGTAGACTGGTCTGTAATGAACATACTAGCTCCAGGAGGTGTATAACTTGTTCGTGACACTCCCCTGTATCTAAGGTATCTGTAAACTCATGGTATGTCACAGACAGCATGGTCTCCATTATATCTAACACAGCTTGAGAGTTGTAGTCCTGAAAAATATATATGTAAATAGAGCTCTATATAGAACTCTTGTTCTTGTTGCTTTATCTTATATTTTAAAGGGTTGTTTTTATTTTAAGAATTATGTTGTGATGGCATATCAATTTCTGATTCAATTTATTTATATTTTTTACAAACTAAAGACATGAGTGATGTTGTACCAGACTGTCTAAGTATGTTCTCTTTAGGATGTCTTTTGGCTATTTGTGGCATTTAGTTGCCACTAATTGACAAATACCTTACATATGCCTTCCTTCATATACATGTTGTTAGCATAAGTTAAATTATTGCCCTTAAATTCAGGTTTTAATTCTGAATTAAGACTTTTCTGGCGTTACTCTATTATTATACACAGGTGATATGAAGATCTTTATTATTTATTTTAGTCAATAAGATCTTGCTGAGATGATGTATAATTATCCTCTTTGAAGTATCACTATATTTTTAAGATATTTACATCATGTCAAAGTTTCTTTTTTATTCATTGCCTCTTTGAATGAAAGTAAATTTTTGCCTCTTTGAATAAGAGTAAATACCCAAAGTTCAAAATACCTGTGAAATATGGACAAAGTGAAGTACAAGTATTTTACCTCTTTGACATGGTTTGGAAGTTCTAACAAACCACTGGGATCTACAGAGCTGAAGAATCTACACAATGACTGGAATACTAACATCACAGATGGAGATTTTGACAAATTCTGTAAATATCAAACATAACTTTAATGATCTAAAATATAAAATGACGGAAAGGACTAACTCAGAAATTGTGTTGCATTATGGTTCATTCTTTTTAATGTTCTGATTGGTCCACACTTTTTTACAACATAACTAATGAGGATGTAAGTTTAGTTCTGAATTAATGTAAAAAGTTATTTGTTAACTAGAAGTCTTAAGAAAAATTAGTTTTACTAGCAATAACTATTTAAAGAAATAACTTCAATCAATAAAATTGAGAATGGAAATGGGGAATGTGCCAAAGAGACAACAATCCGACCATAGAAAAAAACAACAGCAGAAGGTCACCAACAGGTCTTCAATGTAGCGAGAAATTCCCGCACCCGGAGGCGTCCTTCAACTGGCCCCTAAACAAATATATACTAGTTCAGTGATAATGAACGCCATACTAATTTCCAAATTGTACACAAGAAACTAAAATTAAAATAATACAAGACTAACAAAGGCCAGAGGCTCCTGACTCGGGACAGGCGCAAAAATGCGGCGGGGTTAAACATGTTTGTGAGATCTCAACCCTCCCCCTATACCTCTAGCCAATGTAGAAAAGTAAACGCATAACAAAACGCACATTAAAATTCAGTTCAAGAGAAGTCCGAGTCTGATGTCAGAAGATGTAACCAAAGAAAATAAACAAAATGACAATAATACATAAATAACAACAGACTACTAGCAGTTAACTGACATGCCAGCTCCAGACTTCAATTAAACTGACTGAAAGATTATGATTTCATCATATGAACATCAGGCACAATCCTTTCCGTTAGGGGTTTAGTATCATACCATCATAACATATATGAGAAGAACATAACCCGTGTCATGCCAACAACTGGTTTTTGAATAAATTTGTTTAGTTCCGATGCAAAGACCCTATAAGTAAATCAATATTAACGCCAAAATATGCAATCTTTAATGACCTGACAACAGTATCGTAACTATATCCCTTCTTAATAAGTCTATTCAAAGGTTTTGTTAGTTTTTGAGGTGAATACTGACACCTTTGTGCTTTATAAAGAATATTTCCATAAAAAATTGGATGTGAAATACCTGAACGTATAAGAAGTCTGCATGTTGAGCTATATTTACGAATGTCTGAATTTACACCTACATCATTGACTGCTTACCTCTTCTGAACTTCAAAAAAAATGTATGAGAAGAAACAAAATCAATCTTGTTTTACATCAAAATCAAAACAAAAAGTTTGGATAGGTTTTCCAAGGTTGTTTAAAGTCATGGGAGAGAAAAAGACAGATTATTACATAAAACAGAACATAAAAAATACAAGTCAAAGTTAGAACTGTATAAAGTTACCTCAACATGGTGCATCATTGAAAATAACTGTTTTCTTCTGGCATCTTTGTCTGGGAAAAACATGGCTGCACCTGAATAAAACATTCATCATTAAAGCTTTAAATATAACCATTGCTTGGTTGGCAATTAGACCTTTCATTTTTATCTATCTATAAAATCAATTTAAATTAATAAGCAGACAATTTATAATCAATAAAACTTGAAGAGAGTAAAAATTCTCAAAAATGAAAGGGTGATATTTCCAGCATAAATCAAAGTTTGTGTGAGTTGCTGTTATTGTAAATCTAACCTTAAGGTGGCAAAGACCTCCAAGATTTGAGCTCTATTTAGTGTTGTATGTATTCGTAATAGGTTGCTTACCTTCTACAATCAACTGTTTACATAGTCTGTATTTCTTACTAGTCTTTACTACTGCAGAGTCATCTATTACTTTACAGAAATGTTCAAACATCTCCTCTGAACATTTCTGTAAGAAAAATATAGAAAAATTGCTATTTAAGTGATTGTTGCTATTAAATAAAATAAATTATAAATGCTTTATGTGTATTTTCATTAAAAAAATAATCCATGTCAGAACCTTTCTGATGTTAAAAATTCATAAAGAACATGAAAAATGAACAAAAAACCAATAGATGCACAAGGAGCAGAGCAGAAATAAAGTATCCTACCTTAACAATACATTTTCAGACATTATATCTTTACCTTTTTCTCTCCCTCTGGAGCAGACGACACTGGCAGAAGACAATACATCAACTGTAACATCAAAATAGCACAACTCTGCCATTTCTCTTGATCACTGTAAAATATGGATGAAATATGAAGTGCTAATTTATATCAAACAAGTAAGACATCTTTTTTTAACAAATTAATACCCCTTCACCAAAAATCTGGAGGACTGTCTTTATCTGTTTTATTGTATAATTATTATTGTTTTCATGGTAACTTACTTATCTCTGAAAGCAGTATATAACTCCCACAGTGTATCTATAGGTGTATCTCCAAACTCCAAGTAATCTGACTTTCCTGAGGAAATACCTTTCTTCACCTAAAAATAACAATACGAGCCTTAACATAGAATTGTCAATATTTAGAGTTAGAGCTGGAAGACTTTTCTACACTTTTGATATTACTTTTCATAATAGTAGTTCACTACACTGTAAAAATCTATTTGAGATAGAGCAGATGCAATTTTTAAAAATAAATTTTAATTTATTGTCTAAAAGAAATGCACTACGAAATAACTGTGTTCTCAGGCCAGTGACTTTTAGTTGCTACTTCTACCTCATTTGGTTTTTGTTGAAGAAATGCCTCATTATCAATCACACCATATCTTCATTTTTTTTTACAGAAAAATGAAAAGCCTTAAAATTTCTATGATTGTTTAGTCTAAACTCTAAAAATAAATTCTATTCTTTATTACCTATATGCTCATTTCTCTAGTTTTACGTTTTAAAAATCTTTGATATTTTAATTGTGTAGCAATAAGCATACTAATTTGACAAAAGGAGTAGGTTCAGTAAGAGCCCTTTTTGGCCCCAAAATATAGCAGTTTTAGAAAATTGTGAAAATGTAATCTTTCAGCTATATTTTGGAAAGTAAAATGCTTCTGCTACATAAATATGAGCTGTTTTTGACAATACAATGCACAAATATCGCGTTCTAGCATCATTAAGTCATGCTAAATTACTGAAATCTTCAAAATTTTAGCATTTTGGTTAATTTTTAGACGGTTTTCGTCTAAAATGAAAGTGGCCGCATTCGTGTTCATTCATAATATTGAAATGTAAGTTGTTTTTAATAATAATACAAAACATATATAAAGGTTGAGGATGAACACGGATGCGGCCACTTTCATTTTTGACAAAAACTATCTGAAAAGTGACTTTGTTTGGCATATGTGATAGATTTTTCATATTTAAGCTTGAATCAGAGCGTTTTTAATGACTAAATCAGTTAAAATCTTTCGCATTAACAAATCGAATCAATTGAAATAGACACTTTAGTGTTTAAAAAGTGTCCAAAAACTTTCATTAAATGAACCTGAAATTTGAGGCCAAAGTCGGCCCTTACCGGACCTACTCCTTTGTCCAACAAATTTCAGATCAGCCCTAAAATGAAAGTACACTTTAGTGTCCATTAATAGCATTAAAAACAAGCAAAAACAGAATTTATATACTTTACAGCACTAATTTTTGGTTTGTATCTTTTAACAAATACTAGCATTCTACAAATCATAGTCAATTCATATCAAAACATGTTGCTACTCTCTAACTAACAAACATACCTGATCTTGTGCTAGATCAACTATGAACTCTAGTACATGCTGTATAATCTCTAAACTGTTGCAGTTTGGTTTCTTGTCAGGGTTTGGCGGATGCTTCACCTGCAAAAGTGTCAAATTTCTATAATGATAGATTATTTCTTATATGAAGATTCAGAGATAAAATTTCAATAAGAGTCAATAAATTTCATTAATCTTTAAAAGCAGTAATTTGGTAGGAGACAAAGGAGAAAAGAAGCATTTTTCCAAAGTAATAAAATTGATTATCACTATTTTACAGAATTTTCCTTTAATCTTACTGACTGATATTTTTTTTTCTCAGCACAGTAGAGTAATAGGAAACTTATCCCTAGAAACTAAGGGCAAATGTGCCTGTTGTCAATAAAATTAACAATGTCGTCATAGCTAAAATAGCGATAAACAGATTTTCATTGGTTATCTCAACTAGATTGCTTTTATCACTTACGCTGAAGCAAGAAAATTAATCTCCTTGAGATGATCAACGATAATCTATAATTATATGAGATTCATAAAATTTTGAACGGCCATCAGACTTTTAAATATATCTTAAACAATGAATCTGAAAAAGTTGACTATCTGCTTAAAAAATCAACCTGCTCTTGACTGCTATAAAAACTTACCGACACTTCCTCATCTATCAGCACTTGTTTTCTAGGAAAACCATAAAATCTGACCCCAGCTACTGAAAGCTTTGTTTCCTTCTCTTGTCTTGGTTCTAACAGCTTTATCAAGATATACTGAAACATATATAAAGGAAAAGAAATCAATTTGTGACAATTTATAATAATGTTTTTAGAAATAAGTCTCAAAATTAAGACAGATATTTTGCATAGCAAGGCTAAATCATTTTTGATTTCAACAAGCATTCTAATGGTATTTCACAAGTTATAACACACCCTCTTTGGTCGACAAATGGAGTGGATACCTAAAGTCCCCTTCAGTGTCAGTCCTATAGGAACTGAATCATATGATAATATCTGGTGGGCTTTTTTATGGTAAAAATGGGGTGATATGATCTGTACCTAATACGTCAATCCTTGTCTACTGAATTATTGCAATAAAACACCAATCCAATATGACAATATGACAATAATGTCATGGCATTATTTTTTCCATACTATTTGTACTTCAGTTTTTTTAAATGAAATCATATTCTATACACTGACATGCATTTTCAGTTAAAACATAAATTGAAATGGCTAATTAAATACGTACCTGACCCACAGGATGCCAAGTTACAGGAATGTCTATTTCATTGCTGCAATTAGGAAAATACTGATAAAATAGATACCTAAACAACTACAGGTAAGTTGGTATTTGTATGAAGTTTCAATCAATGTGAACATTTGTATATGATGTTTATACCATTACATGTAATAATTTTATTTATTTTTCATATGAGCATAAACATTTGTGTTGAATATTACCGTAGTTTGATTTGAAGAACTTTGGCATTTCAATACTTCTTTTGAAACTACCATTTTTAAAATACTTTTTGTTAAAATTCAACTGATATGACCACATGAAACTATCTTACCAGTTCATAATTTATCTAAATGTTTTTGCTTTTTTTTTTGTTATTAGTAAAACTTTGGTGGTGATGACAGATCTGTTATTGTTTCTGTTTAATTTATATACCGTGAATTCAATATTATTTGTTGGATACCAGTTTTCATGGATTTCATCGCTATCCAAGAACCACAAATTTTAATCCACAAACGAATTACAAATTTTCCTTGAGCCTTTTTGCAGACTTTGGCATAACTACGAATAAATATCCACGAAAATGCAATTGTTCCTGAATCCACAAAAATTGGTACCCACTAAAATAAATGATTCCACAGTACAACTCATATTGATCTGGTACAAATCAGCATACATATTGTATTGATATCTGTCTATTGTTGTTGCCCTATGAATTTGGCATGTTCTTTTTGATTGATTGGATGATTGGTGTTTAATGTAACTCCAGAATTATTGGTTATTTTGTGGCTGCCAGTTTTATAGTTGGAGGAAGTCAGAGTGCCCAGAGTCGTTATTTTTTATGTTGACAGCTGTCTTATTGAAAAGATAAACCACATATCTTTTATTATTCAAATGTACTTCAAATTAACTGTTGATTTTATGTCCATTCTTAATAAAACAACTAATCCATTAAATAAAATCTTACCAATCATCTTCAAATGTAAAATAAGCCACAGGATTGTCTGGTTTCCCTGCTATACCTGCTCCTCTGTAAAATAGGAGATAATTTTTTTTTTTAAATCATGAATAACGAGAGCATCAACCATTTAGGTTCAATTACAAAATAAGCTAGTTGAGATAATAACAGTTTCATTATAAGTGAGAAATGGTTATACCCTGATATCATCTCAAGTTGTTTAATTTCACATTACTTAAGTTTGAGAAAAGAACATATAGGAGGATAGTAAAGCCCTTTACCGTCAAGTTTTCAAACGGTCATTTGCAGCTACAGTTATCGTAACTTTACTGTGTTTAGTCAAAATATCCTTATCCTGATTCCTCAGAGGTCTCAAATAACTATCGTTACCGTTATTTTTGGGAAAAAAATAATGTGATTCATTAAAATCATTCTATTTTTTTATCCTGTAAAAGAAAGTGTTCATTTTATCATCATGCACACAAAATTACCGTTTACGTCATTTGGTAAAAAAATTTACCGTTATTTGTCATGAAGGTAACCCCATTACTACCCTCATATAGAAAGCAGAACCCAAATAAATTATTATTTAGAGTCCAAAACACATCAGATATTTTAGAATTAGTGATATTTCATATAAAATCATAGTTATACAGCTTCCTTTTTGAGTTTTTATGCTCCACCTACGATAGTAGAGAGCATTATGTTTTCTGGACTGTGTATCCCTTAGTTCGTTCGTCCGTCTGTCCCGCTTCAGGTTAAAGTTTTTGGTCAAGGTAGTTTTTGATGAAGTTGAAGTCTAACAACTTGAAACTTAGTACACATGTTCCCTATGATTATCTTTCTAATTTTAAGGCCAAATAAGAGTTTTTATCCCAATTTCACAGTCCATTTGACATAGAATTGATAGTGCAAGTGGGGCATCCATGTACTATGGACACATTCTTGTTATTGATGTTATGGAGACATAGATTAGAACCAACCTGACTTGTACACTAAAATCATACTCCATTTTTCCCCAGTCATCATAACTCTCAAATCTTTTGGCATGTTCTTCCATGTTGAACTTCTCAGTGCTGAAAAAAAGGTGTTGTCAATTTTAAAACACTTCTTTGCATTTAACTTCAAGATAATTTAATTCTAGTTAAGTCAATACAATGTTAAACTTGAAAATTAATTTTACATAGAGATGTAACATCAGATGGTGTTTGTTTTTCTCTTTTATATTTCATTTCATTCTAATGGAATGCTGCATTTATTGGCCAAATATCTACACAAGCTTGCGGCGTGAATCACCTTATTGCATTTCTAGTTTTACACATTTTGTTTTTTAATTTCCTTTTGATAAATGCTTTGTTGAATTGATGAAATTATTCAACTAAAGTATTGTTGAAGTATAAAAAAAAATCTTGAACTTCTGTGAACTTAACATAATATTTGAACTATTCTATGTTTACAATATTAAGGGTTTACCTGTCCCTATAAACAAATAAAAGTCCTCGTCTAACTCCCTTACTGCCTTGTGCATTCTGTAAATAATAAAAAGCATACAGATTTATAAAACAGCTTTCCTCCAACATATAATTCTACTTTAACACCTGTAATATGAGAAGTAGTTTTTTCTGCACAACTAGGCCATTTTTTTGTTCAAACAAAGTTGTAATCCTAGATGTCAGTCCAAATTGGTCCATCTAATCCTTTTTCCCTTGATCAACTATATATGACTGTATACAATATTTCAGACAAAACAGTCTTTTCTTATTATAAGGATTTAAAAATATTAAATATAACATTACATTCTGTAGAGATTCCAATGACCTGTAGCTAAAATTCTTACAGACCTGGAAATAATTGTGTCTGTGTCTGAAGGCTTGTGACTTAGCGTGAAGACTGATTATGTAAATACAAGAGAATACATTTCAATTTGAAGTCTTCAGCTTTAACAATTTATCTTGGAGATTTTTCCCTATACAAAGCATAAAATAACAGCAAAGATTTTTGCTTTTCCTTATAAGTATATTTGATCTACATTACCTTCAGTCTGATTCTAGTTATCTGTATAAACTCTGTACTTTTAAATATAATGTTACACTTTGTTTTTCCTTCCTCTGTTGTATAAAATGCTATAACATAAACAAACATGTGATTAAAAAAGTTGGCAGTTCACATTATCAACCTTACAGTTATAATTTGAAAATCCTCTGGGTCTTTGGTCATGCTTTCGAAATTGTGTCAAGCATTCCCTTTTTGTACATCATACGCAATAAATACTCCTATGGATTTTTTTTGTAATTCTGGTCATTACATTTTTACTTTTATTACAGTTTTAAATGCATAACAGCAAGAAATTTAATAAGCTACAATACCCATCTATTTATGCTAAGATTTAATTTATTGGCATTATTTGGTATGATGCTGAAGACATCAGTTGTTTTTCAAGATTTTTTTGTTTGTACTAAAAAAACTAACAAAAACACAAAAAAAATAACAGTTATGTGTGGATTTGTTTTTTGGAATGAAAATTCATAAGAGTTTATTAGCTTTTGTTATAAATAATTTTGTTTGGAGTTTCATTTCATTTAATAACATCACAATCACTCTTGATTGGTGAACAATGCCACAAAAGGTATCATATAGTTTAGTGTGAAGTCCATTTTCACTGAACTAGTACACAATTTTGTATAGGGGCCAGCTGAGGGTGTGGGATTTTTTTGCTGAATTGAAGACCCATTGATGGCCTTCGACTGTTACCTGCTCTTTGGTCGGGTTGTTGTCTCATTGACATATTCCCTATTTCCATTCTCAAATTTATTATCCATGTTAATATTACCTTCAACAGGCAATGAAGTCCATGTGTGATTGAGTAGATTTTCTGGTCCTGAATTGTCATCAGATTTCCCTCCATCAGTACCAAGTATTGTCACTGGTAACTGGTGCCCTGTTTATAATTATTAAAATCGCATTTCAAAATAAGTCTGTATACAACTTTCCTGTTTTAATTCTGAAGTAACCTTTATTACACCCCAAAAATTTATAGATGCTCAACAATTTTCTTGCATCTGCTCAGTGCATAATATTATTACTGTATTTACACATTTATTATGAACAGTTATAAGTATTGTTCAGTTGAAAAACTTGCTTCTAGTGACTTAATCTTATAGGTATGTTTTCAGTATAAAGGGCTTTTTCAGGCCCCATTATCAACTATTTTACTCCAAGACCAATATTGTTTTAAGTTAATGAATAAACAAACAAGTATGAGAAAGTCAAACATATCTATATTAATCAATCCTTTTTAATGTTTACAAACCCAATTGGTCAAAATAGACATTTATTCACAAGAAACATAGAGTTCATGGTTCAAAATGACAATATTGTCTTGTTCAGAGTTTCAGATATAAAAAGTCCCTTTCATATTTAGCATAAGACATGTGTAATGACAAACCCCAGTTGCCATATTGTAAATAAATGCATATGCTTTAGATTTTTGAATAAATAATAGTTTAGTACTTAGTCTTTGTATATATTAGTATACTTCTCATCACACTTACAATTATTACAAACTACAGACATGTGTCCTTTAGAATTGAGGTTAGGGTTTATGCTTATGAGACAGCAACTCAAGGCAGAATTATCATTTCTGTGTTAAAGAGTGGTACGGGTAAACAAAAGAGACATTAATTTGGTATTAGATATAACCACTTTATAATACATCAAGAACAAGTGAAGTCATAAAATCAAAATTATATTTATTATAATTGGAGTTTATTATGAACTTGTCATCTCACTCTATTGGGTAGTTAATTATCTTTGCACACGGTCTATGACGTCACAGTGCACATTCCATTCTAATCTATATTGCTACATCATTACTTCACACGATGCTTGCGTATGATATGTGTATGCAAGTAATACATGAACTTCTATTGTTTTGGTCAGCTTTTTGCCACCACCTCCCCGCCACTCTCCTTGCTGTCAGTGCCATGGGGACTTTCATTGATTTTATATATGTTGTTACATAGTTTGATGTTTATGTTATATACTTTTTGTTTATTATTAGAATTTTACAATTGCTTGTCATTATTTTATTTGATTAAGAAATTTTTATTTTCTTTGTATTGTATTATCAAATAATATTAACCATTATATCAATTTTTGATACCATACTGACGTATGGTCTTAGTACCTCATTTTGACACCATACTGATGTATGGTTTAATTTACCTTGATACTTATAACATATTTTTGATACCATACTGATGTATGGCCTGAGAACCTTTCTGTTGCACCATACTGACGTATGGTTTAAACACGTCATTTGACACTATACTGACCTATGGTCTTAATTCCTTATTTTTGACACCATAATGACTTATGGTTTAAATTACCTCTTTGACACCATACTGACGTATGGTCTAGCACCTCTTTTTGACACCATACTGATGTATGGTCTAAGCACCTCTTTTTGACACCATACTGACGTATGGTCTAAGCACCTCTTTTGACACCATATTAACGTATGGTCTAAGCACCTCTTTTTGACACCATACTGACATATGGTCTAAGCACCTCTTTTTGACACCATACTGACCTATGGTTTAAGTTTCTCATTAATATCATACTTACGTATGGTCTAAACATTCTATTTAGATACCATACTGACGTATGGTTTAAGCATCTTGTTATTTTTATACCATTCATTATATGGTTTATACTTTGCTACAATGTATTGTTGGTACAAATATCCTTATGAACCTTTTATAAATGTTCGTTAAAATCATATTTTTTCATCTATTTTTATGAATGGCTATTTCGATACAAAATTTTTAGTCAATCTATGAAAAATTATCTCAATTCCAAGTTTCAAGATTTAGCTAGAGTTATATCCCTTTGCATATGGAGATCGAACATTATACATTATTGGTTTTTAATTGCAGTTGTATAAGTCCCCAGTTGCCATATTGTAAATAAATGCATATGCTTTAGATTTTTGAATAAATAATAGTTTAGTACTTAGTCTTTGTATATATTAGTATACTTCTCATCACACTTACAGTTTATTACAAACTACAGACATGTGTCCTTTAGAATTGAGGTTTGGGTTTATGCTTGTGACAGCAACTCGAGGCAAGAATTATCATTTCTGTGTTAAAGAGTGGTACGGGTAAACGAAAGAGACATTTATTTGGTATTAGATATAACCACTTTATAATACATCAAGAACAAGTGAAGTCATAAAATAAGACATGTGTAATGACAAACATACAAACCTGATTTTTCCCAACATGAATCTCTGGCCTGTAACATCTTTCTCAATAATTCTGAACACGGCAAATTCGTTTCTGGGAATTCTGAAAATAGATTCAACATGACAACGGAAAATTGACATAGATGAATTATAAAACTATTTTATTATTATTTTAGAAAAAGACGTTCAAGTGCAATCATAACTTTTTAATTAAGTATATCTAGAATTCAGCTGAATGTGCATATTACCTAACATAACAACAGAATTTATTTCACGTGTATAATCCTTTCTGCTGACAAACACATCCTGAACTAATTTTTTAAAAACTAAATCCAGATTCATGAACTTTAAACTACATAAAAGCGTATTTTACTAACTGTTTTATACACCTTTTCACTATTTGTCTGAAAGTACTGGCTCTCGCAGACTTTCACATAAATTTTGATGTCACAAGAAAAAATGTAAGATGAAATAAGGAAAAAGTGATTATGATATGATGTCAATAGTTTTAGTGTGGTAAAATTTCCAGTAAAAAAATTGCCTATTCTGAAATAAAGATAAAGTATATTTAAATACTTAATGACAAAAATTATAGTCACCTTGTAGAAGCTTTAAGGTCCTCAGTATTCCACCCACATTTCCTCTGGCTAGATTGAATGATAGGAGCATATGTAATCCTTCCTGAACAACTTCTCCATCATTGCTACTACAATAAAATTGTTGTAAATCAGAAACAAAATCCAAGGTAATCATTATGCACTAGTCTTAATTTAGAGTGCAAATATATTTTTCAAGTCAACAAAACAGTAGATGTTATTATATTATCCTACATTAATATCATACATTATATTATCATACATAAATTTCATTTCTACACACAGCTGTATAAAAATTAATTCACAGCTGTAATAACTTAATAAGTAAGAATTATAATACTATAAATTGAGAAAAAAATGTTATATTATATTTCAGATAACAGCTCATCTACCAAAATTGAACTTCATATACATGTAATTATGTAATTAAGCATAAAATAAAGTAATGTTGCAAATGTTAAAAATGTTGAAAATGATGAATTTCAAACAATGCAAATAAAAAGGTAAGTACATAACTATGATGCTTCAATTATCACATGTCTCAGTAAGATTTGAAAGTTAAATGACATAATTTTGGACGTTGGTTCTCCAGTAAACCTGTGTAACCCGTTCATAGAAAATAACCCATGATTGGTCTATTCACAAGTTTCATCATAACATATAATGCATAGAGTTTCCCAAACTTACAGAGCTATATCTGTGACAAACTTCTCTACCTCCTGTAGAACATATTTAGATAGAAACTTTGGTCTCTCTGTACTAGCAGGACACAATGACAATGGTGGTATATTATCTAAAGCTCTCCTGAAATGAAGAAGAATTACATGTTATAAAGAAGAATTAAATGTTATAAAATTTTTATAAAATAATATGCTCACAGTAAATTTATATAAACACATGGTAAGACTGTGTATGACATCTTCTTATTTTTATATTGGTTATATACATGTTAATGGTCATAAGAACTATTTTTTTTTACAAAGTATCATCACATTATATTTTGTGTGAACCTAAAAATTCAAAGACAATGGTATGGATTTAAGGTCAAAAACATAAAAGCCATTGGAACCCCAGTCTATATGTAAAAGTTAGTGTAAACAATATTTTTATTATGAATTATACAAATACATTTTATATTCACATTCACAAATAGGATTCAGAAACAAGCAAAAAGTGCTTATGTTATTCTGTCTCTTTGAAATCGTAAAAATTGCTTAGTATTTACCAATATTTTTTGTTTAAATTTTAGAAGGAGTGGTTGTGTTATAACTACTGTTGTTGCAAGCATTCAGATGCATTATTTAATGTGTATATTTCAATATGATCAATCTGAGCTTCAGTGGTCTGTATATTTCAGGTTCAACAGTTAAAGTTAGTGATTGAAAGGTTAAGTTAAGGCAATTGTGGTAATCAGTTACAGAAGCTGTGTATTAAGTGGTAATGTAATGGTATCTGTTGATACTAGGATCTGTATGTGTTAGTACTTTATTTCCAGTAACTAATGACTTTGTGGCAATGTTATAGAACTTGCAGTTGCTAAAATCTATCTGTTAAAAGTACCTTATAAGGTGGATTGAGAGTATAGTCCTATACATTATGTTATACTAAGTATATCTTACCTTGTATGTTCTAGTACCATTGGTCTGAGTTGTGGATTGAGTGGTAATGTCATGGTGACTGTAGAGGCTAAGATCTGTATGTACCAAACAGCTGCCGCATCTCCAACATTTATACCTAATTCCTTCATTACTCTGTAATACATTAGTAAGTTATCAAAATTTGTGAGGACCAGTTTAATATTGTTCTGTCGACAAAGTCATTAAATTTTAGTTATATTTTGATATATTTTTGCTTCCTTAATTCATTTAAACCTCTATACAAAGTAATAAAATTCATTTTTTATTAATAAGGTGTGTTTGCTTTGGTTGTAAACCTTGGTGATTAGGGCTATTCCATTGAAAAGTATGTGGGAGGGTAGGAAAGGAAGTTTAATTATTAAATGTTGGTCATGTTTTTTTTACTGTCTGCGCCTATTATCATTATGCAAAATTATCTAAAAAAATGGTTCTTGGTTGTAGAGATATTTTGACAGTCCCTTACCACCCTCCCATATACACTTTAATGGAATAGCCCTTATATCTATTGCTTTTGTTCCTATATATTTTGTACTTTGAACTGCAATGACAGTCTTGTTAAGACGTATACACCTTGAATGAAGTTTATCCCGAGAGTAGGTCAAACCAAATTCTTAAAAAAGGTATAAGTTGCTTTTTGCCAGGTCTATGGTATTAAGGAGTGAGTAAAGACTAATTTGATTCCAATCAAAAAAGTGTTTCCTGAAAAATTGACAAGCTATTCTGTAGGCAGTAGAATGTGTACAAGCACCTTGAAAATTGACTCAGTCTGTTGTTCTCTGATAGTAAAAACAAGTTTAATCATCAAGTTATAATTTATTATCCTTATGCTTGCAGCTGCACAATAAGCTTCCATATATCCATGTTTGTATTAATAAAAGGTAAATTGTGTATTTGTAGCATATGTTTTTTAAAATACTGTGGATTTATTAAAACTCGTTGTATACTAATTTTAATGGATACAGGTGAACAACAAATTCATATGTTCAACAATCAACAATTTTCTATGGGTTTTGCAAGCAGAAATTAGCACAATCACAAAATCAAACATCCTTGAAAATGCAAGTTTATCCTCAATCCACAAAAACTTTTGATACTGACGAAAATAAATGAATCCCCCGTATGCAACATAATAATAAAAATAATCTTCTATCAAACTTACTTGTAGCCCACAGTTTTGATTCCATGAATCCTTGTATCACAGCCATCATTTCTACATCTCTTTATGTTTATCTGTATAACTGTCAAAAAACATTCACATCAAAATTATAGAGCACACAAAAATGATGATGTTTATATTAGAATTGTTTCATCTGATTTCTGATCTTTCTGTCTTCACAATAATCATATATTTTTGTTATACCTATGCAATGTTATAAAAGCAATATATTGACACCTTCAAGCACTTCAATTGGTTGAAAATACATTTTAAATTCGAATTTCTGAACAACTACATAAATGTGTATGTTTTGTACACAATAAGTCATGTGAGATATCTGACAAATATTGTATTTTTCAGTACGTGCTCTATAAATCCTTTGCTAAATGTTAGAAGAATATATTTAAATTTATCTTTTTACTTACTTGGGTAATAAATCTTACAGTTCTTTAACAAGACAACATCACCTGTCACATGACTGAAATATAAATACATATGTACATTTCAAACTGCTAGACATTAAAACTTAAGAAATAATTTGTCAACATAAATTGTTGTTGTTTTAATGCCACTTTTAAGTGCTACATTTGGGCTATTTGTGGCGGTCAGTTTTTAAAGGTGGAGGAAGTCACCGAGTGCAAGGAGAAAACCACAGACTATCAATAGGAAAATTGACAATCCTAGTCAACTAAGATTGGAGTCGAGTGCACCCACACGAGCAGGGTTAAACTCACAACCTCAGTGTTGACTAGCTAATTTGTCAACATTTATATATTGTAAAGCTTTGACATAGGATCTGTATTTTAATCAGATTCATTTATCCCACAATTTTTCTTTAAGTTTCAACATATCATGAAGATCATCTCAACATGAATCTGTCTTAATCCATTTAAAAAGACCCTATATATGTGATCAAGAGAGGGATATTTCTCTGATAAAGTTAGTTATCTATGAATTTAAGAAATTATTTATTTACAACTTAATTCCAAACCATATGCCACATTTCCCTCTAAAAACAAGTAGGCTTATCTGGTTAATAAAATATTTTCACTAAATTTTCCAATTTTTTATATTAGTTTACCTGGGAATCCTTATTTCTTTGAGTTGTCTCAGGCTCCTGAAGTTTTTGCCAGCAACAATATGTATAAGTTCTGGCATATAACTAGAGTCAGAGGAGGCCACTGCTACAGATAAAGTCTTAATGACAACATTTGTCTTTGTATGTAATCTGTAATACAGGAAAAGTCCAAATAAGAAAGTCATTGAGAAATGAAAAAAAATATGAAGCAATGTGTCTATACAATGTGACTGGACTGTAGGTGTTTCAATCATTCTGCTGCAGTCCAGTTTTCCTTTGCAAATCTTGATGTAATTTAAATCTTTCAGGGATTTTCAATGATTAGCATTAGCAAGGTTAATGACAATGTGTTGAAGATTGGATACATTATTATCTGACCTTGCTACTGTAGTGATCTTCAAAAGGTGTTAAGTACAAATTATCCATATAAGCAATATAAAAGCTATGGGTTAGTTAATGATGAGAAACATTTTCTAAGAGACTGCCATTGCTGTCAGAAGAAAAGTTGGTGGTTTTTTTTTAAAAGTTTTATCTAAAATCCAAGCATTGGACTCTTACAATACTAATAACATTTATTTTACTATTTCTCTTGTTATTAGGAAGATTATAAAGACTTACAATTCTGTTGTTAGATTTACATTTTTTTTAAATTATAAGGTCATCATTATACAAAAGAGCTGTATAATAAAAATGTGACCCAAATTACAAACCTATTCAAAAGAAGGTACAACAGGCAAATGTTTGCTTGTTTTATAAATTTGTGTCCAAAACTAAACGCTTCATACTACCATACCTTATCCAGTGTGACCTAGCTGTACCATCTGACTGCCAGTATGTGTTAGGATCACCATTGGTTAACCTGCAATCATACAAAGTAATAAATCAACTGTTGGCTTCATGCATAATTTTGATATCCATCCATTGATAAGATTTGAAAAGACAATCTACTTTGACAGTCGGAAGTGTGTGTGTTTATAACCGCCACTGAAACCACAAGTATAAGCTAATCTAATGGCCTCTCTGAAAAGTTGTTACTTAAGTTCAAGTCATTTGAGTTGGGTACACTAATGCATGCATATGGTATAAAGAGAGTTAGTCAAGATAAGACAACGACATTGTCCCGTAAATGACAAATTTAAGTGTGAGTCATCATGCAAGCTACCAGGCCATCTAACATCAGTTTAATTAAGGTATCTTCGACAAGTATAAAAGAACAAGAATGTGTCCCCAGTACACGTATGCCCCATCCACACTATCATTTTCTGTGTTCAGTGGACAATGAAAATGGGGGAAAATCTCTAATTTGGCATTATAATTAGAAAGATCATATCATAGGGAACATATGTACTAAGTGTCAAGTTGATTGGACTTCAACTTCATAAAAACTACCTCGACCAAAAACTTAAACCTGAAGCAGGACAGAAGGACGGACGAACGGTCGGCAGATGAACAGATGAACGATCGAACGAACGGACGAACAAACAGAGGGACGCACAGACCATAAAACATAATGCTCATAAAAGGGGCATAAAAACAATGTCCTATGTATGGACATACTATCCATGAACAAATCAGATTAAGTTTGGTGATCTTCCTCCAATATGATCACTCAAAGTGATTAACTCAAGTTCACAATGTCATTCTTAGCATACTGCACTTGTAATTCAAAGTATCGGAAAACTGGAAGTACAAGTCTGAAAGATTAAAAAAAAAATTCAGCACTTGACATCTTTTTCAATCAAGCGGTACATGCCTCTTTTGAAAAGGCTTAACATGTTTCAAAAATATCACAATCTTCTATATCTAAAACTTACTTTTAAAGAATGAAGAAAATAATTGTGATTATGCGAAATTTACCTGTACGATTCTGATGAATTAGACGAGACTTCAATATTACTATGACAGGGACTGATTGTTCTTAACTCTTCTCCAGATCCCAATACACCTTCTTGAGTGAAAGAAGGACCTAAAATATGCGGCAAAATATAATACAGTCAGTTAAAACTTCCAATCATATAGTTGCAAGAATAAAAGAATGGTGTTAATCTTGCAAAGGGACTAATCAAAATATTATTAAAAAAAATAATATATTGATCTGTATATATTTCTCAAAATCATTATACTGGGGAAATATAACATCATTCTAATGTAGAGGAAGTGGCTTGAAACATAGTCTACTTTTATCAATATAATTTTATCTTAAAAGGTGTTGCAGATATACATTTAATAAATACAAGCATGAATTTATTAAATTCGAAGTAAATGAAATGAAAAGAACAAAACATACAGTAACTTACCGCTTTCCTTAATATTTTTGAAGACATGTTTGAGAACCGATGCTCTCATGTTGGCTGTGTTATTGAAGCCATTCAGCAGAGGGAATGGTAGAAAAGAACTTGGACATCTGTTACGTAATAAATACTGAAAACAAAGCAAAACACACAGATTTAAACATAAACAGTATTAAAATCAACTACAATTCTATACAGTAGATTGCATGTAAATAATTGTTTACAATTTTTATTGTGAAACAAGAATGTGTCCAAAGTACACGGATGCCACACTCGCACTATCCTTTTCCATGTTCCATAGACTGTAAAATTGGGTAATAATCTAATTTGGCATTAAAATTAGAAAGATAATACTATAGGAAACATATGTACTAAGTTTCAAGTTGATTGGACTTCAATTTCATCAAAAACTACCTTGACCCAAAATTTAACCTCAAACTCCCACTTTCATTTTCTATGTTTAGTGAACCGTGAAATTGGGGTCAAAAGTCTAATTTGGCTTTAAAATTAGAAAGATCATATCACAAGCAACAAGTGTACTGAGTTTCAAGTTGATTGGACTTCAGCTTCATCAAAAACTACCATGACCAAAACTTTAACCTGAAACTCCCACTTTCTTTTTTTATGTTCAGTGGACCGTGAAATTGGGGTCAAAAGTCTAATTTGGCTTTAAAATTAGAAAGATCATATCATAAGCAACAAGCGTACTAAGTTTCAAGTTGATTGGACTTCAGCTTCATCAAAAACTACCTTGACCAAAAACTTTAACCTGAAACTTCCCCTTTCATTTTCTATGTTCAGTGGACCGTGAAATTGGGGTAAAAAGTCTAATTTGGCTTTAAAATTAGAAAGATCATATCATAAGCAACAATTGTACTAAGTTTCAAGTTGATTAGACTTCAGCTTCATCAAAATCTACCTTGACCAAAAACTTTAACCTGAACGGACGGACGAATGCACGAACGGAAGCACAGACCAGAAAACATAATGCCCCTCTACTATCGTAGGTATCGTAGGAGGGGCATAATAAAAATACAATAATACATATATTCAGTGGTAAACAGCCATCTCTAAACCACACAACTGCTGAGAATTTGAAGGCAATGCTTAGTAAAGATTTTGAAGGTAGGTGTACCTATAAAGTGCTTAAGTGATTTGGTTTTGAAGCTTGGTTGTACCTGTAGAAAACTTATTTCAAACGGGATAGCACATCCTCATTTTTACAAAAATGTTGTTAACCGTCCCCGGAAATTTAGAAATGATCCATGTAAACTTGTCGCTCCTTTAAATAAACTTATTCTAAAAGGTTACCTATTCAACACTGTAATAAGATCATTGAATATTGTTTTTATTGGTATAAATATTGATTTTGTTATCAGTAAAATAATTGTTATCAGTAAATTAAAAGCTAACTAAATATTACTAGTATGTTATATACATATACATATTCATGGATCTACAATCTGTCGATACCTGTAACTTGGCATTGCACAAGGTCATGTTTTTCTCTGGCTGTTTATGACGTCTTTACACTAAATCCATTGGATGTTGGATGTGTACGGATTGATAGTTTAGTCTTAGATGCATGATTTTTTTATTAGTTGTTAGTGGATTTGAACTAGCTGTCAGATAACTGTGAGTACTCTCAGATCTGTTCATTGCGTTCTTTTGTGTCGGGATGTATAAGTACCCGGCCACGTCTACTTGTATTTTTGTCCATCTGATGAGTTAAGCCTTTTTCAACTGATATTTATAGTTCGTTCTTATGTTGTACTGTTATACCACTGTCCCAGGTTAGGGGGAGGGTTGGGATCCTGCTAACATGTTTAACCCACGCACATTATTTATGTATGTGCCTGTCCCAAGTCAGGAGCCTGTAATTCAGTGGTTGTCGTTTGTTTATGTGTTACATATTTGTTTTTCGTTCATTTTTTTTACATAAATAAGGCCGTTAGTTTTCTCGTTTGAATTGTTTTACATTGTCTTATCGGGGCCTATTATAGCTGACTATGCGGTATGGGCTTTGCTCATTGTTGAAGGCCGTACAGTGACCTATAGTTGTTAATGTCTGTGTCATTTTGGTCTTTTGTGGATAGTTGTCTCATTGGCAATCATACCACATCTTCTTTTTTATATTAAATACTGCATTAATAATTGTCTGTCCCATGTCAGTTCATCATCAGCTGGTCTTTGAGTATACATGTATTGTTTCTCTACTCTATGTTAGAGAGTAAATTTACAAACCTTGAGTATTTTTTCTGCATGTTGTTTAACAGCATTTTTATCTCCAGCATACACATCAACAAAACCTGAAATAGGCAGTATTATTTAATTTTTAGTACTTTCAGCATTTAACTGCACAAGCAAAGAAATATCATCACTGTAACCTGCATTGTTTAGAGTTCTTATAACTTGCATAAATTTTATGAACAAGCTTGCAGCATTATCTTAAAAGCACTTCATGTTATCTTATCCTGATTACCAATGTTACCCAAAATATAAAGAAAATTAAGCAAATAGAGCTGGGTTATATATTCATATTGATATTAACCTGGTGTGAGTGAACAAGCCTGCATCATACGAATACTCCGTCCTAATTCTCCCTGTAAGTTAGGACCACTCATAGACTTGACTGTTTCTATCATGGTTGAAGTTTCTACCACACCACTGCCATCTGTGTCAAACTGCTGGAAAGTCTATAATTAATCAAAAGCATAACATAGTAGTCCCTCTATGATAATGCTGTAATGGTAGTGCATTGGAAATTAAATAGCATTTACTTCAGAATGTTTTGCCCTTAGTTCTTTTCAGTTCTTTTCAGTACTGTGTAGCTTAAGTTAGTGTAATATAAATATCAGATAGATTATTTTTCAATTCTGAAAACTTACAAAACGTAATTTTTTTCGTGAGGTCTTTTATCAGCTTGTTCAGATAATTTAGACACATACTTCTTAAAAGTCACTTATACTCTTTCCATAATGAATATTAAAATATTATTATGTTTTATGATGAAAATCAAATAAAATCTGAAATTTGTAATCTATTTCCATTTTTTTTCTAAATTTAATACAGGCACAAAAAGAATGTGTCCATAGTACATGGATGCTCCACACTACCTTGACGATGAACTTTAACCAGAAGTGGAACAGACAGATGGCGAACGGAGAAACAAACAGATGCACAGACTAAAAAAAACATAATTACCCTAGGTGGGGCATAAAAAAATCTGTTTTGTTCATATTATAATCTTACCTTAATTGCATCATCTCTGGACACACTTTTCGTCATCAACCAATCACAAAACTGGGCGATAGATATTGTCTCCTAAAATAGAAAGCTATAATTAATTCAGAATTGAGCAAGGTTCTAAAGACATCTTTACTTTAATACTCAATTAAAAATGGAAGATTACTTTTCTCTCAAGTGTTTTTCCTTATTCAGTGTAAGATGGAAACACATTCATCAAAAACTATGAGTTATAGCAATAGTCTGTATAAAAGTAAAAGAAGTGCAATTGGAAGTTTTTCCATTTCTGACATAAATAATAACAGCTGAGAAATTTCCACAGATACAGACTACGCCGACTTAATCAAACTGTAAAATATCTTTTTCTTCCATCTAGTGTGCTGTAAAAGTGCAATCAGTTTTCTTCTATTTCTTCTGCACTGCATGTGTCCATGCAATAAGTTTCAGTGAATTTTCATATATGACTGTGTAAAACAAACCTCCTGTTTGCTATCTTTATCATCCAACCATCGTAGAATCTGTGTTCTATACTGCTGTAATACATTCTCTGTTATTTCTTCCCTGAAACAGTAGATTCAATGTTAATGGAAATGAAACGATTGTTGTTTTAAACAGTAACAAGCTTAAGATATATCTAGGTCAATATCCAAAATGTGCCTCAAATTGAGTAACGTTAAAATAGCGTGTAAACAAAAAATCTCTGAGCATGGATATTGAATGTTTCAATTTTAAACCATTTACTGAACATGCTGAATTTAACTATATGTATTGATTTGAAGAGCAGAAGATTATTGAATAAAGGTGTTAAACTATGGAGTTATAAAATGTATGCAAAGAACTACTTTCAAAACACTTATTGAGTGTAAAACTGAAAAAATTCATCAAAAGGTTGCATCACAAAATACTTTTCAGTGAAGTGCTTTAACATGGAACCAGATGCTCCGCAGGGCGTAGCTTTATACGACCGCAGAGGTTGAACCCTGAACGGTTGGGGCAAGTATGGACACAACATTCAAGCTGGATTCAGCTCTAAATTTGGATTGTGATTAAATAGTTGACACAGCATAGGTTTCTGACACAGAATGAATGTGTTCTAATGAACTTAAAATTTTTGTTTTCTCTTAGAGCAATTCACTATGCTGTTGAATATTAATCCTCTCAAAAAAATGTTTGAAGAAATTTTCTTTTTTATTTATGAAATTTCAAATGAGAAAAATTGAACCCAATTTTTTTAATCACATCCCCCTTTCCCTTATTCCAAAACTAATCTCAATTAAAATTTCTAATGGAGTTTGCAACAATAACTACTCATTTAAATACATCATAAAATATTAAGATGTAAAAAAACTGCTTGTTATCACTGAATGGTAAAGATTATTTTAATTTATCAGTTGGTAGTAAAAAGTGAATATACATTGTATATTGTATATAACAAAGATTTAAGATGATTCTGGACAAAGAAAGATAACTCCAATTAAAAAAAAATCTTGCTATTGCACAATATTTTGCAATTAGATATTTCTTGCTCACTATTCTGGACAAAGAAAGATAACTCTAATTAAAAAAAATTTGCTATTTCACAATATTGTGCAATTAGATATTTCTTGCCATTGCGCAATACTGTGCAATTGAAAAGACTTGCTATTGCACAATACTTAATATAATAATTTTAGATCCTGATTTGGACCAACTTGAAAACTGGGCCCATAATAAAAAAATTAAGTCCATTTTTGGATTCAGCATATCAAAGAACCCCAAGATTTCAATTTTTGTTAAAATCAGACTAAGTTTAATTTTGGACCCTTTGGACTTTAGTGTAGACCAATTTGAAAACAGGACCAAAAATGAAGAATCTACATACACAGTTAGATTTGGTATATCAAAGAACCCCATTTATTCAATTTTTGATGAAATCAAACAAAGTTTAATTTTGGACCCCGATTTGGACCAACTTGAAAACTGGGCCAATAATCAAGAATCTAAGTACATTTTTAGATTCAGCATATCAAAGAACCTAACTGATTCATTTTTTGTCAAAATCAAACTAAGTTTAATTTTGGACCCTTTGGACCTTAATGTAGACCAATTTGAAAACGGGACCAAAAGTTAAGAATCTACATACACAGTCATGACAGTTAGATTCGGCATATCAAAGAACCCCAATTATTCAATTTTGATGAAATCAAACAAAGTTTAATTTTGGACCCTTTGGGCCCCTTATTCTGTTGGGACCAAAACTCCCAAAATCAATACCAACCTTCCTTTTATGGTCATAAACCTTGTGTTTAAATTTCATAGATTTCTATTTACTTATACTAACGTTATGGTGCGAAAACCAAGAAAAAAAGCTTATTTGGGTCCCTTTTTGGCCCCTAATTCCTAAACTGTTGGGACCTAAACTCCCAAAATCAATACCAACCTTCCTTTTGTAGTCATTAACATTGTGTTTAAATTTCATTGATTTCTATTTACTTAAACTAAAGTTATTGTGCGAAAACCAAGAATAATGCTTATTTGGGCCCTTTTTGGCCCCTAATTCCTAAACAGTTGAAACCAAAACTCCCAAAATCAATCCCAACCGTTCTTTTGTGGTCATAAACCTTGTGTCAAAATTTCATAGATTTCTATTAACTTAAACTAAAGTTATAGTGCGAAAACCAAGAAAATGCTTATTTGGGCCCTTTTTGGCCCCTAATTCCTAAAATGTTGGGACCAAAACTCCCAAAATCAATACCAACCTTCCTTTTGTGGTCATAAACCTTGTGTTAAAATTTCATAGATTTCCATTCACTTTTACTAAAGTTAGAGTGCGAAAACTAAAAGTATTCGGACGACGACGACGACGCAGACGACGACGCCAAAGTGATAGCAATATACGACGAAAAATTTTTCAAATTTTGCGGTCGTATAAAAATGACTTTCCTGAGAATTAGAATTTAACCACAAATGATAAAATGTCACAGCTTTAAAACAAGACATCATATATCATGTATATATCCAAGTTTTCAATATATGTGCAAATGAATTGAGAAAAAGACTACCAATACCCCCTATCTGGAATTAATTGCAAATCTTGACCCATATGTAAAATTCACAAACACCTACATCACTACACCTTTGTAACTTTTCCCAATCAACCTACTTGAATTTTGAGACAAGATTCCTTAATGCTGAGTGATCGAACAACTCATTTAAATCTCTAACTGCTGGAGTTTCCTTGTCACCTGAAAATATAAATAGTTAAAAATGTATTATAGTTTACTTTCAACTGTATGTTGAGTTCTTTGTCTTACATAAGAAAACTAAACTCAGATAAATATGTGTTTTCATTTCTTCTTTAAAAACAGCCCCTATCCATTTTTTCTTGGAATAATAAATAAACATGTAGGGTCATTTAAGAAAGAATGAGACATTCTATTATGTAATACATGTAAACTGCAAAAGAACTCAGTGAAATACTCAAGAAAACATATCTGGATAAGTGGAGAGATAACATTGATTTTTCTTTTTAATTCAAATAAATAAAAAATTACATGCAGCACAAATGATCTTACTTGTCTGGCGGAATTTTAAGTAAATTTGCGAAATATAGATTACTTCACTGCATCAAGTGTGTTACAATATTTCTCAACTCGAGACAGTTATATTTTAATATTTAAAGCAAAAGGCTTGTTGAGCATATAAAAAAAAATCAATGTAACTGTTGAGAGTAGAGAAATATCGTAATACACGAGTTATAGTGGTGGATTATGCTTCTTTAATGATTTTTCTCCTTCCTTTTCAAAGATTTATATGAGACGTCATCAGACATAGTTGCCTTTTTTCAGGATGTCACAATAGTAAATTCACTCAGGTTTCCACTTTCTACATACAAGCTTAAGGTGATAGGACCTGCTGCTGGTATAATCACATGAAATTATAGAGATCTGAAGATTTCTCTTTAAAAAGGAATTTCTTACCTCCTTTTCAGGAGAGTTGTCTTCAAAGATAACCACTTGTTTAAAATTAATAACCTCACACTTTTGACCTATACTTAGAATGAAATTCAAAACAGTGTGGCTGTGGCCATTGATTGACACATTAAAATCATCCATTGACTGGGACAATTTACGTGAACGTTTGTCTGTAACGACCACTGTTCACGACGTACCTACGATAGACATTTAAACTGTGGGGTCACCAAAGGTTTCTTAACGCCTTTGATTATAAAATAATTCGAAAAATTAATCAGGAATAACCTTTATGTTTTGATTTATATAATTGATATAGATCAAAACATCGTGTTATTTCTGATTAATTTTTCGAATTACTTTATTAAGGTGTTGAGAACCTTTGGTGACCCCATAGTTTAAGTGTCTTTAAAAAGTACATAGTGAGCAGTGACGTTACATACAAATGTTCACCTAAATTGTCCCAGTCCATGGATGAATTTAATGTGTCAATCAATGGCCACAGCCACACTGTTTTGAATTTCATTCTATATTGTAACAAACCTGTATCTTCAGAATCCGAATTTTCATCCATCTGGAATAGAAAAGCATAGAGATACATTGTAAAGATATCATGGATATTAACAGACTCAAATTTGTGATTTATACTTTTTTTTATAGAGTTTACAATGCAAGATGTAAATAGTTATAAAGAACATTTTACTTTTAACAACAACCATAAAAACCCTATTTCTCGTATCAAACATAAACTAAAAGAACTCGTCAAGGAATTTGTTTTTGTTCCAGCTGATAAAGCTGCTAATAATATCATTATTGTTTTTGACGTAAATTTTACATTGAGGTTCTGCAATAGGAAATCATAAATTCATCAACATTCCAACTGACTTCATTTTTGGAAAAAAAAACATCTGTTACAAACATAAACTTTTAGCTACTTCTTTACAAGCAGTACCAAATACATTTGTACAATGAAAGTTCCAACTATTTCATGTCATGCGTATATACTGGCTTCCGAAGCTACATAAAACACCTTACAAATATAGATTTATTTTATCTTCAAGCCATTGTTCCACTACTAAATTGTCTATTCTTTTTACTAGTAAACTTGGCACAATCAAAAACCTAATTTCTTTTGAAGTGTCAAGTGTCAAAAATTCGTCGGAAGTACTTTATAAATTGCATGCTTATATTGGTGATTTTGAATCTGTTCAAAGTTTTATTTTTCTACCCTATACATGTTGTATACTACTTTGCCTCATGTTCTTATTAAGAAATAATTCAAACACCTAAATAAAAGGGCATTTATAAAGTCAGAATGCAAATACATATGAAATGGTCATTTTTTAGTAACAATTAACAAACAAATGAACTACGGTATGTCAATTGAACATGCTTGGATTCTATAACTGCCCTTGAATTTTTGATAGATAACATTTTTGTTCGCCTTGGGGATTCCGTTAACCATCAAGTAATCAGAATTCCAATGGGGACTAACTGTGCCCTTTCCTTGATCTTGATATCTATATAATATCATTAACGGGAAACTCAATACCAAAATTTATGATAAAAGAGATGATTTTTCATTTCCTATCATTAATTATCCATTTTTAGATAATGTGTTCACTTGTCACCATCTTCTGGTGTTTATATATCTCAACTTGTAAGATTCGCTCGTGTAAGTAACAAAGTATTAGATTTTAGCCAGAGAAATTTGTTTATTACTGAAAAATTATTACACCATGATTTTCGATATCATAAACTGGTCAAAACATTTACTAAATTTTATCATCGGTACAAGGACACCATTCGTAAATACATTTCAACATGCAGACATCTTATACGTTCAGGTATTTCACATCCAATATTTTATGGTAACATTCTATACAAATCACAAAAATGTCGCCATTCACCTCATAAGTTAACAAAACCTTTAAACAGACTTATTTAGAAGGGATATATAGTTACAATACGCAGGGATCTCCATGGCCTGTTAACGATGGGCTCAGCCATCGTTCAAATGTCTTGCGCCATCGTCAAATGACCTGCGTCATCGTTAAATTGTCTTCTGCCATCGTTCAAAACTGTTATCGTTTTTATAGCTGGACGCCATTTTTTTAGCAATTATAATCAAATGTATGTAATTGCATAACCCTAGGCTTTCTATAATATAATCCAATACAGTTAATTCTAACGCCTGAGGGATGTCCGGATTAAGATCGCTTATCACTTGTACCTGAGCTTGTACAGGTTGATCAACAAATCAGACAGGAGAATACATTCTGAAGATCGACGATTGATTTGTCGAATTATTCAACTAAGTTTCGCAAATGCTTATGATAATTTAAATTAAATAAATAAATTAATAATCCAGTTACAAAGAAAACAGTTTAACATGTCGAACACATGCTTTATTTTGACTTACGCAATCAGCATCCCCCTTTTTAAGGCTTTTATTTTGACTTACGCAATCAGCATCCCCATTTTTAAGAAGTACAAAATAAGACGTAAAACAGTAATTATTATTTCATCGCAAATAACTCGAGTACTGCTGTTAGGGTACTATAGAATTACTTTAAAAGTTAAAGAGTGAAAACTTAATATTTCCTGTAAAGAAATATCGTATCGTAATTCCGAATTCATTTTGTAGTTTACAATCAAATTGAGGATTGAGGGAATCAGGTGAGTGTGTGAGTTTCGTATGTTTTATTTTATTGCATTGTATTATGTTTGGGGAAGGTTAACTTTCTAGTAATAAGACCCGTCACGGCCTGGCTGGGGAATTGGGAAGGCAAATGCTCACATTAATCTGTACCGCTACAGGCTCCAAATGTCCTCCTTTATACACCATAACTCATGGTGGTGCTCCTATTTAAAGGAGGTTCATTCGGAGACAAGACAAGACAAGATTGATACATCCGCGTTTCCGGTTTTTATTCAGACTCAAAAGATGCATGTTGCATAGCATCAATTTGCTAGATAAAGTCATTAAAAACCTTTTAATTTGTCAAGGTTTGCTTTACAAATCTCTTTAACCTTTTACATAACCCGTACAAATCGTTTTGTTGTTGCTGCAAATGAGCCATACCGGTAATTCCTAATGGGTTAATGACTTCTGAATTTGACAGTGTCCCTGAAAAATAAGCTCCACATGATTTTTAATCCCCATAACAATTACCAAAAATAGCAAGAAAACTACATGGGGACCTTCATGACAGCTTTTGGTCATTCTCTACTAAAGGTAGAACCATGAAGGCTTGGCATTGAACAGTTACAAACGGCAATTATTGAAAATATTTATAATGAAAATTCAAATAAATATAATTTAAATAAGCAATGAATTAGCATGTTCACCATTCCTTATATGGAGGAATGAAATACTTCCGATCACACTACACTGTACGGCGTAGACACGGTTTGTGATGGTGAAAGTTCCTTCATCGTTCAATTTTCATTCATGGAGATCCCTGGATACTGTTGTAAGGTCATTAAAGATTACATATTTTGGCTTTAATATTGATTCACTTATAGGGTATTTGCATCGGAAATAAACACATGTATTCTAAAACCAGTAATTGGCATGATACAGGTTATGTTCTTCTCATATATTTTATGATAGTATAATACTAAACCCCTAACAGGAGGGATCGTACCTGATATTCACATGATGAAGACATGATCTTGAAATCAGTTTAATTGAGGTCTGGAGCTGGCATGTCAGTAACTTCTATCACCATGTGACTTAAATGTAGGCATCACCACTTCTAATACACGTTGAGGGAAGGGTAAAAAATTTGGATCTTATTCTACACAAAATATATTTGGAAAATTAAAATTTAATAAGTTGGTCATCTTCCCATAAGTAGTACAAGAAGTATGGTTCTGTACTTGTAAATATAGAATAAAGGACTTTTATTTTTTATACTGACTTAATAACGGTAAAATATCAGGTGAGCCCAAAGGGCGATAAATGTACGGAACATACATTTTTTCTAAACTTTCCTGCAGAATGCCAATACCGAAAGTGCTAAAAAAAACTTTAATAGACATGAAAGAGAAGGGATACACTGATAGGCGCGCCTTTTACATGTATCCAGTCAGAGCTCAGACATAAATAAGTCTGAATCTGCTTTTGACTCATAGAGGTCTAAATTTGTAAGTTTTAGGATTTGTCTACCTTTAATACAAGAAAAAATACGACTTTAATAAGTCAAATATTGTTAAGCAAGAAATAATTGACCAGAATCAAAAATTTGCAAATATCGACTCCTACAAGTTGATAAGTTATCAAAATTGGTTAACTTCAAGACCCATGCATATTTATAAAAAGGTCATGCATCTAAATCAAATAATGACAACATTGAAAGACAATGCTTTGTCTTCTAAAGAAAAATATGAATGAGAGTCTAAAAAATTGGAGATAATATTGATTAACCTTACAATGCAACCACCTGGAACCACACTTAATGAGGTAAAACATCTGTGTTTAGTAAGGATGTTCAATAAGATAATTAAATATATAGCTCAAGTCCTTGTGAACTCTCAGACAGGTTTTTGCTGTCATAGGTGGTGTACTTTGGCCATTAAAATTAAGTTTTTTCATCAACATAAATATAGACCTAAATAAGTCTGCCATTTTCTGACTTAGATAAGTCTAAAACTAAAATATAAAAAAGAAGATGTGGTATGAGAACACATTCTTATAACAAACACATGTTTTGACTGGTATCTGGTAAATTACGTCATAAAGACATGTGAAATTATAATTAACAATATATTCTGGTGAAAGACATGATTGAGAATTTATGTACATTGTACTTTTCAATTGTAAACTTTCTTTTTTCATTGTAGGAAATAAAACCAAATGCTTGACAAAAATATCCAGAGAAAGTGTTATTCCAACAGGATATAATACACCTTATACGTAGCTACATGTATTAGAAACCCATTTCTTGACATCACAAATGTTCCCGTTAAATTTTGACTTCATAATATATATATATGGAAGTTTTTAACGACCTTGACTGGCTATACAGCCCTCGCACAGTCGGCTCGGTGCCCGAAGGCGATTGGTGAGCGTTTGAATATTTTGTGCCGTGGGTCAGGAACAGGTAGCAAAGGACGCCGAATGGAGGCCGCCATCTTGGTTTTGTTGAGTTGATTTTGTTCGTTTACTATTTTGGGGTTATTTTTTTCACTAACGGCTGCTTTCAGGGCCAGTTTGGTCAGCTTGGCAGCCCGCTAGCCTCGATGATGGAGTACTGGTAGATGAATCGTGGACGTAGTTCTAAAGATGACAGGAAGCGTTATCAGGACCAAAGCCGTGAAGCAGTGAAATGAAGGTCGTATCACCCAACAGCCTAGGATACAGCCCTCGGACGTTAATCGGCATAACACTCCCCATGATACAATGGTTTTGGAGTGCATGTTAACGCAGGTACGCCAACTACTACGTCTATCTGTACGGCATGGATTGGTTTCTGTCATCTTAAGTACATGTAGTAAGTCGTTGATCATCTAACAATAAACCCTCATCGAAGATAGCGGGTAAAGGAGAGCTGGCCCAGCACGTCCGTTCAGCTGTAGTGACTGAGACGTGACTGATGATGAACTTCATAATAAATAATATCTGATGCCACAAATTAAGGTGGCTACCCGAGATAACTTTGGTCTAGATATTTGATAAAATGTGCAAATTTTGAGAGTTGTATGTACATTTGTAATTTATGCAAAAGAATTCAAATTTTGAAATAAATATAGAAAATTGTGTGTTTTACAGCTGCAATTTCTCAAAAACACCTTGTTTGTGCTTGATTTGATTTTTTTCAACTTTGCCAAATAAGGGGAGATAACTCAGATAAAATAACTTTTATAATGGAAAGTGTTATGAATTTACCTATTTTGATATGCAGCAAGAAAACAAGTTCAGTGACCCCATTTTTTATTTTCTTATCTTAAAGTATGTCATGAGAGCAATCTTCTCACATTTTTTCTTAAAGTTCTGATATATATAGTACGTTTTCTTTTCAGCACACAAAATTTGATTTTCCATGCATAATCTATACAAAATCTGACAACTTTGCACAACCTGTAGCGTGAAAAAAAGTTCGGTGACCCATACTTTTAAATATATTTTTGAAAAAAGCATGATAAAAACTTCATTTTGACAAGTTATCAAATAATTCTATCAATTTTAATTAAGAGTCCATAGTCACCTTAAAGACAATGGAAAAGTGATGTGTATGACGTCAAAAGTTTGAATGGCACAGTTAATCGGGACAGATTTCTAAATAGTGATAAGGTGTTTACTAAAATTGCACTTCCTAGTGTACAAAATGTACATTTGTAAAATGACTTCTGGTTTATATAACAAATTTCTATACAAATACTCAGTGTGACTTATCAAAATAGATAAAAAAAAAAACATATGTGAAGGGACCTTAATCGAACAGGAACAAGGAATAAAGTATTTAGGCGATGAATATGAATAATAACCCTGCCCAACAAGACAACAAATGGTCAACATCAATCAAAAATGATCAATTAAAACTGAACAATGCATTGCACTTTAACCTATTTGTCGATAAATAGTAAAAAATAATTACTTTTGTTGTTTCTGGTGCGTCTTCAGATTCACTGATACTTGATGAATTTCCCATAGTTTAAAAGATTCATTATTCTTTGCTCTTTCAATTCGAAGGGTTTTAGTGGACCGGGGAGAGCAACTAACTCAACTATTCATAAAAAACCGGAAGTCGTTTTCAAAAAGAAACGCAACACGTGAACATGTTCTGATATGTTATTAAATGTCTGACTTATACTACTACTACTACTACTACTACTACTACTACTACTACTACTACTACTAATAATAATAATAATAATAATAATAATAATAATAATAATAATAATAATAATAATAATAATAATAATAATAAAATAATAATAATAATAATAATAATTAATAATAATAATAATAATAACAATAATAACAATAATCAAAGACAAGTATATGGATTTTTGGAATATAGATAAATTTCATTTGATAATTAGCTTTATTACATTTTTGAAACAAGAAATTATAATACCATGGCATTGTTTTAACTATTCTATTTTTTTCTACATTTTTTTTTATTTTTAAAGCTATACTGTTCCAAAGAACTGTATCGAAATATTGAAATGTATTTTTCATAAAATTTGTTCTCGGATGTGGTATGAAAAGATCGTGATGAATGTAAAAAATATCTTCACGCATTGACCTATTGGTTTGTTTGATTGGTTTCTAATTTATTTATTTCAAAGACATTTACAAATACATGATTAGTTTAAGATTTAAGTGTGTGTATGACTGAAGAACTATTTGCATTGGTATCATAACAGAAGCAAAGGAAAGCGGTTACAGTGTACACAGTACTATAGAAGTTGAACTGTTTCAAAGATTTTGCAAGACCTGAATATTAATGTAAATAAATTGCAAATTTCCTTAGGCACTGGCCTCTCTAACAACACGACAGGTTAGCTACTATAACTACGATTACACTGAAATATAGTTCCCTATAGTTCTCATGTATGTGCACATAATACACATATAAACTGTGAAAATGGGTATATTTTTTTAGCAGTTCATTCAAGAATGTATGTTATTAAGGTGTGTTGATGTGCAGGTTTTTTAAAACCATTTTGATGAGGTAATTGAGTATTGATACAATACTAGTATGATTGACAACTGTCATTATCACCAATCAATCAGGACAGGGTGGACCTTAAATTACAATGCCCCACCTCCTTAACTGTCAATCAAATTGACCACATTACTTATCAACATCAGTGTTACATAATTGTACAGATCCAATAAACATCTCAATACACAAATATTTGACCTCATAAAGGAATACACAAATGTATATGTTAGATGTTTGATATATAAGGATGATAGATTTATCTATTGCCTATTACTTTTGATCTACATTACATTAAGTGATTTTGTATATAAACTCATCATAGATTCCAGGACTAAATTTTTTTTATATACAAGTACACACCCGTGGTATCGCGGGTCCGTGACTGAATCAAAGTATATAACTATGCCTAAGCCTTATTTTAGTAATTGGTATTGTCATCTGATAAGTCATGTCGATTATAAGATACACAGTTTTCTCTGCTTTCAAATCTTTCTGTTTGAACCCGTCGACCTGGAACTTATCAGTTATTGGAAATATTAATTATTTGGAAAACAAAAGGTCCTGGCTATCCAGGAATGGAGTATTTTTTAATCAACAGAATTGTCCTATATTAGTTATCTTAGAAAGTCTTGCTGATTGCTGAATAAAACTACAATAGGGAACAATTTGACAATGATTGAATTTAGTAGTGTCAGTCCTTTGATTATGACCCGTGTATATAGGAAAATCCTAAATACACCGTTTGGTGGTGCGCCTGTCAAATACGGAACGTACAGATAAGGTAATAGCTGAATATACTATTTGTATCGGTATCGGATTCGACCCGGAACTTGTTAATTATTGGCAATATTAATTATGCTGAAAACAAAAGGGTCTGGAGTGGTGTAATTTTTAATCTACAACATTGTCCTATATTAGTTATATATAGAGTTGAATTCTTTGATTTGTCGTTTTTACCCGATGACGGCTGACAAATTGGACCTCGTAATTTTAGTATTATAGATGCCAGACGCGCGTTTCGTCTACAAAAGACTCACCAGTGACACTCGAATCCAAAAAAGTTTAAAAGGCCAAATAAAGTAAGTATGTCTGAAAGATAAATGATTAATTAAGGATTAACACGATCTTTAAAAAAAACAAATGTAAATATAACTAGATTTGCGATTGCAAGCAATAGCGGATGGCACCCTTCCCCTATTGCCAGGTGAGCGGCAGCCATTTTGAAAATTCCAAAGTCAAAGACAGCATCTACAGATGTCTATTCACATTGTCGTAAAGTTTCATCAATTTTGGAGCATTTTGAAATTTTTGAAATTTTTGCTATTACCATGGTAACGAGAAGCATTACCTAAATTCCTATGACAGATGAGGAATTGACATATGCCATGGTACATATCCATAAAGTTTTAGTAGGTTTGATTGAAAATTCTAAAAGAAAATACAGCTTTCATGTGTTTTCCCATAGGGTCAATGTTAAACATTTCTCCTGTTTCCATGGCAATGGCAGCCATTTTGGAATTTCTAAGTATTGTTGGTACCTCGGGGCCCCACCACCAACATTTACACAAAGTTTCATTAGGTTGGCTCTTATAACGAAAGAGTTAGAATTTTGAATTTCTTTTACATTTTTTTAGTTTCCATGGTAACCGCGGCCATCTTGCACATTCCAAAGTCAGGTGCACAACTTCACATGGTGGACAACATTATAGCATAGTTCCATCAAGATTGGTCCATCCAATTCCGAGAACTGCCATGGACAAAAAGTGTGGAAGAATAAAAATAAGAAAAAAAATAATAAGAAAAAAAAGAAACGAACAATAACAATATGTCACCCCAACTCCGTTGAGGGTGCCATAAATATGACTACATAAAAGGTATTCAAGTTAAGCCTATAATTTACTTCATAAATTTCCAATAATCATCTGTAGTAAATCAACAATTTAGGTTATTTCACTTTTTTTTTTTTATCAGAAATTGGCTTGAAACAGTTTTCAAATTTTAAAACTTTTTTTTATAACAAACCATGTTTAATTAATTTATTCCCCATCAATCATTATGTCTATTTTAGTCATTTGAATTTTTATAAGAAGTGAATATATATTTTTGCTATCAAGAAAAATCTGCATTTCAATAAGATACGTTTTTTAATTTGTTTACGTTGAAAAAGTACATTCAATGCCCTGTGCTGAATAGATACTATATAAATTGATCAAAAGGCACTCTACAACTTTTAATCCTCAATGTCATATAACCTATGTTTCATCTAACAAAATGCCCCAATACAACATTTTTAGATTATATTTGTTGACACTTTTAAGTTCTTAGCTGTTGGTCTAGGACTTATGTCTTACAAGGAATTGGCAACATTTACTAGAAGAATGTTTGATTTGCATTTGTTTTAAACATGTTCAAAACAGGCAACATTATTTGGATAAGATATGCAACCGTGGATGGTTTTGATAGACATTAAAAGGGTAAGTATTAACAAGGTGCATTTTTTTGACGGTGAATTCCATGTTTTGCCCTGCCAGTTTATTAGCTATTGGGTCAATATTTTAACCATTGACATTGCAACTGAATAAAACCCTCGTGCTGTTATTTCTCAGGAATATACACATGCAGTTGATAATTCATACCGTGAGGTTTGTGGCCCCAATTGGATTTAGAATGGACTGACGAGAGAATGATTGTGATTGATATATCAAACGTCTGTGGCATGATATTCTAGATACATTTACTTAGTGTTACTCAGGTTAATCTGTCCAATAAAGTTTTATTTCTATTTTTTTTAACATAAACTCAGTCTTGTTTTTGTTAAATTTCACGTCTTGATAGATAAGTTGAACCAGTATTTACATTTGTAATATGTTATAGAAAGTGATATCTGACAGGTAAAGTTGATAAGTAAAGAAGTGATTGATCGAATGATTGTTGGTTACCCAATGTCTAGTGGCAAATATTTCATGCATGGTTGTATATTTCAATAGAGATTATTTTGTTTAATATTTCCAATGCATCAATGTAAATTAGTTTATATTGTTATGTTTTTACTCCATTTAGATCAAAATAAAACATAATTTATTGATTGATTAATGTTATAATTTCCTTTTCATTATATACAGTGTTTTGTTCTTATTAATTGTGTTAAGATTTCGTTCATCATTTCATTTACGGAATGACTGTAATATTTTTTCTGTCTATGAAGAAATAACATAAAAAAATTGGTGCACACTGAATAACGAGCGTAGCGGGTTATTTATCAGTGTGCACGACATTTTTAATGTTATTTCGAATAGACAGAAAAAAATATTACAGTCATTTCTTATAATTTAATTTCAAATTCCATTTAAAACCCTAGAAAACCATGAAAAAACGTTGATGACGTCACGGTCACATGACTAAATTATGTCTATGGGCTGATAACAAAATAACGTCAGCCAATCAGAAGACGCGTTACATCCAAAATTAAATTATTTGTAATCAGTATTAGTAATTGACAGGTCTTGTAAGTAATGTTAAAAGTTTAACCATTGTCGTGACGTCAGACTATTCTTTTCATTGGATTTTCTTTTCGTCCAAAGAACAATCAACCATTTCCCTTCTATTTTTAATAGTACATGGCTTTCCATGCACTATTAAATGCTACACAATGAGTAACCTACCATTGTAGATTAAATTTGAAAGTGTTTTTTTTTTAATAAATGCACTAACATAGTGTACAACCCTCTTTTGCCGATGTCCATAGAAAAAGAGTCAAAGAAAATATTCATGGGTACTTTTGATTGTCTAATCACCCGGTATTATAAATGAAATCAGGAGAATATAGCCACAAAACCATTTAAAGTTAATATTTCAAAATTGTAAATATTATGCAGTGGTACATATATAGACCCCTTTCCTGAGAACATATAATTGAAAAATGTGCGAAGGTGTAGGTAAAATACATGTAAATTGAATTTAATTTTCAAACCAGATCTCAAACTCAATATTTTAAGAAACAATGGCAGTCACTGAAGATAAAACTAGAGGCGCCAAGAAGCCCGTGTCGCTCACCTGATATTTTTATTCACAGATGATACATGAAATAATGCAACAGTTATACTTTTGCTTTAGTTTCAGAGATATAAGGAGAAAACTGCATTTTACCCCTATGTTCTATTCTTAGCCATGTTGGCCATGTTGCTTGACACCTTTTTTAAACTAGATACCCTTATGCTGATTGTGGCCAAGTTTGGTTAAATTTGTCTCAGGTGTTTCAGGAGAAGACTTTTGTAAAAGATTACAAAAATATATTATTACGAATACATTGACTTCAAAGGGCAATAACTCTTTATTAGTCAATTGACCATTTTGGTCATGTCAGTTGAATTATTTGTAGATCTTACTTTGCTGAACATTATTGCTGTTTACAGTTATGTCTATCTATGATAATATTCAAGATAATAACAAAAAGCTGCAAAATTTCTTTAAAGCTACTAATTCAGGGGAAGCACCCCAACAACTGCTTAAAAATTGTCTGATGGGTCTGAAAATTTTAGGACAGAGATCTTATCCTGATAAACCTTTTTAGAATTGTCAAACTTGCTCTAAATGCTGTAGCTTCAGAGATATTAGCCAAAAACTGCTTTTTAACCCTATGTTATATTTTTAACAATGTCGGCCATGTTGGTTGTCAGGCAGGGTCATCGGACACAATGTTCAAACTAGATAACCTAATAATGATTGTGACCAAGTTTGGTTAATTTGTCACAGTCGTTTCAAAGACGATTTTTGTAAGATTAGAAAAAAATGTTAAAAATTTACTTAAAGGGACAATAACTCCTCAAGGAATCAATTGACCGTTTCGGTCAAGATGACTTATTTTCAGGTCAGGTGAGCTAAAAAAGGACATTTTTGTAAAATTAAACAATAAATTCATCTAAAAAAAAACCAAGCATCTGATGTTTTAACCGTTGCAAAATAAAACTATTATGAAGTTATGTACTGATTAAAAATCATAAAATTTCAGAGGAAATTGATTATTATAACATTTTGTGCATTTTAAAATGAAGGATATCTAGATAAATATATAATATTTAATTTTATCTGAAGCAGAATAAATCTTCATTTTTGAATATTTTATCCTTTTTTAGTTGTCACAAAAATATCTCTTTTATTCCATCTGTTCACATGACCATTTAACGATTTACATCTGGTTTTTTTATGTTAACACTTAAAGCGACCCAATAACAAGTATGATTTTACCAATGAGATGTTAATTTTGTTATGTATTATCCGAGGCGTAGCCGTCGGTTTCAAATGTTCATTAAGCATTACCAAGTATTGTCGGACCAATTAAGAAAATATTCACACTTCACGTGACAAAACAAAATGTGTAATTGTAATAAAGCCTTTCATTGTTATAATGAAACTTTTATATTCGCTCACTGTAGGTTTTAACATGTTTAGTGAAACGGATGTAAAACATTTAATTGTCATTTCAACAGTTGAAAGACAGTGCAATGTTATAGTATGTTATAACAAAAAAGGATCAGTTATTTAAAAACTGAAGACTGCTTCAGATATACTTTAATCTTATATAGCCAAAATTCCTTTTATTTGAAAAGCACAAAGTTGTATATAAATCAACTTTTTAAAAATTTTATAATTTTGGAAAAGGACAAAACTTCGTCGATGAATTTTAGAAGTCGTCGTTTTTAAAACAGTGAGTTGTCGTCTGGTATAAACATAGGATTACGTAACATTACCTTTATTACATATTTTTCCCCTTTTCATTTCTATTTTTTTTTGGGGGGGAGGTCAGAGTTGGTGGGTTGTTATATATATACCATAAATAACATTTACAATTTTGAAATCTTAACTTAAAATGCTTATGTAGTTCTATTATCCTGATTTCATTTACGAAACCGGGTTGTTAGACAAACAACAGTACTCATGATTTTGCCTTTTGAGGTTGTACACTTCGTAAGTGCAATTTTATAATTGATTTACAATGAAACGTCATTCATGTGTAGCATTTAAAAGTGCATAGAAAGCCATGCACTATGAAAAATAGGAAGTAAAATCCTGATTTTCCTTCGGACGAGAATGGGTGAGTATGTTATAAGTTATAGATATAACAGATAATCGTTGATTCGTGAAAAGACTGACCATCGCCCTCTGGGCTCGTGATTTCTTTTTCAAAAATCAAAGCTAATCCGTTGTATCTATAATACCGAATATGTTGTTTAGAATTTCCATGCATATATTCAACATAATAGTATTTGGATATCATTTTGATTTTTTTAAAATTTTATAATGACTATTATTAGTCTGTTATTTCCCACTCAAATGTCCTAATTTATAAGACAGATGCTGATAATACCTGAAAAACTCCACCCTGAAAATCAGTATCTTGTCAAAGTAATTAAAACTTAAATAAATCCTTTTCTATGATATCTTATTATTTATTTAGTTTTGAATCTTATAGTATATCAGTGAGGTTAATTGAATTGAATCAAACATATAGGCAGTTTGGTTCCGAATTTTCTTTTTCAAATTATGTTTTACCCTTGTATGACATAATACTTTAGGTTTGTATAGAAATATATTTTTTGGAAGGTTAGTTTCAAGACCCCTTCCTAGGATATGTATTCCCCTTTCTAAAATATGTGTACTTTTTCAATACTGTAATATTATAAAGATGGAATTTAAGATATATATTCTGTTTTACCTTATACGCGAATTAATTAAATACTAGAACACACCCGCGAAATCGCGGGCATATACAGCTTGTAAACTGTTGTAGGATGAATTTTTGTAAAAGATATTATGACTTGAGAATTTCATATAAGGTATCAAAAGCCCTTTCCCTTTTTTCCGAAGTCCGTTATGTGTTTCCTTTCTGTTAAATTCAATTATTTTTCGTGTTTCTGACCTTATACCACAATTATTCTTCTCCTTTGCTACAATGCATTTTTTGGTAAAAAGTCAAATTAAATTAAAAATTTGCACCGCTTCAAACATGAAATAAATAAAATAAATGAAACTGCTTATAGACCATCATTATTCTAATAAAATGTGCTTCTAGGACAATCCATCAGTGCTTTTCCTTTTGAGAGCCCTATTAACATGCCAATGGTAGGAATTGAATATCGCATAAATGATTAAGGCTCATTTGAGGGGTGGTCTAATAATAATAATAATTCTTTATTTAAAGAGGGTTACACACTCTCAGGGACCCTGATCCCCAAATCCCGGGCTTAAAAACATGAAATCCCGAGGTGTGTATTTTAACGAAATTCATATCCCGACATCCCGAAATTAAAAAAAAAATATTCCCGCATCCCGTAAAGATCAATCCCGAAATCCCGAGCTTAAAAACACCCGACCCCGACGTCCCCAATAAGTTCTGCCTCCCTCTAATCTCTACCCTACTTTCATTTCGGCCAAACACATACTTTCACTTTCAACAATAAATATTTATGCCCCATTTATGGGAATAATGTTTTCTAGTCTGTTCGTCCGTTCGTTCATTCGTCCGTCCTTCTGTCCGGCTTCAGGTTAAAGTTTTCACTTTCAACAATAAATTTTTATGCCCATTTATGGGAATTATGTTTTCTAGTCTTTTCGTCCGTTAGTTCGTTCGTCCGTCCGTCTGTCCCGCATCAGGTTAAAATTTTTGTCGAGGTAGTTTTTGATGAAGTTGAAGTCCAACCAACTCGAAACTTAGTAAATATGTTCCCTATGATATGATCTTTCTAATTTTAATGCCAAATTAGAGATTTAACCCGATTTCACGGTCCACTAAACATAGTAAATGATAGTGCCGATGTGGCATCCGTATACTATGGACATATTCTTGTTCCACAGTGTTTTGCTTATTTCAATATATATATATGCAACTGGTATGACCCCTTAGATAGTAAATATTTCAAAAAAAAAGTAGACAGAATACAGTGTCTCTGGATATTATAGTAGTATAATCGTAGTTTACAGGTGGATAAACGCGAAAACATAATTGTCTCTAAGGAGGTATAATAGTTGTGGTTCTTGCGATCTAAAAACCATGATATTGAGAACGCTCTGATTGGCTTATTTATTTTTCATTTTTGTAATCTATCATACGATTGGTTGTTCTTGTGCATGTTTAAAACCGGAAGTCTTGTCTATGACTAAAAGTCAGTCTGATAACGGAAACAATATCCGGACACCTATTTTGTCGTTTTTCTCCCAAAATAACTCAATCTGAATAATCATAAGAACGGATGACAAATTCGACTATGCATGTTACCTAAAGAACACAGAGGCATGATGATTAATTTATTGTGGAAGGAAGAGATGCGACACACAAAATGAGATCTTCTCGTTTAATAGTATAGATTCCCAAATGGGGATTAACATTTGCTTATATCCTGAAAATAAATTCTTATATATAAGAATTAATGCTTTAATATTGATTCACTTATAGGGTCTTTGCATTGGAACTAAACACATTTATTTGAAAAACATTTGTTGGCACAACACGGGTTATGTTCTTCTCGTATATTTTATGATAGTATGATACGAAAACCCCTAACGGGAGGGATTTTTCCTGATATTCATATGATGAAGACATAATCTTTCAATCAGTTTATTTGAGGTCTGGAGCTGACATGTCAGTTAACTGCTAGTAGTCTGTTGTTATTTATGTATTATTGTCATTTTATTTATTTTCTTTTGTTACATCTTCTGACATCGGACTCGGACTTCTCTTGAACTGAATTTTAATGTGCGTATTGTTATGCGTTTACTTTTCTACCTTGGCTAGAGGTATAGGGGGAGGGTTGAGATCTCATAAATATGTTTAACCCCGCCGCAATTTTGCGCCTGGCCTTTGTTAGTCTTGTATGATTTTTAATTTTAGTTTCTTGTGTATTTCGGAGTTTAGTATGGCGTCCATTATCACTGTACTACTATACATACTTTTTAAGGGGCCAACTGAAGAACACCTACGGGTGCGGGAGTTTCTCTCTACATTGAAGACCCATTGGTGGCCTTCGTCTGTAGTCTGCTCTATGGTCGGGTTGTTGTCGCTTTGACACATTCCCCATTTCATTATTGTTAAATTCTTGACTATTTTGATTGCTTTCCCCAATATCGATAACATCTGCTTAAGAAGATTTTCACATAAACCTTGAATATCTCCTTTGTAAAGTGGTATGTAGGTTATGGTTATATCTATTGAAATTGTTTTGCTGCTGTGTCTGTGATTTTATTTTCCCTCATATCCGCACGACTACAACAAATGTAGGTATCTTTTCTAAAAATAATATTTATACCTATGTTAGTACGTTTACCTTCAAATATTGAATGTCATATAGCAAATTTTGACAAATGAAAGAGTTTTCATCTTAAAAATAGTATATGTACTTTTAAGTCTTATAATAAAAACAAGCCATCCAGTTATAAAAAAACATATGCATCATATTTATTATTTGAAGTTTCATATGACTTTAAAGGTGCACTAGCTGTCAAATTCGTGGTCACCGATTTGACTCAAATTCTCATATCGGATTTATAATAATGTAAAACATTTATCCTAACTACTAAAAGTCTAAAATAAACAATTTACAGAGCATTGGGTAGATAATATGAAGGTTCGTTTCGTGTGTATTTTAGTCCAGACACCATCTAATTAACTATCGATTTGACCTCAGATGACCATATAAGCGATGTAAACATAAATAAAGATATGAATAGATTAAACCAACACGTGTAATAGGATTTTTTTTTAGGTCTGTTTGAGTTTATTTTATAGATTAAAAATATATGTTTCTCATATTTTTAACCGCATAAGAAAGATTTTATATGGATCGAATCAGTAATCAAATGATTTACCGTAGTTTCACTTTCATTTTTGAGATTCTTTTTCTTTAAATAACTAGTACACGTACAATGCATGCGTTGTGAATCTCTAGCAAGGGGTTAAATTGAAGTTCACATGAATACGGATTTAATGAGGTCGACTAATTCACTTGCAAGTGAATGAGTAATTATCAATGTTTCTTCGCTTAATTTGACAAAATTGAACCATTTTGGATGCTAAAAGCGAATTATTATTTCACTATTTCACTTTCATTATTGATTGAACAAAAAAAATCTTACTTTAGTTTTTTATATATCTCGTAGCTAGTGCCCTTTTAAGAAAAAAATCGGAAAGTCCCCAATCAAACGGAAAAAAAACTTGTCATATTCCTGACTAAGAAAGTAGTGGACTAAACCTGGTTTTATAGCTAGCCAAACCTCTCACTAGTATGACAGTCACATAAAAATCAAAGTATTAAAAAAAATGCTACTTATGGAGAACATTAAAACGGTATTGATATTGTCACTGATGCAAGCCGTGGTAGCAGAAAAAAACTCTTGTACACATACCTAGTTTTCATTTGTATTAGGACAAATACGATTGTCTGTGTTGAGGCCACTTCAAAAGAAGATTGTGCAAATGCAAACACCCCTGAACAAATTTGAACAGAAAGAATTGATAAATATTATAAAAATCTTAAAGGTGTATACGTAGTGAAAATTTGCGTTTGCTGTCATGACAGAAATACCAGTGTTCATTAATTGATCCGTATTTATGGAATTGACACAGAATCGACAAAGGATACCTGTCATGCCACCAAAAACATAGTCAAAGAAATCAAGGCCATTTAATTTGGACCAAAATATACAAAAGAACGAACGAAGCAATCTTAGATATCGGACAAAGCGACAAGCATAAAACTCATCTTTATTGGACAATAAAAAGTTGTAATAAGGATTCAGTGAAACTTAAACTAAGAATAATGAATATAGTTGAACATTATTAAAAACAATCATGTACACTGTAGTGTAGTGCTGAGGTTTTATAAGGATTGATTCGAATTATGAACCATCTAAATATGTTATTAGGTATCCAAAAACAGAGATGTTATTAGGTCGTGCTCTAATGGACATACCGGTAAAAAAAAAATGGCAACTGATTATGTATATTGTACATTCAATAGTTCTACTCTTGTATTTGGTGAAAAGAGAATTAACTTCTCCAAAAGGATTCTTACGACAAACCTAGTCGTGTTTGATTTGAATAAACATGTAACAAGACAAACCACATCGTTTTCAACTGTTCAAGATACAAATGGCCAAACTAGTATGAGTACAAGGTTTGTTACGGAAATCTTAGAATATGTGGTCTGAAATCAGTATAATAAATAAAGGCAATAGTAGTATACCGCAGTTTGAAAAGTCATAAATCGATTGAGAGAAAATAAATCCGGGTTACAAACTAAAACCAAGGTATCAAAACACATCAAATAAGTTCATGTTTACTTTAATTAATTATTTTTTTCCTCACTATATTACTGTCAAATCATTAAAACATAACTGTAAGTAAAATTTTGTTTCCTTTATTTTTGTTATTATATCTACTACAAACCATAACTATTTTGATCACAATTAATATGATAATTCGTCTGCTTTAAATTCCTCGAGCATGTGCATTTGTTTGGTTTACATTTATCAGCTGCAAATACAACCTTTTACCTCTTAAATCACATTATCAGTCAAATTTTCATTGCGCATGTCTTCCCGATCATCTGGTCGGATGTTATTGGTTTAAAAAATTGTCACAGATAATCAGATGCAACACAATATATCTACAAGATAATAATTATTTGATAAAAGTGACCCATATATACAAGTAAATATATATGTACAAAACTGTTAAATAAATATCCATAACCAGCCTATTTAGACTTACCTGACACTAAATTAACAAAAGAAAACAATGAAAAAAAAACCCAATTCATGACGTATTTACAAACACATCTTTAATAACGATTTAAAAAATTCCAAATCTGACAAAAGTAAAAGTCTTCAGAAAATGGAATAAAATTGTCGATTGAATTTATCTTTAAAAAGAAAATAGAAGTATTTACACTGATATTTTAATACGCCTTTAAGTTTTGTGTCGTCCACATTCAAATCAGTCGTTGAGTAATTTAATTTAGGTATGGTGGGAGATTATAGATTTTGAAAAAAAATTAATAAAGGGCCTAGAATACGGACCTGCGGTACACAAATGTTACTTCTTTACCTGAATATATATTGTTTATTTTTTCCTTTTTTGTTTTTAGACCTGTTGGATAAATAGGATTTTAGCTATCAAAAAGAAATGGTATCAAAACTTATAAATCTCTAACTTTGAAAATAAGAATATCAAATTCTGTTTATAAAATCTACCTCCCTTATAATTTCGAATGATAAGTGTGTATACAATTAAAGGCAACCGTTCGCACTTCAACAATGAGAAAACACGTACATAAGAGTCTATAAAAGGCCCAGACATGTAAAATCACAAACATACTGAACTCCGAGGAGAATTCACAAAGAAAAGTCCTTAATCAAATTACAATACCAAAAGCTCAAACACATCAAACGAATGGATAACAACTGTCACATTCCTGACGTTGCACAGGCATTTCCTTATGTTAAAATGGTGTATTAAAACTGGGTTAAAAGCTAGCTTAACCTCCCACTTGTTTGACATAGGCATAAAATTCCAGTACATTGTCAACGATGTGTGAACAAAACAAACAGACATATACTTATCGGTAAACATGTCAAAAATAAGGTCACAGCAGTCAACATTGTGTTATAATCTTAATCACTATAAAAACAAACAAATATGTAACAATGAAGCACACAACAGTATAAAGAACAAGCATGTTAGCAAAAATGAAAGACTTGAAGATAAAAATTTACTATAGTACAATAACACAAAGACGGTATATATAAGTAAAAAACTACGTCATATATGTATCAAAGAAACATAAAAAGTCATACACAAAGCACATAAGAAAAAATTAAAAACCACAATACAAATGTGTTTTAAAATACCACATGTTATTAAAGTCATAAGAAACCTCAAATTAAAAAAAATGATGCATATGTTTTTTTTATAACTCAATGGATAGTTTTCATTATAAAACTTAAGTACATATACTTTTTTCTTAAGAAAATTCTTAAATTTATTCATATTTAGAAGAAGTTTACTTTATTTCAATTGCTTCCCTTCCAGGAAGCAATTCCCCCGACATATTTTCCGTATGCAAAGTGACCTCAGTGTGACCCATCTCGTAAAAATCCGGTGATCGTAATACGCATGGATGTCATTAAAATAAACTATTATCTGAATTTACATGTTAAACACGTGCTCAATTTCCATGCTTTTTTGTTGATTTTTTCTCGATTGTTGACAAACAGATGAAAATCGTTAGACTTCGGCAAAACACGAACTTTAATTACCTGCCATATTTTCACAATAACACTGACCGATTGAAACAAAAAATTGACGATTATACGAAATTTACCCGAAAAAAATGATAAATTCGTGCACAGAAGACTAAGTTTATGATGTTTGTATGCATTGGTTCAAGAATTAGAAGAACATTATTTTTCACCGGTCACTCGTTTCTTATGACTTTAAATCAACGTCTGTACCCAGAATCTATATTTCAAGACCATCGTGTATTGTGAAGTTGATACGGAATATTTATCTACAAGGTCTTGGAACCTTCCGATGAACTTTTTTTTTAAATGACGAGACGTTCTTTGTTTAACCCCGCCGCATTTTTGCGCCTGTCTCAAGTCAGGAGCCTCTGGCCTTTGTTAGTCTTGTGTTATTTTAATTTTAGTTTCTTGTGTACAAATTGGAAATTAGTATGGCGTTCATTATCACTGAACTAGTATATATTTGTTTAGGGGCCAGCTGAAGGACGCCTCCGGGTGCGGGAATTTCTCGCTACATTGAAGACCTGTTGGTGACCTTCTGCTGTTGTTTTTTTCTATGGTCAGGTTGTTGTCTCTTTGGCACATTCCCCATTTCCATTCTCAATTTTATTTGACATATCCCTGGTTCATCAACTTTCTGCTCAGACATTGGTGACGTTTTACAATGTCTGAGCAGGAGATGCAAGCTCTTGAATACCGAGTTAGCTGGGAAATGCAACTCCCATAAAAGCATTGTGGATTATTTCATTTAGACGATTTTCAATTTCACATGGGCATTAGTTTGTATTACTCGATTTATTTCACTTGACTGGGCGGAATTTAAACGGTTCGCTCATAATAAACCAGTCCATCTATAGATAGGTGTTTTAGGATAAACTCATCAATGAATTGTACAATCATTGTTTTTAAATTCATTTGATGACACTGCTAGGTGATTGTAAATCAGTAATAAATATAACGTCAATTATCCTTATCACACACATCTTAAAATAGACTGTGCTTATGTAAATTAAAATGTATAGCTCCACCCGATCAGTTGAAATTACATTGATAATATACAGGGTTGAAAAATCTAAAGTTTCGATATAACTTATTTCAGAAAAAAAATCGAGAATTAAAATTATCTAGAATGTCTTAATAGTTTTTTTAGAAGCATATGACACAATTTAACAGAGAAAACTAATGGCCTAAAGTAGACAAAACAATTTTGACAGACATGAACTAATGACAACCACTGAACTTCAGACTCCTTAATTGGGGCACACACATAAAGCATGTGGCGGGGTTTGACATTTTTGTTACCTCTAAATCATCCCCTTACCTGGAGCAGTGGTATTATCGTGAAACATAAGAATTTACCTTGAGAAATAAGTTGAGAAGGGTTTAACACCTCAGATCGATATAAATTTAATAAAAACACAAGCACAAATCAGGTTAATAACCAAAACAAATCATGAGTCTTAGACTAAAATATTAATCAGTTCACATCCAACATCAAATGATTGTAGTGTTTTGATGTCATAAACAGTGAGAAAAAAGATGAACGTGTGCAATGCGAAAGTATAAGTATTGACAGATTTAATAGTTTACCAAATACTTCTAATAGAGGTACATACTCAATTTAAAATAGTTATCACTAAAAAAAAAATCAATAAACTTTTTTAACTTTGGTGATTCGAAAAAAAATTCACAAAAATACTGAACTCCGAGGAAAATTCCCTAATCAAATGACACAATCAAAAGCTCAAACACATCGCACGAAATTTGATTAAGAGTTAGGATTAATTGAATCAGCTACAGTACAAAATACTTGTTACAAAGTGCCCTGTAGACACGTATAGACTTAATTTTTTTGGAAATTAGTAAATGCTTTGAAATTCTTCTGAAAAAATTTGTATCATTGAAAGTGAGTTTAGATACTGGTTTGTCTTTAAACGGTATTTTTTCATAAATCAGTGACACCGTTAAGTCTGAGGCATTCGATTTACCGAAAAGTCTGCATTTTTCTATAAATATTTTTTTTGATACAATAAAACCGAGTTTTTACAAATAAGGTGAAAAAACCAATTTTATGAAAATATAATCAGTATTTTCGTTTTATGCAACAACTCCGTTTTGACCAGAAAAATAGTTTAACAAAAATACCAGCTGAAAGGATAATTTGAAGTTCATAAAACTAACGAGATCGAAATTTGAAATATATCAACTCAACAGAACGAATCACATACTTAATGTTGTATTGACAAGCAGAAACGCTTAATTATATGGATTTTATCACTGCATCAGGTGTGATACAATATTTGTATTAACTCTAGACAGTTTATTTTTCACATTTTAAACGCGAGATATGTTGAGCTTTAAAATGTTCTAAATTCACTTGTTGAGAGAGGAGAAATAACTTATTCCACGAGATGAATATGTCTTTTATAGCACAACATTTGCAAAATTCAAAGTCTGTTGCATCATCTGTGTTCTCGTCCATCGTCTTATTTAATGCTCTGGCGATAATATCATCAGGTGAGTGGCATTTGGACGGATTGCACCAATATATCCAAATACTTTCTTTGCTTTTCTTTACATCAACGTGAAAGCAACGAAGCTTTACTCTCCAGTTACGGCGTCTGTTGAGGAAGTCGATATTGTCCGACTCCTGATCTAAATTCACTAAAATTCCGTATGTAGATTGCAAGTGAATAATCAACGCGATAGTGAGGTCTTCCCAATTCTTTATCCAGTTTGTAGGAAACCATTCTGTATGAACTTCACCTGTTTGAAGAATTATAACGACCTTCCTAATTGTTTTTTTATCATCATTTTCATATTCTATGGAACTTAAGGAATAACCTGAAACGAAACAAAACACGTTGATTATAAGACAAAATATCAACCACTCATGGAGAGTTTAAATTTAGTAAGAATTACAACATATCGTGACAATTCATGGATTTTTATGAGGTTGGTACAATAATGTTTGACGTCATAATAGAATGTAAATAAAGGCAACAGTAGTATACCGCTGTTCAAAACTCATAAATCCATGGACAAAAAACAAAATCGGGGTAACAAACTAAAACCAAGGGAAACGCATTAAATATAAGAGGAGAACAACGACATAACACCGAAACGTAACACACACAGAAACGGACCAAGCATCAGACAAAACACCACGAGAATAACAAATATAACATGAAAACCAAATACATGAATTTGGGATAGACAAGTACCGTGTCACGTCTTATCTCAATTTCTCAAAAATAAGAGAAAACACAAACGACTCAACGTTAAAATGCAACACACACAGAAACGAACAATAATATAACAATGGCCATCTTCTGACTTGGTACAGGACACTTTTAAAGGGGAATAAAAGTGGTGGGTGGAACCTGGTTTTGTGGCATGCCAAACCTCGCACTTTAATGGCAAAGTTAAATATAACATTGAAATGACAACATAATATTACTACAATACAAATTAATAGAACATATTAGACAAAGAAAAACATGATTAATAGATAACAAAAAGCATCAGGTTTAAAATTCAATACGCCAAAAACGCGCCTTGTCCACACAAGACTTACAAGTGACGCCCAGATATAAAAGATCGAAAGTGAAAAAAGTACAAAGTTGTACAACACTGAAGATCAAAAGTTGAAAAGGTTTCGCCAAATACGGCATTGTTTTTATGCCCGGGATAAGAACATTCTTATTATATAGAACAATTCATGCTATTGCAAACAGTAAATTTTATCAAATGAATATGAAAGAGATATACATAAAGAAACTGAAGTATTAACTAATTACAGAAAACTAAACCCGAATACATAACGCCCAGATATAAAAGATCGAAAGTGAAAAAGGTACAAAGTTGTACAGCACTGAAGATAAAAAGTTGAAAAGGTTTTGCCAAATACGGCATTGTTTTTATGCCCGGGATAAGAACATCCTTATTATATAGAACAATTCATGCTATTGCAAACAGTAAATTTTAACAAATGAATATGAAAGAGATATACATAATGAAACTGAAGTATTAACTAATTACAGAAAACTAAACCCGAATACATAATGCTATTAAAGTTTAACACAGAATAGACACACCCGAATCAGTCCAGGCGTCAACGTAATTAAAAAAAAAAAAAAAAATGTGACGTCACATACGATGGCGAAAAGGCACAAACGTTATGCCACATTTGAATTTATGAAATTTAGAAACAGCATGACGTCACATATGAAAAACTATCAAAGTGAGATAGAATTAGGATTGATTTAAGATTATATTAGAACTAAATACTGATAATTCATTTAAACAAAATGCATATTGCAATACTTATTAATAGTAACAATTAACTGTAATATATATATGTCCAGTTTGTTATGAATTCAACTTCAAACGTAAATAATCGTACAAAATTTAATATAATTAATAAAGGCGGTGATTAATTTTTCTATCCGTAACACCTAAATATAATAAAAAGACGTCAACACATTTGACAAAATCCGATGAGAATTACAAATATAACATTAAACATGTAAACTAAATACATGAATTTGGGATCAACAAGTACAGAAACACGTCTTATAGTAATGCGAATGTAAACAATTGATTGATAGTTGTTTGCTTTACGCCGCATTAGCACAAACAAAGATGAAACGAATTACAAGTTGGTGAAACAATGAATTTGGAAAATCGATAAATCGACATCGACTAAGAACCAGAGAAATTTGATAATATTATTTAAAAGTTATTACAGCCAATTTCGTCAGTTTTTGGAAGTGTTTGTGAATTTCAAGAATCAATGGAAACACTATATTGTATAAGTCTTTCCTTTCGTTAAGCGAAAATATGATCGTTAGATATAAATATTAATTCCATTGATATTGTCTATACTGGTGAAATATTACTTCCATGGCTTGATTGGCTTCATAAAAAAATATAAAAACAAAATCAAACTAAAAAGGGGAATACATATAAAAAATTGAAAACAACATGTTTTATTAATAAATTCTTGCATCCGAAGCGCTTTTCTGGATTTACCGTCATCAGGAACGCTCATAGCTAAACATTTATACTGACAAAAACAAACACTATCAATCAATGGAACAAGCGAAAAATTATTTCAAAATTGTTCACTTTGTAACAACATTTTCTGTGGAGAAAAATATGGGTTAAAACTGGTTAAAAATATACATGTAGTATATTAAAAAAACAATTGTATTATCTAGCCAAATAAAGGCAACAGTAGTATACCGCTGTTCAAAACTCATAAATCCATAAACAAAAAACAAATTCGGGGTAACAAACTAAAACTGAGGGAAACGCATTAAATATAAGAGGAGAACAACGACACAACATTAAAATGTAACACACACAGAAACGGACTAAGCATTAGACAAAATCCTTTGAGAATAACAAATATAACATCAAAACCAAATACATGAATTTGGGATAGATTAGTACCATGACACGTCTTATAGTAATGTGAATTCACACTCAAAAATAAGAGAAAACAAACGACACAACGGAAACACAACGTTAAAATGTAACACACACAGAAACAAACTGTAATATAAAAATGGCCATATTCCTGACTTGGTACAGGACATTTTTAAAGGAAAAAATGGTGGGTTTAACCTGGTTTTGTGGTATGCCAAACCTCCCTCTTTTATGGCCATGTGAAATATACCATTAAAATGACAACACAACATTACAGGACTACAATATAAATAAATAGGAGAACACAATTTATAAAGAAACACACGAATAATAGCTAACAAAAGGCAACAAGTTTTAAATTTCTAATACGCTAGAAGTGCATTTTGTCCACACAAGACTTACTAGTGACGCCCAGATACAAAAGTTTGAAAGCCGAAACAAGTACAAAGTTGAACAGCATTGAGGACCAAAAGTTAACAAAAGTTGTGCCAAAAACGGTCAGGGTTTTCTTTTAGGTACCAGAACATCCCTATTATTTTGAATAATTTATACTTTTGCAAACAGTAAATTTTATAAAATGACTATAAAAAAGATATATGATAAAACTGAAGTATTAACTAATTACAGGGAACAACCGAAATACATTACATAACCCGACAAAATGCATCACAAAAAATAGACACATCCGAATAAGTTAAAACCTCAACGCCAAGTGACGTCATATTTGAAATTGTAAAAAATGACAAAAAAATGATGTAACATTTGAATTTGTAAAACAGATCATCAAAAAATGAAAAATGACGTCACATTTGAATGAATAAGATAGAATTGGGATTGATTTAAGTTATATTTGACCTAAATACTGATATAACATTTAATAACAATGCACATTTCAATACTTATTAATAGCAAACTAAGGTAGCAAAATAAAGCATTTTAATTGTATTTAAGATTAAAGAAGTACTAAAACACAATTACAAATGATTCTTATCTGAAGTTAAACTAATTGATAACAGTTGCAAAATCCCCGATGCAATTTGGTTAACTGATAACAGAGATAACTAACTATTTTTACCCGTGGAATATCCAATCATCGCTTCTTTCAGAAAAAGCACTAGAAATAAATCAAACGGAAGTGAAACCATCTGAGTGACTTCTAATGCTTATTTCAAGGTTAATGAATACGAATATTTCGGAAGGAAAATGCATTAATAATAATGAAACATTTTTTACAACTCTTAGAAATGCCTTTTTTCAACACATATGTACTGAAAATAATAATTTAACTGAAGAAGAAAAAAATCATTATTTACTTAATCCACCAACGCCTCTACAAACAATTAAGTTAGGATCCTTCTTGAAAAAGTCATTAGAACTCAGGGCAGGGGACTCTTAACAGCTTGTTTGTTGTTATAAATTTTGATGCTGTGTATGTTTAATATGTATGTATATATGTTTATTGTCTAAATATATGTTGGTCACAAACTGTAAAGTTTATACGACAATGAAAAATTTTTGATTAATAAGTTTAAATATGAAAATGGTAGAGGTATTAATCAAACATTGAATTTTCAATAAAAGAATATGTTCCTGAAAGGAAAGAGAAATCATAACAGTTACAATTTTATATTCCAGCTAACTGGTTGTTGAAAAATATTTTTATTGAGTTGAAAATAAATGTTTACTAAGGTTACATATAAAGTTACATAACAATTTTACAGTATATGAAGTAAAATCCGGGTATTCCGAAAACCTATTTGTAAGGTCAAGTTGTTAATTACCTCAGTTGCTGATAGTTATTGATTACCACACTGTAACATTAACATTTTGTTATCTAATTGCAATTGCTTAAATTTTCAAAATCAACATCTTAAAATATTTATAAATTGTATGTAATAAATATGCTGCTCTTACAAGCATATCTTTGGTGGTTAAAACATTTTACGATTTAGGACACATGCAATTTGGCAACGGACATTCTTTATCTATAAATTTCACTTTTGTGTTATTGTAAATATTTTTTAATAATTTAACTTATTTAAGTTATTTATGGCGTTTGTTCTTTTATAAACAAAATACATCATACAATTGTCTTATATGTATCCGTGAAGGACTGTGATGGGACCTGATATAGAATAGTATATATTGACCAAATTGTTATGCTCAGTTCAAGGAGTATGAGAATCATATATATTTTTTTAGTTATGATACTTTTACGGTTCTGTATTGAAACATAAAATCGCTATATAGATCATTTATAAGTCTAAACGTTTTATTTTTTTATTTTTAAGGAAAGAACTTTATACACTAAGATTTTAAACAGAACTTCATTCTTCACATTATCTAGAGCTAGAACAACAATTTTGAAATGCCGCTGTAACTTAAAGTCCTTAAATAAGTAGGTAAAACATTTTAAGGAAAGAAGACATGAACATAATATTAATCAAGCTCACGGTAATGAGCTTTGATAGGCATTTAAACCGGCTATAACTTCAGCTTTCAAAAAAAAAGAAAATTATTATACATGTTATACGGCAAATCTGTGTAAGCGCAGAACTACCTTCATTGTCTAACCTAACAGACAAAATCAAAAAGTTATGTTCCCCGTCGTCTCTTCGAAACGTGTAGGGAGTGTCTTATTTTAAGAACAGTTTCTTAATCTTGCGTTTATTTGTACTGTATGCCTGTCACGAAATGTTGTCATTTTAGTGGTATTTTTAACATTGCTATATAAGCGGAAGGTTTGGCAAACTATTAAACCAGTTTCAACTCACCATGTTGTCCTAAAATTTTCCCGAAATAAGTCAGAAATATGACTGTTGTCATCAAAGAATCCGTTTTTATGTATGATGGAGTTTTTGTTGCAGTTTAATGTTTCTGTTGTTCCGTTGTTTTCCTCGTATCTTTGATGTGTTTCACACGGTTTTATTTTGTAATTCGGAATTGTTTTCTCTCAATCTCACGCGTGTTAATAATCTTTTTACCATGGCGTTGTCAGTTTATTTTCGATCTATGAGTTTGACCGTCCCTCTGGTATCTTTCGATCCTCTTTTAATAACTTTTGAAAAATAATAACATTTTCATTTTTTTATACCGACTTTATGATCAAGAATGTCAGGCTACTCCGTCATGACGACCTTATTTTCGAACTGAGTAAAGTCAGTAGACTATCAAAAAGATAAATGCCAAATTATTTATTCTATTGGAAATATTTCTTGTCAATATGTTTCTTAGGGTAAAATATGTAATGAAATTTAGATGAAGCGCACAAACCGGTGCGATACCTGGTGTGTTAGAGACTACGCGTGCATTGGATTGATAAATTGACATGAAAAAAATGAAGTTGCTGCATCGTGACTTGACATCAAAACTTAATATTTTCGACTTTAACGTCATGTCTCTGACTTATTGGTAATTATAAAAGCCATTAAGATCAAATTGCCGATAAATTTTGAATAATGCAATGATATTAATATGTCACGAAGTAGATAAAGAAAACTTTGCACGCGAACAAAATGTTAACGTTCCCACTGATAAATTGATCGATTGTAGGAATGGCAAACCGTGTATTTTCATAGACATGATAGATGCATTTAAGCATATGGACATTACAATATTGACGTCATTGCTCAATATATTAGAGCATCACATCTTGAAAGCAATCTTAATATTATTAGACGGTTGTAATAAAGGGTAACCAATGATTGATTTACAACCGCCTCGGTGGTCTTGTGGTGGCGTGTTCTCGTCGATTGCAAGAGATCGAGGGTTCGACTCCGGCCGTGTCAAACCAAAGACTTAAAATTTGGTTATTACTGCTTATCTGCTAAGCACGCAACATTGAAAAGTATGGCAAAGTTGTGTAGGTTCGGAGTCAGAATAATGTGATATGTCTTCCTGCAGACTTTTACCATGAATAAATAGTTAAATAAAACCCGCTCAGTGTGTCGGTCTAGTACGAAGCAGGTTGTTATTCTTATAACATTAATATCGTCCTAAATATGTATCTTAATTTGCTGCTGGACGTTAAGCAGCCTTTCATCTCCATCCTCATCATCCAATGATTTACAGGGATTTAAAACAATAATCTATATATACCTGTTCGCATGTCATCTTCATCTTTTATTACACAACGTTTGCAAAATTCCCAGGCAGTTGCATCATCTGGAATCTTGTACATCTTCCTATTCAAGGCTCGGTCGATAGTTTCCTCAGGCGAATGACATTTGCGGGGATTGCACCAATACATCCAAATGCATTCTTTGCTTTTCTTTAAATCAATGTGAAATCGACGAAGCCTTACTCTTCCTTTACTGCTACTGTAGCAGATGCCAATAGTGTTACTCTTCTGATCTAAAGACACTAAAATTCCATATGTACTTTGCAAGTGAAGAATCGTCCCAATAGTGAGGTCTTCCCAGTGTTGTATCCAGTTTTTATGAAAAAATTCTGTATGAACTTCACCAGTTTGGGGAATAATAACGACCTTCCTAATTGTTTTACTATCGTTATTTCCATTTCCTATATATTTTAATGAGTAAACTGACGGCATTTGCACGACTTTACACCAGTGAACAAATTCAAAAGATCTATTTCCAAAACAGCTGAATCGTTGCTCTCCTATTCTTGACATTGCTCGGGCAACTGTAACTTCGTTTGGATAGGTGTAATAACCATTGAATCCTTTCTTTTGAATCACTTGTTTTGTCACATCTATTTTTAATCCTTCTTTGATTATCTCTCTCGTTGCTAGAATACTTTGAAGCCCGTAATGAACAATCTCAAAATGTCCTATGGGCTTTTTTATTACAACTGCCTCGTGCCATAAGCCCCAATATGAATATATTATCACATCTCCTGGCTGAACATCTTCTAATGATGTTATAACGTAATCTTTCCCCCGACTAATAATGCTATCTGCAAAATGTGACGCGCTCCGCCCAATGATGCAATAATTTTGTTCATTAACCTTTGCTCTGGCTCTTCTGATGACATCCTTTCTTTCGAATCTATGTAAAGGATGATATAAATATACGTTAATTGTGTCCCGATTCAAATCGAATGATCTAGTTTCTTCTACAACTGTATATGAAGATCCATAATGTACGATCGTTAGCTGTACTTTTGAAGGAAAAGTGGAACTCTTTATTGCCGTACATATAGCTTTGTGTAACAAACCACAATGAAATTTAAATTCTATCACATCTCCTGGCTCGATTTCCGTTCGTATTCTGACGTGGCGCTTTTCGTATATGTTAGTTGTAATCAATTTACCTCGTCGATGATCAATATAAACTTGAGGAAGTTTTAAGTCTCCTTGATTTCGAGAAAATGGTCTGTCATACTGCAGTTGACATGTAATATCATGTTTAATGACTAAATCGCAATCCTTTGGAGTTTCGTTTACCTTTGCCCAGAAACAAAAATGCGAGGAACGATTTGAAAAGACTGCAAATTTTGACTCACCAATCCGCATTCTAGCACGTCTGATCACTTCGTCTGGGTGATAAACTGTGTAACCAGAATAGTCATGACGCAATACTTTATTCTTTGTTAAATTTATTTCAATCTCTTCTTCAACAATTTTTCTCCCAGATATCAATGACGGCCATGAATAATGTACAATTGAAAGTCTATCTTTATTGTCTCCACTGTTGATTTCAACGTTAGACACAATTCCGTCGTGTTTCAGACCCCTATAATAAAATGTTATAACATCACTCCTTTTCAACTCTGTAAGCTTTTTAATTTGAACTTCAAGACCACTAAATGGACTTTTAAACCATGTATACGCATTTTGTGCTAGATACATCGAAACAGCTGACATAATTACTGATCCAGAAAAAAATAACCGTTTAAGCCATTTAGTTGTTGTCAAATGTAGAAGCCCAAATCCACCTAAATTTGAAATAACATAAGCGCTAAATGTAAACCAGATTTCCCATTTTTTCTTCAAAAAACATTTCTGGCAAATATGTTTTTTCTGAAATTCTTTATAATACTTGTACGTTCTGTAGATGCAACATAATAGATAGATAAACGTCATAAATCCTAATATAACTGCTGCTGCCTTTGTATAAATATCTGCGTTTTTAGTATTTTCCCCAGCTAGGTGAGCTACATCATCTAAAGCCACATTTGTTGCATTTAGCATTTCACGAAGTATCTGAGGACATTTTTCTATAGCACGTGCTAATTTTCCGAGAATACCACCAAATTCGTGTGCCCATTGTATAATTCTTCTTACCACGTCATCTATCTGTAAACATTGTGATGTTCCAACAACGCACCAGCGTACCACGTGTTCGCAATTATAACAAAAAAAGGAATAGTTTTTCTGCTCACTTTCTGCTAATAGTTGCATCGCTCTACTTATAATCATTTCTGGAGAATGAGTAGGATAGCGGTAGATGTATTTGTTAATTTCGTCGTTGTACAAATTTTTAATTTCTCGTGTCTCACGGATTTTGAGTGATTTTGAAAATGGGGTGCATATAAAATGTATCATAGTAATCATTGCAGACGATCCGTCCATGTCTTAATCAATGCATGGTGCTTGTACAAGGCAAACTGCTTCTTGGAAAAGTTAAATTTAAGATGTTCTCCAGCAACGCAGATATGGTCACCAGGTTTTAACTCATGGAAGGATAAAATACGATGTTCCGTGGCACAATAAGTACATTTAATGTTCGAATCTGTTTCCTCTGTATTATTATTTTCGTCTGTGAGGCATACATTTAAATCAGCGTTTATCATTTTATCCTTTGACAGTCCTTCGATAAATATTCTTTCCGGATTATCTGACATTTTTCTGATTTGCTTAGTCAAAAACCAAGGAAAAATATTTACCGTACCTAGAATAAAAATAATAATACAGTAATAAATGCTTATAATGCAATGTAAATAATGTAAAGAGCTCAAACACAGCATAGTGAAACTTACAATCAGGCGGAAACTCAGTTGTAATAGAACAAAAGAATCGAAGCTCTTTGTTAGAGAAGGCGATAAATGCTTACTGTAATGTTTACTATAGTTACAAATTTTTTTGAAAGTTAATAGAAACAAATAAAATGACAATTTTCTTCTCAATTACGAAGTGTTTTATTTTAAAAACACCATTTGCATAATTTTTCAATTTATCTATTACATAGTTAAGCACTGATAAATTAAATGAGTATTCTATTGCTTTTGATACATGATATATTATATATTAAGGCATTTTAAAAGTGTTTTTTTCAATATTTTGATTTTTAAAGCCCCAAATGTTGATAGTTGAAATTTTTCAATTTTAACGTCAAATTTTAACACGCAATGTTGAATATAGAATTTATCATACTGTCTATAATGTATATCCTATTGCCATGAAACTTTGTAAGCAGTTTCATAGTTTATTAAGCTTAGGTCATACCAAGTTTTATTAAGATTGATCAATTTTTTCTATCCTATTAGGTCTGAGTACACAATTGATTTTTGTTGTCCACGAATATAGTCCCTAGTGTGGACAGTGTGTTACTTGTCAATTTTTTTTATACCCCTTCCAAATTTATCTATTTATGTTTTATGCCTCAAGTAGCAAGAAGGGGGATAAAATTACACTGTAAAAAAATTTGATTCAGGAATTATAATGAAGTAGTGATTTGGTCCAGTTGAAAAAGGTCAAAAATTAGCAATTTCAGAAGCTGTCAAAAGATTTCAAGACCCCCTTCACATAAAATTGTCCATATTTTGAGTTAGAGCTGATGAAGTTTTCTATAATTTCGATATAATTTGTCCCAAAATAGTACAACACACTGTAAAAATATTATGGAGAAAGTGCAGGTGGGATTTTTTTTATTTCCATTTATTGTCTAAAGGAAATGCACTACGAAATAACTGTGTACTCGGGGGTGAAATCATGAAATATAGAATCTGTACTTGGGCAACTTCCCTGAATGATTTAATGGTGTCAATTTGTCAAAAAGCATAAAACTAAAGGATTTAAACTTTTATTTGATAGAAATCTGCAAAAATTTCCCATTTTGGCATTACATGGGGAAATTAAGCATTTCAAAGCTTTTTCAATTTTGATGCATAAGTGGCATTCTAACTTGCTATCTGACAGGTTTTCATGTGTTAATATTTGTGTTTCTATGCTTTAATCCAGTTGTATAACTCATTTTGTGAACTCTGAATCTACAGAAAAGAAGATTATCTCAGATAATGTGTGCAAAATGTGCTGTATAAATGACCCTGGTCTAACGCCCTGTTTTGGGTCAAGTTAAATGTGAGGAGCTTGGTACATAAAAGTTGAAGTCCATATTGAAGATTACACTTAATTTGTATAAAAAGCACTTTATAATGTCTTTTGTACCTGTCTCATTTCACATAATATCTCTCTTTTCTTCTGTAGGATAGCAAGTGGTTCAAATATAAGCCTGTTTGGGCTAAAATTGCATGCAAGTTTTTCACTAAAAATTGAAAAATCTTTGCATTTGACCATACTGTCTGCACAAAAAGTTTAACTAAAGAGTCCTTTTGTGCTCAGATTTATTGTATCATGTAACCTGAGTATAGAAATGATGAATAAGACACAAATTTTTATTTCCTATAGCTTAAGTATGCATTTTTAAATGTAAATATGTGCTTCGGCCTAAATTGACCCTAAACTATTTTCAGACTTACTTGGCCTAAAACCCTTTTAAACTAATATGATATGCTATTTGTAATTTTACTTTCCATTTAAAGTGCAATAAATACATATGTAAGGATTATTTATAACCAAAAAACTTCACAAATTTAAATTGCTGGAAAATATTACATCTTCATGTAAGGCTCCCCTTCATTGGAAAACCTCCATTTTTAGGCACAGGCTCATATAAATTTGACTTTTGAATAATTATGCTAAGTCTGATAAATTAAATGAGTATTCTATTGCTTTTGATACATGATATCTATAATACTAAAATTACGAGGTCCAATTTGTCAGCCGTCATCACGTAAAAACGACGAATCACAGAATTCAACTTTATATATAACTAATATAGTACAAAGGTGTAGATTAAAAATTACACCACTCCAGGCCCTTTTGTTTTCCACGTAATTAATATTGCCAATAATTAAGAAGTTCCGGGTCGAGTCCGCTACCGATACCAATAGTATATTCACCTGTTACCTATTACCTTATCTGTACGTTCCGCATCTGACAGGCGCACCACCAAACGTTGTATTCAGGATTAATATGCTATATACACGGGTCATAACCACAGGGTTGACACTACTAAATTGTCAAATTGTTACCTATTGTAGTATTTTAATCAATAAGACTTACTAAGATAACAATACGAATACTAAAAATCTGGACTAAAAATAAGGCGTATAGGTACAGTTTTCAATTTGTTAGTGGGCATGACGTAAAACAGCGAAGCAAATAATTCAACTGTATTTATAACTTATATAGGACAATGCTGTTGATTAAAAAATACTCCATTCCAGGACCTTTTGTTTTCCAAATAATTAATATTATTGTTTCAGTTCGACGGGTTCAAACAGAAAGACTTGAAAGCAGAGAAAAACTGTGTATCTTATAATCGGCATGACTTTATCAGATGACAATACTAATACCAGAGACATATAATAATATATGTATTATATGTCTCTGCTAATACTAAAATAAGTTGCGCATAGTTATATACTTTAATTCAGTCACGGACCCGTGATATCACGGGTGTGTTCTAGTATTATATATTAAGGCATTTAAAAAGTGTTTTTTTTCAATATTTTGATTTTTAAAGCCCCAAATGTTGATAGTTGAAATTTTTCAGTTTTAACGTCAAATTTTAACACGCAATGTTGAATATAAAATTTATCATACTGTCTATAATATATATCCTATTGCCATGAAACTTTGTAAGCAGTCTCATAGTTTATTAAACTTAGGTCATACCAAGTTTTATTAAGATTGATCAATTTTTTCTATCCTATTAGGTCTGAGTACACAATTGATTTTTGTTGTCCACGAATATAGTCCCTAGTGTGGACAGTGTGTTACTTGTCAATTTTTTTTATACCCCTTCCAAATTTATCTATTTATGTTTTATGCCTCAAGTAGCAAGAAGGGGGATAAAATTACACTGTAAAAAAATTTGATTCAGGAATTATAATGAAGTAGTGATTTGGTCCAGTTGAAAAAGGTCAAAAATTAGCAAGCTGTCAAAAGATTTCAAGACCCCCTTCACATAAAATTGTCCATATTTTGAGTTAGAGCTGATGAAGTTTTCTATAATTTCGATATAATTTGTCCCAAAAGTAGTACAACACACTGTAAAAATATTATGGAGAAAGTGTAGGTGGGATTTTTTTTATTTCCATTTATTGTCTAAAGGAAATGCACTACGAAATAACTGTGTACTCGGACCAGACAACTATAAACTGCAAAAAAAATCTGTATATAAGTAGGCCTTCGAATTCAGATAAATTTTAAGGTAATAATGACATTTCACATTGACCTTGAAAGGTTATTTAAAACGTGACCCTGTGACCTTTAGAAAGGTCAGTTGATGTTGAGATGAATGGTGGGAGTCCCATGTCTATGACTTCAGGTTTTCAAGTTCGGTATTGCATCATATATGAACAATTTATTTTTTCCTTGATTACTGCATTTGTTGTAATATATTGCACGTCTAATAATTAAACTCATCATAGATACCAGGACTTTGTATTAACGCAAGACGCGCGTTTCGTCTAAGACACATATCTAATGAAAGGTCATCAAGTCTATATAACAAATATCATACTTCCAGTTTGCAAAATTAAGGTTGATATGGTAGTAAAGTGTGAAAAATGAAAAGTATTAGAAAGTATGATTGTCACATATTACATGATATGTCGTAAATAGTGACTTACACATGTAAAGGGAAATGCATTTTTTTTAAACAACTGAGTTCTTCTAGTTAAAAAAAAATTTGTTTCCTGGTGCATTTCGAAAAAAATAATTTGGCAGATTCAATATATTCCTTATTCACAGATCTATGCAATCTACACAGGGGTATAAAATGAAAGATAAATTTGTTTGGATTTTATATAATTGATCAGTCTCCTATTATAAGCAATGATTGTGCTTACATATCGTTACCAAAATAATAAGACGACTCGTAATACCACACCTCTCCACCAGAGAGCAAGTGAGGTAGAAGAATTTACAGCAACAAACAACATCCACTGATTTGCTTGCTTCTGACTTGGGACAGGCACATACATGTTTTGCTTTAATAACATGCATAAACATTACTACCCAAAATTTTCAGTTTTTGTTTGATTTGAAAAACACTTTTAATTTTGCCATAAATGCGTACCAAAATAGTATGGTAATTTTATTTAGCTCTTTGTTCCATTGATGTGCATCTTTCAACATGCTAAATTCATTCAGAAGATGTTAAAATCTATAAGATTATTTAGCAAATGACGTGACAATATCATTATCAATCTCCCATGCGTTATCGGTCCTTGCTCTGTGTCAATTTAAAGAGAGCAAAGATCGATAAATATGCATGGGAGATTGTATCATTATGCGCATGGGATCGATCCAGTTCTGTAGTCTACTTACCCTTCCAGAGCACCTGAGATCACCCCCAGTTTTTGATGGTGTTCGTGTTGCTTAGTCTTTAGTATTCTATGTTGTGTCTGGTGTACTACTAGTATTATTTGCCTGTTTTTATTTTTATTTTTTTAGCCATGGCGTTGTCAGTTTATTTTCAATCTATGAGTTTGATTGTGCCTCTGGTATCTTTCGTCCCTCTTTTCTGATAATACGTTGAAATTAACTTTTTTTTGTAGGCATTTAGTTACAATTTCGAAAACTTGCGATGACGTTGCTCACAGTAGATTTCTTAATAAAACATTTTAAGATAAAATAATGACGATTGCATTTAAGTGCAACACACAATTGTCACAATTTATTTTTTTAACATTTCTCGCACTATAATTTGAAGCCAATAAACTACTCAGTGTGGGTTTTTTTTTTTTTGGTATTCATTAAGTATCAAATACTTCAAAAGCTTCCTTGTATTGCAATTAAAAAAATAGCCTGATTAATAATACTGAACGATTTCCAAATCAATGACACAATTGGCAGCACAACCATTCAAACTGGTGAGCAACTGCCTCTTCGTGGGTTTATAATATTGAACAAATCATTTAATTCAGAAAAAAAATATTTTCATTATTAACATATACAAAACACATAGAAAAAAAAAACTTGTTGGTCACGTTTTTGATATAAGTATAGATATAAATACTACCATATTTAAGAAGGCAAATATATGCATAAAAATGTCGATTTGCGCTTTAAGAATCGGTCATGGTTAGTTAATGTATTAATTATGATCGAGTTAGTTAAACAGCTGATTCATTTATAATTAAGCATTAAGTTATTTACCTTGCAATGGTGTGTTCGTTGCTTCTCCAAAAGCAAATATTGATTATAGTCGGTCGCCCTCTTTATATAGTAAAAGTATTTGGGATTTCCAAAAATTCTCAATATAAAAATAGTGCAGGTAATTTCCCAAACTTATTATAGTAATCTTGTTGATGGCCAACATGGCTAAAATTAAAACATATCGGTAAAAATAACAAAAATACAAAACTCCGGGAAATATTCAAAACGGAAACATGGGAAAGTTATTTTACAAATAACAAAATCATGAGCTTATTTAACGATCGAGTGGTCATAATTGATGCACATCAAACAAATAAAAAACAACTGTCATATTCCTGAATTAGAACAGACATTTTTTAAATGTAGAAATCAGTGGATAAAACTTGGTTTCAAAAACATTTTTCGTCTTTTATCTTGAAAAGAAATGTAGATACACAAAATCTGACAGGAACAACAATGCTTCGGTTGTTGAAATTAATATATAGATATAAGCAATTATCACGATGATCTTCATAAATAAAAGTTCTTAACCAAAGAAAGATTATTTGCATACCAAAATTATGTATGGATGTGAAATAATTGTAAAGTTTCCCATCTGAAGTCATGGTTTTGACAACATATTCAGTACATAAAAAAGTATATAGAAATAATTGACAATAAGATAACACTCGGTCCACCAGAAACCTTATGACATAAAAGTAAGCAACCGGCCTTTATCATCGTATGGCCTTCCAACAATGGACAGAACCCATACTACACAACGATCTTTAAAGGGTCTTGAAAGGACAAATGTAAATCAATTTAAACAAGAAAACTTACAACCGGGTGTATGTACAGAACAATAAACAAACAAATATATAATTTACAGCAACGAACAACATCCACTGATTTGCTTGCTTCTGACTTGGGACAGGCACATCCATGTTTTGCTTTAATAACATGCATAAACATTACTACCCAAAATTTTCAGTATTTGTTTGATTTGAAAAACACTTTTAATTTTGCCATAAATGCGTACCAAAATAGTATGGTAATTTTATTAAGCTCTTTGTTCCATTGATGTGCATCTTTCAACATGCTAAATTCATTCAGAAGATGTTGAAATCTATAAGATTATTTAGCAAATGACGTGACAATATCATTATCAATCTCCCATGCGTTATCGGTCCTTGCTCTGTATCAATTTAAAGAGAGCAAAGATCGATAACTTTACATGGGAGATTGTATCATTATGCGCATGGGATCGATCCAGTTCTGTAGTCTACTTACCCTTCCAGAGCACCTGAGATCACCCCCAGTTTTTGATGGTGTTCGTGTTGCTTAGTCTTTAGTATTCTATGTTGTGTCTGGTGTACTATTATTTGCCTGTTTTTATTTTTATTTTTTTAGCCATGGCGTTGTCAGTTTATTTTCAATCTATGAGTTTGATTGTGCCTCTGTTATCTTTCGTCCCTCTTTTCTGATAATACGTTGAAATTAACTTTTTTTTGTAGGCATTTAGTTACAATTTCGAAAACTTGCGATGACGTTGCTCACAGTAGATTTCTTAATAAAACATTTTAAGATAAAATAATGACGATTGCATTTAAGTGCAACACTCAATTGTCACAATTTATTTTTTTAACATTTCTCGCACTATAATTTGAAGCCAATAAACTACTCAGTGTGTTTTTTTTTTGGTATTCATTAAGTATCAAATACTTCAAAAGCTTCCTTGTATTGCAATTAAAAAAATAGCCTGATTAATAATACTGAACGATTTCCAAATCAATGACACAATTGGCAGCACAACCATTCAAACTGGTGAGCAACTGCCTCTTCGTGGGTTTATAATATTGAACAAATCATTTAATTCAGAAAAAAAATATTTTCATTATTAACATATACAAAACACATAGAAAAAAAAACCTGTTGGTCACGTTTTTGATATAAGTATAGATATCAATACTACCATATTTAAGAAGGCAAATATATGCATAAAAATGTCGATTTGCGCTTTAAGAATAGGTCATGGTTAGTTAATGTATTAATTATGATCGAGTTAGTTAAACAGCTGATTCATTTATAATTAAGCATTAAGTTATTTACCTTGCAATGGTGTGTTCGTTGCTTCTCCAAAAGCAAATATTGATTATAGTCGGTCGCCCTCTTTATATAGTAAAAGTATTTGGGATTTCCAAAAATTCTCAATATAAAAATAGTGCAGGTAATTTCCCAAACTTATTATAGTAATCTTGTTGATGGCCAACATGGCTAAAATTAAAACATATCGGTAAAAAATACAAAACTCCAGGGAATATTCAAAACGGAAACATGGGAAAGTTATTTTACAAATAACAAAATCATAAGCTTATTTAACGATCGATTGGTCATAATTGATGCACATCAAACAAATAAAAAACAACTGTCATATTCCTGAATTAGAACAGACATTTTTTAAATGCAGAAATCAGTGGATAAAACTTGGTTTCAAAAACATTTTTCGTCTTTTATCTTGAAAAGAAATGTAGATACACAAAATCTGACAGGAACAACAATGCTTCGGTTGTTGAAATTAATATATAGATATAAGCAATTATCACGATGATCTTCATAAATAAAAGTTCTTAACCAAAGAAAGATTATTTGCATACCAAAATTATGTATGGATGTGAAATAATTGTAAAGTTTCCCATCTGAAGTCATGGTTTTGTCAACATATTCAGTATATAAAAAAGTATATAGAAATGATTGACCTCATTGTATAAAAGTGACACCTAACATCCACGTATTCCAACATCAGTCTGAATTCCGATAGCAAAAAATCTTATTCGGAAGACTCCGTATACATACTATTAGTACTTTATTGTAATTATATTACAAAATATTGATCACATGATGCTAGTATTTCTAGACTTTCAATTGCTTTTCATCAATCCGACATTAATATAATGTTTCGGCGGTTTTTGTATTATATGCTTATGATAAATGTATAACATTTATGAAAGGGTTTAAGCATTGTAGGCCCGCCATCATCAGGGATTTACCTATATCAATTTATTTTAATTTTGTCGTTGTCAATAGATCTGCAATATTTTTATGCTTTTTATAAGCTATTATTGGTTTGCTTGAAAATATTTCGTTGCAAACTGCATCCTGTTTTAGTAGGTCCCAATGTTTACTAATGCATTGTTTTAATTTATGAATGCATGGATTAAATTTCGTTGCCAATACTAAAGGAATTTCCTTTGTGTTTTGTTTGTATAAAAGTGACACCTAACATCCACGTATTCCAACATCAGTCTGAATTCCGATAGCAAAAAATCTTATTCGGAAGACTCCGTATACATACTATTAGTACTTTATTGTAATTATATTACAAAATATTGATCACATGATGCTAGTATTTCTAGACTTTCAATTGCTTTTCATCAATCCGACATTTATATAATGTTTCGGCGGTTTTTGTATTATATGCTTATGATAAATGTATAACATTTATGAAAGGGTTTAAGCATTGTAGGCCCGCCATCATCAGGGATTTACCTATATCAATTTATTTTAATTTTGTCGTTGTCAATAGATCTGCAATATTTTTATGCTTTTTATAAGCTATTATTGGTTTGCTTGAAAATATTTCGTTGCAAACTGCATCCTCTTTTAGTAGGTCCCAATGTTTACTAATGCATTGTTTTAATTTATGAATGCATGGATTAAATTTCGTTGCCAATACTAAAGGAATTTCCTTTGTGTTTTGTATAAAAGTGACACCTAACATCCACGTATTCCAACATCAGTCTGAATTCCGATAGCAAAAAATCTTATTCGGAAGACTCCGTATACATACTATTAGTACTTTATTGTAATTATATTACAAAATATTGATCACATGATGCTAGTATTTCTAGACTTTCAATTGCTTTTCATCAATCCGACATTAATATAATGTTTCGGCGGTTTTTGTATTATATGCTTATGATAAATGTATAACATTTATGAAAGGGTTTAAGCATTGTAGGCCCGCCATCATCAGGGATTTACCTATATCAATTTATTTTAATTTTGTCGTTGTCAATAGATCTGCAATATTTTTATGCTTTTTATAAGCTATTATTGGTTTGCTTGAAAATATTTCGTTGCAAACTGCATCCTGTTTTAGTAGGTCCCAATGTTTACTAATGCATTGTTTTAATTTATGAATGCATGGATTAAATTTCGTTGCCAATACTAAAGGAATTTCCTTTGTGTTTTGTTTGGCCTTTTTTCTTATTAAATCAGATCTATTACATGATAATGCCTCAGTTATGTACTTTTCGATTTCAATCTCCTTGTATCCTCTCTTTATTAAGTTCGATCTGAACTGTAACAAAATATATTGTAAATCAACATCATTATTTGTTGTTCTAATGTATCTGATTACTTCGCCCTTGATAAACCCTGCAAACACATGTCTGCTGTGACAGCTTTTACGATCTAGATAAAGGAAGGCATTTGTCGGTTTAAAGTGTGTTTTCACATCCAAAATATTTTCATTAGAAAATCTAGTTCCTTTGAAAATATTAACATCAAGAAATATTATTTCTTTAGATGAGAATTCTAGTGTGAATTTCAGGAACGGATGATGATTATTTGCTAACTCTAGCAAATCCTTTATTTCCTTCGAATCGCCGTGATATATTAATATAATATCATCACGATACCTTCCATAGAAAAATATATTTTTTCTATGTTCAAACTTAGAAAGAATTTCTTTCATAATTTTATACATGAGTATATCACAGATTTCTGGGTTGGGCACGGCTCCTATTGCGGCTCCTATTGTTTGCTTATATAGCTGTCCATTAAAATCAAAAATGTTGTTCTCTAAAATTGATCTGAGGAGATAGATTAAATCATCCGTCGGTGGGCATTTGATTTTGTAATCTGATTTATCAATCTGATCATACGAAATTTTAACTGCCGATAATAATTCATCAATCGGGCAATTAGTGTACATTGATACTACATCAAAACTACACAGCCAGCAATCTGCATTAGGCTTAATTCTTTCCAACTTGTATATTAGATCAGACGTATCCTTTATATACGTGTGTTGTTTTTGTACCATAGGTACTAAAAAATAATCGATATAACGTCCAATAAATTCTGTGACAGTACCAATCTGAGATATGATTGGCCGACATGGTGGCATTATGTTATCAATGTTAAACCCATATTTATTGATTTTTACTAATTCCGATTCATTTAATCGGTGTATTTTAGGCAAGATATGCATATACCCAGGCCCATAATCAATTTGATTACCATTATTAAGGTAATTAAATGTGGCGTAATCTATAACACCTTTGGTGTACATGCCTTTGACATATGTATTGATATTACATCTAAGTGCTTTTAGGTCAAAGTTTTCCAATTTGGTGTAATGTTGTGTATTTAATTGGCGATCGCCTTCAAAAAGGTAATTGACCTTATCTAAAATAACAACATTGTTACTTTTATCGGCTTTCTTAATGATTAATGATTCATCATTTAACAGAGAAGAAATGCCGGACCTCTGTGAAAGACTTAGATTGTTTCGAAATTTTCGAATTTGCATTGAAGATAGTTCGTGCTTTGTATTAAACAGGTAATTTTCAAGGGTGTTGCAGGTTAAAGGTGGCGTATGTCCAGATTTAACTCTGAAAGGATGAATTTCATCCAAGTTACCATGATATAAGTAACGACATCTCATTTTTCTGGCTAATTCATCAAAATCATGTAGTAAGTCCTGCTTTGCCCTTTTGACTGACGGTGAAGGAATGAATTTCAAACCTCTGGATAAAACCAAATACTCTTTGTATAAAAGTGACACCTAACATCCACGTATTCCAACATCAGTCTGAATTCCGATAGCAAAAAATCTTATTCGGAAGACTCCGTATACATACTATTAGTACTTTATTGTAATTATATTACAAAATATTGATCACATGATGCTAGTATTTCTAGACTTTCAATTGCTTTTCATCAATCCGACATTAATATAATGTTTCGGCGGTTTTTGTATTATATGCTTATGATAAATGTATAACATTTATGAAAGGGTTTAAGCATTGTAGGCCCGCCATCATCAGGGATTTACCTATATCAATTTATTTTAATTTTGTCGTTGTCAATAGATCTGCAATATTTTTATGCTTTTTATAAGCTATTATTGGTTTGCTTGAAAATATTTCGTTGCAAACTGCATCCTGTTTTAGTAGGTCCCAATGTTTACTAATGCATTGTTTTAATTTATGAATGCATGGATTAAATTTCGTTGCCAATACTAAAGGAATTTCCTTTGTGTTTTGTTTGGCCTTTTTTCTTATTAAATCAGATCTATTACATGATAATGCCTCAGTTATGTACTTTTCGATTTCAATCTCCTTGTATCCTCTCTTTATTAAGTTCGATCTGAACTGTAACAAAATATATTGTAAATCAACATCATTATTTGTTGTTCTAATGTATCTGATTACTTCGCCCTTGATAAACCCTGCAAACACATGTCTGCTGTGACAGCTTTTACGATCTAGATAAAGGAAGGCATTTGTCGGTTTAAAGTGTGTTTTCACATCCAAAATATTTTCATTAGAAAATCTAGTTCCTTTGAAAATATTAACATCAAGAAATATTATTTCTTTAGATGAGAATTCTAGTGTGAATTTCAGGAACGGATGATGATTATTTGCTAACTCTAGCAAATCCTTTATTTCCTTCGAATCGCCGTGATATATTAATATAATATCATCACGATACCTTCCATAGAAAAATATATTTTTTCTATGTTCAAACTTAGAAAGAATTTCTTTCATAATTTTATACATGAGTATATCACAGATTTCTGGGCTGGGCACGGCTCCTATTGCGGCTCCTATTGTTTGCTTATATAGCTGTCCATTAAAATCAAAAATGTTGTTCTCTAAAATTGATCTGAGGAGATAGATTAAATCATCCGTCGGTGGGCATTTGATTTTGTAATCTGATTTATCAATCTGATCATACGAAATTTTAACTGCCGATAATAATTCATCAATCGGGCAATTAGTGTACATTGATACTACATCAAAACTACACAGCCAGCAATCTGCATTAGGCTTAATTCTTTCCAACTTGTATATTAGATCAGACGTATCCTTTATATACGTGTGTTGTTTTTGTACCATAGGTACTAAAAAATAATCGATATAACGTCCAATAAATTCTGTGACAGTACCAATCTGAGATATGATTGGCCGACATGGTGGCATTATGTTATCAATGTTAAACCCATATTTATTGATTTTTACTAATTCCGATTCATTTAATCGGTGTATTTTAGGCAAGATATGCATATACCCAGGCCCATAATCAATTTGATTACCATTATTAAGGTAATTAAATGTGGAGTAATCTATAACACCTTTGGTGTACATGCCTTTGACATATGTATTGATATTACATCTAAGTGCTTTTAGGTCAAAGTTTTCCAATTTGGTGTAATGTTGTGTATTTAATTGGCGATCGCCTTCAAAAAGGTAATTGACCTTATCTAAAATAACAACATTGTTACTTTTATCGGCTTTCTTAATGATTAATGATTCATCATTTAACAGAGAAGAAATGCCGGACCTCTGTGAAAGACTTAGATTGTTTCGAAATTTTCGAATTTGCATTGAAGATAGTTCGTGCTTTGTATTAAACAGGTAATTTTCAAGGGTGTTGCAGGTTAAAGGTGGCGTATGTCCAGATTTAACTCTGAAAGGATGAATTTCATCCAAGTTACCATGATATAAGTAACGACATCTCATTTTTCTGGCTAATTCATCAAAATCATGTAGTAAGTCCTGCTTTGCCCTTTTGACTGACGGTGAAGGAATGAATTTCAAACCTCTGGATAAAACCAAATACTCTTTGTATAAAAGTGACACCTAACATCCACGTATTCCAACATCAGTCTGAATTCCGATAGCAAAAAATCTTATTCGGAAGACTCCGTATACATACTATTAGTACTTTATTGTAATTATATTACAAAATATTGATCACATGATGCTAGTATTTCTAGACTTTCAATTGCTTTTCATCAATCCGACATTAATATAATGTTTCGGCGGTTTTTGTATTATATGCTTATGATAAATGTATAACATTTATGAAAGGGTTTAAGCATTGTAGGCCCGCCATCATCAGGGATTTACCTATATCAATTTATTTTAATTTTGTCGTTGTCAATAGATCTGCAATATTTTTATGCTTTTTATAAGCTATTATTGGTTTGCTTGAAAATATTTCGTTGCAAACTGCATCCTGTTTTAGTAGGTCCCAATGTTTACTAATGCATTGTTTTAATTTATGAATGCATGGATTAAATTTCGTTGCCAATACTAAAGGAATTTCCTTTGTGTTTTGTTTGGCCTTTTTTCTTATTAAATCAGATCTATTACATGATAATGCCTCAGTTATGTACTTTTCGATTTCAATCTCCTTGTATCCTCTCTTTATTAAGTTCGATCTGAACTGTAACAAAATATATTGTAAATCAACATCATTATTTGTTGTTCTAATGTATCTGATTACTTCGCCCTTGATAAACCCTGCAAACACATGTCTGCTGTGACAGCTTTTACGATCTAGATAAAGGAAGGCATTTGTCGGTTTAAAGTGTGTTTTCACATCCAAAATATTTTCATTAGAAAATCTAGTTCCTTTGAAAATATTAACATCAAGAAATATTATTTCTTTAGATGAGAATTCTAGTGTGAATTTCAGGAACGGATGATGATTATTTGCTAACTCTAGCAAATCCTTTATTTCCTTCGAATCGCCGTGATATATTAATATAATATCATCACGATACCTTCCATAGAAAAATATATTTTTTCTATGTTCAAACTTAGAAAGAATTTCTTTCATAATTTTATACATGAGTATATCACAGATTTCTGGGCTGGGCACGGCTCCTATTGTGGCTCCTATTGTTTGCTTATATAGCTGTCCATTAAAATCAAAAATGTTGTTCTCTAAAATTGATCTGAGGAGATAGATTAAATCATCCGTCGGTGGGCATTTGATTTTGTAATCTGATTTATCAATCTGATCATACGAAATTTTAACTGCCGATAATAATTCATCAATCGGGCAATTAGTGTACATTGATACTACATCAAAACTACACAGCCAGCAATCTGCATTAGGCTTAATTCTTTCCAACTTGTATATTAGATCAGACGTATCCTTTATATACGTGTGTTGTTTTTGTACCATAGGTACTAAAAAATAATCGATATAACGTCCAATAAATTCTGTGACAGTACCAATCTGAGATATGATTGGCCGACATGGTGGCATTATGTTATCAATGTTAAACCCATATTTATTGATTTTTACTAATTCCGATTCATTTAATCGGTGTATTTTAGGCAAGATATGCATATACCCAGGCCCATAATCAATTTGATTACCATTATTAAGGTAATTAAATGTGGAGTAATCTATAACACCTTTGGTGTACATGCCTTTGACATATGTATTGATATTACATCTAAGTGCTTTTAGGTCAAAGTTTTCCAATTTGGTGTAATGTTGTGTATTTAATTGGCGATCGCCTTCAAAAAGGTAATTGACCTTATCTAAAATAACAACATTGTTACTTTTATCGGCTTTCTTAATGATTAATGATTCATCATTTAACAGAGAAGAAATGCCGGACCTCTGTGAAAGACTTAGATTGTTTCGAAATTTTCGAATTTGCATTGAAGATAGTTCGTGCTTTGTATTAAACAGGTAATTTTCAAGGGTGTTGCAGGTTAAAGGTGGCGTATGTCCAGATTTAACTCTGAAAGGATGAATTTCATCCAAGTTACCATGATATAAGTAACGACATCTCATTTTTCTGGCTAATTCATCAAAATCATGTAGTAAGTCCTGCTTTGCCCTTTTGACTGACGGTGAAGGAATGAATTTCAAACCTCTGGATAAAACCAAATACTCTTTGTATAAAAGTGACACCTAACATCCACGTATTCCAACATCAGTCTGAATTCCGATAGCAAAAAATCTTATTCGGAAGACTCCGTATACATACTATTAGTACTTTATTGTAATTATATTACAAAATATTGATCACATGATGCTAGTATTTCTAGACTTTCAATTGCTTTTCATCAATCCGACATTAATATAATGTTTCGGCGGTTTTTGTATTATATGCTTATGATAAATGTATAACATTTATGAAAGGGTTTAAGCATTGTAGGCCCGCCATCATCAGGGATTTACCTATATCAATTTATTTTAATTTTGTCGTTGTCAATAGATCTGCAATATTTTTATGCTTTTTATAAGCTATTATTGGTTTGCTTGAAAATATTTCGTTGCAAACTGCATCCTGTTTTAGTAGGTCCCAATGTTTACTAATGCATTGTTTTAATTTATGAATGCATGGATTAAATTTCGTTGCCAATACTAAAGGAATTTCCTTTGTGTTTTGTTTGGCTTTTTTTCTTATTAAATCAGATCTATTACATGATAATGCCTCAGTTATGTACTTTTCGATTTCAATCTCCTTGTATCCTCTCTTTATTAAGTTCGATCTGAACTGTAACAAAATATATTGTAAATCAACATCATTATTTGTTGTTCTAATGTATCTGATTACTTCGCCCTTGATAAACCCTGCAAACACATGTCTGCTGTGACAGCTTTTACGATCTAGATAAAGGAAGGCATTTGTCGGTTTAAAGTGTGTTTTCACATCCAAAATATTTTCATTAGAAAATCTAGTTCCTTTGAAAATATTAACATCAAGAAATATTATTTCTTTAGATGAGAATTCTAGTGTGAATTTCAGGAACGGATGATGATTATTTGCTAACTCTAGAAAATCCTTTATTTCCTTCGAATCGCCATGATATATTAATATAATATCATCACGATACCTTCCATAGAAAAATATATTTTTTCTATGTTCAAACTTAGAAAGAATTTCTTTCATAATTTTATACATGAGTATATCACAGATTTCTGGGCTGGGCACGGCTCCTATTGCGGCTCCTATTGTTTGCTTATATAGCTGTCCATTAAAATCAAAAATGTTGTTCTCTAAAATTGATCTGAGGAGATAGATTAAATCATCCGTCGGTGGGCATTTGATTTTGTAATCTGATTTATCAATCTGATCATACGAAATTTTAACTGCCGATAATAATTCATCAATCGGGCAATTAGTGTACATTGATACTACATCAAAACTACACAGCCAGCAATCTGCATTAGGCTTAATTCTTTCCAACTTGTATATTAGATCAGACGTATCCTTTATATACGTGTGTTGTTTTTGTACCATAGGTACTAAAAAATAATCGATATAACGTCCAATAAATTCTGTGACAGTACCAATCTGAGATATGATTGGCCGACATGGTGGCATTATGTTATCAATGTTAAACCCATATTTATTGATTTTTACTAATTCCGATTCATTTAATCGGTGTATTTTAGGCAAGATATGCATATACCCAGGCCCATAATCAATTTGATTACCATTATTAAGGTAATTAAATGTGGAGTAATCTATAACACCTTTGGTGTACATGCCTTTGACATATGTATTGATATTACATCTAAGTGCTTTTAGGTCAAAGTTTTCCAATTTGGTGTAAAGTTGTGTATTTAATTGGCGATCGCCTTCAAAAAGGTAATTGACCTTATCTAAAATAACAACATTGTTACTTTTATCGGCTTTCTTAATGATTAATGATTCATCATTTAACAGAGAAGAAATGCCGGACCTCTGTGAAAGACTTAGATTGTTTCGAAATTTTCGAATTTGCATTGAAGATAGTTCGTGCTTTGTATTAAACAGGTAATTTTCAAGGGTGTTGCAGGTTAAAGGTGGCGTATGTCCAGATTTAACTTATACAAAACTCCAGGGAATATTCAAAACGGAAACATGGGAAAGTTATTTTACAAATAACAAAATCATGAGCTAATTTAACGATCGATCGATCATAATTGATGCACATCAAATTAATGAAAAACAACTTTGTATAAAAGTGACACCTAACATCCACGTATTCCAACATCAGTCTGAATTCCGATAGCAAAAAATCTTATTCGGAAGACTCCGTATACATACTATTAGTACTTTATTGTAATTATATTACAAAATATTGATCACATGATGCTAGACATGACTTTCATATTCCTGCCTTAGAACAAACATTTTTTTAAATTCAGAAACAGTGGATGAAACTTGGTTTTAAAAATATGTTTTTTCTTTTCTCTTGAAAACAGATAAAAATCTGACAGGAACAACAATGCTTCGATCGGTTGTTGAAATTTATATATGAATTTTAGCAATTATCACGATGATCTTCATAAATAAAAGTTCTTAACCAAAGAAAGATTATTTGTGCTTTTTGTGCTGACATGAAATGTCTTTGATATGGTTATATTTATAAATTTACTATTTACAAATTTTTGAATTTTTGAAAAAGTAAATCTTTTCTACCTCAGGCATAGATTACCTTAGATGTATTTGGCAAAACTTTTAGGAATTTTGGTCCTAATGCTCTTCAACTTCGTACTTTATTTGGCCTTTTTAACTTTTTTGGATTCGAGCGTCACTGATGAGTCTTTTGTAGACGAAACGCGCGTCTGGCGTATATACTAAATTTAGTCCTGGTATCTATGATGAATTTAATTCACAACCACTGGGTCGATGCCACTGCTGGTGGAGATTTATTTCCCCGAGGGTATCACAAGCCCAGTAGTCAACACTTTTTGTGCTGACATGAATTGTCTTTGATATGGTTATATTCATAAATTTACTGTTTACAAATTTTGAATTTTTTGAAAACTAAGGCTTTTCTACCTCAGGCATAGATTACCTTAGATGTATTTGGCAAAACTTTTAGGAATTTTGGTCCTCAATGCTCTTCAACTTCGTACTTTATTTGGCCTTTTTAACTTTTTGGATTCGAGCGTCACTGATGAGTCTTTTGTAGACGAAACGCGCGTCTGGCGTATATACTAAATTTAGTCCTGGTATCTATGATGAGTTTATTTACAACCACTGGGTCGATGCCACTGCTGGTGGAGATTTATTTCCCCGAGGGTATCACAAGCCCAGTAGTCAACACTGTTTGTGCTGACATGAATTGTCTTTGATATGGTTATATTCATAAATTTACTGTTTACAAATTTTGATTTTTTTGAAAAACTAAGGCTTTCCTACCTCAGGCATAGATTACCTTAGATGTATTTGGCAAAATTTTTAGGAATTTTGGTCCTCAATGCTCTTCAACTTCGTACTTTATTTGGCCTTTTTTTTTGGATTCGAGCGTCACTGATGAGTCTTTTGTAGACGAAACGCTTTTATACTAAATTTTGTCCTGGTATCTATGATGATAAAATTGAGAATGGAAATGGGGAATGTGTCAAAGAGACAACAACCCGCCCAAATAAAAAACAACAGCAGAGGGTCACCAACAGGTCTTCAATGTAGCGAGAAATTCCCGCACCCGGAGGCGTCCTTCAGCTGGCCCCTAAACAAATATATACTAGTCCAGTGATAATGAACGCCATACTAATTTCCAAATTGTACACAAGAAACTAAAATTAAAATAATACAAGACTAACAAAGGCCAGAGGCTCCTGACTTGGGACAGGCGCAAAAATGCGGCGGGGTTAAACATGTTTGTGAGATCTCAACCCTCCCCCTATACCTCTAACCAATGTAGTAAAGTAAACGCATAACAATACGCACATTAAAATTCAGTTCAAGAGAAATCCGAGTCTGATGTCAGAAGATGTAACCAAAGAAAATAAACAAAATGACAATAATACATAAATAACAACAGACTACTAGCAGTTAACTGACATGCCAGCTCCAGACTTCAACTAAACTGACTGAAAGATTATGATTTCATCATATGAACATCAGGCACAATCCTTCCCGTTAGGGGTTTAGTATCATACCATCATAACATATATGAGAAGAACATAACCCGTGTCATGCCAACAACTGTTTTTAGAATGAATGTGTTTAGTTCCGATGCAAAGACCTCATCAGTGACTCAATATTAACGCCAAAATATGCAATCTTTAATGACTTGACAACAGTATCGTAATTATATCCCTTCTTAATAAGTCTATTCAAAGGTTTTGTAAGTTTCTGAGGTGAATACTGACACCTTTGTGCTTTATAAAGAATATTACCATAAAAAATTGCATGTGAAATACCTGAACGTATTAGAAGTCTGCATGTTGAGCTATATTTACGAATGATGTCTTTATACCGATGATAAAATTTAGTAAATGTTTTGACTAGTTTGTGATATCGAAAACCCTGGTGTAATAATTTTTCAGTAATACATAAATTTCTCTCGTTAAAATCTAAAACATTGTTACATACACGAGCGAATCGTACAAGTTGAGATATATAAACACCGTAAGATGGTGACAAGGGAACGTCATCTAAAAACGGATAATTAACGATAGGAAATGAAAAATCATCCCTTTTATCATAAATTTTAGTATTCAGCTTTCCATTAGTGATATAGATATCAAGATCGAGAAAAAGGCAGTGGTCATTGTTAGTATTAGCTTTATTTAAAGTAAGTTCATGATGAGTTTATTTGCATACCAAAATTATGTATGGATGTGAAATAATTGTATAGTTTCCCATCTGAAATCATGGTTTTGTCAACATATTCAGTATAAAAAAAGATATAGAAATGATTGACAATAAGGCAACACTCGGTCCACCAGAAACCATATGACATAAAAGTAAGCAACCGGCCTTTATCTATAACAACAAAATAGGGATTACCATAAATTACATCATTTATAAATAGTGCAGGTAATTTCCCAGGCTTACCCATGTTATCAGATAATCTGTTTCATGACTAACATGGTTAAAACTAGAACATGTGATTAAAACAATGTTGGTCTTTTATCTTTAAAACCGATACAGAAAAAATGTTTTCCTATCTATTGAAAACTATAATAGATTGAAAAGGTATACAACAACGAACAACAAAATACCAACAAGATACATTCGACCAAAAAATTAGATTTTAGTCATTAATCATATTCTAGCCAACAAGTTCTTTGTATTCTCTTGTTCATAATTTTTTTGTTCAATTGTATATTTGAAAATAAACTCATCATAGATACCAGGACTAAATGAAAGACAGCCCGATTCAATTTCATGCCTATCTGAAGAAATGCATGATTTACATAGTGATCTTCTTAAATAGAAATCCTTTACACAATAAAAGAAAAATAATTTGCATAATCAAAATTTGTTTGAATTTTAAATAGCTGAATACTTTTCCATCTGACGTAATGCTTTCGCTTACACATATCAATACTCAGTATTAAAAAAAGGATGTGTTATGATTGGCAATGATATACCTGCCACAACAGACCAAATTACGGAAAAATTATCAACTACATGTCACCATATTAGCTTCATATAACCCGTATACCATATCAAGCAATACCGGTAACAGGCCACGAACTGACAAATGTAAATAATCAAGCGAAAAAACCAACGGCCAGATTTAAGTATAAAACCATTAAACGAAAAAAAAAACAACTGTGACACAATGCCATTGAATTGCAAGCTCCTGGCTCGGAACGGGTTCATGTACTAACTTGCTAAATATATAAAGCATAATATGGTATGGCGATTACATCCATTCTCATCCTATGATCATTCATATGTGTTTATTAACTGTGTAGAAGGTCGTAAGTCTTAATCATTGTTAATAGTCAAAACAATGTTCAAAATAAAGGAATTCGATCGGATGGTAACAGTTGTTGTTGGAATATTTTGAAACATATGTTAATAACTGTGTATCATGTTTGACATATTGAGAGACTAGATGACACATGGACAGACTGGTGAACTAGTCAAATGGACATCTATACAGGCTGGTAATCATAATGAACATGCAGACATACATATGGTGGACAGAGGCAGACTATGGGACAAGTAGACAGACTTGTGTACAACAATCGACAAAACCAACATTATGTGTACCTCACATTTCGTTTTTGCAACCAAAGCAGAAAAAAGATTATTTTAGCATTCAAGAGATTAAAAACATTTCATAACACAAAATATTCAGTGATTGGTCGTGCAGCTTTGATGTATACATTTGATGAAATCCATTTTTTTTTGGGGGGGGGGAGGGAGGGGGGTATGTATGGAATTTGACTATTAGTCTAGTCAAAATAGATGAAAAATGTGGCCAACCTCCAAAAATCTAAAAGGCTTTCTTTGTAACATACAAAAAGTCTACCAAGATATCTGAGTGGGAAAAAGGATTTTTTGGATGAAAAATAGCAAAATTTGACAAAAATAGTGAAAAACTGCGAAAAGCTTGTTAAACATTCCTTTTTTATGATAATAATTTCAAATCAAAAGTTTTACAACAGGTTTTACAGTGTTTATGAAATATAATAATAAAAAAATAGTTTTTTTTTATAAACATAAAATTTTAGGTGAAAACATCCGATTTTTGTTTGAATTTGAGATCTTCAAAGCGTGAATTAGTTACCAACAGGACTGGAAAAATATAAATATTGGTAATGGAGGTTTATTTGATAGTTCAAAAAAGACAAAAACCTTTATTATAATCATTCCAAAACTTTACAGCAATTGTTAATAGGGTAAATGGTGATTTTGGGTAAAATAAAGCAAAATCATCAAAAAATCGTTAAAAACTGGAAAAACAACAATTTGGAATTTTAACTGTTTTTAAATCACTCCAAAAATTAAAAAATGCAAATCTTAATAGGATAATAATCAGATCAAACAAAATTCATTGTAAAACAAATTTGTAAATAACTGATTTTGGGTAGCAAAAAAGCTAAATTTGGCCCAAAATTGACAAAACTAGAAAAAAATGACAAAATTCGTAGTTTTTTCAGAAATCAATTAAGATCTGAGATAACATTAATTTATATTCTTTGGATGAAAAAGCGCAATGCCTAGATTCATACAATTTTAACCAACAAGAGATGTTAAGCGAACATCATAGATTTGTTGACCATGCATAATGAGAGGTAAAAAGTATCATTGACCAAAACGGATGATTTAAAAGTTAATGACAAGATACATGGAAACATTTTTTTAAAGATTATTCATAGTTTTCTGTATACAACAAATATCTTTGCATCAGTAAAGTCATATTCAGCAACGGGAACAGTATTAGAACAACTCAAACAACAACATTCATCGCGTCCTACCGAGCACTTCCGAATACCATTTTGTCTACAGACACATCATTTGGTGTTGCAGTTTAGCTTACATTTGCATCTAACAATGTTAAAACTTCTATCAGTTGCAGGAGAAAGTTCAATCAAAATTGGACGAAGTTTTCCACGTGAAATTTACTAACCATTGTCTGCATGTTCTGTAGGATCTATGTCAACTCCGGGTGCGGGAATTTCTCGCTACATTGAAGACCTGTTTGTGACCTTCTGCTGTTGTTTTTTTTTCTATGGTCGGGTTGATGTCTCTTTGGCACATTCCTCATTTCCATTCTCAATTTTATTCTTCTTACATCCATTTTTGGCACCGATAATACATTCGATGAAATTGCCCTGAATTAGATGCTTCTTCTCCTGCTTTGATGATATCTGCTTTAATAAAGCATTATTCATTAAAACTTTACATGCGTTTTCAGATATCCTTGGTTAAGTGTTTTTAATACATGTCTTTACTTACTTTTTTAGTCCTTGCTATGCCTTATGGCACGGACAAGTTTCCTCCACTCTTCTCGGTTGTTTGCTTTTCTTTCCACTGTGCCCCAGGTATATTATCTTTCCTTTACATATTTTTTTATGGTGCGTCTCCATGTTGTTTGAGGTCGGCCTCTTTTTCTTTTCTCCTCTGGGGTCCATCTAAGGGCTTCATTGGTCATGTCATCAGATGGTTTGCATATAACATGACCAAGCCACCTCCATTTTTTTTTTGTATCAGCAAAGTCTCCATGTCCTTGGTGCTGGTCATCTCATGTAGGTCTTTGTTAGAGATTTTGTTTTGCCAGAATATTTTCATTATTTTCCTCAGACATCTGTTATGGTAGCTGGAGAGTCTCAGTCATTCTACGGCACTCTGGGCCATATAGGAGTACAGAAAGTACACAACTGTTATAGAGTCTGAGCATGATCTTATTTGAAAAGGCTATTGTTTTCCAGATGTTGCCAAGTCTAATGAATGCGGATCTAGCTTTTCCTATTATGATCTTTATATCTCTTTCAGCACCACCTTTTGTTGTTATACAACTGCCTAGATAATTAAATGAGTCTACTGTTTCCAGTTGTTTTCCTTCTATAAATATGGCAGGATGTCTTTCTGTATTGAGGTACATAAGCTTTGTCTTTTTGGCATTGATCTTAAGTCCAATCATTTTAGCTGTTTCTTCTAGCTATTTGGTCTTTTCCTTCATATGGTCTTTGGTATGGAATAAAAGTGCTAAATCATTATCATAGTCTGTGTCCTCAAGTGTGGTACAAAGTGTTCATCTCAGACCATTGTTACTTTCTGCTGGGTTGTTCTCATTGCCCAATCAATATCAATTATGAACAGCACAGATGACATAACACATCCTTGTCTTACTCCTGATTTTACAAGGAAACTAGTGTCAACTTCAGAGTTGATGGTACTTGAGAAATGTGTATAGTACTGCTTTATGAGATGTACTATCTTACCTGGTATTCCATAGTTTCTCAGAATTACCCAAAATATTTTCCCGGTGTAAGCTGTCAAACGCTTTCTCGAAGTCCACAAACTTTACTAGTAGTTTTCTCTGCCATTCATGACACTGTTCTAAGTTGTTACGTAGGACCAATATGTGCAGCCTCTAGCTTTTCTGAAACCAGCTTGTTCTTGTCGTAGTTTCTTATCAACAGCCTCTATAATTCTTGATATTAAAATTATGCAAAAAACCTTACTTGGAATGAATAGTAAGGTTATTCTTCTCCAGTTGTTGCAGTTAGTTAGGTCTCCTGATTTTGGTATTGTTATGATGTTGCCTTCAGACCAACTGTTCGGAATAACAGCTTGTTCCCATATTTTCTGGAATACTGGATGTAAAGTATCCGCTGCTAGCACTGTATCTATCTTAAAAAGTTCTGCATTTAGTTGGTCTACGCCAGGTGACTTTTTGTTTTTCGAGCTTTTAATGGCTGCCTGTATTTCTTGATTTGAAGGTGGATCTGTGTCTATTTCAAGGTCTAAAGGTGCCTCAGGTAAAATTCCTAGAATGTCTGGATCTTTTCGATTAAGAACCTCTTGAAAATGTTCCTTCCATCTCAAATATTGATCTCGTTCTGTTGTTAGCATATTGTTTCTTTTGTCTTTAATTGGCATATTAAGTTTTAGTTTTTTTTCCACTTTGTTGTTTAGTTACTGTGGATTCATTTATTTTCGTGGATTGCTGAAAAATTGCATTTTTGTGGATATTTGATTTCATGGTTTTGCCGGTCTCTGTACACAAAGTCCATTGGTATTATGTTATTTGTTGAAAATTTGAATTCGTGGTGCATCTGTAACCACGAAACCCACGAAATTGGTTTCCAACGAATAATAAAGAATCCACAGTACTTGATAAATCTGTCCCATTCTCTAATTCACCCACTCCTCTGCCACTGGTTAGACCTCCACAAGATTTGACACTTCTCATCAATATTTGTTCTATAGTCAAATCTGTAGAAAGACCACTCCAAAATATCGGTCTGTTGTATGTAGTATTAATGAAGATAAACATCTATTATCCATTACTAAAAAGGAACTTTTCATGTCAAACAGTCAAAACAAACAAGCTCTTATTAACATGTTTTGTGACCTAAAGCTAAAAGATAATAACATCAGATGTAAGAATACAACTGGTGATGCATATTGTGCAAATTAAATTAAAATTAAAATCTATAGCAATTACTGGAAATACATTGGTTCATGTGAAAAGTTAACCACCAACATCAGATTCAGGGCAATTGCATAGTCTTCGAGTGTATTATCAGAAGAAGTTGACATAGATCTATACAGACCATGCAGACTATGGTTGGGAAATCAAACATGGAAAACTTTGTCCAATTTAATGGAACTTCCATCTGCACCTGATAAGCTTCTTAACATTTAAATATTAGAAGCAACTGTAAACAAACTGTGACACCAAATGATGTGTTAGTTGAAAAAATGGTTTCTGAAAAATATAAACTGTAGTTTTTTCCAGTTTTTTACGAGTTTTTGACAAATTTACCTTTTTTCACCTAAAATCAGTTATTTTACTATTGTTTTACAATGAATTTTGTTAGATTTGATTATAATTATATTAAGATTCCCATTTTTCTATTTTGGAGTGATTCAAAAACAGTTAAAACCCCAAATTGGTGTTTTTCCTGTTTTAACGATTTTTGATTGATTTTACTATATTTTACCCAAAATCATCATTTACTCAATAAGGAATTGCTGTAAAGTTTAGGAATGATTAGAATAAAGGTTTTTGTCTTTTTTAAAGAATAAAATGAACTTCTATGAACACTTTTTATATTTTCCTGTCTGTTTTGGTAATCAATTCACACTATGTGAATCTCAAATTCCAACAAAAATTGGATGTTTTTGCCTAAAATTTCATGTTTATAAAAAAAAAAAAAATTGTTATTTCATTTCATAAACACTGTATAAATTGTTGTAAAACTTTTGCTTTGAAATGATTATCATCAAAAATGAAAGTTTAACAAGTTTTTCCCAGTTTTTCGCTATTTTAACAAATTTTACTATTTTTCACCCAAAAAAATCCATGTTCCCACTCAGATATCTTGGTAGACTTTTGGTATGTTACAAAGAAGGCCAATTTGAATCGAAAAATACAAAAACAAATTATGTTGCAATTTTATTTTAGGTCAAATGCTATTTTGACTAGACTATATATGTAAATGTATTATACACCATCAGCGAGGGAAGATATGCAATGATTGACAGCTTTTTTTTTAATAATATATATGACGTTTCCTTTGTTCAACTATTATCAGACATATTTTTTTATTTTGATTTCCCTTTAGGAATATCAGAAAAATTTAGAATCAAACAATATGTTTAAAAACGAGTTTATCCGACAGAACAGATACATCTGTATCAAAGTCTTTCCTGCAAGCAGGCAATTCCAACCCTATATGTCATGTACCGTTTTTGGTTCATTGGTAAATGAATTCATCATAGATACCAAGATTGAAATTTTTTATTATTATTTCTACAATTCGAAATGTTTTCGAAACTATGTCAATGCTGATCCGATCCCTTTAGAGTATAAATAATGACCGTTCACTATCGGTCAATTGATATTTCTTTTAGAGACATTTGCGTTATTTATTGATTATCTGAATGGGGTTACGTAATCAAATTGTCGGTCATGCAATACATAAAGCCGACACAAAGCGTTTTCACTCACTTTTTAAAAACCCTTTGGACCTCATTGATGAAAAGGTGCATTATTATTCACCCCTACCAGAATGTGTTTCGTGTACAAAGGATGCCAACTGTTCATTAAAAATAATGGTTTAAACCTTAGCTCGTCGGAGACTATTTTTGCATATGTATATATGTAGGACTCTAAAGTGCGATAGTACTCTAAAGTGCGATGGTCACGCTAAAGTGCGATGGTCTACGCTAAAGTACGATGGTATATCACGCTAAAGTGCGATGGACCAAAAGGATAAGATTCGAGGAATTAAAACATTGAGGTTGAAAATAGTCTTTTAGCAAAAGCTAGTATGCTAAGGTATAACATATATGGTAATATTCTTTTCAAAGCACAAAAATGTCAGTATTCACCTCATAAGCTTACAAAACCTTTAGACAGACTTGTTAAGAAGGGATATAGTTACGATACTGTTGTAAGGTAATTAAAGATTGCATATTTTGGCTTTAATATTGATTCACTTATAGGTTATATTCTTTTCAAAGCACAAAAATGTAACCATTGTTACATTATAGTTCGTTTCTGTGTGTAATACGATTCGGTGTTGTGTCTCTGTTGTGTCGTATTTCTCTTATATTTGATACGTTTCCCTCAGTTTTAGTTTGTAACCCGGATTTGTTTTTTTCTCTATTGATTTATGAATTTTGAACAGCGGTATACTACTGTTGCCTTTATATGGTCTTTGCATCGGAACTAAATACATTTATTTAAAACACAGTTGTTGGCATAACACGGGTGGTGTTCTTCTTCTCGTATATTTTATGATAGTATGATACTAAACCCCTAACGGGAGGGATTGTGCCTGATATTCATATGATGAACACATAATCTTTCAATCAGTTTGTACAAGTCAGGAATATAAAAAAGAAGATGTGGTATGATTGCCAATGAAACAACTATCCACAAAAGACCAAAATGACACAAACATTAACAACTATAGGTCACCGTACGGCCTTCAACAATGAGCAAAGCCCATACCGCATAGTCAGCTATAAAAGGCCCCGAAAAGACAATGTAAAACAATTCAAACGAGAAAACTAACGGTCTTATTAATGTAAAGAAAATGAACGAAAAACAAATATGTAACACATACACAAACGACAACCACTAAATTACAGGCTCCTGACTTGGGACAGGCACATACATAAATAATGTGGCGGGGTTAAACATGTTAGCGGGATATGACAGTTCTTATCCATTCGTTTTTGATGCATTTTGTTATTTGATTTTGCCATGTGATTATGGACTTCTCGAATTGATTTTCCTCTAAGTTCAGTATTTTTGTGATTTTACTTTTTAATTGAGGTCTGGAGCTGGCATGTCAGTTAACTGCTAGTAGTCTGTTGTTATTTATGTATTATTGTCATTGTATTTACTTTCTTTTGTTACATCTTTTGACATCGGACTCGGACTACTCTTGAACTGACCTTTAATGTGCGTATTGTTATGCGTTTACATTTCTACATTGGCTAGAGGTATAGGGCGAGGGTTGAGACCTCATAAACATGTTTAACCCCGCCGCAATTTTGCGCCTGTCCCTAATCAGGAGCCTCTGGCCTCTGTTAGTCTTGTATGATTTTTAATTTTAGTTTCTTGTGTATAATTCTGAGTTTAGTATGACGTCCATTATCACTGTACTGGTATACATTTTTCAAATGACCAGCTGAAGGACGCCTCCGGGTGCGGGAGTTTCTCGCTACATTGAAGACCCATTGGTGGCCTTCGGCTGTTGTCTGTTCTATGGTCGGGTTGTTGTCGCTTTGACACATTCCCCATTTCCTTTCTCACTTTTATTATAATAGGCTCTATCATTAACCAGTAGGCTGAAATGATTGCTTCTAAATTTAGAAGACCGACCACGTTATAATTGCTAAAAAGGTAATTTAGAAGTCGCAAAATATTATATTTCATGTAAAATATTTTTTTAACCATTCGGAGCGTTTTAAATATTTGGATAATTGATGTAGATTGTCGTTTACACAAATGTTACAACCTCCATTATAGTCGTCATTGAACATAAATAACAGTAGTATACCGCAGTTCGAAAGTCACAACTCGATGGAGAGAAAACAAATCCGGGTACAAACTAAAACCAAGGGAAACACATCAGCTATAAGAGGAAAACAACGAAACAACAGAAACACTAAAGTGCTACAAAAAAAAACGACAATGTAACACACACAGAAATAAACTATAAGACAACAACTGCCATTTTCCTGACTTGGTACAGGACATTATTTTTTTAGGCTAGTCAAACACATAATTTTTGGATGATGGAATACAAAAAACTATGTATGAATCTATCTCTTTATATTGTGGATTCATTTTTATTCGTTGGATACCAATTTTCATGTGTTTCGTGGGTATAGGTGAACCACGAATTCAAATGTTAAACAAATAACATATTCTCAATAGACTATGCATGCAGAGATTGGAAAAACCACTAAATCAAGTTATTCACGAAAATTGATGCCTATGAAAATAAATGAATCCACAGTAGTCGTTTTTCCAACAATACATTTAGAATTTTTGACAAAAAGAGAAAACACTTTAAGGTAGGACAGATTGTGGAAAGCGGCGACTTTGTTGTATTTAGTAAAGCATACGTTTTCAAAATGCGTTAATCTACGATCTTGTCTTCAGTAGAAGTCGAAGGTGGGAACATGTCATGAGTATTTGTGTATTTGAAAATACATAGGTTTAACAACAACAACATGAGTTGCTGTAAATAAAGGCAACAGTAGTATACCGCTGTTCAAACTCATAAATCCATGGACAAAAAACAAAATCGGGGTAACAAACTAAAACTGAGGGAAGCGCATAAATATAAGAGGAGAACAACGACACATCACTACAATGTAACTAACACACACAGAAACGGACCAAGCATCAGAAAAAATCCCACGAGAATAACAAATATAACATCAAAACCAAATACATGAATTTGGGATAGACAAGTACCGTGACACGTCTTATCGCAATGTCAATTTACACTCAAAATAAGAGAAAAGAAACGACGCAACGTTAAATTGTAACACACACAGAAACGAACTATAATATAACAATGGCCATATTCCTGACTTGGTACAGGACATTTTTAAAGGAAAAAAGCTTAAACAAAGCTTAAACAAAGAAAAGAAAAAAACACCGTTGACAATAGTTAACATATTTTCATATTGGTTATTTAAGCAGTTTAGAATGTTTTAATATATGATTTCCGGATTAATTTGGTTATAAAAAGTTCTACCGAAAGTCATCTTTGTAGTGGCTTATTTTTTAAGGATCGTGTTTACTGGACTTTTTCTAAAACACATATATCAACAATATCAATATGATATGTACTCAGTCTTGCATTTAAAACCTAACTGGGCCTAAAATATCATTATAGCTTATGTCATTTACTGTCCGGTCGTCGTCGTAAACTTTTAAAACAAACTTCTCTTCCGCAACTTCTGGGCTCAATAATGGTGCAATAATGAAATAACCCGATTAAATTGAAAATTTTATGGGTGTTTTGGGTCATTTATATTAATGTTAGACTTTCTCTAATTATTGAAAAACAGATGACCAGAACAATAAGATCTATAAATACGTTTATCATCCAAATAAAAAGTTTTACGTTAATTAATGAGCCAGGTAAATAAATAAAAAGATAAGTCAATTTTACCGAAATCGTCATTGCATGAAGGCTTTTGCCTTTTTTTGTACTTTAATTTGAAACTTTAGAAGATAGAGAGAATTTTTCAATAATATCTTTATTGTTATATAAACATGATGTGTGCCCCCTCCCCCCCTAAAAAACAAAACAAAACAACCCTGTTCCCTGTCCAGAGAGTGACACAGCTTATATATTCACCAGACACAAGTTGTTTCCTTTTTCCTTTTTCCTTTTTTGATATTCAAATTTTGAAAAATATTACTGTTAATATTAAAAAGTCCAAACTGAATTTTTTTTTCCCCTCAAATTTTTTTTTCACAAATTTTTTTTCACAAAATATTTTTTCCTCAAAATTTTTGTTTCCCTCATTTTTTTCGTTTCCTGATTCGTTTTCTATTTCCTTTTTCGATTTTCATTTCCTTATTCGTTTTCTATTTCCTTTTTTGATTTTTATTTCCTTATTCGTTTTCTATTTCCTTTTTCGATTTTCATTTTCCTTATTCGGTTTCTATTTCCTTTTTTGATTTTCATTTCCTTATTCGGTTTCTTTTTTCCTTATTTGGTTTCTATTTCCTTATTCGATTCTCATTTCCTTATTCGTTTTCTATTTCCTTTTTCGATTTTCATTTCCTTATTCGGTTTTTATTTCCTTTTTCAATTTTCATTTCCTTATTCGGTTTCTTTTTACTTATTCGGTTTCTATTTCCTTATTCGATTTTCATTTCCTTATTCGGTTCTTTTTCCTTATTCGATTTTCATTTCCTTATTTGGTTTCTTTTTCCTTTTTCAATTTTCATTTCCATATTCAGTTTCTATTTCCTTATTCCATTTTCATTTCCTTATTCGGTATTCAAATTTTGAAAAATATTACTTAGTCCAAACTGAATTTTTTTTCCCTCAAAATTTTTTTTCACAAATTGTTTTTTCCTCAAAATTTTTTGACCTAAAAAAATATTTCTTTCAAATTTTTTTCACAAATTTTTTTTTCCTCAAAATTTTTTTTTTCTCAAAAATATTTTCTTCAAATTTTTGTTTTCTCAATTTTTTTCGTTTCCTTATTCGTTTTCTATTTCCTTTTCAATTTTCATTTCCTTATTCGTTTACTATTTCCTTTTTCGATTTTCATTTCCTTATTCGGTTTCGATTTTCATTTTCCTTATTCGGTTTCTATTTCCTTTTTTGATTTTGACCAATTGGCTATATTTTGAAAGGCGGAGTGTTAACTTTCGATTTCATTACCAAATGCAAATGGCATATATAAGAATAAAGTACTAGTATTTATATCACATAATAAATAAATAGGTTCTACATAGTTATATGTTTGTCAGGGTTTTTTGTTTGAAGTGAAGGTGCATGCTATTTTTAAACTTTCTTTGAAACTAATAAAAAGGGAAATATGCTTTATTCATAAACAATGCAACATAGATTATGTATTTTTTTCCATGTATATGGTTCTGGAGTTATGTTTAATCATTTTTAACTCTTGTTTTTACTTAACTTTCTAATAAACAACAATTAGTATATTTTTCCCATAAAGTGAAATGTGTATTTTCCAATATACTAGTTTTTATACGACCGCAAAAATTTTAATTTTTCGTCGTATATTGCTATCACGTTGGCGTTGTCGTCTGCGTCGTCGTCGTCACTCTAACTTTAGTAAAAATGAATAGAAATCTATGAAATTTTAACACAAGGTTTATGACCACAAAAGGAAGGTTGGGATTGATTTTGGGAGTTTTGGTCCCAACATTTTAGGAATTAGGGGCCAAAAAGGGCCCAAATAAGCATTTTCTTGGTTTTCGCACTATAACTTTAGTTTAAGTAAATAGAAATCTATGAAATTTTGACACTAGGTTTATGACCACTAAAGGAAGATTGGGATTGATTTTGGGAGTTTTAATTCAAACAGTTTAGGAATTAGGGGCCAAAAAAAGGGCCCAAATAAGCATTATTCTTGGTTTTCGCACAATAACTTTAGTATTAGTAAATAGAAACCAATGAAATTTTGACACAAGGTGTATGACCACAAAAGAAAGGTTGGGATTGATTTTGGGAGTTGAGGTCTGAACAGTTTAGGAATTAGGGGCCAAAAAGGGGCCCAAGTAAGCATTATTCTTGGTTTTCGCACCATAACTTTAGTATAAGTAAATAGAAATCTATGAAATTTAAACACAAGGTTCATGACCACTAAAGGAAGGTTGGGTTTGATTTTGGGAGTTTTGGTCCTAACAGTTTAGGAATAAGGGAAAGGGGGATGTGAAAAAAAGGGGGGGGGTAAATTTTTCTCATTTCAGATTTCATAAATAAAAATAAAATTTCTTCAAACATTTTTTTGAGAGGATTAATATTCAACAGCATAGTGAATTGCTCAAAGGCAAAAAAAAAATTTTAAGTTCATTAGACCACATTCATTCTGTGTCCGAAACCTATGCTGTGTCAACTATTTAATCACAATCCAAATTTAGAGCTGAATCCAACTTGAATGTTGTGTCCATACTTGCCCCAACTGTTCAGGGTTCAACCTCTGCGGTCGTATAAAGCTGTGCCCTGTGAAGCATCTGGTTGAATAATGCATGGACAAGCACTGCACAATTTTAAAACTATATCAGTGTTTTAGAAACTCTTATTGTACATGCAGAATTGCTGCATATAATTAATGACTGGAACCTTACTATGGATACTAAAGTAGTGTTTTAGAAGATACTTATACTTGACTACAGTTTATTAGTTATGGTCTTGGTACTAAATAAATTGATGATATCATACAAAATGATTTTGTTTTTATTGAATTGTTTGGTAAAATTTGATACCTCGCTAATAATGGGTACACCAGATGCGTGTTTTATCTACATCAGATTAATATTCATCAGTGACGCTAAAATCAAAACATCATTACTAGTACTAAAAAGCAAAATTTTAGACCAATGAAGATCATAAACCAAAATGTTTTTATTGTGGATACAAAAATAATAGCAAGTAAACAATACAAAACAATTTAGGAAAAGTCGTCAAACTCATTGTTTAAAACTGTCATTAGAAAGAATCAGTAATGAAGTACAAGTCTGTTAGATATGTTGCAATATAGAAATAAATGTGGTTCCGCGCTTCTTGCTGAAATGTGGTTGTTACATGCATTTATTACCATATACATTTAAAAAATAAAACCAGTATTCAATTCTTATATATACAGAACTTGTACATCAAATGCATGTTAGCTCACCTTTCCTAAAAGGAAATGTGAGCTTTTGCCATTACTTGGCGTCTGTGGTCGTCTGTCATCGTCGTTAACAATTTGTCAAACATCTTCTCCTCTGAAACCACTGAATGGATTTGGATAAATCTTCGCAGGTCTATTCCTTAGGGTATCCTGCACAAACTGTATGCTTCGAATTTTTATTGGTTAAAAAACATGGCAACCATTACTAAAAAATAGAACATAGGGACAAACAACAGTTTTTCTCAAAAATATTAAAAATCATTAGTTTAGGCAAATTCTGGCAGGTTGGAAGTGTTCAGCATGAAGAGGGGTACCTGCGACGACGAAAATATGATACCATTATATACGACGCAAAATTTTTTTTGCAGTCATATAAAAATGAAATTAAAATGGAAAATTTAATTATCCACTAATTGATAAGGGAACTGAAAACAAAAATTGGAGAAGGAAATACCAGTTGAAAAAGGCAATGAAAGTCGAAAAAGGGAATCAAATAAGGAAAAAGAAACCGAAAAAGGATTAGAAACAGAATAAGGAAAAAGAAACTGAATAAGGAAATGAAAATTGAATAAATAGAAACAGAATACGAAACTAGAAACAGAATAAGGAAACAGAAACTGAATAAGGTAATGAAAAAAAAATCAGTTTGGACTTATTAATATTTTCAAATTTGAATATCGAAAAAGGAAAAAGGAAACAGAATAAGGAAATGAAAATTGAATAAGGAAATAGAAACTGAATAAGGAAATGAAAATTGAAAAAGGAAAAAGAAACCGAATAAGGAAATGAAAATCGAATAAGGAAAAAGAAACCAAATAAGGAAATGAAAATTGAAAAAGGAAATAGAAACCGAATAAGGAAATGAAAATCGAATAAGGAAATAGAAACCAAATAAGGAAAAAGAAACCTAATAAGGAAATGAAAATCGAAAACGGAAATAGAAAACAAATAAGGAAATGAAAATCAAAAAAGGATATAGAAAACGAATAAGGAAATGAAAATTCCAGAAGGAAATAGAAAACGAAAAAGGAAACGAAAAAAAAATCAGAAAAAAAAAATTTGAAGAAAATATTTTTTGAGGAAAAAAAATATTTGAGGAAAAAAAAACTTGAGGAAAAAACATTTTGTGAAAAAAATTTGAAAAAAAAAATTTTTTAAGGAAAAAAAATTCAGTTTGGACGTAATATTTGTCAAAATTTGAATATTGAAAAAGGAAAAAGGAAACCGAATAAGGAAATGAAAATCGAATAAGGAAATAGAAACTAAATAAGGATATGAAATTGAAAAAGGAAATAGAAATCGAATAAGGTAATGAAAATCGAAAAAGGAAATAGAAAACGAATAAGGAAACGAAAAAAAATTAGAAAAAAAAATTGAAGAAAATATTTTTGAGGAAAAAAAAATATTTGAGGAAAAAAAAATTTTGAGGAAAAAACATTTTGTGAAAAAAATTTGAAAAAATATTTTTTAAGGAAAATAATTTGAAAAAAAAAATTTTTCATGAAAAAAAAATTGAAAAAAATTTTTTTAAGGAAAAAAAATTTTGAGGAAAAAAATTTTTGTGAAAAAAAATTTGAAAAATAAAATTTTAAGGAAAAAAATAATTGAGGGAAAAAAATTTTGAGGAAAAAAAAATTTGTGAAAAAAAAATTTGTGAAAAAAAATTTTGAGGGGAAAAAAAATTCAGTTTCGACTTGTAATATTTTTCAAAATTTGAATATCGAAAAAGGAAAAAAGGAAAAAGGAAACAACTTGTGTCTGGTTATATATTCTATCCTTTCTATGAATGTTATAATATCGATCTTTTTCTATTTCTAATTTATGGTTACTAATTCTTATTTTGGTGAATCATTTTTTCTCCGAAAGATCATTAAAACCCAAATCAAATCTCTATCCAAGATAAGTTTAAAATTTTCAAAAGGTAACAGTTTTCATTTTTCATAGTTACCTTGTATTCCATTTTTCTAAAATATTTAAAACTTTTACTTATAATTCATTTAAGTCAAGGTTTTCAGAGTGTGTATCTCATTGGTTGAAGTCCTTACAATTAATTACTTTATGAAAAAAGTTCTGGTTTAGTTGGAATATTCTTGGCGTATGTATACCAAGAATAAGAACCAAGCGAGTCCAGCAGTTTAAACAATAAGATCTTCTGTTAGAAAAGGATTTATATTTTCAGAATTCAGTCTTGCTAAGTAAACATAGAGACTGTTTAAAAAATAAAATGATCAGAGGGGGGTCCGAAGAGCCTTAAGATAATAACTAATTTTTTAATTGGGTGTCTGACATCTGAATTCGCGGACTTATTGTGTTCAAATGTACTTTTTGGAGGAATTTTTGAAAATCAAATAATGACTGGGGTTCATGTTGTTTATTCTTTAGTTTTCTATGTTGTGTCATGTGTACTATTGTTTTTCTGTTTGTCTTTTTTCATTTTTAGCCATGGCGTTGTCAGTTTGTTTTAGATTTATGAGTTTGACTGTCCCTTTGGTATCTTTCGTCCCTCTTTTAGACAATCCATCTTTAAATCTTTCTTAATGGAGTTCGCTACTCAGTTTTAAAAAAAACAAGCTTTTCACAGCATTAGTATATACTGATAGGGGAAAAATAATAAAACCAAAACAGCCCCAAAATATACAGGTAAATGTGCTTGTTTTCGAAATATTAGCCATTGAAATGTTTGCGGGAAAAAACTCTCTCTTAATTTTTCAGAGCTTTATTATTGACAAGTTTAAGTTCTCAAAATCAGATTTTATAAGACTTTTACAGATGGCTTATAATTATTCCTGTCGAAGATTTATAAAAAAAAGAAAAATGGGGGTCAATGGCAAAATTTTTTAAGGCATTCAAATGGATAAAACCAGAGGATTCCGAAAAGTTTTGCTAATGTTTGTGTATGGTTGAGCTACAGGTAGAAGTTTTTTTTATATCAAAAGATTGCGGTCGTGTAATTATCGTGGCTTTGACGTATTAATATCGTTGTCATGTCGTGTTTAGGGCGCCAATATCGTAGAAGAGCGTAATAAAGCATTGTGAAATCGGGAAAGATGCAGATAAATCGTAATAACGTCGGAACGATTTATTTTCATTGCCCTGCCGATCTCAATTCGTCCATACTACTACATTCCTACGCTTCTAATGCGACAGGTTTTGGACACGACTGCACTACGAGCATGTTTAAAGTTGGTCGGGGACTTCGAACATCATGAAGACCTTGACACGTCCTTATAATATTTTTTTCATAATTTCAGATGTCTTAGCCGGATTGTGGCTAAAGTGTGATGGGGTTTTTACTGTTTTAAAACTAACGAAATCATCGAACATGTTCTTAATCAGTGAAATCTTCTTTTCAAAAAGTATTACCAATTCAGTTATTTCCTTTAAAATATTTCAAAATCTATTGGTGTTTTAAAATTTACGCATGGTTATAAGTATTAAAACATGGTAACACAAACATTTTAAGATACGACTATCTTAACTGATAATCTGTGTCTGATCCTAACTGTCATCATGACAAAGACGAGCTATATTTATTTTTATTATGTTGATATATAAAGAATGGTACGCTTTCCCGATAGTATTAAACATCCACTTTAGATGAATTGAGGTTATCAAAAAAATATATTTCTTATTCGTGTAATATCACTAGAAAAGAAAACAAGTATTGTTATCAAAACTTGACGTTTGTGATTTACCTACATTACTTAGTTTCTGTTTAAAAAAGTGACAACACAATTATCGTTGTATTTTTATGACTTTCGAACAGCGATATACTACTGTTGCCTTTATTCAATGCATCTAAAAAAGTCGGAAATTCAAAGGATACAGTGTTTGTCCAATTAACTTATAAGACAATTAAGTTTAGTGCTGGTAGCACTGGTCATTCACGTTTTGTTCAGTTGCCTCAAAAACATACTTATTACAAAAATATACACTCTTTTCACTATATGTTCCTTCAGGAACACGTTTTCTTTTAATAATTTGAAATCGAACAATTCAAAACTAATGTATCCCAAACACAGTAGACAAATTCGTGTCAATGTTTTTCTTAATAGCAGACTACCAGTAACTAAACTTCTATAGTTGTGCCATTTAAATCTATAATTAGGGTTGCGTCTTTAAATCGGCGAAAGATATTTAGTAATATGTGTGTCTGTCCGTGCGCCTCCCGTAACAAATGGTTTCCATCTTTTACTTTCTAAACCTTTTAGAGTTCATTAATGTAAATTGACATTTTGTTTAGGAGTCAGCTGAAGCCAGCCTCCGGGTACGAGATTTTCTCACTGTATTAAAGAACCATTAGTGGGCTTCGGCAGTTTTCTGCTCGTTTGTAAGGTTGTTGTCTCTTTGAAACATTCCCCAACAATACTTTATTTGGCCTTTTTAACTTTTTTGGATTCGAGCGTCACTGATGAGTCTTTTTGTAGACGAAACGCGAGTCTGGCGTATATACTAAATTTAGTCCTGGTATCTATGATGAGTTTATTTACAACCACTGGGTCGATGACACTGGTGGCGGAGATTTATTTCCCTGAGGGTATCACAAGCCCAGTAGTCTGCACTTTTTGTGCTGACATGAATTGTCATTGATATGGTTATATTTATAAATTTACTGTTTACAAATTTTTGAATTATTTGAAATACTAAGGCTTTTCTACCTCAGGCATAGATTAATTTAGCTGCATTTGGCAAAACTTTTAGGAATGTTGGTCCTCAATGCTCTTCAACTTCGTACTTTATTTGTCCTTTTTAACTTTTTTGGATTCGAGCGTCACTGATGAGTCTTTTTGTAAACGAAACGCGTGTCTGGCGTATATACTAAATTTAGTCCTGGTATCTATGATGAGTTTATTTGAAACATTCCCCATTTCAGTTCTCAATTTTATTCTTTACAAATTTCAAACTCCGAATTATCGATAACTCTGGTATGGTAGCCTCACTCTTACTTTTACGGGAAGGGAGACTATGCGAAAAAGCATAAAAAAATATGCTCTACATCAGTTAATTGTGATTCCTCAGCTCCATAACGGATTTTCATTATGAACTATGACAAACACTTTAATGTTTTTTTCTCATATTTGAACCTACCGGGCTGCGTATACATGATATATCAGAGCTATATACCTTTATCTTCTGGGAAATACCTAAATGATCTGATATTTTGATCACCTAAGTTGCACCTTTTTGCAGGCTAGTTGTCAACTCTATCACAAAGTAATTACCATTTTGTAAATAGAAAAGGGTTAATAGTATTTTATTTTTTTTTTAAATATGCCGGAAACATTTAATTCATGATTAAAACGGCACCCTGAACTATAAAATTTAATATCGATACATCGAATCGAGTGTTGACATGAATATCAATAATGTAGTCATTTTTATAAATTTCCTGTTTACAAAACTTTAAATTTTTCGAAAAACTAATGATTTTCTTATCCCAAGCATAGATGATCTTAGCCGTATTTGGCACAACTTTTTGGAATTTTGGATCATCAATGCTCTTCAACTTTGTACTTGTTTGGCTTTATAAATATTTTGATATGAGCGTCACTGATGAGTCTTATGTAGACGAAACGCATGTCTGGCGTACTTAATTATAATCCTGGTACCTTTGATAACTTTTTACTAATCTGAACTGATACTCAATGTGTTTCCTGTAGGCATATTGCCAAAAACAAAGCCGGACAAACTTCATTGAAATTGTTTATGTAATTCTTTTTTTTTTATGTTGTTGGTTTTTGAGGTATTTTTCGGGCACATTTTGTTGTGTTTCTCTCCAATTGTCAGCGTGATACGATGTTCGTGTTCAAAGAATTAATGTGGTTGCATTTAGTTTATTATCTTATATATTTTATATGACATGATTTAAATAAAAAAATGAATCGTTTAAACACGAAAAAAATAAGTAAATTGACGTTATCATTCACTACTACCAAAATGTGTGTCGTATGCAAGATAAATAAGGCAACAGTAGTATACCGCTGTTCAAAACTCATAAATCCATGGACAAAAAACAAAATCGGGATAACAAACTAAAACCGAGGGAAACGCATTAAATGTAAGAGGAGAACAACGACATAACACTAAAATGTAACACACATAGACAAAATCCCACGAGAATAATATATATAACATCAAAACCAAATACATGAATTTGGGATAGACAAGTACCGTGACACGTCTTATCGCAATGTGAATTTACACTCAAAAATAAGAGAAAACAAACGACACAACGTTATAATGTAATACACACAGAAACGAACTATAATATAACAATGACCATATTCCTGACTTGGTACAGGGCATTTTAAAGGAAAAAATGGTGGGTTGAACCTGGTTTTGTGGCATGCCAAACCTCGCACTTTTATGTACACTTGTACGCTGAAAATCATGGTCAGAAACTAAGTTCAACTTAGCAATCGTTTTCCATATGGAGAAAGTCGTTTCCGCCTTCTATCTGAAAATCACTAGGAGTTCGTTCAGAATACAGATTATTTACCACTGTTATAAGGTTCGACGCGATTTCACAAGAAAAACTGTCTATTAAATAATACTCATCATGGATACCATACTTAAAGCTTTGTATGTAAGGCACGCGTTTCGTCTACGTAAGAAGTCAGTTTAACTTAAGTTATCTGTGCATATACATATATTACGTGGAATAACCCTAAGTTTATTACAGTTTATTATCTACATGCTGCGGTGTCCGATTTGCATAACTATAAACTTTTTTTTCAATGTTGTTGCATGGTTTCTATTTATACATGGCCATAAATATATGTTAGAAATCGACTATTTCAATAGTGATAACCTGTGTCTGATCCTATATGTCAATGTGACAAGCACGGGCTATATTTAATCCTTTGTACTGATTTATCAAAAACGAAATTTTCCCCTAAGTACAGACTATCAATTTATCAAAATTGAGGTTATCGAATACATCAAATTTGTTATTTTTTCATTTCAAATTATCGGAAATGTAAACGAGGAAGTCTCGCAGTTCGTAGTAACTTTATCAAAGACTTAAAGAGAAATAATATTGATAATACATTACTATCTTTATTATTTAGAACTTGACCGGATACAACTGTTATCCTATTTTATGTTTAAAATATGTAAAGTAAAAGCAAGAATAGTATACCGCTGTTCCGAATTCATAAATCGATTGAGAAAAAACACAACAGAAACACAAAACTAAAATGAAACACACACAGAAACGAACTAGAATGTAACACTAACAGAAAAGAACTACATGTATAATATAACAATTGCCATTTTCCTGACTTGTTACAGGTCCATAAAACACTTGCGAATAATAAGGTAATGTCAGATACAGTACTATATCAGGCATTGGGCATTTGAAAAAATAATGGTAATTGAGTGTAATGCATTACATTTTTTCATGCAATTGAATGTAATTTGTAATTGAGCTTTTTTTATATATAAAATTACATGTTATGGTAATTTAATTAATCACAATGAAAAAAGCATGTAATTCTAAATTACTTTCCAATTATATTTCAAAAAAATGTACTATTACATGTTGTATGGTGTTAATGATAAGAAATTGTGTTATTAATATAAATATTATTTATTTGACATACAGAATTGTTTGATAAATAGTCTTATAACTTAAAAAATGTTAAAATCATATATTGGTGTTGTTTACTTTTTTTTTAAAAGATCTTTATCTAAATTGATTATAAACATGTATAAACATACCTTCAATACATGTATGTCCGGTTAAAAAAAATGTGTAAATTTAACAGTTCTTTAAGAATTTTAAATCACTGCACACAGTCATGTTGAATTAGTATACACAAAAGGATTACAAAAATAAAAATTATCAGCTGTAAAAACAAATGGCAATTAATCAGACTAAATGTTTAATAAAATAACCTATGGATTATGCCACTATATGATATAAGTAGGTAAGTAAGTAGATTATTTAGAGACTGACTTCCTACAGGGACTTCTTATGAAGAAAGATAAGAAAGGGGGACGAAAGACAAATCAGAACAGTCAAACTCATAAATATGAGGCAGATCTAAGAAGTTAGCAATATCCTTTAACTTTACGTTCCGCTATATAGATGATGTTCTCTAACTAAATAATACAAAACGTGGTGACCATGTTGAACGAATCTATCCCATCGAACTAGATATAAAGGATTCTTCCGATACAATTAATTCTGCCTCATATCTTGACTTACAACTAGAAATTGACAATGAGGGTCGGTTGAAAACAAAACTTTACGACAAAGAGATATCTCCCAATTGATACGATATTCCCGGGCTTGTATTTCCTATCATAATTTCCTTGATAGAGGATTAATGCACACAGGGCAGCTATTTAAACAAGAGTTCTAAGTGGTGAAGTTGAAATCATCCCTACGTAAATTTTACGGACGCCAACACGAGTGGGTTGACCCTTTTGGAATAACCGTTTCACTAATGATATTGAATATGTTCCTTGTGTCGTAACATCAATACCCTTCCCTTTTCACGAATGTGACCTACCGAATTAGACTAGTTACCAGATTTGTTAGAACATAAGCAACACGACGGGTGCTACATGTGGAGCAGGATCTGCTTACCCGTCCGGAGCACTTGAGATCACTCACACTTTATGGTTGGGTTCGTGTTGCTTAGTCTTTAGTTTTCTATGTTGTGTCTGTTATTTGTATGTGTGTCTTTTTATTTTTAGTCATGGCGTTGTCAGTTTATTTTCGATCTATGAGTTTAACTACCCCTCTGGTATCTTTTGTCCCTCTTTTAGGGTTAGACTTATATACATGCTATATATACATGATATATATTGTTTAAAAAGGTTATGAGGAAATGTAATGTGTAATTTAATTAATCACTTTAGTTAATTAATTGTAATTTAATTAATTACATTTCAAAAACAGTGTAATGTGTAATTGATGTAATTGATCATTTTTGCAATGTAATGTAAAATTTAATTAATTACATTCCAAAGTAATTGACCCCAAGTCTGCACAATATATTTGTGATTGTGGCATATGCAAGTTAATCCCTCTCTCTCTCTTTCCTCTGCTGTAAATTTGAAACTAGCTACACCGCAGGAATTTGAAAACGTATAATACTTTCTTAAACTGTTTAATTAAGTTTTTTGTCCAAAAACTGATATCAAATACTTAGGTCTAGTTAAAGGTTTGAAAATTCCCGACCTTTCTATTTTTAACATTTGGAGTTTTCCAAATCTTTACTATAATACTGACGACAGTCGTTATTCATATTTGTCTAGGAAATAGCTTCGAGCTATAACATTGCTTCAAGGTAAATTGTTTAGATAATTTTTTAATAATCATGTTAACATTGTTTTTAGTTTTTTAAATAACCTGTAATTTTATAAATATTTTTTTTGAAACATGCTAAAGCGTTTGACAATCTTTTGGAAATCCAACATTGCCTTTCCGAAAATATTTATAATTCAGAAGATAGCTATAAAAAAAACCTTTTCAGTAAACTTTTATTCCCTGCACGGTTCTTTTTTTTAATTTTGAAATGGATAGTTTTTACTATGAAAACAGCCTCGGGCAACATAATGTATAGAAACAACCACAAAAGAAATATTTTACAAGGTAAATCAAATCAAACTAAGTCCAGTAGCCATTTAAAAGGCATTAATGATTAAATTCAGATTTACCAGTGAATAAAGTAACCTCAGACGGATTTGCAAAGTAAAGAATTACCTTAAACCATTTATTATATTTAATTGATTCAATCCAAATACTATAATCTGTGACAGATTTTAAATACCTTTTTTCTACTGTTTACGCTCTAAATTTTCTTTAACTTTATCTATATTCGGAAAGTTGTCCATTAGGTCTAATTAAGTAACTGTAATTAAGTCCAAACAACATTTTGCTTTAAAAAAATGAAGTATAAAAAATACACAATTTTCTCATTTTTTGTTTTGTTCATTTTACTAATCCCAACTAAAACATCCTATATTTTCATTAATAATAAGCAGGTTCATGATAGAAATACAGCATTAAATTGAAGGTTCTGGCTTTTTTTAGTTCAAAAAGTTTCACTTTACATCTGTATAGTAATCAGGAATTTTTAAAGTTTGTTTTCTTGGCTGATAATACAATTCATAAACTTTAGAAATTTTAAATACTTGCCTTTGAAACAAATTATAATATAAATTACAACGGTTAACATTTTTGATAATTTTGATTCAATTTTTCAACAATGTAAAAATCCTTATTGTATCTATTATAGGTTATCTTTAACTCTTCCAAAATTATAGTTGCCGATTATTAAAAACTCTTGCCGGTTTCTTACATTGCTTTCTTTTTGTTCAGGTACAATGAGACGTTGACCATTCTTTCATTTTCATATTTGACCGAAAAATCTCCTGAATACCGGAAGAACGATTTACATGGGACTGCCTATCGGATGTCGAAACGATAAACCCGTCAGAGAAGGCAGCTACACTAATTAAAATATGAATAATACAGAAAAGAGAAAATCTAACGTTAAATGTAAAGACTGCGCTCTGGAACAGTCAATTGTAAACTTCAAAACGTTAAAACGAGGCGACGTTATCTGGTTTCCTGGTGGAGTCATTAAAATTTACGTTTTCAAGAAGCGGTTCCGGTATATCACTTACAAGCATTATGCATTAATCAAGTCTGTAGTTCTTTTAGACATAGACGGATACTCTGCCATGATTTCGATGATACAATTTATATGGTCTCCATATTCAAACTCAATGAGAATTCGTGATATAACAGAAATAAAAAGTGTGTACAAAGATGAAATTTACAAATACATTTACCATTCTCCTACTAATTCGCCAGAGATAATTATAGGTAGAGCAGAACATCTTTTAGAAGAAAGTAAACTCAGAAGTTGTTCTATACTGTCTTATAATTTCGAACGTATGGTATGGTGGTGCGTTTTCGAAACAACACAATGTTTACAGTTCGGTGTCTTAGAAAAAATAGTACAACGGACAGACGATGCTGGTGGGAAATTAAGAAAGATAGCATGCACTATAGGTAAATATCGACTGATAGCTTTCAAAATCCTTAAATGCATTTTGAACTTATCACCAGTTCCTTTAAGATGCAAGATTATAATGCATTGTCTAGTTTGCATCTATAGCCAGACATGTTATGGCAAACAATTTCAGAGTAACCGTATTTGCAAGTTATGTTATTCAAAGAAAAGATTTGATACTTGGTATGAATTAGGTGTTTACATTCTTTCAAATTTAGATGGGATCGGTCTTCTGGTAAGCAGTTTACAGAAAGCATTCTGGTTAAAAGGTTTCTGGGGCAAGGTAGATGAGACTCCTAATGAAAATGACGGAAACAACCTGCAGAATAACCAATACGTACTTCAGTATGAAAGTCCATTTTCTCGACATGAAGAAGACGTAGAGCTCCCTGAAGTTCATATTGATCACCGGAGAGGAAAATGGATCTCAAAAAACAAAGTCAAAAAGAAAACAGTAAGAAAAATCGAGGAAATCAAGCCAGGAGATCTGATTGAATTTGAATACCATTACAAACTTTTTCACAAAGCTATATGTACGGAGGTTATAGGCACCGGAATTGATTCAAACGTAGAGTTGAAATATGTACATTATGGGGCTTCAGGTACAGTAATAGAAGATCATAGAACATTTAATGTGAAGCGGGAAACAATACATGTATATCTTTATCACCCTTTACATAGGTTTCCAAGAGCAGATATCGTTAGGAGGGCAAGAGCAAAACTCAAAGAACAAAATTATTCCATTTTTAGACGAAGGGAATCACATTTTGCAGATGAAATTGTACATCGGGGAGAAGATTTCGTCCTTACTTCGTTTAGTGACATTCAACAAGGGGATGTGATAATATATAGTTACTGGGCGTTATGGCACGAAGCAGTTGTAACTAAAGTAAACACAAAAAGCTATGAGATAGTCCATTACGGGCTCAAACATTTTTTTGCAACAAGAGAGATCGTCATAGAAGAATTGGAAATAGATGTAAAAACACAAGTCATAAAAAAGAAAGAATTTAACGGTTATCTCACATACCCAACCCAGGTTACAATCGAACGAGCCATGTCAAGAATAGGAGAGAGGCGATTTAGCGTTTTTGGAAATAGATCTGATGATTTTGTTCACTGGTGTAAAGTTGTTCAAATACCTTCAGTTTACTCAATTCAACCTGCAGCAAACGGACAAAATAACAATAAAACAGTACAGCAGGTTATTATCATTCCCCAAACAGGTGAAGTTCATGCAGATTCGTTTCATGAAAACTGGATAAAGACTTGGGAAGAGCTGACCATTGGGTCGATTATTTACTTGCGAAGTACATATGGAATTTTAATGTCTTTAGATGAGACGTCAAATACTATTGAACTATCATGCTACAAAGATAAAGAAAAGCGAGTAGAACAATGCCACTTTAAAGTTGATTTAAAGAAAAAGAAAGAAAGTATCTGGTTATATAGGTGCAATAGTCCGAGCAAATGTCGCACACCTAAGGAAATTATCGACCGAGCTTTAAACCGGGACCGGTACAATATTCCCGATAATGCAACTCCATGGAAATTTTGCACAGATTGTGTAATGATCTAAAAATCAACCAAAACGACAGAGAATAAATATACAAAAGAAAAGTAAATTCAAACTGCAAAGATTTTAAGAGCCTTCACTGTAAATTTCTTATTTACATTTGATTTTCCAATTAATGTGCTGATATTTTTTTCATTGCTTTTTTACTCAATATCAGAAGGCATCGTGTTAGATTGTTATTTCACCCAGTATTCATACTTCGTGTGAACACCATTTATACACCATATCCCAAGGCAACGCGTTTAATGAAATTACTCCTAGTGTTCGTATTTCAGTCGACGGTTTTCCTTGGGTTAGACATTAATAATTTATTTCAGCATTGGATCACTAAGTCCATTTTTTCAAAACGTATGACCTTACATTCATATAGAATTATTATGCTTCAATGAACGTCTTGTACCCCCCCCCCCCCCCCCCCCGCCCAAGCTATTACAAAAACGCACAGATTGTAAGGTAATACGACAACAATATGACAGAGAACATACACTAATGGTATTTACTATGAATGATTAATTTTTGTAGAATCCTCTGTCTTCAGTGCGGTTGCTGCTTTCATAGTAAATGTGAAATGTTGACTTTAAAAGTGAGTTCATTTATCATTAATTAACAGAATTCAAATACAAATTTCAAATTTTTTCGATTATGTTCAAGTTTCATAACAATCCATGGTATGGAATACAAATTTATCGTGAAAAACAATAATCTCAGACTGTCCATCTATCAGAAAAATTCAAAGGCTTGCTTCACACACTATTTCTTACTTTAAACAAATCTTCAGTGATTTATGTGTAACAAAATTTAACACCAGATCGTATCAAAAATATAGAGAAAAGAACCACAGTATAGGAAAAAGAAATATTCATTGGACAATATAGGTAAAATTTTCGAATTTTTCGTTAACTACGGCAGACGATTCCTACACATTACACATCTCAATATGAGAATCGACTAAGCTCTCTATCAGCGTATTTATTTTAATCATTAATCCTCCATCAGGAAATTTATATCAAAAATTCATATTAAAAAATGCTTTGAATAATAATGGAAATGTTTCAAATATCAATGGCAATAGGTTTTACTTCTAGTTCTGTTATCATTTTCGAAAATTCCATTGACCGATGCAGACATTAGACCCCTCCATTTCAGAATTGACTAAGCTTTCCATCATGGTATTTATATTTAATCATTAAATCTCCGTCAGCATATTTATATTATACAAGAATGTGTCCACAGGACATGAAATCCCCACGCGCACTATCATTTTCTATGTGAAATTGGGATAAAAATCTAATTTGGCACTTCAATTAGAAAGATCGAACACATAGGGATCATGTGTACTAAGTTTTAAGTTGGACTTCAACTTCATCAATAGTTACAAGGATTATAATTTAATACGCTAGGCGCGCGTTTCGTTTACATCAGACTCATCAGTGACGCTCAGATCAAAATAGTTAAAAAGCCAAACAAGTACAAAGTTGATCATCAAAACCTACATTGGCCAAAAACTTTAACCGGAAGCGGGACAGACGGACGAACGAACGAACGCAAAGACCAGAAAACATAATGCCCCCGCCCCCTACTATCGTAGGTGGGGCATAAAAAGGCTTTAAATTTTGATAGAAAGAAAGAAAGAAAGAAATGAGTGAATGAATGAGAATGAATAAAAGGGTGAGTGAATGCGAATATATGAATGGGTGGGTGCGTGAATAAAGTGAATGATTGAGTAAATGGACCCTAGAGATGCTTAGAGTTGTTCCGAATATCAACTCTAATTCGTTCACGTGATAATCTATCAACTCTGAAGTCCATTGAAGAGTTTCAAGTGAACTCGGCCAAGGATACTACTGATACTAAAAGGACTGCTTCATACCTTGATCTTTTCCTCAATATTCACACAGATGGACGACTTCACACGAAAATCTATGATACTGTACGATTTCAACTTCCCAATTATCAATTTCCCATTTCTTAGCAGTAACATATTCTCTGTCCCTTCTTATTGTGTTTACATATCTGAGTTAATACGTTATGCTCGAGCATGTTCACACTATACGGACTTCATATACAGGAGTGTGCTCCTTATGCAGAAACTGCTCCAAAAATGTTATCAGGACAGATTAAAAATGACACTCAGTAAATTTTATGGACACCATCACAAATTGGTGGATGTTATATTTGTTATTCTCATCTGATATTGTCGAATGTCTTCTCGTTTGTAGTTGTAAATTATTTTTTTTCTGTTCTATTCGTGTGTTAGGGTATAGATAATTAATCACCCAGTTTATTCATAAGAGTTTAGATTGGGTCAATTAAATTTACACGATGTATTTGGTTTGATTTAGAAGAAATACCGACATAGCTAGATAATACAATTAAGTATCTAATTACTACCACAATTTTATATTAATAAGTACATTTTGGATTGTACTTTTCATTGTCATTGGTACATGTTATATCAGTATCAATAAATTAATCTTGAACTCTATCCTAATTTTTTTTGAAATTATTAGTAATTCAAATGTGACGTCACTTTTGTGCGTCAATCTCTTTGCCTAACATTTACTACGCTGTTCGGCTGGGTTTTTTTTATGTGCTGATTTAGGTTGTTTTACGTATTTGTTTTTATTCTGTAGTTAGTCATCACTTCGGTGTAAACATTTATATCTATTATATGGTCATTTTTACAAATTTACTGTTTGCAAAAGTATGAATTATTCTTATCCAAGGCAGATAACCTTAGCCATGTTTAGCAAACTTTTTGGAATGTTTGGTCCTAAATGCTCTTCAATTTTGCACTTGTTTTGGCTTTTGAACTTTTTGTCGAGCCTTCGACTTAAGTCGAAAAAGCGCGACATAGCGATCCTACATTCCGTCGGAGTCGGCGATGTCGGCGTTTGCGTCGACCAAACATATTCACTCTGTAGTTAAAGTTTTTGAGATTTTAATAACTTTCTTAAACTATCCTTGATTTCTACGAAACTTAGACATGCAGAAGCTTATTTATGATTATTAGATAGTATCCAGAAGTAAATTTTGTAAAAATTAAATTCCTTTTTTCCCGTATTTTACTTATAAATCAACTTAGAGATTTTCTGCCAGGACACGTTATATTCACTCTGTGGTTAAAATTTTAAGGTTTTAATAACTTTCTTAAACTATCCTGGATTTTTTACCAAAATTGTACAGTAGCTTGTTTCTGATCACAATATAGTATCCAGAAGTAAAGTTTGTAACAAAAATCCATTTTTCCGTATTTCACTTATAAATAGACTTAGTTTTTAAGGCAGAAAACAATGCATTGGATTCACTCTGAGTTTAAAGTTTTTAAAATTTTAATACTTTTCTTATACTATCCTGGATATTTACCAAACTTGAACAGAAGCTTATATATGATGTAAAGCTGGTACCTAGAAGGAATTTTTGTTAAAATTTTGTACCTGTTTATCTGTATTTTACTTATTAATGGACTGCAGTTTACATATTATCCAAATAATGTTGCCTGTTCTGAACATGTTTGAAAAAAAATGCAAATGTTACCAATTCCTTGTAAGACATAAGTTGTACCCCAACAGCTAAGAACTTTAAAGTTGTTATAAATCAAAAGTTTTAAAATTTTAAACTGTTTCAAGCCAATTTCTGATAAAAAAAAAAGTGAACTAACCTAAATTGTTGATTTATTACAGATGATTATTGGAAATTAATCAAGTAAATTATAGGCCTAACTTGAATACCTTTTATATATTCATATTTATATTTATATTTCATTTTTTTTTAAAGATTGTGTTAATCCTTAATTAATCATTTATCTTCAGACATAATTTACAGTATCACTTTATGTAATGTAGATCAAAAGTAATTGGCAATAAATAAATCTATCATCCTTATATATCAAACATCTAATATAAACATTTGTGTATTCAATCATGAGGTCAAATTTTTGTGTATTGAGATGTTTATTGGGTCTATACAATTATGTAACACTGATGTTGATAAGTAATGTGGTCAATTTCATTGACAGTTTAGGAGGTGGAGCATTGTAATCTAAAGTCCACTTTGTCCCTGATTGTTTGGTGATAATGACAGTTGTCAATCATACTAGTATTGTATCAATACTCAATTACCTGATCAAATTTTTTTTTTTTTAAATGCACATCAACACACCTTAATTACATATATTCTTGAATGAACTGCCCCAAAAATATACCAATTTTCCACAGTTTATATGTGTATTATGTGCACATACATGAGAACTAAAGGGAATATATTTTAGTGTGAATACATGCAGTAATGGTAGCTAACCTGTTGTGTTGTTAGGGAGGCCATTGACGAAGGAAAGATTTAAAACAAGTTCCAATCTTTCCAAAAATCATGCAATTTAAGACTTAATTATCAATCTGTACACAGCCAACATCCAATGGATTTAGTGTAAAGATGTCATAAACAGTCAGAGAAAAACATGACCTTGTACATGGCCTTGTATACTTGCATTTTAGTGTTGTGTTTCTGTTATGACTTTGTTCTTTTCTAATATTTGATGTGGTTATCTCAGTTTAAGTTTGTAACCCGGATTTGTTATTTTTTCTCAATCAATTTATGAATCTTAAACAGCAGTATACCTCTGTTGCCTTTATTTATGTTTGAGGAATTATGATGCTCCAAATTTGAAGGAGTAGAAGATTAACAAGTGTGCTGCAGAAGATTATAACAGATTTTCCCCTATGCTTCTACCAACCTAGATGCTGTCAGGACCTAGGAGCAGAAAAACAATTCAAATGTATGGCCACCGCTCAATGCTGTCAGGCAAAATTATAACAAATTACTGATATAAAATATAACAATTTATTTTATTTGCCTTCAGCACAATTTACATTTTAAATATGTTTGGAATGTTATCAATATAAACTTTACAATATTGTACTGCAACATTGCACTATCCCACACATATATACAGATATTGTTTCAATATAAGAATCCCTAAAACATTTTATAAAACAACAAGATGCTCCCAAGAGCCTTCATCACTCACCCAGTAAAAATATTCCATTTAGATATATATTATTTGTGTTTCTGATGTATCATATTACCCCACCCTTGAGTAATGGGAAATACACATGTCTAATGTGACAACTGTTTCCATTTTGGTATAAAAAAAAGAGTTGTTTGGCTTAAAAAAAGAACAAAAGATATTAAATCTCTACTGATTTTTTTCCTAAACGACAAAATTAGGAAATCAACCAAATATAACCCATACATATGAAAATAAAGAAATACATCATCAAACATTGGCATATCTTACAGAAAGATGTGATTTGTAATAATATTTTCATAAAGTAACCAAGTAGAGCATATAAAAGGCACAAACATTAAGTAGATTTGCTAACATCAACTTAAATAAGGAATTGAGAAATATAGAAGGTTCCCTGATGATGGCTGAAACACTGGATTAGATGAAAACAGTTATATTAATCCAGTCAGTTCCAGTATTTCACCATAACATATAAATACCCTCATGAATGAACTGTTTTCATTGAACAATTTATTGAAGTAATGGTTGGTATGCATTATACAAGGATGTTGGAATTCATTGATGATGGGTTCTATTGGATTTTTAAAACAAGATAGATACATTCAGGCAAAGCTTTGTATCCTTTGATCCAGTAGTTCCTAAGAAATTTTAAATTCATGACAACAGGCAGACAGAAAACAATGAATAATGCAAAGTGATGGTATAAGCTCACATTGCATTTTAAGCCAGGTTAGCTAAAAACAAATAATGTAGTCAATACATAAGTGATTTCTCTTCAATAAACTCATTATAACAAACAGAAATACAACAGCATTATTTTAGTTAGGAATCTGTAAAAATAAATAAACCTTCTAAAATCTTAAAAAAGAAAATATTTTTCTTATAAAAATCTATATAAGAGGACAACGGCTGTATTATTACAATGCTAGTTTTTGGCAGTCAGTCTTACAATTTTAAGGAAATTCTATGTTTCTTTTTAATATAAAATTAGGGAACAAGTTGATAAAACTACTATTTGTTACAAAATAACAGATTCACTCACTAGTTTCTAGATTTTTATATAATTTTTTTCTACTGTCATTTAGACTTTGCCCTTTTCTAAGAGTTGATACAATTGATAATACTTTTAATATATTTCATTGCTTTTAAAATGTAACATTATTTTAATCCCATGATTTTATTTTGTAGAGAAAAATAGTTCATTCAATAACCTCTTTTTCATTCATAATTTTCTTTGGCAACCTGCAAATTTTTGGGTCATGTTGTTAAGTTGCTGTTTAACATTAATTGGTAATTATTACTGGACTATTCAAGATGTAAAATAAGGTTATGGCACTGTGTACAACACTTAACTTTCATCAAAATTTTAAAATTTTCTTTAACATTGCTTCCTTTGTGCTTTTTATAATTAGTTTTGCCAACTTTCATTAGGATTTCCAGTTATAAAATCACAATGGAATCACAGACTAAATGCTTTTCTGATTTGATTTTGCAAGTAAAAATGTTGATAGCTAAATTCATCCTTTATGTTTGGCAACTAGATAAGTTTTTAAAATTTTGGGTTTTGTTTTTTTTTTTGGCTTGTAAAATCACATCATTATATATGCTAAGGATTTTTACTATAGTCTTCAAGGTATAACTAGCTTGCTAATACACAGATAAAGTTCATGCTTTGAATTGTTTCTGATACCACCATGCTTTATCTGCTACCACTCTCTCTTCCCTATAGTCATATTTGTAGACATTGAGATCATTTCCCCTCTGGTTCATAAACTCATTTATTTATTTTTTGCCTGTTAACCAATTTGCTTTCCCTCTCTTTTCCATATTATCACCATGCCTTGTTCATCACATGATGCTAGTAAGCTTTCATCACAGTTAAAACAGACATCAAGGACAGGAGCAGAGTGTCCTAATAGTTTGTTAACACATGGTTTACTTTCCTTACACACATCAAAGAAATACACACACATGTCTTCACTTCCAGATACTGAAAAAAATAACATCAAATGTTCATTTTCTATTTTATATATGTAGTAATGTATTAATTCATTTTTGCATTTGAAGAACTCATAAATATTTATAGATTTATTTTCAAAAAAAATAAACAATGGTTGAAATTACATTCAGATAATTTCTTTAAAATTATGTGTAATGTTCATATGTTTTTTAAGTATGGTTGTCATTGCAATAAACAGATCTCTTTAAATAGGCAATGCTACACAATAGATGTTTAAATGACATTTTTCCAAATATGCTTCTTCCTCATTTATATTTTCTAGCATCAAGTATTCAGAAAATATAAACAAATTTAACATTGAACGAGTTACTGTGAAAGTACTTTTATTCGTGGGGTACCAATTTTCGTGGTTTTCGTGGAAGACTTTATCCACAAATTTAAGTGTCCAACGAAATAAAACAACCATTGTCCAAATCAAGACATGGAAAGATCCCCATGTAGGTTGGACTTATGATTTAATCTTGAGAAGATATTGAATAACGCCAAATCTGAGAATATTTTAATAGCAGTCACAGAACTACAACTGCATGCAGGATTATACCAATTTATATATCTTATAACCTAAACTGTACAAGTTTTGATCTTTTAATTCTCATAAAAAAATATTTTTTATCGATGAAAATCAGAATTCCGGTATTGATATGCTAGTATGATAAAGTGTTCATTTTATATCCTCATACTTCTGGTACATATGGGAAATAATAATTTCATGCTTAGCTTGATTTTGATAAGAATTATTTAACAATTCAAGATACGTTGATAGCATTTGTTTATGTTACTGATTTCTTTAGGTGACATGTTTATGGCCTAATTAACACCTTTGATGGTCTTTAATCTGTGAATCACTTTATCTTTGGTTAATAAGTGTTGTCACTACGATTTACAAGGGTCAATGTTTACTTTGCAATGTCCTTCAATCCAGACTATTTGTAACCTTGGTTTCTGAAGGCTTTTTTTTTCAATTATTTTCTTTTTTAGAAAGCTAAAATCCACGAATTTAAAAACCCACGAACATGTAAATATTGCTCAAACCACGAAAATTGATACCCACGAATTAAAGTACTTTCACAGTACCAAGGCAACAAACCATGATAAAATTTACTTATATATCGAATAATGATGATGATAATGTTATGGTGTTAAACATCCAGAGGCATTCTCTTAAATGTATATATATATGTGTTTAGAAGAAAAGTAGCAAATACACATTTTTAAGGTGTTGTTTGACAGATCCAAATACTGAACCTCCTGTACTTAAATCTAAAACAACCAATGCTCATTTTTTCTCATTGCTTTATTTTCATATCATATTTTTTGTATGATTAAGGTTTTGTGTTGTCTCAGAAGTTTCAATTGATGGATCATTTAAGACTGTCATATAAAATAAAATTTTGGCAATAAAACCTTAGTTTTACAATTTCCTATGGAAAGACCTGTATAAGGTCTGGGGAGTGGTATCTAGTTTATGAATGATATAGTAATTTACTGACACATGCTTCTTATATGGGAAATACCTTTAATTGCTGACCTGTGTGATGTACATGTATCTAAATGAATGTTACTTACTAACACAGGCCCCTTGTCTGAATGACATTAAGGGACAAAATGTGCTCCTTATAGAAGATCTTTTCTGTTTGACTGGAAATCTTTTCTTTAATTGCAATGCTCCATCTTCACTTATTATTCTGTAAATAAAAGAAAAGTTTCAGAACTTTCAACAATGGCAGGACTCTGGAAAATGTTTATTACTTAAAACAAAAGCAAGCACACCTGTGTGATTTTATTTATAGCATCTTGTTCAATTGTACTTATACTCTTCATCATGATACCAGCTAAAAGCAATAAGGGCATCTTTTCATTTCTACAGGTTAGGTCAGTGTTAAAAGAAATCAATCACAATACAAATATACCAGAATGTAACTAAGTGAAACGTCGTTTTTCAACAGTAGTAAACATTGGTTGCTATGGGTTAATTCATTTTTATGGGTGTCAATTTTCATGGCTTGAGGGAAAACTGTTATTTCAGGGATAATTGCTTTCATCGTTTTGCTAAGGTTAGCTTACAAGCCTATAAAAAAATCATATTTGATTGAAAATTTATTTACCTTTTTCGATGAAATCCACAATATTCGTTAACCTACAAATATTTTATTCTACGTATTAATTAACTTATACTTACTTGAATAAGCAGAGTGCATTAACACAACAGTTAACCAGTAAAGAAGGATCTCTTGCTTCACGACTAATCCATGACCTGGCCGATATACATGTCACTGGTAATCCTTCACATACAGTTATTCTGTAAACACAAATAAAGAACTGAAGCAATTTAAAGTGAAGTTAGAACTATTAACATTGAGATATATCTCACTAGTATGGCAGAAAATGTGATGGTTTTATTTTCCAATTATACATATGTAACTGAAATGGGCTTCTAAAAAGAGCATTTGAAATATCAATAGTCTATCTAAAGTAGTTCTGGACAAAAGTACCATGATCATATTACATTATATTTTTCAGAGCATAGGATTGAAACTGTCATACCTCATTTCATAATTTTCACTAAAAAAGAAGGCAGATTTTCATGAAATCAACACGAGTCATAGTTCTACATAATTCAAAATATCAAAAATTATTGTACAAACCTTCTGGCTTTTATTAGTTTACCACTGTTCACATCAATAGTAAAAGAGTGAATAGAGCCCTTGTCGTCTCCTGTCCATAATATATGTCCTGTACTGTCAAAAGCTAGAGCTAGAACTTTACCAGTCACTTTACTAGAACCTCCCTGTAAAATATATCATATCTGTAATGTTTCATGATAACAAAAAGCTGATTCTACAATTTAATTTCAATATTCATTTTGCTCGATCATGATACATTTTCAAAATGCTTTAAGCTATGTAATAAGACTTGTGGAAAAATCATCAGTCTGACACTGTAGTTTCTCTGTAGAAAAAAGTCATTGTTTGATGTAGAATAGAGCCAGAATGTCAGAAGTCACTTGGGACCTAATAAATGTAACATCATATAAAAGTATTAAAGAGCAAAAAAGGTGCATTAAGAAGGCACTATTCAACCTAACAAAAGTGAAAATTACATTTATAAAAAAAAATTATGATCCAGATTCCAGATTCCAGAAATTACAAACCACATAAAAAACCAAGACTAAATAAATCAATTATATATTGTATAAACAAAAATTTTTGTTTTACCTTACCTTGTATCCTTTGCCTGTTGATATGTTCAAAACTTGAACAAAACATTTACTATTCCCTGTCTGGCAATAGTTAAGGTTACAACATATCTGAGTCATAAAATGTGGTATGGGCTTTGCTCATTGTTGTAGGCATACAGTGATCTATAGTTTTTCCTTTCTGTGTAATTTGGTCGCTTGTTGAAAGTTGTCTAATTGGCAATCATACCACATCTTCATATTTTTTATTAACATTAATTATGCAATATCTTCATTATATGGAATAAGTTTAGAATGGAAATGGGGATTGTGTCTGTGAAAGAGACAACAACCCAATCAAAGAAGAAGTATGTTCAAGTTCTAAAATCTTTAAATAGAAACTCTACCTAAATGTTAACTGCAAAACATAATTCAATTTATATTGATTGATTGATACTTGTTTGTTTAACACTACCAGAGAGACAAAAACAATAAAGCAATAGATAATACTTAATGATTTAAGAATTCCCAAAAGGATACAACAAACATGTTATTATTTAACGGATGGAAGACACAGGACATGAGTTCTGCTGCCATACTATCCTCTATCACCCTCATACACTTCCCTGCGGCTATATCCCATACTCTCGCTGTGGCATCTAGGGATACTGAGAGGATTACATCATTGGATAGGGAAAATACAAAATCTGAAATTGAGAGGAATTTCATATGCATTAAACCTTCATGGTGATGAAAGATCAAGTTTATACACTTGAAAGACACAGATTTAAATTTACAAATAAATGTGTTGCACAGGAAATAAAACTGCTCATGAGAATAAGTTGATGTTGTTCATGGTATTTAAATTCTTAGATGGTGAACTGTCCCATCCAATAATCACAATAGCTTTAGCTCTCTGTGGAGTTCTTTCAATGGAACTTTTAATTTATCCTTGAAAAAAAAACAATTAATTACATGACAAAAATTTCACGTAGAAAATCACAGATGATATTTTAAAGAATGAAATTTCAGAAAACCTGATAATTTGTTCATATATGTATGCAAAACTTTCCTTAATGAAGCTTTGATTGGAATAACTAAATGATTTTGTATATATACCTGTGACCCCTGCAGAGTGACCTCTCAGCATACAGATAACAGTGGCTGGATCTGGTATAACCTGACATATGGACAGGGTACCATCCAATGAAGCACAGGCCAATCTGGTTTTATCATCATGTCCAAATTTTACATTGGTAACTACAAAAGAAGAGATTAAGAAATACAATGATTAAAATATATCAGGATTCAGGAATAAAACAACAAGAAATTTTAGGGTTTTTCTTAAATATAAATTCCTGAAAGGGTAGCAACTCTTTTGCTGGGGAAAGTGCTATTTATCATCCGTTTCACTGATATTTATGCATTACAGAAATCAAGTATACAATCAATTTCTTTTTCTGTCATATCAAATACTCGAAAATCTTTAAACCTTATTTACCTTATTTTAAAAAGGGGATGGATTTCATAATCCAATCATATCAAGTTTTGATTATGTTTAAATGAGAGTTAGGAGTAAGAGAATTAATTTAAATATTTCTCTTTAACTGACAGTACCTGCTGCTGTGTGCTGATCAAATATATGATGCATTCCTGCAAAGGCATAATTCTCTGAGACGGTCTTCCCTCCAGCCATAGCCCTGGAAAACATATTTTCTTGGTTAATTTTCTTACTGATCAATAAGCAAACAAGCAATTATCAAATTTACCCAAATCCTATTGTAATATTGATATGATAACTGTAAATTATCAAATAACAATGTCCTTCTAATGAATCATTTAATTTTGTGGGTGCATTTTTCATTGATTCAAAGGAAATTTTGTATTTGTAAATATTCAAATTGGTGGATTTGACAAAAGGTGCATACAAGCTTCTAGAAAATTGCTACTTCATTGAAATTTGTTATTGTTATTTGTTATTTCTCTTTTCATTTTACAATTAATTGCATTCACAAAACTTGTTATCCCATACTATAGGTTTCAATACTTGACACAATGCTTAAAGATTAAAGCAGGACCTGAAAAAAGTTATGATGGGGTTTGTTTTGCTTAGTCTTTAGTTTTCTATGTTATGTTTTTATGTACTATTATTTGTCTGTTTGTCTTTTTCTTTTTTAGCCATGGAGTTGTCAGTTTATTTTCGACTTGACTGTTCCTCGCATAACTTTTATGATAATTATACCTGCTTGCTTCAGCTTCATCTGTGGGTACAACTTCTATACTGTCAAAGACACGTTTCATTGGTCCTTCAAAGATATGCTTCAGTGATCCACTGCTCAAGTTCCTACGATGTTTCTTACTGTCACTTAGATTAAGCTTGTCAAAATTCTATAAAGAAGAAATACCATGCTAAAATTTAATATGAATATTTTCTTTTATTCAAAGGAAAATTATGTGTATGAAATTCAAAGAATTGACATTTCCAAGACATAAATAAATCATTTTCTTGGTAAGTTAATAACGCAATATTAATTTTTGTTTGAACAGGGAAAATGCTACGATACGATAAAATCAACTAAACATGACTATTTTGTAACTGAAAAGATACTGGTATACATGGAATTCAAAGAATCAAAGGGGCCTCGGTGTCCAAGTGCTCTAAGAAGTTCGACTACTGTAATCACTAGCCAGTCAACAATGAGGTTGTGAGCTCAAACCCCACTCTTGCGGTTGCACTTGACTCCAATCTTTATTGACTAGGATTGTCAGTTTTCGTATGAAAGGTTGTTGTTTTTCTAGGGGCACGCCGGCTTCCTCCACCAACAAAAAATGGCTGCCATAAAATAGCTAAAAAGTGGTGTTAAACACCAACAATCAATCACCCACTAGACAACAGTTATACCACATATACCACATATAGATTTGCTCTAAAAATAACATTATAACTATGTGGGAAAAAAATCATTTCTGGTAATTATTTGGTGAATGTTAATTTCAACTAATGAAGAAGACTTAAAGAAGCTTAACAGAGTTAAAAGACTGAAAAGGACAAAGTAATTCATCATCTCAAGTTCTGTTTGATGGTATAATATTAAATAGAGCATTCTTAATCATATTATTCAAGGTTAAATGACTATCTGATTACATGTTTAATTTGAGTATCATAAACTATGTGACTAACAAGACCTTAAATAATTACATACATCTAATCCACTCCTTCCTCCACTTCTTAAACTAATGGACCTACTTCTTATACTTCTGAAAAATATAAAACAATGGTTATAAAGCTATACGTTTGCTAGGTAAATATAAAACAATGGTTATAAAGCTATAGATTTGCTAGGTAAATATAAAACAATGTTTATAAAGCTATAGATTTGCTAGGTAAATATAAAACAATGGTTATAAAGCTATAGGTTTGCTAGGTAAATATAAAACAATGGTTATAAAGCTATACGTTTGCTAGGTAAATATAAAACAATGGTTATAAAGCTATAGATTTGCTAGGTAAATATAAAACAATGGTTATAAAGCTATAGGTTTGCTAGGTAAATATAAAACAATGGTTATAAAGCTATACGTTTGCTAGGTAAATATAAAACAATGGTTATAAAGCTATAGATTTGCTAGGTAAATATAAAACAATGGTTATAAAGCTATAGGTTTGCTAGGTAAATATAAAACAATGGTTATAAAGCTATAGGTTTGCTAGGGGTAAATAACAAACTGACATAAGTCTGCCCTTATTACTCAAACTTTTAGGAAGGACGCCTCCGGGTGCAGGAATTTCTCGCTACATTGAAGACCTGTTGGTGACCTTCTGCTGTTGTTTTTTATTGGTCGGGTTGTTGTCTCTTTGACACATTCCCCATTTCCATTCTCAATTTTATTCCTAGGCTGCTTGACCCATTGTCATTGAGTTGTAAATTATGACACAGTTAAACAGTCATTGTGTAATTACACAGCTTAACAACATTTATTTTAACATGGTATAACCTGCTACATAGAAATGTTTTATACCAAAATAACTATGTTTTATTGAAGTTCAAAGATATATAATATACATTGTGCGAATTCTTAACATGTATCTAAATTATATATCTTATTTATTACTGCCTCGCTTAATTAAACACTGATAAAACCTACCCTCCATCTGAGAAGGCTGGACTACCATATCTAGAATTCAGTAACTGAGCCCTTATATGAAGGTGATCTTTCCTGACTGAAGGGTCTTTCTGAAATGAAAAAAATCCATATTACCTTTGGTGTCAACTAATTTCAAATTAAGTTATTATCATGTTTAATAAGCAGTTGACATCCTAGTCCAGCCCTGGCCTCAGTGACTCATTTTTTTTTTTTGTTTTTTTTTTTTTGTTGTCACTGAGTCCAGCTCGCCCTCCATTACCTTCAATGGTGCAAGCTCCCGGGTAGATTACCCGGGGACGATAGAGACAATGCCAGAGCGCTCAAGTACGAAAAATGTACCACAAATCGTAAAACTTGATAAAATAAACAAGTTGCATACCTGAAATGCTTGTACACTATATGGAAACTCATCTTAACAGAAGGAAATCCCTTGCAGTCGGAGCTGTGGACATCTTGTTTACATCAATAACGCTATATTACGGAACGTGACGTTTCTACGCTATAACGTTAGACGAAACGAATTCAATGTATCGATACAAATTTTCAACGTTTAAACTCGTCTAATCAACTATTTTGCACCTCAAACTATTTAAACGCGGACCTTAGGGCACTGAATGCTGCTGGTAAATTATGACACTTTAAATCATGTTTATATATGTGTACCTTCTGTTGTTCAGATGAAGTTTACTGATTGTGTTTTTTTCTTCAGTTCCCGGCAAGTGACAGAAAGTTCAAACCAAATTAATCAGTTTTAATTTTTCCGTATATCATGGTTCCTTTCAGTAAATGACAGGACAATTATTATAATAAATTTCTTCATTAATTTATCATCACACTTTTATTTTTTTAACAATTTTTTTATCCCGAAATTCCATGAAAAATCCCGAATATTTAATTTGGGGTTGCCGTACGGCCAACAGGCGGCTCTGTCTATTTCCTTGCGATAACATATATCAACCTTTTTGAATGTGAATTTAATAATTGTTACTTATGAAAAAATGAAGAACAACTTTAATACTGACGATTTTCATTTTCTCTCATTTTTTTTTTAAAGTTCTTGTTAATACTTCAACGCGGTAAGTCTTTTTTTTTTTTCTTAAGCAGCGAATGATAAGTCTGAAATTGTTTTTCACTTAAAGTCTATTTATAAGTGTATTCAATTTAACATTGTAATTTAATGCAATTTAATGCAATTTAATACATTTTTCTTTCTTTCTAATTAAAGAAACACATACTTGCTATTAACATATGGACCAAAATAAAAAGTATTTTGGATGGTGATTAATCATTTTCCAAGTCCAGTTTCCAAAATCGTATCAGGGCCAGACCATCTCCGTTAACATTCGGATTGAAAAATTGTTAAAAAATAAAAGTGTAATGATTAGTTGATGAAGAGAAGTTTCATATTGTCCCGTCATTGACTGAAAATTTACGAAGAAACGGAATAATCGTTCGAGTTATATTAGATTCTGTTTTTTTTTTAGTCCCAGAAAATATGGCCAACTATGAAAACATTCCTTTACAGGTGTGAATGTGTTTTTTTTTTACCCGCAGAAAACGTTCATACATCCGACCGTTAATGCAGCAAGTTCTTTAATTATGAAATCATTAGAAAATAAAAATTCTTTTTGTTTTGGTAACTATGTGACATTTTTAACTGTTAATTTCCCTAGATGCAGAGTGCCGACAGATTTGTTGCAAAACGTAACGGTTATTTGACATTGATTGCTTTATCGTTTTCCCCGGAATATTCTGCTCATTGTTGACCTTCAAAAATATCATTTTTAAATATTCTATTGATACCTAAGCATCTGCAAGATTTATCTATTAATATATATATACATATACATGTATATATCTTCTTATGCATTACGGACTGAGTTTTAACACTTTATTTTTTATTCTTGCAATAACTTCTCATTTATATTCTTGCAAAAACTTCTCATTTATAATGCACGCCGTATCCCTATGAAATTTTATTTTGGAAGTATGAATTTAATTTATAGAAACTCAGGTTGATGTATGAAAATCCGGGAATTGTAACCCTATTAATGCAATTTCGTTAATCCCATCCATTTGAATATGATCATCGATAGAAAAATAGAAAAAACGAAATTTATTGGACTGAAAGAATACGGATTGAATTAGGAAAAAGCAAAACACAAGCACACGTTGAAACTCATGATCATACAAAAATTAGTTTGTTAGCCATGGAATGAGAAAAAAAAATGGTTATTGTTTGAATAACTTTCCCTGTATTCCAAGTAAAAACAGTCTCTGAAAATCATTGTTCTGTACAGAAGAAATCCGATATAGAACCGATATGGTTTCTGGATTTTTTTTAGTGTTGGTGTTTCTTTGTGTGAATAAATGGAGATATGGGATATACAATAAGATAGCAATAACTATGCAATTAACGACATCAAAACCATAGACATTTTTCAGTTTCCTAGTTCATATTTGTTGAAGTCGTTAAACTTCTAATTGAACTTCTGGAGAAAAATCAAACCATAATGAAATCAGGAGATGTGGTATAGTTGACAATGAAACAATTTTCCACCAAAGACCAACTGATGTACATGATAGCTTGCTAACATTGGTACATTTGATAACACCAGTTTACCATTTCACTACACTGCATATTCACTGATACAAATATTGTCACCACATTCCTAATAAAATAGCACCATCATATTGTTTTAACCGTTCGGCAATCCAATTTGCACTGGGTATATATAGGTTTCATATATATACGGCTTATCTATTAGGACGACAGTATACCTGCTTGTATGCTTGTACTAAAGCTGCGTATATCGTCAGTTTTTTTTTTTTAAATGACAGGTTGCTGGATTATGATACATGATATAAAATAACACGCAGAATACAGACTCCGGCTTACGTGTCGTACATGCACAATTTCAAACTGGAATTTTTGCGCGGAGTGTTTTACTTATATAGAGGGTGCATATGTAAGCGTAATTTCATTCCACCGTGTATTTATTCCGGGTATCTGTTTTTCACTAGAGAATATTGTGGAAGTAAAAGTGTCACGAGCGTCGATCTTGGTATCGTTGTTTTGTTTATATTGACCGGTTTATTGTTTACATATACATTTATGGGTTGAAATAATTTTCAGGGAATTAGTTTAATAGTCCTTCATTACTGAGTAAAAATATAATTTTTTCGTCAATAGACAAGTTATAAAATTGATCGTTATGTTTTACTGCTTCATTATACAATATATTTCGAAGGTCTGCATATAAAGGACATAAAGTAACTATATGTTTCTCATCTTCAATTTCGTTTTTACACATAAAACAACATCTTTCATTTATTGGCTTTTTCTCATATCGTCCTGTTTCTATTTTAAGTGGCGCAACGCCACATCTAAATTTTGCATAAGCACTTCTAATTTAATAGATATATTTTGTTTTAAATATTAACTCTGTACAATATTGTGATTTATATCGCTTATAAGTACGAAGCTTGTTACCATTACTCTGTGACAAAATTTTCGTTTGCATTCTGCAATATATTATTAAATAAAACATTTTCAATTTGTAGAACAATTTTCTTTATGCAGCACACTATCAATACTAATATAAAAATTGACGTTTTCCTATAAAATTACAAGACCAAAAATGGTGACCCAAGTTTTTATGCATACAAGAGGGCCCTCATGGGGTTTTTAATTATGTGATTACTTGGCCGTTTTTTTAATGATTATTTGATTATTAAGCCAAATATTTCATGATTATTTGATTACCTAGGACTGTATTTTTAGTTTATGATTATTTGATTACTAAAGATAAGCAAATATTTAATGATTATGTGATTATATTGGCAAAAAAATGGTGATTATGTGATTACTAGGACCCCCCCATGAGGGGCCTCATACAATGACTTATACTGATGTAACTCGATTCAAAATACAAGTGTGCCAAAAAGTTTAGAAATCGGGAGATATGGCATTCGGTATCGTGTTACGAGTTTAAACGTTGAAAATCTTTATCGATACATTGAATTCGTTTCGTCTAACGTTATAGCGTAGAAACGTCACGTTCCGTAATATAGCGTTATTGATGTAAACAAGATGTCCACAGCTCCGACTGCAAGGGATTTCCTTCTGTTAAGATGAGTTTCCATATAGTGTACAAGCATTTCAGGTATGCAACTTGTTTATTTTATCAAGTTTTACCATTTGTGGTACATTTTTCGTACTTGAGCGCTCTGGCATTGTCTCTATCGTCCCCGGGTAATCTACCCGGGAGCTTGCACCATTGAAGGTAATGGAGGGCGAGCTGGACTCAGTGACAACAAAAAAAAAAAAAAAAAAAAAATGAGTCACTGAGGCCAGGGCTGGACTAGTTGACATCCTTATTAATAAATACATGTACTAGTCTCTATCCAATAGACCAATTTCGAGTTTGTTGCATTTCTGTCAAAAACTTTGTTTCAAGTGATCATGGACACAATTCCTGCCTTTAGGGGCACCATCACTTCCATCCCATCTTGAGCAAGCGGTTAAAAAAATATGATGCTATACAGTATGAATTATTCAGAAAATAAATTCTTATACTTGATAGTCAAGTGGAATTTCATGCCTTAAATTATATTTTTTACATCACTGAAAGTTTTAACATTTGAATACTTACTCCTGACTTGGCACACTCCCTTAATAACTGACTTCTTCTTCTTATATACAAAGTTCCTGTAAAAGAAATAACAGTAATGCACAAAGTGGTAATTACATAAAGATAACATTAATGTTAAGAGACATTTGTTTATGAAGTTTTGGTTGTTCAATTTAAGGGGCATTAATAAATTATCATCCACCCTTTAATATAAGTGTAATAGAAAAACTTCAACAACATCTTTTAATATATTTCTTCTTGTATAGTTTCGCATGTATTTCATCAAATATTCATATCTTAACATCGCATATTTCAATCTTTTCAACGTTTAGTGAAGAAAACATATGTGGTGGACATACGGAAATATATTAAATAATTGGAAAATAGCACAGGCACAGGTCTTTGAATTTATTTCTTTCTTCTGTATATCTTTCTGCTTACAATTTATTGTGCTTTTTGTTTTGCAATAGCTGGTAGAATATTCTGATTGCAGAAAAATCAGTAGCATCATTGTCTGGCATGGTAATGATAAATCAATGTAAATGATGGATAAACGAGAGAAAGTCAGAGGACAAAAAGTCACATTATTTTTTTGACAATTGTTTAAATATATTTTAAAATATTTTTTAATTATTACATATATATTCATTTTTAAGTTAAGGAAATTACTCATAAGCCTTGATAAATGAAAAAGTATTACATTTTAATCATGCAAAGGATATATTTATTGGCAAAATGAAGCCATTTAAGTAATAAGTTTGGCCTTATACATGTTATAGGTTTTTTGTTTTATTAAGTAACTCCATAATTCAATATTAAGTTGGTATGTGTTCTCCATGTGTGTGCAAGGGCTTTAGTATAGTATATGTTTAAGTAAATTCAGCTTAATTATTTCCCAGCTATTTATAATATTGTTTAAAGTACGGTCTTATATGATTTGTGTTTTATTAAGTCATTTCTACATGTGTGTGGTTAAAATCTTTACATGCGTGTGTTATTATTGTTTGCGGTCTTTAAGAATGAAACTACATATATTTATTTTACTAAAAGACAGTAAAGAATGAATATTTGTTTGCAACATCAACGTACTTCATTTTGTCTTTGAATTCATTCATATCTCTGTTTCATTGACATTCATACCACTTTATCTGTTTTCTCTTACAACCAGGGTTGGCAAAGTATTACCCGCCCGGGTTTTACTGGGCCCGGGTTTTCCCGGGCTGGGCAATACTCCCAGAAATGGGTAATACTGGGCAATATGATTTTTTAAGCTTATTTCAACAATAAATAGTAAAGACTTGTAGTTTCATAGTATTATAACTAAATATACTGTAAATTCAGAAATTATTGCGTGCATTTATTATTGCGATTTTGTCATTATAGAGTAATATGCGATTTTTATTTTTGCGATATTGAGAAAAATCCTATTTAAAGTTAAATACTAAATTTCAAAATGCGAGTTTAAATTATTGCGATTATAACCCTGTCGCAATTTTCGCAATAATAAAAACATCGCAATAATTTCTGAATTTACAGTATACATTTTATACAGATAACCATTGAGAGTCATTTCTAGAAGATAAAAAATTCAATTTCATTCTCTTCTCTACTTAAATTTCATGTAGGCAAAATACAAGATTTACACATTTTAGGATTCCTTGTTAATTTCCAAGCATTGTTTCAATAATCTAAACATTGCAGAGTTTATGTGGATTCTAAATTAAATTGCTATATATGCAATCATGATTGCTAAATAAACACCCTACAGGGTCTTGTCATTAACTCTTATAGAAATGAAAAGGCTGATTAATGTTATATAAACATATCTATGTTCTAATCTGAATAATTACTTATTAATTAGTTACATGTATGTACATTTGTACATATAAATTATTTCAAAGTAATTTTTATTACATGTAATTGGTCAATTCTTTATATTAGCTATATATAGTTGAAAAAAAATCTCAGAGTTGTTAGAATAATTCTTTCTCAAATGTATAGTATACACTTGTTCATTTGTTCATGTATGTCTTATAGGACTCTCAAACAAGTAAACGTACATGTAGTTATAAATAAAAATAGGTTTATATATATCTTAAATGTATTGCATTTGTGTTTGATAAATGAATCCTCTTTAAAATTCAGGCCAGTATTCTATATTACCCAGTATTGCCCAGTATTACCCAGTAAAACCCAGTAAAACCCGTGTTTTCCCAGTATTTCCCACTGGGCTGGGCAATACTCATAAAACCCGGGTTTTTGCCAACCCTGCTTACAACAGGAAATATTGTACTTTTTAAACAGTCATAAATTGCTTCATATTTTCTATGGTCATGTGGTTTTTGCTTATCAATCGATATCAGTTGCACTTTGTCCAAACATTTCCTATGAATTGCTATTTAAGTTTTGAGATTTCTTGCATATACGTTTAGATTCTTGGTCATTAAAGTAAAGCGACAAAAACTTGTTTTACCATTCTGTCCGAAAACGTGACTTTTAATTCGTCAACAATTTTCTTTGCTCCCCAATTTTGAAGTTCTTCTTTGGCCTTCGCAATCTGTACAATGTGAGGCATATCCACCCAAAACCCTTCTGGATTTGGATCCTTTCAAATACCTTTTTTCCGCTTATTAGATATAGTGTATCCCTCGTTTGGAATAGTGTCCTGGCTGCCCCGCCATCATTCCTGTTATGCAGTGACGTCATATACTTGATGTTTTGCTATGTCTAACTCTTATGTCAATGAAAGGACATAGATTTGAGCCGAAAATGGCCATAGATTTGAGTATAAAATAAAGGAAATAGATGTGAGACAATACAGGACATAGATTTGAGACAATAAAGGACATAGATTTGGAACGTCTATGACACAATACTAAAAAGGACATAGATTTGAGGCTTACATATATACTGAACCCAGTGATACGGTACAAGAAAAGAAATCCACAGTTGTAATTAAACTAGAAATAAATTTTGGCTGATGTATAAAAATCATATAATAAACTGGGCAGTGGGCTATACTAAAAGAAAACTGGCTGTCAAAAACGGAAGTTGTATTCACCGTTGTAAAAGAGAAGGAAGCAATTAAGGGAGACAGGATGCGATAGATATCTTGAGAAGAAATATCGGCTCCTGTCCTAATAAGATCAAGGTCCAATGTTATACCACACTAGAAAGACCAATTATGGAGTATGCTTGTATCATTTGGGACCCAATAATGCAGAAAAACATCAGAGAATTAGAAATGGTGCAGAGAAGAACAGCATGCTTTGTAACTGGAGACTACAGAACCACCAGTAGTGTTACTCAGATGCTTTAAACCCTGCAATGAGTCGAATTACAAGAAAGTAGAAAGAGAGTAAAGACCATCATGCTCTACCGCATAATACACCATCTTGTTGCAATACCACCAGAGCAATACTTAATACCGAGGGGTGTAGCATTAACAACAAGAGGACATGACACCAGATTCCTACTACCCTATTCAAGAATACAAAACCACCAGCAATCATTTTTTCCATCTGCAATTCGTCTGTGGAATGAACTACCATCTGCTGTCGTCACAGCTTCCACTTTGGAAGGATTCAAAGACAGCCTTCAGACACCTGCTTAATGTTAGATATTTCAGTTTTAATTGTATATAACACCAGTCACCACCATGGCTTTTAACCTGGATTTGTGTGCATAGTATGTTAGAAAGATGTTTCCTTTGATGTGTAATTAGTCATTTGCGATAATAATATTGAAGATAATACACCAGAGGTGGTATGCAAATTATTAGAGGAACAAGAAGACAACTTCCTTCATACAGAATAAAAATATGCATTTAACAGGTAATTTCTATCAAGATTCAAGTACATCATCGCTAAGTGTTAAAAAAATATTATGCACGTGTAGAACTTACTGAACTGAGGGTTGTTAGGAGTTCTATAAGCATTAAATTTTGCATCTAAGGCAAGTGCTTGTTGCCAGACTGCTGCCATCCTGGCATTTTTTTCTAACCGGAAGTTTACATAAAATAAATAATATCGGGATCGATTCTGGTCTTATGGCAACGGCTTTTGCTACAAATTTTTAAGACTTTCAAAAATTATGCTATTTCCGCGAAAGTAATTTAATTCATATTCTAGCATTTTATAAAATCAACAACAGTCATGATCCAAGCTTATGAATACAAAAAAAAAAAAATATAATAAGCAAAATCTATATTTCGATTTTGACAGTGGTCAAGGATTTATATGACTTATATAGTAATCAATATTCAACTATTTGTCATCTTTGCAACTGCAATGATAAATTCTTATTTTTACAAAAATAAGCTTTTAATCCAGAAACTCTATCTTATGTATTTTTTTTAGTGTAATGGCAAAATCTCCTGAAAAATCATTTTAACTTAGATGATTGAGTTTTTGTTAAAGAATGTACAGTAAATGAATTTATTCATTACCATGCAGACCAAATTTTCCCCTTTATTTCCTGAAAGAGCTATCTTCTCATATTTTGATTCCAAATTTAATCATTTATGGTTCTTTCCATTCACATATTAAGTGCTTGTTTAATCCTTACAAAATATAAAATTATGAACAAGATCTTTGACCTATACTGTATATTATATTTTAAAAGATATACTACTTAAAACAGCAGTAATTTTCATTCATACAACAATGCAACCTTCAAAACATATTTTTTTATGCATATGACTATTTCATATAAATACATCGATATATACTGTAAATTCAGAAATTATTGTGATGTTTTAATTATTGTGAAAAATGTGACAGGGAATTATAATCGCAATATTTAAAACTTGCATATTATAATTTTATGTACGAATTAAACATGATTTTTCTCAATATGGCAAAAATAAAAATCGCATTTGAGTCTAAAATGACAAAATCGCAATAATAAATGCACACAATAATTTAATTCTGAATTTATAGTATGCAAATTTGAAAACTTAAAGTGAAGGTTCTTATAAAATTAATGAGTTGTGGTAATGATTACCATTGGACAACTATCCACCAGAGTATTTAAAAACTATTTTAGCATTTAATAGTGGAAATGGTGTTTAAATAAAAGCAGAATTTTTTATAAGTGTAACTAGTTGATTATCAGTAATAGCATGCATGTGATTTTTTCCTACAATTTACCTTTGTCTGTTTGTATTATGATTAATTTTTTACTGGGTTATTGTTCAAAATCAGTACATTCGTATTGGTATGTAACAACAACATTTTATAGCTGGTTTGATGAGAGCTTGTTTGATTATAATAAGACAGACTTATTTTAATCATAATTGCGATCATCTACTTGCATATAATTGTTCAGCTTAGTTTTAATTGCTGTGATTAGCAAGTCTTATGATTTTTCTAAATTTTAGTTTATTTGCAATTTTAGTGTTAATGGTTGATATAAAAAAAAGAAGATGTGGTATGATTGCCAATGGGACAACTAACTGTCCACTAGAGACCAAAATGACACAGACATTAACAACTATAGGTCACCGTACGGCCTTCAACAATGAGCAAAGCCCATACCGCATAGTCAGCATGACTTCATTTTGCTTAACCATAACTGTATAAGGACCAGCTGAAGCTCGTCTCCAGGTGCAGGATTTACTTCCTGCATTGAAGACCCATTGGCAGACTTGGACTGTTTTCTACTCTTTAGTCAGGTTGTTGTCCCTTTGACACATTCCCCTTTTCCATTCTCTATTCTAGTGATTATAATAATAATAATGTATCCTCTGTATAATTTTAATTCTTAATCAACATTAAAAGTGTTAAATGTCCATTTTTAGGCCTTAACATTAGAATTCCTCATGGTCATCTTCACCATTTCCTCAATGTTGCTCATACCTCATCTGCTCAAAGGCAATAACTAAATTAATCATGAATTATTTTTCAAAATACTTTACTAGAAATGTAGGCCTGAGCCTTTTTTTTAAGGGGCATAACTCTTTTAAAAATAGTTGATCAGCACTGATCGATTCATGTCTGAGATATTGCTCATTTAACCTTTTATATAAATTTCATAAACATTTGCCATGATTTGGCTAGATTTGAACACTTGAGAGTGCTAACAATGCAATTTTGTATAGAATTTATATTTCTAAGGGAAATAACTCTCTTATAAAGCACTTATTATTATACTCATTGCAGACATAGCTGCCATAAATCTCCTCAATTTCAAAACAATTATACAAGCAAATTAGACTTGCTGTATGGTTTCCTATAATTGCTTGAGCTCACTTCATTTGAACTTTGGTGGATAGTGGTCTCATTGGCACATATTGAAAACACTTACAGGGCAATTTTCTATACACTTAGTTTTACCATATAGCATAGCTCTTTTGAAACCAGGTGCTCCGCAGGGTGCATCTTTATACGACCGCAGAGGTCGAACCCTGAACAGTTGGGGCAAGTATGGACAAAACATTCAAGCGTGATACAGCTCTGAATTTGGATTGTGATCAAATTTTTGACATTACATGGTTTTTTTTTACACAATACAAATGTCAAGATTTTACAAATCAATTAAAGATTTCTTCTTCAAACTTTTGAAATCTAAAATTAAATAGTTGACACAGCATAGGTTTCTGACACAGAATGAATGTGGTCTAATGAACTTAAGTTTTTTTTTGCCTTTGAGCAATTCACTATGCTGTTGAATATTAATCCTCTTAAAAAAATGTTTGAAGAAATTTTCTTTTTATTTATGAAATCTGAAATGAGAAAAATTTACCCCCCCCCCCTTTTTTCCAAAACTGATATCAATTCAAATTTCTAATGGAGTTTGCAACAATAACTACTCTTTTAAATACATCATAAAATATTAAAATGTAAAATAAAGTGCTTGTTATCACTGAATGGTAAAGATTGGTTGGTAGTAAAAGTGAATATACATTGTTTATTGTATAAAACAATAAAAAAAACTTCATCAGCAACATTTTATATTGGCAAATTTCCAATGAAGTTATTTACATAAAGTTATTGGCAAATAAAAATAGAAAATGACATCATAGTCATGTCTGGCAAATGTCCAACATACATTATCTAAAAACATTTTAGATAAGATAAGGAAAAAAAGCTTCATCAGCAACATTTTATATTGGCAAATTTCCAATGAAGTTATTTACATAAAGTTATTGGCAAATAAAAATAGAAAATGACATCATAGTCATGTCTGGCAAATTTCCAACATATATTATCAACTACTATTCTATACAAAGAAAGATAACTCCAATTGAAAATTAATTGCTATTGCACAATATTGTGCAATTAGATATTTCTTGCTATTGTGCAATACTGTGCAATTGAAAATTTCTTGCTATTGCACAATACTTGATATTGAATCCTGATTTGGACCAACTTGAAAACTGGGCCCATAATCAAAAATCAAAGTACATATTTAGATAAAGCATATCAAATAAGCCCAAGAATTTAATTTTTGTTAAAATCAAACTTAGTTTAATTTTGGACCCTTTGGACCTTAATATAGACCAATTTGAAAACTGGACCAAAAATTAAGAATCTACATACACAGTTAGATTTGGCATATCAAAGAACCCATTTATTCAATTTTTGATGAAATCAAACAAAGTTTAATTTTGGACCCCCATTTGGACCAACTTGAAAACTAGGCCAATAATTAAAAATCTAAGTACATTTTTAAATTCAGCATATCAAAGAACCCCAAGGATTCAATTTTTGTTAAAATCAAACTAAGTTTAATTTTGGACCCTTTGGACCTTAATGTAGACCAATTTGAAAACGGGACCAAGAATTAAGAATCTACATACATAGTTAGATTCGGCATATCAAAGAACCCCAATTATTCAATTTTTGATGAAATCACACAAAGTTCAATTTTGGACCCTTTGGGCCCCTTATTCCTAAACTGTTAGGACCAAAACTCCCAAAATCAAACCCAACCTTCCTTTTATGGTCATAAACCTTGTGTTTAAATTTCATAGATTTCTATTTACTTATACTAAAGTTATGGTGCAAAAACCAAAAATAATGCTTATTTGGGCCCCTTTTTGGCCCTTAATTCATAAACTGGTGTGACCTCAACTCCAAAAATCAATCCCAACCTTCCTTTTGTGGTCATAAACCTTGTGTTAAAATTTCATTGATTTCTATTTACTTATACTAAAGTTATTGTGCGAAAACCAAGAATAATGCTTATTTGGGCCCTTTTTTGGCCCTTAATTCCTAAACTGTTGGAACCAAAACTCCCAAAATCAATCCCAACCTCTCTTTTGTGGTCATAAACCTTGTGTTAAAATTTCATAGATTTCTATTCACTTAAACTAAAGTTATAGTGCGAAAACCAAGAAAATGCTTATTTGGGCCCTTTTTGGCCCCTAATTCCTAAAATGTTGGGACCAAAACTCCCAAAATCAATCCCAACCTTCCTTTTGTGGTCATAAACCTTGTGTTGAAATTTCATTGATTTCTATTCACTTTTACTAAAGTTAGAGTGCGAAAACTAAAAGTATTCGGACGACGACGACGACGACGACGACGACGACGCAGACGCCAACGTGATAGCAATATACGACGAAAAATTTTTCAAATTTTGCGGTCGTATAAAAAGTCAATGGGCACTGATTTTCAACTTGTTTGAGACATTGCTGATAGGCATTTCATAAATATCTAGCAAAATAGGTACATTTGAGAACACTATAAATGCAATTTTGTATAAAAATTATGTTTCCAAGGGCTCCTTTAAAAATGGTTGATCAGCCCTGATTTATCAAAACATGTTGCATAAATTTTTACAAATTTTGAAGAATTGTACATGTGATAGTGCTGGTCTTACAAGACCAGACGGAACATTGCTCTAATTTCTATCTCCACCCACAACATGCTGTATGGTGAAAAAATATGTGTCTCAGCAACAGGTTATACAAGAGACAATTAAAGATAACACAACTTTGTTTGTAATAATGAAGATGGCACGCCAACCATTAAATGGTCACTGTGTTGCATTTTTGGACCCAGGTTAAAAGAAGTTGATAGAAGTCTCGTTTTGTACACCACCAACTGAGGTTTGTTTGAACTATAATGTTATATCTTAAATTCTGATATCCATCATAAATATTCTTCATCAATATATCATGGTCCAATTTCTAAAGATCATATTCCAAATATCGTTTATAAACAATCAATTATGTGTATATTGTTTTTATGTAAGTAGTTTTTTGTACTTTGGAATGTTCTATCAAGTTAAGCCATATAGAATTTAATTCTACTGTTTGTTTTTATGTTTTTCTTTTGCACTGCTGTCTCAGGTTATGGGAGGGTTGAGAGCTCACAAACATCAGCTTTTAATTTAGTTGTTGTCGTAGTTTCATGGCTGTCATAATTGTTTTTCAAATTTTATCATTATAATTTAGTGCTTTAGTTTTCTTTTTTTTAATTAATTCATTTTTTTTCTTGTCTGGGCCTGTTACGGGTGACTATTTTTTTTTCTCACTGTTGACAGCTGTCCCTTATATCCATATCATTTGAACTCTGAGGTATAGTTGTCTCATTGGCAATCATACAGCATCTCCTAATCTTTACATTGGTAGTCAAATAGTTTGCCTGTTTAGACCAAATATCATAACAGTAAAACAATCAGTAACCAGGTGCTCCGCAGGGCACAGCTTTATACGACCCCAGTGGTTGAACCCTGAACAGTTAGGGCAAATTTGGTCACAATATTCAAGCTTGATTCTGTCTGAATTTGGATTGTGATCAAATTTTTGACATAATATAGGTTTTTGTCACAAAATTAATGTGGTCAAAGATCTAACAAATCTATTGCACAATACTGTGCAATTGAAGATTTCTTCTTGAAACTTTTCAAAATTCGAAATTTGAAAAATTTTGAAAAAAAAGGAAGCCCTTCAAAAAATGGTAAACAAAAAATCCCCCCCCCCAACTTTTTGAAACCCCCTTGGAGCAATAACCCTTAAACTCAATCCTATGCTTTCCATTGCAGTATTGAACCTTGTAGTACAATTTCAGAGAGATCCATACACTTAAACACAAGTTATTGTCATGATTGTTTGGAAACTAGAAACATGCTTCTTTTTGGCCCTTTTTTGGCCCCATACTCCTACATATTTTGGGCAATTAACCCAAAAATTAATCCCAGCCTCCCCTTTGTTATATGGTACATTGTGGTACAATTTCAGAGTGATCCATACAATTACACATAAGTTATTGTCTTGAAAGTAGAAAAATGCTTGTTTTTACCCCTTTTTGGCCCTTAATTCCTAAACTTTGGCCCCATAACCCCTAAAATGAATCCAAACCTTCTACTTGTGGTTTTAAACATTGCGGTATGATTTCAGAGCAATTGAAATACTTCTACACAAGTTATTATCCTGAAACTAGAAAAATGCTTGTTTTGGGCCCCTTTTGGGCCCGTAATTTCTAATCGGTTGGGACCATCATCCCCAAAATCGATCCCAACCTTCCTTTTGTGGTATTGAACCTTCTGAAAAAATTTCATGAAGATCTATTCACTTAAACTAAAGTTATTATCAGGAAACCAATGTGTCTTCGGACGAAGACGCAGACGACGACATCATACCATTATACGATCCCAAAAAATTTTTGGGGTCGTATAAAAAGCTATTCATTCAAGTACCATCTATACATGAAGTTCTATTTACAATTAACAGTGAGCTATACTTTACAAGAAAGACAAAAACACAAAATTTATTTGACATGTTTTAATGTCAATTATCATAATGAGAAATCAACAACAAAACTATATTCAAGTATTAAATATATACTTCTTATAATAAGAAATAACTTAAATACACAACCATTGTTAATAGCTATTTACAAAATCAACAATATCTGATGCACTGACATTTCCAAACAACCATTCAAACTACTTTCATCTTTTAATATCCATTGGATAGCATGCATACAATTGTGTAGAATTAATTTACAGATATTTTCCACTTACTTTCAATCAAAAATAACTCCAGTATAAATTACTTCATACATCTTCCAAAATTCTTAAATTACAAAATAAAACAATTTAAAGTTTTCTATTTCTTATGTCTATCCCACAACCAGAGGCAGTTCCAATAGTTTTCTGTTGGTAACTTAACTGAAGGGTTGTATACCAGCATTAAACCAATTGGTATACAAATTTCAATTAGGAGTAAACCATGAAAACCACCAATTTGTTTATTTTCCATAGGTTCTAAACAGTGAATGGCATTCTGTAGTTTATCTTTGAATTTGACATCTATATGTGTGTGTTATATAAATGGTTTGAATTGTGTACATACATTTAGAATTAATATCTTACAGAATGGACTATCCAAATTGTTACTGTTACACAAATGACCATTGACTATACTTTTGAGATTTTCTGTACAAGCCGTTCGAAATATTTTGTTTTGGGTGGATAACTTTATAATTATAAATACAAAACAATCATACAAAAGTTATGCACATGATGAATGATCTCCCTTGTGAGTAAAGTGTGTTTAATTCATTCACACACCCCAGCAAAGCATTGTATACTTATTACTGCACCAATGAAAAATTCTTAGAAAAACGATGAAAATGAAGAGTTATCTCCCCTTTGTTTGTCAATGAATTGATTTTATTATCTCCCCTATTTTTTCAATGTATTGAATTATTTCCTAAAATTAACCTTGAAACTAATTACTCTAAATGATATGTGACACTGATGTCACCTTTCGCAACATTCTTCACATAGGGGACATAATAATGAAAATGAAAGTTGAGAGTATTTTTAGACCTTGTTTCATCATGTTCATTATTTCTTCTAGTTTCACAACTCTGTATTTGAAGAACAATCATCATATACTCTCTCAAAACAGTTTGTTTCTGAATAATTCACAATTTTTAAAATGTCATGACGACCAAGCTCTAACAAAAAATTTCGTAAGTTGTAGAAATTGAATGCACGTGCATTTTCGTATTTGCTTGATAACAATTTCCAATGACACAGAACCACTCTTGCAGGCCATTCTCTTTGTGTATAACAAAAATACTGTATGATTTCAATGTCTCTGCACTTTAAACCTAAAATAGAAAATAAATTAAGGTATATCCTGGTTAAAGTAACCTAATGTATGTTTATTTACAGTAATTCATGGTTGAATTAGCAGATAATGATGTAAAGTACGTAATACTGAAACTAGGAAGTGGAAACTTATTTAATTTTAATTATCAGCTTTAAGTGATGTTTTAAAGAAAATTATAAACCACAAAACTAAAAGTCTATTTCTAACACTAAGATCTATTTCTATTATTTTTTGGACCGTTTTATGAATGAAAATATAAACATATTAATGTACTGAATTTTTTTTTATTCTATGTTTTTATGGGGAAAACCCGGAAAATATAATTTATTGATTCAGTGCAGAAATGGTTTATGTATCAAAAGCAATTTTTATGACGTTTGTTTCTACTGGAAAGTTGTCTCATTGGCAGTTGTACCACATAGCCTTATTTCATATTCAAGTACATTTAAAAAAAAAAAAAATAGTTTACAAGTATAAATACACACACACAAAAATTTGCCTTTCTGTGACAACATAGTTTTTTTCCCAATAGAAGATGATATTAAATAAAAAGATAAAAAAAAAAGGTTAAAAAAAATTCTCACTTTGAAATGACAGACATTAAAGTATAGATCCTTCAATATTTTTTTCAGTGATGGTTAGAAAGATAGCATTCAATATTTGTTACAACTCAAATATTGAAAGAACTGCTAATTATGTAAAAACGTTTTATACATGTAGTATAATATCTATATTTTATAGTATGCTTTCTGGCATGAACAGGAGAGCCCCTAAATTTGTTTAAATACATTCCTTAATCTTACCCAATTTTTCAGCAAAGTCTCTCCAATCTTTCTTCATACAAGCAGGGGTTTGGTCTAAGCTGAGGTGTATAATTACAGCACAGAGTTGGGACCAGGACAGGTCAAGGTCCATTGATAGTTTTGGACTTTTCCTTTCCATTAATAACTGTACGGTCAGGCATAGCTAAAACCAAAACAATATTATTAAATATACATTGAGTTATCTTACCTATTGATATCAGAAATAGATCAAAAGGTACATGTCATTTACTGCCACTCTGGACACTTTCCTGTGCATGTCAAAACACATGGAATGCATTGAAATAGTCATTATTTTTCTGATGTTTCTTTTTTTTAACTCAATGATTTTTGTTTGAGTTGAAAGTATGGTTGAATTGAAACTACTTCTATCTAAATTGAAATCTTTTTTTTGGGACACAACAAATAGAGAATTCGGGAAAGAGGAATTTTATCTTGTTAACTGTCAGTGTACAGCTAGTAAAAACCCTCATGTAAACACTATGCCAATAGCACTGAGAGCCCCTGGGCTCCCCTAAATCTGCCTCCAAGAGCCTTGGACGTGTGGCCTCATCTCACTGAGCACCCTGAATGTAGTTTATCATACAGAAATAAATTATAAAAGGTAAACCACAAACTGTATACTGGGGTTAAATTTACATTCGTTTCATTTGTTAATGAACCGTTTTATTCTATATTAGGAAATCAATTAAACCTCTGACACCAAACACATCAATCTGAATGAACTTAATTGTATGATATACCTTAACCTAGATCTAACATGCGAAACTGTATTTCTCACAAATATTTGAAATTTCAAATCATTTATTTTTATTTTTAAAAAGAAGTAAAAAAGTAACGACGTTTCACAGAGCTGACTATACAGTATGGGTTTTTCATTGTTGAAGGCTGTGATGCCAATAATTGCTCACATCATCTTCATTTGAGCTTTGGTGGACAATGGTGGATAGTTGTCTCATTGGCAATCATAACACATCTCCTTATTTTTAAATTAACATATAATCTTAGAGATGGTATTGATAAGATCACATTGAGGAAGTGAGTCTTTATTGTGTGTAGCTTCATTGTATCATACCAAATTTAAACAAATGTGCACAACTGAGCACTGATGTGTGCAATCATACTTCCCTCTATAAATGAAGGTGCAAAATCATTTACCGGGTACATATTATATAATTTTGTTCAGCTCTGTTAATCTAAAGTCTCAATTTGATGCATTTAAATTAAAGTATTTTAATTTGGAATAGTACCGTAATTGGCATATAGCAATGTATAGGTTAAAGCTAAAAGTTTTCAACCCAAAGAATTGATCTGTGCATTTGTTAGAATCTGCCTAAAATGGACTTTTGAATAAATAGAACAAATGAAAATAAAACGATTGAGTTTGGTTTCAAGGTGAATCTGCACACATAAACTATATCCCTGAAAAATTGATAATATCAGACACAAGCCTAATGTCATTACAATATGAGCTGTGTCGATAGAAATCAAGTGAACATGTACATGCATATGTATATGTTTTTGATTATTTTTGTAATAATTAAAGACAAAATGAAAGAAATTTTTTGGCCTGTATTGTAAGGTTCTTAAATGGAATCAATTTTCAAATAGTTACAGACTTTGCATAGAGATTTTTCAATCCTAAATAAGTCAGCAGAGGTATTGATATCTATCCAAAGCACTATTATAAAATATAATACATACATCACCATTCCAGTATTCTGTATCTGATGCTTCTGTCTTGTGACACACATTACTCCTTGTAGTTCTGTCAAAACAATATATTCATATTACTGAAATTATTAACTATGTTCTTAAACCACAGAATGAATTGTCACACATATTTTGTCTCGATCAAATACCATGTAGTTTAATGAAAAGTCACGAAAGACCCGGTCCTCCCTCCAGTAACTACATGTGCATAATTGAAATATCATGGTATATATGATATCCATGGCCAACCATTTTTCAGTTTTAAACCATTGAAAAAATATTAAAATGCACTACAATATTATCTATACTAATAAAATACTAATGAACAATTATGACACCTTAGTAAGCATGGTAAGAGAAAATTATTTCTGTCAAAGTTTATGCTTAGAGACACAATATTAGAAAGATAGAGATTCGTTGAAGGTGATATAGCTTATAAATAAATAAATACCTCATGAACATGTCATCTTCTTCACACATTTTGAATTCATTATCCCACCACTTTTCATGTTTGTTCACAACTTCAAAGTCAACATCAGTTATATTTAATCCTAAATGTCTTTGTCTATGAAAACGCTGTAAAATTTTCACTCTGTTATTTGAGTATCTTACCCAGCCAAGATTCTTATAATAAATTCTTTGATATTCGCTATCATCACTCGAACAACTGTTTCTATTTGGCCTGTCATTATTGCACAAATCATTATTTTGTTTATGTGGACAAAGAACATCCACACTTTCTGCCCTAATCAAATGACCTTGTGGAGGTCGTGAATTACAAGTTGGAGGATTGTCAGGATCACGTTGATTGACAATAACCAATGTATTTCCATCTGAATTCTCCATTGCTCCAATGTTTGTTCTATCATGGGGAGGAGGTGGGGGTAATATTGTACTTAGGTCATCACATGTATGTCTTACTGTGAAGGGACCATTAGTTTTTGAAATGTTATCACTATTTATTGTTTCCTCATCACTAACAGTAATAGAATTTGAATCAACCTTGAAAGACGATGATTTATCTGATATAGAACTTCCTTTCCCATCATCAAAATTCTCGTCACTTGAATCGTCAGAATTCTCCACTGCTTCATGACTTATATGATGGTGATGAGGAGGGGGCAGTGGCGGTAGATTAATACCACATGTGGATGATGACCCCTCTATATAACAAGGAGATGAAATTTCAGAAAGATCACTACCCCCAGATAAAGTTTTCTGATCTGTCAGCCATCTAAGCACTTCAGGACTCGGATCATTTGTCATTTCAACACTATGTTCTTGTAGATGGATCTCTTGGAGCTGATGACACAGATGTGTCCTGAAATCATAGCCTTTGTCGTCTCCAGACATCGATGATCTCAAATTTATACGATGTACTTGCTGAATTTCTACAAAAGACAAATAATTTGAATGTTATCACTACATATAGTTACAAAAAAATAATTTATGGGAATTTTAGTCTTTGCTGTTTAATGTTTTATGAAAACCTTAATCAGTTGAAATTCATTATCTATAGCCTTTTGGTTTAAAGTGAACTTATCTTTTTAAAGATGACAAACTGGATACCTGCTTAATACATACGGAACAATATTTTGTGATTGTAGTGTCTGTTTGCTTGTTTGTTAGTGATCTTATTACATCGGTTGTATGATTTGTTAGTGATTTTATTACATTAGTTGTATGATTTGTTAGTGATTCTATTACATTGGTTGTATGATTTGTTAGTGATTTTATTACATTGGTTGTATGATTTGTTAGTGATTTTATTACATTGGTTGTATGATTTGTTAGTGATTTTATTACATTGGTTGTGTGATTTGTTAGTGATTTTATTACATTGCTTGTATGATTTGTTAGTGATTTTATTACATTGGTTGTATGATTTGTTAGTGATTTTTTACATTGGTTGAATGATTTGTTAGTGATTTTATTACATTGGTTGTATGATTTGTTAGTGATTTTATTACATTGGTTGTATGATTTGTTAGTGATTTTATAACATTGATTGTATGATTTGTTAGTTTTTTTTATTACATCGGTTGTATGATTTGTTAGTGATTTTATTACATTTTTATTACATCAGTTGTATGATTTGTTAGTGATTTTATTACACTGATTGTATGATTTTTTAGTGATTTTATTACATTGATTGTATGATTTGTTAGTGATTTTATTACATTGATTGTATGATTTGTTAGTGATTTTATTACATTGATTGTATGATTTGTAAGTGATTTTATTACATTGGTTGTATGATTTGTTAGAGATTTTATAACATCGGTTGTATGATTTGTTAGTGATTTTATTACATAGGTTGTAAAGTGAAATAAAAACCAATAATTTCCCATGTGAAATAAACATAGTTATTTCACTCCTCTGATGTCATACAATAATAGGCATTGTCAAGACGTTGTCGATAATGTCAGATCAAAACAAATTGTGAATGCGTAGAAATAGTTATAGTTTCTTACATTTTGTACTCTAAGTTTCATAAGCCATTTGCCAATATAATAAAATGTTTATATTATAATTGAATCACAAGAATGAAGTAAAATATACCTGCACTTGGACTTTTTTCAACAATCTTCATATAAATTAATCTCTTCAATGGATTAACCAAAATTTCTTTGAATTCCAGATTGCGTAGCTGATGGTAATTTAATACATTTAATTTATTATCCAACACAGAGAAGTTTGTCTTTCTTAAGATAACACGGACAGGCTGTTCATTATTGTTTTCAACACTGTACATAAACCACTGCTTCATTACTTTACCTGTAAGAAGAAACATTTATATATATATATCTATTTAAAAAATATAAATAACGAAAAACCCACAAAGATTACATGGTAATAATGGTAATGGCTTTCAGCTGTACCAAGAAACTTTGCATATTGGAATAAAACTATATAAAGTATCAGTGATTTTTTGGTTTAGACAAATTGCAAGCAAGGCTATAAGACAATTTGTATTTTCTTGAACGCTTGAATAAGTGTTTACCTATATCATGTATATACCCACAAAATACATGTCATGTTTTTAGTAATGAATCCACAGTGGTTATTAATAAGACTGAATAAAACTGTTACTATAGCTAGCTGTTTGACTGATGAATTGACCGACTGATTGATTAGAAATAATTTAATCAATTGACTGAAATGTTTGAGTCTGCTTGATGCATCTACTAATTGACAGTACTGTCAATTGATTGATTGATCATGAGATTGATTAAGACTTTTTGATTGGTTTATCTGATGTTTATCAGGTTAACTGGAGTTTAGAACAACTTTCGGTTTTTGCACATAATTTTATTTTTCCTTTGCCATGGTGTTGTACACAATGAACTGGTGAATGCAATGTACTGTCTCTTTTTGATTTATAATTTACTGATTGTCCCCCTTGGTTTGTTTTAAAACTTATTTTATTCCACATATAATTTCATTAACAACTACTTCAAGTTTATACTTCATAGAATTTACACTTACATATCAGGTACCTATCAATAGACAATCTTGACTTATGAAATGGGTTTTCATGTGTTTGTTTTACATTGTTTTCTAGTAGACAGTATTCCAACAACATAAAATATCAAATGAAACCTAAAGTTTAAAACACTGTTTTCTAATAAAACCTAATATTTTTGCAATGATAAAAAAGTTCATGAACTGGTTTCCATTAGTATGTGACCCTCCTGTCTTCATACTTGTTATGTAATAATATCAAATAGACCTACCAAATGTTTTTTGAAGTTTAATGTTTAACTTTTTTAGTTGAGAACTTTTCCCTGGCATCACTCTGTCAAACAATTTAATCCTGTTTGATCCCAGGAACAAACCATCAGGACTTTCATCTTTATATATAACAATCGTCAAACACACAAAGTTTTCATATGCCTCTTCCTCTGTCTTATGTCCGAGACAAACAAAGGGTTTAGATTTCTTGGATTTCTCTTCCAGGATACTAAGTTCTATCTCTTCTAGGTCAAAGAAACAGAACTCCTCCTCTTTAAAGGTTCGTATAAATGGTCCAACTGTAATTGAATCTGAAATATAAATATGTTTTATATGAATAAAGCAGAATTAATAGAATACAAGTTGAACCTTTCCAAAAAGGTACAGAGTGCTTTACTAAGTTCATGAATTGACATCAGTTTTTGATTTTTTTTTGCATTTGATTTTGGAGAAAACAAGTTTGATCTCTGTTTTAGAAATATTCCTAAGACAAATATTAAGGGGATCTATTTGGATCTCCATATTGACATGTGATATAATATATACTGTGGATTCATTTATTTTCTGTGCCAATTCTTGTGGATTGGCACAGAGGAAAACTTGCAATTTCATGGATATTTAATATTGTGGTTTTGGCAAAGTCTGCATATATTTATATAATTATATATTCCTTCAAGATTCATTGAATGTTTCAAATTGTGGTTCCCCTGTACCCTTGAAATTCACAAAAATTGGTATGAATATTAATGCAGTAATAATTGTTAATTTTTACTATATAAATATTATTACACTCAAATGAATTAATTTATTTCTGTGTAAGGATTGATACAAAAATTTGATATTTAAAGTAGTTCTATTCTACATTTCACATTTTTTTTAACTTCTATTTGGTTTCACATTTATTTAAAGCAGATATGTGTGTCGAAAGTTAAGGTCAAGGCCAATTATTTTTTTATCATTTAGATAATACACATCTTTAATCTGATGAAAGGATGCATCATTGTCTAGCACCATACATAGGTCACCCAATTAAGACATCACAAGATTCATTTTTAAGCAATCAAGTGACCTATAACTACAGTCAGGTGACTTAGAATAAAAACAAATCTGATAAGAGTCTGAAGGTTATCAACAAAAGAAGAGTATGCACATAATTTTCTTCCTGATAAATAATTTTAATTTATTTTGAATAAGAGTACTTTTCTTTAATATTTTTAACATATAATTATTTGGTCCATATTTTAAAGAAATAAATAGCATGTCTGGTAAATATGTCTGGTAAATCCATTACCTAGTCATTACACATTAGTCTGACCTTTCAACTTGAAGTTCAACATTTGATATTCATAACTTTATTGGATTTTTTGTAGAAATGCAATCGATCATCGAAGAAATATTATGACTACCCTGTATTACATTTTTTTGATACTTTTAAAATGCAGACTACCGGGTACCCTTTTATATAATTTATTAATTTCAACAATAGCAAAAGATTTGTTAAATCATGTGCACTGATGTGTAAAATTATAAATAGGTGTGCTAAACTTTGTTTTAAGTTTAAACAAACAACAGAGAACTATTATATCTGACAATCAAAAGTTCTTTTGTAAATTTCAAATTTTCAAGATCTGACTAATATTCACAAAAACTTGAGTTTAAGCAAGGGTTTGAACAGAAAAAATCACAGGTTTTATCCACATAAGAGAAAGTGCAGTCCAAATTTCTATTTATAAAAACAAATTTTTGACATACTCATAATTGTTTTTACGAAAAAATAATTTAACAGCCATGAGTGAGTGAGTGTTTATCCATAGACTTTCATGGGAAAATTTGGTTGATTATATAGGGTATCACTGAAGCATGTCTGGAGAGCCCCCGCTTTTTTAAGGTTAGTCAGTAGCCCCTCCCTCCACCTTTATGAAAAGTTCTGGATCTGCCACTGTCATTTGTCTGTACATGTCAATGCCTGACCCATATAATATACATATGCATACTAGTATTTTTTTAATCTTAATATTTGCCTGTACAAATGATGTGTGTGTCGTAACTAAGCAGTTTTTCTTTTTTTAGATATGTTAACAAAAATTTAGCATTATACCACTATTTGACCCTAAAATCTATGGCGTAGACTGTGCATACACCCATTATATCATATTAATTAATATTTATTTTAAAAAATCTTTAGAAACTTTGTACAATGTATATCCATGTTTGAGCTTACAGAGATTTAATTATGTCAAATTTTGCCTTATTTGTGTCAAGTTTTTCAGAGGATTTAAGACTCAAGGACAAATAAATTACTGTGTAAATAGTAATTGTATTTTTAAATGCAGAGCATGATCAATATAATATATAGGTATATTTTCACCTGGAACTGTTATAGCAAGAAATGTATACAATGGTAGATTTCAATAAAACTGGAAAGTAAAAGTACAACTGAAGCAAATAGAAAATATAAACAACTGACTCCAATCCCACTTGGACCTAAGTTTCCAGTGGCGGATCCAGGGGCCGTGTGGGGTAGATCCCCCTTTTTCTGAACGATCAATCCACAATGCATTTGAATGGGGACTTATGGTTGTCCTATGTTGGGACCCCCTCCCTTTTTGAAAAAGGCTGGACCCCTGCCCTGGTTTCTTACCAATTAGCATGTGATATGCATTATAATGTCTTAATTGTGATGATTTCTTTTCCTTCATAGTTTAGGGTTAAATGAAATACTTGAATGTCAAAGTTGTCATATCATAGAACAATACACTAACAACAGTTTTTTTTTTTTATTTGTTTCTTTCTCAAGTTTAAGACTTCAACAAGATCGACCAAAAGTCTAGATTTAATTTCAGAACATAAAAAGATTTTGTTTGTATCTGTTGAAGATAATTAACTTACATTCTTTTTCTTTACTTTTTGACTTGTACAATCTGAGGTAGACGTTTTCCTGAGAAAAAAAAAAACAAATTAGAAGTCAAGAACATGAAGTTAAAACAATATTGTAATTTAGAAAAATCAAATATGGTGATCAACTTGTGATCATTTCAGTGCAGTAACACAAGGGGAAATTAACTGACTAATATAGAAAAAAATTGTTGACCATTAGTATCTGATAATCTAGATGTTGAGAACAAAGTTAAAGGTGCATAATTAAGTCTGATATATTTTTCACTAATTTCCATTCTTCCACATCTTATACACAGTTTCCTTCTCCTTTTCATTTCAACATTCACTGCCTTATTTCCCTTATTGTGCAATTACGAGCATAAAACTGCAAATAGTCAATAAATATATCAATTAACAGGCTATTATTTGAACTTGGAATTATTTTTAATTATGGAATTTGCTTAAATTCTTGTTAATGAAATTCTTAATAAATTCCATGTTTATTTTGTACTATAATGTTCTGTGCTGCGCACAACACTTTCTATTACAAAGAAAATAGTATATTTTCTATAGAATGTACTGTGCCGCGCACAACACTATCTATACAAAATACATTGTACCCGGTATAGAAAATGTTATGAACCGCTCAAAACATCATACATGTAATACCAAATAAATATGGAATTTATTAAAAAATTTAAACACCAGAAATTATGCAAATTCTATAATTAAAAATAATTCCAAGTTCAAATAATAGAGCTGTTATATTTAATTTCAATATTGACCCACAGTGGTGTATGCTTCAGGGGTAATAATATTAGGTCTTATATTTAACTGTAAGTATAAAATAGTTGTTTAGTGCCTTTAGCTTTTATCGAAAAGAAAAATGTATTATACCTTTTAGCTCTATAACATAATTTATGTAAAGATTGCTAGGTATACATATCACAAAATAAATGGGGAATGTATTTATGGAACACACATGATGCCCTCTGCTTACATATCATATAAAGATGGAAAGGGACATAACTGAAGAACGGTCAAAGTGATGCTACCCAAATTTATACTTGGTCTGAACTTTGTGGTAATAAGCATTGTGTATAAGTTTCAAACATTTGGTTGAGGCAAACTAAAGTCAGAGAACAGAAATTATAATACAGACTTTCAATTTTTAAAGGGGCATAACTCTAGAACAGTTGACAACACCAAAATTTGAATTTGATCTGTGTTTTGTGGTATAACGCATTGTGTATAAGTTTTATAGTATTTGATAGGGGAAAACTAAATTTAGAGAAGAAAAACTATGTAACATACAGAGGGACAAGGGGACAGATTAATGCCCCCTATGCTATATATGGTGGGGGCATAACAATCTAATACATAAAAGCTGCATTTAATTTAAATGAGTATAGAAACAGATGTTAACAACCCAAAACAATCCAACTGAGCTATTTCTAACCCTCTATGATAAAGTGTTCCTTCTTTATTGTTTAATTTCTACTGGATTTCTCCTTGCATGTCACTGTGATTTTTAAAATGTACCGGTATTTTGGTCCACACATACTTGAATAAATAAAAGAAAAATCCCTTATAAACCAGGAAGAGAAATAAGCTGACATTTAAATTGAGCAAGGTTCATTGCATTTCAATACAAATCATTCAATTATGTTATAATAAATGTTCTGGGTCAAAATGGTTATGTAAACACAATACATAAAAAGACTTCTTTAAATGGTATTAAAGATAAATATTATATCTTGATATCTATTACATCTTGATATAATTTTTTTTTCATAAGATAGGGAAATCCCTGATTTCTTAGAAAAATGTATATCCTCTGAAATAAAACTTTCTACCAGAGAATGAAGTCTGTACTTAACACATTGTAACAAGAGAGATGAAAGGATTTGGAGTGGGTGTAACTAATGGAAAAAAGTTTTTAAAATTTACACTTTATATATATCTACACACATGTGAAAACCTTATTGTTATACAAATCTTAGATGTTTGATGCTAGTTTCACATATGAATATGTTCCATTAGCTTTGGTTAGCAGATTATAAATGAAACAACCCAACATATAATGAATGGATTCAATTAAATTGTGATTGGAAATGGGGAATATGTCAAAGGGACAACAACCCGACCAAAGAGCAGAAAACAGCAAAGGCCACCAATGGGTCTTCAAAGCAGCGAGAAAATCATCCCCCATACTGGGATTTAATGCTAGCAACTTATATTCAAACCATGAAATTTCCAAATTTATTGACCATATTACCTGTTTAAAGTAAGAATTCTTGTCAGACAATATTACAATAGAGAATGGAAACATGAGAATGTGTTAAAGAGACAACAACCTGAACAAGAGCTGAAAACAGCCCAGGCCACTAATGGATCTTCTTATAAGCAGACAGAAATGTTTTAGGAGACAGCCCCTGTCAGACAATTTTTTGACAAAATTACCTGTTTAAGGTGACCATCCCTGTCAGAATGATAATGTTTTCCGGTATAAAGTATTTTTGGACTCATTTTTCATTTCTTCCATTAGACTCCTGCAATATAAAAAGAGACATTTTAAAACCCGTTCTGTTTATTACACATTTCAAAGTTGCCTATCGTTAACAGTTGACATTGTGATGTAAAACATTTACACCAATGTTTCTCTATAAAACAATTCAATCTATAGATAAAGCTCCATGTTTGTCCTTTTGGCCATACCTTAACATCCATTTACATCCAAGTTCCAGAGTTTTTCGCAATTTGATCAAATCTAAAAAGATATCCTATATTGATTATTTCTACCTGTTTAAGTTCTTCAAATCTGTATTTATGGGCTTTCCTTAATATTTGAGTAAAAATACTTTTGAAAATGCAAAAAAGATACTTTTCATCACTTCTTAAACTTTTGCATTCTGATGCAACATGGGCATTAGGTCGTAAATCTTAATTGAAATCTTGTAAAGAGATATACATGTTATAATTATATACATGTATTATAATATAGTTAATGTTCCACTTGTATGATGAAACCCACGGAAATTGGATCAACAAATAATTAAAAGAATTAACAGTATTGCATGTTTGCTTGCAAAGTTTTCCCATACTTGTACATAGAATTTGTACATACTGACTTTGAATTGGCCCTGACATTGTATAGTTCATTTTTTATTACTCTTTACTGCATGTTTGGAAACAAATTTTTCTTAAATCTTCAATCACAAACAGGTTCTTGCTAGAGCAGCTAGATGAAAATGAACGGTGAAAAAAAAACAATTCTCAAGAAATGCAAAACAAGCTAGTCTTATCAGGGTATGGAATTTCAATGATTTGGCCTTGACTTTCAAATGTTAAATATTATTGCGCACTAAATATTTGATAAGATAAATACTAAAGAAATTAAATAATGTTTAAAGATCTAAAGCAACTGTGTATTGACTGTGACTAAAGCTTTCAGTACAGCATCCCTTTTGTTATAATCATACCCAGATTTGTGCATAAAAACTATCAGTTTCTTGTGTGAGCATACTTATCCTTGTTCATCTTGAGGAGGTTTGTGCTTTATCAGATATATATATATATATATATATATCATGTATATAGTCTAACATTTGTTAGTCAAATAATCAAGATTCTATTTATTCTCTTTTATCAAATAAACTGCCATTACATGATGATAATGCAGTAGTGGATCCAGGGGGAGGGTTAGTTACCGTTACGGGAATTGGAACAGACTGGAACCCCTCCTCCTTTTTTAGCGGATCAATGCATTTGAATAAGGACATACAGTTGGACCCCCCTTTTTTATTCTTGGTTGGGAATCTCCCTTTTGAAAATGGCTGGATCCACCCCTGATAATGTCAGATATAGTTGTGTTTAACATTGAGTGGCTGCTGCACTTTCATATGCATATGCACAAAGAACAAGTTGGTGTGATATAAATATGTATCCAGCTTTGTACTTGCCCGACATGCTGAAATGGATTTTAAATGTGATAAGAAAGCATATAACAAAAGTATTACAGAAAGGCTATGAACTGCTGTGGATGAATTTTTCTTCTAGGATACATATTTCAATTGATAAGATAAATTGTATTTTGGAGGATCATTGTTTCTACAGTTTTTGCCTCATTCTGTTAAAAACTTAAAAGAAAAAGTGAATTGTGTTGGCAATTTAAAATTGTGGTTTACCTTTACCAATTTGCAAAGAAATGTTCATGGGTACCCGATGAGTAATCATGAATTTGCAGAAATATTTAACTTTGCTACTAGTTGAGAAACAGGTTAGAGTTTCTAATGGCACCCCAAACCAATGAAATAAACACACAGTACTACCTTTAATGTGGTAGCTAAATAGCTCTGTCCAAGAAAAGGGGGTGCATTGAATTTTTTACTTTTTTACCTTAAAATGTACCATCGTTTTAAAAACACATAAACATTACCTTCTGGAGTCACTTTGACATTTTTATGTTGTCAATCATGAATAAATAAACTTTTAAAAGCGACATAGAATAAAAAGTATTCACATTCGGTATAATATAATTTATACATTGACGTAAATGTAAAGACCAATTAAATCAAGTTAAAAATTAGACGGGAATGAATATTAAAAAAAATCTGGGAAGTACAGAGTTTACCTGATATTTAATTAGTAGACTTACCTGTAACAGGGAATATAATGTGGATTTTTAATGTTTCACAAAATAATCCTTTTTCAAATGTATCCCAAAAAAATATCTTCAATAATATTGCAAAACACACTGAAAGTTGCTTATCGTTTGTGATGTCCCTAAATGTTTCAGCCTTTATATGTCATAATAAACAAAATTCTTGAGTCTCTGGGTACAGATAAGGTAAACAAAACCAATCAGGTAAAACATTTACACAGGTAAATAACATATATGGGCTTTCTCGAATTACTGAAGAAATCACTATTAAATCATTCAAGGATTACATACATGTATAACATGATACAGCAAAATTTTTATTAAATACATGTACTTTTCAATTTTTTAATAAACATTAGATGCAAAAAAGTAAAATAGAAAACTGTGCATTTACATACATTGTACATATGTACACAAATGTATCTTAAAACTGGTATAACAACTATCATCCATATAAATTTCTAGAATACTGTGGACCAAAAATTTAAACATCAACAAAAATAAAGTAATTGGAAACCTGATAAACAACATTTCACACGTGATCTAAATGCAAAGTAAAAAGTTACTAGAAAAATAACACAAAAGTGAAAAGACAGCAAATGGCCTAACCATCTTATAATTGGTATACTCTATTATCTTTTAATAACAAAATATATTAGAACAAACAAATCAAGATCTGACTGTGGAATAAGTTATATAGGCAAGTAATACTAAGTTATCACTCTGTCAACAGACTCAAAGTGTTTGGTTTAAGGTGATGTTATTTGACGTCATTTGCACGTTTGTTGGGCAAACCCGGCATAACATTTATGTCAATACGTTGAGCTAAGGGATGAATATTCTATTGGGGATAACTTTCGAATGACTTCTTCGTTAACTGTTTATGATAGAATTAATATATTTCTTTAGACAGGGTTGGGTTATGAACATAAGAATATTTTTGAACTTTGAAAATGTCAAGCCTTCAAAATTACTTTATCAGTTCAAAGATACAGGGATCCAGTTAGCCTATAGAACATTAAATCAGAAATCAGAGTATAGTAAATTCAGAAATTATTGCGTGCTTTATTATTAACAGGCTATTATTTAAACTTGGAATTATTTTTAATTATGGAATTTGCAAATTTTCTGTGCTGGAAATTTTTAATAAATTCCATACTTATTTGGTGTTATGGTGTTTTGAGCAGTTCATAACACTTTCCATACAATGTATTTTGTATAGATAGTGTTGTGCACGGCACAGTACATTCTATTGAAAATGTACTACCTTTTTTGTAAAAGAAAGTGTTGTGCGCAGCACAGAACATTGAAGTACAGAATAAGCATGGAATTTACTAGAAATTTCAAGCACAGGAAATTATGAAAACTCCATAATTAATAATAATTCCAAGTTTAAATAATAGCCTGTTTATTGTGATTTTGTCAGTTGAGACTTGAATGTTATTTTAATTTTTACAATTTTGGGAAAAAATCCTGCTTAATTAATATAAAATTTGTAAAATGCGAGTTTAAATTACTGCGTTTACAACTCTAACCCTAATTTTCCCAATAATAAAAACTTCACATTAATTTCTGAATTTACTGTATAGTATTTTTTTTAGATTGTTTCTGGTAATGAAAATGATTTAGATATGGATCAAACATATTCAGGCTCCTGAGTTAGGACAGGAACATACATAACATATTATGGTTTATTGTAAACAATGACAGTCTGACATGATAGTGTCTTCAAAAGTGAGGTCTATAACTATAAGTTTTTATCAGTTTTATTAACTAACCAGTCAAAATTAAATATTGCCTCTCTCCCTTGTTTATTTTATCATAAAAGACAAATAGATATCATATATGTATAAAGAACTTGGAGCGCTTTATTACATGTATATCAATTCTGCAAAGTTTTGATTACAATTGGCAGAAAAGTTAAAGAGATGATGAAAGTGTAATCTTTGTACCTTATTCAATTGTCAATAATAAATGTGAACTACCAATATTTTGCCAATCTGTGCAACTGTAAACGTTGAGTTAGGATATAAACCACAGACCAGACTAAATTACATACATCATGTACCTATAGTCAATGTAATAATTCAATTTAGTTTCTGGAGAAACATTTTAGAAAATTAAACAATCAGAATCAAAGATTGGCATTTGTAGGTCTAATTTTTATCAGTTTGGAACCTGAGTGAGGATCAATTTCAAAAGACATTATTGCTCTGAAGTTTAAACCAATTGGACAAGTGGTTTCAGGGAAGATAAAAGGATGACAACAGACCTACACTCATTGTAATAGCTCACATAGTCCAAATGGCAACTTGAAATTAAAATGGCATTGCTAAGTCCAAGATGTGATAACCTCATGAGTCATTAGCATTTGCCCTGAATATAATAAAACGTCCTTATTACATTTGTACGCTATCAAAATCAATTGATTACTTTTATCAGAGACAATCAAAGCAAGATTAGATTAAACTATTCAACATGTTCAATATCAAACATTTAAAAAAAGGTGCACATGTCAACAGACACTAAGGTTCGAAACAAGGGAGCGAACATAATTTTGCAAACAAACCCAGATTTAAATAATTATGATTTTTAACAGTATCCTAGTGTTATCGGTTCTCGATAGTGTAACAAGCTTTTGCTCTGTATGGCCAGTTCTTCAAATAAATGTGGTCAAAGCTGATTGTGTTAATTTAGTAGATACTTTTATTCATTTCCTATGATCCTCATGATTTTCTTTTGCATAAATCAAGAAAAATCAAAACATCTGTTGTTGTGCTCAATTTTGACATTGTGTGCAATACGTCATCAGTTCTCATTAGTTGTGAAAAGTATAGTGTGGTAAGCATGTTTGATGTTAATAGAAGATTTAAAATTACACAAATTGAAGAAAAGTATCAATTTACTATCATTTGTCTCTAGAACCATATTTTTTTTTAATGAATTTTAGCCTAGTCGATCATTTAAGGCATCTTTAACCGATATCCTAGGAATTATCACTCAAGGACAAAAATATGCATTGAATATTAATCTTTAATAAATTTTAGATAATTTTAAATTATTGAACCAATTCTTATATGTTATAAGATGTTGTCACAGCTGTTATTAATATTTTACTGTCACAGTAACAATATTTAAGGGCATTACTTTTCTGATAATTGAATTGAATTAAATTTCAAAGTTCATAAGATATGGCCAAAACTGCGTTCCATACATTTTTTTCCATAGCGATGTCACACCCCATCTTACAATTGTGTATTACGTATGTTGACTTGACCTTCTTTTCGAGCTGAGTTTTGTTTACATTTGAAAACGTGCTATTTATGAACCGAGGGGATGAAGTTTGGGTTGTTTTGGGAATAAGGAAAAGTAGGTTAAAATCCGAAAATATTATTTTTACTGTTGTAAAATGTCTGAAAACTTGAAATGTTGAAATTAAAGCATGCTTGAAGCTAGTTATTATTCTGTCCTTGAAATACAGACAAATAGAAAAATTGTGCGATTTCGCGAACTACTTTTATTTTAACCACACGCATTGCTATCGAGAACTGATTACTATCAAAACAGATGACTTCACATTACTAGTTGAAAGGCTATTTAAATTTTTGCTGTGACGGTTATAGGGTAGAACCAAGGACGTATATTAGTTATATATATGTTAGTTATACGTCCTTGGGTAGAACATAATTTAAATTATGTTAACTTGGAGTTTATTAATATTGATATATATTGCAAATAATGAGCCAAATTACAATGTGATAGTCTGGTGCATTGCTAATAAAAAATGGTGCGAATGGATCAACTCAACCAACAATGAATTTACCTCAGCGATCGCATACACTGTGTTTTAGTCGGAGTCTGTGAAATTAGCTGCTAGTTTTTTACATGCGGATACCGTTTTGCCTACGATTCTAGACTATTTCGATTCAGGATGGGTTTTCCCGGAAATTAGTAACTGAAAGATTATATTTTGAAGATATCGAATTGAATAACCTTAGGCTTTGATGATGCTTTCACACTGTTCTCTATCGTATTGAATACACTCGATTTTTAAAATACTAAAAAATTAAACTAAAGTGTACGGTACTTATGACAAAACAAGGTAATGCTACAATTTGCTGTCATCTTAACATGTGAAAATATTATCTTACTTTTATCCATACAAAAAGGGAAATCCCAGGTCACACTATTTGTAGTTCACTTGTGGTCATGTGGGAAGTAAACACATGATTGACTTCTCCTATTTACCTCACCACCGACCAAAGAAAGGATGAATACTTTTGTCGTTTATATTTTGATGTCTTGTTGTTTTTTGTCCGTTTATAGTGAGTATGCCTGCAAGATTTATTTGAAAGACTGCATCAACAGCAATCACATATTTTTTTTATATTTGTAAATATTTATCATTTTTATAGGGGGTTTGGGTTGACAAGAGCACACTGAAAATTATTATTTGTATTCTGCACATTTCATCAAACCTTATTATTGCAATCAATCAAACGACATAAGTGTTATAATATCATCAATGGGGTTTTACCAAGGATTTGTAAGTAACCTTAAACACACCCTTGGTTTTACAGACCAAATGAGATGAGGGGGGTGGGGGTGCAGGACCTTTTTTGGGACGTCAGTATCGGGTGATTTTACGCTGAGGATTTCAGCATTGATCCTTTTCAGATCGGTGAATTCTTTTTTCAATTTCTGTAAATTCAGGATCTCAGGATGTTATATTTTTTATGCCCCGGATTTCGGGATCAGGACCATCCTCTCTAACTGGTTTTTTATTTGGTCACCAAATGTAGCTCACTCAGGAGAGCATGACTCACTTTTGTGCTCAAATCTGGGACATCTGTATATTGCAAGCAGCACTTTAAATGACTGCATGAGCTGAAGAAGTACCTCCTTAGTTCAACTGTATATAACGGTTTATTTTTTCTTCTGTGATATTTTATCCTGGAAATAATTTGTCACAGTAATTTTTTTCCAGACATGGTATTTCACAGGTAGATTTTTTCCAGAGGAGTGAAAATCTATCTGTTATGCAGATAGTATGTACAAGTATATATTTTCGTACCATATTTCACAAACCTTGTGAAATAGAGTCCTATTAATTCTAATGCAATTATTTTGCAACAATTGTTCTGATTGGATAAAAGCAAGCGTAAAATTCTCTATCTCCTTGTCCGTAACTAAGGAAGCCGACATTTTGAATTTCGGAATGTATTGACATGTTATTTCTACAATAATAAACAAAAAACTCACTTGTTGCGCCTAAAGATTTTCTTTTTATCAAATTGTATTACATTCTGAAGCGACACAGAAGCCAGAAAACGCCCGGTGTTTATGTTTGACACCGGGAGCATACCTATGACGTCACCTATAGTGTAGGGACCAAAGAACATAACATCTTTTCGCGGAATTTTCTTTGGAATGAACATTTTACACCGAAATAATGATTGAAATTTAATTATAAACTTGTTTTGCATTAGAATAGAGATAACTGTATTGTATTTGAAGCTTTGCGGACGTCCATCGGTAGTTTTACTGTCGCAAATACCCGTTTACCTGTCTCCGCTCTGCGTCGCCAGGTAAACTAAATTTGCGACAGTAAAACTACCGATGGACGTCCTTAAAGCTTCAAATACAATACAGTTATCTCTTAACTACTATGTAAGTTACTTGCAATCAATACCTGACTATAATTATAAAATGTTTCACAAAGGTAGAACAGATTTGCATAATTTATCAATCAAAGGGAGGTAATTATGAGCAATTTATATTTTAAAGATATTAATATAATATATTCCTGAATCTGTTTCATAGTGAAATTTTTCCTTGAATCTTATTTTTAATATATATTCATTTATATAAAAAGATGACTTACAACATGATTTAATAAGAAAGATAACATTTCACAGATAAATACTATCCAGCTGTTGAAATTGCTTTTGTTCCAAAATATTGTTATGCTATGATTTATCTGATTTCCATATAATCAACAACTACATCTTTGTCCCCAGACAAAACTATTTATATAGTTAAAAATATCAACATACTCAAATTCTTCCATTACTGTTAACAGTACTAATGCAACTATATTTCGGCCTTTACTTTTTAATTTATATTTGTACTGAGATCTGAAAACAACTCACTTTTACATGTATTTCACTTACCTTATTTAATCATAATATTATTTCACAATTACGATATTTGAAATTACTTCTGGTTTTCTTTTTTATGATTCATGATTATTTACTTTTTAAATGAATGATATTTACTTGAATATTTCAGGAAATTTTTTCAATGATAATTTGTAAAATTATTTTCCAATTTTTTAACATTTTAGCTCTATAAATTCAAATACATTATTATTATTTCATAGTATTTGTATTGTAAAGGTTAGTTTTTTTTTCTAATAACTTTTCAACAAGTTAACTACCCAGATAGAATTTCACAGCAAAGGAAAAAATATCCCAGGGAAATAGTTTCCTCTGGATAAAAAAATAACAACAACTACTGTGACATTTTTTCCTCCGCATCAAATTTCACCCGGATATAATTTTGCTTTACATTTACAGCTGACTAAGTATCTAAGTATTAATCCTGTCACACATTATAAGAAGAGAAACTGGCATGTCAAACCCATGACAAAAACTATGAAAAACACTTAGTCCTTAATTGCTATGCATGATGGTACACATGTAGGGCAAGGACAAGTTTCATGTAATTCCATGCTAGAATCATCCCTGAAATCACTTAAAATTCATATATTAAAATTTGCATCTACATGTATGTACTTTTCTACGTTTCATTGCAGGTTCAAGTAACTTTTTTGACATAAAACAAGACTTTGGTTATGTTGATGTACGTGACAAGGCTCACATGTTCTGGTGGTTACAATACACTCAGTCTATGCAGGGATATCAACAAGTTCCTCTTATCATGTGGCTACAGGTATTCTCAAAATATAACAGTATCAGTCTTTTCCCCAGGATAATTAAGAAAAGCATTGATTTGATATTTTTTATTTTTTGTGATTTAACGCCACTTTTAAGCACAGGTTTTGGGCTATTTCATGGCAGCCAGTTTTTATCGGTGGTGGAAGCCGGAGTGCCAGGAGAAAACCACTGATCTTCGATAGGAAAACTGACAATCCTAGTCAATTTAAGATTGGGGTGGATTGGACCCTAAAAGACGGCAGTGTTGACTGGCTATAGTGATCACAGTAGTAACTATTTAGACTCATTGGCTACTGAGAAATGAATTTGCAAATAAAGGTTACATGTACCATAACCATTTAAATTTTCAACATACATAGTAAAGCCATGCATGAAATCAACTATCCATGAATATAAAAAATTTCCTCAATCTACAAAAAATTTAACCTATGAAAATAAATAAATCTGCATTTACATAAAATGCATTTATTGGGCATTTTTCAAATGTATTTGTTCAAATACTGACACAGATAACCAAAAAAAAAAATACTTTCGACAACTTTGAATAATGTTTTGAGTCCAGTTGAAGCCTGCCTCCAGGTGCAGAATTTTCTCGCTGTGTTGAAGACCAATAATGATCTTGGGTTGTTAACTGCTCTAAATTATTCAGGCTGTTGTCTCTTTTACCCATTCCCTATTTCCATTTTCAATTTTATTCGATAATGTTTTAAAATATTGTTTAACTCTTGATTGTCCTAAGACTACAAAGCTATCAACAAATTAAACAGGCTATCTAAGATATGGCATAAAACAACTAATGACAAGGCTCTAGACTGTGCTACATATTTGATGACAAATTATCAAATATGTGACTTTTGTATTATCAAAGGGAGGACCTGGAGGATCCAGTACAGGGTTTGGTAACTTTATGGAGTTAGGACCTTTGGATGTGAACATGAACCCCAGAAATACAACTTGGGTAAGTGATGTCTTTATTACATGTATGTGGAGTAAAGGCATATATATTAATATTGACTGTTCTTATAACATGTCCATCCACCTGACCATACAGGCATGTTTTACTTATTTAAACCTAGAAATACATTTTCTTAAGCAGTTGTTCTTAAATCTATTGAACTTGGTTCTAAACTTAAATTAGTGATGACAGACATTTGACAAGGACTTGACTATGACTAACATGTAAAATGCGAAATTATGTTCAGGTAACAGATTTATTTGAAACTATATATAAAGCAATTTTTGAAGATTCTATTGCTTTTATTTTAATATAAGACAACTTAAATCTGGTTAAAATGGACTACAGTGTGATACATACTACACTTTTATATTTGAATTTAGGATTTTGTGACAATGTACTTTCAAGCAGCTTTAAACAAAGACTGATAAGAGCAGAAACATTGGATAAAAAGTGCATGTTATCAAGTCATCAGCTTCAACCCTGTTGTTAGTTAACATTTTTATGCTCTGTCTGAAAACTGTTATTTATTCCTTATGTTTTAGCTCTCTGCTGAAAGCCTGTTGTTTATTACCTATATTTGTTGTTTGTTTACAGCTAAAGTTAGCCAGTCTGTTGTATGTTGACAATCCTGTTGGAGCAGGATACAGTTATGTGGATAGTGATGATGCCTTTACTACAGATGTCAATATGATTGCTGCTGACATGATGGTCCTTCTTACCACGTTCTTCAACAGTCCTACAGGTAAAAACTTTCAGGTAAGTATCCAATCATCAACAAATGTGTATTGATTAAAAGTTTAATTTCTAGAACTCTCATTGTTTTTGCAGTGTATGAAGCTAGCACATTGAAAGTTTAATTTTATAATGTTGTAATTTTGTGGCTGATAAAAATCTATAGATGACCACTTCTTAATCTCTTAGTATTAACTTAAAGGTGGAAAATTCAGAAATAAATGTCAGACAGACCATAATTGGGACTTTTGTAAAAATGTAGTCTAATGGGAGATAACTCAAAATTAAAAGCTATTTTCATTTACCATGTCCACTATGAATACAGTATAAAAAAAAATGTTTCAAGAAGTTTTTGAATAACATTATTTCTTTCAAAAGACATGCACTGAATGTTATATTATTTGAATTGTGTATTTATTATGTTTCACATTTGTTTTTCTAGAATGTTCCATTTTACATATTTTGTGAGTCATATGGAGGCAAAATGACAGCTGCTATCAGTAGATCCTTATATCAGGTTAGTCAAAGATTTTTCTATACTTTAGTTAAGACTTTGACCACTTACCATGCCCCAGACTTTGACCACTTACCATGCCCCAGACTTTGACCACTTACTATGCCCCAGACTTTGACCACTTACCATGCCCCATGTGTAGATACATTATTACATTTTTCAGTTGATATATTTGTGTTGTGTCAACCATATATTTCAATGTTTTAGAAATGTATTTACATTATGCAAGGATATAAATATATTATTACAGTGGTACTTGATTTTTAATCCCTCTGGTCATTCAAATACAATTCTGCATCTTTATGTTTCAATCTTGATATTAAGTTCTTTGCCAATGAAACAGATAGTCCTTACTATGTTTTTAGTAGAAATGTTGTTCATTTGCTTATAATTATATTATCAAATCTTTAGAGTATGAATGAGAAAACAGGAACCAATAAAAGGCACATTTATATATAGGAAAATTTCATAATTACTACATTTTTTAATCTAAAAACAGATTTCAACCCTTATACATATATAGCATTAAAGAAAACATAACATTATTTTTTATTTACAACAAATAGAGGTATAGTAATAAAATTGAGAATGGAAATTGGGAATGTAGTAAGCTTATATGCAGAACATTTGTCCGTAATATTTTTAAAGTTTCAATACAATTTTTGAAGTTTGACTGCATTAAATGTATATGTTTATATCATTTCTAAAATCTCATTTCGATAAGACTCAAATGTTTGCTCACTGATCTACAATGGCCTTATTAATAATTTTCCCATAATAATTTATGAAATAATACTATAGTTATACAAAACATTACTCATACTCTAATATTTTTAATTGTTCATAATTTATTTTTATTGCAGAATATGAATTCGGGAAAGATAAAGGTGAATTTTAAAGGTTTAGCTCTCGGTGATTCATGGATATCTCCAGTAGATTCAACTGTCAACTGGGCTCCATATATATTAACTAATGTAAGTTTTGGTTGCAATGGAAATTATTTTAGATATAATTTATTTGCTGCTTGTAGACTCACTGTTGTGAAGTTGATAAGAATTAATTCAAAGGGAGATAACTCAACATTTTTTAAAACATTTTCTGCAAAAGATTTTAGATTAGCTGAAAAGGCATAACTATAACAGTTTAATTTGTGAACTAATGCTGTGGTTAAATCTGTGGTAAGATAATGAATTTAAATTTAGACTTTTTCCAATACACAGAAGTAGCTATTAGATTTGGGACCGTCTTGTTATTTGCAGAAAGGTAAGAGTTTTTGCTGGGACTTTAATCTGAAAAGGAAGGCTGCTAGACAAAAAGACTTATTTTCTCATTATAAGAATTAATAAAATATAGGTAACTTCAACTTTTTCTTTTTCAAGTATTACCATATTTTATATAATTAACCAAATTTAGGTAACTTCAACATTTTCTTATTCAGGTATTTTCATATTTTCCTGAAGCTAGGGATGCCTCATGCTATTATTGAAAATAGCATTATAATTATAACTACACACTTAATTGAGTATTTCTTACTACAGTCTATTATAGATGAGAAAGGGTTTTACAAAATAAATGAAGCAACAGTGAAGATGACAAAGATGATCGAGGGAGGAATGTGGAAAGAGGCCACAACACAATGGGGCGTCATACAGGATATCTTAGAGACAGAGAGTAATGGTGTCAACTTCTATAACATGTTAGCCTGGGGAGGATCAGAAGCCGGGCTTAAATCTTCAAATAATCTTAAAGGTGAGCTTTTAGTATTTTATCTTTGAGGGTTTTGACAACTGGGTCCATTTTATGTCTGTTCTGATTGCTCTTCAAATTTTGTAAATCTAGCAGAACTAGAAACAACTGTCATACAAAAAGATAAGCTAGCTATGAAACCAGGTTTAAACCACCACTTTTCTTTTTTGGAAAATGTCTGTTCCTAAGGATTATGATAGAACTAAATGTTATAAAGTATTCTATAATAACAGTTTTGAGGATAAAGATTGCATAAGATGTTAACAATACCCTGTTTGTCATTGGCTTAAGATTTTGAGATTAAACCCCACTCATGGCAAAGATGTGTGTGAATCTGATGTTTCTTGATCATGATTACTTGTTTTCCTGCAAAAGTGTTCTTGTTCTTTTTGGGAACTCTGAATTCGTGCATTTATAAAAACTGTCAATGATTTGTTCAGATAGTTACTTCAGGTATGAATATGACACTTTGGAAAAAAATTACTGTGAATTTCAAGTCTTCAAAAGAAAGAGGTCGTTTTACTCGAACCCATATGAACAGATACATTAAATGCATTCCCTTTTAAAATAAGTTTTTTTTTATCTGACTTTTCCAGGATCACCCCTTGTATCATTTTATCTTTGGTCACACCAAATATTGCAATGATTTCAGTCTGTGTTTATATTAATATAATGTCTAGTTTTAACTTTTTCAGAAAGAATGATAAATAGAATGATTGGTGCTTTAAGAACAGATAAACTAACAGCATTGATGAATGGGAAAGTAAAAAAGATGTTAAATATTCCAGAGAAGGTTGAATGGGGAGGTGAGTTCACTAACCACATGTTACTGTTGACACAAAGCTGATGGTCTGTATACAGTAAAACCTGCTACAATATAGAAAAAAAATATAAGGAGATGTGGTATGATTGCCAATGAGACAACTAACCATACCATGTGGTTGGCTATATAAGGTCCTATCATGAAAAACATGAAAAAATTGTTCAAAAAGTTCACCTATACCTAGCAAAAAACTGGTCTTGTCAGGTCACTCTAGACTTGCATTGATGTAGTAATGTCTATCTATTTTTATACGACCGCAAAAATTTTAATTTTTTGGTCGTATATTGCTATCACGTTGGCGTCGTCTGCATCGTCGTCGTCGTCGTTGTCGTCGTCGTCGTCGTCCGAATACTTTTAGTTTTCGCACTCTAACTTTAGTAAAAGTGAATAGAAATCAATGAAATTTTAACACAAGGTTTATGACCACAAAAGGAAGGTTGGGATTGATTTTGGGAGTTTTGGTCCCAATATTTTAGGAATTAGGGGCCAAAAAGGGCCCAAATAAGCATTTACTTGGTTTTCGCACTATAACTTTAGTTTAAGTGAATAGAAATCTATGAAATTTTGACACAAGGTTTATGACTACAAAAGGACGGTTGGGATTGATTTTGGGAGTTTTGGTTCCAACAGTTTAGGAATTAAGGGCCAAAAAAGGGCCCAAATAAGCATTATTCTTGGTTTTCGCACAATAACTTTAGTATAAGTAAATAGAAATCAATGAAATTTAAACACAAGGTTTATGACCACAAAAGGAAGGTTGGGATTGATTTTTGGAGTTGAGGTCACAACAGTTTATGAATTAGGGGCCAAAAAGGGGCCCAAATAAGCATTATTTTTGGTTTTTGCACCATAACTTTAGTATAAGTAAATAGAAATCTATGAAATTTAAACACAAGGTTTATGACCATAAAAGGAAGGTTGGGTTTGATTTTGGGAGTTTTGGTCCCAACAGTTTAGGAATAAGGGGCCCAAAAGGTCCAAAATTGAACTTTGTGTGATTTCATCAAAAATTGAATAATTGGGGTTCTTTGATATGCCGAATCTAACTGTGTATGTATATTCTTAATTTTTGGTCCTGTTTTCAAATTGGTCTACATTTAGGTCCAAAGGGTCCAAAATTAAACTTAGTTTGATTTTAACAAAAATTGAATCTTTGGGGTTCTTTGATATGCCGAATTTAAAAATGTACTTAAGATTTTTAATTATTGGCCTAGTTTTCAAGTTGGTCCAAATGGGGGTCCAAAATTAAACTTTGTTTGATTTCATCAAAAATTGAATAAATGGGTTCTTTGATATGCCAAATCTAACTGTGTATGTAGATTCTTAATTTTTGGTCCAGTTTTCAAATTGGTCTACATTAAGGTCCAAAGGATCCAAATTAAACTAAGTTTGATTTTAACAAAAATTAAATTCTTGGGCTTATTTGATATGCTTTATCTAAACATGTACTTTGATTTTTGATTATGGGCCCAGTTTTCAAGTTGGTCCAAATCAGGATTCCATATCAAGTATTGTGCAATAGCAAGAAATTTTCAATTGCACAGTATGGCACAATAGCAAGAAATATCTAATTGCACAATATTGTGCAATAGCAATTAATTTTCAATTGGAGTTATCTTTCTTTGTATAGAATAGTAGTTGATAATATATGTTGGAAATTTGCCAGACATGACTATGATGTCATTTTCTATTTTTATTTGCCAATAACTTTATGTAAATAACTTCATTGGAAATTTGCCAATATAAAATGTTGCTGATGAAGCTTTTTTTCCTTATCTTATCTAAAATGTTTTTAGATAATGTATGTTGGACATTTGCCAGACATGACTATGATGTCATTTTTTATTTTTATTTGCCAATAACTTTATGTAAATAACTTCATTGGAAATTTGCCAATATTAAATGTTGCTGATGAAGTTTTTTTTATTGTTTTATACAATAAACAATGTATATTCACTTTTACTACCAACCAATCTTTACCATTCAGTGATAACAAGCACTTTATTTTACATTTTGATATTTTATGATGTATTTAAAAGAGTAGTTATTGTTTCAAACTCCATTAGAAATTTGAATTGATATCAGTTTTGGAAAAAGGGAAACAGGGATGTGAAAAGAAAAATGGGGGGGGGGGGGGGGGGGTTAAATTTTTTCTCATTTCAGATTTCATAAATAAAAAGAAAATTTCTTCAAACATTTTTTTTAGAGGATTAATATTCCACAGCATAGTGAATTGCTCAAAGGCAAAAAAAAATTTTTAAGTTCATTAGACCACATTCATTCTTTGTCAGAAACCTATGCTATGTCAACTATTTAATTTTAGATTTAAATAAGTTTGAAGAAGAAATCTTTAATTGATTTGTAAAATCTTGACATTTGTTTTGTGTAAAAAAAAACCATGTAATGTCAAAAATTTGATCACAATCCAAATTCAGAGCTGTATCACGCTTGAATGTTTTGCCCATACTTGCCCCAACTGTTCAGGGTTCGACCTCTGCGGTCGTATAAAGCTGCGCCCTGCGGAGCACCTGGTTAACCTCAATTCTAGGGTCTTCTCTTTTAAAAGGTCAATTTTCTCTGCCCTGAAGGATGACCTTTATGTACAGGCTTGACTGTAGATGTTTGAAAGGGTGGGTAGAACTATAACACAATTTGAATTTAAATCTTCAAAACCAGTCATTATTTTGTGGGTTTATTGTAGTGTGGTCATCTTTGGTCTGATGTCATAATGCTCAGAAATTTATATTTGAAATTAAGCCATGTAATACAAGTAAACCATAGCTATTTAATCTCGTAAAACTTTGTTTCAGCCCAATCATCAAAAGTGTTTATGTACCAAGCAGAAGATTTTATGAAGCCAGTTGTTGATATAGGTAAGAAACTAATAAGGGCTAATTAAATGATCATTTTAATCTTAAAAAAATACTTTACATGTATACCTTTTGCAATATTCTTAAATATATACACTTATACAGTAGATTCCAGTTATTTGCATAGCCTATTTGTCAGACAAAATTATGCAATTAAGCGGAGTATGCTTATACAATGTATATGCTGGTAGAAAATGAATACAATAATTTTATGAACCATAAAAATGAAAACCCATTTTAATATTAACTTTCAACATTAAAGAATTGTTTTTCAGATTTATCTGAATTATCTCACAAACCTTAAAATGTAATGTTGTAATTAAGTATGGCGCTAGAAATCAGAGTGGATGAGCACCACTAGTAAAAAGCTTGTGGTAGTCCCTATATACACAGCCTGTTGTTGTCCCTGTATTGTTTATAACTTCAGTTTAAAATATCTTCAAAAAAATTATTATGCCTACCCATTTTAAATGAGCATGACATGAAGAAATTCTTTTTTAATTAGACAAGACTATCAGTATCAAAATATTGCCTGTCACATTAAAACTATGATCTATAGGAAAGTGGTAAGGAATCAATTTACAATTTCTTATTAAAAGTGTGTATATTTATATTACAGTGGACTATTTGATACAGAATACCAGCCTATCAGTTGTGGTATATACAGGACAATTAGACATCATAGTAGCTACACCAGGTTAGATCAAACAGTTAATGACTTTTGTTTTGTAATAAAAAAAAAAAAAATTACAGATATATAGCAGAATTGATTAGATGTTGTTCTTTGTGTTTTATTCTTAATGTTTTGCATTCCTAACTATAGTTTCTATTTTTTTCATAAAAAATATTTTCAACAGACCTCTTCTCTTGTCCACATGAGAATCAGCCTAGAAACATTTTTTGTTAGTATGAATAAACTTATATTTGAGGTTTGTTTTGTCAATTAATGACCAATGTTACTTTTGTTCAGTTTAAAAAAATTATGTTGGGATTTTGATTTAAAAAATGGTTTTTGATATTTAACAAATAACATTTAACATATGTTAAAAGTAATGCAGATTCAACAGAAGTCCAAGAAATTGTTGGAAAGTCATTATGACATTGTCTTACCAAAAATATTTTGTAGAAACACCTCAATTTCTTTTTTTTCAATCATTATTGAATTTTGTATATTGGTGTGATATAGAGATAATATATAAGTATTGCAATCACATCTATTCTATTTCTTATTTATATATATTGGTTTGTTACAGGTACAGAGAAGTGGATCACACAACTTGGTATATACAAAGACTATTACAATGCTACAAGACAGCCTCTATATGATCCTTATACAAAACTAACAACAGCATTCTATAAATCTGTTAAAAATTTCTCTGTCTACTGGATACTGGATGCTGGTCACATGGTAAGGTTACAATAATAGTGAATAGCTCTGTAAAATGTACACAAAGATTGAAATGAACTTAGTTTAATGTATGAAAATGTACAAAATAAACATTCAATTGCACAACTGAGTCACAAAATAACTACATATTTAATTTTTAAAGGCAATCTGTGAATTGTTATCGTGTTGATGTCAATAACACATCAACTGAGCGACACAAAAAAGTCCAAAAGTTATCTAGAGTTCAACATATTTCTATGATGTTCAGCTGTTGAAAAGGAGAGGTGATAGATGTCTTTACGAAATGTTAAGCACTAAATTTCCCCAGAGTATAAAAAAATTGTTAGTAAATTCAAATGATACCCTTATCTATTTACATCTTATTCAGTAAAGGACAATAAGCAATTAGATGTAGCTAAAATTAAAGAAAATTCTGACTTGGTTTTGTAATTGGGGATGGATATGAACATTTGGTAGGTATAAAATGTTTATTTAGAGTATTTTACAAACTTCATTTTAAACTCTATTTTATATTTTGTTTCAGGTACCTATGGATAATGGAAATGCAGCACTAGAAATGGTCAGAAGGATTATTAGCAAATAATGCAAATAGAGATAATAGAAATCTTTGTGAACATTATAAACATTCCATATATTGATTTTCACTAAATATTTGTTTCTTGGCTTGTTGACAAATTTTGTTAGAAGTCTATGGACTGATAAATTTGTCTCGCTAAAACCGCTTGCTAAGGACATACACTTTTACCAACGATTTTGAAAGTTTGAATCAATTGAAATGGTTAGTGTTTATGAAAAAGAATTAAACATCATTGAAACTTGAAATTCGTACACCCTCATGATCAGAGAATGAAAATCTTACTCTTAAGCATTTTAAATCCTCATAGAAGGATGTCTCAGGCATTTTCCTAAATTTAATTTACCAATAATGTTCATGCTGTTCATAGCTTGATAAATACTCACAACAGTGTAAACATTTACAGTAGAAAAGATGGGTCTGAAACAAAAAAACTCAAGACTGATTTTATGGATGACTCCAATTTATTCCTAACAATTCCACTCTTCACTAGCTATACAGTACTTCATTAAACTTTAATGAATACAGTAAATAAAGAAATAATTGCAAGCTATATAATTGGGATTTTTGAAGAATTAATAATAATGTGAGAATCACTTATTGTGATTAAGGAAAAGCTTCATACAAACATATTCACCAGATATCTGAGGTCTTGTAATTGTGATACTTACCCAGTTGCATTATTCACATAAATAAAGACCTGTGATAGTTTTTTAATTTACAATGTTAAAACCACTAACTTTAATTTGAATTATTTATTTATTCCTCCTATTGTAAATAAAAATTATGGTTTCATAGTTTGGCTCTAAGCTAATTGCATAATATATCTTACCGTAAGTTTATTGATTGTAAAATTAATCTATTTTGTAAGGTAAAATTGAAGAAATTGAAATGTATTTGACTGATGTTATTAATTTAATAATTGTATTAATATCATTTTTATTTTGATTAATAAATTTATTGTTATTTTCACTGTTATATACTGTTAGAAATCAGCCCAGTAGTCAGCGCTTCTGTGTTGACATGAATTATCATTGATATGGTCATAATTATTGTTTAACTGTTAACAAAATACTAAGGCTTTTCTACCTCGGGAATAGATTACCTTAGCTGTATTTGGCATAACTTTTAGGAATATTTTGTCTTAATGCTCTTCAACTTAATACTTTTTTGATCTTTTTAACTCTTTTTTATTTAAGGAATGACTGTAATATTTTTTCTGTCAATGAAGAAATAACATAAAAAAATTGGTGCACACTGAATAACGCGCGTAGCGAGTTATTTAACAGTGTGCACCACATTTTTTATGTTATTTCGAATAGACAGAAAAAATATTACAGTCATTTCTTATAATTTAATTCTAAATTCTATTTTAAACCGTAGAAAACCATGAAAAAAGGTTCATGACGTCAGGGTCACATGACTAAATTATGTCTATGGGATGATCACAAAATAACGTCAGCCAATCAGAAGACGCGTTACATTCTAAATTAAATTATTAGAGCATCACTGATAAATAAACTCATCATAGATACCAGGATTTATCAGTCTCTTGTAGACGAAATGGGTGTCTGGCAAAAATACAAAATTTCAATCCTGGTATCTATGGGGAGTTTATTCACAACTGGTACATGAACTTATAATCTTATCATCTTGCTATAAAATAAGAAGATGAGGTTAAACTTGAATGTCATAGCTACCACATTAGACAATACCTGTAAGTTCAGCTTTAAATTAAGTCCTGCAGTTCAATTCCTAGGACATGGTAAAACTAGTAATTGAATAGCAAGAAAAGAAACAAAAATAATTTCACTCAAAATGATTATCATAGCAGTTACCCCGAATACCATAAAAGGACTATGTACAATTGTTTTTCCATTGTATTCAAAGTGGTTTAATGGGCAGTAAAAACAATGTAAAAACATAAAACAATATGACAAACTTATTCATATATGATCAACAAGTGATAAAATTATTGCTTTGTAATCAAAAGAAATCCTTAAGTACATATGTCCGGTAAGTACCTTAATTTATGATATAAAATCCAAATTTGAACTAAAGTTTAAATTTTATGAATAAATCATACTTACATGACATATGTACTACCCACCCTTCCTCCCTAGGAAGTTTTTAAGTTTTCTTAACAGGGTCTTTCAAGCCGCCAAAACTGAGAGTTCATGGTGAACCGGATGTAGCATAACATCAGGTTCCTGCGCATTTTGAACTTCCAATTGAGTCTTATACCAATGCGATTGAAATCATGTCAATTTAAATGAATATTCTTGTATTAAATCATTATATTAACACCATAATACTATAGGAACATATTTGCTGATATGTAAGAAAAAGATGGCTCATATTGAAAGAAGCATAGTAATGTTGTTCAGTTATTAAAAGGAAAGAATGTCAACATTGAAAGTGAAACAAAGGTAAATCATTTGATTGGCTGATTTAATCCACAAAATCTTATTCTTATGATGATCAACATATATTTTTATTAACCTATGATATAAAATTAAAAAGATACAGAAAAATCCAATTGCACGAGTGTTTTATATCTACATGTATGTTTATATTGCTTATATGACTGTCGGCAGTCTTTGTAGGTCAACTCAATAGTTAATAAGATGGCGTCTAGACTAAAATACACAAGAAATAATGATGCATATTATCGAGCCCATGCCTTATACATTGTTTATTTTAGACTTTTTATATTTTGAATATACTTTTAGTATGTTATAAATCTTATATGAGAATTTGAGTCGAATCGATGAACATGAACTGGACAGCTAATGGTCCTTTAATGGCTCCTGACTTGGTGACAGGCACATCCAGAATGTGGCCTTGGACAGTCGTGTAAAAGTACAACATAAGAACACACTATGATTTTGGAAATCAGTTGAAAAAAGTTTAACTCATCAAATTGGCACAAAGCAACATTATCATAAGCTATTATCTTTAAAACAATAATTCATCAGGGAATTTCTACACGATGATTTGCTCTGAAGTCATATCAGCAAAAATCAGCAATATCAGATAAACAGATATACAGATAAGTTAAAAAACTTTCCATACCGTCAGTTGACTCCTTGTAAGAGTTATTGCTCTTAAACGATTATTTGTTTATTTTGGTTATTATATATATAAAAAAAAAAAAAGGAAACAGAATCTGAATCAGCAAGACAAAATCTGCAAATACACTGTAGGTCAATGGTGTTGTCATTTGTCTTCTTATGAGTTAATGCCCTTTAATGACTTTTTTTTACAATTAGTTGCGTTTGGGGCAAAAACTAGAGAAGATAGGAAGAAAAAAAATAGATAAACGATCAGCAAGATAAGATAAAAGATATTTTAGTCATAATTAATATTGTAGTTTACAATATTGGAAAATGTCCATTGTCAAAGATTCACATAGTATTACATGTAGACGTACGTGATCGACACAAGCTCTAGAGCTTCTAGTGTCTTAGATTTATGATATACATGTGTCTTTTCCAAAGCAATTTTCCACATAGACTTACCATGGATCTATTGAGAATGCAGATTTATTACTTATAAGTTGGACAAAGGGGGGTTAATGTTATTATTCACTTCCCAAAACCTGCGTCATTCTTAATTCTTTCACTTTGAAATTGAACTATCAAAAGTTTTAGAGAAGATGAAACACAGAGGGAAAAGTTGGAGAACCTGTATTTAAATCTGTTTTACATATGATTTCATGTTTCTATATGGTATTTGGCACATTTTTTTGAAATTTTTGGTCCTCAATGCTCTTCAACTTTGTACTTGTTTGGTCATAACTAATTTGATATGAGCGTCACTGATGAGTCTTATATGTAGAGGAAACGCGCGTCTGGCGTCTTAAATTATAATCCTGGTACCTTTGATACCTATTTACACCACTGGGTCGATGCCACTGCTGGTGGACGTTTCGTCCCCAAGGGTATCACCAGCCCAGTAGTCAGCACTTCGGTGTTGACATGCATATGAATTATATGGTCATTTTAATAAAATTCCCGTTCCTTAACTTTATAAATTTTTCGAAAAACTAAGGATTTTCTTATCCCAGGAATAGATTACCTTAGCCGTATTTGGCACAACTTTTTGGAATTTTTTGTACTCAATGCTCTACAACTTTGTACTTGTTTGTCTTTTTAACTGTTTTGATCTGAGCGTCACTGATGAGTCTTATGTAGACGTAACGCACGTCTGGCGTATTAAATTACAATCCTGGTACCTTTGATAACTATATGGATAATGGAAATCCAACACTAAAAATGCGTAAAAAGAAATGCCAAAGGGACATTCAAACTCGTAAGTCGAAATAAATTGACAACACCATTGGCTAAAAAAGTAACAGATAAACAACAATACACAAAACATAACATAAAACAATAAATACTGAGCAACATGAACCAGACTAAAATATGGAGTGATATCGGATGCTCTGGAATGGTAAGCAGGTCCCACTCCATATGTGGCATCCATCGTGTAGCTCATGTTAGTACAAACCCGGTAATAAGTCTTATTCGGTAGGTCACAATCGGTGGAAATTAAGATTGTAGCTACGAAAATTGGAACATATCCGCTATCAGCAGCGAAACGGATATTCCATAACAATCAACCAACATGTTAGGATGTCCTTCAATTATCAGAAGGGAAGATTTCAACTTCACCCTTGACTTTGAATTCTTGGTTTAATAGCTTTTTTGTGACCAGTAACCCTCTATCAAGTCAATTCAAGCCCTTTAAGAATATTGTATGAACTTAGAGATGTATACTCCGTATGCAGGACCTGCTGGAATATTGCTACTATGCATAGAGGAATAAAGTTCACTTTTCAAAAGCTGAAATCATGTATCCAAAAAGGAAAATACAAAAAATACCGAATTCGAATAAATAGGAATTGAAAAATCTCCGGTTTCAAATGGCAAAATCAAAATATAAGAAAAAACCAGTTGTCATTTTAAGATTTCGATTGCTCAAGAATGCATTATTACAAACAATCATACAAGAATAAAAGCTTTCCATCAAAGAATATCACAGTAGTTGATTTCACAACGCATCGTTAGTTAAAATAATATGAATACATGGCTCCAGCTCAAAAATCTCCTTCAAATTGATCAAATATAGATGTAAGTATACTTTGATTAAGAGAGTATTATGCCAAATAAATCTAAGTTTGAAAGCTTTTAATATGGGGAAAAGAAATCAACTTAATTAATTATTTATTAAATTAATACCCTTTGAACTAACATACCTTTAAACTTTTGGAAATCTCTGTCGTCTTCTTCCTAAATGTATTTACTGCTAATAAACTGTTTTTTTGTTTATTAATGCACGGTTTTTTACTTTATTTATTGTGTGGTAAAACAGATTACCGTCGAGAACTGTTCTTATGGGACATAAACATAAGTATACTAAACCTCTCACGGGGGGATTGTGTCTGATATTCATATGATGAAAACATAATTTTTCAATCAGTTTAATTGAAGTCTGGAGCTGGCATGTCAGTTAACTGCTAGTAGTCTGATGATATTTATGTATTATTTTCATTTTGTTTATTTTCTTTGGTTACATCTTCTGACATCAGACTCGGACTTATCTTAAACTGAATTTTAATGTGCGTATTGTTATGCGTTTACTTTTTTGCATTGGCTAGAGGTATAGGGGGAGGGTTGAGATCTCACAAACATGTTTAACCCCGCCGCATTTTTGCGCCTGTCCCAAGTTAGGAGCCACTTGCCTTTGTTAGTCTTGTATTATTTTAACTTTTAGTTTCTTGTGTACAACTTGGAGTTTAGTATGGCGTTCATTATCACTGAACTAGTATATATTTGTTTAGGGGCCAGCTGAAGGACGCCTCCGGGTGCGGGAATTTCTCGTTGCATTGAAGACCTGTTGGTGACCTTCTGCTGTTGTCTCTTTGGTAAATTCCTCATTTCTATTCTCAGTCTTATTTCCAGGGATAGGTGACAGCTAAAAATGTTGACAAATATACTCATTTATCTGATACTTTAAGGGGCACTAGCTACGAGATATTATCAAAAATCTAATATATGATTTTTTTGGCTCAATCATTAATGAGATGCAAATAGTGAATTATTAATTCGTTTTTAGCAGATAGTATGGATCAATTATGTCAAAATAAGCTTAAAAACATTGTTTATGAATTATTCACTTGCAAGTGAATAATTCGACCTCATCGAGTCCGTATTCATGTGAACTTCAATTTAACCCCTTAGCCTGAGATGGATAACATGTGAATTTTATGTGAAATGTTATTTAAAGGAAAAGAAAGTCAACATTAAAAGTGAAACAAAGGTAATTCGTTTGATTGACTGATTCGACCAACAAAAAAACTTCTTGTACAGGTATACACGATGTTAAACATTGGTTTTTCATCTATAATGTGAAATTAAATAGACCTAGACAAATCCAACAGCACAAGTTTGCTTAATCTATTTATATCTATATTAATTTTGTGTTTACATCGCTTATATTGTCATCTGATGACTTTAGAGGTCAACTCGATAGTTAATTGTCTCTTTATTATTAAGGGGATGACTTCTTAGCAACTTGAGGAACTAATAGGAAGAAATATAAGAAGTTAGCAATATCCTTTAACTCTACTTTCCGCTATATAGATCATGCTCTTTCACTAAATAATTCAAAATTTGGTGACTATGTCGAACACATCTATCCCATTGCACTAGAGATGAAAAGTAAAATCACAAAAATACTGAACTTAGAGGAAAATCAATTCGGAGGGTCCATAATCACATGGCAAAATCAAATAACAAAACGTATCAAAAACGAATGGACAAGAACTGTCATATTCCCGACTTGGTACAGGCATTTTCAAATGTAGAAAATGGTAGGTTAAACCTGGTTCTATATCGCTAACCCTCTCACTTTAATGATAGTCTCATCAAATTCTGTTATATTTACATTGATGCGTTAATTAACAGACGCAATAAATAAAATAGTCAAAATATGGGTACAGCAGATACAGTTATGTCGGCCTCATATCTTGACTTGCATCTAGAAATTGGCAAAGAGGGTCGATTGAAAACAAAACTTTACGACAAAAGAGATGATTCAAGCTTTCCAATTGTGAACTTTCCATTTCTAAGTAGCAACATTCCAGCAGCATCTGCATACGTTGTATATATCTCCAAATTGAAACAATATTCCCGTGCTTGCATTTCCTATCATGATTTTCTTGATAGAGGGTTGTTGCTCACAACAATGCTATTAAATAAAGAGTTCCAAATGGTGAAGTTAAAATCATCTTTTCGTAAATTTTACGGACGCCATCACGAGTTGGCTGACCGTTATGGAATAACCGTTTCACAAATGATATCGGATATGTTTCGTACGTCGTAACTACAATCCCCTTCCCTTTCATAAATGTGACCTACCGAATAAGACCATTTACATGATTTGTTATCTCATTAGCAACACGACGGGTGCCACATGTGCAACAAGATCTGCTTACTTTTCCGGAGCACCTGATATCACTCCTAGTTTTTGGTGGGGTTCGTGTTGTTTATTCTTTAGTTTTCTATGTTGTGTCGTGTGTACTTTTGTTTTTTTGTTTGTCCTTTTCATTTTTAGCCATGGCGTTGGCAGTTTATTTTCGATTTATGAGTTTGACTGTCCCTCTGGTATCTTTCGTCCCTCTTTTTAAATTAGATGGTGTCTAGACTGAAATACGCACGAAACGAAGCTACGCATTTTCATGCCCGTGCCCTGTTAATTGTTTATTTTAGACTTTTAATAGTTAGGATAAATGTTTTACATTGTTATAAATCAAACATTCGAATTTGATTAAATTCGGTGAACATGAATTTGACAGCTAGTTCCCCTTTAAAAAGAAATTCTTATACAGTAATGTTTCTGGTAATTCTTAGTTTATGTATAATCTGGGAATACTATATTGCCAATATATACTATTCGTATGTCTCAATATGTAAATAAAATAAATAAATAAAATAAATAATTATTTTATTATAGTATCACATATTTGATCAGACTATATATATACAACAATTCACAATACAAACACAGATCAAATATCCAGCCTTAGAATGGACTTATGAGACACTTTAAACACATCAGACAACTGTACATTTTATAAAAAATAGAGAGAATGTAAATAAAATAAATAAATAAAATAAATAATTATTTTATTATAGTATCACATATTTGATCAGACTATATATATACAACAATTCACAATACAAACAGAGATCAAATATCCAGCCTTAGAATGGACTTATGAGACACTTTAAACACATCAGACAACTGTACATTTTATAAAAAATAGAGAGAGGATTTCTTTTATATATCTATATCTATATGTGACTGTGCTGACGAATTGGGTTTCGATGTTGGCGACTTTGCAGCACTTACAATTGCCCCTTCCGCATGGTGTATAACCTCCGATTGTTGATATCTCGTGTTTAGATACTTTGGATGTTACTAGAATATCTTTTTCACAAAGAAAAAATACAACATATTTATAACATCAAATTGCAAAACGCAAAATTGAATTTATGTTCTAACGTGTGGAACTTGCAAAATACAATATGTTTGTGAAACAGAAACACCATTTAACATCCGACTAAATAACCATCGGTCATTTTATACAAAAGAAAGGAACTGCCCAACTACAAGACACCTTTTAAGTACCGGTCTTTGTAAGAATCATGCAGGTTCCTGTTGATAGGCGATTCATGACCCATCTTCAAATGTCTTTATATTTTGTTTATGAGGAGGGTATGGTATGAAAATAAGTTTCATGTATTAATTTTTTTCTTTTGAACCTTGGTTGCCATGGAAACCATCCTTACAAAATGTTGCCTAAATACGTTCATAAGTAGCCTTTGAAAATTGAAATATAAGGGGTTTTAAAGTCCCATAGAAATAAAGTTAATCAATACAAAAAATATGTATATTTACAGTATTGACAAACAAAACCCCGAACTATACAAAAACGTTAAAATTTTGAATTTACTAAATAGTTTGTTTCCATAGCAACCATTTAAAAATGTGTTAAAATTCGAAAATGAAAAATTTCAAAAAATCTTTAATTTTAAATCTGTTTATCTCCCAAGACCAACAATACCATGAAATGTCATTGACAAATTTTGAAAGACCACATTCTATATATTGATAAAATAAAAAGAAAGTCGTGCGTTTTTTTTTTCTTTAAAAAAATAATTTTAGTCAAAAATTGTCAATTTTCACCAAAATTCAGATTACCAAACAGATGAATACTGAAACATTTTGAACTGAAAAAGCTAAAACATTCCATTTATACGTGCATTTCTGACACAAATTTGGTAATTATAAATGAGAATATATGATTGATAGAGATATTTTGGTAGAGAAGGAATTTTTTTCTCTCTGGGCATGGTGCCACACCCCCCCCCTTTTTTCAAAATTCAAAAAATTATTAAAAATTTAAAAGATGGAATTCAATTGTGAACATTTTGAGCATTTAAACATGAAATTTCTTCAAAGGGTGAGTGCAATAATAGAAACCCCCTACACCATTTTTATACGACCCAAAAAAATTTTGGGATCGTATAATGGTATGATGTCGTCGTCTGCGTCGTCTACGTCGTCTACGTCGTCTGCGTCGTCGTCGCCCGAAGACACATTGGTTTTCGGATAATAACTTTAGTTTAAGTGAATAGATCTTCATGAAACTTTTTCAGAAGGTTCAATACCACAAAAGGAAGGTTGGGATTGATTTTGGGGATGATGGTCCCAACCGATTAGGAATTAGGGGCCCAAAGGGGCCCAAAACAAGCATTTTTTTAGTTTCAGGATAATAACTTGTGTAGAAGTATTTCAATTGCTCTGAAATCATATCGCAATGTTTAAAACCACAAGTAGAAGGTTTGGATTCATTTTAGGGGTAATGGGGCCAAAGTTTAGGAATTAAGGGCCAAAAAGGGGTCAAAACAAGCATTTTTCTAGTTTCAAGACAATAACTTATGTGTAATTGTATGGATCTCTCTGAAATTGTACTACAATGTTCAATACTGCAATGGAAAGCATGGGATTGAGTTTAAGGGTTATTGCTCCAAGGGGGTTTAAAAAAAATTGGGGGGGGGGGGAATTTTTTGTTTACGATTTTTGAAGGGCTTCCTTTTTTTTCAAAATTTTTCAAATTTCGAATTTTGAAAAGTTTCAAGAAGAAATCTTCATTGCACAGTATTGTGCAATAGATTTGTTAGATCTTTGACCACATTAATTTTGTGACAAAAACCAAAAAATCCAAATTCAGACAGAATCAAGCTTGAATATTGTGACCAAATTTGCCCTAACTGTTCAGGGTTCAACCACTGGGGTCTTATAAAGCTGCGCCCTGCGGAGCACCTGGTTATATATTAAGATCTTTTTTTTAGATATGGGGAATGTGTCAAAGAGACAACAACCAAAGCAATCAACAGAAAATAGCCGAAAGGCTGAAAACTGAATGAAGGATAGCTGCGTCCCTAATTACACTTGTTTTGTGCAAATTGAAATTTAAAATCTTTAAGTGCTATTTCATGGTCTTTAAAATTGACTCTGTCCTAGTTTCATAAATTTTTGCATCAATGATTATTTGTGTCTTTCAATATATATCAATGAGTGGCTTAAAAATTCCATTTAAATGTTCTTTGTATCTGTCGTTTTTTCTTCAAAAGCAAAAAAATGCATTTTACCCCTATGTTCCATTTTAGCCATAGTGGCTAAGTTTCTTGAAGTACAAGGAAATAAAATACAAAGTTTATACAAGATACTCCCAAGTTGGGCCGAAATCGATTTAGCATATTCAGAAGAAGACTTTTTTTAAAGTAAGCAAACTAGATGAACAAATTGTGAAAAAATTCTTTAAAGGGCTATAACTCCACAGGATTCAATTGACAATTTTGGTCATATAAACTTATTTGTAGATCTTACTTTGCTGAAACTTGTGCTGTTTACAGTTTATCTTTGTCATTAATAATATTCAAGATAATAACCAAAAACTGCAAAATTTCCGTACAATTAACAATTTAGTGGCCGCAACCCAACAATGGGTTGTTAGATTTATCTGAAAATTTGCTCTCAAGGCTTTAGTGTTTGAGATATAAGCTACACACTGCATGTTACCCCTATGTTCTATTTTTACCCATGGCGGCCATGTTTTTTTACAAAATTGAAAATAAAACACAAACTTTATTCTAGATATCCTAAGGATCATTCAGTTTAAGTTTTACTGGAATTGGTTCAGTAGTTTCAGTGGAAATGTTTCAAATATTTAACACCGAACAGACGACGACGGACGCCAAGTGATGGCAAATTTCACAGTTCCTTTGAAACGGTGAGCTAAAAAAAAACTACGTCCGTCCTATTAGAAATAAACTGAAAATAAAAAATTAAAAACTTGTACCATCGAGAGCGCTAACGAGGCCACTTTCCATAAATTTTAATATTTTTAAGGGTCATAACTCTTTAAAAAAAGTCCATTGTCCATCATTATAGAACTTAATTTCGAATTTTTTATTGATAAAAATACTATTTTTGATATAACAAAAATACAAAAATATTTTATTTTTTTTTGTCTTAAAACAGTGGTTTTGATAAGAAAATAACACTCTGTAAAGATTAGACCAATGGACAGTTTTAAGCTTGGTACAGTGTATCCAATTTCATTATCTATGGAAAATACATTGCCTTGTATCGTTTCTTTTGTGGACTAGTATACTATTGCGCAGAGTCAGATTATGTACACATAATGGCTGTTACTATTTACCTCCAATGTAAATCGACATGTACATCAAAACCTTTACGCAAACACTTATTTGTCACTATGTCAATTTAACTGGGTTAAAATTGAAATTGAAGAAGAACTACAGAACCTTTCTTTCTATTCTAATATATAATAAATTAATCTAACTTATGTAAAAGATTTGAAATACATGCGGAATGTGTCCATTGGACACAGATGATGCTCCCGCTTGCATATCATAAAAGTTATAAACGGACATAACTGAAGAACAGTAAAAGTGACACTTACCAATTGTGTACTAACTTTTATGGTGATAAGTATTGTGTAAAAGTTTCATAACATTTTGTTGAGGCAAACTAAAGAAAGAAATACAAAACAAAAAATTCAGCAACTTTTTTCCTCTATAAAGAGGCATTGCATAGAACAGTGAAAGTGACACCACCAAAATTCAAAGTTGATCTGTATATGGTGGTTTTAAGCATTGTGTATAATTTTAATAACATCTGGTAAAGACAAACTAAAGTTAGAGAACATAAACGGAAAATTCAGCAATTTTTCTATCTGTAAAGGGGCATAACTCTTGGACGGTTTAAGTGACACCACCAAAATTCAAACTAAGTCTGTGTTTTATGGTAATAAGCAATGTGATTAAGTTTCATAACATTTGGTTGAGGCAAACTAAAGATAGAGAACAGAAACCAACTTTGGGATGTACTGAAGGACGGACAAGGGTAAACCTTAATGCCCCCTCCGCCACTGCGGGGGCATAAAAATGTGTAAATATAACAATTGATTAAATTAGGCAAAATTCAATGAATGGTCATTGCACATGGTTGTCATAAAGGTTTGAGAATCAAAACAGTATATAATAGTTAGGACCAGCAAATTGTCCTCAAGGCCACAAGGAAAATATGTTTTGAGAACCATAAAAAAAAAAACGATTATTCTGCCGTATACAAATAATAATCAGTTAGGTTTTTAAAAATAATAATAATAGACAAGCTGTCCTTTTCCACCATATACAATAGAAACATTGACAAATTCTTGCACAATTTAATGTAGATCGTTGGTATATTTTTCCTCAGATAGAACATGTAGAATTTGTATGCCCCCACCGTAGCACAGAGGGCATTAAGTTGTACCCTTGTCCGTAAGTACGTCCGTTCCAGAGTTATACCATTATATAAATGGAAAAAAGTGCTGACTTTTTTGTTTCCGTTCTCTAACTTAAGTTCATGAAGTTTGCCACAACCAAATGTTTTGAAACTTATACACAATGCTTATTTCCATAAAATTCAGAACAGTTAGAATGTTATTGGTTTAACATGTACTGTCAATAAGTTATGCCCCTTATAAATTGGAAAAAATGCTGAATTTTCCGTTTCCGTTCTCTCTTTTTCGTCTGTCTGACATAGTTCATCTTACACTGACCTCATTTTCTTAGAACATTGATAATGTTAAGTTAATATGATACTTGTATTAAAATCTTTACATAACACTTACAGAGTTTCAAAAGTAATTCAATGATAAATAAAACCAACCAGACATTTCAGGGTGAACCTTCTTGCTTAACAGATCTTAGTCTAGGTTTAAAGTTTTTAAAGCATTAATCTGTTTCAAAAACCAACAATGAGTTGCATTAAATTGTTCCTGTAACTTTTTTATAGCCATTTTGAAAGACAAAGTATCCTGAGCTATTTTTTTTAAAATGTTCATTAAGATTTGTTTTTCTAGATAATCATGTTATGCTCATTGTTGAAGGATATACGACCTGTGGTTGTTTATTTCTATGTCTTTGCTCTCTGGTGGAGAGTTAATTGTCTCATTGACAATTACAACACATCGTCTTATTTTTATACATAGACTTACTAGTAATTAAGTTTTGGATTCAACATTATTCTTTTTCACTGACAGCATCAGTCTTAGATACTACAACGGGTTATGCGTATTACCAATTTTTTTTTAAACTTCTGAGAAATCTTACATATAAGATTGAAGGGAGGGGGTACATATGATGCCCTCAACTTTAGAAGTTGTGTTATGCTTAAATTCTTAAAATACTTAGTTCACAAGTAAACTAAATGAGATACCACGTTTTTTTTCAACAAATTTTATAATTTTGAAAAAAAAAAAAAAAAAATAATCGAAAAAAGGGGGGTGGACCATACCCAGAGTGATGATTTTTCATTTTGTACAAGTCTATCTTCATTTACTATATATTTTTGTTTAAAATTAACAAATGCGTGTCAGAATTGCACATATAAATGGAATATTTTAGCTTTTTAAGTTACTAAATGTTTGATTATTCATCTGATTGTTAATCTGAATTTTGGTGAAAATTGACAATTTTTGACTAAAATTTTTTTTTTAAAGAAAAAAAAACGCACGACTTTCTTTTTATTTTATGAATATATAGAATGTGGTCTTTCAAAATTTGTCAATGACATTTCATGGTATTGTTGGTCTTGGGAGATAAACAGATTTAAAATTTAGGAGTTTTTGAAATTTTTCATTTTCGAAATTTAACACATTTTTAAATGGTTGCTATGGAAACAAACTATTTAGTAAATTCACAATTTTAATGTTTTTGTATAGTTTGGGGTTTTGTTTGTCAATACTGTAAATATACATATTGTTTGTATTGATTAACAATATTTCTATGGGACTTTAAATTCCGTTATTTTATATTTTCAAAAAGGGTCTTTTTTCACATATTCAAGCAAAATGTTGATTTGATGGTTACCATGGCAACGGGCATAATACAGGGAAAATAAAGACAGAATTTTACTTATCTACCAAAGTTCTTATGATATAGGGCAAAAAAAATTACTTCTGTGACATGTCATGAATCACCTTCTGCATGATTTTTACAAAGACAGGTACTTAAGAGCAGGACATGAAAACGTCACATTTCAAATCATTGAGAAAAATCAAAATTGGGATACACAAGGAAGACAAATAAGAGCGAGATTTTGGATGCACCAGTTACGAACTCTTGAACCTGATGGACTCAATGAGAGAGACGAAAAAAGATTTAAAAGCAAATCAAAACTATAATTATCTTGAAATCATACAAATTAATTTATAGAAATTCATACAATTAACCGAACATCTATAAATGTGTTAAACTTTTATTCCAACTTCATGTAGTTGTAGCTACAAACATATTTTATGCAACATCAATCAATATGTTACACTTTTTCTCAACTTTTTTATAGATTAAGCTACAAAATTTTTATTTTGTCATGCATCCGATTTCACCTTGAGAGATGCACACGCCTGATGAAGCTAATTTGTTTAGCGAAATATTGCGTATTTCTATTCAACATCTAATAGAACTTTTTAATGTATTAATTAGCGTGTTTAAGATATATTCTTAGACATTTATATATAATATATATGTATATATTATACTTATAAAATTCAAAATTAATTACTGGTTTATCACATAAAGTAAACTGCTTTTAAAATATTTACTAGTTAAAGACTATATTGATAAAAGCATTACAGATTAAAAGCATAAGGTAGCAATAAACAGTTAGGAAAAAATATTAAAATTTGCCCTTATAAATTTTACCATCCCCTTTTCATTGCTTTCTTGCAATATCAAGCTTACTGTTTGTGTCATATATGGGCATATGTATGTAATCAGAATCTTCCATAGATTTTATATCCAGTATATAAAATGGTAAAATATAATTTCTTTTGGGTGTATCCATGGCAACAATCTGCATTTATTTGTTATAAAATATTGCAAAAAGGGGGGAAAAGATGTCACATATTTCCCCAAAATTTGGCTAAAAGTAGAATTTCAATCGCTTGAAGTAATACCTTTTCTGAAACTGTGTACATATATCATTCAGCAAATCCAAGGAAAACCATATGTCTTTCATCTCATTTTTTTGTAAAATTGCGACAAAAACTTCGTGTAGAAAAAAAGTGTTTGTAAACATTACATTAATTTCTGGACCGATGGCCGGTCTAGCTATGAAAATACGGATTGTCAAACAGAAAACAGCCCATAAAACATGTAAAAAATAATCTTGATGCACTTATAAACCACCTTTGAAGGCTAAATTAGCACTCGGCTGTCTAAAAATGAATTTTATTACACAATAACTTTCCTATTTGAAAAATCCACAGGGGCCAAAATGCGAAACTAAACTCCCAACTGTGTATTGCTACCTAAGCAATGGTTAAAAGAAAAAGAAAACAAGGTTTTGCCAAAAACCGGATACATTTCTTCAAATAAAAACTAAGAAAAAGAAAAAATATATTTCTAGGGAAATAAAAATAATTTAAATGTGATAATATTAAATAAATGGATCTAGCTAAAAAATATCTATACTTAAATACAGGCAACAGTAGTATACCGCTGTTCAAAACTCATAAATCCATGGACAAAAAACAAATCGGGGTAACAAACTAAAACCGAGGGAAACGCATTAAATATAAGAAGAGAACAACGACACAACACTAAAAAGTGACAATAGTAAATAGTTATCAAAGGTACCAGAATTATAATTTAGTACGCCAGACGCGCGTTTCGTCTACATAAGACTCATCAGTGACGCTCAAATCCAAATATGTATAAAGCCAAACAAGTACAAAGTTGAAGAGCATTGAGGATCCAAAATTCCAAAAAGTTGTGCCAAATACAGCTAAGGTAATCTATGCCTGGGATAAGAAAATCCTTGTAACAATGATAATAAAAAGACTTAAAAAATATAACTATGAAAAATATATGTTAACATTCAAATAAATTTCTTTCTTCTCTGATAAAAATTAAAAAATGTGTATGATAATGAGGATTGTATTTCTTTACATTTCATAAGACTGATAAATTGACTGTCAATATCAAGAGTATCAAAGTTTTCTATAAAGTTTATGGCTCGAGAAAATAAATTAAGTCATCATACATAGTGCAGTTCATGAGAAAACGTTTTCTATGACGTCACTCGGACAGAATTTACAACTTCTTCCATTAACTGGTATTTCCGGTCGTGCGTATCGGCTTGTCTTGATTGCCAACGGGATCGATCCACTTCGGAACAGGGCCGATTTCGGCAACTGAAGTTTCAAATATTTTTTGTTTCTACTTTTTTTTTGTATTGTCTATATGTACTTAGTTTATTGCCGTTTGGATTATTTTTGTTATTAAAAAGTTCGCTAATAAATTCGTCGTTGTCTACAATAATTACGCGCTCATAAATTGTTCTCATCGCAGTTTTTGTCGTAATGTTATTATCTCACTATGTCCGTAGCATTAATCTTTTGTATCATTTTGCTAACTTGGTATTACCATCCCTTACGCCTATTTGCAATCCATGCTAACGGGCAGTACGGACATCATCAGCTCTAATTAATCATTAATCACTGAAAATGTTTTAGTTCCCCAAATGCCTGCTCCGTAGAATAAATAAAGGCAACAGTAGTATACCGCTGTTCAAAACTCATAAATCCATGGACAAAAAACAAAATCGGGGTAACAAACTAAAACCGAGGGAAACGCATTAAATATAAGAGGAGAACAACGACATAACACCGAAACGTAACACACACAGAAACGGACCAAGCATCAGACAAAACACCACGAGAATAACAAATATAACATGAAAACCAAATACATGAATTTGGAATAGACAAGTACCGTGCCACGTCTTATCTCAATTTCTCAAAAATAAGAGAAAACACAAACGACTCAACGTTAAAATGCAACACACACAGAAACGAACAATAATATAACAGTGGCCATCTTCCTGACTTGGTACAGGACACTTTTAAAGGGGAATAAAAGTGGTGGGTAAAACGGGTTCTACCATAATGGAATATAATTTTGTGTACACACTGTGAGTCATTCCACCAGCACTAATAAACTTTCCATATAGCGCGCCTAGTGCCCTGCTAGCTGAATTCGAAAGTTCCTTAACTGCTTTGTCCATAGTCAAATACTTGTCGAACCACATGCCTAAGTATTTGTATGAAGAAGTGTACTCAATATCCAAGTAGGAACATTTGAATGGGAAGTCCGATCGACTGACAGGTTTATTCCTGAAATACATTACGTTGCTTTTGGATTTATATCATTTTTTTCCATTTACGGCACCACTCCGAAACAGATTCTAACATCTTCTGAAGACTTTCCTCGTCCGGAGCAATCAGTGCAATGTCATCTGCATATAAAAGTATACTCAGCATAGTATCATCAAACACCTCAATGTAGATTATTAATACGTTCAGCAAGGTCGTTGATATAGGCGGCAAATAATGTGGGAGGCAATAAACAGTCTTGCTTAACTTAATGTGACACTGAGATGACTAATAAACAGTCCTTTTCGAAATTATTTAGCCTGCTGTAGTCGCCCTTAGTTGGTTCTTTGTTGAAAAAATGATACACACGGGTAGTTTTTTTTTTATATTTTTAATGCATGAAGAAAGTTGAAGGTTAAATTGTTGACATTGTTGGGATGGCAACAGGTGTCTGTCTGCACATCTTCTAAATCATTGAGAACATACGTTGATGTTGAACAGCAGAACAAGTTAAAGTAAGTATATGTGTATCTGTCAGTATATGTGTCAGGCTTTTTTTAATATAAGGCTTTATACGTATTGAAGCAAATAAAAAGTCAGGAATTATGACAGTTGTTTTCCATTTGTTTAAAGTGTTTGAGTTTTGATTTTGCAATATGATAAGAGGGGGGTGGGTGATTTTACTTTTTCAAATGACCATTTAATAATATAAGAGAACTTCTGTATGCTATGATTGTGTGGAAGTGTAGTGAGCAGATTCGAAAGGTCATAACTGTCAACCGAATTAAACGGAACATCAAAGCACGAACTTGCTACAACTCAACAGACCAAATACTTTAGATTCCCTTGCATAGAAGCCAAGAAGACTTTGACGAAAATTTTCTTATGTAGGTTTTCCGTATGGATAGACGGACAGGATGACGAACACTGTCGAACGGTAACTAGACTGTTTTCCTCGTTGTTGACACAGGTAAATATTCAAGGTGGTATGGTGACCTATAGTTATTAACTTTTTTGTCATTTGGTCTCTAATTGTAGAGAATTGCCTCATTGGCAATTATACACGTTAACTTCTTAATTTTATAAGAAATTGAAATGAATCCTCCGATTTGTGCAAAACCGATGAGATGAAATAGATTTTCTAATGCACATGTAATCTAAGCAGGTTATCTTGGACCGAATAGCCATCTTTTTAATATTCTCCAACTGATGCATGATTTAATGTAAAACAGCAAGTACCATTATTCATTCATACTCAAGGAATGCAACACTCATTTTAATCATTTTATTGAATGAACACAAATCACAGAATAATATAAGATAAACAATTGAAATTCCTTGCATGATAACTGAACAATATGTTGACTACAATATATATTTCATGTACAATTTTAAGAATCAAGAAAAACGCAATGCCATGCAATTATTGAAACATAAAAATGAGTTCAAGGTCGTGATTCCAGCCAAACAGTAATCGTCAAAACGACACTTTGAACTCACTTTTAACGTATGTCTATTCCGTCCTCAGATGTGGTCAAAATGAAGAGTTTTCCATAAAAACATAGATCCTATAAATATACCCACTTCTCATAATCATTGCGAATAACACATAACACATGTTTGCTATACAAAAATTAATAATATTTTAGCAAATTCAATACAATTATTATCGATAGATGGATTTTATTAGTTAAGAAATCATTGATGTAATGGGAAGCCTTTTAGTTATACACATTATTTAGTTGTCTTCTTCAAATATTTAAAAGCAATCACTAAAAATACTACCAATATAAGTTTTTGAAAAATTAGAAATTACATACCTTTGTTACCTTCATAGAATAACTTTTACAAAGGTAACAAAGGTATGTAATTTCTAATTTAAAAAAAAATTAATAACATCAACTTTACATATGCAGCAATTTTGTAATTTCGAAAAGTATTTTAGCGAAACTTAAAAGAAATACAAATAATATTTACCAGAAACTACGTATAAACTTTAAACCAAGAGTCACTCTAACAGATTCAAACATGTCACAGTACGTCTAAAAACAGTTTTATTTCAGTATCACTGTTGAAGGCGAGTTTAAATAATTAGGTCTTTCCACTTTTCGTGGAAAGACCTTTTGTTTTTCTTCTGATTATTTTGTTTTCTTCTGCCGTCTGAGATGCTTTTTTGTCTTACAACATATCTAATGGATTTTTGGCCAATGATGTTGTACAGTAATGGGGGTTTTAAAACTCACCCTGTGAGACCGAACACTTATCCTTATATAAGTTATCTCCCCTCACCCCCTTTTCTTGTTATCGCTATATCTCTAAAACCGTAAAAGATTTTAACAAACTGTTTCACCAAATTGTTTGTCTACTCTTAAGAATGATTTGGTTAATTTTGACTTGAGTGATCGGAAGAAATGTTATGGGAGTTATTTCCCTTTTAAAATTTAAGATAGGCGATATGTTGAATAAATTCATACGTTATAAGTCGTAGAGGCCCACAGTCTTTTGATATGAAGCCCTTGGTCCATTTGATAGAAATTGAGGTCAAGGTCAAAGGTCAAGGTCATGCTATAAATTTTGAATTTTGCTTGTTATCGTTATTCAAAAGAAACTGTTACAGTAAATGATATGATGTGTTTTTTGTTAACCCTTATAGAAGTTTTTTCCCCTTATGTATTTGAAATCAGTATTTCTCCATAACCATACAAGTGATTGACCTGGTTTCTTTTGATTTGAGATTACTGACCTATGACCTCAACATTGAGGTCAAGGTCAAAGGTCGATCAGACGTTCTAGATTTGGATCTTTGCTAAATATTCTTTCTGGTTCAGTATAAAACAGTTAAGTCTTCTGCATAAACCTATCAGATTGATTTACCACATTACTTTAACACGGAGTGACATTTTCTAACATCGTTTTTTTAATTTCTTTCTTATTATCGAGGTGGAAAGACCTTCAATTGTTCTCTGAGGAATTGGTTTTTAATTATCTTAGTATTCAGTCTTCTTAATTAGTTCCAATAACAAAGTGTACAGAGAAACGTGAAGAAAATACTTTTCGAAGTTAACTTTACATTATTGTACAATCCTCGTGTCTTTGATATTATAAGGTTGTTATACACAGTGATTCACATAGACTTCAGGAGCTTCAAGCCAATTTCCATTTTATACAATTTTTGTCAGGACATTTGAGGAAAATAGCATGCGGATGTCCTAAGTCCATTCAATTGCCGAATCACTATGATGATAACAGACATATAATATACTTCAAAGTAAGTATTTACAAACATCAATAGAAACATAAATAAAAACATATTTATTCATTGATTTGAATGAGTTATTGTTTTGCTTATCGATATGTATGCTGAAATATAAAAATAAAAAGGAAAATTACTGATATATATCTTAAAACAACAAAAGCGAGTATTGTTCGACTATGTGACACAGAATGCATTTTATTAAAGTCATATGAAACCTCAAATTAAAAAAAAATGATGCATATGAATTTTATAACTAAATTGATAGTTTTCATTATAAAACTTATGTACATAAGAAGAAAACTCTTTAAACTGTCCACATTCAGAAGAAGTTTACTTTATTTTAATTGCTTGCTTCCAGGAAGCAATTCGCCGATATATTGTCCGTATATGTAAGTGACCTTAGCGTGACCCGACTCGTAAAAATCCGGTGATTGCAATACGCATGAATCTGTCAATAAAATAACAATTATCTGATTGAATATGTTAAACACGTTCTCAATATCCAGGCCTTTTGCTGATTGTTTACTATAAGGTGACAATCGGTAAACTTCGGCTTCAAAACACGGCAATTAATGAACTGCCATATTTGTTCAATCATAACAGACAGAGAGAAATAAAATTGACGATTATACGATATCTTAACGTAAAAAATGATTCAATCGTGCACAGAAGACTAAGTTCATGATATATACATGCATTTGTTCAAGAATTGTATAAACATTATTTTTCACCAGTCACTCGTTTCATGTGACTTAAGTGAATTAATTTCAAAGGAAGTTACAAGACGGGCATCAACATTCATTAATTAATGATTTTCAGTGTTAAACTGTAATTTCTATCTTCATTTGTCATTTTCGGACTATTAGTTATTGAATTTTGCGAGATTTGTACTGTTCAGACAATTAAGTATATTGCTTCTCTATAAGTTCGGAATGATCGTTAGAGATCAAAACTTGTTGACAAAACTAGCGTCTGGCGTGAATAAAAAAATCTATCCTTGTATCTATGATGAGTTTATTTATTAACGAGCGAAGCTTAATCTTTTAATTTTTTTTTCTTGTTTTGTTTTGACTGTTATTTGTCTTCACATTTTTTTCTCTTGGCTACTATGTTTTCGGTTTCTTTTTGATAAATCATAGCTTTGATTGCTCATTGGCAAATGTTCTCTCTCTTCTTTTTACAGATTAGAAAAAACAGTGCTTTTTTGTAATTCAGATTTGAACCATATTCACAAAACACTGAATATTCTTGAAACTAAAAATATGTTTAAACAAGTTTTTTTTTATCCGTACGATGAGTATTAGTGATTCAAGTTCGAAAACGATTGTTACTCTTCTATGATTAATTCTGATCTATGTCTTTGACGTTACATAAAATACATTTTCGTCATTTGTCAATTGTCACATGTTCAATAATTCTATTCTGGCTCGAAACGTAACCTTTTCAATGCCAATGGACAATGATTACCGGAAGACTTATCCGGTGGTTCTTCTTCAAACAACGAGCGCTTCTTATTTTGATCATATGTGTGTTGTCTTTGTTTGTTTTTATCTTCTCCAGAATTCAACGTTGCACTTTCGGATTTACATAACCTTTTCGAGGTTAAGTTATCGACGTATTGTAACCAATTCTTTAGATCATCATAGTTAGAGGACATCTCTGGAGGTATCTCTGTAATATTTTTCAATACAGTGTCTATTTCAAGCATGTCTATATCCTGTATAAAGTGCCAAATCAAAGTTAAACAATGCAGATGTTTTTTATATTCCACACTAAAAGGTTCCATATCTAGTTTTTTGTATTTATTACTTTCTACACACTTACATGCCTCGTAAAATGCTGATTTTAGATCCAGTTTTGTCTGCTCAACATTTTCTAAAATCCACCTAACCAGTTTAACATGTTCAATTCTACATGCTTGTTTCATAAGACTGTTCATGTCAATGTTTCTACAATAACCTTTTTCTAAAAAATACAGTATTAGATCATACTTTTTCTCTTCTACTATTTCGTCAATAACCATGAATGCATTTGATGTTTTATCAGGTAAGATTTTAAACAAATAGTCTACAAGCAATAATCCTTCATTTATATTTATTCTATAGCATGTTCTTTTAGTACATATACCAAATGTTGCCCCATCCGACATATGTTGAATTGAACGATAATCAGAACAGGCTCTACATGCCTGAAAGAATGCTTCTTTTAGGTTAAGTTGTTCATTATCTACTGTATTGCATATGTACTTCACATGATTGCTTTTTCTTTGTTTACAACAAGTTATCAAAAGTTCATTTATTATATATTGATCATAGGGTAGATTTAGAAGTACCCATGTCATTACATTGGTCCTGATAAATTCCTCCTTACAAATTGTACCCACTATTCTATTTATATCAATGGAACAATTGTCAATTTTTTTCCACAAAAACTTCAAACCAGCTATCAAAAAATCATTATTATAAGAGGCTCCGTATATGACGTCCATGGGCTTTGAAGTGCATGCATGTATCACTGTTTCGTTAATGTCCAAAGAATGAAAATATTCAGTAAGCATCGAAATTGTTTTAATTATACTGTCCGTACAAGCCGAGTTCAGAATATTTTGTTTATCAAATGCACAAGAGCTCTTATGTTCTAGAAACCAGTCAACTAGTTTATATTGTTGCACTTCAAGAGATTTGTTTATCATTATTTCAATGTCTTCTGTACTTAAACACCTAAGGTAGTTTTCTAATATATAAACAACTAAACTGGAAACTTCATCTCTTAATTCAAATCCTAAAAACATGTTAAGACTAATTAACTTTAACACACCCGATTTAAGATCCAAAGAGTTTACTTTAAAAGACGAAAGGATCAATCTTATCATGTCACAATATTCACATTCTAACATTTTTTCACATGCTAACATGAATAACTCCCCTTCATTGATAGCCAATGATGCTTGTTCAAAATTATCAAGTAACCATGTTGCAATATCTATCCTGCAATTTTCACTGGATGCAATGAATAGTTTCCTTGCATCAATAGAGATATGTGAGTTGCATTTTTCATGAATCCACATCAATAACGCGAAGGCCTTTCTCTCATACGCCATATCTACAATTTCCTCTATTTTCAAGTCTTCCTTATTCACTGTACTCTCCCAGATAATGCTAACAATTTCTAAGATGTGTGTAGAACACTCATCAGTATAGTGTTCAGATACACATTTCAAAACCTCTATTTTATCTAAATTTGCTATATCAGTATTTTCCCTTATATATTCTAGTATGTGAGGTCTTCCAGCGGTTAAAGCTGTCTTTATAGTGAAATATATATCCAACATGTTTATATCAATGTTATGAACAAACCAGTCTATGATTTTGAAATATTTAGAATTATATGCTTCTTGACATGCAGCTTTCAAATCAAACTTTTCATATCCAAGTGTTCTCACAATGTATTTCACTATTTGTAATTTTTTAGCTTCAATATCTAAGCCATCAAATCTAATGTATCTAACATTAAAATTTCTTGAATCCTCTGTTTTCATGCATGTTGAAATAAGAGCTGTATGAATATCTATATTGTCATCCCTTTCTATAAGCTGTTTTACAACATACAAATGAGCGTTCTTGCAAGCCAAATTCAAAATGTCTTCATTACTTAGGCATACATGAATGAAAGCGTCAAATATATAATCAGGAACGTGAATTTGTTGTAAAACTAAAACAGCAATAGGAGTCAAATCTGTTAGAGAACTGTCAATTTTTGATAGAAGAAAATCGAATAAGTTTTTATTACATTTAGAAAAATCACTTAATTGCTGGTCATCATGAACACCTAGAAATATTCTAAGACAGGATATGGCATCAAATGGAAAAGATCTTGATGCAAGATACTTAACTGTTTCAAGCATCTGTAACTGGCAAGCAGCTCTTAATATTAAGTCAGTATGAATTATTTCCTGGCCTGAAAATTCATCCATCATCCATTCAAGTGATTTATAAGATAAAAGTGACTTATCTGATATTAGCGGCTTTTCAGATACATTATTATAAGGATCTGACCTATTCTGTAGCCTATAATTTACATTATCATTCTTAAAAATCATCTTAAAAAATAGATTTAAATCAAATGGAGTCTGTTTGTATTTTGATAGTAAGTACTGTAATACAGACACATTAAATGCTTCATATGCCTTCCATATGCATATCGTAAGAAAAATGCATCTGGTTTCACTATAATCATAAAGATAGTCTAAGAATAGAGTTTCGGTAACTCCTATGCTGGTAAGCTTAATGCCTTGATCAAGTAATACAGGTACTTTCATTTCTTGTAGTAAATCAAACGTGGCTATTACACTTCTGAGATCTTTTGTTGAACAGATGTAATACACAGATGAAATCAAAGCCGCTTTCATGTAATCAATAGCAAAATAACTTTTGCTTGTAATGAAAATCTGATTAAACTTCTGCAATATAAAGTTATACATGTCAATCAGCTTTTCTGTTTTGGATATAATAACAAGTAAGTTGGTTATGAACCTAATTTCTCTTTTCAAGGGTAAATAACAACTCGACTCTGCATTGTATTTTATAATATTTTCAGTATGTTTATCGTTGTTGTCTTCTTTTTCTAAAGCCTCTAAAAAATAAGTCAGTATGAAACAATCTTTTTGCAAGAATATTTCTGTATCAATAAACGAAAGAATAAAAGTTTGTTCAACTATCAGATCCTCCAATAAGATTTTCAAATATATAGTTACTAATCTATCAGCCAATATTTTATAACTGTCAGTTGGGATTCTTAATACAATCTCTCCTTCCTTTTCTTTGTAAGCATTTGATTTTACCATTTTTAGGAAAAATGACCAGCTGATGAAAGGTATGAACTTATTAAAATTTTCCTCATCAATCTGAGCAAAAGACAAGATTACACTTTCTCGAAGTGTTGGGTGGTGGAATCTATATGACCTTTGATTTGGAACTTTTACAAAATAGCTTCCTTTGAGGTCATCAACTGTATCTGATATGTTGAATTTTTTCAATCTAATTGTTTCACCATATATAGCATCAATTATTTTTGCAACTTCATTTGTGATTGAGCTCTCATCAAGGTTAATCAGGTTTTCATTTAAGGCTGTGTAGACCATAACTGCATACTGTATCATAAACTTCTTATAATCTTCCCCCTTTCGTCTAATTTCATTTATTTCTCCTAATAAGGTTTCTGACGGCCTGTCAAAAAATTGGCTTCCCAGCTGGTAATATTTCCTTTTATGGACAAATTGATACACCGCTAGTGGAAACCCTTTGACCGGATTTAACCTTGTAATTTTCCAAACATCGTTATAACGTAAGGTTTTAACACCAGTACAGCTAATAAATCCTTCACCTTCAAGATAGTCAGCTTGACGAAATTTTTTCATGTATTTTGTAAGAATATCATGTTTTTCGTTCTGTCTAAGACTATACTTGTCTGAACTTAGATCAATAAACTCAAATTTAAATAACTTGTGATCATTAAACACTTCATGACACTGACGTTTGATTGTATCGCTGATTGTTATAATGATTTTAATGTTACCTTTACGTACATATGCGTGAACCTTGTCTAGAATTGGTGTATCTTTCTCTCTATTATAAACACAATTTGTTTTACCAAAAAGGTCATCAATTAAAATAACATGTAATTCCTTTCTACTGATTTTGTTTTCCCATTCATCCAAGGTATCAAGTTTGATACATGTGTATGAGTTGTCCTCCTCAGAACAACATAAATGGAGTATATGAAGACCAATGCTACTTTTTCCAGTACCTTCATGCCCTGTTATCAGCAAGACTCCATTCTGTTTCAGCAGTAATAAACCATCTCTTACTGCTTTAATAGTCACAAATGTGTCGTCTCTGACATGTTCTTTAATAAGTGCTTTAGTATCATCTAAAACATATTTTCAAATACATACCGATTATAAGAATCTGAATATTACATATACTATTTATAATCATATAAATATATAAAGTTAATAACAATATGACAGAAATTTAACATCAAAAGTTGTACATAAACTATTTACGTAAAGATACATCTGCAATATTTTGTAATTACAGATTTAATTTTAAGTATAAAATAAATTTTCTTTACAGTTACGACAGACATTACACCTAAAAGACATAATACAGATATTGACAACAAACCAGCTCTCACAACGGTACAACAATTTGGCAATATTGAATGCAAGTTATGAATCGACCATTCCAAACAAGTTTTAAATGAATTAATTATTTGACAGATACTAACAAACAACTGACCAAGTAACACATTCTTAAAAGAAAGACAAGGAAAACTAAAATCTTTTAGCATATAGAAATGCTTAAAAATCTGTTACCACTACAAAAACTTCCTCCTTCCGTCGTTTTTATTTGTATAATAGAAAAACAGAGGATATGTGGTATTTATAGATGACACAAAATCAGTATATGCACAGCAAAAAACCTCATAAAAGCAATGGAACAGTCACAGTAAGGTCTTCCACATAGAGCAATAAAACTCTCACCTCACTGTAAGTTTATGTTAGTTTTAATGTTAAAATCAGTTGTCTTGAAGTCTGTGATCTATGTTTACGTATTTTGGATGCCATATCCGGTTATTACAATCATGTTATCTAATTATGACTATTGAAGTCCCCCTACATGTTTGTCGTTTTCTGGCATATCATAGGAATATATGTGGATATCCATACATTTGTTGAAAAACTGGCTGCGAGAAATTACATTCTGTTACACATTGAGGACACTGCTACATTAAACTAGAGGCTCCAAGCAGCCTGTATGGCTCACATGATATTTTTTTTATTTACAATTGATACATTTAATAATGCAACCGTTATACTTTTGCTTTTAGTTTCAGGGATACAAGTCAAACACTGCATATTTTCCTATGTTATATTTTAAGCCTTGAGTGGCATTTTGGTTGGCAGGTAGGGTCATCGGACACTTATTTAAAAACTAAATACCCTAATGCTTCGGGACCCGATAAAGAATTTTACCCCATGTCAGATTTGCTCTAAATGCTTTGATTTCAGAGATATAACCCAAACTCTACATTTAACTTCTATGTTCTATTTTTAGCCATAGCGGTCATCTTGGTTTATTAACCGGACCATCGGACACATATTCTAAACTAGATACCTCAATAATGATCGTGGCCAAGTTTGGTTAAATTTGCATTACATGTAGTTGTAATTTAATGCATTACCTCAGAAAAAAGTTGAGTAATTTTATGCATTTCATTGCATTAAATGTCATTACTTTTTTCACGTACTATATGTCTTTCACATATTGTTACAGATTTAGCTAAAGCGGAATTTAAGATTTCTGGATTAATTAAGAACATAATCATTTGGATAATGTTTTTTTAGTTTTGTAAGCATAACCATGATAACTGTATGTGTTTTGTTGTTATCAAAACATCAATGAATACCTTGATTAAATGGAAAATTTACCATTGTTATAAAACACTAATTACTTTGTTTTACAATCAATCTTTTCATTATTTTGACACTTGGTCATAAATTAAACTCTTCGTTTATTATTTAATTAGGGAAGAAATTCTCAGTAAATATTTTTGATTGGGATTAATTATACAAATGTATATTTATAAATGTGAAGTTAACATTAGTTTAAAAGAGGGACGAAAGATACCAAAGGGACAGTCAAACTCATAAATCTAAAACAAACTGACAACGCCATGGCTAAAAATGAAAAAGACAAACAAACAACAGCACACACGACACAACATAGAAAACTAAAGAATAAACAACACGAACCCCACCAAAAAACTAGGGGTGATCTCAGGTGTTCCGGAAGGGTAAGCAGATACTGCTCCACATGCGGCACCCGTCGTGTTGCTTATGTGATAACAAATCCGGCAAATAGTATAATTCGGTAGGTCACATTCAGGAAAGGGAAGGGGATTGTAGTTACGACGTAAGGAACATATCCGATATCATTTGTGATACGGTTATTCCATAACGGTCAACCAACTCGTGATGGCGTCCGTAAAATTTACGAAGGAAGGATTTCAACTTCACCATTTGGAACTCTTGGTTTAATAGCTTCCTCGTGAGCAGCAACCCTCTATCAAGAAAATCATGATAGGAAATGCAAGCACGGGAATATCGTATCAATTGGGAGATATATACCCCGTATGCAGGTGCTGCTGGAATGTTGTTACTTAGAAATGGAAAGTTCACAATTGGAAAGCTGAAATCATCTCTTTTGTCGTAAAGTTTTGTTTTCAACCGACTCTCATTGTCAATTTCTATGTAAGTCGAGATATGAGGCCGACTTAACTGTATCTGTAGTATCCTTTATCTCTAGCTCGATTGGATAGATGCGTTCCACATAGTTACCAAATTTAATAATTCATCTCTGTTACTTCTTTTTAGAGAAAATCCTTATGATGTTCAAATGTTATAGTTGTATTGAATAGATTTTTTACTTGATACTTAAATTTAAAATGTAAATGGAACAGTTATTGCACATAAACTCCTCATAGATACCAGGACTCAATTTAGTATATACGCCAGACGCGCGTTTCGTCTACAAAAAGACTCATCAGTGACGCTCGAATCCAAAAAAGTAAAAAAGGCCAAATAAAGTAAAGTTAAAGAGCATTGAGGACCAAAATTCCTAAATGTTTTACCAAATCCAGCTAAGGTAATATATGCCTGAGGTAGAAAAGCCTTAGTATTTCAAAAATTCAAAATTTTGTAAACAGTGTATTTATAAATATAACCATATCAATGATAATTCATGTCGGCACAAAAAGTGCTGACTACTGGGCTGGTGATACCCTCGGGGAAATAAATCTCCACCAGCAGTGGCATCGACCCAGTGGTTGTAAATAAACTCATTATAGATACCAGGACTAAATTTTGTATAAACGCCAGACGCGCGTTTCGTCTACAAAAAGACTCATCAGTGACGCTCGAATCCAAAAAAGAAAAAAAAGGCCAAATAAAGTACAAAGTTGAAGAGCATTGAACATTTACAAATGTTATGTGTATTTCAATGCATTACTTTGCAAAAGTAATTGTAATGTAATGCATGGTTTTGTCAAATAAACTCATCATAGATACAAGGACTAAAGTAATTGTAATATAATGCATTACATTGCAATGTAATCAGCCTCATGCATGTTCAGAGGAGAAGATTTTTGTAAAAGTTAACGACGGACGACGGACGCCAAGTGATGAGAAAAGCCTTTTTGGCACTTTGGGCCATGTGAGCTTAAAGTCAATTTGCATATAAGGCAGTTGAGTTCATGCTTGGAGTTGATAAAATTCTTGTCTCAAAATTGATTTTTGGTCACACAAAAAAAACACTGAATTTTATTAAATAGCTGGATTGATTATACATTATTTGGTTTCTTAGGAACTAGGAACTGACAAACAAATGAGAAAATGTGGTTTACTCCAACATCTATTATTAGAAACTTAAGTAAATAATTACCCTCAAGTCTTTTTTGTTCACTTCCTCCTAGAAAATAAATTGTATATAGAGTTGTACCGTGAGCTACAGTTTATGTACGGTATATGATCTATCTTTTTTAGTTAAAGTTTTAAGGTTAAAAAAAATAAATTATAAATTCCACCAAGAAATTTTCATTTTCTGAAATATACTTTTATTAGTACATGAGCTAGTTTTGAGCAGAAAGTTGATGAACCAAAGTTGTTTCAAAGAACGTCTCGTGCTTTGTCTCAAATTAATTCATTGAAAGATACCAATACTTCGTTTCTACTAAAATAAATTACTTCGCCGAGCGCAGCTGGATACGACCACAAAGGTCCAACCCTGAAAAGTGGTGCAAAAGTGGACACAATATTAACGCTTGGTACATGTCTGAATTTGGATTGTAATTAAATATTTGACACATAATAGGTTTCTGACGCAGAATAACTGTAGTGAAAGAATTTAGAATTGGTTATATGATTTGAATAATGCTCAACATTTACCTTTCCATATTCTTTGGGCGTGTCCCAGTATTTATAGTTTCCACCCTTGTCATATGGTTATGGCAAGCCGTTTTGCTATTTATTCAAACTTCAAGATATTTCATAAACTTTATAAGATATCTTATATCTATACTTCTAAATCTAAAAGCCATTTTTGTTTTCACCTAATAAACGTTTAACAGAAGTAAGCTACAAGTCAAACTTATATAAGGGTTTATATACTTGATAGGGTATACTAAAATTTCACCCTCTTACATCGATTAATGTTTTTGAACAATAAGCAATTAGACAAATTGATAAGTTCCGGAACTAGCTTACGTTTTAATTTACATAAGGACAGTCTATTTGAAGATGTGTGTGATAAGGATGATAGCCGTTATAATTATTACTGATTTCTAATCACCTGTCAGTGTCATCCAAGGAATTTAAAAAACAATGACAGGACACTTCATTGATGAGTTTATCCTAAAACACCTATCTATAGATGGACTGGTTTATTGTGAGCGAATCGGTCAAACTCCGCCCAGTCAAGTGAAATAAATCGAGTAATATATGTCTTGTGTTACCTATTACCTTTAATCGTAACTTCCATCATGTCTATTTCTTTTTTACATGTTTCAATCGTCTCTTTACATTTTTCTATAGATCCTTTGTATTCAGAAACTTCAGTAGTAAGGGTCAGTACCTCAGCCTCTCCTTTTTGAATGGAAACATTCAGCAGCTGAATTTTTTTTTCATGTTGATCTCTCAATGTCCCTTGATGATCAATTGTTGTCTGAAGATCATTGATCATGATGGTGTGCCTCTCTTGTGATACTTGTAGGTTATGAATATCTTCTTCATAGCGTTTTATAATGTTTAACATATCTTTAAGGGATTTGTCCAAAACAATATGTTGTACAGACTGTGATTCCTTCAGCATTGATGGTCCACCAAGCCGTTCAATGGCCTATTAGATTTATAATATATATTTAAATTCCATATGTAACTCAAATCTTTTTTTATACATAATTTGTAGTATTTCATAATATAGGACTATATGACTGGTACTAGTCTAGTAAACTATGAATTTTTTCATCAAACATGTATTTTATTGGTTTTGTGGATATAGGTGAACCGCAAATTCAAGTATTTTATAAAGTCCTCTGCAAGAATTGATGAGTATTTGACTTTTCATACTATGAAAATATGACCATCTGCATTATACTTGAAATTGTTTTCTTTGAACATAGTATATCTCGAAACCACTTTTGAACATCACCTATCTAATCCGTATAAAATATTCAGGCTTATTTTTGCAAATGTTTTAAAAATATATTACGTTCTGAAACTTTAATCCTTTGCAGAAAAAAAAGCTTTTGATGCTATCAATTTAGGCAACATCCTCTGAAATAATTCAGTACAATCTGAAATACCACCTTACTGTAAAGACATGTCTGTAATAATCATCTCTTCTTCATTAGATAATGCTTGTACTAAGTCAGGTATGGCAGTTATTTTCCATTCGTCCGATGTGTTTGAGCTTTTGATTATCCCATTAGCTCACAGGCTTTCCGTTTAAAATTTCCCTAGGAGTTCTGTTTTTGTGTTATTTTACTTTCAACCTATACCAAATATATTCCTTTTACAAATATTTAACTAGGAATACATTTTGTAGGGTCTTACATTGATGACTAAAATATAATCGGGCTACCCACATAATTACTTTCAACCTTTTGAGAAACTGAAGCAAAGAACCGAGCTAAATTCTGTAAGCCTATTTTTTTAATTGGCAATACCCGTTTAAAGTACTTGTTTTATAGATTCGGTTTTTGGATTATGCATAACAATTGACAAACTAATACTCAATTATAAGATTGGAAAAAAGAAGTATATACTCTTTCTTAATGGTTAGTGTTTAATGTCGTCGATAGAAATGAACGCTCACCCGGATTTTTTTCTCTAAATCCATTTATCACTTTTTGAAAACAGCGATATACTACTGTTGCGTTTATTCATTAGAATCATTTATCTTCATAGAGCGAATTGATGCTAAACAAATGTCTAACCTTCAAGCACTATATGTCGTTATCCCCACAGACAGTGTTTTCGGCTGTTTTCGGCTTTTTGGTCAGGTTGTTGTTTCCTTGACATATTCCCCATTTCCATTCTTAATTTTATCTCAAACACTATTGTTATTATTCACAAGTGACCACTTAGTTAGACTCGCACAAGCTACCATTTGTATACATTTCTAATGACTTGTTGGACTATATTTACCTAATGTCTAAACCTTTTGGTGAAATTGTCAATTCTAGTTGTCAATGCAAGTGCCGCATGTTCTCCACTAGGGATACATATGTATTCCGATTTAATTTATCCTAATAATTCTTATGTTTTAAGTAATTATTTTTTGTTTAATTGAGATCTGTAAACTTACACTTTCTAAATCTCCCCAATACTGAATGTACTCTACTGGACACAGTTTCCCATCCTCATGATGTGCTAACTTGTTTCTGTACCATTTGACTCTTGCAAGGTCTGCGCTTGTACTTTTATCACCTGGGTCTGGTAAGTCATCCCAACCGTTAACAGGGGCAGATTCACGTGGTGGCATGTTCCTTAATAGGCAAACTATTAGTGTTGTATCAAAGTGTTCTGATTTTACATTACTTGCTGTAATAGATCCATACATTCCAAACATAATTACGTTTAGACATCGCAAAATACAACATAATATACAATGTTCCATAAATATTGAAGACGGTAAGTCCGGAACTTTCTATGAACATTTTTAAAGACAGGTTAAAATGGTATAAAGAGACCAAGTTGAATCTGTTTTAGACCACCAGTTTGTGGATTTAAATTAAAACACCTGAAAAATCTAATGTTATATCATAAAATATATATAGAGTTATATATATATGATTTTACAATGCTGATTTATAATAATAACGGTAACTGTGTTCAGGTTAAGGATGTTCGCTGCTCTGTTTAAAAATAACAAGCTTTTTAAAAGACTGTTATAAATTGAAAGTATATGAATAAAGAAACTAAAAAAGCAGAAAAAAATGTAGGGGCCGTGTGCTTGTTTTCGAGATATAAACCGTTGATAATTTGGCGGGAAATCATTCTCTCTAGATTTTTCTTTCACTTAACATTGGCACCTTTTTTGTTTGAAAAACTATGAAAAAATATCAAGGATTTCATAAGATTTTGAAATATGGCTTTTTAAATAATATGTAATAAAAATATGAAAAGAAAAGTAGGGGTTAGTGGGCAATTTTTTTAATGTTAATACATTGATAAAATCAGAGGATTCCGAAAATCTGGCAACAATTCAAAAAGCAGAGGAGCAAACATCCTTAAGAGTGTTATTCTCACTATTTGTAATCTAGAAGACATTATTACACATTATACATGTTATACGTACTCATGAATATATAATCATGTAAATTTATGTATAATTTTCAAATAAAAAGCAAGGGCTGTACAAACATGAAAAAATCAAAACAAAATGTTTTCATTGATACAGATGTCACAGATCACTACTTCAAAATTGTGGAGTACACGGAAGTCCTATTTGTTCAGTTTTATCTAGGGACAAGCATCTTGATAGTGTCAGTTTTAGGGAATTTTTTGTTTGAATCAGAGTGATCCTTTACATAGTAGAATTTATCCCTCCCTAAGACAAGATATTTGTATCTAAGTAGGTCATTCTTCATCTGATTCACGCCACCTCGAGAATAGGCAGTTCCGCAATAACTTTGACGCAGCACATTTAAACATTTTTTCTGTAGAAAGCTCCAATGACTTTATTTTATGAGCATCCACCACATATTCTTTTCACATTTCACCTTTGTCCCTTTCAATTTTGTCTCATGAAGTTAATATTTACATTATATCTTTTTTGTTTTCATTTCTTCTTTACCGCCAATAAATAAATTATATAACTAATAACTTACCAGGACTTGGGTATAATGTATTCAGTTGTTGGTTCGTTATAACTCGCAATCTTCTCAATGCTGTAGAAATAGAACTAAGTTCTCCTGCAAGTCCAGCTGGTGGATGGACAGAATCAAAATATACCCTGACGGCCTTGGAAGCAACCTTCAAATTCAGGAAGTAAAATCTGAGGAAGTTTGACTCTTCTAATGAAATACTCATGCTGGTTCTTCAAAAAGCTGTATTTCCTTAACTTGTAAAAACTATTTATCAAAGGCTACAGTGCTGCCCCCATACCACTGTAGGAACACTGATATCAAGTTGCCAATTCACCTACAAAGTAAATTACTTTAATAAATTATAAAAAAAACTATTGCTGGTTTATCATAAAACGTAATGTAAATTCATTTTTTGATTGAATGTTCAGCACTTGAACAAAAAGAAAATTTATGTTAGATTCTGATTTAAGAATATGTTATAATTCCAAAAATCGAAAATTCATTTGGCTTCTTATTAAGTCAACATGAAGAAATATTCAACACTGTGGCTTTGATTTGTTATAAATGTTTAACAATGATATAACATTCGATATAGTTAAATTCATATCCTTATATGTAACGTAAACAGAGAATGGAAAAGGGGAATACGTCAAAGTGACAACAACCAGACCAAAGGGTGGAAAACAACCCTTGCCAATGTCGTTCCCTGAGGCGGCCTTCGGCTAGCCCTTAAAGAATGAGGTATACCATGTCTTTTCTAGATCGAAGGTTTATTATTTTTATATAGAGTATTAATATTCGTAGTCTCTATAATCTTGTTATAGTATTCAAATGTTGTATGCATGACTGATTAGATATAGCTCAGTTTGTTTATTTGTACGACTTTGCCCCCCGCAGAGCTATAGAAAAACAGTACATTAACGGGTGTTACACGGACTCTTTTTAGACGATACACGGACTCTTTTTAGTTGTTACACGGACACTTTTTATGAATAGAATCACTCATGCATAATCAGTGAGTTCATGGGCACTTTAACTTTCAATTAGATTTGAACTTTTTGTTTCACCGACTTATTTCCTGTCTTTTTATTGAACAAAATATTTACGTTAGCATCAATACCTTTTTTCAAACATTTCCAGTTAAATACTATTCACATCAGTACACTAAGGGATTATATATTTAACTTCAATAGTGGGGGTATGTTTTTCTCCTAAAATAGATATTTTGATCCCAAATTTTATGAGAAAAAAATTATTATGGTCAAGCAGACATGGCAGATGACAAATTAATGTTTTGAATGATTCCTGATTTTCCAAATACCGTTAAAAATGCTCATTGGTAGATCCAGTTGGAGGGGGGAACCCCCCTTTTTGTTGGTCGATCAATGCATTTGAATGGGGACATATAGTTGGAACCCCCCTTTTTAAAATGATTGGATCCGCCCCTGGTGCTAATTTAAACAAAAACATTCGGGTGATGTCGTTGAAAAGTAAATAGTTAATATACTCAAAAAAGAACATACCGCCCCCTTTATGAAGCAAAAAATTCGGTCAATAAATGTTTTCTTCAATATGATGGACATGAATAGTATTTTGGACAATGCTGAAAGTAAAGAAAGGATGATACTGACGTGAACATTTCAATAAAAATGAGACAGGAAATAAGTAAATAAAAATCAAATCTAATATCAAAAGATAAAATCCCTATCAACTCACCAATGCACGATTGATCCTATAAACAAAAAGTGTTCATGTGATACACGTCCAAATAAGCAGCAAATTTAGAAGAAAATCGTTCAACTTATGTCATCAATTTTGGGCGGTAAGCTGCGGTTGGATCATATAGTAACACGTGTTTAATCCCGATCAACACTTGCAGATCTAGGGACGAGCATGATTTTAAAAAAAAATCAAAGTGTATTCCTAAATATATATACTATCTTAAGACAAAATCCATTTTTTTCATAAATATTTCATTCACTAATGAACTAGGAAATTCGTTCTTTTGATACCTTTATATTGTTAAATATAACTTTATATCAGTGGCGGATCCATGTCTAAATCCAGAACAAAACAGGGGGGTCCAACTTTATGTCCCCATGTAAATGCATTGATCGTAAAAAAAGGGTTGTTCCAACCCCCGGGACCCCCACCACTGCATATTAAATTCATGTATTTGGAAACAAACGCGCGATTTTTACGAATTTTTTTAAGGGGGAATAGGGGGATTGAATGGCTCATCCTGCATTTTTTCACAAAAGATAAAGATATTAGCCCCCTCCCCCTTCTCACTTTCCGTTTTATTCCGTTTTATTCATAAAAATCAAACGTTATCTTACTTACCACTAAAATATTCCTTAATATATTACTATTTTTACGAAGTTGCATTTTAAAAAGTCTTAAATGTGTACAACATTTATCATTTACTTGAAATGGTTCTTTTTTTTTTATTATCAAATAATTAGTTTCCTGATTTTTTTTTCTTGAAAAAAAATCTCGGTTGAAGGGAAATGAAAAAAAATGTGTTTATACTATAAAAAAGGGACGAAAGATACCAAAGGGAAAGTCAAACTCATAAATCTAAAACAAACTGACAACGCCATGGCTAAAAATGAAAAAGACAAACAGAAAAACTATAGTACACATGACACAACATAGAAAACTAAAGAATAAACAACACGAACCCCACCAAAAACTAGGGGTGATCTTAGGTATAACTTACATTTACTGCTTTATGGCTATCCAAGTTTCTCAAATGTTTAGTCTTGCTTAAAGTATTATTACTTGAAACGTCGTACAAGTCAGATAAAAAACAAAAGTAACAAAAGAAACAGGCCGGTTACAACCAGCCGAATAGTTTTTTCTGCACTTGTAGTTAGGTCAAGGTTCTCGGCTATCGCCTCGGACCTTGACCTGACTACTCGTGCAGAAAAACTATCCGACAACGGTTGTTACCGGCCTGTTTCTTTGTTACCTTTGTATTTTATCTAATACAAAACCTGTCAATAAATGATGTTTAATCCTACAATGTATATAGGATTTATTTCGAAATTTATAATAAATCTAAATAAAGGTCATAATAAACAAGTGACCGGTGAAAAATAATGTTATTCCAATTCTTGAACCAATGCATACAAACATCATAAACCTAGTCTTCTGGGCCCAGTTGTTCAAAAGTGTCGTTAAGCTAACGCAGTCGTTAAAGTGTCGTTAGAGTGTCGTTAAATTTTGAACAACTGGGCCCTGTGCACGATTTTATAATTGTTTTGCAGAAATTTCGTATAATCGTCAATTTTTTTTTCAGTCGGTCAGTGATGTTCTGAAAATATGGCAGGTAATTAAAGTTCGTGTTTTGAAGCCGAAGTTTAACGATTGTCACCTGTTTGTCAACAATCAACAAAAAACATGGATATTGAGCACGTGTTTATGTTTAGACATAATATACAAAAATATCAAGAAACTCATACAATTATACTCTGTAGAGATCTAAATGGAACGCTACTGGATTCAAGGAACAATAAGCATGATAAGATACTTAAATGCTTTGTGTCCGAAATGGGACTTTCTACAGGTGTAGATAAAGATGAAAGACATACCTTTTTTCACCATGCTTGGTCATCCTCATCACAGATTGACTATATACTGGTTAATGACAAAAAACTTAACTCAAAATATAATATAGATGAAAAATCAAGTATCAATCTATCAGCACATACTTCAGTGACAGTTAAAACTACAATTGAGATACCATCAAATACAAAACCTGCAAATAAGAACAAAAAATCAAAGTTCAAACTCATTCAGCAAGATTCTACATCAATTATTGTAGAAAACAATGTCAACACTCAGATGGATATGATCACAGACAGCCTTATAAGAGCAGGAAATATTACAATTCCAAAAAAACTACTGCAGCTGAAGGGACCAAAATGGAAAGCATCTCCAGAGGTACAAATAATACTAAGATCATGCACAGATTTATATAAGCAATGGCAAGAAGTTGGTAAACAGAAAGATCATCATATGGCTACTATGTTAAGAAATGAGAAAAGAAAACTGCGTAGTAAAGTAAGAATGGAACAAGCTTTTAGTCGGCAAAATCTCTACCAGCAGATAATGAACAATCCAAATTCTCAACTTTTCTACAGACTCATAAACAGAAATCGCAACAATCAACACACCTCAACAAATTGCTTGAAAATTGATGAAAGTTATAATTTTGTTCCAGAAGAACAAAGGAAAAGTTTTGCAAAATACTATGAAGATCTAAGTATACCAAAAGAGAATATATATGAAAATTGCTATCTTAATCTCTGTAAAATCAGGCAGCAACTGTACGAACAAGAAATAGACACAGCAAAAAATCAAGCAAGGAGTATGACAAGGAGGTATACTATCAACACACGTATACAAAATATTTGTACAAGACCTATTAGTAGAATTAGAGCAGAACTCATTGGGTTATCATTTGGGAGACATTTATGTAGGTGCGCCAACTTGTGCAGATGATATAGCCTTTATCTCAAACAACGAGTATGAGCTACAAATAATGTTGAATATAAGAGACAGATATGCTAAAGAGCATCATTATAAAATACATCCTACCAAAACAGAAATAATCGACTGTTCAAAGCATAAATCTAGCTACAACTGGACAATGGGAGGCAAAGTAGTAAAAACAACTGATTGTAGTGAACATCTAGGAATAAAGAGAACAGATGGAAAAGAACATAAAAGAAACATAAAAGAAACAAACAAACAAACAGCTAGAAGAACAAAGTATGCACTTATGGGATCTGGTGTGCACGGTACAAATAGACTTAACCCCGCAATCTCATACCAAATATATAAAACCTATGTAATACCAAGATTGACATATGGTCTTGAAGTAATACCTTTAACAAAATCAAATATACAGGAACTAGAGATATTCCACAGGAAAAACTTGAGGCACCTGCAGTCACTACCAGAAAGAACATCGAATGCTGCGGTACTGCTATTGCTAGGAGCATTGCCTATAGAAGTTGAAATACATAAAAGACAATTATCACTTTTATACTCCATAGTATCATGTGACAACAGCAAAATTAAAGATGTTATGAATTGACAAATGGCCACTAACTATGACAACAAGAAAAGTTTTTTCGGCAGGATACTGAATATACTTGAGATGTATGATCTTCCTTCCATGAACTATTTACAGAAAAACCTTCCAAAAAGAGATATATGGAAAGAAGAAACTAAGAAAAAAGTAAACCAATATTGGAATGCTCAATTAAAATCTGAAGTTCTTAATAAAACCAGTCTAAAAAATATAAGAATATAGAAAATTTAGAAATTGGAAAAACAGCTCAAGTATAGAATCTACAAAATCAACCAAGACTTGAATTAAGAAAAGAAATTATAAAAGCCAGAATGATGTCTAGAGCATATATCTTACAGTCAGACAAACACAAGTTCACACACTTTATAGCAGAACCGTTATGTCAACTGTTCAATACAGAAAATGAAGATATTATTCATATGGTTACCTCTTGTCCAGTGTTAAGTACTGTAAGAGAGAAATATTATGTAGAGATGAAAAAGGAAATACTGGATAGTATTGATCCAATTAAAGTTTGACTGTCCCTTTGGTATCTTTCGTCCCTCTTTTAAATGGAATACATTTTGCTGCAATAAGATGGAAATAACACAACTGATACTGGATTGTAATAATTTCAAGGAAACGCTGAGCATAAGTAGTGAACTCATGACCAAGATAGAGGAAAAAGGTAGAAATCTATTATTCCAACTTCATGCGAAGAGAATAGAAGTACTGGAAGCATTAAACAACAAATAATATGTGACAATGAATATATACATAGTACATGTTGTGACAGTTATACTAGTGTATAGTTTTGTAACAAAAGCGTGTGAAAAGGGACATTGAAGGATATATTCTGATAATAATATCAACATGAAGGTGAAAATCACCCGTGTACAAGCACAACAACAATATATAACGATCATGATATTGTGAAAGAAATCTTAAAACAACAAGTGAATCAGATAAAGTCTTAACTTTTAATATCACCATCTCAGATCTTAATTTTTTTTCATTTTTTCTTTTTATTTTCTTTTAGTCAATTTTTTTTTTATCCATTTTAATATCCTATTTTTTTTATGTAAACTGAATAGGTTTATTTTTTACAGTGTAACCCATTTTATTTTTAAACAGTACACATATCTTAAAATATGGCACAAAATAATTATTTTAAATTCGATATATAATTTTAATATGAATTTTTAATCATACTGATTTCATATCTAGATGAAATGAAAGATATGTTTTAGATTTTAAGCATTGACTATCATTTTGTTATTTTAACAAGTTTTCAAATTCATGTAATGTGTAAGCCCAAGCTGCTTTTTTTTAACATCATAAATCACTATGTAAATTACATCCATGTAAGCATCTTCTGACATCGGACTCGGATTTCTCTTGAACTGAATTTTAATGTGCGTATTGTTATGCGTTTACTTTACTACATTGGTTAGAGGTATAGGGGGAGGGTTGAGATCTCACAAACATGTTTAACCCCGCCGCATTTTTGCGCCTGTCCCAAGTCAGGAGCCTCTGGCCTTTGTTAGTCTTGTATTATTTTAATTTTAGTTTCTTGTGTACAATTTGGAAATTAGTATGGCGTTCATTATCACTGGACTAGTATATATTTGTTTAGGGGCCAGCTGAAGGACGCCTCCGGGTGCGGGAATTTCTCGCTACATTGAAGACCTGTTGGTGACCCTCTGCTGTTGTTTTTTATTTGGTCGGGTTGTTGTCTCTTTGACACATTCCCCATTTCCATTCTCAATTTTATCTATTATTTATTTGTCACTGACATGAATAAGATACACACATCATCTTCACATGTAAATGAGATGAGCTTATTATAATAAACAAGTTATAAAGCAATATCTGTACATATAGCTTTAAAAGTCACAACAACAACAAAACAAAAAGTACATATATTAACAACCATACACATAGTGTGCTGTACATAGTTATAAAAAAAATTATCCTCAAAATTACCCTCATATATACTCTAATATTATTAGAGGTGTTCCTGTCTATAGGAAGCTTATACAAAGAAAAAGAAGTACCATCAGATAATAGTTTATTTTAAAGACATCCATGCATATTGCGATCACCGGATTTTTACGAGATGGGTCACACGGAGGTCACTTTGCATACGGAAAATATGTCGGGGGAATTGCTTTCTGGGAGGAAGCAATTATTAAAGTAAACTTCTTCTAAATATGAACAAATTAAAGAATTTTTTTCAGAAAAAAGTATATGTACATAAGTTGTATAATGAAAACTATCCATTAATCATATGCATCATATTTTTTTTTAATTTGAGGTTTCTTATGACTTTACCTTTTATTTGCATTTGTAGGGATTATATTTCCATAGGTCTGTTCTCCGTGTTTTGTTTGATAATTTTATTTCTCCTGACTTTTTCATATAGCTGCAATTACCTAAAAAGGTGAGGATTTTATGAGATATTTTATGTCAAACGGTCTGAAATTTTATACTCGAGTACTCGGATATTGTGATAAGTATCTATTTCTGTTTAGGTATGGTATTATTTTTATAACCTTTCTAAAAGCAAATAATGATATGATGACATCGCTTGAATCTTATCTAAAGTTATATGCATTATTGCAGAACTCAAACCTTGAATACAACCTATAAATTGATCCATGGTTTTGAGCATCGCTCCTCCTTTTTATGTCAATTTAGAAATGAATAAAGCATGATAAAGGTAACAGTGGTATACCGCTGTTCAAAAGTCATAACTGACCACCGTTCCTAAAAATAAAGTAGCATAATAGCAGTTATTGTTTGTGTGTTCGTGTAACAAATCAGAAACATGTCAATAAAATCATTCAATATGATAAAGAAGTCCAACTTGATCAGCTGTTCCCGTGGAGTTAGTTATTTTGATATAACGATTGTCCCATGATCTGTCAAAGTTATATTGAACTTATAATTACTGTAAAAACGATATCTAATTATAATTGAAGAATTATTAAGTTTTGAAATAAACATTTATTACATTAAACGTATATTTCCTCATACTGTTCACGTGTACAAAGAGCTCTAGAACTTGATTAACAACCTAAGGTAAACTTACGGCTGGTCCATGAAAGTGTTAATGAAAGATATCGCTGCTGTTCTATGGTTTGCATGTTGTGTCGACTATTAAACTTAGAGACACATTGAAAGAGTTGGTATTGCTTTGTTTCATAAAAAAGAATGGCCAACGTAGATACAAGTATCTTGTCTTAGGGAGGGATAATTCCTACTTTGTAAAGGATCATTCTTTGTAAATGACATGATCAAGATGCTCGATTTCTTGTTTGACAACATATTCGTTACGTTTGGAGGACGTGTTTTTCCAATGGGAACCAATTGTGCCCCTCTTCTTGCCGATTTGTTTCTTTATTTTTATGAGGCTGACTTCATACAGGAACTTTTAAGGAAGAAAGATACTTTGCAAAAGAGATAATTTCAGCTTCCTAATTGTGAACTTTCCATTTCTAAGTAGCAACATTCCAGCAGCACCTGCATACGGGGTAGGTATCTCCCAATTGATACGCTATTTCCGTTTTTGTATTTCCTATCATGATTTTCTTGATAGAGGGTTGCTGCTCACAAGGAAGCTATTAAAACAAGAGTTCCAAATGCTAAAGTTGAAATCCTCCCTTCGTAAATTTTACGGACGCCCTTATAGTTGATGTGTTGCCCTCGGTTTCAATTGTAACCCGGATTTGTTATCTCTCAATCGATTTATGACTTTTTAATACCGGTATATTACAGTTGCCTTTATTTGGAGGTTTCGTGAGTCAATCATATTTTGTTTGGATCAATGATGCATGATCTCTTTAGGTCATTTTACCTAATGTTTTGTTATGCTAATAATGTTTCGTGGTTACGTGAAATATTGCATTGGTGGTAATTTTAGTCGTATACATCGTAGTCAAAATATCGAATCCAGTAAAACTAGATTCTTTAATAAAACAACGTGTGCAGCAAGCTGCAACAACAGCACAGCATGATTTTGTATAAAATAGGTACAGAATAATTAAAAGCAGTTTTAACGCTTTCCAAAAGTAGACAAATGAAAATCAACGGTAGTTGTCATACACACAGCTTGCAAGAACTGAAGAGACGAATTCGCATAATTACGTTTTCAAGAGAAAGAGCCGTTTGAAGTTAAATAAAAATTTGTCAACAATATGAAAGAAGATAGATGTTTTCTGTGGGAAAACCCGGAGCAAACCAAGATATCTGTAGTTGTTAAACAAAACCCAGATTAGTGATTGGTTGGGCATATAGACCACTACAAAATTAGGTTCAAGTATGTAATGCTGTTGAAGCTAATCAAACATTGGAAAAAAGGTACGACCTATTTACGTACGATTTTCGATCAGCATAACATCATATTGAAATATTCACAAAACGTATGGGGTTCAGTTGGGGCAAATGAAATATATCAGGCCAATAAAGCCAATTGAAACGTTCTTGTGTTTTTGAATAGCAGGGCACTAGAAGAAATCGTTTTCTGGAAGTAAATCAATCTAATTAAAATATTGATCTCTGATTACGTTACACTACATATGAGCTCATATGTAGTATATTAATATTGATCTCTGATTACGTTATACTACATATGAGCTCATATGTAGTATAACGTAATCAGAGATCAATATTTTAAATAAATCGGAAGTAAATCAGTCATACTGATCAAAATACTGTTTACATCATAAAGAAATGTGGTAGAAAGAGCGATTTACAATTAACACAATAAAGATAGCCAACGTATGCATGTAAGCTTAACAATGTGGTTTTGTTACCGCAATGGTTAGTGCTAAGGAATAAACGCCAGATCAGTAAAATTGTAAATTGTGAGGACTAAGAAATGGAAACAGATACGTGTTCAGTTCAAGGTGAACTGTGGGGTCCTCATTTGCTGAATAAAGGCTTGACTAAAAGTGTAGTGCAATCTGTAGTTACGGGTGGGGCATAAATTCAAGAATTGAAGGTTCGACAACAAACTCGTTTGTTGTGAGTTGGGACATATCATAGTGCTTGTTGATGTTGTGATAACTTTATGTTCTAAATACAAAGATTCAAATGATTTACTTGTAAGACAAGATTCAAATGATTTACTTTTAATACAAGATTCAACAATGAATAGCTAATGTTTTGATGGTTTTCTTCGTTATGACGAAGTAAGCTTTATACGTTGTATTGGTAAAGGTTTTTTTTTAAAGCGGTTCATGTTTCAGTCAATATACAGCTAACATTAAAATGATGAATATAGATTCGGCGATGAAATTGTAACTTGCAAATGAGAGTCAATTTCCTGCCAATATATAATATCTGAAAAAAGCATTTTCCATTAGGTATGATCAACACTGAATCAAATATTTTTTTAAGTGACTAATTTTCAAATCAAAACAGCTGTGTTTATCTATACTATTAAACGAGAAGACCTCATTTTTTGTGTCGCTTCTCTTCTTTCCACAATAAATTAATCAACACAACTCTGTGTCCTATATATACAGTGCATAGTCGCATTTGTTATTCATTCATATGATTATTCAGATTGAGTTATTTTGGGAGAAAAACGAGAAAAAAGGTGTCATACCACCAATTAAAAGTCCCTATCTGTTCAACCAAATTTTACAATTTTCACAGCTTTCTAAATATTTTACCTTAAGTTTAACTTCATAGAAACCAGGTATATCCTGAATTGCACATGTATCAGCTTTCTACATGCCAATTTTCAACAGGTGTTTAAAATCATATAAAAAAGAAAAGGTCTTCCGAATAGAGGTACCACTAAAAATAACCCCTGGTTTTCTGGAAATCTAAAATTAGTATACTATGGAGTGCATTAATCCTCAATTTTGAATGCAAACTCATAAACATGTAAATTTTAGCTCAAAATGGTCTTAATATATTTCTCTTTCACCAAAAGTTTCATTTCTGCCAATTTGTTGGTTAGTTTAAGTAAACAATGACATCAAATGCACTATTTGTTTGTCCGAGTAGGCCTACTTTCAAATACGTTCTAAATTTGAGGGAGTAATTGGTGGTATGACACCTAAAGGCATCCGGATATTTTCCCGTCATTGGACGAAATTTTAAGTCAGATTATACTTCCGGTTTGCGTTTTTCTGTATACTTTGAACAAACAAATAGTACGAATAAAGTGTATTTTGGTTCTGTTCAGCTGAGAGTTTATTAAATGGAGAGGGTCTGTATACTATGTAAATTGACCACCATGGATCGATTACTTATTAAACTAAGAATTGAAAAAAAACACACTTTATTTATATAGTAATATACAGATAAGCGCTAAAATTATTCATGTGAACTTTTGATACCTTTTCTGAAATTCTCCATTCATTAAATATTTTACAAAATTCATTGATTACAAAAAAAAAGATGTGGTATGATTGCCATGTTGAGACAACTCTCCACAAGAGACCAAAATGACACAGAAATTTACGACTATAGGTCACCGTACGGCCTTCAACAACGAGCAAAGCCCATACCGCATACTCAGCTTTAAAAGGCCCCGAAATGACGATGTAAAAAAAATCAAACGAGAAAACTAGCGGCCTTATTGATGTACAAAAAAGGAACGAAAAACAAATATGTAACACACAAACAAACGACAACCACTGAACTACAGGCTCCTTACTTAAATGTTCATAACATACTAAATGTATGTTCATATTGAAATTGATAGAAAACCAAAAATTGGAAATTTTGGAAATGAAGGAGGAGGTATAAAACTTCTAACAACACTTTACATACTTTTAACTCCGCTCTGAATGCCCGCGATTTCACGGGTGTGTTCTAGTTAACATTTAAATATAAGCGGTTAATCTTTACCAGAGCTATGGATTTTTTAGTTTCCATGTTAACAGTTTTTTTCCAGATCTGAACATTGGTTTCAAGTCTATGAGCAGGAAGGGCAGCTGTAGTCGCAAAATTAGGTGTAAACGAACGCTCTTTACAACAAATTAGAAGAGTGTAACTTCCCTATTCCATTTCTATGTAGTAACATTCCAGCAGAGCCTGCATACGGAGTATATATCTCCCAATTGATGGCTTTTATTTCCAATCATGATTTCCTTGATAGAGGGTTGCTGCTCACAAGGAAGCTATTAAACCAATAGTTTCAAACTGTGAATTAAAATCATCCCTTCGTAAAGTTTACGGACCCATCACAATTTGGTTGACCGTTATGGAATATCCGTTTCACAGAGGATAGCTATGTCGTAATTATAATCGCGTTGTTTTTCACGAATGTGATCTACCGAATTACTTATTATTGTGTATAAGCATGAGAAACACGGCGGTTGCCTCACTTGAAGCAGGATCTGCTTACCCTTCCGGTTCACATGAGATCAGCCCCAGTTTTATGTCGGGTTCGTGTTGCTTATATAAAAAGAAGATGTTGTATGATTGCCAATGAGACAACTCTTAACAAGAGATCAAATGTCTTTATTTTTCTATGTTGTGTTGTGTTGTGTTATTGTTTGTCTGGATATCTTTTTCATTTTTAGTCATTGCGTTGTGTTATTGTTTTCTGTTTGTCTTTTTTTCTTTTTTGGCCATTGCGTTGTAACTTTCTTTATGATGTATGTGTTTGAATGTCCCTGATCATCGGCTTCAGGTTAAAAAAAGAACTTGGACTGTAAATATGACAAAAAATATGTTTTTATTATTTTTTAATTATCAATAAATTTATAATAAATGATTTAATTTGTAAATTTTATTCATATTGTATTTCTTACGCCCGTTCTTTGATTCTCTGGTCTGTGTGCTCGGTAAATGGCATATTTGAGTTAAATCTAAGTTAGTTGGCCAAAATAGTAGGAGTTAAAACATTTATTTTTCATTGTTTCGCATTATAGCCGAAAAAATAATGTATGAAAGTTTCAAACATAATTGTATGGGTCAATACCGTTTGATTTGTAAAGTCCATGCTGTGGGCCTAGTGTTTATTTTTATATATGTTAATAACTTATTGCAGGTACGTGAAAAAATTGTTCATGTGGTAATTCTTGCCGTCGACATCGTATGGTAAAAACTTCCTTTGTGTATCAATTTAGTTATTGTCATATTGCTTAAAAGGTTCTGCATCATCGAGCGTCACTGATGAGTCTTTTGTAGACGAAACGCTCGTCTGGCGTATATACTGAATTTAGTCCTGGTATCTATGATGAATTTATTTACAACCACTGGGTCGATGCCAATGCGGGTGGAGATTTATTTTCCCGAGGGTATCGCAAGCCCAGTAGTCAGTACTTTTTGTGCTGACATGAGTTGTCATTGATATGGTTATCTTTATAAATTTACTGTTTACAAATTTTTGAATTTTTTTGAAATACTAAGGCTTTTCTACCACAGACATAGATCACCTTAGCTGTATTTAGTTAAACTTTAAGGAATTTTGGTTCTCAATGCTCTTCAACTTCGTACTTTATTTGGCCTTTTTGACTTTTTTGGATTCGAGCGTCACTGATGAGTCTTTTGTAGACGAAACGCGCGTCTGGCGTATATACTGAATTTAGTCCTGGTATCTATGATGAATTTATTTACAACCACTGGGTCGATGCCACTGCGGGTGGAGATTTATTTTCCCGAGGGTATCGCAAGCCCAGTAGTCAGTACTTTTTGTGCTGACATGAGTTGTCATTGATATGGTTATCTTTATAAATTTACTGTTTACAAATTTTTGATTTTTTTTGAAATACTAAGGCTTTTCTACCTCAGGCATAGATCACCTTAGCTGTATTTTGGCAAACTTTTAGGAATTTTAGTTCTCAATGCTCTTCAACTTCGTACTTTATTTGGCCTTTTAACTTTTTTGGATTCAAGCGTCACTGATGAGTCTTTTGTAGACGAAACGCGCGTCTGGCGTATATACTAAATTTAGTCCTGGTATCTATGATGAGTTTATTGTTACAAACGGTTCTTGCATTGCTCCTGTCGAAGCTTCCCAATCGATTTGGGTTTACCTTGGCGGCGATTGTCGGTTCAAAGATGACGGGTATACATAATACTGGTATGATATTTAATTTAATTTAGAAATGTTTACGAAAGTTTATAAATATTTACTACCAAAAATTGAATGCTTCTGTCAGATTCTTTTTTGTTTACTAAATTGTGTGTAATTCACTTTGTCATCTAAATTGTCATCCTGCCTTTTTTTTAATAACTCAATACTCCTGTCCCGCCAATTGTTTTCAAATTTCATCTTAACACACCCACCCACCCTACCCATAAAAATCAAATGGTACCTCCCTAAGTTTTGAATTTTCTAAAACATAATATATTTGAAATTTATTTATCTAGGACTTGCGATTCCTTAAAACGTTTTATGATGCATAAGTTTGTCTGTACTCAAAGCAAATTTTGAGGTGAAAACGCGATCATTTTTGCCACATGAACCTTACAGTACTTACTACATGGTTATAAAGTACATTACATACAATAACTATTTCTTATTATATATTTCATACGAGCATCGGCTAGGAGACAATTAAACCAGATAACAAAAATGGTTTCCAAATTAAATAAATTGGTTCATTGAATTTTATTCTAATTTCAACATATTACTTTATGTAAACAAAACAAAACCGCAATAGACACAACAGTACACCAACCACAATACACCCGCTGAAATATCTCTGTTTCTGCACTGACCATTGATTTTATGTTGATAGTCCTACATATTAAGTTTTACCTAGATCCTAGAAAATGAAGTGAAGGTCAGATAAACACGACGAACCCTGCTAGACAGACTTAAAATCAATTTATACATCAAATATAGTTGACATATTGCTTATAGAATCTAAGAAACAAAGTTAACCAGGAAACTGAACATTGACCAATGAACCATGAAAATGAGGCGAAGGTCAGATGATACCTGCCAGATAGACATATACACCTTACAATCATACCATTCACCAAATAAAGTTGACATATTGCTTAAGTTTTGAGAAACCAGAACAAAACACAAAATCTTAACATCGTCAAATATTTGCATACACCAAATATAGTTGACTTACTGCATACAGTATTCAAATTACAAACAATAAAATGCTTCGCTGAGTGCAGCTGGAATGTCCGCAGAGGTCCAACCCTGAACAATTGGGGCAAAATGGAAATAATATTTAAGCTTGATACAGGTATGAATTGGGATTGTAATTGAATATTTGACATATTATAGGTTTCTGAAATGTAGTCAAAGAACTGGAAATTGGTTATATGAATTGAATGTCTATTCAATTAAAAATTTCTTGTTGTTGTGCAATACACTGTGCTGTTGCTCAATACTTAGTAAACCTGTTGTCAGACTTGTTATTCATTAAAAAAAAATAACAGAAAACCTTGATCAACAAAATTTATAAGTAATATTTAAAAATTAATTCCTTTATCAACATTTAACACAAGTTATAAAAATAAATTAACAGCTAATCACTTCAAAAGAATACAACATTTCTTTAAAAAAAAAAACCATTGAGAACTTAGAATTGGTTACAGGATTTCAATTTATGCTCAATGTTTTGCTTTTATGCAATTCACTTTGCTGTTGCGAATTGACACCCCCCCCTAAAAAAAAATACACCCCCGTTTTTCACCTCCCCCATCCCAATTTGTTTTTTATTTACCTCCACCTTTTTTTAACAAAATATGTTTACCCTCACTCTTTTTCCAAACAGCCCCAACCAAAAAATAAAAAAAATAAATGGAGAATGTGTCCATAGGGACACATATGATGCCCCTGCTAGCATATAACGTTATAATGGGACATAACTCAAGAACTGTAAAAGTGAAGCTGCCAGAATTTAAATTTTAACTGAGTTTAATGATAGTAAGCATTATATATACATTTCATTTAATTTACTTGATACAAACTTAAGTTAAAAAAAAAACAGAAACGAAAACATTCAGCATTTTTTTTTTCATTTGTAAAGAGGCATAACCCTAGAATGGTAATCCGAGTGCTTGTAAGCTCTGAAAGGTAGAATAAGTTATCAAAGGTACGAGGATTATAATTTAATACGTCAGACGCGCGTTTCGTCTGCATAAGACTCATCAGTGACGCTCCTATCAAAACAGTTAAAAAGCCAAACAAGTACAAAGTTGAAGACCATTGAGGACTCAAAATTCCAAAAGGTTGTGCCAAATACGGCTAAGGTAATCTACTCCTGGGGTAACAAAAAAATCCTTAGTTTTTCGAAATATTCAAAGTTTTGTAAACAGGAAATTTAGAAAAATGACCATATAATTGATATTCATGTCAACACTGAAGTGCTGCTTACTGGGCTGGTGATACCCTTGGGGACGAAACCTCCACCAGCAGGGATTAGAGATTGCTTTAATTCATCAGTTGGTAGTAAAATTTTATATTGCATTGTATAAGGAATTGGTTTTGGTTGATTCAACTTCCATTCTGGACAAAGAAAGATAAGTACAATTTCAAAGAAGATTTTAAAAAGCAGTTGTTTCAAATATAATTATGGACAAAGGAAGATAACTCCAATTTAATTTTTTGAAATTTTTCAGCAATTTTTCCAGTTGAAAACTCATAACTCTTGAACAGTAAAAGTGTCGGCACCAATATTCAAACTTGATCTGTATATTGTAGTAATAAGCATTGTGTACAAAAGTGGGACGAAAGAAACCAGAGGGACAGTCAAACTCATAAATCGAAAATAAACTGACAACACCATGGCTAAAAATGAAAAAAGACAAACAGACAAACAATAGTACACATGACACGTTTGGTTCAGGCAAACTAAAGTTTGAAAACGGAAACCAACTTTGGTACGTACTGACGTACGTACGCACAGACGTACAGACGGACAAAGGGTAACTTAAATGCCCCTTCAGTTACAGCAGGGACATAAACAAAATTTTACCCCCCTTTTTTACCACATATTTTTCACCTCCCACAATTTCTCTCTCTCCCCTTTTTTTGTTTTTTTTTACCTCCCCCACCCTTTTCCAAACAAAACATTCTTTCCCTCAAGTTTGGTCATAACCTCAATTCGAATTTCCATTGGAATTAGCCACCATAACTATCCATTTAAATAAGTCTAAAAAAAAGAAAATGACATACAAAACCATGGCTAAAATCAATATTCTTTAATCATCATAATTTAGTAGTAATTTCTTAACCTCAAAATAAAAAAATTCTTTATAAATAACTTAAAAGCAATGAAAGAGGTAATCAAACAGATTATATTTGGATTACCTTCCTTACACTGCTTTTAAATGTTCTCAATTGTCATTTAACCAGAAAAAAAACCTTGTTTTTCACCTTTTTTTTTACCCTTATTCATAAATGGTTTGAGCCTTACACCCCCAAAGTCAATCTTAACCATCCCTTTGTAGTATGAATACTTGTGGTATAATTTCAGAGAGATTCATACACTTTAACCAAGTTATTTTCTGGAAACTACAAAAACGCTTACTAAGTTTGTGTCCCTTTTTGGCCCCTAATTCCTAAACAGTTGTGACCATAGCCCCAAAAATCAATCCCAACCTTCCTTTAGGTGTTATAAACCTTATTTTATTGATTTATATTTACTTATACTAAAGTTATTGTCCGGACATCATCTGTCTTCAGACGACGCTGACGACAACAACATGATATCAATATACGACCAATTTTTTTTTTTAATTTTTGCGGTCGTATAAAAACTGATTTTCACCCCTATGTTCTATTTTTAGCCATGTCAGCAATGGTATTCGGCAGGCTGAATCATCGGACACATTTTTAAAACTATATATCTTAGTGATAATTGTGGCCAAGTTTCGTTAAATTTGGTCCAGTAGTTTCAGAGGAGAAGATTTTTGTAAAAGTTTTCAGACGACGACGACGGAAGCCAAGTGATGGGAAAAGCACACTTGACCTTTCAGGTCAGATGAGCTAAAATCAGACAAAAACACAAAAATTTAACACTGAGCAATGAGGTCCAGGCAAAATTTATAAACTTGTTTTAAGAAAATCATTTCTAGCAATGAGGTCGAATTATTGAATAATTAATCATCAATGTTTCATAGCTTATTTTGACAAAATTGAACCATACTGGCTGCTAAGGGCGATTAATTATTTCACCATTTCTTTTCATTTATGACTGAACAAAAATGTTCATCTGAAGGAAGGCCATTTTTACACCACATAATATACAAAATGTTACAAATGTACAAGTTAATCCTTATTGAATTGTGTAATGCCTCAAGGTTACGCATATTAAATGGCAGATTTATAGGGGACAGCCTAGACTACTATACTTATATGTCAAAAATGGATACAGTATAGGAAAGGAGCATTCATGCTATGTTTGGTTTCATTCAGTTCAGTGATTCTCTAGAAGAAGACGTTTGTATGCATTTCCCATAGGGTTCTATGTTAAACTAAGCCCATCTTTGGCGGCCATCATGGATGATGGATCGGCTTCAAAGAAAGAACACTTGGTCAGCATCTCATCAGGAACATTCATGCTATGTTTGGTTTCATTCCATTCAGCGGTTCTCTAAAAGAAGAAATTTGTATGCATTTCCAATAGGATCCTATGTTAAACTAAGTCCCCCGCTGGCGGCCATCTTGGAATATGGATCGGCTACAAAGTTACAACACTCGGGCAGCAACTCATAAGGAGCATTCATGCTATGTTTAGTTTCATTCCATTCAGTGGTTCTCTAAAAGAAGTCATTTGTATGCATTTCCCATAGGGTCCCATGTTAAACTAAGTCCCCCCGCTGGCGGCCATCTTGCAAGATGGATCGGCTACAAAATAACAACGATAAGTCAACACCTCATAAGAAACATTTATACTATGTTTGGTTTCATTCCATTCAGTGGTTCTCTAAGAGAAGTCATTTGTATGCATTTCCCTTAGAGTCCTATGTTAAACTAAGTCTTCCGCAGACGGCCATCTTGGAAGATGGATTGGCTACAAAATAACAACACTTAGTCAACATCTCATAAGGAACATTCATACTAAGTTTGGTTTCATTCCATTCAGTGGTTCTCTAAAAGAAGTCATTTGTATGCATTTCCCATAGGGTCCTATGTTAAACTAAGTCCCTGCTGGCGGCAATCTTTAATGATAGATTGGCTACAATGTAACAACACTTGGTCAACACCTCATAAGGAACATTCATGCCATGTTTGGTTTCATTCCATTCAGTGGTTTTCTAAAAGAAGTCATTTGTATGCATTTCCCATAGGGTCCTATGTTAAACTAAGTCCCCCGCTGGCGGCAATCTTGAATGATAGATTGGCTACAAAGTAACAAAACTTGGTCAACACCTCATAAGGATCATTTATGCCATGTTTGGTTTCATTCCATTCAGTGGTTTTCTAAAAGAAGTCATTTGTATGCATTTCCCATAGGGTCATATGTTAAACTAAGTCCCCCGCTGGCGGCCATCTTTGATGATATATCGGCTACAAAGTAACAACCCATTGGTCAACACCTCAGAAGGAACATTCATGCCATGTTTGGTTTCTTTCCATTCAGTGAATTTCTAAAAGAAGTCATTTGTATGCATTTCTCTTAGGGTCCTATGTTAAACTAAGTCCCCCGCTGGCGGCCACTTGGATGATGGATCGGCTACAAAGTAACAACACATTGGTCAGCAACTCATAAGGAACATTCATGCCATGTTTGGTTTCATTTCATTTAGTGGTTCTCTAGAAGAAGTTCAAAATGTAAAAAGTTTACGCCGACGACGGACGCCAAGTGATGAGAAACGCTCACTTTACCTTTCTTGCCAGGTGAGCTAAAAATTAAATATCTTCTTTGCCCATAAACCTCAAAAGAAGCAGAAAGCTAAGGGTCCTTTTTTAAACAGGCATTAGAACTAAGGGCATATTTGTCACAAACTTATTGTTCAGAGTTTATGTGACAATAAATATTTGAATTGCATTGACAAATTGATGCATCTGGGAACATTTTAAGGCATGGCAGGACCTACAGATATAAAAGTTATATAAAGTCTATGTATAAGAAAATTGAAAACTTACCTAGATTTTGATGTACATTTTTCCAGTCTTCAGAAGGTAGCAAAATTAAAAAAGGTAACAAACAAACACACGAGTTTCATTTGATACGGTCCTCTCAGTTACACAGTTTAAATCACCTATAATTATTGATATTATATATCTACTAGTATTGTTCATTTAAATCAATAAAACTCACAATATGTATTATATCAGGGGAGCTTCTCAAACATTTTGCCCAACTTAGTTTATTTTGGCACCTTCTGCAGGAACAAATAAGAAATGAATAGCAAAATCTAGTAAAAATTTTAATATTCTGAAACTTAAAATGTATTTAACTTCTATTTGTCTAGGTTCAGCCATACTCTAGTCTTAAACTTTTAAACATGCACAGGTTTGTCTGTACTCCGAGCGAAATTTGTAGTGTAAATACGGCCATATTTGCGAAAAGGTTATGATGAACCTTAAGGTTCATGTGAACCCTTTGGCTAAAATGGCTTTTTTTTTCACCTCAAAATTTAGTCTGAGTACAGACAAACCTGCACATCTGGAAAAGTTTTAAGGCATAGCATGCCCTAGATAAATACATTTGAAATATGTTTGATGTTTAAGATAAGTAAAAACTCAACAGGATTTTTTTCATTCCTGCAGAAGGTGCAACCATAAACTAAGTTGGGAAAGAGGTTTGAGAACTTCCCCACATGTAATAATTGAAGTGCACTGTATTAATTGACATGGACAATAGATACCCGACAATAATCGGTGATTTAAACTGTGTACCGGGGTGAACCATATCATGGGAAAATCAATTGTTATTAATTTTAACATCTTCTCAAATGACTAAAAAAAGTGTCCTGCAAAATCTAGTTAAGTTATGAATTTTCTGAATCATACAAAGTTCTAGATGCACAGGTTTGTCTGTACTCGGAGTATATTTTGAGGTGGAAACACAACCATTTTAGACAATGGGTCCACGTACATGAACCTTTAGATTTTTTAAAAATATTTCTCGTAGCTAGAGTGCACCTATAATGTTAGATATATCTGCAATATCTAAATATATTTTAGGTTATTGTACATACCATAAACATTCTGAATCCAAGTATTTACAAGAAAGAGTTATTTAAACTATAATCATAAGCGCCTCACTGGTTACATGTCAATATATTATACGTGTTGTCACTTGCACAAGCAGAAACCTGGATTAATCAATTAAACTTTAAAACCGCACAAGTTTAAAAATAAAATATTATGTTTTCAACCAATGTATATCTTTGTTCATATTTGTTTTCCGTTTCGTCTACAAGTGCCACCAAAGTCTGATGGGTCATATTGATGTATAATATAAATTAACTACCAAGGATACGGAAAATTCCGAAGTCCTACTTCCGTTTCTGTCTGTACAGGTAAAAATAGCCATCGTTATCCGCGGAGCACTGTTCCGTCATAGTTTAAATATATCACAGGAATTTTCTAATTTTCAGAGTTTACTTTTGTGTTTATAGAGATAGTTATTTGGTTAATACAACTGTTGTGATGCCGGGACGTTACATTTACAAGTTTGACATAATAACTTTAGATGAAAGTAACGTTTGAAATGTATTTCAAACAAATTAAATTAATATATGGTTTTTATTCTTGTTTTAACTATAAATGAAAACAACATTGAAAAAGGCAAACATTGCATGCATAAACCAAATATAGTTGACCTATTGCATACAGTATTGGAAAAACAGACCAAAACACAAAAAACATAACTATCACCACTGAATGCACATCTTCACAGCACATCTTCACAGCACATCTTCAAAGTTTAAAAAGAAATATGGGGTTGAAAAAGTAACAGACGTCACAAAAATATGATGCATATTTGTTCCATTCTAAAAGAGGGGGCGAAAGATACCAGACGGATATTCAAACTCGTAGACCGAAAATGAACTGACAACACCGTGGCTATAAAAAGAAAAGACAAACAGACAAATAATAGCACACAAGACACAACATAAAAAACTAAAGACTATGCAACACGAACCCCGTCAAAAACTGGGGATGATCTCAGATGCATCAGGAGGGTTAAGCAGATCCTGTTCCATATGTGGTACCCGTTGCTCATATTAAAACAAATCCAGTGAATCGTCTAATTCGGTAAGAGTCTGCTGGACACCAGGTGAGTCAAAATGGTTGACTATATAAATGGTAGTAGTGAAAACCCATGTATCATAATAATGGTTAATTTTTATAGTGTGATGGAAGTTTTGTTTTACAGTTTGACATTTTATAAAAACATGTCACACCCGTGTAAAAAGTAAAATCCCAAAAATACTGAACTTAGAGGAAAATCAATTCGGAAAGTCCATAATCACATGGCAAAATCAAATAACAAAACGCATCAAAAACGAATGGACAAGAACTGTCATATTCCTGACTTGGTACAGGCATTTTCAAATGTAGAAAATGGTGGATTAAACCTGGTTTTATAACACTAACCCTCTCACTTTGATGACAGTCTCATCAAATTCCGTTATATTTACATTGATGCGCTAACTAAACAGACACAATAAATAAAATAGTCAAAATATGGGTACACCAGTCATCATCGTATAACAATTTTAAAAGGAACAATTTAACAGAACACAAAAACATCTTTCTACAAACACATTTATTGATTTGTGTGTCTGACGTCAGAAAATTTTATACGTCACATAGATTTGTCGTTCAATGTTCTAACGGATCATCTAACGGTGTTTATATTTCACAATTAGTTCAAATTTAAAATATGTATTACCTCTAATTTATAAGAATTTAATCTGTTATGTTTATTTGCAATTTAAAGTCTAGAATACATATAGTTAGGAGTAGTTCAAAGCAAATTAGTTTCAGATAATACTTAAATTCATATAAAACAGGTTTCTAATTACGTTTGAAAAAGTATATGTTCGAGAAAGTATAATGTTGCTACTCAATTTTGTTTTTAAAATATAGCATTAATTCTATATAGTATATTCAAGTTATTCTAACCTTTTTTTTCTTCTGAATTATCGGATTACAAGGAAAGTTACCTTACATTTTTTTTTTGTATAGACCTTCAAGTAGTATGATCTGAGACAACAGTGTTGTTCAGTATATTAATCTTAGGTTGAATATATTGGCTAATGAATCATTTATTAAAGAACACTATTGTTTTGGGGGTCAGATTTCAAGAGGTTGATTGCAATTCTGTACTCCCTTTTTCATCATAATATATATATACTTACATTGCAAATTCCTATTTCCCTCGTACATAATTTAACATTTTTGGGGGTTATTAAGAAATAAGACTTTTAGTTTTCTCAATTTAATTGTTTTACAGTTTTCACGCGTTTGTTGATGTGTTACATATTTGTTTTTCGTTCATTTTTTTTTTTTTTTTACATAAGTTAGTTCGTTAGTTTTCTCATTTGAATTGATTTACAATTGTCATTTCAGAGCCTTTTATAGCTGACTATGCGGTATGGAATTTGCTCATTGTTGTATGCCGTACGGTGACCTTTATATGTTAATTTCTGTGTCAGTTGGTTTCCTGTGGAGAGTTTTCTCATTGGCAATCAAACCACATCTTCTTTTTTGTATAGTCTAAAATTCATGTAAATATTATGTCGGAGATAAAACTCAATTTTGAAGATGTAAACACTGGGAAATGCCTGTACCAGAGACATTTAATTATATTTATCTTTGTCTGTACCAAGTCAGGATCCGGAATATCACAGTTGTTTTCCATTCGTCTCATGCGTCTGATGTGTTTGAGATTAAGATTTTGCTACGGAAGGGATGTTTCGTTTTGAATTTTCATTAGAGTAATTGAAACGCGCGTCTGGCGTACTAAATTATAATCCTGGTACCTTTGATAACTATTCTGTTATTTTACTTTTTGTTGAACGGTTGTGTCTATAGACGCTACAGAAATAAATCAATTCAAATCAAATGTCTTTATTCCTAATTAAAGGGTCCATATAAAAAGCATATTTATAAATCAACACAAATCACAAAGTTCATAGAATATCCACACAAACAACACAAGTAATCTAACATACACACAAATTGCTAATAATCAAAAAAAGTATTTAGAACAATTATGACAATATTTAGTTATATATACTGAATAGAAGTTGTCATTTTGTACAAATAATGATTTAAACAAAAAATTTCTCAAAATTGTAAATTGTTATAAAAAGTGTCCATACAAATTACAATTTGTACGAAAATTGACGAAAATGTATTTATGACTTATTTATAATATAGTTTTAGGTGACAAAAGCATTAATACACACTATGGAATTTTTGTCGAAAAAGCGAGACAAAGCGATCCTACAATCCGTCGGTGTGCAAAATTATTCACTCTGTGGTTAAAGTTTTTGAAATTTACTTTCTTAAAACTATCCTGGATGTCTAACAAACTTGGACAGAAGCTTATTCATGATCATAAGATAGTATCCAGGAGTAATCTTTGTATAAAACAAAATCCATTTTTTTCCGTATTTTACTTATAAATGGACTTAGTTTTTGAAGTTAAAGTTTTTGAAACATTTATTAGATTCATAAACTAACCTGGATTTTTACCAAACTTGGACAGAAGCTTCTTACTTTCAAAAAATAGTATCGAGAGAAATATTTGTATATATTTATTTATTTGTGTTGAGCGATTTCTGCGATTAACAGCAAAAGTAGGCGAGACACTGGGTTCCGCGGAACCCTTAAGATTATTTTTTTTTTATTAAAATACCATATGTGGCCAATAGTTTCAAAAAAAAAAAAAAAAAAAAAAAACAGTAATTCTCAGAACTTGTTGTTTTGGGTTAATATTATTATGCATAATATTATTCCTCAGTATGATCATTCCGCTACTGATCCTCGGATATCTGAGGCGTACGAAATTTTTGAATCTGCATATTTTGGATATCAAATTAGAACAGCAGTATAAATTTAAATAGGATACTTATTTGTCTAAAAGTCAAATTGAAGCTGTGAAAGACACATGTTCATTCACAGCAACGGTTCATGTGTTTCAACTTTTGCTAAGTGAATCAGTTAATAAAAAAGGCTTTCAGTCATGAAAACAAGTAATCTGTCACAAAGGAAGAACAGCACTTCTAAATGTGAATGTGATGCCAAAGTTATCTCACCTGCTCAAATGATTAAGTACTTTTGTATTTCATAAATATATATAAGTTGTACAGTGTCAGATCATTTAATGATCTTAAATAGAAATTCTAGTGTGTGTCAATGCTCTTCCTTCCCCCACCAAAATCCATATTATAAAGAGAAATAAGAAATTAAATCTTACAATGTTAACACAACATCCATTGTGAATGCGAAAAGACAGGTTCATGATCAGATATGAACTTCTGTATCTTCTTTTCCATGTTCTAGTTGAAGAATTAAAATCATTTAACATGTTTAATACAAGTGTTATGAAATGGCTGTTTCTGTATCTATTATAGATTCTCTGGGTGCTATAAACAGTTTCGTACTAAAAACTAGGGGTATTTCCCCAGTGAGATTTACATACTGATGGAATTCCCTGCTATTTATATACCACTAAATGAAAAAGTTGATTGTTTTTTATGTTCAATGTGAAAAACCTATATTGAAGTTCAATTAAAATGCCACTTTTGTCAAGATTTAAAAAAAAAAATGTTTTTGTGACTTCCTACTATATGGGAGGCAACTCCATAAATAGCTGATTTTCACCTGTTGCAAAAAGCACTTTGATTTGTCAGGTAAGATAGCTCCTTTCGGAGCAGGCGAACGTAGGCTGAAGCTACATTTGCTTAAATCAGCCGGATAAGCTCTTCGAAATGCATATTATAAGAAATCTCAAATATATGCACAGGTTACTGATCCGTGTGTCCAAAGGTGGTCTGTTTTTAAGGTTTTTTAGGGGGAAAATGCCTAATTTCCAGCTGATAACTTGTACCAATTTGCATGTTTAAACAAGAGATGTTGGATTTTTTTTTATTTATTCAGAAAGTTCATAGAATTATCTTTCCATTGATGTATAGATATCTATATAACTATGAATATCTGACTTCTGCATGATGGGTCCACTATTACATGCCCTGTTACAGAATGACGTCACGTAAAAAACTGTTGATTGCACCCTCTATCTTTGTTAACCAACTAAGTACATTATTGCCAAAAATGACTGTTTATTATAAACCATAACTGGACTTAATACAGACAAACTGGGCATTTATACAGGGCCATTACAGAAAAACAGGGCCATTACAGAAAAACAGGGACATTACAGAAAAAACAGGGCCATTACAGAAAAACAGGGTCATTACAGAAAAACAGTGTTAATATCAAATATAATAAATTTAACATGGCCGCCGATTTTCAAATATAGGGATCACTGTTCATCCTGTTTTTCAACACATAACTTCTGTCAACTTAATATCTTGGATATTTGGTATATTAAAAGCTTAATGATGGTGAAGTACAATTTTTTTTTTCAAACTAAACTGTCATTAAAAGAGTAGAGAGTACATCAAGTTGGCAGCAACACATACACTTTTGTTCAGTTGGTTAATAAATGTATTAAGAAATGGGTGTTTTTATAATGGCCCTGTTATATGTCCTCGGTCAGAAATAATGGCCTCGGATGTCTATAATGGCCCGAGGCGTTGCCTCGGGCCATTACAAACATCCTCGACCAATATTACAGACCTTGGACATATAACAGGGCCATTATAAAAACACCCATTCATTAATACTATATTATTAACCAACTAAGTACATTATTGCCAAAATGACTGGTTATTAGAAATAACATATTTTCTGTAATGGCCCTGTTTTTTCTGTAATGGCCATGTTTTTTTCTGTAATGGCCCTGTTTTTCTGTAATGGCCCTGTTTTTCTGTAATGGCCCTATTATTTCTGTAATGGCCCTGTTTTTCTGTAATGGCCCTGTATTAATGCCCAGCTTGTCTGTATTAAGCCCAGTTAGCGTTTTTGATAAAGTTAATAAAATTAAACTGTAAAGAGTATAATATCTTTTTGTATTTTATTTAATTTAGTAACCAGCAACAAACATTAAAGAACCATATAAAGGGATCACTGTTCATTCTGTTTTTCAACACATAACTTCTTTCAACTTAATATCTTGGATATTTGGTATATTTAAAGCTTGATCATGGTGAAGATTTTTTTTCAAACTAAACTATCATTAAAAGAGTAAGAGAGTACATCAAGTTGGCAGCAACACATGACACTTTTTTGAGTTGGTTAATAAATGTATTAAGAAATGGGTGTTTTTATAATGGCCCTGTTATATGTCCTTGGTCAGTAATAATGGCCTCGGATGTCTGTAATGGCCCTCGGCGTTGCCTCGGTCCATTACAGACTTCCTCGAGCATTATTACAGACCTTGGACATATAACAGGGCCATTATAAAAACACCCATTCATTAATACTATAGTATTGGTCCTCGACACATCGAGTCTCGGGTCCAATACAGATAACCTCGAATGTATAATGAGTCAAATACAGGTGAATTTTCGTCAAATTTTGTATAAATGGTAATACGTACAGGCACTGTTTGTACAAATCACAATTTGTACAAAGTCAAAATACAAATTATACAAATATATGATTTGTACAATTTGTTTTGTACAAATTATGTGTACACACATAATAGTGTTTAATATCAAAGTAATTATTGAAAGACTTTAATTTTAATTTTGAGCCAAATCTTATCAAAAATGTTCAAGAGTATAAATTAATACCTAGTAATTGTAATGAGAGCATCAGGTTCTTTCAGTACTGCAGTCGAAGATCTTAGTTAGAAAGTTCTTAAAGTTATATTCATCATTAAAATTAAATTTCATTGTACACTTAATAATAAACCTTTGCTCTTAAAACTTTTTGACTCCTGTGTTAAACCTGCACTTCCATATGGAAGTGAAATGTGGGGTCCATACATTATTAACCTGGACAAAAGATAAACACTAGGTTCAGATGATGATTTAGAAAATAACATTCGATGTAGTAAATTTGTACTTGGTGCCACTAAATATGCTTCTTATATTGCCAGTATGGCAGAACTTGGTCGTTATCAATTTCTGTATTTGTTATTTTGCAGTCTCTTACATACTGGCTATATTTCTATAAAGATCTTTTTTCGAAATTAGCATACAAGTCAATCGAAGATTTGATTGTTTCTTTCCATTTACCTTCATCACACACATTTTTTCAGTTTTTAAAATACAATGGTTTTGACTATACTGGAATAATAAAGGAACTATGTCAGAAGGAAAACTCATATCTGCAGTGAACAAAATATTACAGGAAAGATATGGAAAATATTTTTTCTTATTTTTGTCAGGTCACGAAAACAAAAACAAATTATACGTACATATAACAAGTTAAAAAGGAAATGTAAACCTAAGACTTATACAAAATGTTGAATATCTCAAAACAATATATTAGACAATTAGGTAAATAAAGAATTTCTAACCACAATTTACACATCGAAAAGGGTCGCTACAATAATACGCCTTAGGATCAAAGAATATGTAAACATTGTATTGATAACAAAATTGAAGGTGGGTTTCATTATATATATATAAGTAAGTAAGTAAGTAAGTAAAACTTTATTTTGATTCTGCATATTGACAAACATTACAAACATAAGCTCTAATGAGCTTTTCACCGAATATAAAAACATATGCAATAACAAATAAAGCAAGGCATGCAGCATGCAAATAAATAATAAAAAGTAGCACCACATGTTGTTCCGAAGTTTACCGAATCTGAACCACCACCATCTCATACACCAATCATCATCATCAATATCACTGATCATCACCTTCATCAACAAAAAACGTATATAATGGTGTCACCACTGCATATAATGTTGTGACCACTACATATATAATGCTAATCATCAACATAAGGCAGTCATGGCGTTTCATACAATCTAATATACACACTGATTGCTAATAATCACAGATCAAAAAAAGTATTTAGAACAAATATGAAAATATTTATTTATATTTTGAATAGAAGTTGTCATTTTGTACAAATAATAATTTGTACAAAAAGATTGTACAAGTTATAATTTGTATTTTGTCTTTGTCAAAATTGTAAATTGTTATATAAAAAGTGCCTTTGACGAAAATGTATTTATATCTTATTTATAATATAATTTTAGGTTAAAAAAGCATCAATACACACTATATTTTTTTTTTATTATTCAATAACCATGCAGTACACCTTATATCAATACAAAAATCGTTAGGTATCACTCGTTTGAGCAGGTCAGTGTATTATAGCATCGGGAATGGCATCTTTTGACTTTCACATTTGCCCCTTCTTGAACACTTTGCAACGGCTATTTACTATGGGCCAATTGCTTTAATAAGATCCCAAGGTATATATCCTAGGTGTTTATATGTACACTCTTTTTTGCCATTTACTTAGTTAATGTAACAGTGTTAACATTGACGGCATTGCTGGACAGAAGGATAAATTTGTTCAACAAATTTTGTACCTTGCACATGTTGCATGAAAGAACAATCGTGTGACGACAAAAAGGACGCGCTCAATGAGCTGACAGCTAAATTAATTGAATATGACACTGACATTAAGGAAGCGCAATACAAAGACTGTTTTACTTCGAATCTCCAACCTTTAAAATGCTGATATTTGCATATAAATAAATAAAATAGGTATATATAGACAGATAAAAGATTAATCTTTTAAATAAATGCAATGTTTTTATTATGCAATCATTTTGTAATCAATTAGCAATAAACTCATCATATATGGGCGTTTTTCAATAAAAACGTATTTTCTTGTCCTAGCCACTTTAAAAAAAATGTGTTTGATCTTTGCAAGTAATTTTTTGTGCAGTCAGTACATTGAATTAGATTTAACATTTTTAAGCAAAGAAACAGTTTATTTTTTAGAGGGATTGATAAGATATTGACTCCTGAATGGTCCAAAACAACCAAAATGGCATGTTTCTAGACCGCCTGTCCAACATTCATACTCTAAAATATCGTAAAAAAATGACGAAATTAATGGGTTTTTTACTTTACATAAGTTCTTTAATAATTCAAAAGTATGTTCAGAGCCAACATATTCTAATAAACAGCTTTTAATATAGGTTTTTTAATTTCAGAAGGTGTGTCCCTCACAAATTGTCCACTACGAAACGAAGTCATTAAAATTTGCCAATAAACAGGTTTATAAAATCAATGTAATTTTTGTTTGCAAGAGATATAAACATTAGGGTCTTACAAAAGAAGTGATGCTTTTATAACGGCAATTAAATTGTTGGTAAGAACATGGAAGTATTATATTGACAGGAACTACTACGACCCGACTTCAAACGTTTCATCTGCGATGCCGCGCCCAATTTAATGACAAGATTCAGGATTCAATATTTTATTAAAGTCTCACCACTTGTATAACATTATACATTCCAATAAACATATAAAACATTGCGTATAACATGAAATATTGGATAACATTTATAAAACATATTGTATATTAAAACTAACAGTAAAATATCATTAGCTTAAATACTAAAACATATACAAGTGCCATTCTATTAAGAATTATGAGAGACTAATATTAAAGGATTAATTATATACAAAATTTATACAATTTTAAAACTACATATATCTAAGATTTAAAATATATCATCAGCTATATACAAATAAAAAATTTGTTCTTCTACATAAAATGTTATAGCAGGTTTTAGCAACTACCTGACATAGTTCTTCGTTTCTGAATAAAAATATAAACTTTTCGTCAATAGACAAGTTATAAAATTGATCGTTATGTTTTACAGCTTCACTATACAATATATTTCGAAGGTCTGCATATAAAGGACATAAAGTAAATACATGTTTTTCGTCTTCAATTTCATTTTTTCACATAAAACAACATCTTTCATTTATTGGTTTATTCTCATAACGTCCTGTTTCTATTTTAAGTGGCGCAACACCACATCTAAATTTTGCATAAGCACTTCTAAATTTAATAGACATATTTTGTTTTAAATATAACTCTGTACAATATTGAGATTTATATAGCTTATAAGTACGAAGCTTGTTACCATTACTCTGTGACAAAATTTTTGTTTGCCATTCTACAATATATTTATTAAATAAAACATTTTCAATTTCTCGAACAATATTCTTATGCAGCACACAATCAATACTGGTATACAAATCAAAATTACAATCTTTAAGTTTTTTCATGGCTCTATTACACCAGTTTTTCTTATTGTTTACAGCATTTTTATGTGACCATTTGAACACTTTATAATTTATTCTGTTATTGGTCATGACACTACATCTTGCCCAGTGCCTGAAGACACATGTCCATTGCTTTACACTAGGTGGTCTCCAGCCCATGTCCCCGTTAATTGCATCATTTGGCGTATACTTGCCAACACCCATAAAAAACCTGATAGCTCTGTTCTGGACAGCGTTGATACAAGAAAAAGAACGAGTACCCCAAATGGATGCACCGTAGCTTATGACTGACCAGACCAGAGTATCAAATAATGTTGTAAAGGTACTGTGCTGGAAACCACCATGTGCTTTACATTTTACAATTAATAAACTTAGAGCTCGACTTGCAGACCTTGCTACAGCTTTAGCCATTTCATTATAATCGAGATATTCTGTCAGCAATAGACCAAGATATTGGTAACAAGATACTATTTGTACTGTATTATTATTTAACAAAAAAGATTTAGATGTTTGTTGAACCGAAGGGTTCCTAAAATGGACAACTTTAGTTTTATCTAAGTTCACATTCATACAATTGGTAACACACCAATTACTTAATACATCTAATAGAGTTTGTAAATTATTTTCATTTTCAGCAATAAATACAATGTCATCAGCATATAATAGTATACCAATTTTTTCACCATCAATGTCTACACCAATGTCTAGTGCTTTTATTACATCAATTAAACTATTAATAAAAATATTGAACATAACAGGCGATAATACACATCCTTGTTTTAAACCTGAATTAACGCTAAACCAATCTGTCATATTGCCATTAAGTTTAATACAACATTCTACATGTGAATATATAGCTTTCAATGTACATAAAAAATGTGTACTAATTCCTAAATCATCCAATTTAGTAAATAATAATTTTCTACTAACAGTATCATACGCTTTTTTAAAATCTATGAAAGCTGTAAATGTTGATGACTTTTTAAGTTTTCTAGTTTCAATAATTGAAGTTAATGTACTTAGATGGTCAATGGTACTTCTACCTTTACGGAAGCCATTTTGCTCGTCATGAATAATATCTCTTTCTTCTAACCAATACACTAATCTATCATTCAATATACTGCAATATAATTTATATGCACATGGCGCTAAAGTTATGCCCCTGTATGATAAAGGATCTCGTGGATCTGAAGTTGAAGACTTAGGAATTGGGGTTATAATACTTTTACCCCATACAGAAGGAATTTTTCCATACTTGAAACATATATTAAAATAACTTATGCAAATTAACATTAATGCATTATTTCTAAATAATTCTACTGACAACTGCTCAATACCTGGTGACTTGCCATTTTTACTTTTAATAACAGCATTTACTACCTCTTCATACAATATTTCCCTATCTAAAAAATCATCTGGAATATTAATATTAACATTAGTGTCAATAGTCTGATTATTACAATTTAATAATTTATCAAAACAGTTTTTCCATTTATTTAAGACAGTGTTTGTATCTGTACTAGTTGTCCCATCGTCTAGTGTGACTTCCATCGGTATAGATTTCTGTCGTTCATTCCCAACACCAACTTTACCAATCTTCTTCTAGAACTCTCGAGGATCCCGTTTTTGGTCATCTAGAAGTTGCTCCTGACTGTGGAACCAAAACTGACGTTTAGCTTTCTGACTGCTTTTGTCGAACAATTTCCGTTTTTCCACAAATATATGGCGTAAATCCTTCTTGCATCCGCTATGACACTTGTGCCACGCACGCTCGGCTTTACATACATCGTTCCAAAGTAGTGTTAAGTTGTCGTTCCACCACGATTTTTTCATACGTCTCCTTTTGTTACTTTTGCCATCATATATATTAATTTTTCGTTTAACTAGCTTTAAATCCATTTCAGTATGTACAATTTTAACAAAATCTTCATATTTATTGTCTAAATTTAACTGGTTTATTTCTGATTTTTCTAATTCAGTGATAAATGTGTTCAGTTTGGAAATTGTTTCACTGTCGGACATCCAATCGTTCGGAATACTACGTGTGTCGTATTTAACTGATCTTACATTACCGTTATCTGTTAATTGATGGGACACGGTTTGTTGAACATCATAACCAGGTGTGACAAATGTCCAGCATAACAAAGAATGATCCGGTATATGTTTCGGGTCATAAGAGCCTACAGCTGCATTTTCTTCAATTAATGTTCTTGCTCGAATGACTTCAAAGTTTTGAAAAAATGACAGTTTCTCATAAGGTACTACGCAATAGTCAACGACTGATGATCCTCTGGTCGACACAAACGTAAAGCCATTGTTGATAAAATTTCGGCCATTTAAAATACAACAATTTATATTGCTCAAAAATTCACAAAACAAGTCGCCGTAACTATTAGGTGTAAAATCTACGACATTACGTTCTGGTAAAAAGTCAATTCCTTGTATATAATCTTCAATGTCGGAGACTCGACTATTCCAATCACCGCATAAATAAAATGGATTACCATTGGGAATTGTATATATTTTAGACATAAGCGTATCAAAGAAATCATTGATGTTGACCGAACGTGCGGAGTGTTCTAGCGGTAGATATACCACACACACAAAAAAGCAATTATCTTGGTTGTTAATTTCAGAAAATTGTACCCATAAAATTCCGTCTGTTGATTCGTCCACTTTCACTACATTAAACTGTGAATGAATATCGTTTTTCACTAATAGTCCAACACCACCAGATCCAGCTCGAGCACGTACATGTATAAGTTTTCGGTTATTTCCGTACCATTTATAACCATCAATATTTATAGTATTTTTCCCCACAAGATGGGTTTCCGCAAGACCAATTATATGAAGACCTCGATTCGTTAAGCACGAAGCTAGTAAACTATTTTTGTCAATATTCGGATTTTTACTCCAGCCGTTTATGTTTCAAAACCCACAACTGACCTATCCGTTACGTGGTTTGCCGGTAACTCCTCTGCCTCTACCACGCCTATTACTTCCGGAGTATCTTTGCCATCCATCAGAAGAATTTTCGTAAGCTTTGCCGTTTTTCGAGTATGAATCCTTATCGTTTCTATTTTGCTTACGGGCTTTCGTTTGATCATCTGTCCGTTGTGGAATGTTTACATCGTTGATTGACGTGTTATTAAACTGTTTTTTAACAATACGACCCGATTTAACAACAAAATCATTATCTTTGCCCAGGGCTCTCAAAATTGTACGGTTGTTTATGTTATTGATTCTTTGCTCATAAGGGATATCGTTTTCAATGTACACTCTGGAATACTTAGCAGAATTCATCAACACTTTCTTTGATTTTAAAACCAATTTCTTTTGTTCAAGGCTTTCAATTCCAATGATTACGATGCCTGGTTTAGTACTGCCTGAATAAATTTGTTTTCTGACAACATCCTTAACAGAAACATTAGCAAGCTTCAAACCATCTTTTATTAAGGCTGCAACTTTTGATTTCAAGAAGGTTTTATCTGTATTTTCACGTTGTTCTACAGAAAGATTTTTTACAATAATATTTAGATTTTGTTTTTGATCTGTTTTATGACACTTTGATGTAACTATCTCAGCATATGACTTTTCAAGGGTTTCAACTTTGTCTTTATATTCACTTACTTCGCTCGTTATGTCTGCTTTCAATTTGGCAACTTCGCCTTTCACTCTATCATTTATAACTGTATTAAATTTGACTGTCAGACGTTTTTCTACATTTCCTTCTATTTCACTGATTCTTTTCTCTAGTCGACTACCAAGATTATTCCTGCTTTCGGTCAAATTTGTTATCATGTTTGCAAGAGCGTTGAACGTGACAGTGTCAGATAAGGCTACTGGGGGGGTGCCCTGAACTTTTCATTTTCTTATTTTCACTTGCTGTCTCATCGGACTCGGACAAACGTCGTTTTCTAGGTGTATGAGTATGTGCATGGGCAGATTTTGGTGTATTGTAAACTTCTGCTATTGTACTCACAGTGCTTTTGTAATCACCGGGTTGACTGTTGATATTGACCAATGAATTTGGCGCCATTACTGTTTGAACATAATCACCGGCTCCAATCTGACTAAGTGGATTTCCATCGAAACCGACCATAAAACTGGAATCAAACTGATTTAGGATCATCTTCAGTTCACTTATTGTCTATATATATCAAATGATTCACTTTAATCCGTTTCTTATCACTTTAAAACTACTATAACTTTCAGTTTTTTTCTCTCTGGACGTAAACACAACTGTCCACTTTGTCACGCAATTATCGCTATTTTTCATGACATGTTAATTAGCTTGAAACATGGCACGTTATTTACATACCAGCGTGTGGTGCCCTACAATATAGTCATTCTCGGTTGCTTTCGGGATTACGGAAATAAACGAAGAAATCGAAAGTTGTGATAAATTCTTAGGAAACAGAAATCGGCAAACCTCGGCAGATTCCGTTACCCTACATCTGCATATTATGTGCCGATTGAGTGATTGGTGGATTCATGCGAGTCATCATTAATTATATAGAAAAACACATTGACGATGGAAATTTATACCAAATTTATTGAATAAATGCCCCATTTTTATTGATTTATTTTTGGAAATTTTTGGACTATATGTAATATATATCGCAAGTTGTGATTATATGTTTTCTCCTCTGAGTGGCACACATTTCCTGCATATTTAAGACGATTGTAAATTATCGTTCTGATAAAATCAAAAGATCAAAGAGATTTTAGATAAATGTAGGAATTATTAAGCTTCGCTTTAAATCCAGGGTAAGATCATTGGTTAATTTTGTATAAACCAATGTTCAGCTGAACCCCGATGTATTGAATTTTTTTTAGTACTGCGACTCAAGGATTTGTATAGTGACACGTTAAAAATTCTTGTGTCAATAATATTTACCAGTATCATTTGGACGGTTTCGTTTGGTCGGATAGTGATAACATATTTTAGGGGACAGAAATGTATTACATAAATAGCTATATAACGTAGTTAGATCTCTGTTTTCCTCTGCTGTATTTTATTGATTGGTACTTGCTCGATTAATTTTCGTATTGTAAACTGGAAATTTCTACTTTCCAGGATTATCCAGTAACTAAACCATATATATTGCTATAAACTTCAAAGTTTTAATATTTATTGAATATATTTGTTGTTAACCGGCGGTAACCGGAACACACCTTAATCGCGATTTAAACTTTACCCACAAACTTATGAAATAATGTCACTCACTATTTCAAATCGTTGGAGAATAATTAATTCTGGACCGATTTTCATTTTTTATGCATCAGTCGATTTGTTTAAATAATTTGTTAACGAATAAAGGTCTACCGACGCGATTGAAATAAGTAAAGGTGTTTTACGACCGGTAATATTGTTAAGCTGTCTCGATAAAAACCACGTGATTGATAAGAATATCTCTGGTCAATTTATGACCGCGGCATCGCAGATAGTCACAAAAGAAATTAACGACAGCGTACTAATTAGATAGTTTCCATATCTTTTCTACAGGGCTACCCGGGTTATAAATAAATGCTAATTAATCGGAGAGACTACGAATGTATGAATGGAGGTGTTGATTTTTTCGCTCCTAAGATAAGTCATCTTATTTGATAATGAAATGGATAATTTTGGAAATTAGAACTTTCAAGTGTTTGATTGATATATTGGGACCTTTCGCCCGTTATTAATATGGTAAAGACGCTGATTCTTTTGGTAATTTATTTATTTTTTGAAATCCAGTATCAACAATAAGTAGAATCCCGAGAGACATTGTTATTTATTTGTTTATCACCTGTACCCTGGGGTGTATTGTATTCCAAGTGAACAGTAATTAGAAGTACGATTCATATATTGAGGCTCTATACGAGTGGGTTAAAATATGGAGACAAGTCAAACGGACACATCTACAGTATTAACGGAAAGTAGGGATGTTCTTTACGGAGATCTTAGCCAGGACATAACATTACAAAACGTCTATCAACTGCTAATAAACATGAATGGCAGACTTACTTCCATTGAAACGGGAATGACACAAGTCACCCAAATGAACAGAACATTAACAACCTTAGCTAAAAATTTTAGCGAGTTAAAAACAAAAGTTAACGAAGTTGAATCAAAAGTTCAAAAAATAAATGTAAGGTGCGAAAAAAGTGAGTCCGAAATATCACAAATTAAAACACAACATGGAAATCTAGATAAACAAGTAAAGAATTTACATGTTAACAATAAAGAAGTGAATAATAATTTACAGAGTATAAGTGATTTTATGGACGACTTTAAAACTTTAAAGTAAAACATGACAACAATGTAAAAGATGTAAAACAAATAAGATCTTCTGTTAGTAGAGTAGCTAACGACTTAGACGACCGAACAACCGAATTGAGGTCAGAAATTAAATCAACTTTAAGTGGTGCGCGAGAGGAACATGAAGAACTTCGCAACAAAGTAATCGATTTACAATGCAGATCGATGAAAAATAACTTGGTATTCACAGGAATACAAGAGACGGAGCACGAAAATACAGAGCAAGTAGTGAAAGACTTTATACGCAAGGAATTGCATATTTCAGATTGGATAGAACTGGGAAATGTTCATCGCTTCGGAAGTGGAGCTCGCGCAGGAAAAAGAGGCCGCCCGCGACCAATCGTAGCCAGATTTATCTTCTATAAAGATCTTGCAAGGGTACTATCTAACACCTACCGCCTGAAAGGTAAACCGTTCGGAGTCAACCAACAATTCCCGGACGAAATTGAGCAGGCTAGAAAGAGTCTTTACCCGCTCATGAAGAAAAAACGAGCTGAAGGTTGCCAGGTCAAGTTAGTGAGGGACATCTTGTATGTCGATGGGGAAATATATAATGAAGAACGCAATGTTGAAGACGATATAGCTACGAACACACAGACTCACACAAAAATGTCGCATACTCCAGATAAAAACCCTGTACAAAAACGCAAACGTACAACGACGCCAAAACACTATTAGCACAGGGGCGGATGCAGGAATTTTCGAAAGGGGGGGTGCTAACCCAGGGCACCCAGGGCAAAGGGGGGTGCAAAACATATGTCCCGATACAAATGCATTGATCGGCAAAAATAAAGGGGGGTGCGCACCCCCCGGAACCCCCCCCCCCCCCCCCCTGGATCCGCCACTGTAGCAACCCCATAGAGAGTCAGTTGATGCTTTTCTGAAAGACATTAAAATGTTAAACCTTAACTGTTGCGGTTTAGTGAGAAAATCGCAGTATCCTGAATTTATCAAATTGATAAGTGACCATGATATTATATGTTTGACTGAAACAAAAACTGATAATTTTGATAATATTAACATACCAGAATATACTTTTAAATTTAAAAATCGAAAGTCACACTCTAGAGTAAAATCAGGTGGCATAGCTTTTGGGTATAAAAATGAAATGTCTAAATATATTCATATCATTGAAACTAAGAGTAGCCTAGTGCTATGGGCTAAGATATCTGCAGATTTCCTACAGGCTGATGAAGACTTGGTGATTGGGAATGTGTACATCCCTCCTGAAAATTCGCTGTACAAAATAACCGATGCATTAAACGAACTTGAGCAAGAGTTGTTGAAACTTTCTGTTAACTTTAAATATGTTATGCTTGTCGGAGATTTTAATAGCAGAACTGCTTCTGATATAGATTTTTCAAATATTGTAAATAGCAAACATGATATAGTTAGTGATTCAGATTTATGCTATGATTACTCAAATACTTTACAAGAGTTAAATATGCTAAGTATTAGAAAAAGTAAAGATATATCGAAAAATACTTATGGAAACGCTTTACTTGATATTTGTAAAAATAACAATTTGTTCATATTGAATGGTAGAGTGAATGGTGATAAAGAGGGAATATTTACATGTAGAAGTTCTAGTGTTGTTGATTATTTTATTTGCTCATTTGAATTATTAGATCATGTTGTAAATATGCATGTAGATACGTTTTCGTCTCTTTACTCAGATGTACATTGTCCATTGACACTTTTGTTAAAATTTAAAATTGAGCAAAATACTGATGTAACTGAAGCTGAAAACAATGATGTTACAAGTGGTAGTGAAAATATTAAGTTAAAAAAATGGGATAATGAAAAAAAACAAGATTTCATTGAGAACATTGATGGAAATAAGATTGCAGAATTAGAAAATGAATTAGTGTTTTTGCATTCAAGTGTTTTGTCGCAAAATTCTGTAAATAAATTGTCCGAACATATAAATGAAATACTTTTGGAATCAGCAGAGAAGGTACTAGGTACCATTACTTATAATACGAAGGTTAAAAAGAACACAAAGGAAAGCAAACCATGGTTTGACAAAAAATGCTGGGAGCAAAGAAAGTGCTCACGAATTGCAAAACGACGATATAAAAACAACAAAACAACAGATAATCAAGTTCAAATGAAAGATGCAGAGAGAAAGTATAAAAAGCAGATGGATTGTTCTATACAAGAGTATAGAAAGACTTTTAGAAAAAAGATGCAAAATTTAAAAAAAAGTAACTGTAAGGAGTTCTGGAAAATTTTAAATGAAAAAAGAGAAAAACGTAGTCAAAAAATTTCCATCGATGTTCTCTTTGATTTCTTTAAAGACTTGAATTCGTCGGATTCAGTCGACGATATCCCTGTTTCGCAAGTACCAAACCAGTTCAATGAAACTCTTAATAGTATCATAACAGAAAAAGAAATATTTAACTGTATTAAAGATTTAAAAAATGGAAAGGCTTGTGGAGATGACAAAATTATTAACGAATATATTAAAAGCACATGCCATATTTTTATGCCTATTTATGTTCAATTTTTTAATATTGTTTTCGATTCCGGTAAAATTCCAGAAGCATGGTTAGTTGGTAACATTATTCCTTTTTATAAAAATAAAGGTGATACAAAAAACCCAGAAAATTATAGACCTATCACAATTCTTAGCTGCATGGGAAAGCTATTTACCTCAGTTCTAAATTCAAGACTATCCACTTTTTTGGAAAATTACTTATTGTTAAATGAAAATCAATCAGGATTTAGAAAAGGATATTCAACCATAGATAGTATTTTTGTCCTACATATTCTTTTTGAACTATTGAAGATGCGAAAGAAAAAACTTTTTTGTGCTTTTATAGACTTTGCAAAAGCCTTTGACACAGTTTGGCGATCTGGTTTATGGCAAAAACTTTTGGAAAATTTTATCAGTGGAAAAATGTATGATACCATTGTAAATATGTATAGTAATATTAAATCTAGAATTTTTGATGGTAGTGTATTTTCAGAGTATTTTCCTTGTAATGTCGGTGTACGTCAAGGTGAAAGCCTCTCACCTTTATTATTTTCTCTGTATATTAATGATCTTGAACATTTTTTAAAAGAACAAGATGTAGAAGGGTTAAAAACAGTATCCGATGATATAGAAATTGAGCTAGACTACTATTTAAAATTGTTTCTGATTCTGTATGCAGATGACACAGCTCTTTTGGCAGAGTCAAAAAATGATTTACAAAAGCAGCTTGACTCTTTGTATAACTATTGTGAACTTTGGAAATTGAAGGTTAATGTAAATAAAAGCAAAATTGTAGTTTTTTCAAAAGGTAGACCATTATCAAATTTAGAATTTAAATATAATAATACTGTTTTAGAAATTGTAAATGAGTTTACGTACCTTGGTGTTATTTTTTCTAGAACAGGAAGTTTTTCTAAGGCAAAAAAGGCACAAACAGAAAAAGCCACACACGCTATGTACGATGTTATCCGAAAAGGTCGAAAACATAATTTATCTATAGAATGCCAACTCGATCTTTTCGATAAAATTGTCAAGCCTATTTTATTGTATGGAAGTGAAGTTTGGGGAGTCGGCAATAATTCTGTTATTGAAAGGGTCCACCTTAAATTCTGTAAAATTTTGTTAAATGTAAAGAAGTCAACGCCAGATTTCATGATTTATGGAGAACTTGGAAGATATCCTTTGGAAATTGATATCAAATTGCGGATTTTAAATTACTGGTCGAAACTTATGTGTGGAAAGCAAGAAAAACTTCCTGTTATTTTGTATAAATATGCATATAAAAAGTATGGGATGAACATTCCATGGCTTAATAATATAAAATCTATTCTAGATAGTTGTGGACTGTCATATGTTTGGAATGCACAGTACTTTGTTAGTAATACATGGTTATATCATAAGGTTAAAGTTAGTGTTGTAGACCAATTCAAACAAAATTGGCACTCTATCTTATTAGAATCGCCAAAAGCTATTAATTATCGTCTATTCAAAGATAAGGCTGAAAGAGAAAACTATTTTCAGATCCTAGATGATAAAAATATTATTACTTTTTGTAGATTCAGGATACTCAGTCATAAACTTCCTATTGAAACTGGAAGGTGGAAAAATGTACCTAGAGAAAATCGAAATTGTAAACTATGTAATTCAGGAGATATTGGGGATGAATTCCACTATATTTTTAAATGTTCGAAATTTAATCATGATAGAGAAATGTTTTTGAAACCATATTATCTAAATAGACCAAACATATTGAAATTTCATGATTTGATGAATACTAGAAACATCAGTATGTTGAATCATTTGTGCAAATTTATCAGACTGATTAATAAACAGCTGGACTCTTAGGGGAAACATTGTTTAATAACTTTTTATATAATATTGTATACATGCATAATGCGTTTTTTTATATTACATGTAGCTGGAAATATTTTTTCCAGTTGTAGATCATACATTTGTATTAATTCTGACTATATGTTATATTATTAATTGCTTATATCTCTGTACCATGGATTTTGGTTTATGAGAATAAAGATATATAAGTCGCAGTACTAAAAAAAAATCAACACATCGGGGTTCAGCTGAACATTGGTTTATACAAAATTAACCAATGATCTTACCCTGGATTTAAAGCGAAGCTTAATAATTCCTACATTTATCTAAAATCTCTTTGATCTTTTGATTTTTTCAGAACGATAATTTACAATCGTCTTAAATATGCAGGAAATGTGTGCCACTCAGAGGAGAAAACATATAATCACAACTTGCGATATATATTACATATAGTCCAAAAATTTCCAAAAATAAATCAATAAAAATGGGGCATTTATTCAATAAATTTGGTATAAATTTCCATCGCCAATGTGTTTTTCTATAGAATTAATGATGACTCGCATGAATCCACCAATCACTCAATCGGCACATAATATGCAGATGTAGGGTAACGGAATCTGCCGAGGTTTGCCGATTTCTGTTTCCTAAGAATTTATCACAACTTTCGATTTCTTCGTTTATTTCCGTAATCCCGAAAGCAACCGAGAATGACTATATTGTAGGGCACCACACGCTGGTATGTAAATAACGTGCCATGTTTCAAGCTAATTAACATGTCATTAAATTGGGCGCGGCATCGCAGATGAAACGTTTGAAGTCGGGTCGTAGTAGTTCCTGTCAATATAATACTTCCATGATGAATACAATCAGTCTTGTTACTATTACAATATAGGGATTGTGGGAAAAAAATAAAGCATGCGAATACGTCCCTTACGAAACGGTCCCCTACGAAACAAGTATGGGAGAAAAACGTTTCGTAGTGGACACTACCACTACCATGGAGTCTTTTTTTAATCTTTTTTCAATTATATTCGTGCAAAACAAATAACAAGGGTTAGTTTCATGTAATTTTTATTATGTTTTTATTAACATATAATAGGGTTGATGTCCACTACGAAACTTTTTGTCCACTACGAAACGGTTTTGTCCACTACGAAACGCATCAAAATGTCCACTACGTAACATGAGTTGAACCTTCATATGTGAAGAACTGTCTAATCTTTATCGATAAAAATGATTTTCTAATTCAGAAAAAAAATTATATTTTTCTAGTATTTAAAGTAAACAAACTGGAATGTCTATAGGCGACATTTAAAATTGCACAAAATATGTGTGTTTAGAAAAAGTTTCGTAGGGGACAAAAGTCCCCTACGAAACAGTACACAAATTATGAAAATAATATCCTTTTAAAGAATATTTAAGATTGCACTTTTTGTTTACAAACAGGTCTATTATAGAGGTATTCAAAATAACTTTTTGAAATTAAATTTAAGACAAGTTGATTTTCCATTTTTTTTAGGTCTGAAATGTACGCTTTTATTGAAAAACGCCCATATACCAGGACTAAATTTTGTATATACGCGCCAGACGCACGTATCGCTACAAAAGACTCATCCGTGACGCTCGAATCCAAAAAAGTTATAAAGGCCAAATAAAGTACGAAGTTGAAGAGCATTGAGGACCAAAATTCCTAAAAAAAATTCATATGCTAGGTAATCTATGTCTGAGGTAAAAAAAAAAGCCTTAGTATTTCAAAAATTAAAAATTTTGTAAACAGGTAATTTATAAATATAACCATATCAATGATAATTCATGTCAGCACAAAAAGTGCTGACTACTGGGCTGGTGATACCCTCGGGGAAATAAATCTCATCTATTCTGCAATTAAATTATTAATGGCAAAATCGTGGTCAGTTCACTTATATGAATTTAGCTCAATCATCTCTATAACTATACAGGAAATTTTAACGAAATCTTAATCGACACAGCAGGAGCTACAAAAGGGCGTCTCAAATTATCGCTATCATATTCCATTATCTCATAAATCTGTAATTGGTGAAAACACCACATAAAAGTATATAATGTTTGTTTATGTGCAAAATTTGATCTATACAATTGAAAGTGGAAATTTCTTGTAAAATTTTATAAACACAGTTAACATTATAATTAATTAAATGATTGTTGTATAATACTAACATTGCATTAATTTGAAATAGTAAAGTGTTAACTATCCATACATACCACTTTTATAAATTTTCAAGTATTATAAAGAAAGTCACAGCATTTTAAAACTTGGAAATTGGAGGTATAAAATCCTCGTATTGTGCTACCTTAATAAAACACCGACCATTCTTGCAAGGAAGCGTGCGATGTGTGGCCAATAGGTTGAAGACTAATATCTTACAAAAACAAACGATACAGTAATTCTCAGAACTTGTTTTTTGGGGGTAATATCTTTATGCATAATATTATTCCTCAGTATGATCGTGCCCCTACTGATCATTGGAACAGCTGTAAAAATTTAAACACAAAGGAAGCACTTCTAAATGGAAATGTGATGCCAAAGTTATCACACCTGCTCAAACGAATGATTAATTCATAAATATATATATAAGTTGTACAGTGACAGATCATTTAATGATCTTTAACAGCAATTCTACAGTGTGTATCAATGCTCTTTCCCCCCGACAAAACCCATATTATAACAATGTATAAAGAGAAATAAGAAATTAAATCTGACAATGTTGACAAAACATCCATTGTGAATACGAAAAGACAGGTTCATGGTCAGATATGAATTGCTGTATCTTCTTCTCCATGTTCTAGTTGAAGAATTAAAATCATTTAACATGTTTAATAAAAGTGTTATGAAATGGCTGTTTCTGTATCTGTTATAGATTCCCTATCTTTATTGGTCCTCGACACTTCGAGTCTCGGCAGGCGCGGCTCCAGAGGGGGGGGGGTTTCCGGGGGTTGGAACCCCCCTTTTTTTGGACGATCGATGCATTTGAATGGGGACATGTAGTTGGAACCCCCCCTTTTTGTGCTGGGTTAGGAACCCCCCCTTTTTAAAATGGCTGGATCCGCCCCTGCTCGGGTCCAATACAGATGTCCTCGAATTTATAATGGGGTCAAATACAGAAACAGCCCGTTCATAAGTGAATTTTCGTCAAATTTTGTACAAATGGTAATATATACAGGCACTTTTTGTACAAATTGTAATTTGTACAAAGTCAAAATACAAATTATACAAATATATGATTTGTACAATTTGTTTTGTACAAATTATGTTTGTACAATATAATTTTTATACAACATACATAATAGTGTTTAATATCAAGGTAATTATTGAAAGACTTTAATTTTTATTCCGAGCCAAATCTTATCAAACGCGTTCAAGACTATAAATTAATTCCTCGGTATTGTAATGAGAGCATCAGGTTCTTTCAGTACTGCAGTTGAAGATCTTAGTAAGAAAGCTCTTAAAGTAATTTTCATGATTAAAATCAAACTTCATTGTACAATCTTACATACTGGCTATATTTGTATAAAGACCTCATAAACAGACCCTCTTTTGAATTTTTCAAAATTTGTATAGAAGTCAATCGAAGATTTGATTGTATCTTTCCATTTACCATGTTTACCCTTATCACACACATTTTTCAATTTTTAAAATTCAGTGGTTTTGACCGTGTCTGGAATAATAAAGGAACTATGTCAGAAGGAAAACTCATATCTGCAGTGAAAAAAAGATTACAGGAAAGATATGGAAAATATTTTTTCTCATGTTTGTCAGGTCACGAAAACCAAAACAAATTATACGTACGTTTTACAAGTTAAGAGGGAATATAAACCTGAGAGACTTATTCAAAATGTTGAATATCTCAAAACAATATATTAGACAGATATATGTTAATTAAGAATTTCTAACCACAATTTACACATCGAAAAGGGTCGATATGATAATACGCCTTATTTATAAGGACCAAAGAATATGTAAACTTTGTATTACCATAATAAGAAAATTAAAGATGGGTTTCATTATATATGTGAATGTAACCTCTATCAAGACGTCACGAGAGAAAAAAGTTTAATGAGGACATTGTTAATATAATTCCACCTTATGTAATAATGCTGTATTTTGATTGGATGAGAAACATGGTATTTTTCACCAATTTCTATATATTGAGATTTTCTTTTCTCTGCCGGGGTATTTGTCATTAGGGAATTCCATGTGCCGGGATATTTGCTAGCAAATACCATGGCAGATGGGAAATACCCTAGCAAATGTCATGGCAGATGGGGAATACCATGTCTAAAAATAACTCAATGAATTATTTCTATTCTAATATATGACAAATTCATGGTCATTCTAAATATATATGGTTCCAGATAAAATATTAAGGATAAAAAGCATCATTATTGAATTTGGACCGAATGGCGTAAAGATTCCGGGAATGACGTCATAATTAAAACTCAACGAAAACGAATTGTCAACCGGTCACATAAAACTAGAATCCACTTGTATTACGCTTCACTAAAACTGATGAACAAAGTGTAGTAGTCAGCCGAGCACCAGCTTATTATCACAGAAAGGGAGATATATATAAAGTCGGTGACTGTACATAAAAAAAAATGATAAGAAATGATTATATAGTCAATGCAATTTGACTGCGCAAATAGCACAGCTGCAGTGTATACAAAAATTATACATTCAAGTCAAAATTTCATATGATACCTGATTATAATAAACTTTCTGAGGTGGAACATTCGGTGGAATTAAACAATTATATCATGCTTACAAGGGGTATTTGCCAAAAATACCGGTTTCGAGGTAATCGAATTTCCCTCGCCTAACGGCTCTGGAAATTTGTACCTCTCAACCGTTATTTTTGGCAAATACCCCTTGTAAGCATGATATATTTGTATAATATACCATGTTTTTGTAATTTAGATAATTTTGATAAAAGATATGTTACAGTAATGAACTGTTCGAAGATTGATAAATAATTCTCAACAGATTTCTTTTATATACATGTTCATGATGTATATATATATATAGACAATCGATTATGGTTAGAAATTCATCATGTTTAGTCTATCCAACTTATTGTGTACTATGCATATATGGATATCTATTTTTCTTTCATTTTGGGCTGCTTGTTTGTTATCTTTATCAACCACATGCATGCATTAAAATGCATTCAATACATGTTCTATTTCATGATATTAAAAAAAACATACTTTAGATTCTTTATCTACATATTCTTTAAGAACTCAAATAGTTCTCAATAATATTTTTTTTTATTTCATTGTTTGTATTGTATTATGAAAGTTATTGATGTTGTAATGTTTATAAATGCCCTTTGGGGCAAAAGAAATAAAATATCTTCTTCTCCATGAATAAAACTTAGTTAGCAATAGTTAGTTACACATGTTACAGTAAAAAGAGGAATAACTCCAGGTTAAAATGTATCTTTTTCCCTGTCTAATCTAAAAATTGTTATTAATATTTTGAAGTTGGTTTTTTTTGTTGGTTTTTTTTTTTGGTTTTTTTTGCATGATTATGCTGTTTCGACGATTTTTTTTTTTGGATTTTTTTTTGGATTTTTTTTGCCGTATTCATGAATTTATAAATAAATATATAAATAAATAATATGTATGAACACTACAAAATCAATAGATAAACCAAGGATTTGTATAGTAAGATCTTACTATACAAATCCTTGGATAAACCAGGAGCAAAATTGACACCAAAGATTTGTATAGTAAAGCAGGAACATATATATTAACATATACTGTTCCAGTAAAGTAGTCTCAGAGTAATCTATACAAACTTGTTGACACCAAAGAAATTTGAATATTTTTGTGTCAATAGCCGCTACCTGTAAAACAAGGACAGGGTTGCGTTCAATATCGTAGCAGCTAGCCTAGCTGCTACGTCATAAATATCTATTTATGTTGAACGATATGCTACTTATAGCTAGCATATGAAAAATGGCGTCGATAGTAATGAATTTGCCGTAAAATTGAATGATGAATGAAAATACCACTTTTACGCAAATACAAATACTTGGAAAGAGGTAACTTTCGTAGTCCGGGAACGGTCCAATAGTTATTCGTTGCCTTTGAAGTTTCCGGCGGAACTCCGGCCAATACACAACACAAAAGGATTGAAATTCATACCAGTTTGTCATTTGAATTTTGTCATAGTTGCCTTTATATTTTTTAAAAGAAGGCACTGTGTCATTTTTAACTGACTTTACTGTTTTTCTTCAATTTCCAAAGATTGTCGTCTGCTAGTGCTACATATTTCATTTCTCCAAAATGTCTACAAGTGTATCGCCAAATGTTCTTGCTGCAATAATAGAATTTTCGGACGATGGGGATTTGCTACAGGCAGTAGAAGCTACAGACCCTACAACAACCAGCAACACAGCAGTAGTTGCCTGTATAGCGTCTCTCTCACAAGGACAGCCACTGTTTAACCACAGAATCGAGGGCTTTGTACATTACGATATTCCACGATACAATGATCCCACATTTAAAGCACACTTCAGAATGACAAGATCAACTTTTCAGGTACATGTATAATCTAATTATGCTTTATAAAATAATTACAAAGATCAAGGAGTGTGGGATAGATTGTGTGTGTGTGGGGTGGGGTAGGACCTTTATGGAGACTCTGGGATCGGGTATTTTTAAGCTCAGGATTTCGGGATCCCCTCTTATTGTTTTGTCAGATTCCAATATCCCGCTTACACTATGTACGCAAGTAATTCTCATTTTTTTGTAATTTCCTGTGTACCACTATATAGACTTCATTTCCAGTTTTCACGGCACAATAATTGACTTTCACGTGTCATGCTTGCAAAATATTGGCAATCCCGCATCATGCTTTAACCCCAATGACACCCACTTTGGGATCTTGGAATTCTTTTTTCTAATTTAGGGTGTCAGGATTTAAGTTTATTTTAAATCAGGGCTTCTGGATTTCGTGTTTTTAAGTCAGGGATTTCAAGATCATGACCCCTCCTACCTTCTCTCATAGATGTACTCACGGGGGGGTCTCAACATGGGATTTTGGGTACAGGTGTGCAGCTGGGATTTTAAAAACACCCCCCATTCATATATTGAATAATTGTGAAATCCCTACCTATACATATATTTCACAGCGAAATCATAACCCATTCATATATTTATCAGCTCAAATAGTACCTATATCGGTCAATTACTACCTATTGATATATTTCCTCGGTAAAATTGCACCCCATTGATATATTTGACAGATCAAAAAAGGGACCCATTCCAGCGGCACATATGTATATACCTTTATATAGGAAGAGACCCCCCGTGGATGTACTCTGAGATCTTGGTTGCATTCTATATAGTAGTGGCTATTTATAAGTAGTGCTAAGTAGATTTTGACTATTGAACATGTAGCTATAGACTCGTTGATACATATATATTAATAGCAGCTACGTAGCTGCTACGATATTGAACTCAACCCTGTACATTTTGTACTTTCTATTGTTGGGATATCCCCTCTGTGTTAGAGTTCTTTCTTATGCTGTTCTGTTATACCACTGCCCCAGTTGAGGGAGGGTTGGGATTATGCTAACATGTTTAACCCCGCCACATTCTCTGTGTTCATATCTGTCCAGAACCTGCACTTCTGTGGTTGTCATTTGTTGATGTGTCACATATATGAGTTTCCTTCATTTTTTTGTCGTAAATGATGCCATACGTTTTCACCTTTAATGTTCTACATTTGTCATTTGGGGCTGACTACATGTATGTGGTATGGAATTTGCTCATTGTTGAAGGCCATCTGTTAACCTAAAGTTGTTAATTTCTGTGTCATTTGGCATGTTTGGTATCTTGTCATTGGCAACATACCACATCTTCTTTATAATATCAACAGGGCAACATCCTTCATTTTTTCGGACGAGTACTGTCACAGTACCTAAAGAGGCAAATAATTTGGTTGAAGTGCTTTTAAATTAATTTTTAGACATAGATTAAAACAATGCCTTAGTTTTGACCTAGTTACTCTGATGAAATAAGGAGATGGGTTATGATTGCAAGTGAAATAGCTTGCCACATTGAGAAACCAAAAATGAATGAACCAATCAATGGATTGAGATAACTTTAAACATTAACAATATTGTTAAACCAAGCATGCGCCAGAAAGTAATCATCAACCAGTTGATATCAGTTTTTCTGTATGTATATATAAAGAAGAAGAACTACCAACCAGAGTTCAAAATATAGATGGTTATTATATCTATGAATAAAGTAAATGTACACAATTGTAGGTCACTACTTGTGGTAAATCAAAACTCTCAAACAGTATTCGTAAAGGCATCCTTTAAATTATTTTAAATTCTTAAATACGGAACTTGATCTATAACTCATCATGGTTAACTCACATACCAAAAATCAGCCCAATACCTGAAGACATTTTTAAGAAAGTCTGTACAACTGTGATTTTCAACAATTTCTCAAAGTTCTAAGTCTGTAATTTTGGAAAAAATTAGTGGAGCGGAACGAAACTCAAGCTTGATCTGTAACTCATCATGGTTAACTCACATACCAAAATTCAGCCCAATATCTAAAGGCGTTTAGAAAAAAAGTTTGTATAACTGTGATTTTCAACAATTTCTCAAAGTCCAAGCCTGTAATTTCAGCAAAAATTGGTGGAGCGGAACGAAACTTAAACTTGATCTGTAACTTTAATATCCTGGTTAACTCACATACCAAAAATCAGCCCAATATCTGAAGGCATTAGGAAAAAAACTCTGTATAACGGTTTGTTGCGGAATGACGGAATTACGGAATTTCGGAATTACGGATTTCGGACAAGGGTAAAACTATATGGCACCGACAACTTCGTTGCAGGGCCATAAAAGAATCATATAACAAGACTATGTAAAATGGTTGGTTGCATAACTATAATTATATATAACTAATGCTATATTTAATGTAAAGTTAACATAATTAAAACATACATAGATACATATACATTAAATTTCAAACAAGAGCCCTAAAAAGCTAAGAAATCTATAAATATACATCTTGTAAAGATATTTTTTTTCTACAGTAAATCCTTTACTAATTAATAGGTCGACTACAGAACTTGAAAGGTGATAGATTTTCTATTATTTTGTATATATTGGTTTAAAAGGATTCATTTCTCAAAAGGGGTACTCCTAAATAATGGAAAGGCAAAGTCCACTTTTTGTTAGGGATACTAAATATATAATTCTAACAGATTAAAAGATTAATCAAAAGGTAACAAATGTTCAGCATTAAATGCTAGACATCATGAAAGAAAAAAATGATGAGGGGTTAATTAGGTAGAGTAGTGGCACCCCTGGGATACAAAATAGGTACCCTTATCTGTGCCCTTTTTTTGGCCCCTAATTCCTGAACTGTTGGGACCAAAACTTCCAAAATCAATCCCAACCTTCCTTTTATAATCATAAACCTTGTGTTTAAATTTCATAAATTTCTATTGACCTAAACTAAAGTTAGAGTGAAGTACTATAATACAATCGAGTCTTTATGGGATAAACTATAATAAAAATATTAGAGTGGGAAAACTAAAAGTCTTCGGACAATGACGACGACAACGCAGACGACGACCCCAAGGTGATACCAAAATATGCCCAAATTTTTTTTAATTTTTGCAGTCGTATAAAAAGAGTACACAAGTAATGGTGTTACTGAATGTTAAATCTCTTAATAAAAATTATACAAAGTTATAAGTAGTTAAATGTTCCTTTTAAAAACATCAGTGTTGTTCTCAAAGTCACATATAATTTGTAAACACACATAAATAAAGTTGTCTCATTTTCACATTTCCTTCTTTTTTTTTTAATAATAATTATAATATTTCTACCTTTTCAGAAAAAACATATATTGTAGAGAAGCGGATTGGCTTTCTCACCGGAAATAATTGAACTTTCTTTTTAATTTTGCGGTAAAAATTGTATTATCAAGGATTACAATTGCGTATAATACTAAGATTGTCAAATATGAAATATTTCCCTTCTAAAGAAGCAATAAAAAAATAATGACAGATAAAAGTGTTCAATAAATATATCTTGAAATAAAATACTGAACAAACTGTGTCTAATTTATTTCAGTTGTTACTTGAAGAGTTAATGACAGATTTGAAATGCAGGGTGGTTGAGCCTGTCAGCAAGCTTTTAAGCGTAATATGGCTCCTGGCAACAGAAGAATCTTACAGAAGTGTAGCGGATCGCTTTGGAATGTCAAAAGGTTCCCTACACTTCCACATGTTAGTCATTGTTGAAGTATTGGCAAGTAATATCACAAATTTTGTAACTTGGCCAACAACTGCACAAATGGAAATAATGGCGCTTGAAAATCAGCAGCACCATGGCTTTCCAGGATGTTTCGGGTATGTAGATGGCTCCCACATTCCTATCAAAGGAAGGAGAGAAAACCGAGAATCCTACATCAACAGAATGGGGTATTCATCAGTTTTACTGCAAGGTGTTTGCAATTCTAATATGGAATTCATTCATGCATATGCAGGGTGGCCAGGTTCAATCCATGATGCCAGGATGTTTAGGAACAGTGACTTGTCTCATCTACTTCCGTCTGTTCCTAAACATCTGCACCTTCTTGGCGATTCAGCCTATCCATTATCACATGCTCTGATGACGCCATTCAGAGATCATGGAAAACTAACAGTAGCACAAAAAAAGTACAATGTAGTCCATGGTGCTGCACGATCAGTGATTGAAAGGAGTTTTGCCTTGCTTAAAGGGAAATTCCGGAGACTGAAATATCTTGACATGTCACTAGATATGACAATACCATCCGTAGTAATGTCGTGTGTAGGATTACACAACTTCATTTTGAGGAATGAAAATTGGAAAGACTCTATTGATACTATTCCACTAGCAGAAATAGATGCCTTGAATATTGACGCCTCTACAAAGAGGAACACCATTGCAGCTTCCTTGTAACTTTCAATCAAGTAAAGTTTTAAATACAATAATGTCACTATGTTATTGCTTTGGTATGGTTTTTTTTTTCAGTTTTAAGGATATTTATAGTCTTAGTTCAATGGTGGTTAACCTATTGGGATTTCTACTATTATCATTGTAGAAAACACATTGTCAAAAACTAATTTGAGGTAAGATTTTTGATGAAATTTTGAAACATAAACGTACAAATGTGTTCAGTTTTTACGATTTAAACAGTGATTTCCACCAAAAATATGAATCATAAATCTATTTCAGAATTTGAAGACCGTAGTGAATTTTCAATGAATTTTTAAAAGTTATCTTTGACATGTTTCAGAAATGAAAAAATACAAGCTTTAATTGTTGATGCATTCTTATCTGCCCTCACTACTGAATTGTATGCCCTTAATATTAAAGATTTTGAATAAATTAGAAATTGAAAAAAAATGACAGAGTTTTGCAAAACTTTCCTGTTATAAAAAAAAAAATTATTTTTGCATGTTAGATACCAATGTTTTCAAAATGTCATTCTTCTCACGTTGGAGATCCAGAAATTCCTTGCGAAATTCCTTGAACTCCTCCCTTCTCCTCTCATTCTCCTTATGGTTTTCTTGGATGAATTCCTCCATCCAAGTTGGAGCCAACTTCTTCTTCTTCTTTTTAGGTTCTTCAGGTTTATCTGCAGCTTTTGGTAGTTTGTCTTTGTCTTCTGGCATTTCTGCTGGTGCTGTTGATGGTTTAGCTGCAATTTAATACATATTATAAATATGAAGAATAGAGAGTAACAAAACATATAAATAACATCATATTTCACAAAATTACCAAAAAAAGAATTAAAATGTGGCGCTACAAACCAGAACAGAATAAGCTGGAATTCATATCTTTTTTCAAAATAAAATCAGATGTGGTATGATTGCCGAGAAGTCAACTCTCCATCTGAGAGAACAAATGTCAAATGAAGTAGAATTAAGTTAACAACTGTAGATTACTGTGCTGACTACAACAATACGCAAAACCACATAGTCAGCTTTTAAATATGTAAAAAATGTAACATATTTGATGTGAAAAGATATGTCCAAAATAATCAACCAAACAAACATGATATATTCAGCAACAACCACTGAATTGAAGACTATTGTTTTTGGAAAAGTATATATATATACATGTATTAATGTCATGAAAAAAAAAGAATCTGCATATCATTATGCTATGCCTTTTTTATATCACATTTAATCCAGGATGGTTGAAAGAACTATAAGTGTTGAAGTTGATTTTCTTATTCAATTTGAATAACATGAATAGTTGATTTTTTTTTAATTAAATTTGAATAACATGAATAGTTTTTTTTAATCAATTTGAATAACATGAATTGTTTTTTTTATTCAGTTTCAATAACATGAATAGTTGATTTTTTTTAATTCAATTTGAATTACATGAATAACTACACCAATACAGCTGCACAATCCGATAATGATTAATGAAAATTTATATACTTGATGAGATGATCTTAGGAGGCTTTATCGAGGGATCCTTGCAGAGAATGTTATTAATTTCTTCATAGTATAGCCATGTGCTACATTCACCTCCTGTTTTAGAATTGGAGTCTTTTATTGATCTGTATCTGAAATGTAAAAGAATAACAATCTTATTTTACTGAAACAAATTGGGTAAATAGAATTTCATTTTTTTAATATAAGACTCATAAGATATATTATTATCCCCGGCTAAGTATATATCTAGGATTTTGATTGGTTAACGCAAGTCGTTACAAAACCCATAGTCCCTGGGTGTTGCTAACCCATATCCGCGGATTAAAAACGTCTTATATTTGACTACCTGTAGGGTTCTACCAAAGGTAGTATCCTACCCCCAGTAAAAAATATGTAAAATTTCCAAATTTCAATAAATCTTTTTTAGATAAGGGCTATTCCAGAAAAAAATGTATGGGGGGGGGGGGGGGGGGGTTGGAAGGCAGTTTTTGTCAGCACCTGCCACCCAGACAATTGTAATTGAGAAATATAGTGCTTATAGTGTGAAAAGTTACTCTGATACCCATCACCCATGTATTATTAATATAATGTGCCTTCCAACCCCCCATACATTTTTTTCTGGAATAGCCCTAATGAAAAAAACGTTGTTTACGCGTAACACTTTGTACCCGGATTTCCATAAAACTCGCCCGAATTCGAACTAAGACCGGGGATAAATTCGTTATCTACGTTCATATCCGTAGATATGGATATTTTAGCACCCTTCAATACCCTGTACACCCTTCGGCTACGCCTCATGGTGTACTTGGGTACTTCAAGGTGTTAAAATATCCATATCTACGGATATGGACGTACATAACTTATATTGGATGGGGTCAAGGAATAGAGAATAATAGACAACCAGATGCTCCGCAGGGCGTAGCTTTATACGACCGCAGAGGTTGAACCCTGAACGGTTGGGGCAAGTATGGACACAACATTCAAGCTGGATTCAGCTCTAAATTTGGATTGTGATTAAATAGTTGACACAGCATAGGTTTCTGACACAGAATGAATGTGTTCTAATGAACTTAAAATTTTTGTTTTCTCTTAGAGCAATTCACTATGCTGTTGAATATTAATCCTCTCAAAAAAATGTTTGAAGAAATATTCTTTTTATTTATGAAATCTGAAATGAGAAAAATTGACTCCCCCCCAATTTTTTTTCACATCCCCCTTTCCCTTATTCCAAAACTGATCTCAATTCAAATTTCTAATGGCCCCTAACAATAACTACTCATTTAAATACATCATAAAATATTAAAATGTAAAAAAAAGTGCTTGTTATCACTGAATGGTAAAGATTGTTTTAATTTATCAGTTGGTAGTAAAAGTGAATATACATTGTATATTGTATAAAACAATGATTTAAGTTGATTCAACTACTATTCTGGACAAAAAAAGATAACTCCAATTGAAAATTTCTTGCTATTTCGCAATATTGTGCAATTAGACATTTCTTGCTATTGCGCAATACTGTGCAATTAAAAATACTTGCCATTGCACAATACTGTGCAATTGAAGATTTCTTGCTATTGCGCAATACTGTGCAATTGCAAATTTCTTGCTATTGCACAATACTGTGCAATTGAAGATTTCTTGCTATTGCTGAATACTGTGCAATTGAAAATTTCTTGCTATTGCACAATGCTTAATATGATAATTTTGGATCCTGATTTGGACCAACTTGAAAACGGGGCCCATAATCAAAAATCTAAGTACATGTTTAGATACAGCATATCAAAGAAGCCCAAGAATTCAATTTTTGTTAAAATCAAACTTAGTTTAATTTTGGATCCTTTGGACTTTAATGTAGACCAATTTGAAAACGGGACCAAAAATTAAGAATCTACATACACAGTTAGATTTGGCATATCAAAGAACCCCAATTATTCAATTTTTGATGAAATCAAACAAAGTTTAATTTTGGACCCCAATTTGGACCAACTTGAAAACTGGGCCCATAATCAAAAATCTAAGTACATTTTCAGATTCAGCATATCAAAGAACCCCAAGGATTCAATTTTTGATAAAATCAAACTAAGTTTAATTTTGGACCCTTTGGACCTTAATGTAGACCAATTTGAAAACGGGACCAAAAATTAAGAATACATACATACACAGTTAGATTCTGCATATCAAAGAACCCCAATTATTCAATTTTTGATTAAATCAAACAAAGTTTAATTTTGGACCCCGATTTGGACCAACTTGAAAACTGGGCCAATAATCAAAAATCTAAGTACATTTTTAGATTCAGCATATCAAAGAACCCCAAAGATTCAATTTTTGTTAAAATCAAACTAAGTTTAATTTTGGACCCTTTGGACCTTAATGTAGACCAATTTGAAAACGGGACCAAAAATTAATAAACTACATACAAAAAAAATTTGCTATTTCACAATATTGTGCAATTAGATATTTCTTGCCATTGCGCAATACTGTGCAATTGAAAAGACTTGCTATTGCACAATACTTAATATAATAATTTTAGATCCTGATTTGGACCAACTTGAAAACTGGGCCCATAATAAAAAATCTAAGTACATTTTTGGATTCAGCATATCAAAGAACCCCAAGATTTCAATTTTTGTTAAAATCAGACTAATTTTAATTTTGGACCCTTTGGACTTTAGTGTAGACCAATTTGAAAACAGGACCAAAAATGAAGAATCTACATACACAGTTAGATTTGGTATATCAAAGAACCCCATTTATTCAATTTTTGATGAAATCAAACAAAGTTTAATTTTGGACCCCGATTTGGACCAACTTGAAAACTGGGCCAATAATCAAGAATCTAAGTACATTTTTAGATTCAGCATATCAAAGAACCTAACTGATTCATTTTTTGTCAAAATCAAACTAAGTTTAATTTTGGACCCTTTGGACCTTAATGTAGACCAATTTGAAAACGGGACCAAAAGTTAAGAATCTACATACACAGTCATGACAGTTAGATTCGGCATATCAAAGAACCCCAATTATTCAATTTTGATGAAATCAAACAAAGTTTAATTTTGGACCCTTTGGGCCCCTTATTCTGTTGGGACCAAAACTCCCAAAATCAATACCAACCTTCCTTTTATGGTCATAAACCTTGTGTTTAAATTTCATAGATTTCTATTTACTTATACTAACGTTATGGTGCGAAAACCAAGAAAAATGCTTATTTGGGTCCCTTTTTGGCCCCTAATTCCTAAACTGTTGGGACCTAAACTCCCAAAATCAATACCAACCTTCCTTCTGTAGTCATTAACATTGTGTTTAAATTTCATTGATTTCTATTTACTTAAACTAAAGTTATTGTGCGAAAACCAAGAATAATGCTTATTTGGGCCCTTTTTTGGCCCCTAATTCCTAAACTGTTGAAACCAAAACTCCCAAAATCAATCCCAACCGTTCTTTTGTGGTCATAAACCTTGTGTCAAAATTTCATAGATTTCTATTAACTTAAACTAAAGTTATAGTGCGAAAACCCAGAAAATGCTTATTTGGGCCCTTTTTGGCCCCTAATTCCTAAAATGTTGGGACCAAAACTCCCAAAATCAATACCAACCTTCCTTTTGTAGTCATAAACCTTGTGTTAAAATTTCATAGATTTCCATTCACTTTTACTAAAGTTAGAGTGCGAAAACTAAAAGTATTCGGACGACGACGACGACGACGACGCCAACGTGATAGCAATATACGACGAAAATTTTTTCAAATTTTGCGGTCGTATAAAAAGTGAAGAATAATTCAAAGGGCAAATGAATAAAAGAATAGAGATAAATTAGTTAAATAAATAAATAATTATAAGACCGCACTTCCAACCTTCACTATTGGCCTACGATAATTAGAGGGTTTGGACCAATAGCTGGTCAAACATTATAAGTCATCAATTCATGCCAGCTTATATTATCAGTTAAGGATAGTCTGTGATGTCAAGATATATATCCTATATATTGTTTTTTTTTCATCAAATTGGTGAAAGATGATATATGATATATCGGGAGCAGAATAATTAAAGGATATTGGCTGCTGTTTCAAAATAACACACATTTCAAAAGACTGAACATTGATAGTACTTGTACATTTAGCTAAAAAAAGGACAAAATAAAGGGTCACCATCCTTATGTTTTTTATATAAAGCCATCGAAAATCCAATTTGCAAGAAAGGATTTAACATCGGCACGTTTTTTATGCCCCACCTACGATAGTAGAGGGGCATTATGTTTTCTGGTCTGTGCGTCCGTTCGTCCATCCGTCTGTCCGTTCGTCCGTCTGTCCCGCTTCAGGTTAAAGTTTTTGGTCAAGGTAGTTTTTGATGAAGTTGAAGTCCAATCAACTTCAAACTTAGTACACATGTTCCTTATGATATGATCTTTCTAATTTTAATGCCAAATTAGAGTTTTTATCCCAATGTCATGGTCCACTGAACATAGAAAATGAAAGTGCGAGTGGGGCATTCGTGTACTGAGGACACATTCTTGTTTCTATCTAAAAGTATGACAAAATAACAAGAATTCTATAACATTTACCAAATTACAATTTTGTACTATATTTTATAAATTTATGAAAGGAAAAAAGTTATAGGCAGGCAATTTCAATTTTTTAATGGCACTTCATAAAAAAGCAAGAGAATTCCCAATATCTGACAAGAAGTCAAAACCATTACCAGGTATTTTCCTTGAGTAAGATAATAGAAATTAAGAGATAACTGTATTGTATTTGAAGCTTTAAGGACGTCCATCGGTAGTTTTACTGTCGCAAATTTAGTTTACCTGGCGACGCGGAGCGGAGACAGGTAAACGGGTATTTGCGACAGTAAAACTACCGATGGACGTCCTTAAAGCTTCAAATACAATACAGTTATCTCTATTCTAATGCAAAACAAGTTCATAATTAAATTTAAATCATTATTTCAGTGTAAAACCTTCATTAAAGAAAATTCCGCGAAAAGATGTTATCTTTTTTGGTCCCTACACTAGGTGACGTCATAGGTATGCTTCCGGCGTCAAACATAAACACCGTGCGTTTTCTGGCTTCTGTGCCGCTTCAGAATGTAATAAAATTTGATAAAAGGAAGATTTTTAGGCGCAACAAGTGAGTTTTGTGTTTATTATTGTAGAAATAACACGTCAATACATTGCGAAATTCAAAATGTCGGCTTCCTTAGTTACAGACAAGGAGATAGAGAATTTTACGCTTGCTGTCATCCAATCAGAACAATTGTTACAACTTAATTGCATTAGAATCAATGATATTCATTTCATTAGTATTTTTTTACTATACCTTATTTTAAGGTTATTCCATTTTTTTTCACAGGTGTTAGCTTCTTTTTTTGTACCAAGTGCTAACAAATCTTGGGAAATTCGGGCCCACACCTCAACTTTCTTCATAGTTGGGTTGCCCATTTCCCCCCTCCTCTCCTTGTAGCAATTGATCAGATTTAAAACATCTGAATGGAACCAAGCTGAAAAAAAGACAATGTGTAAATAAAATTATTAATTTTCACAAAATAAAATAAAATATTTTGTTTACCTGTGATTATTATCAGTTACATTATGTGTACTAGTGACCTTATACAACATATAGGAATCAGAGCAAAGCTTGAATACCCATAATTATATAATTTTATAATTAACGAAAACATATAATAAACAATTCAACAACATAAATATAATATTAAAAACAGGAACATATTTTATAAAAGGTACATCTCTCTAAACAGAGAAACCACACCCCACTGGTCATTTCTAACTTTTATTTGATGTTTTATACTGAGGACTAAGGGAACTAACTCTTTTTATGATTTCCAAGAACATTAATATGTAGATGTCACATATAGAAATCTATTTTAATGAAAAACTGTCACTAATGTGCAATGACATAAAAAGAAAAATATTAAGTTGTTTTAACAAATTATGATAACCTCAGATTTCAGAAAGATGATTAATTTTTTGTTTGTATTATGATATGTTTGTCAAAATATTGTTACAGTTTCATACAGAAGCCTCTTTTTAAAGCTGACTTATATTATATACAATTGTAGATGTATTGAATTGTAATTAAAGTGTTATACTATGTAAATGATATCAGGATACACTTTAAATAAATATGATCTTTTTCAATATTTATCGTATTAAGTCATTTCAGCACACTGTGTAAACAAATCAATTTTACCTACTATCTTCATGTTTGGTATTCATACTTGTGGCCTTGACAAAAACAGATGCCAAAAAAATAAAAAAATGTAAGCTGTAAATTGTTTAGTGCTATGAACAACAAAATTATTTATATGTAAAAGTTAGTTCTGATCCTCTTTACTGTACAAAATTATTTCCATTTACCTGTGTATATTATTCTATTTGGCGGCATATGAATTTGTTCAAGGTTATAGTTGACTAAATTCATACTTTCTGAAATTGTTTATTATCTCAACCCTTAGTTTATTGATTTTGTATAACATTGTGTCATAGATCAAATTTATTCGTTTTGTGTATATTCACTTGTTTGTGTTCACAGCCACAGCTCTTGTGATTGAGTAAAGCCATTTCACTTGATATTTTTCCGTGTTTCTGTCTATGTTGTGATGTTAGGCTACTGTATCAGGTGAAGGTTGGTACCTATTAAATTGCTGCATTTGTTTGCACCTGTCCTTATAGTCATGAACCCGATGTTTAGTGGTTGTCGTTTGTGGATGTGGTTCATAATGGTTTCTTGTATCTCTTTTTTTATATAGATTAGACCATTGGTATTTCAGTTTGAATGGTTTTTCACTAGTAATTTTTTTGGGGGCCATTTATAGATTGCTGTTGTGTTTCTAAAAATGTAATAAAGGAGGTAGGAAAAGTGCCCATATACCCCATCAAGGTAGCCAATCAAATTGTATAATTAAACTCCAGTATAATAATTCATTTGGTCGTATAAGGCATGAATTTTGAATGACTTCTGTAGAATGGACAAAATATCCTGTGCACAACAACACTTACTTGTACTCTTTTCTTTCGGACTGACCAGACTTGGCAATTCTTTTTCTTGTTGATGGTCTTCTTCTTTTTCTGTAAATTAACTAGAGAATCTAAGGATACTGTACCTCACCTGTTATCACTCATACATAAGAAAAGAAAAAAAAAAACCTTTGATTATTCAAAATTGTGTTTTTTTATATCTTTGTTGAACATTATCTAATAAACAGCTGCCCCATGAGCGCATAATACACATTCTTTTATACAAAATATTGCAAAAAAGGGGGGTGAACATGTCACAAAAGTCTCAAAAATTTGGTCCAAAAAAGATGATATATCTTCTCGTTTTTTCATAAAATTGAATTGAAAGGATAGAGCGCAAAATCTTTGTTGATAAACACTTCAATAATTCATGGACCTATGGGTGGTACAGATAGGACAATACAGACTGTCAAACAGATAAATGGCCTACAAAACATGTTAAAAACAATCTTAATGTTCATATAAACCCACTAAGAAAGCTATATTATTCTTCATTTATCTAAAATTCAATTTTATTGTACAAAAACTTTATTTTCATGCACTTAAACACAAGTTATTGTTTGAAAACTACAAAAATGCTTATTTTGTGCCCCCTATTTGGACCCTAATTCCTACACTATTGGAACAATAACCCCCAAAATCAATTTCAACCTTCCTTTAGTGGTATGGCACCTTCTGGTAAAAATTTATAGAGATCCATTCACTTCATCTTAAGTTATTGTCCGGAAACTAAATGCGTCTTCAGACGACAACATGATACCATTATTTTATACGACGCAAAACTTTTTTGCGGTCGTAAAAAACTATTACATTTTTATGTTCAGTGATCTTGGAAATCTGAATGAAAACCCTTATACAGTAAGTATTATTAAAAGAGACTACATTGTGAATTATATATATTTACCAAGTATCATGAGAAATTTCAATAATACCTCAAATCGACATAAAAGAAATTCAAATTAAAAGTTTCAACATGCTGAAGAAAAACAGAAAAAAATCAACTATTTGTATTTCAGGCATTAAAAAATATAGTACGCATGAAATTTAGAAAAGCCCTAAAAAAAAGCTTTATACTTTTAAAATTTGTGTTACCTTTAAAGTCATGCCTGTAATTAGACACAAATTCAACTGTGTCATGCAAGAGAGAGGATGCATCTTGAGAGACATCACAAAGTCTTGGATAATTAAGTGCAAGATAAGTGGCCAATTCAAATTTGCTATTTTCTGTGATTGAATCATCTTCTGTAGGTGTCAAGAAAGGAATGATAAAAGTATCATTTGCTCGTGGTAGAGGAGATGTGACTTTATGAGTTGCCAGAAACGTCATGATTTTATCTTTGATTTCCTTAGCTTTCTTTATCAAATCATCTATAAATATATAAAGGTAATTGCCACTCATGTTTTCAACATAAATCGGTTGATTATTTTTTTCTAAGTCTGTATTTGTTCTACCTTAATGAAAGAACTTTTGTGAGAATGCTCACAATAACCATGATAACCCTGAATCCCACTGAGCAAACAAAACTGCAAAAAGTCATACTCATTACTCCATCCGTCTTATCAATATGCATATATCATGTATATATATATTTACCTATAATGTCATCATTAACTTCAGAACTATCATGTTCTTGTTACTCAAATAAAAGTTCTGTCTTATTCTATTGCAATTCTTTCTATAAATACTGTATTTATGATTGCTATGGAGTAATACACACAAGAAAAACAGTGTTCAGGGAGATAACTCTTAAAAAGTAAAGTAATTACTTACTCTTTTCTTCCACATTTCCCACACTTTGAAGCTTTTGAGTTGTCTCAGCCTCATGTTCTTTGACAATGTGCTCATCACACCCTTTAAAAAGATATAAAATAACAAAAATTCTTCCTATGATAAGCCTTGTTCTTTATAAATAGCTAATGTCCATATAAATTTTGCTCTATTTGTATAGCATGCTAATTTTATATTTTTTTCTTCTATTGTTGCTGTTTTAATCCATGTATACAGCGTTTAACAGGGAGATTGTACAGAAAATAATATTCTAATGCAATTATTTTGTATCCATGGTTCTGATTGGATGACAGTAAGCGTAAAATTCTCTATTTCCTTGTCTGTAACTAAGGAAGCCGACATTTTGAATTGCTGAATGTATTGACATGTAGTTTCTACAATAATAAGCCAAAAAACTCACATGTTGCACCTAAAAATCTTCTTTTTATCAAATTTTATTACATTCTGAAGCGGCACAGAATCCAGAAAACGCACGGTGTTTATGTTTGACGCCGTAAGCATACCAATGACGTCACCTAGTGTAGGGACCAACGAAGATAACATCTTTTCACGGAATTTTCTTTAATGAACGTTTAAGACTGAAATAATGATTGAAATTCAATTATGAACTCGATTTGCTCCGCGTCGCCAGGTAAACTAAATTTGCGACAGTAAAACTACCGATGGACGTCCTTAAAGCTTCAAATACAATCGGTTATCTCTTAAATAGACTGTTAGATTTATATTCCTAAATACATCATATTCTAATGTACAGAAATCTAATAGTAGGATATACAATCTGGTACAGCAGTTATTATGATATAAATATTTTGGTAACACTTATTTTCATTCACATGTGTACTCCCTTGTCAAATTATAAAACTACAAATCTTGATGTATATGCCTTGTTTAAAAATAATTTTTAAACTATTCAAATACATGGTAAAATTTTTAAAGAAATAAGCTTGTACATGTAATTCTAATTTTATGTATATATGTTGAATGTTATACGTATTCAGCATACCCATGAGTGCTTTGCATAATAAAACAGATGTGCTCACCTTTTTTTTTCAATTCACTTTCATCTGTGTGGCAGATCTGAGACTGATAATTTTTTCTAATACTTTCCAGTACATGTTGATCTGATTAAAAAACAAAACCATTACATATGATGATTACAATATTGTTAACTTTCAAAGGCAATGCTAATGCATTAGAAAGAACTTTGATCATGGCAAAAAAAAACATATCTCAAACCCAAATGCAGAGTTAAACATTGAAAATTTCTCCTTAAAATATGTGTAGTTCAGGAAATATAAATCCTTTAGCAAGGAATGTCACATTAAAAACCATATCTTAGACATTAATAACATCTATAACTGGTCAATAAAATGTAAAATATAAATAAAATCAATGAATCCATTGATGAATGCCAAGACAGTTACATACATATACATGGCAGTATATTTTAATTTTGCTTTTGTGTTTAATTATTTTCTCTATTATATATTTTGTCATTGTATATCATTTAAGAATTGAATGCTTCTTTTTGTAAATTTATTGGGGTGTAAAAGCATTGACCGAAGTACATTTTGTTTCCGCGCTTCATACTAAAAATGTATGCATGGTCAACGCTTTTACAACCCTATAAAGTTACAAAAAGAAGCATTCAATACTTATAATTACATTTTTTAGCTATGATCATGAAAACACAAATTTTATATATTTTATTATTTAATTCACCTGTGCACTATATTGTTCGAGCATGTGTATTCATGAATGAAAAGTTGTATTGAGCAATGCAACTGCTTACGGAATAACATATTACATCTATAAAATTCTTGAAATGTTCATGGATATGATGTATGGAATGTTATAATCATTGCACTATATTTTGTGTATCAAAAAAGGTAGTGATAAGCCTTACAATATTGAGATATCATGTCAGTTCCATAAGGTTTTGATTGTATGTTATGCAATCTTTACGTAAAAAGACATAGTCCCCTACCACTTTAACTTAAATACATTGTACTTGAACAAATTTCTAAGTTGATCTATAACTTGTCATAATGTAAACTATATAACAAATATGACACCAATATCTTCAAGCATTATGAAAAAAAGGGTTGAAAACTAATTATTTAACTAAATTTTTTAGGAACAAGGACCATTTCTCTACACAAATCATCAGACTGGAACAAAATTCAAACTATACCAATTATCAAATGATTATATTCAAGAATGACCCAAAAAAACACAGACAGAGTGCAAACTCAAAATCCGCTTCACCTTCGGTAGGGGACTAAAAAATAGAACTGACATGATTGAATTATCTTAATTTAAATTTTAAAAAACCTCCTGCTTTGATGGCCTGTGCAGTTGGCCGATCAACAGTTATATCTATTTCTGTTTTATCAGGAAATGTCAGTATTATTCTTTCATAATATCTGTAAAAACAAAACTATTTGTTAGACAAAATATCTCTTTGAAAAAAGTAGGGTAGGTATAATTGTAGTAACACTGGAAATTAGGAATGTGTTAAATAGGAAAACAAATTTAATTACTTTAAGACTATATATGTTACCATTTACATATTTCAAGATTTTTTTTAATTAAAGCCTTTAAGGAAAAAAGACTACCATAATTTCCAAACGGCTGGCTTGAAACAGGACGGGAGTAATCACTGTGCAGTATGCACTTTTAATGGCACTAGTTCGATGCCCCACACACACAGGGGTACTACTTGTACAAGTTATTAAACGCGGACAAATTTGGTCACAAGTGTAAATACGTCTATTTTCTTGTTCCAATAGTAAAACCCTTGCAAGTGTGTTTTTTCATAAAGAGCAGCATCATGTCAGAGGAGTGACATTAAGTATGTACAGTACCTTGGCTCATATATTCAGGATGAATGCCTGATGACGTTAAATATAACACTTGTGACAACTCTTTGATGGGATTTGCAAGATATATTTGTAACGGAACGTTGAAATAACCAACACACGGTTACTTAAAACCTTTCTATTGTTATCATACTAATAGTTAAAACGTATCAGTAGCCTCATTATTACATTAAGTTCCATTGAAAAATTTACAAATGGATCATTGACCACAGGCACTAGACGTTCTGTCAATAGTATAAAAATATTGACAATTGGAAGAAAATAGTGTCCATATATTATATTGGCAATTGGAAAAAAAATAGTCTTCCAATTGCCAATATTTTGGGCACTATTTTTTTCCAATCGCCAATATTTTGGGCACTATTTTTATACTATTGACAGAATGTCTAGTGCCTGTGCATTGACAATCACCATTACAAAATAACCATTTGATTTTCGGGGGGGGGGGGGGGGGGGGTTTGGAAAAAAAGTTTGTTTCTAGTTTTTGGAGAAAAAAATAATTTGTTTTTGATTCACCTTCAGCTGCCACTATATGTAATGCTAAAATTGAAAGAAAAAAATATTGTTTTCAACAAGTCGCCAAAAAATTAGATTGTTTTGTCCAGAAAAAAAAAAATCCATAGCCCCCTCCCCAGAAAATCAAATGGTTGCTGCCTAAATAAAGAGTTTTTTCGTTTGGTTAGTGACACAATAACACATTATGAATACAGTAATTTATGATGTAGAGTTGTTGTGGGCTTGTCTGTGAACTTACGGCACCATAGGAATATTCTCCATCTTTAACTGTTTCCAAGTTGGCTGATGTGGTGAGACGATAGCAGACGACAGTGACGAAACAGAGATGTAAGTAAATACCACTAAATTGTCATTAAATTTGAAACAAAATGAACAAAAAAGTGATAAAATCACTAACATCTCGTTAAAATTTTCTGCAAACGACATCTTTGGTTGAATCAAGGGAGCTAAGAAGGCTTGGTTTGAAAGCTAAACTCAGTCCGAATGCTGACTCAACTATTCCGGATATTATAAATTCTTTACGCTTCCTAAAATTAAAAAAAACAAAAATATACTAAGTTTTTGTACAAAATTAAATCAATCCGACTCCATTTTGATTTCTTGAGATAGCATGAATAGAATAGGCTATCTAGATCTATGTAGCGGCTAGGCTAGCTATGCGTTCAATAGTTAAAATCTACGTAGCGCTACGTAGCTGCTACGATATTGAACGCACCCCAGGTAACAAAATAAACGCCCTGCAGAGTTATTTCCCTTTAAAAACATCCGCCATATTGTATAGATCCAAAATGGGACGGAAGAAAAAGAAGCAATTAAAACCTTGGTGTTGGTATCCTTTTGAAGTCATAACCAATTTTTCTGATAAGTCTAAATACTACTTGTAATAGACTTGTCAAGTTTATATGTTTTGTTGAGCTTTATTTTCAGTTTCTGAGTTTCGGTTCAAATGATAAGTTTCTCAAATTTTATGAGGGTATGCAATTTGAATGTAGGACAGAAAGTCACAGGACAAAAAGTCACAATTCATTTTTTCTGATTATTTTCTTTGAATATAAACTGCTTATTTCTACAAAAATATTTTTGTATTTTTCGTGAACTATACACCTTATCGCTATTCCCGGCTGACCCTGCCGCTTGAACTTTTGACGCATACAACAATCACTTTTTCATTGTGGCGTCAGCTATTTTGTATTATGACGTCATAATTTTACGGGAACCTGTGTGATATCCAGTAATGGCGGACAAATAGCGATAAGGTGTATTGTATATAAACCAACTTTTTTAACAAAATTTATAAAAAAAATATCAAAGATGATCAAATAATTGTTAAAAAAACAAAATGTCAAAGTGGTTTGGCACTTAAATGGCTTCATGGTGCCAAGAAATATGTCTTTTGCCTGATTAAAATTAAATAAATCTGGATTTTTCAAGTATAATGACACATTTCCTAAACTTTAATATGAATATATGTATTAAAAAGTAAATATTTCAAAATATTTCTCTTATATATTCAAACAATTGTCAACAAATTATTTGTGACTTTTTGTCCTATCAAATTTGTGACTTTATGTCCTGTGACTTTTTGTCCTGTGACTTTCTGTCCGTTTACCTGCAATTTATATATTGAGCCACCGCGGGTGCAACTAATGCTTAGTACAAGTCAAATCGACACCTAATTAATGCAATTCCTTCTTTAAGTTGGTCGCTTCAGCATCAAATAATATTTTCACCTTTTAAATAATTAAAAAAAAATTGTGTTAACTTAAGGTTCATCATAACATACGGACAAATATGGCTGTATTTACATGCCAAAAATTACTCTTGAGTACAGACTTACCTGTGAAGTTGGAACAGTTTTAATGCCTGGCATCCACTAGATATAATAAAGTTAAATGCATTTTGTGTTTCAGAAAGATAAAATTTCTTTTGGATTTTGGTGGGCATTTTTTTTCCTTCATGCAAATTGTCTGAAAATTAACTACATGTAAGTTGTGTTACAACTAGCCTTACTGGACGCAATTACGACTGGACACAATTACGAACGATTTTTAATGTTTGCCCCCTTTATATTATATTTATGCATGATAATCAATAACTGTTTCTATTAATTAAAAACCCACTACATTACTTGTGTTTTCACGAAAAAAAAGTTCATGTGCACTTGGTTAATGTTGCAGACGACGAAAAAATTAAGTTTCGTAAATGTCAAAATAATGACTCCCTCTCTTGGAAATTGCATGAATAAAGCACACAAACTAGTGCAAATTGCCTTCTTTTGTCATTATATAGATAGAAAAATATCTCCTGAATCTGTTCATATGTATGACAGTCAGAGCTCAGACATAAACAAGTCTATTTCTGTTTTTGACTTAAAGAAATCAAAACATGTATTCTTATAAAAATGTGTTTTCAATTTTAGACTTATCTAAGTCACAAAATGACAGACTTGTTTAGGTCTATTTATGTTGATGAAAAAACTTAACTTGACTTGGTGGCCAAACTACACCACCTTTGACAGTAAAAACCTGTCTGAGAGTTCACAAGGACTTGATCTATCTATATTTAATTATCTAATTGAACATCCTTACTAAACAGATGTTTTACCTCATTAAGTGTGGATCCAGGTGGTTGCATTGTAAGGTTAATTAACATGATTCCCGATTTTTCAGACTCTCATTCATATTTTTCTTTAGAAGACAAGGCATTGGCTTTCAATGTTGTCATTATTTGATTTCGATGCATGACCTTTTTATAAGTATGCGTGGGTCTTGAAGTTGACCAATTTTGGTAACTTATCGACTTGTAGGAGTTGATATTTGCAACTTTTTGATTCTGGTCAATCATTTCTTGCTTAACAATATTTGACTTATTTAAGTCGTATTTTGTCTTGCATTAAAGGGAGACAAATCCTAAAACTTACAAATTTAGACATCTATAAGTCAAAAGCAGATTCAGACTTATTTATGTCTGAGCTCTGACTGTATGATACCTTTTCTCTTGCCCAAATAATCCAAAAATGAATGTTTTCTTAGACTCGGGTGACCCTGAGCATTGTCAGAAGAAAATAGTATTTTTATTGAAAAGTCCCGAGAACTCCGAAAGTAAAGGTTAAATATAAATTAAAATCATATGTTCACTAACTAAAAAGAGAATTCAGTGCTTCTTAGACGAAAGAACTTGCATAAAAACAAAAAATCTGAATTATTTCCTTTTCAAAGAAAATTTGTTGTCACTAATTTCGTCTTCAACTACTCTTGAAGAATTTAAAGTAAAATACCATATTACACTTCTAATTTTCTTAGGAAATCTGTCCAGTGAGGCTATGAGATGAGATGTATTGTGTTTTGATTGTCCTTAATTGACATGGACAAGAGGTATCTTCACAACTTCAGGTGAGTTAAAGAGTTCATCTGAGTCAGTGAGTGGACAGTATCAAAGTAATTAAGGTGTTTGTTTATTTTTACACCTTCTGCAGTAAGGAAAAAAAATGCCCAGCAAAAAATTGGCATTTTCCAATGCAAAGCATGATGAATTAAAAGTGAAGAATCGTTGGTTTAACTAGTTTTTCATTATTTTCGGATGTCAAAAGTATTTAGCTGAACAACAAATTAATGTAATTATAAGATTTAAAAACCTTAAAGAATTCTCACATTGATTACGCACAGGTAAATTTGCTCTTTCTGCTGGATCTCCATTCTAAATAGAAATTAATGTCCCTCATAAGGCAGACAACTAAAAAAGGGATCTCTAATTACAGGGTCAATTACGGGAATTAGCAATTCAAGTAGTCTATTAAAAACGTACATAAATTTTTAAAATAATTAACCTGTTTATCTGTGGGATGGTCATTAACGCGGAAGTACAAAATTGGTATATTATTATTAATATCTGGAACTGGGAATGAGAGATTAATAATTAAAATGATAATCTGTTTATCACTATTTTACTTGGATGACAATGATGTTGATTTCATTAACAACACATACATATGCACTTAGTTTAATTTGAAGCAATAAGTTTCATATCACTCTACTGGGCTAAGAAGGAAACTACATGTATCAGTCAGTAAGGTCAATAGAAAATTCATAAAATAGTGATAATAAATAATATAGATACATATGAGTGCCAATGACACAACTCCATCCAACTGACAAGTCACAATAATAGTAAAAGAAAAATATTATAGATCAAAGTACTGTCCTCAACAACAAGCTTTGGCTCTCACAGAACAGCAAATTTTAAAGTGCCCTGAAAATATTATAACTAGTGTGAAACCATTCAAATTCGTAAACCATTCAAACAGGGAAACCAAACCAACAGCCTAATCTTTTAAAAAACGAGAAAAGAGACTTACTCATAAACCACATCAACAAACGACAACTACCTGACTACTGAACATCAGATTCCTGACTTAGACAGGTGCAAACAAATGTGGAGGGTTTAAACATTTTAATAGGTACCGACCTTCCCCCTTACCTCAAACAATAGCTCAACATCACAACATTGAAATACACACTATAAATTATCAATTGAAATGGCTTAACTCAATTAATAGAAATTTTCTAAGTAATGGCATACGATACAGTTACAGGGGAGGTACATGTAATGACGTTGCTAGCGTAAATTGTTATTTCACAACGTCAAACTACATTGTATGACAATGGGAAAAGATTCAGTTATCGACTGATTTTTATCATTCAAATTTATTTGACTTGAAAACAAATTCATGAACCCCTCTTTTTAGCTCACCTGTTCCGAAGGGACAAGTGAGCTTGTGCCATCACTTGGCGTCCGTCGTCCGTCGTCTGTCGTCGTAAACTATTTCAAGAATCTTCTCCTCTGAAACTACTGGGCCAAATACTTTCAAACTTTAACTGAATGTTCCTTAGGGTATCTAATTTATAAATTGTATCCGAAGTTTTGATCTATCAACAAACATGGTCGCCATTGCTAAAAATAGAACATAGGGGTCAAATGCAGTTTTTGGCTTATAACTCAAAAACCAAAGCATTTAGAGCAAATCTGACATGGGGTAATATTGTTTATCAGGTCAAGATCTATCTGCCCTGAAATTTTCAGATGAATCAGACAACCTGTTGTTGGGTTGCTGCCCCTGAATTGGTAATTTTAAGGAAATTTTGCTGTTTTTGGTCATTATCTTGAATATTATTATAGATAGAGATAAACTGTAAACAGGAATAATGTTCAGCAAAGTAAGATTTACAAATAAGTCAACATGACGGAAATGGTCAGTTGACCCCTTTAGGAGTTATTGCCCTTTATAGTCAATTTTTAACCATTTTTGTCGAGCCTGCAACTTTTGTTGCAGAAAGCTCGACATAGGGATAGAGATCCGGCGGCGGCTACGGCGGCTACGGCGGCGGCGTTAGCTAACTTTTTAAAAGCTTTATATTTTAGAGGGTGGAAGACCTGGATGCTTCATACTTTGTATATAGATGCCTCATGTTACGAAGTTTCCGTCAGTCACATGTCAAATGTCCTTGACCTCATTTTCATGGTTCAGTGACCACTTGAAAAAAAAGTTCAGATTTTTTGTAATGTTGAATTCTCTCTTATTATAAGTAATAGGATAATTATATTTGGTATGTGCGTACCTTGCAAGGTCCTCATGCCCGTCAGACAGTTTTCACTTGACCTCGACCTCATTTCATGGATCAGTGAACAAGGTTAAGTTTTGGTGGTCAAGTCCATATCTCAGATACTATAAGCAATAAGTCTAGTATATTCGGTGTATGGAAGGACTGTAAGGTGTATATGTCCAACTGGCAGGTGTCATCTGACCTTGACCTCATTTTCATGGTTCAGTGGTTATAGTTAAGTTTTTGTGTTTTGGTCTGTTTTTCTCATACTTTATGCAATAGATCTACTATATTTGTTGTATGGAATGATTGTAAGATGTACATGTCTAGCGTGCAGATGTCATCTGACCTTGACCTCATTTTCATGGTTGAGTGGTCAAAGTTAAGTTTTTGAGTTTTGGTCTTTTTATCTAATACTATATGCCATAGGTCAACTATATTTGGTGTATGGAAATATTTTATGATCTATATGTCAGTCCCGCAGGTTTTATTTGACCTCGACCTCATTTTCACGGTTCATTGTTCAGTGTTAAGTTTTTGTGTTTTGGTCTATTTTTCTTAAACTATAAGTAATAGGTCAACTATATTTGTTGTATGGAAGCATTGTTAGCTGTACATGTCTGCCTGGCATGGTTCATCTGACCTTGACCTCATTTTCATGGTTCATTGGTCTTTGTTTAGTTATCTTGGTTAATGCTAAGTTTATGTGACAGTTTTTAATAAAGCTTTATACTTAGGGCTATCAACATAATATCAATAATTAGTAAAGAAGGCGAGACATTTCAGCGTGTGCACTCTTGTTCGTAAATCTTAGTAATCTTTTACAAAAATCTTCTCCTCTGAAACTACTGGGCCAAATACTTCCGAACTTTAACTGAATGTTCCTTAGGATATCTAGTTTGTAAATTGTATCCGAAGTTATGATCTATCAACAAACATGGTCGCCATTGCTAAAAATAGAACATAGGGGTCAAATGCAGTTTTTGGCTTATAACTCAAAAACCAAAGCATTTAGAGCAAATCTGACGTTGGGTAATATTGTTTTTCAATTTCTATCTGCCCTGAAATTTTCAGATGAATCAGACAACCTGTTGTTGGGTTGCTGCCCCTGAATTGATAATTTTAAGGAAATTTTGCTGTTTTTGTTTATTATCTTGAATATAATTATAGATAGAAATAAACTGTAAACAGCAATAATGTTCAGCAAAGTAAGATCTTCAATTAAGTCAATTTGACCAAAATTGTCAATTGACCCCTTAAGGAGTTATTGCCCTTTAAAGACTTTTTTCACAATTTGTTCATCATGTTGACTTACTTTAAAAAATCTTCTCCTTTGAAACTGCTGTATCAATTTCAGCCAAACTTAGGCTAAATGAGTTTCAGAGTATCTAGTATAAATTTTATATTTTATTTCCTTGTATGTCAAGAAACATAGCTCCTATGGCTAAAATAGAACATAGGAGAAAATGATTATTTTTTTTGGCTTTTGAAGAAAATAGGACGATCCAAAAAACATTTAAATAAATTGAAAAGCCAAAATAATCATTGATGAGAGATTTAACCAAAAGAATTAAGGTGAGCGATTCAGGCTCTTGAGAGCCTCTTGTTTAAAATGCCATTTGGTTTGATTTTCGCGAGAAGATTATGTGTGCTAATTTTCATGAAAACATAAATATTGCAATTTTTTTAAATTTGATAAATATACAGCAAAAAATGGTGTTTTTTTTTCTACATTCATGAACATTTGATAAACACAATGTATGAGTTATTTCTGAATAAAAAATGTATGAATTTTTAGAATACTTATAAAATACAGAAACTACAAATTATTTACCAAAAAACAATTTGTGTTTATCTTTTAAAACAAAAAAGTTATGTCTTTCTTTCGAAAGGGAAAATACGTCAACAATTCCGAATTTTGAGCAAATATATAAAATTTCTACCTCATTTTACACAAAAAGTAGCACATGAAGGTATATTTTCTATTTCATATTTGATTCAACCCGGTATAAAATAGTCTATATGGAAATTTTTATCAAAATGTAAATACGGGATCAAAACTGTATCGTATGCCCTTAAGTGAACATACACTGAACGAATAAATTTGATCTATGACACAAGGTAAATATGTATGCAAAATCAATAAAAGAAGGGGTGAAAATTAGAGGCAACAGTAGTATACCGCTGTTAAATTATTTCAGAAAGTCAACCATAATCTTGAAAAAATTACTTTGTTGACAAATAGAATAATGTGCACAGGTAAATGAAAATAATTTTAAATATCTAAATATTACAAATTGTAAAATAGGAGCTGCGTCAAACAGAAATCGACCTAACATGTATGTAAGTGCTTGTATACTGGTATATCTATAATACTTTGATTGATTTTGACACATTTTGTGGTTAATTTTGGAACAATCAAATACATGTAATAAACAAGAGATAAAGTATGTAAGGGTCTTATTTTCAAACAGTAACAGGTTTTCCATTGGGATGTTTTCAATCCGAAATAGGAAATCAGATGTATTGATACTGGTTTGCATAAGGTCGATTTCTATCCCGACGCAGCCTATATCAAATTAACACGAAAGAATGAATTGAGAGAACTTGCAGTAGCTGAAAGCGTGTTAAACATGTTAAAGGCCAAAAACAATAAATAATAGAAAATCATACGTCAGAGACTAAAATCAACTAAAACAAATTTCCCTGGGATTTAGTTTTTTAAACGTCATGAACAGTCAAAGAAAACATAACTTGTGCAATGCCAGAAATAAAGTATCAACAAGCTGTAGGATAGTCTAGAGTTAACCTCTATATAGAAAAAATGAAAGTGGATGTGTATTTATAAATCCTATTTGAAAAAAATACAAATTTAATTCTGTTTTAATTTGCTGATGACAAAACCTTTATTTGTGCCAATGTAAACTGTATTCAAAGATCTAATCACAACATTTGTAAGATAACCTTTAATACTAATAAGTTTGTTTAAAGGTTTGATGAGATTAAATAAAATCTTCGTATCTTTGAAATAACTTTGTTAAAGTTTGTAGTAATTTATGGTAACGAAATCCCTTAATAAATAATTTACCAGTGATGCATTGATTTCGTTCAATAAAATCTATGACATCACTATACATGTATTCATACAATAGTTAAATTTCTCTTTGAAATTGATTCCATAATCATGATAATAAAGATAGCAATCGATCTGTATTTTGCATAAAATTCCTTAACCATGTATTAGGTATTGTAACAGAGAGTTTGATGATGAGAAGATACTTATACAGCACCAGAAAGCAAAGCATTTCAAGTGTCATATTTGTCATAAAAAGCTATACACAGGACCTGGTCTTTCCATTCATTGTATGCAGGTAAGTAACAAATAACATCTTATGCCACAGAAATCGGTGTTGGATTTGTCAGACATTGTCGCTGATACTTATAGATCTATTATCGTTGATTATCTCAACGAGATTGATTTTCTCACTTGAGCCGGGACGGCCAATGATAATCTGTTAATCACTATTTTATCTTTGACGACGTTTTCAGTTTCATGTCAATTTCGTTAGCAACGCCACATGCCTGCTTAGTTTTTAGCGATAATTTTCCATCTCAAGCTAGTAGCATGATATGAAAAATTATCACAAAAAAAGATCAAAGGAAAAATGCACAAAATAGGGATAAAATATAATATTTTTCTCTGACAGTCAAGTTCATATCAAATACTACAGATGTCCCCCATCCTGATGACCTGATCAGATCTAATCATTATACATGTAGGTTGCATGATTTGCAGCATATCTGCTAAGATAACGGACAGATCTTTTCTTCAGCTATTATGTTAATTTGTCTATCAAGTATCATGATCATGAATATTGGAAATAAGTCTCAATAGTTCCACAGTTGTCTCCCAACAAATTTCATTTTTGCCTCTAAAAATGAAAGCACCACATCCATACCTCAATCTGAAATAAAGGTAATACAATGTATATATGAAATTGAGAATGGAAATGGGGAATGTGTCAAAGAGACAACAACCCGACCATAGAACAGACAACAGCAAAAGGTCACCAACAGGTCTTCAATGCAGCGAGGAAATTCCCTCACCCGGAGGGGTCCTTCATATATATATATATATACATAAATGTACATTGTAAACAAGCATTTATAGAAAGAAGATGAAACTTGTAACTATGTATCTTTTACATGTCTAGATGACTACATGCATGTACACTACAGCTTTATCATGTTTATTTAGGTACACAAAGAAAAAATAGATAAAGTTCCCAATGCATTACCAGGAAGACAGAATACAGAGATAGAAATATATGGTATGGAAGGAATACCAGAGGAGGATCTTCAACAACATGAGAAGCAAAAATTAGGTAACAGTATATGAAAATTAAGAGATTAAGTAATTGATTTAGATAAATGATAACCTATATTATTTTTGTGGTAATGTAGGATAAAAATACCTTTGCAATTTTTTGTAGTGTAACATGTTGGATGTTGTTTCAATCACTTGAATTGATGTAAACCAATTTTCGATTAATCTTTCAAATTGTTCAAGGTGTCAAAATTGAAATTTGGTATGATTGTCAATGAGACAACTATGCTCCAGAATTCAATGAAAAGGATGTAAACTATTAAGGGCCACTGTAAGAGTTTCAACAACCAGAAATTCACATACTGTATAGTTATCTATATTCATATATATAAACAATTCCAAGTGTAAAACAACGGCTTCATTTCTAAGAAAACAATTTACAAAACGAAAATATGACAAGACACAAACCAACCAAAACCAAGGAACATGCCCTGAACTGGGACATGCACCTTAAGAATATGGAGAGGTTAAACATGTTTGTGAGTGCTCATTTGTATTTCTTTCTTCAGACCATCCAGCTAAAAGGTTAAAAGACGACAGTGATGATGATGACAGCAATAGTGGCTTTCCTACAACTAGTACTAGTAATAACATGCCACCGATGCCACCTGTACCTATGCCACCATTTGGTATGCCAGGGCCAGGAATGCCTCCTATGCCACCTGGACCTATGGGTCCTGGACCAATGATGGGGCATATGGGTCCAATGGGACACCACATGGGTGGACCAATGCCTCCAATGGGTAGGTTGAAACTGACAAATTGTTAATATTATTTGTTTCAAAATCAGAAGCTTAAATTAGAAAAAAAAGTTTTGTCACAGGAAGATATTTGATGCTTCACAAAAGAATCTATGTAAAATTGATGGAAATCTGTCTACCAAATATCAAGAAAATAAGAATAAACAAACTGTTTTAAGATCACTAACAGTAAAAAAAAAGATAATTTTTCTTGTTAGGTGTATTCCAGTATTTAAACCCAGAGGGGAGTGAGTATTAGGGAACCATTACCTTGACTTGCAACTATTTTTTAGTGACCCTAACTAAAGTAAGGCAAATAACAAGGTTTTCAATCCCATTTGATTATTTTTCCTGGACAACTCACTGAATATTACATTCAGAGATAAGTGGCTAAATCTAAGAAGTTGAATTGTTTACACAAGTTATTTTCCTATTGTTTTATTTGTTATTACTTTGATAAATACATATATCATGTATATGTATTGTTATGCGTTTACTTTTCTAGACTTGCTAGAGGTATAGGGGGAGGGTTGAGATCACACAAACATGTTTAACCCTGCCGCATTTTTATACGACCGCAAAATTTGAAAAATTTTTCGTCGTATATTGCTATCACGTTGGCGTCGTCGTCGTCGTCCGAATACTTTTAGTTTTCGCACTCTAACTTTAGTAAAAGTGAATGGAAATCTATGAAATTTTAACACAAGGTTTATGACCACAAAAGGAAGGTTGGTATTGATTTTGGGAGTTTTGGTCCCAACATTTTAGGAATTAGGGGCCAAAAAGGGCCCAAATAAGCATTTTCTTGGTTTTCGCACTATAACTTTAGTTTAAGTTAATAGAAATCTATGAAATTTTGACACAAGGTTTATGACCACAAAAGAACGGTTGGGATTGATTTTGGGAGTTTTGGTTTCAACAGTTTAGGAATTAGGGGCCAAAAAAGGGCCCAAATAAGCATTATTCTTGGTTTTCGCACAATAACTTTAGTTTAAGTAAATAGAAATCAATGAAATTTAAACACAATGTTAATGACTACAAAAGGAAGGTTGGTATTGATTTTGGGAGTTTAGGTCCCAACAGTTTAGGAATTAGGGGCCAAAAAGGGACCCAATTAAGCATTTTTCTTGGTTTTCGCACCATAACGTTAGTATAAGTAAATAGAAATCTATGATATTTAAACACAAGGTTTATGACCATAAAAGGAAGGTTGGTATTGATTTTGGGAGTTTTGGTCCCAACAGAATAAGGGGCCCAAAGGGTCCAAAATTAAACTTTGTTTGATTTTATCAAAATTGAATAATTGGGGTTCTTTGATATGCCGAATCTAACTGTCATGACTGTGTATGTAGATTCTTAACTTTTGGTCCCGTTTTCAAATTGGTCTACATTAAGGTCCAAAGGGTCCAAAATTAAACTTAGTTTGATTTTGACAAAAAATGAATCAGTTAGGTTCTTTGATATGCTGAATCTAAAAATGTACTTAGATTCTTGATTATTGGCCCAGTTTTCAAGTTGGTCCAAATCGGGGTCCAAAATTAAACTTTGTTTGATTTCATCAAAAATTGAATAAATGGGGTTCTTTGATATACCAAATCTAACTGTGTATGTAGATTCTTCATTTTTGGTTGGTCTACACTAAAGTCCAAAGGGTCCAAAATTAAACTTAGTCTGATTTTAACAAAAATTGAAATCTTGGGGTTCTTTGATATGCTGAATCCAAAAATGTACTTAGATTTTTAACCGGATTTTTGTGACAAAAATGTCGGTTATTGATTTGGGGATGTACGGCGGTCGGGCGGGCGGTCGGTCGGGCGGGCGGGCGGGCGGTCGGTCGGTCGGGCGGGCGGGCGGGAATCAAATGTTGTCCGTGCATTAACTCATGTACCGTTCAACCAAAGCTTTTAAAATTTTAATATGTTGTTACTGACAACTAAATGAAGGTCAAGTTCAATAATGGCGATTTTGACTTTTACCGTTCAGGAGTTATGGTTCTTGAAAGATTGAAAAATGGAGTTTCCAGTCGTGTGCGTGCATTTACCCATGAACTGTTCTACCTAAGCTTCCCAAATTTTAATATGTTGTTACTGATGACAAAATGGAGGTCAAGTTCAATAATGGCGATTTTGACTTTTACCATTCAGGAGTTATGGTTCTTGAAAGATTGAAAAATGGAGTTTCCAGTCGTGTCCGTGCAGTTATGCATGAACTGTTCTACCTAAGCTTCCCAAATTTTAATATGTTGTTACTGATGACAAAATGGAGGTCAAGTTCAATAATGACGATTTTGACTTTTACCGTTCAGGAGTTATGGTTCTTGAAAGATTGAAAAATGGTGTTTCCAGTCGTGTCCGTGCATTTACGCATGAACTGTTTTACCAAAGCTTCCCAAATTTTAATATGTTGTTACTGATGACAAAATAGAGGTCAAGTTAAATAATGACGATTTTGACTTTTACCGTTCAGGAGTTATGGTTCTTGAAAGATTGAAAAATGGTGTTTCCAGTCGTGACCGTGCATTTTCTCATGAACCATTCAACCAAAGCTTTTGAAATTTTTATATGTTGTTACTGATGGCAAATTAGAGGTCAAGTTCAATAATGACGATTTTGACTTTTACCGTTCAGGAGTTATGGTTCCTGAAAGATTGTGAAATGGCGTTTCCATTCACGTTGTTGCATTTACTCATGAACCATTCAATCTAAGCTTTTCAAATTTTAAGATGTTGATACTGATGACAAAATGGAGGTCAAATTTGATATTGACGATTTTCACTTTCACCATTCATCAGTAATGGTTCTTGTGATATTGCCAGGACACAAATAAATATTAATAAATCCGGTTTGCTGTCGTTGTGACAGCCTCTTGTTTATTATGGGCCCAGTTTTCAAGTTGGTCCAAATCAGGATCTAAAATTATTATATTAAGTATTGTGCAATAGCAAGTCTTTTCAATTGCACAGTATTGCGCAATGGCAAGAAATATCTAATTGCACAATATTGTGAAATAGCAAATTTTTTTTTAATTAGAGTTATCTTTCTTTGTCCAGAATAGTAAGCAAGAAATATTTAATTGCAAAATATTGTGCAATAGCAAGATTTTTTTTTAATTGGAGTTATCTTTCTTTGTCCAGAATCAACTTAAATCTTTGTTATATACAATATACAATGTATATTCACTTTTTACTACCAACTGATAAATTAAAATAATCTTTACCATTCAGTGATAACAAGCAGTTTTTTTACATCTTAATATTTTATGATGTATTTAAATGAGTAGTTATTGTTGCAAACTCCATTAGAAATTTTAATTGAGATTAGTTTTGGAATAAGGGAAAGGGGGATGTGATTAAAAAAATTGGGTTCAATTTTTCTCATTTGAAATTTCATAAATAAAAAAGAAAATTTCTTCAAACATTTTTTTGAGAGGATTAATATTCAACAGCATAGTGAATTGCTCTAAGAGAAAACAAAAATTTTAAGTTCATTAGAACACATTCATTCTGTGTCAGAAACCTATGCTGTGTCAACTATTTAATCACAATCCAAATTTAGAGCTGAATCCAGCTTGAATGTTGTGTCCATACTTGCCCCAACCGTTCAGGGTTCATTTTTATTGTTTTATACAATAAACAATGTATATTCACTTTTACTACCAACCAATCTTTACCATTCAGTGATAACAAGCACTTTATTTTACATTTTAATATTTTATGATGTATTTAAAAGAGTAGTTATTGTTGCAAACTCCATTAGAAATTTGAATTGATATCAGTTTTGGAAAAAGGGAAACGGGGATGTGAAAAAAAAGGGGGGGTTTAAATTTTTCTCATTTCAGATTTCATAAATAAAAAGAAAATTTCTTCAAACATTTTTTTGAGAGGATTAATATTCAACAGCATAGTGAATTGCTCAAAGGCAAAAAAAAACTTTTAAGTTCATTAGACCACATTCATTCTGTGTCAGAAACCTATGCTGTGTCAACTATTTAATTTTAGATTTAAAAAGTTTGAAGAAGAAATCTTTAATTGATTTGTAAAATCTTGACATTTGTTTTGTGTAAAAAAAACCCATGTAATGTCAAAAATTTGATCACAATCCAAATTCAGAGCTGTATCACGCTTGAATGTTTTGTCCATACTTGCCCCAACTGTTCAGGGTTCGACCTCTGCGGTCGTATAAAGCTGCGCCCTGCGGAGCACCTGGTTGCGCCTGTCCCAAGTCAGGAGCCTCTGGCCTTTGTTAGTCTTGTATTATTTTAATTTTAGTTTCTTGTGTACAATTTGGAAATTAGTATGGCGTTCATTATCACTGAACTAGTATATATTTGTTTAGGGGCCAGTTGAAGGACGCCTCCGGGTGCGGGAATTTCTCGCTACATTGAAGACCTGTTGGTGACCTTCTGCTGTTGTTTTTTTCTATGGTCGGGTTGTTGTCTCTTTGGCACATTCCCCATTTCCATTCTCAATTTTATACATGTTTATTTATTGCAGGCATGGGACCAATGGGGTAAGTTTTTATGTTTGTTATTTATCAATATATATGTTTATATAACTCATCAAAATATCCTTGCTTTTTAGCTCACCTGGCCCTTTTAAGTGTCAAAGTGAGCTTTTCTCATCACATGGCGTCCGTCGTCCGTCGTCTGAAAACTTTTACAAAAATCTTCTCCTCTGAAACTACTGGGCCAAATTTAACCAAACATGGCCAAAATCATTATTAGGGTATCTAGTTTAAAAATTGTGTCCTGTGACCCGGCCAACCAAACAAGATGGCCGCCATGGCTAAAAATAGAACATAGGGGTAAAATGCAGTTTTTAGCTTATAACTCAAAAACCAAAGCATTAAGAGCAAATCTGACAGGGGTAAAATTGTTTATCAGGTCGAGATCTATCTGCCCTGAAATTTTCAGATGAATCGGACAACCTGTTGTTAGGTTGCTGCCCCTGAATTGGTAATTTTAAGGAAATTTTGCTGTTTTTGGTTATTTTCATGAATATTATTATAGATAGAGATAAACTGTAAACAGCAAAAATGTTCAGCAAAGTAAGATTTACAAATAAGTCAACATGACCGAAATGGTCAGTTGACCCCTTTAGGAGTTATTGCCCTTTATAGTCAATTTTTAACCATTTTTCATAAATCTTATTTATCTTTTACAAAAATCTTCTCCTCTGAAACTACTTGGCCAAATTATTCCAAACTTGGCCACAATCATCATTGGGGTATCTAGTTTAAAAATTGTGTCAGGTGACCCAGCCAACCAACCAAGATGGCCACCATGGCTAAAAATAGAACATAGGGGTAAAATCAGTTTTTGGCTTATAACTCAAAAACCAAAGCATTTAGAGCAAATCTGACATGAGGTTAAATGGTTTATCAGGTCAAGATCTATCTGCCCTGAAATTTTAAGATGAATCGGACAACCCATTGTTGGGTTGCTGCCCCTGAATTGGTAATATTAAGGAAATTTCGCTGTTTTTGGTTATTATCTTGAATATTATTATAGAAAGAAATAAACTATAAACAGTAATAATGTACAGCAAAGTAAAACCTAAATAAGTCATCATGACCAAAAAGGTCAATTGACCCCTTAAGGAGTTATTGCCCTTTATAGTCAATTTTTAACAATTTAAAATTTGTAAATTTTCACTAACATTATCTATAGTAACTACTGGGCCAAGTTTATTATAGAGATAATTGCAAGCAGCAAGAATGTTCAGTAAAGTAAGATCTACAAACATATATCACCATCACAAAAACACAATTTTGTTATGAATCCATCTGTGTCCTTTGTTAAGTATTCACATAGACCAAGGTGAGCGACACAGGCTCTTTAGAGCCTCTAGTTTGCATTGAATTTTGTAACCAAATAAATTTATTGTCAGAGCAATTTTATTGTTCCTTTAATTTACATTGAGTACTGAAATTATTCTGAGGAAGGAAGTACACTGTACGTGTATTGATAAAAAACAAGATGATTAGGTAGGATTGCCAACGAAAAAATTATCAACCAGAGACTAAATAGAAAGCAACTATTGATCACTGTACATGCTGTAAGTCCTTGAACAATAAGCAAAATAACTGCCTTATAGTAAGCTACCGGTAGTTATAAAAAGACCTTGACAAGACAAAATGTGAATTAATTCAAGAATTATTTTTTTAACAACTTGAATTGTGTACAAAACAAAAACTAGATATGATAGACAGGAACTCACTTAAAATCAGTAACACAAGGATTTCTAATTCTCATAAAAAAAAAAAACCATACAAGTACAAAGGTTACAGAGAAGTTAAAAAAAAAAAAATATCATAATCATATCCTTAAAATATAACATGACTAAAGTGACAAGAGTACCGATTTAAGAGAGCTTCCAATTACAACTAATGAATCAATTATATTTCCCAAACTGCTTGTGTAAGTTATTAATCAGTACACATGCAGTGTGGAGACGTCAAAACAATATTACTTTGGTAAATGCCATAGTATGAATATAAGTAGGATTTAGTGTAATAGCGTTCTGAACTGTCTAGCAATCTGTGTCATATATCATAGTTAATTATGGTTTAATAGCTTTTGTGAGCTCGAATTATTTTTTAACAATGACAAAGTTTGACTAATCAATTTTTTTTCAGTATGCCACCTAGACACCACCCAGGGATGCCAATGCCACCAAGGCCACCACCATTCATGCATGGAGGTCCACCACCAGGTCCAATGATGGGAGGACCAAGCATGCCAATGTCAGCTCCATCTAAACCATTATTCCCATCAGCTGTTCAGGTATAAAATAGGTTTAGGGAAAACTAGTTGTATTTGAGTTGGTGCTGATCAATTTAAGGTTTGATCTTTTTTTTTAAAGGAATAAATGTATTGCATTGCAATTAAAAAACACCATTTTTAAAATCTCACAGTTATTAATGATTAGTAAAAAAAATGTCAAACATACAGAAAACAGAAACTTGGTCATCAATTTTTTGTAGGGAGAAAAAAAAATGTTTAATGTTAAAAATATTTTACACATTCAGTTTATTGAGATGAAAACATTAATAAATTTTTGATACTTATTCTTAAAGAAAGATATTAAAACTGTACAAAAGACATGAAAGAGGGACGAAAGATACCAGACGGTCAGTCAAACTCATAGATTGAAAATAAACTGACAACACCATGGCTAAAAAAGAAAAAGACAAACAGACAAATAATAGTACTCAAGACACAACATAGAAAACTAAAATCTGAGCAACACTATAAAATCATTCTTGTTAACTATTTTTGTCGAGCCTGCAACTTTTGTTGCAGAAAGCTCGACATAGGGATAGTGATCCGGCGGCGGCTACGGCGGCGGCGGCGGTGTTAGCTCACTTCTTAAAAGCTTTATATTTCAGAAGGTGGAAGACCTGGATGCTTCATACTTTGTATATAGATGCTTCATGTTATGAAGTTTCCGTCAGTCACATGTCCAATGTCCTTGACCTCATTTTCATGGTTCAGTGACCACTTGAAAAAAAAGTTCAAATTTTTTGTAATGTTGAATTCTCTCTTATTTTAAGTAATAGGATAACTATATTTGGTATGTGCTTACCTTGCAAGGTCCTCATGTCTGTCAGACAGTTTTCACTTGACCTCGACCTCATTTCATGGATCAGTGATCAAGGTTAAGTTTTGGTGGTCAAGTCCATATCTCAGATACTATAAGCAATAGGGCTAGTATATTCGGTGTATGGAAGGACTGTAAGGTGTACATGTCAAACTGGCAGGTGTCATCTGACCTTGACCTCATTTTCATGGTTCAGTGGTTATAGTTAAATTTTTGTGTTTTGGTCTGTTTTTCTCATACTATATGCAATAGGTCTACTATATTTGTTGTATGGAATGATGGTAAGGTGTTCATGTCTAGCGGGCAGATGTCATCTGACCTTGACCTCATTTTCATGGTTCAGTGGTCAAAGTTAAGTTTTTGAGTTTTGGTCTTTTTATCTAATACTGTATGCCAATGCATAGGTCAACTATACTTGGTGTATGGAAATATTTTATGATCTTTATGTCAGTCGCACAGATTTTATTTGACGGTGACCTCATTTTCACGGTTCATTGCACAGTGTTAAGTTTTTGTGTTTTGGTCTATTTTTCTTAAACTATAACTAATGCGTCAACTATATATGTTGTATAGAAGCATTGTTCGCTGTACATGTCTGCCTGGCATGGTTCATCTGACCTTGACCTCATTTTCAAGGTTCATTGGTCTTTGTTTAGTTATCTTGGTTAATGTTAAGTTTATGAGACAGTTGTAATAAAACTAAGCTTTATACTTAGGACTATCAACATAATATCAATGATTAGTATAGAAGGCGAGACATTTCAGCGTGTGCACTCTTGTTCAATTATCAAATGGAAACAAAAATTTTTCTCTCATATTTTCACCATCAGTATTATTCTTTTTTTTAATTTACAGACATCAACTGCTCCATCATCAGTCTCATTATCACATTCATCCAATCCTGTAACATCATCTGGTCCCCTATTCAAGACAGCACCAGCTACAAGCAGTGCTCCACCCAAGCCTACATTCCCATCAGCGGCAGCAGTTTCAGCCTCTCCACCCTCAAGTGCAACCATCACTGGAGCACCACAGATTAAAAAACCAGAATCTAGTTCAGGTTTGACCTCAAAACTAATGCATCCAGACGAAGATATATCTTTGGTGAGTTAACGATCTATTTTAAGGTTTTTACCATACTGCAGGTAGGAGAAATCATTCAATTTTCATGTATTTGTTTTGTCATTTCACTATTAATACATGGCATTTTAGTATGTTAATCTGTTTGTAATGATCAATGCAGATCTAGAAACAGAAAACGAAAACAATCGGTAGAAGAATTTGAATTAAACATCCATTAAGCTGTGTAGACCATGACGAAGTTTATGCAGTTAGAACTCGCATATAAATCTGTAGTAATTAATGCATTATAAAAGATTGTTTTTTAGTTACTGATATCTTTTATTTACCCGGCTTGACAGGGAAAATGATAGTTAACCAAATAAGAATAATTTTCCCCTTTAACCTCATAGTAACCCATATTTAATTGGATTATATACAAGCACAGTGATTGTAAAAATTAATTTAAACTTGCAACTAGTTTGATTAGTTTTCATGTCACAATTAGCAGGTTGAACTTTTGGTAGATATTAAAATCAGTATTACTCAGGTGGCTCAGATCTACTTAAGACTTACTCAAGTCCCACAGGAGTAGTTTTTATTTCAAAAATTGATTTGTATAGAACAGCTTTTAGAAATTACAGAAAAAAATTATTTATTCATGCATGTTCTATGCTCTTAATCCGTAGTATGAAAAAGTTCAATTAGTTTTGTATAAAAGTAATGATTTTGCAGTCTTCGAACATTTAATTTGATTAACATGGACAGTAATGTTGATTGTGTAAATAGCAATGAACTATTGTGCTTAGTATACGTAGTACATGCTTGATAACATGGATAATGTCTGTTGCTGATTAAGGAATTTTAAAATGATCTACTACCGTAAAGCGGTTTAATTTCGCGGGATGAACGTTTTTGCGGATAGAACAAAATTGCCAAAATATATTCCAACAATTTACATGATTTAATAGTGCACATGAGAAGGTGTTGATAAAAGTTTTGAAAACGCTAAAATATTTCATATACCTTATCTAGTGAAAATTTCAAAATTTTACAACCGTGAAAATAACCCGCTTTACAGTATTTATTGATACACCAGTAATTAATTTGTGGGATGTGTTTTCTATCTTGTTATTTATAGGAAGAGAAAAGAGCAAGCATGCCCAGATATCAGAGTATGATGAATCCTGGGAAACAGCAACAGCCACAAGGTATTGATTGGTCAATCTTCAGAACTAAGTGTGTTCGAAGGAATAAAATTTTCAATAATTTGCATTTTGAATTTATCCTTCAAATGATGTTGGGTCTTAAAAACACTTACAGCAGAAACTTTTCATACAAAATTTTGTAAAAGTATTAAATTCTTGAAGGTTGTGTCATAAGCTTTTTAGATGATTATGAAAAGTTATAAGTTTCTCCAAAGTAATTTAAAATAACATCCTTGCACAGCTTTCTTTAAAAAAAAATATGAAACTGAGTTTTCTGATAGGAAAAAAAAACATAAGAGAAAACTGTTTTTATGCCCCACCTACGATAGTAGAGGGGCATTATGTTTTCTGGTCTGTGCGTCCGTCCGTCCATCCGTTCGTCCGTTCGTCCGTCTGTCCCGCTTCAGGTTAAAGTTTTTGGTCGAGGTAGTTTTTGATGAAGTTGAAGTCCAATCGACTTCAAACTTGGTACACATGTTCCCTATGATATGATCTTTCTAATTTTAATGCCAAATTAGAGATTTTACCCCAATTTCACGGTCCACTGAACATAGAAAATGATAGTGCGAGTGGGGCATTCGTGTACTGAGGACACATTCTTGTTGAAATCAAAATTGTAACATGCAGAATTTGCATAAATCTTCACTGGTAAATAAAGTTGTATTTCATAAATCGGTAATAGTAAATGGAGGTGAGATTTAAAAAAAAATCTCTTATGGTAAAATCACCTAAGTGAACATTTGATTGCAAGGAGTTCAGTATCACATTCATGAAATATATTTTGGCTGGATCTAAAATTATTGATTCCTGATGTGGAATACTCAATTAATTGAATATTTAAGTTTTATATGCTTTTAACCTTATATTTTAAGTTGAGAATATAGAATAATTTGTGTTGATTGTGTTGTAGGAATGATGGGGATGTCTTCTAACAATATGTACAATCAAGGTGGCTATGGACCTCCACCTGGTGGCAATAGACGATACTAAAATCATGGATTATCAACAGAAACTAGTGCATCATCTTTTTATTGGTTTTAAATGTTGTTCTTTTATTTATATTTTATAGAAATGTAATTTTGTGTTGAATTATGGGACAAAAGCTGGAATTGTGATTCGATACATACCTGTTTAAATACAGGTAAGCAAAGTCACATGTTGTTATAAAACTCACATTGTTCCACAGACTCCTATGATAATTATAACTGGTAAGTGAAATCAAATAAAAGAGGTCAATTATCTCTAGGGACATGTAAGGTTTGTAATTTTATTGTATTTGTACATTATGGAAGATTGTCAAATATTTCCTTTTAATAAAGATCTTGCATTGTTATGACATTAAAAAAGATTTTAGTATTTATTGAACTCGTGTGGTATTTATGCATTCGCAGAATAACTTAATAGTTTATATTGATATAAACTTGTAACAAAAGCGGGAGTTGTCTCCCATTTGTTTAATAGTTACTGTTCTTGATTATTTATCCAAGTTATAAAATATAAAACATTAAAGCTGTAGGTTACATTGAAAATTCACCTGGATTATGAATATCTCAAACTCTAAAGGAAGATAGAAAAATTAAATGTAAGGAATTGATAAAAAAAAAAACTGAGTAAGGAAATTCTAGTCCAAAATGATCAATAATGCTTTCAAAACTTGCAAAAAAAAATTGAACATAATTGATATAATTTTGATATGAATACTTTTAAACATTTAAAAAAGAAAAGAAGATATATGAATAAGATTGTCATTCCATGTCAATAAAGAATTTAATATCTGTCCAAACCTGATATAGTTGAAAGCATTTGATAATATTTTATTAAATAGGTATCATATAGGATCAAAATTAATATTTTTTGAACAGCTTTGTGAGAAAGTTTGAGGACAAAATCAAAAATATGAAAAGATGAAATGAATAAATTTTAAGAAAATCATTGACACTTTATATGTAAAAAACAACATTATAGCTAGATAACAGTGAAATCTGTGATCAGGACGTAACCACATTCAAAATGCTTGTTCAGGCTGTTTATTTACATAATTTTTGATACAAAAAATGTTTTGATAGTATTCAGTTTTTGTAAAAGAATGTTACTTTAATTGCAACAGGAAATGCTTCTTTCAAAATTAGACGGCCTGAACAAGGCACGCACAAAAGGCAAGTGGTGTCACAGTATATTCTACTGTTGGGCTGTTCTTGCCCCCAACATTATGTTGGCGACTTTTTATATTATTCTGAGGGTAACATGTAAGGCAAGGCAGTAATTTGTACAAGGCAAGTGCTTGTCACAGTGATTTCCATCACTGTTGGGCCATTTAAGGGTCCCCAACATTTGTTTGCTGATGTTGGTGACATTTTTATTAAAAAAATTTGGCAGTTAAGTTTCGAAGATAACAAGAGAAGACAAATAAGGCAAGTAAATTACTTGTCACAGTAAAATTAGTTTACTGTTGGGTCAAAAGACCCCCAACGATAAGTTGGCGACAAAATTGTTTTTTTCTGTTTCCAAAAAATGCAATTGAAGTTTTTTTTAAGATAATTATGGTCACAGTGTATTTGCACTGTTGGGTAATTTTGCCCCTAACAAGTTGTTGGTGATCACATTTTTTTCCTTCAAATTTTAAGTGAATTTTCAGGTCACAGTGTATTTCACTGTTGGGTTTATTTTGCCCCCAACTTTAAGTTGGTGACCATTTTGAACAAGTTTTTTTGTGCATGAACTAATAGAATAATTTGAATCAAAAGATATATGATAAATTTTATGAATGGTCACAGTGGCACTCACTGTTGGGTTATATTTTACCCCCAACCAATTGTTGGTGACCACTTTTTTGTTGTTTTTATGCCAGATCACTCTTTAAACTTGCTTTAAAAAACATTTGATTTCATAGTCATTTATTGTAGCCAAGTAAAAACTGCTTTGTATTTAATATGGTAGAATAGTCTGTCTTTTCAAAAATCCTATCTGATCATTTTCCGGTACTTGCCAACTTATAAAAGAATGTCATTGGTAATTTTTTGAGAAATTCAATCCTTTGATATGTTAAACGTCATAAACCTGGGTGGGTATCAACAAGATCATTTAAAAGCTACACTGACAAAAAAATAAGTTCTTTAACAGAATCAGAACAAATTACCGGTATATGGTAGATATGATTTTCAACTGTTTAGAAGAATTGAAAACAGTCTTAAAATAAGAAAAAAGGAAAAAGAATGCTGATATCAGAGGACATCAATATAATTTGGTGTGACCTTTTTGAAAAGAAAATAAGAATACATGTTCTTTGGAAAATTATTGAAAATAAAGAAAAAACCTGCAAAATTAAAATGCAGAGTGATTTGTAGGTCTTTATACGTATGTTCACAGGACATATTATGGTAAACTTGTCCATCCCTCGTCAACATGTCATACAATAACTCAAAACTCTTCAACCAATTTGCATGAAACTTGGGTGAATTGTTAATATCTATTGACGTCAGCTTCCTTTTGTTTTAGCTCACCTGGCCTAAAAGGCCAAGTGAGCTTTTCTCATCACTTGGCGTCCGTCGTCGTCGTTAACTTTTACAAAAATCTTCTCCTCTGAAACTACTGGGCCAAATTAAACCAAACTTGGTCACAATCATCATTGGGGTATCTAGTTTAAGAAATGTGTCCGGTGACCCGGCCAACCATCCAAGATGGCCGCCATGGCTAAAAATAGAACATAGGGGTAAAATGCAGTTTTTTGCTTATAACTCAAAAACCAAAGCATTTAGAGCAAATCTGACATGGGGTAGAATTGTTAAACAGGTGAAGATCTATCTGCCCTGAAATTTTTAGATGAATCGGATAACCCGTTGTTGGGTTGCTGCCCCTGAATTAGTAATTTTAAGGAAATTTTGCTGTTTTTGGTTATTATCTTGAATATTATTATAGATAGAGATTAACAGTAAACAGCAATAATGTTCAGCAAAGTAAGATTTACAAATAAGTCAACATGACTGAAATGGTCAGTTGACCCCTTTAGGAGTTATTGCCCTTTATAGTCCATTTTTAACCATTTTTCGTAAATCTTAGTAATATTTTACAAAAATCTTCTCTGAAACTACTGGGCCAAATTAATCCAAACTTGGCCACAATCATCTTTTGGGTTATTAGTTTGAAAAATGTGTCTGGTGACCCGGCCATCAAACCAAGATGGCCGCCATGGCTAAAAATAGAATATGGGGTAAAATGCAGTTTTTGGCTTATAACTCAAAACCCAAAGCATTTATAGCAAATCTGACATGGGGGTAAAATTGTTTATCAGTTCAAGATCTATCTGCCCTGAAATTTTCAGATGAATCGGACAACCAGTTGTTGGGATGCTGGCCCTGAATTAGTAATTTTAAGGAAATTTTGCTCTTTTTGGTTATTATCTTGAATATTATTATAGATAGAGATAAACTATAAACAGCAATAATGTTCACCAAAGTAAGATTTACAAATAAGTCAACATGACTGAAATAGTCAGTTGACCCCTTTAGGAGTTATTGCCCTTTTATAGTCGATTTTTAACCATTTTTCGTAAATCTTAGTAATCTTTTACAAAAATCTTCTCCTCTGAAACTACTTGGCTAAATTAATCCAAACTTGGCAACAATCATCTTTTGGGTTAGTAGTTCGAAAAATGTGTCTGGTGACTCGGCCATCCAACCAAGATGGCCGCCATGGCTAAAAATAGAACATGGGGTAAAATGCAGTTTTTGGCTTATAACTCAAAACCCAAAGCATTTAGAGCAAATCTGACATGGGGTAAAATTGTTTATCAGGTCAACATTTATCTGCTCTGAAATTTTTAGATGAATCGGACAACCAGTTGTTGGGTTGCTGACCCTGAATTGTTAGTTTTAAGGGAATTTTGTTGTTTTTGGTCATTATCTTGAACATTATTATTGATAGAGATAAACTGTAAACAACAATAATGTTCAGCAAAGTAAGATTTACAAATAATTCAACATGACCGAAATGGTCAATTGACCCCCTTAGGAGTTATTGTTCTTTATAGTCAATTTTTAACAATTTTCATAAAATTTGTAAATTTTTACTAACATTTTCCACTGAAACTAATGGGCCAAGTTCATTATAGAGATAATTTTAAGCAGCAAGAATGTTCAGTAAAGTAAGATGTACAAACACATCACCATCACCAAAACACAATTTTGTCATGAATCCATCTGCTTCCCTTAATATTCACATAGACCAAGGTGAGCGACACAGGCTCTTTAGAGCCTCTAGTTTTATTAATTTAAAGTGGTTTTTTTTCTTCATTAAAATGGGATTTTTCCAGTTTTCAGACAATAACTGAAAAACCCTCACCAATTTGCAAGAAACCTTGGTGACTTGTTTATATCTTTTGACGTAGTTAAGTTCTCTTGATTTTATAAATTTAAGATTTTATGTTTTTGTGTTTTTATTCATAAAAAAGGGTGAATTTTCCAGTTTTCAGACAATGCTTTGAGTAGTTATCATGAAACTTAGACTGGTTTATATCTATAAAGATAACCTGCCTTTAGTGATATGACATTAAAAGGTAATTGAACTCCTTGAAAAAGCAACGGGCGTATGATGTGCTCATGTCGCAGCTGTTTATTAAGAATCCAATTATATATATTTGTATTGGTGTCAGAACTGATTTTCCTTATCCAGAAATTTTGTTACCTTTTGAAACCATTGCAAAGGATGTGTTTGTCTCACCTTTCTGATAGAATACGATAGAAATATCAACAAGCTGTAGTCCACTTCTGTTTTAGAAAGAATTACTGAAAATGATTCAGTATTATTTTCTAGAACAATTAATTAACAGGAGCATAATAAAGAATGACCTTGCAGTAATCTATGATGTTGTTGTCTTTGTGTATCATTATAAGCTAACAGGTTAAATTAGGTTAAATTAGGTATAGAGGTAAGTTTTTTTACAAAAGAAAAGGTATTAATCAGCAGTAGTAACCATTTTTTTTTAAAGGATTCTCTGTTAAAACAGCTTCAAAATTCCAGTCTCACTATGTTTTATAGAACAATTAACTTTGGATTAAATGTATAAACATCATGTTACAAGGCTGGAAACCTGTAGATATACAAGGTCTATTCAAATGGAGATTGTTAATAATTCGAGGTTTATGCAAGTAAAGGATTTCATCAAATATTTTTGAAATCTTGGTGGACAGTCTAGATTATTTATCAACTTGTGCTTTATATACATTGAAAGCGTTGACAACAATTCCCTGGAAACGGTGGAGCTTCCTATGATGACAAACAATAACGTCCTATACTGATCTATACTTGTTCAACACAACTGATATGAGCAGATGCTTACACGGAGGCTGTAGAAACGGACCAAAAGAACAAGGATAGATCTTGTGAATATGCTGTTTACCCAGTTGTGTTTATTGTTGTCTATTGTATTTGAGATTTAACTAGAACACTGATTCACAATATTTGGTGAACATTGGGTAAAAGCATCGACGCCACTTCTAGGATGAACACTTTTCATTTAAATGAAGAGGAGTGAAAATTGGAAAATAATGCCAAAATAATAAAGTATTTTGATAGTACATTCTGTTGAGTTTGGCACCAAAAGCGTCAAAGATAACTTTAGTACTTTAGTTTTCGGTCTTAAACAAATTACTTGTTGATAGTTGATACTAAAATAAAAATGTAGTCACGTGTTTAAAAGTTGATGCTTATTACATTGCTTTAGGATATTTATAAAAAAAAATCAAAAATACAAATTATTGTGCCGTGAAAACGGGAAATGAAGTCTAGCGGGACACGGGAAATTACAAAAAAATGAGAATTGATTACGAACATAGTGTAAGCGGGATACGGGAATCTGACAAAACAGTAAGCGGGATCCGGGATCAGAACCCCCCCCCCCCCCCCCCCCCCCCCTGATCAAATGGCAAAATCAAAAGTTCAAACACATCAAAAGAATGATGACAACTGTCAGTATTACTGACTTGGTACAGGCATTTACTTGTGTATGAAATTGTGGATTAAACCTATTTTCATAGAGCTAAACCTCTCACTTGAACGACCGTCTCATCAAATTCCATTATATTGACAACGATGCAATCACTCGCGGATACTATAATATATACATTTTACATAAGTAAAAATTCACACTAATGAACATATTGGCAAATGAACCCGAACAACGTACTAAGTTTGGAATATGTTTTCGAGATTCACTACCTTCAATCTTGTAGTGACTTTTCAAAAGGAGCAAACTCATTAATGGACATTATGTATTAATCTGTCAAATTGTCAACTAATTACTTATTTCCTAAATTGTAATCTCCCAAAGAAATGGATGAAATATTTCACAGCAAGAAAATTGACCGTTTCGGAGTTCCATCTGTGGTCTGTGAAAGGGTGGCAACGGTATTCTGATACTCGATAGTTGTACGACAATGGCAGATATCTGGTATTAAGGAATATATATTCATACATATGTTATATGCTTATAGAAGAGATAGAAGAGGGTTTGGATGGGGTTAAATGATTAAAGAATAATGCCCTTAAAAATGAAGATTGGAGAATAACAGGCAAAAAATGAAGATAAGAGAAAAAAAGGGGTTCATTTTTTGAAGATTAAAGAAAAAGGAGTTAAATTTTTAAAGATTAGAGAAAAAAGGGTTGAAAATTAAATTTTACAGAATAACAGACCCCCTTCCATCCAGACCCTCATAGAAAGCCAAGAATATAGTAAGCCACTTTTATTCAGAATTACTGAAAATTAAGAGGTGACAAAATTGAAGCTACAGGAATATATACTAACATTATAAGTTATATGTTACTTATACATGTAGGAAAGAGTAGAATTACAAAAATACTGACCAACTCCGAGGAAAATTCAAAACGGAAAGTCCGTAATTATATAATCATGGCAAAATCAAAAGCTCATACACATCAAACGAATGGATAACAACTGTCATATTCCTGACTTGGTACGGGCAATATCTCGTGTAGACACGATTAAACCTGGTTATAAAGCTAGCAAAACCTCTCACTTGTATGACAGTCGCATCAAATTCCATTATATTGACAACGATGTGTGAACAAATCAAACAGACATTTAAGAATTGAATGCTTCTTTTTGTAAATTTATTGGGGTGTAAAAGCGTTGACCGAAGTACATTTTGTATGAAGCGCTTCATTCTAAAAATGTACGCATTGTCAACGCTTTTACAACACTATAAAGTTACAAAAAGAAGCATTCAATACTTATAATTACATTTTTTAGCTATGATTATGGAAACACGAATTTATATATATTTTATTATTTAATTCACCTGTGCACTTTATTGTTGGAGCACGTGTTATCATGAATGAAAAGTTGTATTGAGCAATGCAACTGCTTACGGAATAACACGTGATGTGCAGTTAGCCAATCAGAATAAAATATTATTATGAAAAATACATCTAATGTAATTATAATAGGTATAAATATTAAAAAATAGGGTTACAGCATTCAACATTGTGTTATAATCTTAATTCCTATTTAAGCAAAGAAGCACAAAAAGGCATAGAGATTAAGCACATTTTCAAAAAAAAAAAAAATAATGAGAGACCAATTCAAAAATGCACTACAGCACAATAACAATGACGGTATGTATAAGTACAGAGACGCATCATATGTATCAAAGAAGCAGAAAGGCCTATAGACCAAGCACAGAAAAGGGTAGATATATCTCGATTTACCTCGAAATCAAAGAACATGTCGGAGGCGGATTTAGGTAGGGCAGGCGGTTCGCCACTACCCCTTTTCGAGAAAAAAAATTGGTTGATGATATAGGGAATCACTGAAGCGGGCCCCCTCTTAGGCAGCCAGTAAGCCCCACGTCCTAACTACACAATAATTTTGGCCAACTAAATTAGACTCCACTGAAATATGCATTATGCCGTGCAGACAGACTGGAGCCAGCATTTAATCAAATTTATTATTCAGTACAATACAATAATCTCAAATATACATATGCAAACATCTTATTAAACACAGTAATAGTATCTAACACACAACTTTGTGAACCAAAAAATATACTTCCGACAACAATAGTAATAAATATCTATTAACTACCAAGAACATTCCAAATGTTAAATATCATATTATGAATACCCGTCATAAAAAACCAACTTATATAGTTTGGAAACCTGCGCACGGAGCAATGCAAGAACCGTTTCTTGGTAATGATGCCGTACTCCATCATGATCGTGATAATATAAAAAAAACATTTTTTTTTATGCAAAAAAGGAAGTTTTAACTGAACGATGTCTACGGCTAGAATGACCACCTAGACAATTTTTCACGAACTCGCGAAAAACAAATTAACATAACAAAACATTAGGTCACCTGACCTATCAAATCATACATTATTGACCCATACAAAATATTATAGGAACTTTAAGACAGTATTTTTCCGCTATACTGCGAAACGCTGAAAAATATATGTCCTAACTACACAATAATTTGGCCAACTAAATTAGTCAACTAAAATATGCATTATGCTGTTCAGACAGACTAGTTTTAACTGTACGATGTCTACGGCTAGAATGACCACATAGACAATTTTTCACGAACCCGCGAAAAACAAATTAACATAACAAAACATGTCACCTGACCTATCAAATCATACATCATTGACCCATACAAAATATAGAAACTTTAAGACAGTATGTTCCGCTATACTGCGAAACGCTGAAAAATATATTTATGAAAAATTCTAGATACGCCACTGCATGTCTTAGCTGTAAAGCCATTTTCTTCTATATTAATCACATGATAATATTAAAATAACAAACAACACGCATATATATTTTTTTGAAATTGCTTAAGACAATGCAAATACTTCAACTTTAAATAAACTCATCATAGATACCAGGAAAAATTTTGTATATACGCCAAACGCGCGTTTCGTCTACAAAAGACTCATCAGTGACGCTCGAATCCAAAAAAGTTAAAAAGGCCAAATAAAGTACGAATTCAGTTGAAGAGCATTGAGGACCAAAATTCCGAAAGTTTTGGCAAATCCAGCTGACAAGTGATACTAGTAAATAAATTTGAAAATGTCTTAAACGGTTATATTGGTCTTAACATCATATGATAGTTGAACAAACAAAGATCAATCCTTAAGTCAATTTTACTCAAGGAAAGCATGTTTTTTGTGTGTTGTACTACTGATGTCTAAATGACAAATATCCCATATACTAGTATTGTATATTTATTCATTTCGTTGAATAGTACATACAATTTTATTGTTTTAGACGGGATGTCCAAAGAATTAAACTTAACATTAAGTTTTTTTTTTGGTTTTTTTTTTTAACTTTTTATCTCTCCAGAATGCAAGACAGGGATGATAATCCGTCGGCAGCGGTGACGTTATCTACTTTTATTTAGCTTTATATTTCAGAAGATATGCGACGAAGATTGATTCATACCTTGTATCATTTTGTATACACTATAAGTACCTTATACCAATCATGTTACCAAGTTTACATTTGTCATATGTCCATTGTTCTTGTCCTCGTTTTCAAGGTTTAATGACTTGCTTGATAAAAAGTTCATTCAAAGTTATCTCATTACAATAATCGGTATATATGTTCCTTACAAGGACCGTAGTCATCAAAAGTACCAAGCTTATAATTTGATACGTCAAACGTGCATTTCGTCTACATAAAACTCATCAGTGAAGCTCAGATCAAAATAGTTAGAAAGCCAAACTAGTATAAAGTTTGACTGTCCCTCTGGTATGTTTCGCCCCTCTCTTTAAGAGCATTTAGGACCCAAAATTCCAAAAAATTGTGCCAAATACGGCTAAGGTTATCTATGCCTAATATGAGAATATCCTTGGCATTTCGAATAATTCATACTATTGCAAACAGTTAATTTAAAAACAAAATGACCATTTAATTGATATTCATGTCAACCCCGAAGTGCTGACTACTAGGCTGGTGATACCGTCGGGGACGAAACGTCTACCAGTAAATTCATCGATCCAGTGGTGTAAATGGTTATCAAAGGTACCAGGCTGGTAATTTGATACGACAGACGCGCTTTTCGTCTACAGACCCGTCAGTGTTGCTCAGATCAAAATAATTAGAAAGTCAAACAAGTTGAAGAGCATTGAGGACCTAAAATTCCCAAAAAAGTGCCAAATATTGCAACGGTAATCTAAATCTGTCAGACAAGGTTCACCTGACTTCGAACTATCTTCGTGGGTCTGTTATCAAGACTGACTTTAGTTTCTGTGGTTTGGTATATTTCTCAGATACTATATCTTGTATATGGAATCTTGTTTAACTGAGCTGTTTCATATGACCGTCCGTGACACAATTTTCATGGGTAATTGGTCAATATACAGTTTATCAGATACTTTTATCAAAAGGTAAATAAAATTTCGTGTATGAAATGATCGTACGGTGTACATTGTCTGACATGTTTCATATGACCTTGACCTCAATTCGTGGTTCATTTGACAATGTTTTTACGTTTGTTTCTCAGAAACTTTTAGTAATTTGACCATTACATTTGGCATTTTGGTGTGTGGAATGATTGTAAGGTGGACATGTCTGTCAGGCATGGTTCATCTGTCAGCGACATCTGACCTTGACCTCATGTTCATGTATAGGTAGCTATCATGTATTGATAATGTTAAGTTTTATTTGACACATGTAATAAAACATCATATTACAGACTTTGAACATCAATCACAAGAAAACAGGCGAGACATCTTATCAGATGCACTCTTTGTTTTAAATTTATATGCTCTTACAGTTCACATTTTTGTCATAAAATTATCATTTCGCATGATATTTATGGGTGATGTTTTTCACTCAATCTGAACGTGAAAAGTGCAATAGTTCTTACATGTATATACGTAATATACTTATCTACTGCATGTGAAAAAACCATCTGGAAAATATTAGTCATTCTGAATAAGATTGATATAAGTCTAGCTGATAGTGATTAACTTTTATTCCTGCATTTACAAATTTTGAGATGCTACTTTTTGTTTGTATACTCGGTCTATTTTCTGCCACTTCTGCAGCAGTAGTTCCGAAACCATGCTGTTCAAAACATCAAATGACAGCTGAGCTTGTTCAGATCACTGGATCTTACACAAATGGTACTCCTGCTACGGTGGAGGTAAGTCATTTCTATCACATCAGATCACTGGATCTTACACAAATGGTGCTCCTTCTACGGTGGAGGTAAGTCATTTCCATCACATCAGATCACTGGATCTTACACAAGTGGTGCTCCTGCTACTGTGGAGGTAAGTATTCTCCATCATTGTAATAAATAAGCACGGTATTGATATAAACTTCTCAAAATAGGATTGTATGACGCAAATGATGAATTGTTTATGACGAAAACATTCTTTAAAAGATCATTGTTTCGATCAACTGCACCGAACTAGTCTCATTTCATGTAACAAATCACTATATTTTACATTTTTTGTTGTTGTAAACTCCCGACAAATTAGAAAAAATTAAAATCACAAAAATACTGAACTAGTAAAATTCAAAACGGAAAGTCCCTACCAGTAATCAAATAGCAAATTCAAATGATAAAACACATCAAACGAATGGACAACAACTGTCATATTCCTGACTTGGTACATTCATTTTCAAATGTAGACACATTGGATTAAACCTGGTTTTAAAAGCGCTTAACCTCTCACTTGTATGCCAGTCGCATCAAGTTCCATTATAGAAAGGTAGCTTACAATGAATCTGTGTTTACATCCTCCTTCCCACCCTTGAACCAATGCTTATCCATCTCATAAAGACATGACGGTTCATGTTGCGACATCATTTCTTAATTGTTATATTGAATGCCTTTTTTTCTTCGACAGGCAGCAATAAAAATACAGTATGATTACGATACTAAGATGATAAAATTGGAGCAAACTGATGGAACAACTATCATTCAGGATTTTAATCAAGTAGGTATATATAGTATATCAATGACTTGTATAGTAAGATAAAATTGGAGCAAGCTAATGACACAACTATCATACAGGATATAAATCAAGAAGCTATATAGTACTGTATTTGAGTACATATTTTTGTTTAGTTGTCAGCTGAGACCCACCGAACAACGAAATGAAAATGTGTACTAGTTTCAGAAAAATGAACGTTACACTAAACTTCAAAAACATATAAATGAGCTAAAATAAAAATAAAACATACTAACAAAGGCCAGAGGCTCGGGACAGCCGTAAAACTGTGACGAGGTTAAACATGTTTTGTGAGATATCAACCCTTCTCTATATAAAAAGCCAATAAAGAATAAACAAACATACAGTATAAACACAGTAAAACTCATCAAGTCCGAGTCCGATGTCAGAATAGGTAACAAAAGAAACTAAGTTAAATGACAATGATACATATATTAACAAAGGACTACTAGCAGTTACTGGCATGCCACAATTAAACTGATAGAACTTTTGTCTTAATCATATGAAAATCAAACACAATTTCTCCCGTTTGGGGTTAAGAATCATACCATCATAAAGTATATGTAAGAACATAACCCATGTTATGCCAACAACTGGTTTTTAGAGTACATACGTTTATATCTGATGTAAAGACCCTATGAGTAAATCAATATTAATGATACCGAAATATGTCATCTTTAATGAACCGACAAAAGTATCGTAACTATATCCCTTCTGAATTGGTTTGCTTAAAGGTTCGGTTAGATTTTGAGATGAATGCCGACATTTTTGTCCTTTGTAAAGAATATTATCATCATAAGAACATAGATTTGAAACTCACATAATCAGCAAGTTTAAATCTGATTAGCATCACAAAGTAAGAACTTCAAGAGAACATAAGTCAAGCAAAAATCTTTTAATCTGTTTAAATAAGATAAAAAAAGGTTGTTGATCGTCAGCATTTTCAATATATTATTCTATTGCAGACACAGCAGTATACAATATCTGGAAAATCATGTCGTAAAGACAAAATACCTACAGACTTACAACTACAACCACCATGTGTACCAAGTAAGTATATTTTCTTTATAAAACTTATAATTTGATTTTATTAATTAAGAATGGTGCGAACTTGAATATGTACAAACGGAGATCCCAATGTTGGGAATGTGTCAATAATTTCTGTGGCGTAAAAGGTCTCGACGAATTTAGGCATTCGAATTGAATGTCGCAAAGGTCTTACTTAAAATATATGTTTAATATATATATAAAACACATAGGCATTGATCCGACATTACATAGGCGTTGACTCGACATTACATAGGCATTGATCCGACATTACATAGGCAATGACTCGACATTACATAGGCGTTGATCCGAAATTGCATAGGCGGTGATCCGACATTACATAAGCGTTGACTCGACATATCACATAGGCGTTGATCCGACATTACATAGGCGGTGATCCGACATTACATAGGCGATGACTCGACATTACATAGGCGTTGATCCGACATTACATATGCGGTGATACGACATTACATAAGCGTTGATCCGACATTACATAGGCGGTGGTCCGACATTACGTAGGCGGTGATCCGACATAATCGTGTTTACGGAATCGAGTGTACTTTGTGTGGTTTGATATATGTAGACGAAACAAAGAGCAGATTAAACACCCGAATGAATGGACATAGGTCAAGTGTTAACGATATTTATAACCAACAGATCGTTTACCAACATTTCAACCAAATTGACCATTCAGGAAATTCCATTATTTAAAGTTCGCATTTTAGAAAAAAATTGATCACCACACCAATAATCCCACATTAAGTACACCGTTTCGCAGACAAAGAGAAGAATACTGGATCAGAGAATTAGGTACTGCAACATAACACCTCTTGGAATTCATCACATTCGCTCTAAACTATGCTCACTTCTGCTTTCTAGACTGAACTCTCTATTGAAAGCGTGTTAAGAATGCCACACTACAGATAGCTTATATAGTCGAACTACGAAGTATAACATAGTTGCCATGGTGATTGATATTGCTAAACATAGATTATTCAGACCCGTTTTTGAACATTTGGAGGAACTGCAAAAACGTTCATTCTTCAATTTGAAGTTCACAAACAAGGATATTGATGCTATGAATATAAGTAATATTCTTCACCATAAAAGAGTAAAAAGCAACATCCCTTTTTACTTTAAGGATCAATCTTCTCCTATAGTATCCTATTCCTACACCAGCCCTGTTGCATCTAAAAATTTTAATCACAAAAAAGTGTTGCAGAATCTAAATATTGATGACCTCAAAGCTAATCCACCTGATTGTGCCTGTTCACATTCCCATTTCGTGTATCATCCTGCTGGCCATGTAATTTCTGGAGACCTAAACATAGTCAATAACTACAAGTTGAGACAACTTTTGTCCAAGGGTCCGAGAGCCACAGCCAATCAATTGGAAGCAGAGCTTCAAACTACTAATGGATTTTGTTAAGGGTTATGCAAAAGACTGGGCAAAAAGAGAAAAGGCTGAGGTTGACACTCTTTTGAAGTAGCTAAAATCAGTGAGGTCATTGATTCAGATAAGAGTAAGTAAGCTTAAAGGGTCAATGAGCACCAAAGCTCCTTCCATCTTTAAAGACCCTCATGTCATAGAGGAGTTGTCGTGCCTCCATGACAAATATGTTGTCGTTCCAGCTGACAAATCCTCAAACAAAATTGTTTTTGTTTGCAAGAAACACTACATTGACTGCCTGATTAAGGAACTGGGGATAAATAACACACTTGGGAATCCTACATATACACTAAGTACGCTTACGAAGCAGGAGATCCTGAAAAACCACAAATCGGTTCTAATATCCTTTGAAGTTAATCCAAAGGATGGAGATCATGATCTTCCATCCTTATATTGGATTTCTAAGCTCTAAGAATCCTTATAAGGAAAGGTATGTTGCAGGATCTTCCAAGTGTTCCACTAAACCCCTTTCTAAAGTTCTTACTGCCATACTCACTGCAGTCATAGAAAGACTTCAGAAATATTCTTAAACGGCATACTATTCAAGAAGTGGTGTTAATCAGATGTGGATACTGAAAAATTCAAAAGAGGTGAATTTACAATCTTAATCATTAAAACATTGTACCAACATTAAAACCTTCGATTTTTTAACTCTTTATACCACTATTCCACATACTAAACTTAAAGCTCGACTGAAAGAACTCTTCAGCTTATGTTTCTTTAACAAAAAGGGCACTAGACGTTTTAAATATCTAGTTTTGGGCTGGAATTCAGCTTACTTTGTGAAAAATCATACAGAGTCAAGGAAAAAATATACCGACAAGGATATCACTGCCATGCTTGACTTTTTAATTGACAACATATTTGTTGAATTTGGAGGTTTGGTCTTCCAACAGACTATTGGAATCCCAAGGGGTACCAACTGCGCTCCTCTACTTGCAGATTTATTTTCATATTCCTATGAAGCAGAATTTATCAAAGGGCTTGTACAGAAAGGAGAAAAGAATTTAGCCCAGTCTTTTAATTTCACCTTTCGGTATATTGATGACGTACTGTCTCTAAATAATAATAGATTCAGTGATCACTTACATTTAGTATATCCAAGTGAACTTGAAATTAAAGATACTTCCGACACAGATAAATCTGCTTCATATTTAGACATTTTTCTCGAAATGACTACTAATGGTAGGTTGAATACCAAAATTTATGACAAACGCGATGATTTTAATTTTCCTATAGTCAACTTTCCAATTCTGTGTAGCAACATCCCAGCGGCACCAGCATATGAAGTATATGTGTCTCAATTGATACGTCTAGAGCTAGCTCAAAGTACGTTGATTTTGTTGAACGAGGAATACTGCTTTCTCAAAAGTTGCTAAGACAGGGCTATGACGTTAAAATACTAAATCCCTGTGATGTGTTTTAGTTGATTTTAGTCTCTGATGCATGATTTTTTTTATTATTAATTGTTTTTGGCTTTTAACTAGCTGTCAGTAACTGCGAGTACTCTCAAAAATCTATTTTCTTGTTAATTCGACCTGTTGATACTGTTTATAATGCTTTTTTGTTATTTTATATTTATATGGATCTTGTTTATATACCAGCTTTGATTATTTGGAATATATTCTAAGTTTCACTTCTTCTTACTACATTTGTATAAACTTCAAGATTTACCTGTATTTTTTTAGAACCGTTTTTTTTTTAAAGTGAATATTTTCGAAGGGTTAAATATTTCGCAGTGGTGACTTGCCATGGCTTTGTTTGGACTTGTTTGTTTGCTTTTTGGCCTTGAATGTTTGTCCCTAATATTTTATTAACTGTGCATTTGCATTCAGATATCGCAGATCAAATTTATTCGTTTATAGTGTATTAATGTACGTTTTTTGATTGAGTTAAGCCTGCCAATTGATATTTTACCGTGTGTTTTTTGTGTTGTGATGTTATGCTATTGTTTCAGAAAAAGGGAGAAGGTTTCGATCCATTAAAACGTTTAATCCCGCTGCAAATGTTTGCACCTGTCCTAAGTCAGGAATCTGATGTACAGTAGTTGTCGTTTGTTTATGTAATTTATACGTGTTTCTCGTTTCTCGTTTTTTTTTAAATTTTATATAGTTTAGACCGTTGGTTTTGCCGTTTGAATGGTTTTACACTAGTAATTTTGGGGCACTTTATAGCTTGTTGTTCGGTGTGACCCAAGGCTCCGTGTTGAAGGCCGTACATTGACCTATAATGGTTTACTTTTTTAAAATTGTTATTTGGATGGAGAGTTGTCTTATTGGCACTCACACCACATCTTCCTATATCTATCAATCAATCAAATTAAGGTCATCACTCAAGAAATTTTACGGTCGCCATCATGAGCTGATTGGCCATTATGACAAAAGTGTGCCAGTAATCATATCTGATATTCTTCCTCAGTCATAATTACCTTTCATCATTACCGAACTGAACAAAGTAATAACGCGACGGGTGCCATATACGGTGCAAGAAATGCTTACCCATCCGGAGCACCTGATTTCACTCCCGGTTTTTAGTGGAGTTCGTGTTGTTTTTTAATTATTATTTATAACTGTTGATGTAAATGTCCTTTGGTTTTGAGAGTCTGTGTTTACTCCTTGGTTTTGATTGTTATTGTCTCTTACATATGCGTTGATCCGACATAACATAAGAGTTGACTCGACATTACATAGGCGTTGATCTGACATTACATAGGCGGTGATCTGACACTACATAGGCGTTGATCCGACACATAGACGTTGATCCGACATTACATAGGCGTTTATCCGACATAACATAAGCATTGACTCGACATTACGTAGGCGTTGACTCAACATTACATAGACGTTGATCCCACATTTCTTAGTCGTTGATCCTAAATTACATAGGCAGTGATCCGATATTACATAAGTGTTGACTCGACATTACATGGGCGTTGATCTGTCATTATATAGGCATTGATCCGACATAACATAGACATTGATCTGATATTACATAGGCGGTGATCCGACATTACATAAGCGTTGACTCGACATTACATAGGCGTTGACTCGACATTACATAGACGTAAATCCGACATTACATAGGCAGTGATCCGACATTACATAAGCGGTGATCCGACATTATATAGGCGGTGATCCGACATTACATAGGCGTTGACTCGACATTACATAGTCGTTGATCCGATATTACATAGACGTTGATCCGACATTACATAGGCGTTGACTCGACATTACATAGGCGTTGACTCGACATTACAGACGTTGATCCGACATTACTTAGGCGTTAATTCGACATTACATAGGCAGTGATCCGACATTACATAAGCGTTGACTCGACATTACATAGGCGTTGATCTAACATTACATATGCGTTGATCCGACATTACATAGGCGGTGATCCGACATACCATAGGCGGTGATCCGACATTACATAAGCGTTGACTCGACATTACATAGGCGTTGATCCGACATTACATAGGCATTGGTCCGACATTATATAAGAGTTGGCTCGACATTACATAGACGTTGATCCGATATTACATAGGCGGTGATTCGTCAGAGCATAGGCGGTGATCCGACATTACATAGGCGGTGATCCGACATTACATAGGCGGTGATCCGACATTATATAGGCGGTGATCAAATTTAAAAAAAGTTCTCATACTTAACAAAAGTGGTAATTAGATTTTACAGAGGCATCTGGCGGTTTATTTGGGTGGTTTGTTTGTTTTATTCGTTTTATGATAGGTAATTACAAATGAACTGACTTAACTTCCGATGTATTTGTTATTCAGGTAATGCTACATACAGAGGAAGAAGAACTATCGGTGATGACGTCACCTATGATGTTGACACGTGGTTTATTGCGGACACCCCATGGGGAAATATAACAGTGTCTGTGATGGCTCATGACTGCACACCAGTTATGCAAGGAACCAGCACCAATGAAAACAATGGTTAGTTTATATTTGTTCTTTAGACTTCGGAAAATTAATCTGTTTTATCTGTTTTATCTATGCAAACGTCTGTTGAATGTGTAAATAGATTTTTGTATAGAATTTACGTCTAACCCTAATCCAGGTTTTGTTGTCAGTGATATATGATTTATCCAGATTGAAGCATTCGAGACTAAGAGTCAATATAATAAATAAAAATCTATTTATTGAAAGGCATGTATCAAAAAATTTCAAATTAATGTGATGGAACCCATTATGTATTTTCATTCTTTCTTCGTCATTTATTAATCGCATCTGATCACATGTCGTGAAACATAAAAGGTTTCAGATTTTCTTAACACACTGCATTTATTGAAAAAAGATACTTGTTAGTCTTTCATGATTTAAGAATCGAGAATGTAAGGTATGGATATAAAACATGACTGAAAGTGATGAAAGCCCACTATTAAAACTTAAAAGACTGCTTTAACTATAAAGGTTTACTAAATAAAGTTTACCATAAACCTGAATTTGTTGGTATATGTATTATTTTTGTTCATGTAATACTGTAAACTTTACAATAACCATTTCATTCGTACTTTCAGTTGTGTCACAAACAACAGTATTTTACCACAACGTACAATTTCCAACTCTAGCCGCCACTACATTCCAAGTACCACAACCTTGTCCTGGGCATTGAACACTGAATGACAGACTGTATTAATTTCAGATGAATAAAACAATGTGATGATTTCTACTTCTACGTATGCCTAACATATCAATAACTTACGCAAACGGTCGTACATGTAAATAACATCACAACCACTTCCTCTTTTTCTCCATTGTGAAATTAGACCCATCGCCGGATGTTTAGTAGCTAGCATAAACAACGTGAAAACTGGTATCATACTTGCAGATTAGAACGAGAATCGTATGTTTCCGGACACCTGTGCTCGGGATTTATTTGGGTTTGATTTGCTCAATCTTAAGTTTTCTGTGTACTGTTTAGTTATTGCTGGTTATTTCCTTTTGACTTTTTTCTCGTTTTCTGATTATACAAATGGTTTAGTTATTGTTTATTTTGTCGTAATTTTCTATGTTGTGTTTTGTGTAATTATATTGTTTGTATGTTGGTCTTTTTCTTTTTTAGCCATAGCGTTGTTAGTTAATTTTGACTTGAGTTTGAATGTCTGTCTGGTATCTTTCGCCTCTTTTTTTAATGTAAAATAATTTCTAAACATGATTTGACACATAACTGAAATACATTATCATGCCATAAAGTTAAACAAAGTTGTCACATGCGAGTCTTGCAGTTGTTTTCTTATTTTTTAAATCAATATATCTTAGATCAATAAAAATTCATTAAACTGATATAAACACAAAAGTAAAATCACAAGAATACTGAACTCCGAAGAAAATTCAAAACGGAAAGTCTCTAATCAAATGGCAAAGATCAAAGCACAAACACATCAAACGAATGGATAACAACCATCCTATTCTTGGTAAAGGTATTTTCTTATGTAGAAAACGGTGGATTGAACCTGGTTTTATAGCTAAGATAAACCGAAAATATCTAATAATGGTCGTTGTTATTGTGAATCCAGTTTTTGAGTAGGAGTTAACAGTAATTTACCAATGTTCAAATCTCATATATCCATCCAGGGTAAAATATAATGCCTCATATCTACTGATTTTCTTTTCATACAAGACTTCAACAGCTCATAAAAAGTTCATTACCAAAATTTTAGCAAATTCTAATTTTTTTTCTTACAATTTTAACCCCAACTGTACTGGTGCGTCTTATGTAATCGAGTCGCGCGTCTGGCGTGTTGGGTTATACGCCTGGTGCCTTTGATGGCTGTTTACCAATCCTAAATAAAGGTAAAAGTCAGAGTCAGCCTTTTCCCGTCATTAACAAAATATTAAAACATCTCAAAAAGGAGATCCATATTTTTAGCTTATTTTTCTTTAACTAATGCTCTTCTAGTTCTAGTGTCTTATGCATATACATTTATCTATGATTAAGGTATATAATTCTGTTTTGAATTGAATATTATTTATGTTGACACGATGCATATATCAATAAAAGTTGTTAACCTGGCGAAAAAGATACTACAAAATGTCGAAATAATCGTAACGAGATCCCGTTTTAGGACATGAAAAGTCAGGTTTTCTGACATTTTTTACTACCTTAAATTCACAAATGGGTTCATACGCCAAGATTGAAGTCGGTGACGATATGATTATCTGGTATCGTTAAAAAAGAAAATGTAAGTATCAACAACATAAAGGTTTTAAAGAAAAATGTATGTTTCAAAAAATGGAAATTTGATAATTTTAAGACAGATTTATGAACGTTTTTTTGTCAGTCTTAAGTCCTTCCTTATACAATTGTTCAACTATTTTCAAAGAATCCAATCATTTATATTTCATACAATAAAAGAGATTGGTACATCATTTTTTTAATTTTCAGATATAATTCAGCGAGTCAAAGTTTTATGTAAAATTTTACCAACTGTAACATTATCTTTTTACTGTTCATTGGCATTAAAAGAGGGACGAAAGATACCAGAGGGACAATCAAACTCATAAATCGAAAATAAACTGACAACGACATGGCTAAAAACGAAAAAAGCTAACAGACACAACTTTTTTTTACTGCAAATTAAGAATCACAGTCTGATAAATTCATGAAGTAGTTGACATTGATTACGGAAAAGAAAATCCTGACGAAAAATCATATTAAAATGAGTATTCTGTTAAATATTTTTTTAGATTAAAACGTTTCAATAGTATATTTATACTTCTTTTAGTTCTTATTGTATGAATTCTTTCATATGTCAAATATATTGAGCAAACTCGTGTTGCGGTCTCTGCATTTTTTGTGTGCTTTTTGTATGATTATGCAGAAACTGCAGAACCCACACAATTCTAGATTTTATAGTATTTCGATATTTAAATCATTTTTTTACCCATATATTCCACATGAATGTTTGAGTTTTTTCAAACCAATCTGAAAACGAAAAGTAAAATGTTTTTGTAATAGATCTATATGTTATAAACTTATCTATTGAATGTGAAAACGCATCTGGAAAACCGAAGATAGTAATTTTGATAAGTTTAAGACATGGTTATTGGTAAGGACCTTGGTATTGCTTCTTTAAAAATTTTCGATGGAACGTTTTGTTTGCTTCCTTGTTCTATTTTCTGTCACAAGGGCTGCTGTATCTCCGAAAATTTGTTGCTCAAAACATTCATTAACAGCTGATCTTCACCAGGTCACTGGATCATACGTCAATGGTACTCCTTCTACCCTGGAGGTAAGTTATTTGTTGAATCACTCGTGAAGCTATGCACTACTATTGATATACCATGATAGAAAAAATAGAAAGAAAAAATAACTTGATTATCTTAATTGAAAGTATAATTTCCACCCATTGCGTTTTACTTTTTGAGAGTCAATCTTAATTGGTTCTTAAATTAAGACATTACTGCAAACGCGTGTTATTTTTCTCTCTCGAGGGAATGACCATATAATATAATTCTAACTATTATTGACATTGGCACAATGATAGTTCGAATAAGATTATATGCTCGTCTCGACTGACTAAAGTTCTTTTTTAAAATAAATTTTTGTTTGACGATTTGTTTGTAGAAATTTTCCTTTGATCAATTATGAATTTAAAACTAGTTTAATAAACATACTAACTACCGCCAAACAAATGAGATTAAAAAATATAACCAACTGTGACCAAATGATATTTTTTCCAAAGTTGCATGTGCATTCTTTCTTCCACTGTTTTTTATTTATCTCAAAACTTTAAGAATTAATAGAAGTCATTATAAATCAACTGCTATGATGTGTAACAAAATAAACAAAACATTATATAACAAACACGACAGAATGAAATATTCAGCATAAAATTCGTTTTCTACATCATTGAATTATGTTACATTATGATGACATGGTTCTTCCACATATTACAAATAAAGGCAACAGTAGTATAACGCTGTTCAAAACTTATAAATCGATAGAAAAAAACAAATCCGGGTTACAAACTAAAACTGAGAGAAACGCATTAAATACAAGACGTTGCATTATAAAAACATTATAGTGTCATTCTTTTTATTACCTGTTTCATGACGTTACATTACAATGAGATTCTTTCTCCACATGTTTCATGACGTTACATTATAATGAGGTTCTTAATTCCACATGCTTCATGATGTAACTTTATAATGTCATTATTCCTTCCACGAGTTACATGACGTTACTTTATAATGACATGCTTTCTTCATGTTTAATGATGTAACATTTTAATGACTTTCAATCTTCCACGGGATACATATTTAATGACGATACATTATAATGGTTTTTTGTCTTATGAGCAACACAACGGGTACCACACTTGAAGCAGGATCTGCATATATTATATACCCTTCCGGAGCACCTGATATCACCACAAGTTTTGGTCAGGTTTGTGTTGCTTAGTCTTGAACTTTCTATGTTGTGCCTTGTGTCGTATTGTTGTCTGTTTTATCTTTTTCTTTTTTAGCAATGGCGTTGTCAGTTCATTTTCGATCTATGAGTTTGAATGTCCCTCTGGTATCTTTCGCCCCTCTTTTACATGACGTGACATTATTATGAATTTTTTTCTTTCACGTATTAAGGATGTATTTAGGTGAGGTTTTAGAATTTGTGTCAGGTATTTTCCAAAATTTAAGCAAATTCTAGATTTCTTTTCTTATTTGAGACCCAAATAATACATATGCAAATATAAGGAAAAAGTCCGAGTCGGTCTTTTCCCTGCTATATTTAAAAACTCAAATATCTCGAAAAGGAGCTCCATGACCTATCACTATTTTAGCTTATTTTGTTCCTTAACTGATGCTCTTTTGGCTTATTGTATCAAAATTGAATTCTTGATTTTAAAATTTCACCTATAAAGTACATCCATAAATGACGTTACATAAGGAAGTTTTTTTTAAATGTTTCTTGACGTAACGCTTTAATTTCATTCGTTCTTTCACGTTGAAGAAATAATACCATTACAATGTAACGTCATTTAACATACGAATGAAGAAATCCCTTATAATGTAACGTCCTGCAACATGTAGAAAAAAGAATGCCATTACAATTGTACGTCATAACATAGGTGGAGGAAAAGAATACCGTTATAACTTAATTTCATGTATCTCGTGGATGAAAGAATGCCTTTATGATGTCACATTTCTCATAGAAGAAAGAAAAAAATACATCCTCATGTGACTTCATTTAATATTTTGAAAAAAGTATGGTATAACAATGTATTCGGTCTTCCACATGATACATGGCGTTACATTATGATAACATTCCTTCTTCAACATGTTAAATGACGGTACATTTTGATGTATTTCTTTATTCCACAGGTTTCAATGAAGTTGTATTATGACTACGATAATTTAGATGGTACAGCTATCGTACAAGATTTTAATCATGTGAGTATACTAAAAAAAACATCGCACAAAGCCTTTAACGATAACATGTAGCTTTCACTAAATAACATTTTTATTTTACGAAAATACGAAAAATTGTTAAATGCTTCTAAGTACGAGCGATTTATTTTCGCGACATTCGTGTGTAGAAAAATAACGCGAATATAAATCGTCGCGAATATGTATAGCTTGGACCAAACTAAATCAAGTAGATAAGAAAATCGCGAAATTAAATAGCCGCGAAATGGACTAGAAATCGTAAAACGCGAAATAAAGTATCCGCGAACATAAGTTGGTTTACAGTATATTGACGTTTGTTTTTGTTGCTGTTCAGTGTTTCTGCTGTTCCGTTGTTTTCCTCTTATAGTTGATAAGTTTTTATCGATTTTGCTTTAGTGACCCGATTTTTTTTCTCGCTCAGTCGTTTTGTGATTATTTAACAACGGTAAGCCTTCATTCAAGTGATAATATATTTAATATAGATTAAGTCGTCTTGTGTTTCATTTTAGAAAAAGCAGTATACATTGTCTGGAAAATCATGTAGTAAAAAGGACTTACCAAATGGATTAAATATGCAGCCACCATGCATACAAAGTGAGTTTATAATGCTTTGTTTTTTTTACAAATTTTAAGTGTATTATTTTGGATTTTCTGTCATTTGATACTAGCAGTTGCATCATATCTACGCGCATGAATACAAAAAAATTCTAATTTACAATCGTCAAAAGACTCATCAGACTTGATTACCAATCTTGTTTTTTCAACTAGGCAATGCTACATACAGAGGAAGGAACACTATTGGTGATGACGTAGCTTATGACGTGGACACATGGTTTATCGAGAGCTCCTCATGGGGAAACCTCACAGTATCTGTGATGGCACATGATTGTACCCTGGTAGTGCAAGGAATCAGTACAAATGCAAACAATGGTTAGTTTTTCTCTCATTTTAGTTTATCGTTAACCAGTTTGATGACTTCAACATTCCAATTGCGAACTTCCCCTTTTTCAGCCGTTAAATACCCTTTGGTCCATTGTTTGGTGTTTAAATATCTTAATTGAAACGTAACGCTAGTGCATGTTCATGATATACGGACTTCGAGATAATGAGGCTCCTAACACTAAAATAGGTCAATAAGAGTTTTAAGGAAGAACGTCTGAAATTAAAAAAACCCACTAGATTGAATTTCCGATCACGATCACGAACTGATTGGCCAATATACAAAAAATAAGCGTCTTAACTTTGAACGACAAGTTTTCGCAGTCTTAGAACTTAAGATTCCAGAATAGTCGTCGTATCTGTTATTTAACAATCGTGTTCTATACCAGATATGACATTTTCACTGCAGACATAGCAGGCGATGTTTACCCTGTCGACGTATTTGGTATCGCTCCTGTACGAGATAGAGCGTTTGCCTCGGTTTTTGTTTGCTATCTTGATTTGTCTTTGAAATTTACGGTGTGTAATTAAACGGATTTTTCGGGGGTTTTTGGGTTTCCTGAATAAACGAGTTCAGCATTTGACTTGTCGCGATACCTGAATTGTTGTATTAGATATTTACTTCGGTAAACTAGTTTTGCCTATATCAAATAAACACAGTACTTCTGTACCAATTCTGGTTAATATATTACCTAGACCATGCACTGTTTGTTATTGTTGTTCGTGTCTCTGTTTATACAATTATTTTTAAACCACACAATTTCTTTTAAAGCACAAATCTATCAAACACTTCTAATCATGTTAGCTATTAGCTAGAATTTAGGAAAGAACAAATTTAATCGTATGGTACTACCCAAATATGTTTTCGTCTTCTGATGCAATTCAGTCCACCATCTTGTGAGGTATCGAACTGATGAATTCTCTTACTTGATATGATTTGTAAATGATTAGTTAACTTTGTTTATGTAAAATCATAAACAGTTCATATATTTTTCAGTTGTGTCGCAAACAACAATATTTTACCACAACGTACAATATACAACTCTATTGTCTTTATTAATATAACTTTTACTGTTAAGTCTGTTTTTTTAGATATCCTTTTGACGTAACTCTGTGCTGATGTATCCCATCATACTTTGAACGACAAAATTATTTCATGATGTGACTCTGTACCTATGTATCTTGTCATACCTTGAATGACAAAATTATTTTATTTATTAATATTACTTTTACTGTTAACCCACTGTTTTTGTGATATACATTTGACGTGCCTCTGTACTTATGTATCCCGTCATACTTTGAACCGCACTATTATTTTATTTATTATTATTACTTTAACTGTTAAGCCAGTTTTTGTTATATCTATTTTGCGTGACTGTATTTATGCATCCCGTCATACTTTGAACGACAAAATTATTTCATGTCTACCTGTGCGAATTTCAAACGCGCAATTTTCACCAGTACTCAAAACCCTCCTTCCTTGATGGGTGCATTTTACATAGACAAATAAAATCGTATAATATAATCAAAATGAGGATGTTAATTTGATTTATGCCTTTTTGTGCTTCGTTACATTTGTTGTTTTTATAGTGATTAAGATGATAACACAATGTTGACTGCTGTACCCCTATTTTTGACATTTTTACCTATTGTGTCTGTTTGTTTTGTTCACGCATCGGTTACAATATAATGGAATTTGATGCGACTGTCATACAAGTGAGAGGTTTAGCTAGCTATAAAACCAGGTTCAATCCACCATTTTCTACATTTGAAAATGCCTGTACCAAGTCAGGAATATGACAGTTCTTGTCCATTCATTTTTGATGCGTTTTGTTATTTGATTTTGCCATGTGATTATGGACTTTCCGAATTGATTTTCCTCTGAGTTCAGTATTTTTGTGATTTTACTTTTTTCTAGAGGCAACAGTGTTCCAGGTACCACAGAATTGTTCAGAGAGCTGAACACAAAACATAGAATATTAAAAATAATAGCATACTAACTTGTGCTGTTTTCTGTTCATATAATTTGCCTTTAGGGACCGGTCAAAATTCATCGTCACATAGGACCGGTGCAAAAAATAAAAACATTTTATAAAAGTTACAACCCTATGGCTTTCTGACTGAAAAAAATGTTGTCCTATGCCAACTTAGTAATAAAAAAGTTGGTGTCCTATCCTACTTTTCCAATGTATTGTAGATAAAAGTATACTTTATAGAGGCATTTAACATATTTTGTCTTTATTCTATGATTAAAAGCAACAGTTTCATGTTTTATTTTGTTGATTCACATACAATTACAGGCATGGCATTATCATAAATTATACTATGAATATAGCACTGAAAAAACCAAAAGACTTTGCATAATGCAATCAAACCACAAATAGGTGTTTGTTAAACTGAAAAATTAATGAAACTGTATATATCTTATATAAAATTTTATCAATACCTTTAAATATTAATTATAAAAACAAGCTCCAGGAGAAACATGAAACTCAATACCATTTGGTTTAACTCTCTATATATATTTGAACATGAAGACCCATAGGTTGTCATGGAATGTGTTTTTTTTATTACTGTTTACATAGTTATTCCAATTATGTTAAATTTCATTAGACAGTTATATCTTCTTTTGAATTTATATGTTATAGACTGGTTTTTTTAAGTTTTATTATAATGTTAATAAAAATTATTTCAAAGTAATCGATTGAAAAAAAAACTTGTGTCCTATGGATATGTGAAAAAAGTGATGTCCCAACAAAAGCGATTTTGGGAAAAAAGTATCTGTCCTACTGCACTTTGCACCGGTCCTATGTGTAGATAAATTTTGACCAGTCCCTTAAAACTTATGTTGTTACTCAAATTAAGACAACAGTAGGATATCGTTGTTCAAAAGTCATAAATCGATTGAGAGAAAAACAAATCCGGGTTACAAACCAAAACCACATTCAGCTATAAGAGGAAAAGAAAGAAGCAACAGAAAAAACTGAAGTGCAACAAATCATTAAAAAATGATGTTTCCTAGTCATATAATATGATTTTACATACCATTGACTAATGTAATTTGAAGAGTTCGTTCTTTCCCAACTACACCTCCCGATGGTATCACCAGCCGAGTAGTTAGCACGTCTGTGTTGAAATGAATTATCATTGATACGGTCATAATTATAAGTTAACTGTTTACAAAACATTGATTTTTTTTAAATACAAAGGTTTTTCTACCTCAGGAATAGATAACTTTAGCTGTATTTGGCAAAACTGTTAGTTAATTTTGGTCCTCAATGCTTTCCATTTTCGTACATTTATTTGGCCTTTTTAACATTTTTTTATTCGAGCGCCACTGATGATTCTTCTGTAGACGAAATAACATTAACGGTACCAATTTTCCTGCACCAGATGCGCATTTCGACAATCCATGATATGTCTCTTCAGTGATGCTCGTGGCCAAAATATTAGAAACGTGCGTCTGGGGCAAATACAAAATTTCAATCCTGGTATCTTTGATGAGTTTATTGAATTGTATTTGATAGAGATTTCTAACACGTATCTATACCATTTTGCTTGTAGTTCTTTCGTTATATGAACCAATGAGTGTTTTTTTCACATATATACGGAATGTGCTATGGCTTCATACACCTCTGCTGGTGGTCTACCAGTCCCCGGGGGGTATAGTCAGCATATTAGTTGGAACTTCTGTACTGACATGATTTTTAACAAACATTTCTAAAATTGACCGTTTATAAATTTCAAATTAAAGAAAAAAATAAGGTTTCAACTTATTCAGGCAAAGTTGATCACATATGGATTCGACTATTGTTTGTGTGTCCTTTTGGTCAATATCAATAGCAACAAAAGTGCACATGTCTAAATATCTTGCCTGCTGAAATGGTCATAATTTAACTTATTTTGAAATTCTTTGATAAATTGTAAGTAAACTCATCATAGATACCAGGATTACAATTTTATATTAACGCCAGACGCGCGTTTCGTCTACATAAGACTCATCAGTGACACTCGACTCAAAAAGTGTTTAAAAGGCCAAATAAAGTACGAATTTGAAGAGCATTGAGGACCACAAATTCCTAAAAGTTTTGCCAAATACAGCTAATGTAATCTATTCCTGAGGTAGAAAAGCCTTAGTTTTTCAAAAATTCAAAGTTGTGTAAACAGGTAATTTATAATTATGAACATATCGATGATAACTCAAGTCAATACAGAAGTGCTGACTACTGGGCTAGTGATACCATCGGGAAAATAGTTGTCACTGTAAATGCATTACTTTTCTTTCCGTAATATTTTATTCAAATATGTACAATAAAAAAAATCATCAGACAATATCTGATGTCACATTAACATTAGAAGCAATTCAACATAAGTACAAACACAACAATTATATAGCATTGGTCAAAGTCAATATATTATTTCTGTGTATGGTTATCTGTTACTTTGATAAGTGATATGATTGCCAATGAGACAAATATCCAACAGAGTTGAAATGAAGTGTATCTTAGGAACTATTTTTAAACATTATTGCATGTTCTTTTCTTTAATATACATACACAAATTTTTTCCCCCCTCATATTTCACCATAAAAGGATACTTGTTTACAAATTGCATTCCTCTTCAATAATCTTACTACTCGCTATTTTCCCTCCTCTTTGAGTATATTCGTCCTCATAATGCGATGACTTCTTTATATAATGATATAATAATCTCAACGATTTACACAATATATTTTATATTTTAAACATAACTTGGCCCTATTAATATTACTATTATTGGCCCTATAACAGTTCTTGATAATCATGAACGTATCTGAAAATTGATAGAAGAAAACATGAATTAACAAACACAATGAAAGTAAAATAACTAAAAATTTCGAAATCCGAGTAAAATTCCAAACGGAAAGTCCCTTCAGTTAGTAATGTTCACTGACAGTAATATATATATGTATAAATCCCCAAAAAAAGTTATACAACTAAAAGGGGATCTCTGCAGGGAAAGAGTCTAGAGTTCGAACAGGACAGACAAACCCGTCTATGAATATGTGTATGCAAAGAGCTATTTTTATATTATTATATAATTATTCGGATTCATCAATATTCGTTGAACACCAATTTTCGTGGATTTCGTGGGAACAAGGGAATCTCGAATTTAAATTTTCAACGGAGTGTATGCTGAATTTGCCAAATTCACGAAATTAAATATCCACGAAAGTTGGTACCCACGAAAATAAATGAATCCACAGTAACATATCTGTTATAATTGTGGCTTATCATACTGCAAATTAAAACTTTTTTGGCAAATGTGCCATTTCTTGAAATTACTATTTCTGTTGTATATAAGAAGTTTAAGAGAAAATATAAAACAGTAAGTTTAACTTTTACTTACCATTGACAATGTTTTGGTCGAGTCATCACTGACTCAGAGTATGGGTGTATACTGATATCTGCTGTAGTATATGACATAGCTGTGTAACCTAAAAAGTAAAATGAATCATCGAATGTAGCAGACATTAGATATGAATATGTATAAAGTAACTGCTTAGAAATATGTCATATAAAAAAGAAACAACAAATAAAAAGTAAAATAACAAAAATACCGAACTCTGCATCCTTAATTTCCGTGACTGCAACATAGAGACAATTTATTGTTGCATTACTATGGACTCAATCAACGATGTGTTGTTCAATATTTTAACGATTACGCACAGTATTATCATTATTAAGACATACTTTAAAGTTAAAATTGAGAATTGAAAAGGGGAATGTGTCAAAGAGACAACAACCCGATCAAAGAATAGAAAACAGCACAAGGCCACCAATGAGTCTTCAAACCAGCGAGAAAATCCAACAACCGGAAGCGTGTTTCAACTGGCCCCATAAACAAAAAGGTTTACTAGGTTAGTGATAATGGACGTCATACTAAACTCCAAAACATATAAATGAACTAAAATTTAAAATCATACAAGACTAACAATTGCCAGAGGCTCCTGACATAGGACAGGCGCACGCATGCGGCATGATAACATTATTATATGGAGAAAATTGTAAGACAGTTGTCTTCTGGACTTGTTCAGCAGCTAGCTAACTGGTATGAATGTAATACAAATTGAAATATTTGCTGTACCTCCTTCGAATGTTCCATACTCAATCTGTGAAACCGGCCAGCAATCTGGTGTAGTTACAGAGCGCACAACTGTCATATTGGTACTGGGTATCACGTATTTCCAGATCTGAACTTCTAAATTGTTATCCGGCAGCCCAATTGATCGTTGCGCAATCAGTTGTGCATCTTCTGTTAATAATTGGAAAAATATTATATACAAATATCTAAATAGTTTTCATTGCTACTATTCAGTTATTTTCATGAAATTTTTATGTTGTGATTTGGTATACGTAAAGAAGCGATGCTATATTTGCTGTAAATCAGTTATCAATCAAATCCAACTCCGTTGATAACAAAGGAATTATTTCGATTCAACATGAAACACTGCTTTAATATCTTAAACAATGAACTTGAGGCATGTCTTACAGTTATGTCAAGGTAGACCTTATCATGTACTTCAGTGGTCGTTCTTGATATTCTACTACAACAATAAACGTCTATGTTGACTGAAACTTTTACTACTACTACTTATTCTACTAATACTAGCTGTTGCTACTTGTACTATACTCGGTGATATATTACTTCTATACTTTCTTCAAAATTTCTAGTACTGCTCTATGGTTCTTCATCTTAGAGTATTTTCCTAATGAAGGATTTAAGTACATTAGGATTTCAGTACTTATCTGTAATTTACATGTAGTTTATACTTACTTGGTATACATTGATCTTGTATTGGTACCGTCAGTTGCTCTACAGAACATCGTCCCAGATCTATTTTATAACTTTTACCCTGAAAATATGTCATTACTCTTATTACATACATATATTGGTATACAAATTCGAGCATTGTTCTTTAATAATGAAGATAACGACCAGTACTGTACATAAAAGAAGTTTAAAGGAGATGTGCATTCAATCGCAGATAATTGATGTAATATATGCATTGCTGAAACACTCTTTTTGCAATTCTTAAATAAAAAATATAATCGACAGAGTGTTGACTAGTTCCACTAAGTAGACTGTCTCTCAGAGCTGCAATGTAGTCTCATTTCACAATTTTTGTTTTATATGAGACAAATTAATGAATTTTGGAGGGGAAAATAGCACATTGCCAATTTTTGAAAATGGAATTTTGTTTACGAAATTATTACTTTTTTGTATGTTTGTGTGAAAAGAGAGCACGTGCAAGTACCATTACAACATGTTTTAATGGGGCTCTTCAACAATGCTTTTAATTATCTAGTTGGTACAAAGTGGCATGTGCTCTACGTTTGCGGTTCCAAAAAAATAGATAAAAGATACCCTTTGTTCGTGTCATCGTGGGTACAAACAACTCATTGTTCTTAATTTTGCATTATTCAACTTTGAAAAAAGACATATAATAAATGTTCAAATTTAAGAAAGAAAAAACTTAGGCCTTTGCCTTATTGTGTTTCAGAATAGCTAAACTTAATGAACTTTAAATTTGTCTTATCTTATACGATGTTTTATTCACAAGTAGGGTAAAGGTCATGTCCTTACATGGTGATAATCCACAATCTCAGTGTGTGTGAAGGTCATATTCCCACTCAAGGTTACAATCGTATCAGTTCTTGTCATTCTTCTGTGATAATCAAAGTACAAATGGACTCTTCTCTGAAAACAAATAAATATTGTAGAGCCTAGATATTATCCAGACTAGGGCATCCAAACGGGACAAATTATGCGTATAGAAAATTTAAAGTGTGTTCTAGCAGGATCTTAATCTGGGGTCACACATTCACGATTTTTACTGCCGTCCTTGACAGGACCATTCCCGATTAAAATTTATTAAAAGTTTGATCAAGATCCTATGAATCGTGGATGGAAATTCAAACTTTAATTAAAATTTGTAAAAAAAGAAAAAATTAATCACGACAACAATTAGATATTGTTCAGGAAGCGTCTATATTCAACCGTTTCCAAGCGAATTTATCCCGATAATCCCGTTCTAAATCCGCTTCTAACCCGATTTGTATCTTTCGCCAGGTAAAATTCGACCGAGTCTGTCACGACTGCGCCCCGATTCTACCGAATGTTATCCGACAGAGATCAGATAGTGACAAGACAGTGAACCGACGCTGACGGAAGTTATCCGTTCGAAAACTGTCGACATACTCGGGATGATCAGGTACTGTCGGAACGTAATCCTATCACGGTCTGCTCTATCGCATTGCAAACGGCTTTGTCTGGTCTCAGTCATATTGTATTATGTAATTGTCGGGACTCTAACGTGGGTATCATTGACGAATTTAGAATTAATAACGGGACTGTTTCGGACCGGTTTCGGCAAAAACGGTTTGCAATCGACAAGATCTGGATGCAATCTGGACTCAATCGGCAGAAAAACAGCAATGAAAAATTTCTCCAGATCATTCCCGTTCCACAGGAAACCGTCCCGAATACACAGAACATTGTTAGGAATTCGATCCTATACAGCAGAATCTGTCACGACATAGGCACGATTGTAATCCGACTAGACAAAATCGGCTGAGTTTCCCCGAATGTTACAGGACGCACCTAACTGTCGGGATGCTTTGACGAACTATTCGGACCCTTCCCGACCAGTAGGAATCTGTTACGAACTAAAAATACAATATTAGGACATTCCAGATAATTGAGGATACTAATCCGACTTTTTCACTTTTCGTGTCGTATCGCTGTCTGATCTCAAACGGGAGCAATAATCGGCAATGTGTGAACCCCGCATTAGGTACAGTACATACATGATAGTACAGTCCGTTCATGCATTCATACTGCAGCATGACTCAAGGAAATACTTATGTATACTTTTGATAGCACGACTTTGCTCTTAGATCATTAGGTTCATGTTACCTAACCATTCGTGTTCTATATGGCGTTTTATGGACTGTTGTACCTTCGTTTTTCATCTTATGGCTATATTCAATTTGATATCTGTCTTTTTGAGCTTATAGTTTTATAAAGCTTTTTATTTAGCCTATGGTATCTTTTTACCTTTTATTAACATCTCGTAAACTTCCAGAACATTAGGCTAGTCCACGCTAAACAACTATATATATAATGTATATATATATATATGACGTACTTATATATATTCCTAATTTTGCATTATTCAACTTTGAAAAAAAGACTTAATTCGAAATTTAGACATATAATAAATGTTTGACTAATAAATGTTTGACACATAATAAATGTTTGACATATAATAAATGTTTGACATATAATAAATGTTCAAATTTAAGAAAGAAAAAACTTAGGCCTTTTCTTTGTTGCCGGTGAAGATGTTATATGAGTGACAATGATACAACTCTCCATCCAAGTCACAATTTGTAAAAGTAAACCATTATAGGTCAAATTATGGTATTAAACACGGAGCCTTGGCCCACACCGAACATCAACCTATAAAGGCCCCCAAACGGCAAATGATAGTCTTGTCCTATTGTTGTTTATTTCTGTGTCATTTTGTGGAGAGTTGTCTCATTAGCAATTATACCACATCTTCTTATTATTACATTTAGTATAGTCATGATTACGAATGAAATGTTTTCAACATGACGTTAAATCCCTTTTCGGGTATATTTCTTTTCATAAATCAAACGAAAATAGGGGTAATTGTTTACTAATGTAACATATAATTCCGGGGCGCTCGCCTTTCAATGCCAAGAGCAAAACAATGACGCCGCTTTCTACATTATATCCATGTCTCTGATCAAATCAACTGACTAATATTTTACATCATTTGATCTCTGTTGGAGAATTGTCTCATTGGCAGTCGGCATATTCTTATTTTTTGGATTCTAAAAAAATTGTCAAATCACATTTATAAAGGAACTAAAGTATGTATCTGTATGCCTTTTATAGAGAGTGGCTTTTGCAATATAGTCTTCGAACCAATAACCTAGTTTTTGTAAGTTTTGAAGTTAAAGATAAAAAAAAATATAATAATTACGTCATAGAACTCTTTATGGTTTGTCTGTAAATTAATCAAGCCACCGGTTACATCCATTTCTGTTTGGAAAACAGGAGGTACACAACATGTTCCTGATACTGAGGTTGTATAGCACTCGACAAAAATTACAACTAGTATGGGAAACATCATTACAATAAAGTTTCTGTAGTAATACAAACTAGGTCACATTATCAACCAAACAAGGCCTTAGATGTTGGTGCCACAGAAGTATATGTTCTTCAGTACAAGGACAATCATGACAAGTTAATAAACTACGTCATACATTTATATGTGCATGGTAACACTTCTTAACCTTTGACGCGCAATTTCAAAATATGACTAGTGACCGAATTAAGACTATCAATGAAGAGTGCACGCAAAAATGAAATTCAACCATCTCCGTATTGTTATTATTCAAAACGCCAACGCCTTCTAGGTAGAAAAGTTTCGGTCATTTTTAAAAGAACTTTCTTTTATCATGCATACCAAATGTATGTTACACATTAACATTTTTTTCACATTTCAACCTTAATTTTTGTAATATGAACAACTTTACACAGGATTAATACAAATGTGAATAATTATTACTTTGCTTTTGGAAATATAAATCAGTAGTTTCCTTCCGTGGTTTGTAAATCTAGAACAAGGTTATTTCACCGACTAAGCACAACTGACGTAAGTTAACTAATCTAGAACCTGTTACATAGAGAATATACAAATATGTTAACAAGATTTTGTCATGCTAGCATTCATAACAAAGTAATTAATAAAGTTGTTAAAAACTATCATCAGTAGACGTTTTATTGAACCAACTTGATGAACTCTACCCTCAAGATTGCAATTTTTCCATTGAATAAAATGTAACTTCGACTAGCCGCATTTTCTACTTTGAACTGGTTCTGGTGTTTTGTTTGTTATGTAACTTATTGTCATACTCAATGTTTTTTTTGTGCCAAAATTAAACATGATTTGTTAATTTTGAGTTTTCAGTGTGTAGAATATGAGAATTGTGTTCATGGTAATCATGCTTACATGTTGAGACACTATAATGATAATTTTCACCCATATTTTCCCTGTGTCCTTAAAAAAACCTTTATAAATTTATAAATAATCTTGGAATAGTAATACATGTTCCTGAAATAAAAAATAAATTTTACATGTGATCGTTGTTTTATATACTGTAATTAAAATTTGACTGGTAATACATACACAAAATAGAAAAAAATCTGAAATATTTGGTACATCAACTAACAATGACTAATATATCCATTATATTTTTAGAATCATTATGACAAAAAAATTAATCACGTTAAATTTTAGCCTGGGAAATATGCCGCACTTTCACAACTTTTAAAAACAACAATCATTGAATTGCAAATCATCCACGTAAACCTGTAAAGGGTTAAGTTTTTATATATAGTCTCATTGCCCTTATTACGGAAACTTAAAAATTTCGGTTAATTATTTTTTTCTATATTTTACGGAAATGTTATCCGCATTTGGGCAGTTTTAAAATATTACAAGTGGAGATAACTCTAGATAAACATGGCTGGAAACCAACGAGACACGTCAACTATCTGTGTTTTTGATGTTGATGGAACTTTGACTGCAGCAAGACAGGTTAATCGATAATCAATATTATCATACATTTCTCTTAATTCGGTTCATTGTTTATCATCACTACCATTAATTAATCAGACAGTGGAAAACTGTTTTATGTTGTTGCGTCAGCCGGCAAGCCGGATGTTTGGACTTGTTTATCTATGATTATGTTGGTATTTATTAACCAAAATCATTCATAATTCATAATATATAAACTTACAGTAAAAAACAAATAATTAATGTTTTCCATATATAAGACGGATCTTTAGTATGGCTCAATTTCTGCACCCCCCTTTTATTTTAGAAGCTATATACATGTAGGAGCCTCTAATTCAGTGGATGTCTTATGTTGCTGCTTAACACATTTGTTTTTAGTTTATTATTTTATACATGAATGAGGGCATTAGTTTCTTGTTTTACTTTTGTCTTTTTGCTGCTTTTTAAAGCTGACTATGTGGAATGGGCTTTGTTCGTTGTTGAAGACCTTAGAGTGACCTACATGTATAGTTGTATAGCTAACTATGTGGAATGGGCTTTTTTACTCTTATAAATTGTTATTTGGATGGAGAGTTTTCTCATTGGCACTCATACTACATCTTCCTATCTATTTGTTGTTGAAGACCTTAGAGTTACCTACATGCATAGTTGTTAATTTCTGTGTCTATTTGTCTCTTTCGGAGAGTTATCTCATTGGCAATCGTACCACATCTTCTTATTTTATATCAGAATACTATATTGTGATAGAGTCAAGATATATTTTTACTTGTTAGTTACCTTCTTCAGGTAATATCACAACATGTTTTAGAAAGTTCACACTGGAACAACATAGTCAAGAAAAAAAAAATTACAAAATTTTGTATGTTTCTGGTTATATACATATAATAAGTTTACTAGAAATTCTTAATAAAAAACAAAAGGTTCAATCTGTTTTCACATGAAGTAAAGCCATATATTTTTATCAACATTTAAAGGGGCACTAGCTACGAGATATATATAAAAAATCTAAAGTTTGATTTTTTTCTGTTCAATCAATAATGAAAGTGGAAAAAGTGAAATAACAATTTGCTTTTTGCAGCCAAAAAGGTTCAATTTTGTCAAATTACGCTAAGAAACATTGATAATTAGTAATTCACTTGCAATTGAATGAGTCGACCTCTTTAAATCCGTATTCATGTGAACTTCAATTTAACCCCTAGCTAGAGATTGACAACGCATGCATTGTACGTGTACTGGTTATTTAAAGGAGAAAAAATGTCAACAATGAAAGTGAAACTACGGTAAATCATTTGATTACTAATTCGATGCACATAAAATCATTCTTATACGGTTAAAAAACAATGAGAAACATCTATTTTTAATCTATAAAATAAAATCAAACAGACCTATAAAAATCCAATTGCACGTGTTGGTTTAATCTATTCATATCTTTATTTATGTTTACATCGCTTATATGGTCATCTGAGGTCAAATCGATAGGTAATTAGATGGCGTCTGGACTAAAATACACACGAAACGAACCTATATATTATCTACCCCATGCTCTGTAAACTGTTTATTTTAAACTTTTGATAGTTTGGATAAATGTTTTACATTGTTATAAATCAAATATGAGAATTTGAGTCAAATCGGTGACCATGAATTTGACAGCTAGTGCCCCTTTAAACAGTCCGGAATGCGGTTCGATAAAATTGCTTCCCTTGTTTATTTCGCTCTCCTGTCAAATCATGTAATTTCGCTACCTCCATTGGTAGACGCTACAACGATGGGTGTCGTCAAGAAAGGTACGATTAAAGGAATCAGCTAGGAATTAGACGATCACCATTGGTATAGGTGAGTTGTTTAATAGTTGTTGCTTTGGGATAAATGCATGTTTTGGATTTATTCATAATCAGGAATAGCTGGAAAGGAAAGAAACGTGTTGCTACGTGAACCCGGAAAGGCATGGACGAATTTTTAAAAAAAATCTAGAGACGATCGTTCTGAGTGTGCCACCTACACATTCAAACGTGTACACAAGCACAGTATTCCCTATCTATGTAATGTGTTTTCATAATTATGTGATATAGGGCAAAAAAAGGTAGCAGCTTTTTGTATCTTGTTGTTAAGCATTTCCAGGGGAGATAATGTTATTTTTCACGGTGTGTTCGATAGGTTTGTTACATTGTAACATTATATAATACACACTCATAAAGTGGATTAAAATAGCCTCCCACACTCAATTAACTGAATTTCAATTATTCTATTTACCGTAGTGCTATTATATAAGACTTCGGAGGTTCATATCACTTATATTCAACGTTTTTATATCGGATTTTTTTTTACTATTGATGTTGAACGGTTCAAAGTAATAAAAAAAAATCCGATAAAACCGTTGAATGTAAATGATATGAATCTCAGAAGTCTTATATATTGTCCTCTAATATAAAATGGAGGTTCATATCATTTACATTCAACATTTTTTATCGAACTTTTGTTTACTATCAATGTTGAACGGTTCAACGGTTCGACATTGGTAGTTAAAAAAAAATCCGATAAAAAATAACGGTTCAACATTGATATAAAAAAAAATCCGATAAACATGTTGAATGTAAACCGTTATAACCTTTTCAGTGATAGACAATTTGGTTTTATTGGAGGAAGATCAACCTCATTACAACTATTAAAAGTCATAGATCACTGGACCAGTATTTTAGATAGTGGTGGGTCAATAGATGCAGTTTATACCGATTTTATGAAGGCGTTTGACAAAGTCCCGCATAGACGACTTATCAACAAACTTAGATCATATGGCATGAGTTTACAAACATGTAATTGGATCAAGAACTTTCTGAGTGACCGCCAACAAAGAGTACAAATTAATGGAAATTTTTCAAAATGGCATGATGTTACTAGTGGTATTCCGCAAGGATCAGTTTTGGGCCCAATTCTGTTTGTTATCTTTATTAACGATTTGCCGTCATGTGCAGAGTCTGATGTATACATGTTTGCCGATGACACTAAACTTTATAGAGCGATAAACAACGAAATTGACAACACCATAATGCAAAACGACATAAATAGTATGTTTAAGTGGAGCGAAAAATGGCTATTACGTTTTCATCCGGACAAATGTAAAGTACTTCCAATTTCTACTAAATCCAATTATGGGCAAGATAGCACTTATAAAATGTCGACATACGATGGATCCGAAATAACACTAGAAACAGTTCAATCAGAGAAAGATGTTGGAGTAACTATAGATTCAAAGCTAAAATTTGATAAACATATACAGACACAAGTCAACAAAGCAAACCAACTAGTTGGGATTATTAGAAGAAATTTTAAATATTTAGATTATAAAAGCTTCTGCCTACTATTTAAGGCATTAGCCCGTCCTCATCTTGAATATGCTAGTAGTGTATGGAACCCCCACAAAAAGAAAGATATAGAGACAATTGAAAATGTCCAACGTAGAGCAACAAAAATGTTACCAAACATTAAAGATTTGTCATACGAAGAGCGCTTAAAAATTCTGAAAATTCCAACTTTAAAATTTAGAAGGCTAAGAGGCGACATGATAGAAACATACAAGATAACTACAAGAGTATATGACTCAAAAGTGACAGAAGGTCTATTTACTCGTAATACCAGCTCGACAACAAGAGGCAACTCTATGAAATTGGTAAAATATAGAAGCAGACTAGACATAGAAAATACTACTTTACTAACAGAGTAGTGGAAGTATGGAACAGCCTACCAGACATCGTAGTGACCGCAAAGAATGTTAAGATTTTTGGAAATCGCCTAGACAAGCATTGGAAAGAACACCCAATGATTTATAACTTCGACACTGAATACACCTATAACATCGGAAGTAGCACAAGTGTAGTTAGTGACGATGAACCAGAGCCAAATATAGAGGAGCAAACTGATCTCCTGCGTTTGGAAACACTTAGGTAGACTTAGGTAAATGAAATGAGACTCTGAAGCCTTACATTATAGGACTATCGTTTATTAGTTCTTTATCCTAAATAAATGTTTTTTTGTGGTGTACATTACAAAAAAAGGGGGGGGGTTTTTCAAAAATACCAAAATACCTTAACAATCTACAATATCTGTTTACAGAATGTGAGAGATATTTCGTATTCTAAAACTATTTTTTCTCACATGTTTGTTAGATATGTTGAAAATACAAACAAATTTTTAATGTTTAGTACATATATTCATCCCCTCTTTTTCAATTCATTAGTTCAAGATACAGCTCTGAAGAATATGCAATAACCTACATTATTCTAACATGTGAAGACCAATGAAAACATTTGATATGATTTGAAAACAAGGCCAATTAAGTAGGAACTTTGGGTTTCGTTATAAATTATAATTCAACATTTTCGATTAATATTTTAAATTTTCTTTATTTCATATTCTAGTATATTTAATAACATGTTTATATTTTGTCATGCATCTGATGTATAAATCCAGTGGCAGATCCCGGAAAGAGCTCTTAGTTCCGATCCGTTTGTACGGGGAACATGTGGTTGCAACCCTCTCTTTAATTGCCTGTTCGATTTTTATGTTTGCAGTGTCAAAAAGGGAGATAGACAGCAGTTTTATCAAGAAGTTATGTGAAAGTTCTGCTATGCATCCGACAGTCAGGAATTATTCTGAAGTACAGCATAGAACAGAGAGGAGAGGTTTTAAAGTACCAGATGCTTATCTGAGATTCCAATTTGAACTAAAGAAAGCAATATATAAAGATATGTAGGAGAAATAATCTATATGAATAAAGCTATGCCACAAAAGGAACTTGTTTTTTTATATACATAATTTGTCAAACGTATCCATAACAGAAGAGATGTGAATGCATCCTTCATAGCCTTGTAATACTGATGGTAATAATTTATATAATTTCTGAGATGATATAGCAGTGCCATTGGTTTCCCCTTTCTCCTTCTTCATAGAACTTGATCATCTGAACCCTTCTTTTTTTTTTTAGATTGGATCCCTGTTAAAGAACAGTTAAAAGAGCATATGCTTAATTTTCGTTATCTTTTAGAATCATTTTTTTTAAAAATAAAACAGGTTGTACATTCTACATCAAATATACCAGTCAACCGTAAATGTTAACACTCACAAAGTGTCTTTAAATAAGTATGTTTATTTTTCAACTTACAAAACATGTCAAAGGTTTAAGCATCCCAATTACCATTACCATGTGACTTGAATTTTTGATTTGTCAATATCAAGCAAACTCGATATTTCCCATAACATCATAATAGTTCCATTTTTATTATTAAAACAACAAAGGACTAACTCAGTGATATTGTTTGTCTTAAATTACTGTAGAATAAAGGCTTTTTTCCCCTGGATAAGAATCCCAATTTGGAAAAAAATGGCTTCAAATTATTCCCAAATAGACAATTTTTTTCCCAAACAGTGCAGTCTCGGTAGAAATAAAACTGAAAAACACTCATTTAAACATTTTTCATGCATAAAATGGCTATATGTTTAGATTTGAGGGTCTATTTATTTATCATCTTTGATAATAAGATGTCTTGTTTCAAATGAAGGTTTACCTCCTAAAAGGGGGTCTGCAAATTGAAGTTCCAGTCAAATTCATGGTATATTATAAATTTCCCAATTTGATAAAAATGACGCATATTTTCCAATAAAAAAGGGTAGAGGTAGTTTCGTCGGAAAAATATGTTTGATTAAACATAGGGAATCACTGAAGCATGACTGGAGCGAGCTCCCCTTAGCTCAGTCAGCCCCCCCTTTTCCCTCCTAATGTAAAATTCTAGATCCGCCACTGAATATTGGTTTGAACAGTGCGATGGAAGTCTTCAAATGTATATAAAAAAAAGAGTCTTTGTGCTGGTTATTTACATACGGGAACGAAAATTTAACTTCAAATTGTGAAAAAGAGTGAGGGGTAGGATTCATTTTAAAAAAATATCGTCTGATCCAAAATTCGTTCGAAAAAATATTGTCAGGCAAAATTTAAAACCAGAAAAAATATTATGAATTCTGATCTTCTTAAACTTTAAAGTGTTAAGTTTTGAAAGAAAAAAATATTTGATTGGTGGAGGCGGACAATAAATGGTCGCGCTCAGACAAGAAAACCATACCCCCTTTAAAGTTAAATGATTAACTTACTTCCATGTTGATGGATTGTTTCCTGGCTTGCTTTGGTAGAGTACTGTTGCATGTTTCACATTCGAGTAATATATATACGCATGTGTAGTACATGAAATATGAAGACACCAGTGTACTACTATAGTACTTGACTTGTAATAGTGAGCATGTAGGAGAAAAATAGGGTGAGCCAATTGTAAGATGCTATAAGATAGACTAACAAGAAGGTGTCCATAGTACACGGATGCCCCACTCGCACTATCATTTTACATGTTCAGTGGACCGTGAAATTGGGGTCACTAATTTGGCGTTAAGATTAGAAAGATCATATCATAGGGAACATGTTTACTAAGTTTCAAGTTGATCATGTTGATTGGACTTCAACTTCATCAAAACCTACCTTGACCAAAAACTTTAACCTGAAGCGGATCGAACGAACGAACGAACGAACGAACGATCGGACGCACAGACCAGAAAACATAATGCCTCTCTACTATCGTAGGTGGGCAATAAAAATGTATCGAAAATATAGCACAAAAGAAATCATGAAATAACTCAGTGCAATCTCAATCTAAGATGCAAACACATCAAAAGAAAAACAAAATCACACCATATCTCCACGACACAAAACAAAAACCAACTGTAATCAACAAATAAGACGCAAAGAGTCACAAGAAATTAAAAAAAAAAATCCGTTCGCGGGCAAATACCGACTTATTATACTGTATGATCGAACACAAACATAGCCAAAATATGACACCAAAGAAATAAGACGCAAACTAAATTACAAGAAATTACAAGATCAATAAATGATGTATAAAAAATAATTCCGAGCGACAATTGGTTAACACAAACAAAAGGAATACAACGATATAAATATATGCAACTTCACAATGATCAACCAATCCGGGTTACTGTATAACTAAGATGTAACAAAATGTGTAACAAAACTTTTTTAAATAATACAGAAATTATGACTGTCGGTGTAAATGTAATTGTTTAAGAAGAAAAACATGTCAAACATGCAAATATTATTTAAAAAAAATTAGTTTTAATCACTTAAAAGTCATGTGATGTTACATATATAGAACGGGTGTGTTCGATGAGTAAATATATTAACAAAACCCCGTCATATAACTCCAACTTTGAAATTGCGTCCAAATGTCAATTTTAGGTGTGCCACTTTGGGAATGGTCTTAAACGATTGACAATTCATTTCTCAATTTTTGTAATTTTCCCCAGATTTTTTTCTATGTCGGGCAAAAAAAAGTAGCAGTTTTTAAGGAGACCCCCTAAATGACGTAACAGCTTGACTTATGGTCGTTTTAAAAACGATTCTTTGCAAGTTGCATTGTTATCAATTGTACAATATGAAAATTAAACAACGTGAATGCAAATATTTATAATGACTTTACGGAAAGTAACTTTTGTGACATCTTGACAACCGTATACAAAGTTTGTTTCACTTTTCTACCTTCTAAACACAAGAGGTCGAATTCTTTTGTTCTAATTAAACCGCATATCGGACTGTAAAGTAATTGATATTTTGTAATTTATTTTAAATTCATTTTTCCAAGGAATTTTTACTTGTTGATATAATTGTTACATTTCCCCTCTTTAATGTAATTACATGTATAACATGCTCATAAGCAAAATAAAAAATATTTAAGGAATGACTGTAATATTTTTTCTGTCTATGAAGAAATAACATCAAAAATTTGGTGCACACTGAATAACCTATGTAGTGGGTTATTTTAAAGTGTGCACCACATTTTTAAAGTTATTTCGAATAGACGGAAAAAATATTACAGTCATTTGTTATAATTTAATTCTAAATTCCATTTTCAACCAGTGAAAACTATGAAAAAACATTGATTACGTCACAGTCACATGACTAAATTATGTCTATGAGCTGATAAATATAACAACGTCAGCCAATCAGAAGATTACATCCAAAATTAAATTATTGTAATTGTTGTCATATTTTTATCTGGCAGTTTTGGACACTTAATTTAACATTTCATCATTTGTTTTACATAAATGTTTTGAATTACATAGTGTATGTATTTCAGACAGTGCCAATGAATGTTATCATTTTATGATGTTTTACTTATAGGAAATATGTCCAGAAATGCAGGAATTTTTGTTAAAGTTAAAACAGAAAGTACCAGTTGCCTTAGTAGGAGGTTCAGACCTTGTGAAAATAGCTGAACAGATGGGTTCTACTCCTGATAACCATGGTAAAGTAAAAATTAAAAACTTTTGTGGGAGTTGAAAAGAAAAAAAACAACATTGTGCAACATTGTGCAAAAAACTCCACCACAAAGTCAATGAAAGTTATTGAAATCTACAAAATAAAATATATTTTCATTATAAATTTTAGAAAAACGAAGTGTGGCATATAAACAATTTTTATCCATTATCACTGACCTAGTTTACATTTTTGTTTAAGGGCCAGCTGAAGCATGCCTCCAGGTGCTGGATTTTCTTGCTTTGTTTAAGACCCTTTGCATATGCATTGGTGGTGGCCTTTGGCTGTTTTCTGTTCTTTAGTCAGGTTGTTGTCTCTTTGACACATTCCTCATTTTCATTCTACATTTTATGTATTAATGTTACAGATCAAAGATGTTTGACATTTTGGTTTTCCTTGTAACGTATAGATTTTTCAAGAAAAAAAAGTGACAAATCTCTTTTCCAAACACACTAAAAAAAAATTGAGACACATTATTTTAAGGGGCTTGAACAGTGTGGATCAAATAATCACATTTGTGTTGATGTCCTTGAATGTATATAATAAATATTTAATTCTGATTATTTCTTTCCAGTTTCACAGAAATTTGACTATTTATTTGCTGAAAATGGTCTGGTAGCCTATCATAATGGTAAACAAGTAGGACAAGAGGTAATAATATTCATCGTTTAACTAACTTGTTTTAAGGCAGAGTATGATAATGTGTAACAAGTAGGACAAGAGGTAATAATATTCATCGTTTAACTAACTTGTTTTAAGGCAGAGTATGATAATGTGTAGCATTTCATACATGTATGTCATATTTTTATTAAACATTTTGTTAAATTTGGCACCTTTTCAAAACTCATGTGTATATAAAAAAATATGTATTTTTAGCCCTTATATTTCCATACATATAGTGGTTAAAAATCTATGAAACAGATCTATGAATGTATAAATGCACATGAAAGATGCATTTTCCCCTCAAATTTACAATTCAAAGAAATTTGTTAATAATGTGAACATTTTACTTTCATGATATATATATATGAAGATTATAAAGGAACCAAGGCTTTTTGTTTTCCCCCTGAATTTTTCAAGCTTAAGCAATATATGAAAACAAAATTTGAAAAAAATAAAACTTTCTACCACAACGTTTTGCTTAATTTTTCCTTTCAACATTTTTATTGAATTTCACCCTTTATATTCATATGATAATAAAACATTATTAAGTTAAATTGTTGTTAGCCGTTATCATTTCATTGATGAATCATGTCAATTTCTAGATTTATTGGAAACATCTTAACATTGCATTCTATAAAATCTGAGAGGGAAATTGATGTAATTTGACAAATTTATGTTGAACTACTCAACAAAATCAGATTGTAATTAAGAAACAATTCATGAGGGCTTGAATATTTCGTGATTTTACCATGGGTTGGCCCTTTATGACAAATATTTTACCCTGAGCGATAGCGAGGGGTAAAATATCGGCATAAAGGGACAACCCGTGGTAAATTCACAATATATTCTTGCCCCCATAGAATTATTTTGATTCTAATAGGACAAATAAGGCAATTGTTTTGGATCAAAGCGCTCTAGGTGAAGGCATTATTTGCCATTCCCGTAAATAAACTCACTATTAAATTGATGTTAAAGAACGGAACAAACTGAATAAGTGACATGCTTAAACTATTTACAAAAAAATATTTAGATATGTTTGGATGAATCTAAATGACGATTTTACTTATATAGATATAGGAAGATGTGGTGTGAGTGCCAATGAGACAACTCTCCATCCAAATAACAATTTATAAAAAGTAAACCATTATAGGTCAATGTACGGCCTTCAACACGGAGCCTTGGCTCACACTGAACAACAAGCTTTTAAGGGCCCCAGAATTATATGTCTTATAAGTATACAAAAATTGGCTTATATAACACATTTTAGCAATGTTTGTTTACGTTTCCTTGTTAGTGATGATTTTCGGTTTCACAAGCGTGTATTTTCCCGTAAAATGCTGATATTCTGACGTCATCGTTCTATGACGTTGGGTAGCTCATTCATAAATAGCATATGAAGTTGGAGTACAATCGGAACAGCCCAAGCAATATATTCAAATTTTACCACGGGTGTGTACTCAAAGTGTTTGAAGTATGTCATGTTAGAATTCATTATAATTTTGTATTTTCAGAATATACTTAAATGTAAAGGAGAAGAATGTCTACAGAAAGTGATCAATTTTGCTCTGAAATATATGTCAGAATTAACATTACCAGCCAAAAGGTTTGTTCTACAAAGTTTGTCAAAGGTTTAGTTAATTTAATACAAAACATGATCAATTGCATCATCTATAAATGCTAATATAAAATACAATGAACCTACATGAAGAAATCCTACAAACAAATATTCTTTGATTTGTTCAATATTAATAACACAAATTAGAAACTATATAAGAAACTCTAGCTTAATGAACTTGATAAATACATTACAGGCAGGATGAGTTAATAAAACAATCACCTAGGTTGGCAATATTTCACAAGGAATTATATAGTATATGAAGCCCTTTTCTGGATTAACCTTCTTCAGTAATACTTAAAAAAATCAAATTGAAGAAGAGAAATGTATGAATATGTAGAAGCTTTATGACCAAAATAAAACTTAAAAGAATAGTCATATTCATCTATGGTAAACTTTGCCTTAGGGAGTTGGAAACCTGTTATAGCAGTCTATAGATACTGAGTTTAACTCTAGATATGTTGGAGTGCTTTGAAGTATATAATTATTCAAATTGCAGACAAGATATGGATATAAAATGCACCCAGGTTGTATCTGTCTAAAAGTCTGTTGAGATCTATACAGTTTCTATACAGCATTAAGTTAAATTTTTTATGTTTGGTCAACAGAATTAACTTGTATGTAAATACTTATTTGATATCTTTCAGGGGAACATTTGTTGAATTTCGATCAAGCATGTTAAATATATGTCCTGTTGGTAGAAGTTGTTCACAGAAAGAAAGAGAAGAATTTGTAGCTTATGACCAGGTTAGTTTTACCTTGCTTTATTTTTAATTATTTTTACACAGTCTTGTTAACCAGATTACAGTCACTGGTTTATCAACAGTACTTAACATCTGCTAAAAGCATAACACAGTAGAGTTCCCAAGGTTTTGATAAATGCATGAATTTTATAGAATGCACTGTATACATTAAGAAAATGGCATTATGTCAATAATATGCAGAAAAATGCTTAAGAAAATATAAGATACATGTATACCATTTAGGATACTACTGATGGTATTAGCCAGTTAAAAATAATTGTGTATTTTAAACTGTATTTTGTCATTTCATTTATGTATTTCAACCAACTCTTTTTCCACAAAAGGAGTTTAGAAAAAATATTTTATTATATTCCAGGAGCATAATATAAGAAAAAAGTTTGTAGAAAGTTTATATGCTAATTTCCCTGATGCTGGACTGAAGTTTGCTATTGGAGGACAGATCAGTATTGATGTATTCCCTGTAGGCTGGGATAAAACATTCTGTTTACAGTTTATAGAAAAAGGAGGATATAAAACTATACATTTCTTTGGTGATAAAACTGATCCTGTAAGTAAATACAAACAATATATTTTGATTATTCTTGCCTGTTTATTTCTCATTTCAACATATTAGATAAATTGTAAAATGCTTTCAGTAAAAGAAAAGGCAACGATACCAAAGGGACATTCAAACTCACCAGACGAAAATAACCTAATATTGTCATCATAAAAAATAACCTAATATTGTCATCTGACATAAAAAATAACCTAATATTGTCATCTGACATAAAAAATAACCTAATATTGTCATCATAAAAAATAACCTAATATTGTCATCATAAAAAATAACCTAATATTGTCATCATAAAAAATAACCTTATATTGTCATCATAAAAAATAACCTAATATTGTCATCGTAAAAAATAACCTAATATTGTCATTGTATCATCATAAAAAATAACCTTATATTGTCATCGTAAAAAATAACCTAATATTGTCATCGTAAAAAATAACCTAATATTGTCATCGTAAAAAAAATAACCTAATATTGTCATCGTAAAAAAAATAACCTAATATTGTCATCGTAAAAAATAACCTAATATTGTCATCGTAAAAAATAACCTAATATTGTCATCGTAAAAAATAACCTAATATTGTCATCGTAAAAAATAACCTAATATTGTAAAATAACCTAATATTGTCATCGTAAAAAATAACCTAATATTGTCATCGTAAAAAATAACCTAATATTGTCATCATAAAAAATAACCTAATATTGTCATCGGAAAAAATAACCTAATATTGTTATCATAAAAAATAACCTAATATTGTCATCATAAAAAATAACTTATATTGTCATCGTAAAAAAGAAAAAGACCAAAAGACAAACGACAGTAAACAAAACAAAACATAGAAAATTAAAGACTGAGTAACATAAACGTAAAAAAAAAAAAAACCTAGTTGATTTGGAAGGGGAAGTAACTTCAAGCATCCAATCATCTGATACTGTGGATTCATTTATTTTCGTGGGTACCAATTTTCGTGGATTAAGGAAAACCTGCATGTTCATAAATTTTTAATTTCGTGGTTCTGTCAAGGTCAGCATACAAGCCTTTAGAAAATTTGTTATTCGTTGAACATTTAATTTCATGGTTCATCAGTATCCACGAAATCCACGAAAATTGGTATCCAAGGAATAATAATGAATCCACAGTATACTTTTTTTAGATTTTGTCTTTTTCTATAATACAACTTATCATAAATTATAAAGTTCTTTTTCAAAACATTAAATGTGCATTATTTAAATTTGTTAGGTTTTTTTTCATGAATGATCACTGATTAAGATAAATTTGAGAAAACTAAGTACAAAACCGGTTTAAGGTGGTACCTAACACTACAGGGAGATAACTCTGTAAAGTCAGCTAAACGTTTTAATTACGTTGTGTTGTGTTGAAACGGTTGGTTCAAAATGTTTTAATTTTTTATATTTTTGTTAAAGGGTCAAAGTAAATAATTTGACAAAATTTAATGAAAATTAAACGAGCCAAATTAATTTTAGTGAAAGTGTTGGTACCACCTTAAACACTGAATAATTGTTATCAGGAACCTTGTCAATGTTTGAATTTCTTCTGTCAAGCAGAAGTTTTGATCTCAGGATCAGGATGATTTTTATGCACTTGTAACTTGGAAAAATATGTTTAAAGGTTTCACAAGCAGTGAGAATATCTTATCACTTAATATCAATTGAAGTTATTCAATTTCAATTCTTTCATAATCACAAATCAGCCTTGTGGCAGTTTATTATCACTATTTAAATTATATAAAGACATTTGATATTAAGCAATATTCAATTATCTTAAGTTGTTAAACCTAGTTCTCTTATATGGTAAACATTCTCATTTTGTTTTTTTAAAGATTTACAGACATAACAAACAAAGGAGTAGGGCATTAAGACCTGGTTTTGGCCCAAGAAAATAAAAATGTTTGACAACTTTTTAAAATTGGCACATAATTTTTAGAAATGAATAGGGTCAAGAAATATAAATGAAAAACATAAAAAAGGATGAAAAATATGGAATTTATGCAGTTTTCTATCTTTAATTCTGTTGTGGAAACATCATGCGCAGCCAAGAAACAACAAAATAATTTACAGAAGCTTTATTATAACTATTGAAAAAATCTCACCAAATATAAAGTTGTTTCTTGAGTGCACACATACTTTTCCAATCGAAAATATACTTAAAAATTTGATGAAAAACAAAGCAAATCACGAAATTTTACAAAATATGCAAATATAGTCATGATTTGTTGCCATGGTAACTTGTTCAATGTTAAATTTTTTTTTGTTTTTCTAAATACCTTGTACCTTAGATACTTTTCAGTAATTTAAAAATATGTATAACTTTTAAATTTGCAGTAATTTATGGGCCAAATAAGGGCCTTATTGCCCCTACTCCTTTCTTTGATGAATTTTTCATAGACTTCTTAAATATATATGATAGTGGATTATTTATTGATATTTTATCTATTTTTTCAGGGAGGAAATGACCATGAAATATATGCAGATGAAAGAACAATAGGTCATAAGGTCACATCACCTGAAGATACAATGAAACAGTTGACAGAATTATTTTTCAAAGATTAGAATAATTTTATATACAAATTTGATATTGGGACAATCTATGGTTTATACTTGACAGAATGCATTTAATTTTTAAGATGTGTTGAGTAGTAGACATTTTTATACAGTTGTGAAATCCATTACATGTACTTCTTCAGTGGATTCATTTATTTTCATAGTTTGAAGAAAAACTATATTTTTGGTGATATTTGATTTTGTGGTTTTGCCAAAGTTTTTCATACAAGCCAAAAGAAAATTAATACTTCATTGAAAATCTTAAGTCATGAAAATGCATGAAAACTGGTATCTCATGAATAATAATAAATCTACAGTTTTAAGTCAAAGGATCAAACTTGTCTTAGTTGTTTTCCTAGTTGAAATAAAATTAAAAGAGTTTTCATCATTTATTAGATTATAAAAGACAACATTTTGGTTGGATATTCCTTGTACCAAATACAAAAAACTTTTTCTTCAAATAATTTATACACAAAATGTTTAAACCAAATGTATTAAAGAAATCATGTTTTGAACTTGTTTTTAAAAGTTTGATTCATACAGTAAGTATTACAGCTTTAATGTCCATTCATTCCAACCGTTGTACTAAACCATATCTTATTTTACTGACATATACATTTAACTTGAAAATGCAGAGTTGTCTCTCTTAGAAAATGTATCTGGTATGCAATGAAATCAGGAAAGATGGTACGAGACCAAAGATTTCTGTAAATAAAGAATTTTAGTAAAGGAACATCTATTTAAGTGAATCCTCCATATTGGTATATATTAAAAGTAGACAGTTTTGGATGCTTGTATCACAAAACAAGTTCAGACAGTTGTTAATGTCTGTGTCATTTTGGTCTAACTCTTTTGTGGATAGTCCGTGGCGGATCCAGGGGGGGGGGTTCCGGGGGTGCGCACCCCCCCTTTATTTTTGCCGATCAATGCATTTGTATCGGGACATATGTTTTGCACCCCCCCTTTGCCCTGGGTTAGCACCCCCCCTTTCGAAAATTCCTGCATCCGCCCCTGATAGTTGTCTCATTGGCAATCATACCACATCTTCTTTTTTAGATCTTTATTTTCCTTTGTTTAATGTTTTTAACATGCATTCCAGTTGTAAAAAACTCCAATTGAATGATTCATTTTGAATTTCAGAAGCCACCACACTTAAGCTTACTTAAGGTATAACCTTTTGTATGGTACTGGAATTTATCTGAGCTCAGTAACGCAATATTATTTTCTATAGGTTTCAAATTGGAATAACTTGGGCGTAATGCATTCTTAATGAATTTAGTAATTTATTGCACTTTTATAATATATTGTTTTTGTGGTATACTTTTGTTGGGATCGATATTTACATGTATATTAAAATTTATTTTTTAAATCGTAATTTATTGTTTTTTTTCACAAACAGCTGTAGTTTATACTTACCTTCATCAGAAATCATCAAATCACATTTGAAAGCCAGGCTTGCATACATAAGCTGCAACGTTAGGAGTTATATAACCCAAAAAGAACTAAGGTGGAGTGTTGGTACTCTCTCAAACTAATTTTACCCAGCTATATTATGTGTGTGACTGTCCCAAGTCAGGAGCCTGTAATTCAGTGGTTGTTGTGGTTGTCATTTTTTCTGTGTATATTTGGTTTTTCATTCATTATTTGTCCCATACTGATGAAGTCGAAGGGGACTTCAGGTTTGCACTCTTCGTCTGTCTGTCCATCCTTAGTCCGGCAAATCAGTTTTCAACACTTTTTTTCTTCCTGCTTGAAGATATTGATTTGATATTTGGTGTTGTGTTTTATCATGACAAGTTGTAGATCAAGTTCAAATTTGTAGCTTATGACCAGGTTAATTTTACCCTCATTGTTTTTGTTTCTAATTTAATTATGCATTCTTGACCAGATTACAATCACTAATTCCTCAGCATTGCCAAACACCTGTTAAAATCATAGCCAGTCGAGTTTTCAAGGATATGATTCTGAGTTATATACGTCTCAAAGTTGGTTTCTCTTCTGTCACTTAAGTTTGCCTCAACCAAATGTTATGAAATTTATACACAATACTTATTACCACAAAACTCAGATCAAGTACAAAATTGGGTAACATCACTTTAACTGTTCTTCAGTTATGTCCCTTCATAACTATATGATATGTAAGAGCAGGCATCATCTGTCTCATGGACACATTCCCCATTTATTGTTCTCTCACTTAAGTTTGCCTCAACCAAAAATTATGAAATTTATACACAATGCTTATTACCACAAAACTCAGATCAAGTACAAATTTGGATAGTATCACTTTTACTGTTCTTGAGGTACGTCTCTTTATAATGTTGTATGCAAGCGGGAGCATCATATGTGTCCCATTCCCCATTTATTGTTGCAATCTTTTGTCTCCCATTTGCCTTTTTCTTAAACCTTTATTCGGATGAGTCTATAGCTAGTTTGGGGCTCCATCATCTTCTTGTGATAGTATGCATGCCTCATAAACAAGGTTGATGGTTCTATTGCAATCGTGGTCAAACTTAACACTTTAAATATTTTCTGCTTATCAACTAAGCACAAATTGTAGATTCCATATTATTTGTGGGATGTTCAACAAAGTTCAAACATTCTATAAGCTGGTTTTGAGATTTTAGCAAAACCATGAAATCAAATATCCATGAAAAATCAAATTTTTCTACAATACACAAAAATAAATGAAAAAGAAGAGGCCTCACGGTCATTAAACTTTCGAGCATGATTTTTGTACTCGGACTCGAAAATCAACAAATCAAATTGCTGGATTTCATGTTTCGAGCATGATTTTTGTGCTCCGAGCACTGAGAAAAGTTTTATGCCTTCAAGACCAGGCTTATGTGTTAGGGTTGTCAGTGGAAACATTAGGAGTGAGGTTCAGGGTTCTTTAGCCACTTCTATATTCTCTTGTATTGTGAGGTAGCACATTCAAAATCCATCACAACATAATGTCATAGAACAAAGAAGAGTACATTCCTATTCAATTATAAAAATAAAGAGATGTGGTATGATTGCCAATGACACAAATATCCACCAGAGTCTAAAGGATGTGGATGTTAGCTAACTGTATGTCCTTCAACAATGAGCACACATCTCTTTTAACTCTAGGATGAGGAGCCAATAAAACTGATCTATAGATAAAAATAAAAAGATGTGGTATGATTGCCAATGACACTAATATCCACCAGAGTATAAATGATGTGGATGTTAGCATCCATAGCTAATTGTATGGCCTTCAACAATGAGCACACATATCTTTTAACTCTAGAATGAGGAGCCAATAAAACTGATCTATAGATAAAAATAAAAAGATGTGGTATGCTTGATTATGAGACTACTCTCCATCTGAGACCAAATGATATAACAGGTTAAAATCTATAGGTATGGCCTTCAAACAATTGGCATTTTTTACCGTGGCTTTTCGCAGGGCTTTGATTCTAACCTTTTACTGAGCATTATTTCACAATGTAACACTTTATTATTCAATAATTCAATAAAAAATCTATTCAATTTATTGTAACAAAAGTCAAAATTCTAACAACTTTTTACGAATGTAATACATAAAGTCAGAGCACAGAACATAATAGTAAGATCTAAATTTCTTAAAAACATTATTTGATCTGGGCCATACACCTTAGATATAAGTGATGGCTATGCTAACAGAAATGCATACATTTTTAAAGGGGCATTAGCTGAAAAATTCGTGTTCACCCATTTTGACTAAAATTTCTCAGATTTGATTTATAACATACTAAAACGTATATTTAAATTACCTATGTCCAAAAGAAAAAATAAAATGATACATAGACTCATAATAATGTATCAGCATTTTGTGCTATTTAAACTTGAATCCATTTAATTATTCATGGAGATGATCTTTAAAGACTGCCCATGGTCATATAATAAGATATAAATAGACGGGTAGCAGTGACACGCTAATGGACAAAGATGACTTTTGTTGGTCTGTTTGATTTTAAGTTGTAGAAAATGTATGTATATCTATATTAGTGATTTACCAAAATTACAATGATTTTTAGGCTGGATCACTGAATGTAATGGCTATTCCTGATAAGGTTGAAATATTGGCTTGCAAGCCAATAATACATGAACATTGTTTTAAGCATATTTTCACAAAATTGAACCAATCTTATTGCTAACAGCTAATATCATTCTTGTTTTCCCTTTAATAGATATTTGAAACAAAAAAATTGTTGCTTATGCCCCTCTAACAAAAAGAAATTATGAACTTTGTAAATATGATATAATTTCATATATATTGCACATTATAAGATCTAAGGAAATATAAGCACTGTTGCTCCAAAATTTCGAACCATTTTTATAAATTCTCAGGTTTATATCTATCTTACTGTAGAAAAGAAAAACATTGGACTTTTACTGATATCTTTATTGCCTTCCAAAAAATAAATGACAATGGAATAGGTCTAAAAAAGCTTTCAAACTTCTTTTGATCTCTTTTGGTTACATTCAGCTTGAAATCAAGAAAATGGATAATTAATGTTGAACCAAATGATCAATATGTACTGTGGATTCCTTTGTTTTCGTGGGCATCATTTTTGGTGGATTGATGAAAACATTTTCAGGGATACTTTATTTCATGGTTTTGCCAATATCTGCATGCAAAACCTATAGATAATTTGTTATTCATATCCAAGAATAACAAGTGAAACTGCGAGCTACTGCTCACTGATGATACCCCCGCCGCAAGTGGATAATATTAATAGTGTAAAAATATGCAAGTGTTCGGTAAACAGGAAGTTGTCGAGTGATAAATCTGAAAACGCATCACACGGTATAGCGGACTTATATAAATCCTGAAACCAAATTTCAGAAATCCTTGTATTGTAGTTCCTGAGAAAAATTTGATGAAAATTTTCAACTTGGCTATCATGTGTAAACTCAAACAAGTGTTCGGTAAACAGGAAGTTGTCAAGTGATCAATCTGAAAACGCATCACATGGTATAGCTGACTTAGATAAACCCTGAAACCAAATTTCAGAAATCCTTGTATTGTAGTTCCTGAGAAAAATGCGACGAAAAATATTCATGGGACGGACGGACTGACTGACCTACCGGAAGGACAGACAGAGGTAAAACAGTATACCCCCCCTTTTTTAAAGCGGGGGTATAATAATAGATCCACAGTACTGCATTATTGTATAACATGTTATGATAGCTATTATGGTTGGTATGTAAGTCATACAGGATAACGTTGGGTATATGACAGACAATCTTAAAGAATTATTATAGTCGTCTTTTTAATAACATGATATGCAAATAAACTGTTTAACAAGAAAGACTATATTTTTAAAAAGATTATGCTCTAAAATAAATATATCAACAAAATTGAATAAAATGTTGTGTAAAATAATATTCTACAGTGTAAAACAAAAAAATCTGCATACCACATGATTGGGTTTTTAACTCTGACTACAAAAATAATCTTTAAAGAAGAAAGAGTAGTGAACATATTCTTTTGGCATTATACAAAAGAGTATAACAAAAAGTAGGATTAACTATTGATTATGTTCATATCAAATAGTGATGGACAGACAGAAAAATTGACAACCAGAGAGTGTTCACATATTTTAAGTGGAGTCAAGATTATGGCTAGTATAAAAACCTAATCTGAATCGCAGCAATTAAATTTACCCCTGAAAGTAAATTACACTAAAGTTGTAATATATTTGAATTTTAGTACTGAGTTTTAATATTTTTGAAAGATTGTTTGAATAACATAAATTGGAATATCTATTTGTCTCCCTTTAATCATCATCTGCTTGTTCAGTTTTAGGATGTAATAGAGATCTTTCATCAGCAGATAATGTTCCATTAACTTTATGTAAATCCTCTCTGGAGATCTTAAGTGCTGGATTTATTTGTCCACGACTTTCTATCGTTGGTGTAATGGCTGTTAATTCTGAAGGTCCTTTATCGGCTAATGATAATGTTTCTTCAGGAGTGTTTACAATACACATAAATACATCAAAGCGACGATGTATCATTCCACTCTCAAATAAATATTTAAGCGGATAAGAAACTGCTATAATAGACACAAACGACATGATCATACTTAAAGTTTTAAAGGGAAATAACTGCATTTTTTCCACTTCATCGTACCAAGGGTATTTTATTATTGGAGAAATATTCATACTTTTTTCACCTCCAGCAATGCGGAAAAATAATCCTAAGATAAATCCAGCAAGTGACCCATAGGTGTTAGTTCCCTTCAGATATACCACTGATACTAGCTGTGGAAACAATATAACATAGACTAAGTCTGAACACAGGAACCATAGGTCGTAGATAGAATCTACCTCGATTGCCATAGCAGTGGCCAAAGCACCAACACCAAATATTCCAAATCTCATAACCCATATTATCTCTCTCTCTGATGCCTAAAAATATAAATAACATAAATCAGTGAAATAAAACATTGATAAAGATCTACATATTGAGGCATATCACATTTACTGTAATCAATGGTAAGACACAACAAACCTTAAATTATCTTTTTCTATAGCTATTTCATTTTAGTTGGAAACTACTCTTAAAATATTGCTTATATATCAGTAATTTAAAAAGAACAGAGTTTCAATGTCACCTGTATTGCACATAATTGATCTGTCCCAGGGGAATACATTTTTTTTTTCTCTTTTATTATTTCTATAAATATTTTACAGAAATGAATGCTAGAGAGCAAATGCAATGCGACTTCTGATACAACTAATATTTCCAAGGGGCATAACTCTTTTTAAATATTTTTCGACACTGATTTTTGAAATTGTCCAAAAGATTACCGATATAACCATTGATAAAAATCTGGCAAAAAAAAACTACACAAAAGAGCCTCTACAATGCAATATTCCATATAACTAATATTTCCAAGGAACACAACTCTTCTAAAAATAATTGATTGGCACTGATATTTTAATTTGTCAAGAGTCATTGCGGACATAAACCATAAATAGTGCAATGCAGTACAGATGGATAGACAACCAGTTTGTCTATGTTCCTTGCAACATGCCACACAGGGGACTCTTAAAACCTTGTGAAATACATTTTTCTAAGAGAGAAAAAAAACCACATCAAAATGAAATTGATAAAAAAAATTATGTAAAGAAAATTGACAACCAACAATTGAAAATGTTTGATTTACTGGTTGATTAACAACTTTTCTCTTCTCCAATGACTTTTGGTCTATTAGGACATAAGATGTACTTTAAAATATTACCTTTTGTCTGAACACACACTTGTAAATGTTCCTGGCAAACATGGCACTAGCAGACAGAATGGAAGAATCAGCAGAGGACATAACTGCAGCAGACACAGCTCCCAAACCAAAGAATGATACCCACACTGGACAAAGATATTGCAATACTAATGGTAGAATTAATTTAACCTCATCGTCCTTAAACACTGGACTGTGTCCTTCAACCTGTACATAATCTGTCATATTCCAGTCTACAATGTAAGCATAACAGAGGTCGATTAAAATTTTAACAATGTCAAGGGATTTTTTTCTTCAACAGGCACATTTTTTTCAACAAGTAAAATTTGACAAACCAATAGATGCTCTTTGACAAGGAAGCCCCTTGATTAAAAAAAAACTAATGATCAATTATTATCTGCATTATAGTCTTAATAGTAATTAGCTCTAAGTTTAAACCATAGTAATAAAAACTCATGCAAAAATCACAATTTTTCAGTGATTCTATACCGCAACTGTAATTGCAGCAACAACAATAATTGAATATGACTTTTTTTACTGTAGATATTTATGTTGCTAAGATGTGATATTTCTCCATTACTTCCCAAGTAACTGAAAGCCTTTTAATCACTAACAAACCATCAAACATACTAAATTTTTGTTTTCCCCATTTTGAACAGTTTTCTTATTTCCAATGTGTTTTTCAGGCTTTTAACATGCTCAGCAATTTCATAATTGTTTGAACATTAAGTAAATACGAAAAAGTCACCTGTTTCTGTTGCTATAGCACCAATCAGTACTGCTGGTACTGCCATGACGATACATCCTACAGCAGCAACAAAGGATAGAATCTGGGCATTGGCAGCAGTCTTTGCTGATAAAACTCTCTGGAAATATACCTGTAAAAACACAGATTAATCAATGTTATATGCAAAAGTTACATAAACCACATTATAATAAATCTTTACATTTATCATTAGACCATAAAAAATAAGGTTAAGGTCAGATGAATTCAGACAGATATGCCAACCCGGAATGATGAAGAACAGAAATAAAAGTGCTGTTCCTTAGCTTTTTTTTGCTCTGCATGTTCTGGTTTTGTGTCCTAGATGGATACCCAACATCCTTTCTTTTTCTCTATAGGTCATAGGCTAAATGTAATGTACTTATTACTTAAACTGACAGTTTCATCAAACTCAAACTCATGAGCCCAAAAGGAGTATAAAATAAAAATGTCATGGTTAGATGAAGTGTGTCAGAAGGAAATGTACATGTAACATTACAATCATTCTTCAGATCATAAAATAGATTAATCATGAAAAAAAAACATTGACCAAGTTTAGATAAAATCTATCAGGAAACTCTTTCCATACAAATAAAAATGCTTATTATATCTGAGAAACTGATTAAATCATCTTAAGTTTGTTTTGATTATTGAAACATGAAATGAGTTTCACCTCAAAGCTAAGAGTTTTGCAGAAACAGACAGATACCAAATATTTTATTCAAACCATTTTTGAATATAGGGCTCAACATGGTTTTCTGTAATTTTTTCTGTAATTATAAGGTCACTGAATAAAGAAGATATCGCTGTAACATATATTTCGAACAATCTGGTAAATTAAAATGTCTTAAAGGATAATACATCAATCTACATTTAAAGTTACTATACCTGCCAAGGTATACCACCAAATATCAACAGCAAATAACTGTCTATATAGCTGCCAGTGTACTTTGGATCCAAGTCTTTCACCCACTTTGTTGTTGCATTAAAACCAATATTGGTGGTAGCTTCGTTTGCCATAGCAAATGGAATTGTTAACCACTGAAAAAAAAAAAAAAAAAAAACTTTCACCATGTTCATTATAAACAGAAAAGTTTTTTCCTTGGTACATAGTGGTGATAAATTATAAGGTGAAATGTTTACAATGAGAGGACATTTTCTTTTTTTCTACATATTGATTTATTATAAATTATCACTTACAGCTTGACCGTTTTTAAAAAAAAAAAGATATGTGGCTTAATTAGACAGAAACACCAAAATACTTTATACAGACAATCAAAACAGATCTAAAACTCATCAATAAACATCCAAAAAGCAACATAATTTCAAATAAGGCTTGGAGCAAATTTGGACATAATGAGACCTTGACCTTTGATTAAGTATCAATAGACGACTTTCACCCCAAAGGATATAAGCACAAATTCAAAAGATATTGTCCAGACATAAAGCCTTTCCAAAATTTCAAAAACAAAAATTATTTATAGATACTTTGACCTTGCCCATTGACCTATTGAGATTTTTTCCATTGGCTGTTATCAAATGGCGTACAATGGGCGGCAACTCTCATTGTACCTAATTGATAACGCCGTGTACTAGATTTGCCTCCTCTTGTTGCGACATCCGATGCTTAGTTAGCATGTGGTTTAGCAAGAGCATGTTCCAGCCACATTTTATTATGTATTTGATTAATTTTTTGTATTTGATGACAATGCGATGGAAAATAAGAGAACTAGGAAACCTCCAGCTTATCTAAAGGATTTCACTTTACCTTCTTTTGATATGCAGAACGAGTTTGCATCAGTTTACGAAGTTGGAGATTTAACCTCTGAACACGTGGTTCAACATGAGACTTTTGCACCAAAATCAGATAAAGCAAGTGTTAGCGTTCATCCAAAAATTCTTACGTCTACAAACACGGTGAATGAACTGGATAAAACAATTGAAGAATTAACAATTCAGAACAAAATATTGGAACGGGATCTGTTGTTGGCTGAACAAAACGCGCACCTTGTGGCTAAGAAAACTTTCGGTGTCGATAAAAAGACTTCATGTGATAAATCAGATAATGATAGGAATAATTGCCAAGCGAAAATTAAAGGTAAAGATTTTCCATATCTATTGTTCAAAGACAAACAAAAACGTAAAGCAGTTTCTGGTGAAGCAAGGGCCGCTAAGGATCGGGTAAAATACGATGTGCCATGGCCACATGAACATGCCCAAACCAAATCATTGAGTTATTCTGATGAAGACTTCGGATTCGTACAGTTAGTTAGAGGTGAACTATTTATTATGCACAACATAGAAGAACAAGCCATTTCAATGCTAAGACAAAAGCATTTAATTAATCTGTTATATCTTGCCGAAAAATATCCTTTTACCGAGATTAAGGATTTTCATGCCGAAGTTTTGCGTTTGGTGGAAAGGGGTCACAAACATTGGTCTCATACGTTTTCAGAAGAACAAGGCCGCACTCTCGTCTCCGCCCTTAAAATGGACCTTAGAGGAAGAACTGAACGATAATAATCGCAATTCAATTTGCTGCTCCTTCCAAGCAGCAACTAGCCATTCTGTGGATCAATTTGGAGACTATTGAGATGACAAATTATTGCATATATCGCTAATATTATAATTTTTTAAATTTTTTATAATACATATTAATGATGATATTGTGAAACCTCCTGCTATGTCAGGTGTGATTGCTTCCCCTGTTGTTTTTTTTTGTTGGTTTTTTTTTTTTTTTTTTTTTTTTTTTTTTTTTTTTTTTCAGGTGTGTACTATATTTATGAGTAACAACTCAAATATTTTGATATTATTTTTAAACCCCCTGCAGTGTCAGGTGTGACTGCTTCCCCTGTTTTTTTTCAGGTGTGTACTATACTTATGAGTAACAACTCAAATATTATGATATTATTTTTAAACCCCCTGCTATGCCAGGTGTGATTGCTTCCCCTGTTTTTTTTTTTTTTTTTCAGGTGTGTACTATATTTATGAGTAACAACTCGAAATATTATGATATTATTTTTAACCCCCTGCAGTGTCAGGTGTGATTACTTCCCCTGAATATTCAGGTGTGTTCTATATTTTAAGAGAGAGATCATATTCCCCTGCTAATGCGGTCGTGTTTTTGTGTGATAACTCCGAATATCATAATTTTGCAAGACTCTTGCAGTGACAGGTGTGATTGCTTCCCCTGTTTTTCAGGTGTGTACTATATGATATAAAAGAGATAATATTCCCCTGCAGATGCGGGCGTGTTACTGTGTATGATTATCCCCAAGTTCGTTTAGAATATCTTTGAGGCAGATATGTTTAGTAATATTATTATTTTTTTTTTTTTTTTTTTTTTTTTTTTTGTTCCTTGCATTATAAGCGAGTTATAAGTTCACCTAGACTAAGTAGTGTTTAATAGTGTGATCACTAGTGCCATGATTGTGTAGTGTAGAAGTCCCCCCTTTCCCTCCGCTGTATTTACAAGGGTGTCTATTTATGACTGAAATTATCCATATTTTTTTTAATGCCTTTATTATGCATGATGTAGCACTGATTTTGACACTGTTGTCAAAGATAATAATTACATGAATTACACATGAATTACAAGGTTGTTGATGAAATTTTAGTTTTACATTTTTGTCATTTGCTTGATTAACGAAATTATTATCATGTACAATGTCAAGCTGTATGAAGGGTATCCTTCTTCTATTGAATTGTCAGACTAAACAGGATCATGATTACACACAATTTTTTTTTTTTTTTTTTTTTTTTTTTTTTTTTTTTTTCTTTCCTGTTTGGCGACTTCGTTTGGGTTAAGGTGCTTCATATTCACACTTGTTCATTGTTGCTTATTGATACCATGTTTGGTATAATTGTATATTATTGCATTATTATAATAAAGCACCTTTCGCCAAACACTATTAGTTGTCAATTGCGTACAATGGGAGGCAACTCTCATTGTACCTAATTGATAACGCCGTGTACTAGATTTGCCTCCCCTTGTTGCGACATCCAATGCTTAGTTAGCATGTGGTTTAGCAAGAGCATGTTCCAGCCACATTTTATTATGTATTTGATTAATTTTTTTTTTTTCCTTCCTTATAATTTATATTTAATCTTACCCAGATTGGGTTAAGGTGCTTCATATTCACACTTGTTCATTGTTGCTTATTGATACCATGTTTGGTATAATTGTATATTATTGCATTATTATAATAAAGCACCTTTCGCCAAACACTATTAGTTGTCAATTTAGTTTGATATATAGGCATACACTCAAAAGATATCAACTGAAAACCAAAATGTTGCTTCAAAAATCATTTTATCAATAGCTATGACTTTTACCTTTGACTTAGTGGCATCAATCAAACTCATTTACCTTTGACTTAGTGGCATCAATCAAACTCAAAAGGGTTGTTTTTCATTCCATGAGGTGTTATTAAAAGATGTAATGGTGACAATATTGTATTAATAGATTTTGTCTACAAACTTAATGGGTGATACCTGCACAACTTTCATTATACTGTGGATTTATTTTTTGTAGATACCAATTTTCGTGGATTGAGGAAAACTTGCATATTCGTGGATATTTAATTTCGTGGTTTTGGCAATGTCTGCAATGTGCATACATACTTTTAGAAAATTTGTAATTTGATGAATATTTAAATTTGTGGTTCTCCTGTACCCACGAAATCCACGAAAAATATAATCCAACGCATATTAGTGAATTCACAGTATTATAAGCTGAGTTTGCTAATTTGTAACTCAGCTTAAAGGTGTTATGCATGCGCTCATTGTACAGTCCTCTAAATATATAGATATAGGAAGATGTGGTGTGAGTATACTTACTAGTCCAATAAATATACAGAAAAGTTGGACTACATCTGTATAGGCCACAGAGTATAGTCCTCCGAACAAAGTATAAAATATAGCTATACATGATGAGATCACAATGGAGGATTTGGTGTCCAGATCTATGATCACAGATAATGTGGCTCCTAAAATGACACAAAACAAATAAAAGTATATCAAATGTATATTGACCTTTTTTTAATTGTTGTATTTCTAATAAATTGAGAATGCTTACTGGAAGTAGTACTTGAAATAGTGAACAACAATAATTAGTCTCTAGCATGGAACAGGACACATGTTTGGACAGCTTTGAGGTTTTCAAGAGTTACATCTTACAACTGTTTTTAAAATTAAATTTTGTTGTTGTTGCAATTTTGACAGCCTATATCTGGAAATATTCAGAATATAATTCGTCATTTAACTCCTCTCTAAACATTAAATATTGCTACCCTTAAAAAACTGGAATTTTCAAATTGAAAATTAACCTTGTCTTTACTTGGGGAACAACTTTTTGAAAGATTATGCATTAAGTTTGGATGGCTGATGCAACACATGGTTGGTATAAAATAACTGACTTTTGAAAAGAAAACCTTTGAAAGAATTTACCTCCATAAAGCACAGAAAATTTCTCTTACATCTATTTTTATTTTGATGAAGAATTTAAAAACGCTATACAATGTAATAACAAGAATGGGTCCATTGTAAACAGATGTCCCACTTGTATTATCATTTTCTATATTCAGTGGACGATGAAATTGGGTTCAAAACTTAAATTTGGCATTAGAACTAGAAAGATCATATCATTGGAAACATGTGTACCAAGTTTCAAGTTGATTGGACTTCAACTTCATCAAAACCTACCTTGACCAAAAACTTTACCTGTAGCAGAAGTACCGTACAGATGGACGAACAAGCGAACGGATGAACAAATGAACGGATGAACAAATGAAAGGATGCACAGACTAATACATACCTAATGCTCCTAATATAGCAGCAGACCAGAAGACCTCTCCTAACAATGCTGGCAGGTACAATAATCCTCCCATCCTCTCACCATACTTCTGTTGGAATGGATCTAACATGGTTACATATCCTTCATTTCTCATTTTTTTGGCAAAGAATAAACCACCTGTTAGAAAGTAGTTGAAAAGAACAAACAAATGAATCATTGATATAGAATAGTTTTAAAAGGTAATTCGACAACAATTTACGAACACTGGATGCAGATTATTCCACCTATTTAATATCAGACAAAAGAATTGTTTCAATACTTTTTTGGAACTTGACAGATTTAAATATATACAAATATTGGTTTTTAATTAATAATACCACTACCAAGAATTAAACTCAAAGGCAACGAAAAGCAATGTCTGTTGTTTTGCTCAAGGTTAAAGTACAAATTCAATGTAGAACTCTCATGTAGTGATGTCAGAATCGATGAAAAGAGGATTGGACTGTGATTTATATGACAACTGAAACATATCCATGGTTGTCTGTGACAGATTCTGTGGATTCATTTATTTTAGTGTATACCAATTTTCGTTGTTTGTTGTAAACTTGCAATTTCGTTGATATTTGATTTCGTGGTTTTGCCAGAGTCTACAGATATTTAGATATAGAAAAATTGTATTTTGTTGAACTTTTGAATTCATGGTTCACTTGTGTTCACGAAATCAATGAAAGTTTGTACCAAACGAATAATAATAAATTCACAGAAGTCAATAATAGTCCACAAACTTGTTATATATGGCATCTATAAACCTTTGGATGGCATGTATAAAACTTATTGCCATATAAACTTACCAAATACAAGACTGAGAGCATATCCAAATGGAGCTTGACACCAGATATTATAAACTTACCAAATACAAGACTGAGAGCATATCCAAATGGAGCTTGACACCAGATATTATAAACTTACCAAATACAAGACTGAGAGCATATCCAAATGGAGTTTGACACCAGATATTATAAACTTACCAAATACAAGACTGAGAGCATATCCAAATGGAGCTTGACACCAGACAAATCCACTCTGATATATCACTTCAGCTGTGCCATTTATAAATCCTCCTCCCACCCATGTTGCTGAAAATTAAAAAAAATATATGATCACTGATTTTCAACACAAACACTTGTTAAACAAAATACATACCAATTTTGATTCCAAAATTTATAGTCGGCTTGAATTTTTTTCCTTTTTATTCTTAGTTTTTCTTTTCTTGATGATGTATCATTAGGTTTCATCTTGTGGAGTGATTATATCTCATTGGTTGTCTGGAAAGACCAAATATTTTCATTTCTACTTAAAAATATGTTTCCATAGGACACCACAACCACTTGCACTATCACATTTCAATGCTTAGGGACAACATCAAAAGTTCAATGTAGGATAAAAAACTTAATTCACATAGTTTTTTCACTGACCCCCACACCCCCCCTCTTAACTTAATTTGGGAAATATTGATTTACCAATAGGGATATATGTAAAAATCGATTTTAGATATACAAAACTTGCAGAATTTTAACCCCACCCCCAAACTATTTGATTTAAGTTTTTTATCCTACATCGATCTTTTGATGTCGTCCCTTAGTGATTGAACCAAATAATCTAGGACAAATCCATATATTTTAAACTACTGTGTACTAAGTTTTCAATGATGTGGTCTCAATTTCATGGTTAAAACCTTTCCCTTAAACAGGAAGGAGGCACAAATCTGAGTTAAACAAACATTTTGGTAATCTACTGATTGAGATTAAAATAAGCAGCTGCACCAAGAGGGCATGATTTGCCACTTTTGAGCACATAAATATTGTTGCCAGAATAAAATGCTTGAGTTCTTGATATTGTGGTAAACAAATATAAGTACACAAAATACAAATTTTCAATTGATTCATTCTATATCAGATTTAGTGAGCCATGGTTTTTAAACTCAACAAATTAACAACTTTTCTCCATTTCAAGAAAAATGATATCTTAAGTTAAATGACATGAATTGGAATCTTAAATATACATCTCAACATGTATCATTGTGTATTACTCATACTTCTAACATTTAGCCACATTAAGGGGACATAATCCTGTAAAGTGTCAGCATTCTTGTAGATTGCATTAAAGACTATAAGAAACTCTAAATATTCTTTGCCATTTTCCCCACAATCAATGATAAAAGTATCATTTACTGTTGTATAGCACTTAACATGTGACAGACAGATCTAGTGATGTCTTAATGTGCCTGTCAATACACTTCTGGACCATTAGATACTACAGAGTCCATTAACACAAGTACCAACATGATAGTTTGAGCAATTACTAACCCACTTAGGCGTTTAAGGTCAGAATTGTGCTTGTGAAAGAAAAATTTAAAGACTCAGGCAAGATATTTAACACCCTATGCATTAAAATATTATGTTGACGTATTGTTCATTTTCCTGTTAGTTCTCAACGGTTTAAAATTCTATGAAAACTAACAGTGTCATATATGCTGAATTTAATTAAAAAGGCAATGGAAGAATATGATGATCTTCTATACTGTAATACTCAGTATAAATATTTTCACAACTTCTGACCAGGTTCCAGGGTCAGACATGTGAATGTGCAATACGTCCTTGGGGACAGGGATGTGAATGAATGATAGCTCCTGGGGACAATCAAGTGATGAACTATATATACAACATGTACAATGCTTAAAAAAATGATTATTCAGGAAGGAATTTTTGAACATTGCAAAAAGTAAAATCACAAAAATACTGAACTCGGAGGAAAATCAATTCAGAAAGTCCATAATCACACGGCAAAATCAAAAAACAAAACACGTCAAAATCGAATGGACAAGAACTGTCATATTCCTGACTTGGTACAGGCATTTTCAAATGTAGAATTTTAATAGAATTTGCCAAAGGGATATAACTCTCACACAACCTATGTCAATGAAAACCTATTGAAAGTAAGATCAGTTAAGAAAATCCATGTAACTCAATAGTACCAGTGTATATATAAAAAGAACTCAGTATATAGAATGCTATAATCTTATAGCTATAGACTATACAGTAAATTGATAAGATTTACATATCTAACTTGTCAATATCAATCTCCACTGTACACAGAATGGTATCAAATAAAATCTGATTTTATTACAAACCTAATCTAATAAGATTCCCAGCTGACTTCACAAGTTACTTGATTAGCCAATTCTGAACATGGTATAAACATCTGCAATCCTGCTAACAGTTTATACGTATGACACCAATTTATTGCTGTCTCAGGGTTAAAGAGTCTGTACAATTTTTCAATTACTATATTACCCAGGACAATTGGAAAATTGTAAAAGGCTCAACTACAGTAGTGGGAAAATGTATTCTACATAATGTTTACAACTAAACTGGAGTCCAGAAAAATATTTCTTCTCCTTAAACATAGGAAATGTTTCAGCCACAAATTAGCTACAACAGTCTTAACAATGACTTTTTAAATGTTTGGCTGAAATCAATGAAATATTTTTTTGGGGTCATTTTCCTTTAACAATTCTATAGCCTTAACATTCAAATTCTTTAAAGGAGTGGCCCGATTAGACCCCTTTTAGGACCCAAAATATAGTGTTTAAAAAATTTGTTTAGAATGTAAACTTATAGCTATCTTTTGGATGGTACAACACTTAAGTTACATAAACATATATGGCCTGTAATTTTTGCCAATAAAATGCACATGTATCATGAACAAGTACCATTAGTTCATGTAAATACACAAAACATCATCATGAACAAGTACCATTAGTTCATGTAAATACACAAAACATCATCATGAACAAGTACCATTAGTTCATGCAAATACACAAAACATCATCATGAACAAGTACCATTAGTTCATGTAAATACACAAAACATCATCATGAACAAGTACCATTAGTTCATGCAAATACACAAAAAATCATCATGAACAAGTACCATTAGTTCATGCAAATACACAAAAAATCATCAGGGTTTAAGGTGAATTTATACAAGAAGTAAACTATAATTCATATATCTGGTTTTTGAGAATTTATTTTGATGCCATTTCTGAAATATGCTACCCTTGATGCTTCAATAAGGAATAACACTACATCTAGAAAGAACCTCAACTTGCTCAAATTATGTATATATATCATTTCATATTCACCTGATTTATACTCTTGTCTTACCTCAAAGAGAGGCGAAAGTTTGATACTTTTTGTGGTATTTAAGGTAAAATTTGGCAAATCTATTAAAAGTGAAAATCATGATTTTTTTCCCCAAAGGATCCATATTGTTCAGATGATCCTGGTATTAGCAATTTCCTCTGTGTCCATTAAATTTTCAAATTCATGACCTTCATAGTTGCTTTTGGGAGCCAAATTTTGAATTTAAAAAAACACTTTTTTTTACAGTATTCATGGTTCGAGAACAAATGCCTTTTCAATTTTACCAGATATTTAAATTCAAATTTGCAATTCTCTTTATGAGAAAGTCAAGGCTCTGCACAGATCATAATAAGAATACAAAATCCAATACAACGGTCAATTATTTTGTGTCACAAACTCTTAACATAGAATTGAGAATTTACATAGAGATATGAGGGAAAACATACAATGAACTCAACTCCAAAGTATTCAAAAATCAATTTCCATTTATACTTCAGCTATGGAGAAATATCTTTGAACATATCATATAGTTTATCAGGGGAGGTCATGAGGCTGCTAACATTTTAATGTAATTTTTCACAAAATCAAACTTTGACATATTGGGAAAAGAAGCCTGTTTCAACTGATTTTGTTCATTGCCTCAAAAACACTACATGAACCCCTCTTTAAAAAAAATGTCAGAAGTAATTCACTCAAATATTGATTTGAAAAGTTATACAGTCACACCCACTTGCCGATCAAACAAATCAGACACTGAGTCACATCCACTCACCTGCCATTTTGAAAGATCCCACAAGTCAGTCACTTAGTCACATCCACACATGGACTTGACCACCAAAACTTAACCTTGTTCACTGATCCATGAAACAAGTTGGAGGTCAAGTGAAAACTGTCTGACAGGTATGAGGACCTTGCAAGGTAACGCACATACCAAACATATTATCCTATTACTTGTAATAAGAGAAAATGTTTACATTACAAAACATCTTAACTTTTTTTCAAGTAGTCACTGAACCATGAAAATGAGGTCAAGGACATTGGACATGTGACTGACGGAAACTTCGTAACATGAGGCATTTATAAACAAAGTATGAAGTATCCAGGCCTTCTACCTTCTAAAATATAAAGCTTTTAAGAAGTTAGCATACGCAGCCGCCCGATAACTATCCCTATGTCAAGCTTTCTGCAACAAAAGTCGCGAGCCCAGGCTCAACAAAAAACAGACTAAAACACAAAAACTTAACTATAACTACTGAACCATGAAAATAAGGTCAAGATCAGATGACACCTACCAGTTGGACATGTTCACCTTACAGTCCTTCCATAAACCAAATATACTACAACTATTGCTTTAATAGTATCTGAGATATGGACTTGACCACCAAAACTTAACCTTGTTCACTGATCCATGAAATGAGGTTGAGGTCCAGTTAAAACTGTCAGTCAGGAATGAGGACCTTGCAAGGTTTGCACATACCAAATATAGTTATCCTATTACTCATAATAAGAGAGAAGTTATCATTAAATGTACAAAAAATCTTTTTTATAGTCACTGAACCATGAAAATGAGGTCAAGGACAATGGATATGTGACAGATGGAAACTTTGTTACCTGAGGCATCTATTTACAAAGTATGAAGCATCCAGGTCTTACACCTTTTAAAATATAAAGCTTTTTAGAAGTTAGCTAATGCCTCAGACGTTGGATTGATCCATATGTTAAGCTTTTTTTGGGACAAAAGTCAGAGGCTCAACAAAAACCACAAGTAGGTCACACTGTCACACCCACTCACCTGTCATTGTAAAAGAGCCTACGAGTAAACCAATATTTCTGCCAGCCAACATGACATCTTCACTCTCTAGAGTGTTCTCCCCTGAAGTTTTCTTCTTTTTCCTCGCTGCCCATAATCCCACAAGTAGAATTAGGACATAGAAAAGAATGACCGAGATCAATCCAGGAATATTAACCGCCATCCTTTATGATTCAGTAATCTGAAAAAAGTAATTATAAAATTGAAAGATATAGGATACATACAAGTAAATTACAAGATAAAAGGGTTTTTAAATTTGATGCGACTGTCATACAAGTGAGAGGTTTAGCCCTATAAAACCAGGTTCAATCCACCATTTTCTACATTTGAAAATGCCTGTACCAAGCCAGGAATATGACAGATGTTGTCCATTCGTTTGATGTGTTTTGTCATTTGTTTTTGCCATGTGATTAAGGACTTTCCGATTGAATTTTCCTTGAAGTTCAGTATTTTTGTGATTTTACTACTTAATCATAATATAAAATGTTCATAAATCAAATGATGAAATGTTCCTAAATCATATTATGCAATGTTTCTTTATCATATGTATGATGAAATTTTTCATGAAACAAGTGGTTCATTTTAAGATGGATTTCACAATTTGAGCAGGAACTGCATACACTCCAAGAGCACCATAGTTTTCAGAGTTTTCTCTTTGTCTTTGATTTTTTATCATCACCTTGGTATATTACCGTTTTTTCAAATCACATGGGTTTTTGGTACTGACTGCATGCTCATACACATCAGCATTCCTACCAAAGGCAACTTAAGTGCCAGTCTGCCTAAGAATCAGGCAGTGGTGAAAACATGATAAAAAAACCCACCCTATTTGACATTGATTCCAGTTCATAATATGTAGTTATGCACAAAAATAATATTCATTTCCATTTTCTGTTCTGGTAATAGAAGATACAATTTGGTTGAAATGCACTAGAAATTAACAAAAAAGGGGAGATAACTCTGTAATTTGCTATTATTCTAACCAATTTTCTAACCAAGTTATTTGATATTACCAGACACACACAAATGAAAGACTAATACTTTTTAACTCAGGATGATGGTTAGTATTAAATAGCTTGATTAGCTCAGTGGGTTTTTTCTAATCATGTTTTAATTTTTACCTAAATTGCCTGATTTTTACAAAAACTGGCACTTAATTATTACAACTATTACATAAATAACAAAACTTTTTAAATATTGCATTCATGGCATTCCCAAATAATATTCAATAACTGAAAACAATATATTTGGTTTGTATTTTCTAAATTAGACATTATAAAAGAAAGCAATTTTGATGTTTCTTGAACAAGTCTGTAATCTGAGTAAATCTTCTCCCGTGTAATTACTTAAAGAAACAACCATCCCAAGCAGAAGAAGTCAATAATCCTACAGACTATTTACATGGTTTCATTAAAACATAAATTTGTCGATCCCCAAAAAGTAAATATATTGACAATTCAACGATGAATGATGTTTAAGGAACGCTTCCCTCACACTGAGACAAATAGTTTTACTCTTCAGATAATTGCCTAGAAGGACATCTTGAACAAACAACAATCACTTTCTATGGAGATCGGAAATCATTTTTATTTGTGGACACAGGGTGCTTATCCCTTACATGTTTGTTCAGATCAATACACCGGTTTACAGTGGCTAAACCAACTCGTTATCCAGCTTATAATAGTGCGATCAATTTATCCATTTAACATGATGTAAAGCCAGCTATTTTCTGAAGTAATTTTCTATTAACGGATTTATCTTGCTGTGATTAACTGGTTTTATACAGAGTCTGATACAATGTTTAAGATTCTTAAAACCAAATTCTTCCACTGTTAAAGATTTTCTTGGGACTGAAATTGATTTTTGAAAGCATATTTAAATGAAGCAAAGTAATATAGATTCTGTTCTTGTATTGAGACTATTGACTTTAAAACCTATAATTAAAAGAAGCACCAGACAAAAACTTAGTAAATATTCATTAATAACAAAAAAATGTCTAAGAAAATCCCATAAAGACAGACACACACTAAAGGTTACTTTCAGATACAGTTCATTATATAGCATTCAAAAAGAGTAAAAGCTGATAGGACAGTACATGCAAAAGGAATGAAATCTATCAAATTACATGTTAGAACAAACAAAAGGTTATTGCAGAAACTCAGACAGTAACTCTAAAACCATGTTAGCAATACACACAAACTAAGATATTCTTAAAATTATAATTTTATAAACCTGCATTAAAAAATGATTCATTCTAGAAATGTTCACAATGAATCAAGTTTGCTCATATTGAGGATCCCCCTTGAATTGTATGGCCATGAAAATTATTAAACTACCCCCTCCAAGTGGAATTTAAGGAATAAGTTGCAATAAAAATGTTTCATGAGAAATGTGAATAAAGCATATAGATAAGAGTACCTTGGGAAATTCCTACAGATTTAGAACAGCTGTTTTAGTATTAAAAAGATGCCTGGGAATATTAAGGCTGCCACATTAGTCTGTCTGTAACAGCAACTTCTTCACAATTAAGTATTTTAGGAGTTGTGTTTGTTGAGGTAGTTTTTATAGCATTTCTACTTTACAAATTTTCACAGAGGGAGTTGTGGGCACTTGTCTATTGAAGGTGACCAGATATAGATATAGAAAGATGTGGTGTGAGTGCCAATGAGACAACTCTCCATCCAAGTAATATAGATATAGGAAGATGTGGTGTGAGTGCCAATGAGACAACTCTCCATCCAAGTAATATAGATATAGGAAGATGTGGTGTGAGTGCCAATGAGACAACTCTCCATCCAAGTAATATAGATATAAGAAGATGTGGTGTGAGTGCCAATGAGACAACTCTCAATCCAAGTAACAATTTAAAAAAAAGGTAAACCATTATAGGTCAATGTACGGCCTTCAACTCGGAGCCTTGGCTAACACCGAACAACAAGCTATAAAGGACCCCAAAATTACTAGTGTAAAACCATTCAAACGGGAAAATCTATATAAAATAAAAAAACAAGAAACGAGAAACACATATAAATTACATAAATAAACGACAACTACTGTACGTCAGATTCCTGACTTAGGACAGGTGCAAACATTTGCAGCGGGATTACGTTTTAATGGATCCAAACCTTCTCCCTTTTTCTGAAACAATAGCATAACATCACAACATAGAAAAATTGGGGTCAAAACTATAATTTGGCATTAAAATTAGAAAGATCATATCATGGGGAACAAGTGTACTAAGTTTCAAGTTGATTGGACTTCAACTTCTTCAACAAGAGTGCACACGCTGAAATGTCTGGCCTTCTTTACTAATCATTGATATTATATTGATAGACCTAAATATAAAGCTTTATTACAACTGTCACATAAACTCAACATTAACCAAGAAAACAAAACATTGATCAATGAACCATGAAAATGAGGTCAAGGTCAGATGAACCATGCCAGGCAGACATGTACAGCTAACAATTCTTCAATACAACAAATATAGTTGACTTATTGCTTATAAATTAAGAAAAACAGACCAAAACACAAACACTTAACACTTAGCAATGGACAGTGAAAATGAGGTCAAGGTCAAAGAAAACCTGCGTAACAGACATAAAGATCATAAAATATTTCCATACACAAAATATAGTTGACCTAATGCATAAAGTATTTGAAAAATAGACCAAAACTCAGAAACTTAACTTTGACCACTGAACCATGAAAATGAGGTCAAGGTCAGATGACACCTGTCAGTTAGACATGTACACCTTACAATCATTCCATACAACAAATATAGAAGACCTATTGCATAAAGTATAAGAAAAACAGACCAAAACACAAAAACTTAACTATAACCACTGAACCATGAAAATGAGGTCAAGGTCAAATGACACCTGCCAGTTGGACATGTACACCTTACAGTCCTTCCATACACCGAATATACTAGCCCTATTGCTTATAGTATCTGAGATATGGACTTGACCACCAAAACTTAACCTTGTTCACTGATCCATGAAATGAGGTCGAGGTCAAGTGAAAACTGTCTGACGGGCATAAGGACCTTGCAAGGTAACGCACATACCAAATATAGTTATCCAATTACTTATAATAAGAGAGAAATTAACATTACAAAAAATCTGAACTTTTTTTTCAAGTAGTCACTGAACCATGAAAATGAGGTCAAGGACATTGGACATGTGACTGACGGAAAGTTCGTAACATGAGGCATCTATATACAAAGTATGAAACATACAGGTGTTCTAACTTCTAAAATATAAAGCTTTTAAGAAGTTAGCTAACGCCCGCCGCCGTAGCCGCCGCCATAGCCGCCGCCGCCACCGCCACCGGATCCCTATCCCTATGTCGAGCTTTCTGCAACAAAAGTTGCAGGCTCGACAAAAACTACCTTGACCAAAAACTTTAACCTGAAGCGGACAGACGAACGAAGGCACAGACCAGAAAACATAATGCCCCTCTACTATCATAGGTGGGGCATAAAAACACACGGTAAAATATCAATTGGCAGGCTTAACTCAATCAAAAAATGTACATTAATACACTATAGGTCTATCTTGTTCAATTTGTGTTGTGTTACAGTCTCAATGAAGTTTACCACAAATCTAGATTATTAACCATGATGTCAATTTTATGGTCTTCATTTCTAACTTTAATGTTTTCAAAAGTTACAGGGATATCAACCCTTTACATGGTCAGGATGACTTAAACTTCATCTAATACCCCCACAAGTTTAACTTCAATAGTCTATCACCATTATTGAGTCAAACTTTCTTTTTTACATATAGCAATTATTTTTTCATGAAACAACTTTTACATTGATCCGTAGTATATCATTAAACTGAGCCAAAATTATTTAATGATGTTGGACAGAGAAATCCTGGCTACCTTAAATGTCAAGAGAAAACTAATCAATTACAGGACAAGAAGTCTCATGTTTCTAACATAATTGTATTTCAAAAGCTATTTATATTTTCAATAAACATCAAAGTTACAAACCCTTCAATACAGTATAACAAGAGATAAATAAAATGCTTCGCTGAGCGCAGCACAGCCTGATAATCCACACAGAGGTTGAACCCTTAACAGTTGGGGAAAGTTTGGACACAATATTCAAGGTTAATACTGTCTGAATTTGGATTGTGATCAAATTTTTAACATAATACAAAATATATGTGGTCAAAGATCTTAAAAATTTATTGCACATAATACTGTGCTTAATTGTGCAAAATTGTTCAATTAAAGATTTCTTCTATAAACTCTTTTGAAAAAAATTTGAAATTTCAAAAATTTTGAAGAAGAAAAAATATGAACCCCAAGCCAAAAATTGTGAAATTATGTTAAGTGGACTGTGAAATTGGGGTAAAAACTATGATTTGGCATTAAAACTAGAAAGATCATATCATAGGGAACATGTGTACTGAGGTTCAAGTTGATTGGACTTCCGCTTCATCAATATTTACCTTGACCAAAAACTTTAACCTGAAGCTGAACAGACAGACAAACAAACGAATGGACGGACCAATATAGACGAACAGACGCACAAACCAGAAAACATAATGCCCCCAATCTTTTTACCCCCCCCCTGGGATTAATTACCCCAAAATCAATCCCAGCCTTCCCATTGTAGTATTGAGTCTTGTAGTACAATGTACAATTAAAGAGAGATCCATACACTTACACCCAAGTTATTGTCTGGAAACTACAAAAATGCTTGTTTTTGGTCCCTAAAATTTTGGTCCTTTATTCTTACTCTGTTGGAACCGCATAACCCCCAAAATCAATCCCAACCTTCCTTTTGTGGTATTGAATATACTTTATAGAGATCAATATACCCGGTACTTAAACTAAAGTTATTGTCAGGAAACCAATTGTGTCTGGAAACCAAATGTGTCTTCAGACGACAATAACCACAAGGACATCATAGCATTGTACAAACCCTAAAAAAGTTCTACGTTTGTATAAAAACCAAGTTAACTAATTAACATGAACAACCAAAAGCCAACCAGTAATCCTACTCATATAACTTTAAAACAACCAAAACCAACCAAGCCACACTGTCTATAAGATGTCTTACAACCACTACATTACTGTCAAATACATAATGTGTATTTAAAAAGTGCTCAAATTTGAACTGACATGATTTCCATTCATGTAAACTTTGGAATATCAACCATTCCAGAGACCCATCTTCATGCAACCATTCCTTATCATATATATCATTAAACTCAGTCAATGTTTTTTAATGATGTTGGACAAAGAATCACTGCTACCTAATGTCTAGAGAAAACTAATTAATTATAGGACAAGAAGTCCCACGTTTACAATCTAGTTATCTTTAATCAAGCTACTTGTTTCTTCAATAAACGTCAATCGGTGTGACTTAATGTCATTTACTGCTTCAATCTTATACAATGGAACAACCAATGACTCGTCACGATTTCTAATTTAAAGAATGTTATTTCTCTAAACAACAAATATCTCATGTTATATTGGGTCACTTACAGAAAGAAAAATGTTTTCTTTCCATTATTTTCTAATTCTAAGAAAGAACTCAGTGTCAATTTCCGGGATTTTAAGATAGAAAGGCTTATATGATAGTCCCTGCATGGATATATATGCGATCAATGTCAGAAAATACTTTACATTTGAACCACTTTTAAATGAACAATACATGCATAAGGAACTATTATTCCAACTCCATGCTATGCTAGCAATTGGACTTAAATCTAAGGTCACAAAATATATTATAGATTATAAACCAGTCTACAACAACATTTATCATAAACCAAATCTTTTATTTCTTTTTCTGACATTTAAAAATATATATCTTAGTATTTCATTTTGTAAACAGGAAAATTCTTTACATGAAAAAGCAAAAATAATAAATAACCTATGAATTTCAAATTTAGGAAATTTTAACGGAGAGAAAAAGAATGTCATTGAAATTCTAATTGAAAATTAAATACATGCATAATAATCCTTTTATAGGACCAATGGCAATGACGCAAGATTATTAAATGCAATTCATGAACATGTTCCTTACATGTGCAAGATTCAATCTCTCAACCCAGACAATAACAAAACATTCTAGGCTTAATGTGTACAATGATATATTAAAGCATCATCAAACTGAAAAAGTTGACATGACAGATCTAAAAAAATCACATACACAGAACAACGTAGCATTATAAAGTTCCTGACCAAATAATTATATTGTAACAGAATTCTTAGTACAGAAGCTGAGAAACATGTAGCAATATTAGGTGTTGTCAAATAAGAAGTGACTGCCAGGCATATTTGGAAATTATTCCCACTGTTGGTCCAAGAGCACAGTTAATATCCTTTAAATTTCGTTGTCTACAAATATCGTCACTAATGTAGACAGTGTACGTGTTACTTGCAATATTTTTTTATTTCCTGCCCAAATTTATTTTTTCATGTTTTAAGCCTCAAATAGAAAGTATGGGGATGAAATTAAACTTTAATCAAAATTTAAGTCATTAATTTAAAACTAAAGTATTGATTTGGTTCACCTAAAAAAGGACAAAAATTAGTATTTTGGAAACTGTCATAGCATTCAAGATCCCAAAACATAAAATTGTCCATATTTTGAGGTAAGAGCTAAGGAACTTTTCTATAATTTTGACATAATTGGTCTAATAAGTAGTGCACCACACTGTAAAAATATAAATGAGAAAGTGTGTGTGGGGTTTTAAAATTTTGATTCGTTTATTGTCTAATAGAAATGCACTACAAAATAACTGTGTTCTTTGGACAGTTTGTCTCAGTATTTTAAGTTCAAAGCTAGGGGGTAATACACCAACAAGCTATGGTAGTTAGGGCAATCTTTGGTTTATTCATAGGTGGATCCAGGGGGCCCTGCCCCCCCCCCCCCCCTCTTTTGGAAAATTTTGGTTGATTATATAGGAAATCACTGAAGCATGACTGGAGCGGGCCCCCTAAGGTCAGTCAGCGCCCCTCCCCCTTTATGAAAAGTTCTGGATCTGCCACTGTTATTAATAGTTGCTTGCTTCATAACCAGTGGCAATTATTTCATGCATTACAAAACTTAACTATCGTTTACAGAGCATTAACATTTAAGATATCAATTCTTTCTGGGCTTTTATTTGGTTACTTTCTTAAACCCACCTGTACTTTCTTTTAATAAAACAAATACTGATATCTTCTTTAAGCACTAGTATATCTACTCCTTCACTGAAAGTTCCTTATTCTTTGTCCAATAAATGTTCAGTATGTACAAGGATCCTTCAATATAAATATTTATCTAATTCAATCTCTTCTATAAAACGGCAGTCTAAGGTTTTCCAGATTTGCTGAAAAAAAAATTAATTCAAATTCAAATTTATCTAAAATTTAAAAATACACTACAATATCAGTGGATTACATCTTTTTATCTAACTTATTCACAGAGAAGAAGTATTCTGTCAGACTAATGAGACAGACAATCAAATGATTGGGAACTAACATTTTATATGTTATTTATGACAATGAGGAAATGCTGTATGATTGCCAATGAAACAAATATCCACCAAAGACTAGAAGACAATAATTTGAACAACTCAAATATCAAGTTAATTCATATTCAAAATTTTTTATGTTCAACATCACATTCGCATTCTAAATGGTATCCTGGTATCTCTCCCCAATCTCCAGCGCAGAGATCACATATTCGTTCTGACATATAACATATTAATATTGCAGTATTGCAAAGCATGTATGGAACGGATATGAACTCTGCGCTGGAGATTGATCTCTCCCCCCTCCTTCCCACATTAGTCAATTGAACATGTTACATTTGAGATCATAAATTGGAAATACATTTTCTAAACATTAAAGAAACAAATAAAACGATTAGATGTAGGATTTATAAGAAACTTGGCTACTTAGCAAGTCAAATTATTTCTCAATTTTCAAAACTAGAGGCTCTAAAGAGCCTGTGTCGCTCACCTTGGTCTATGTGAATATTAAACAATGGACACAGATGGATTCATGACAAAATTGTGTTTTGGTGATGGTGATATGTTTGTAGATCTTACTTTACTAAACATTCTTGCTGCTTACAATTATCTCTATCTATAACAGTACTTTCTGTGGAAAATGTTATTGAAAATCTTCAAATTTTAAGAAAATTGTTAAAAATTGACTATGAAGGGCAATAACTCCTTAGGGGGTCAATTGACTATTTTGGTCATACTGACTTATTTTTAGTTCTTACTTTGCTGTACATGATTGCTGTTTACAGTTTATCTCTATCTATAATAATATTCAAGATAATAACAAAAAAACAGCAAAATTTCCTCAAAATTACCAATTCAGGGGCAGCAACCTAACAACCGATTATCGGATTCATCTGAAAATTCCAGGGCAGATAGATCGTGACCTGATCAACAATTTTACTTCCTGTCAGATTTGCTCTTAATGCTTTGGTTTTTGAGTTATAAGCCAAAAACTGCATTTTACCCCCATGTTCTATTTTTAGCCATGGTGGCCATCTTGGTTTGTTGGCTGAGTTACCAGACACATTTTTTTAACTAAATACCCCAATGATGATTATGGCCAAGTTTGGTTAAATTTGGCCCAGTAGTTTCAGTGGAGAAGATTTTTCTAAAAGATTACTAAGATTTACGAAAAATGGTTAAAAATTGACTATAAAGGGCAATAACTCCTAAAGTGGTCAACTGACCATTTTGGTCATGTTGACTTATTTGTAGATCTTACTTTGCTGAACATTATTGCTGTTTACAGTTTATCTCTATCTATAATAATATTCAAGATAATAACCAAAAACAGCAAAATTTCCTTAAAATTACCATTTCAGGGGCAGCAACCCAACAACGAAATGTCCGATTCATCTGAAAATTTCAGGGCAGATAGATCTTGACCTGATGAACAATTAACCCCTGTCAGATTTGCTCTAAATGCTTTGGTTTTTGAGTTATAAGCCAAAAACTGCATTTTACCCCTATGTTCTATTTTTAGCCATGGCGGCCATCTTGGTTAGTTGGGCGGGGCACCGGACACATTTTTTAAACTAGTTACCCCAATGATGTTTGTGGCCAAGTTTGGTTAAATTTGGCCCAGTAGTTTCAGAGGAGAAACTTTTGTAAAAGTTAACGCAGGACGACGACGCCGGACGACGCCGGACGCCGGACGCCAAGTGATGAGAAAAGCTCATTGGCCTTTCAGCCAGGTGAGCTAAAAAAACATGGGGAAAGAAAATAGCATGTAAAATGTGATAAAATTATTTAGACTAAATATTAATGAAAAAGTTTCATTTGTGAGGAACAAAAAAATCACATCAAGGATATTTGGGCTTTTACTCATCTACAGTCAAAATTTTCCAGCTTTACATAATAAACCTTATTAATCTGAAGATATTTCTAGAATTGATTTGTCAGCAAAAATAATCTCAAGCAAACCAATTGCGTAATTTCTATCATGATGAAGAATTATCAGGTTCCTATTTTTGCAGAAAAATGACTTGTTCATTAGGCTTCAATAGGCAGTGAAATTAAATCTGATATTCTGCTGTATCTCAAGAGAGCTATGCTCACTAACTAAGTGAAGACATTTACAGATCTAGTATTACTGACAGATTTATATCAAAAAGCACATCAATCTTTGAGGAGAATTACAGAAAAATCATATCAGTCTGAAACTATCGAAATATCAACAATCTATAACTTAAATATAATAATATTGACCTTTAGGATAAAGTACAGTGCATACGAAAATACCATTGTAATCCCATTATATGTTTACAGATCTATTTTCTACCATCATATAAAAGGTTGGAGCAACAAAGTTTTGAAAGTTTTAAATGAATAACGTGAAATTGGAACACTTGTGCCCATAATTTTTGACAATTAAAACTAGTTTACTGGAAAAGAGTGCAATCTATGTTGATCTGAAATAAGATAAGGTACTTTCAATGGTGTTCTTATACTGTTTGCATGTTTTGCTGCCTAACTTGCTTAATTTCTAAAAGAATGAATATGACTTAAAGCCCAAAAGCCTATTAAATAAAGTAATTTTGAAAAAAATGTAAATATAAGCTAATCCTTTACATTATGATGTATTACTATTGTAACCTTCTAGTAATTACAAAACTCAATATAATTCATGAACATTTAATAATATCAAAATAACCTAACAAATAAATTTCAGAATTATAAATCTTCTAAAATGCATGCATTAAATGTATTTCAAATAAATCGAAGAATACTAAAAAAAATCATAATATTAAACAATTAAAGTGAATTCATGTTTTAAATAGTCAAATATAATAATACATTTGTTCTGAAAAATGAAAATTAGATTAATTTTTTATCCTAAATTCATCTGTTTCCAAAATCAATTTTGAATTTGTTTTCAGTTGCATACACTTTACTGAAAACTCATTCATGTTAAGCTATGTGTAAAGTTATTACAGTTAAAAAAAATCACAAAAATAATTACAATACATATCAAATCACATACCTTATAAAAAATAAATCTGACCAATTACCCAAAGAATTTCACTCTAGAAACTACATAAATATCTTCTTTTGAATTGAAACCTGCAAGCAAACCATCTAATCCCTAACCGTGCAATTTCTTATAAAATTTTCTTTCCATGTCAATGAAGAAATGTTTCCCGTGTATTGATTCCCCTTCATTTTAGGGTAATGATAAAAGTGTCGTTTATTGATTAGTATACCTCATTAAGGGATAGCTACCTTGTCTAGCAAGGACCATCATTAACAAAAGGTCAGACTCTTTGATCAACTTTTAATCTTCAGGTTTCCGACGTTTTTATAGTTAATAACTTTATATCTCATAACAGACGTTTAGAAAAAACAAAATGTTTATGGATTTTTCATCGATAATTTCTCTCATTATTCTGTTTATTTAAAGTAATTTCATATCATTACAGATTACTTTTCCATGTCCAATAGATTTTCCATAAAACTATATAGAAGTATTGCCAATTATATTCTTTATTGAATAAACTTCTTAAAATATCTGGTTTTCAACTAGTACTGATAGGCAAACATAATGAAAATTGCCTACAACATTTTCTAACCACACTTTTAAGGTCTTCATCAAACAATTTATTCCACTTCTTGAGAAAAACTCCAAATAAGGCTTGTAGATTTTAACATGGAATAAAAATCAATTTTAAAATATTACATACATACAGTGGTGAAGAATCAAGTTGAAAGAAAATCCCAGCAAAGACTCTGTTACAACATATGTGACTGTTTGAAGTTACTATTCAAACTTTGATCAGAGTAAGATTAAATATGATGGATCTCGCTCTTTTATTTCAAACAATTTTATAACTGCAACAATTATTCAACTTTTGAGCACCAAACATCAAATAACTCTGACATGTTATATTTACTTTGATCCTCCATTTGCAATTGTCAGCTTGTAACAGAGATGCAAAGTAAAGCTTGACAACTAAAGTTAAAGCAGATGATATTTTCAAATTTATAAACCTATAATAAATTTTCAAAGATATACTTGTTTTAGAAGTGCTACACATTAAAGACTATTATTATACAAAGAAAACACCATGATTCATTAGAGCCATACAAAGCCTATTATCTTTCTACAACCATCAACAAAAGCACCAGAAAAAAAAAACCAGTAAAATATTTCCATAATTTGAGCAATGCATGCATGCATTTTCCCTTGGTAAAAAGAAATAGCATTAATGCTAAACTCAAGATTTTGATGTTGACAGTGGACAAAGTCTTGGATAATCATTTTATAATTATATCTAAAGAAAGAAAGACATGAAAATTGATATACTGTGAACCAACTTATTTTCGCAGATACTTTATTTCGCGTTTTACCATTTCTAGTCCATTTCGCAGCTTTTAAAATTCACGATTTTTTATTTACTTGATGTAGATTAATAACGATTTACTTATTCGCGACGATTTATATTCACGTTATTTTTCTCCTCGCGAAAGTCGCGAAAATAAGTTGGTTTACAGTATGATAAAATATTCATAAATTTGCATGAAAGAAATCAAAGGTCAACACAATCAAATATTCATATTCCAGAATCAAAGTTCCATAATAATTTGACAAAGTTAATAATGTCAGAGCAAGTTTAACCCCACCCTAACTGTATTTGAATATTTACTGCATAAAATTTAAGTCCTTGTATCCGTAAACAAAATTGTAGAATCACCTCATGCTTGTCATAAGCATATGTATTATATGTCCAATGAAAAGTTTTATTTTTGTATAATAAAACATCTAGCTGTAAACATCAGTAAAATCAAAGAATGAACAGAAAATTTTGAAATTAATGAAGGCCTATAAAGGCAAAAACATTGATTTTATCTGTAAATATTAAGTAAAAATGCAAAAGTGAATATTACCCGTAGGAACTTTTTATCAAGAACAAAAATTTTCACAACCAAACATTTTATGAGGGTGGTAAAGGGTTATTTTGAGCAACATGTTTTGTCATTTTTATTTCACATACAGCTGTGAAAAGGGTTTGTTATTTACCATGTTTTGTGAAATCGGTAAAAAGATCAACGTGCAATAAATTCTCAATTGTTCATTCATCGCGAAATTGCAACTTTATTTCGCGTTCTTCCATGCAGATATCCCTCCTTTACGCCCCTCTTTAATCTTTTTGAGTTTCCATGTGTGGATAATCTAAAAATCATCCTATTTTCATTTTAAACACAAGTCTTATTTCATGTCAAATTACCATCAATAAGCAATGTTATCAGATATGCAAAGAAGTTTGACAATGGTGTTCTGAATATCAACCAGTGTATTTACTTCTGTTCTTCATTTTGAAATTTGATTGAAACAATAGCAAACCACAAGGCAGATTTGTATAGAATGCACATAAAATAAGTGGAGAAGTATTGTAAGCATTGTCCAGTTACATATTTTTCCAATACCAATCCCAGTGTTTTTTCTTCAATACTGATCTTTGGTTTCATGACAAAGTATAGTTTTAAGATAGCAGATTATATAACCACATATTTTTGGACTAAGTCATATGATCTCATATGTTCGGGTATGGATTACAAAAATTGAGATATATAAATTCTTATCTCCAGAATTCTAATTTCATGCTCTATTGTTGAGGAATGAATATTGAATCTGATTTCCTTTCATTATCAAAGTCATTTGACAGCTGAACTTGATAGCAGGGTTTGAAAATTTCTCAGCAAGATCAAAGCCTTCCACAACCAAATAAATGGGGATGTGTATATAAAGTTATAAAGGGACGTAACAGTAAAAGTGACACTACCCAAATGTGAACTTGATCTGTATTTTGTAGAAATAAGCATTTTGTATAAGTTTCATAACATTTTGTTGAGGCAAATTACAGTTAGAGAACTAGACGAAAAAATTCAGCAATTTTCCCATTTGAAAAGTGGCATAACTCAAATTTACAAAAACAGTTTAAGTGAGGGCACCATTATTCAACCTTGATCTGTGTTTTGTGGTTATCAGCATTGTGTATAAGTTTGATAACATTTGGTGAAGGCAAACTAAAGAACGAAAGTAAGGGAATGAAACCAAATTTGGGATGACATACATACGGACGGAATAAGGGTAAAACTTAATGCTCCCTACGTTACAGTGGGGGCATAAAAAAGATAGAAAAGAGTCAACCCCTGCAGTTTTTATTTAAATTGTTTGAACATTTGAAAGTTTATTTAAGATTACAATGTTTCTTTTGGAATTCATCCAATCATCAGGATAATATATTTGTCAAACTGTGTTAGGTGGAGGTCTCTTAAATCTTTTCAGAATAGGTTTGTACAGAGGTAGTCAGTTGTTGTCCTTTTTGTGCATTTTTAACCTTGTCAGTAGATTTTTTTCTGTCTAATGAACCATGAATGTATGTGGAAACTAGTAGATATATAAAAGTCTGTTCATTAAAGTTAGGTTTTATAAGTAGAAGCTTATTGTGTCAGTGAGCTTTCTTGAAGTTGCTGGTCAGGGTTATACACCATTTTATTGTCAGTATGTGTTAAATCTTTTTTGTTTATTTTAACTTGAGAAATTTGCAACTAAAGCTGACTTCAAATGATAAAAAACTTCAATCTTTTAATAATTAAATTCCTGGGAGCAATTGTGTCACATGATAAAATGAAGATTGGCTTTGTTGCTTAAATGTAAGGCACCCCAAACTCAATTATAGGAAAGTCACATACTGTCTCCAGGCATAAGATTTTTTTCTCTCCGTTTGACAAAAATAAAATACAATTCAAAATCTAAAATCTATCCAAAACAACACTGAAAAATGTATATTTTTTTTCCAAGAGAAACATTTCCGGTTAACAAAACAAATCCTAGAATGAAATCACAATCCATTCACATATCACCACTTGAGTAAAAGTCAAAAAGGAGCTTCAGGCTGTTTATAACTCCAACTTCATCCCTAGTATTGACAGGCTTATATTCTTGTTACTGTCTTTAATTGCAATAAAACCCCCTTAAATATAACAATAATTGAGGATAAGACATCTTCCAATCCAAAAATCAATGGAAATTTCTGTTTTAATAACCACTTCAGACTCTTTACCGACTTCCTTTAATCAGTTATCTTTTACAAATTAAATGCATAAATGAATGGCGGGAAATGCTGAAAATCTGCATTTGAATAGTGGCGGAACTGCAATAAATATCATGTCTATTATGAATATTTGTAATACATTGACAACAGATTCTTCCTAATGTTTGAATTTGAATGAGGGATAATAATCAAAAGTCTTCCTGTCCAAAAAACAACCGAGCTTTCAATGAGGACAACAAATCGTAAGACCTCACAACAAACCATAAATTAGAAATCAAACCTAAAACAGCCGGATTTAAAAAAGCATTCATTTTGAGAAAATAACATCTTTCATGTCAAGTCCTGTTTAATCCAAAGTTTTTGGAAACCAGCTGCGAGGTTGTATCTGCTGGTAATAAATTTTGAAACTTAAGCGATATCAAAGATGTTTTATCGTCACAGGGTGTGAGATCAAATATGTTTTAAATTGAACAAATCCTAATTCTGATCCAATCGGCTCACTTGAATCACAGATGTCAAGATTATAACCTGACTATTGTTTTTATGGACAATAAATCTAAAAATTTATATAAGTTCATAAATATAAGAAGATGTGGTATGAGTTTCAATTAGAAAACTCTCGATCCAAGTCACAATTTATAATAGTACTGCCTTCAACATGCAGCCTTGGCGCACACCAAACAGCAAGTTACAAAGGGTCCCAAAAATGACTAGTGTAAAACCACTCAAACAGGAAAACCAACTGTCTAATGTATATATATAAACAAGAGTGCACACACTGAAATGTCTCGCCTTCTTTACTAATCATTGATATTATGTTGAAAGTCCTAAGTATAAAGCTTTATTACAACTGTCACATAAACTTAACATTAACCAAGATAGCTAAACAAAGACCAATGAACTGTCACCGTAACAAATTATCAGCTGAATAAAGAAAGAGAAATACTATACTGATTTCGATTTACTATGATTTACTATCATTTACATGATTTACGCATTCATTCATTCATTCATTCATTCATTCATTCATTCATTCATTCATTCATTCATTCATTCATTCATTCATTCATTCATTCATTGACAGACTATGACAATAGACTTTCACTATACTTTCTGCACGATAATTTAATGCATGTAATCCCGCCACAAATTGTCTGTACTATATATACTGTCTACCCGTAAAAATACGGGTATTCACACTTACTCAGCACATTAGAGCTGCGGGATCTATAACTTTTTCCCTATTTTCAGGTAAGCACATTTTCACTTTTAAAGGCCTTTTATTGCATGTTTTGCCTGTCAAATTCACGGTCCAAATTATAAGGAAACTTTTAATTACATAATTGTAATTCATTTATTAATGTATTTTCAGTGTGAATAAAATATTGGAAAGCTTATACTAGTCACTTATCAGCCCAAATAGAATAAAACCATGTGGCCAAATGACCCTGTGACGAAATGGAGGTTCCACCGAGATTAAAGCAATCCATTTTCACGTTGTACACCAAACCATTACAATAACAGTCCGTTGTCAGAAATTATAGAGAGCCATAAAGAAAACTGGTTATCTGGTTATAGCCTGTCAACGACAAATTTCCTCCAAATTCCTGTTAGCAGTTTAAGGCAGTTTATATACGAAAACTACGAAAACCGTTTGACGGAGAATTATTAATGCCGGCTTGAACATATATTTTATGGAGGGTAATATTTCAAACATGCTTCGTGTGACAAGGTACGCCAACGTCTAATTTCTTAAGTGTTTAGCGCATACCTTTAGAGAAAGATTTTGTGAATCGTTCAATTAGTTTGAAATGAATGTTAGTCTCATGTGAAAATGTTTAAATCTAGCAACACAAGTTTTGTGAATCGTTCAATTAGTTTGAAGTGAATGTTAGTTTCATGTGAAAATGTTTCAATCTAACAAAGCAAGTTGGTGAATACTACATATGATGTGCTTATTAGTATATCCGTTATTATGTATTGATTATGAAGTGAACTTCATTTATTAGTTCGTTTGTACTACGAATCTACTCAACCGTAGGATTGATTTCGACTACTTACTATACACCTTGATGAGGATCAACCCGAAATTGACATAGCACGTGATAAAGTTAAATGTAAACTGAAGTTAGAACTGTGTGTTTTCTTTGATACAGACGATTGAAATATATTTATTTATTTACATGAACAGTAAAGTAAATACATTGATTTGAAAATGAAAATATTTTAATTCATATATATGTTTTGAAATTGAATTGTGAACATGTTTCCTTATTGTTAATTCCTCAAATATATTTTTCAGAATATAACTACTATAGCACAGCACTCAGAAAATACCTGCACGATCGTAAAATTCTTTTGCACTTTGACCTTTGACATGTAAAGGGTGAGTAGTCATTTCATTATTCATGCTCATTTCATCATTATCATTATTCGTTGTTTTGTCCTTGTATTTGTGTATATGTTTGTATTGTCTCAGTACCGTTACATTTTTGTGGTATAGAACTGAGAGTTCTATTCAAATACAGCCAGTACAGTTTGAGTATAATATAGTTAACATCATGGCTAGTGAAAAAGACTTAGAAAAAGAGATCGAAGATGATTTATCTGAGAGTATGTCTAAAGCACAAATAGATAAGATGATTAAGTTCTTACATACACACACTGATTATAAAGTAATAAAGGGTCATGAACTTAGACATAGTACCCCTAAGGTTAAAATTGAGAGTGAACCACCCCCAAGGCCCCCTCCCCCTCCACCGATTAGAAAGTCTAGTTTTTTACATACTAGTGGTGTCAGGGGAAAGTCATTTTTTGGCGATGTGTCGACTAGTTATAGTGCTTTTCAGAGGCCCAAGTTTCCTATTTTTTCGGGAGAAGCTAAGAGTGAAGCGACATTTGATGTTTGGATGTTTGAGGTGAAATGCGTTTTACGAGAGGGAAATTTTTCTGACCCGGTCATATTACAGTCTGTTAGGGGTTCATTGAAGGGTAAAGCTCGGAGTTTGTTGTTGTCATTACCTGAGGATGCTTCTCCTCAGCAGATACTTGAAAAGTTAGAGGGTGTGTATGGTAATGTTTATACCAGTGAGGCTTTACTTGAGAAGTTTTATAAGGAGACTCAACAACCTTCTCAATCAGTAGCTGATTTTGGTATGACTTTAGAGTCAATAATTCAACCTGCTGTTGAAAAAGGTGATATTAGTTTCGATACTAAGAATGAGATGCTCCGATCTAAGTTTTGGTCAGGAATAAGAGACCCACTTCTTAAAAATTCAAGTAGGTATAAATTTGATACAGTTAAGGATTTTGATCAGCTTAGGAAGGAAATCAGAGCTATAGAGCTTGAATTGGCAAATTCTGAAAAAGCTGTTAGCACTGTGCAACATCAGCCTATTTCTACCGACTCGGTCAAGCTTGACGATATATTGAAAAAAATTGACCGTATGGGTAAGAGATTAGAAACTTTAGAAAACAAAACACCAAAAGAGACAAATAAGGTAACAGATAATCATGGTCAGTCTAACCCGGGATATTCCACTGGTTCTGGACGTGGAAATTATTCGCGGAGTTATGGTCGAGGTCGAGGATATCAGAATCAGAGAGGTCGCGGTGGTAATAGGAATACTTACAATAATCAGTCTGGAAATTCACGACAAAATGCTAATGGCGATTTAAACGAATAGGAGTCTCCAATGAAGGACGAATTGGAGATTCTAAACTCGTTGCTGCCAAGCATAGTCCTACGTTAGTTAAATCTACAGATGATATTGTAAGTAAGCCTAAAACTACTTTGTTAGATAGAATAGTCGGTAAGGCAAATGAAACACATGTTTATGTGAACGGGAAAAAATGTAAGTCTTTGATAGATAGTGGATCTATGGTGTCTACTATTAGTGAACCTACATTAAGATCGTTCCACACAGTCCCCACGATAAAGACTTTAGATGAGTTTATTCTCTCAGTACGAGTAGCTGAGGGTTCACAGTTGCCATACCTTGGGTATGTTGAGGTAAATATAAAGGCACCATTTCATACTGAACCTATGATGGTCCCATTATTAGTTGTACCCGAGACAGATTATAATAGATCTGTTCCTATTATAATAGGTACAAACGTATTAAGGCCTATGAAGTCCACTTTAACAAGTGATTCTGAGGTAAATATACCACATGAATGGGATACAGCATTTTCAGCTATGGACTCTAGTATTGTGAGTCTTGTAAAGTCCACAAATAAACGACCTATTAAGGTAAGCCCCATGTCCAGCATGACTGTTACAGGGTTGTGTAAGGCAAAGTCTAGTATACAGACGGCAGTTACCGAATGTGTTGATGATAATCAGAGTAGTTTAGGGGTATGTCCAAGAGCAGTTAACCTGAAGTCTACTGGTACAAACAGGATACCAGTTAGGATATTTAATATGTCAACCAAGGTAATATATGTGAAGCCTAAAAGTGTTCTTTGTGGATTGAATGAGGTAAAGATTGTACGTCATGCTGCTTTAGATAGTTCAGTTGAAGAAACAGGTGAAAAGGCGAGTGATGAATGTGATAAAGGTAAGATATTAAAGAATATAGGTGTTGAGTTGACAGAGGTGACACCAGAAACAAAAAGTAAGTTGGAAAATCTTATCTGTGATTGGAAGTCCGTATTTTCGACTGGTCCTACTGATTTAGGTTTTACCACCCTAGTTGAGCACGAGATACATCTCACAGATGAGAAGGCATTTAGAGAACCATATAGGAGGATACCACCTTCAATGTTTGAAGAGGTAAGAGAGCACATTAGAGAGATGTTAGAAGCAGGGGCTATACGAGAGTCATGTAGTCCATACTCTAGTAATGTGGTATTAGTACATAAGCCTGATGGTTCACTTCGTTTTTGCATTGACTTTAGGAGGGTCAATAAAAAGACTATAAAAGACGAAAGAGGTTTGCCGAGGATAGATGACACGTTAGATTGCCTAGCAGGGGCAAGGTATTATTCTAAATTAGACCTTCGTTCAGCCTACTGGCAGTGCGGGGTTAAAGAATCAGACAAACAGAAAACAGCATTCAATTTAGGCCCGTTAGGGTTCTATGAATGCAACAGATTACCATTTGGTCTCACCAATGCATGTTCTACCTTCCAAAGGCTTATGGAACGATGTATGGGTGAGCTACATTTAAGAGAATGTCTGATTTATTTAGATGATATTATCATTTATTCGAAGACAGAAGAAGAGCATTTCAGGAGGTTAGAATCCGTTTTCTCTAAGCTGAAGGAGCACAACCTGAAGTTAAAAGGTAAGAAGTGTGAGTTTTTCAAGAGAGAGATCAAATATCTGGGTTTTATTGTATCCAATGAGGGTATCAAAACAGATCCAGAAAAGACCTCTGTCGTGAAAAACTGGCCCACTATTAGGAATGTGAAGGATCTGAGAAAGTTTCTCGGATTTACTTCATATTATAGACGTTTCATTCAGGATTATGCAAAGATCGTTAAACCTTTAAACGATCTATTGATTGGTCATTCGACACAGAAGAAGAAGGTAAGTACGGTAAGACGGAAAAAGGCACCAACCAGGTGGTTCTGGAACGAGGCTCAACAGGAAGCTATGGATAAGGTAATTGATAAGTTAACCTCACCTCCTATATTAGCTTACGCTGATTATAAACTTCCGTTTACTGTGCATATTGACGCCAGTAACGATGGTTTAGGAGCGGTTCTTTATCAGACACAGGAGGGCATTGACAGAGTAATTGCCTATGCCAGCCGTAGCCTACGTGGAGCAGAGAGACTTTACCCGACCCATAAAAGAGAATTTCTAGCTCTTAAATGGGCGGTGACCGATAAGTTCCACGAGTATCTGTATGGCAGTAAATTTGAAGTCAAAACGGATAATAATCCATTGACATACGTTTTTGATCGAGCTAAGTTAGACGCCGTCGGACATAGATGGGTCGCTTCTCTTTCAAATTACGATTTCAAATTAACATACAGAACGGGTAAGTCTAATGTAGACGCTGACGCCTTGTCTAGAATACAACCAGAGACTAAGCAGATGTTTAGTGATGCGATTAAAGCGGTATGTACTTCTAGTATTGTTTCTCCTGGTCCATTTATTGAGACCGTTTTATTGACTGAGAGTGTTGCCACTGAAGATTTACATGAGGTAAGTATTAGTAAGATTGACTGGCATGAGGAGCAGAACGCAGACCCGTCTATTCGGAGAATTATTGCTTTAGTTCAGGGTAAACATAAACCAACCAAAAGGAAGATATCATTAGAGACAGAGGAAGTTCGTAGGTATTTACGTGATTGGGATAAGTTTACATTAAAGGATGGGATATTGTACAGAAACAGTAGTCTGTATAATGAAAAGGTAACACAGTTAGTTTTGCCATCAGTACTCAGAGATATTGTACTACAGGGTTTACACGATGATGTAGGACATCAGGGTAGAGACAGGACATTATTCCTTGTGAAATCTAGGTTCTTTTGGCCAGGAGTGGACAGGGATGTAGAAACTAAGGTAATGTCTTGTGAGAATTGTATTCTGAGGAAGTCAAAGACGTGTAAAAAGTCGGCCGAAATGGTAAGTATACATACATCGTATCCTCTTGAGCTAGTTTGCATTGACTTTCTCACTTTAGAACAGTCAAAAGGTGGGTATGAGAATATATTGGTCATTACGGACCATTTCACTCGCTACGCTCAAGCAATACCTACACGTAACCAGACGGCTAAGACTACAGCTAAGTGTTTATGGGAGAACTTTATTCAGCATTACTCATTTCCGACTAGATTACACAGTGATCAAGGACGAAATTTTGAGTCGAGGATTATAAGCGAATTATGTAAGTTAGCTGATATTAAGAAGTCGAGGACGACCCCTTACCACCCCCAGGGAAATGGACAGTGTGAGCGGTTTAACCAGACACTGTTAAACATGTTAGGTACGTTAGACGAAGATAAGAAATCAGATTGGAAAACCTATGTAGCGCCTCTTGTCCACTCTTATAATGCTTCGAGACATGAAAGTACAGGATATAGTCCTCACTTTTTGATGTTCGGTTGGCATCCAAGACTGGCTATAGATGCGTTTTTAGGTATTTCATCTGGTTTACCTGTTAAAGATCACAAGACATATGTAAGTAATCTAGAAAAGAGACTACAGTTCGCATATAAAACAGCAGCCAAGGTAGCGGATAAGGCAGGTAAACGCCATAAGACCAGGTATGATTTGAAAGTAAGACATTCTAATCTACAGAAAGGGGACAGAGTTTTGCTCAAGAAAGTAGGATTTAAAGGTAAGCACAAACTACAGAACAAATGGAATAGAGATCCATATATTGTCGAGTCTCAGCCAGATACTAGTATACCTGTATACGTACTTAAACCTGAACATGGTCGTTCAAGGAAGGTAACTGTACATAGAAATATGCTACTACCCATTTTTTCACTACCTACAGATGAGATAGTACGACAACAAATTCCGTCTAGTTGTAAAAAGGGTAAAACCTTTACTAGACCACAGAATTTGCAAACAGACGATACTGTTGATAGTGATAAAAATGAGCTAATGCTCACAGAGGTACGTAGTAACTCTAGCGATGAGGATGATGATGATATATGTATAGTTGCTACTCGGTCTCCTAGGGTAATAGATCCTGACCGAAGTTCACAGTTGGTACTTAATCCTCAGGCCCCAGAGTTTTTACCGTCATCGTCTAGTAGTTCTTTACCAGTTTCAGATTTAAGTAGTTCTCGTTCAGATTTTAGTGGAGATTTGCTAAGTGATACGTCAGGTCAGTCTAGTGTACTTTCTGGTGTTAATGATAGCTCTACATTAAGTGGTATGTCTGCTAGTGGTCATACGGAAAATAACTCCGTTGCCTTTGAGGCTACAGACACACAACCTGTCTTACGTCGGACGACTAGACAGTGTAGAGCCCCACAGCGTTACCAGGATTTTATTTTGTATCGTTGATTATTTTATAAAATTTACAGTTAGTTTTCAGTAGGATTTTTTGTCATATCTTTGATTAAGTGTTATTTTAGATATGTTTATTTGGTGTAAATATGGTTTTAGTATATATTTTTGTTGTTTATAGATGGCATTATATCCTTATTCGTATCTGTTTGCATCCAGTAGAGGGAAGTGTTTCTCTGGTATGGCTTGCAAAGATATTATTATCAAGTCCGGTGGTAAATTGCAAGATTTGTGCCGAATAGCTATTTCTAGACTTAAGGGTGATACGTGTGTTCATAGTATTGTATACTTTGTTATCGGAATTCCCGATATTTGTACTTTGACAAGGAAAAAAGATGGAGTTTCTTATTATGAAGAGTCATGGTTAAATCTCGACGTAGATCATGTGTCTAATATGAAAAATTTGATTTTGGATACTGAGAGTAAAATCAAGAAGCACGGAGGAAAAGTTGTGTTTTCAACTATTGCTGCATCTAGTTTCCGGGATTGGAATAATCATAGGCTTATGATTCATAAAACCAAATATTTGGTATATGAGGAAAATTATCCGGAAATGCAAGAAAAATTACATGAGATTTTACGGGAGACAAATAAGTTCATAACTGAGCTTAATTGTAGAAACCATATGATCACTCCGTTTTTACACACATATGTTCAGAAGAAGGGTGATAAGATTAAGTATATGTTTTCTAAGTTAGTGGATGGTGTACACCCATCGAAGAATTTAAGTCGTACATGGTTTTTGTATATGGAAAGGATTATTTCGGAGAATGAGAAAAATTTGTCTAGTGTCACTTAGAAATGAGACTTGTGAGGTTGCTGTCATATATGTTTGTGTCATTCATGAATAAATTTTGTTTTGTTGTATAATTGTGTTTTATTTTTTGTATTAGGATTTGATATAATGATTAGGATTATGGTTCATTAGTTCATGTCATTTCCACTCTGCATTCTGGGTAGAGTGGCACTTGCTGCCTATTTAACTTTGTATGATGGATTTTTTTTACATGATTTTGTTGTTGTTGTCCTTTATCCTAGATTTTGAACTTGTATTTCACTTTTGTATATAACGTGTGTGTGTGTATAGAATTTGTCATTTCTATGTTATATTGCAAAAGACTATAATCTCGTTAAGTTTTCCTGATGGACTTATTGTGATTTGGAGATAAAATTTCAGGGACGAAATTTTCTCCTTGGGCCGAGAATGTGTCACCGTAACAAATTATCAGCTGAATAAAGAAAGAGAAATACTATACTGATTTCGATTTACTATGATTTACTATCATTTACGCATTCATTCATTCATTCATTCATTCATTCATTCATTCATTCATTGACAGACTATGACAATAGACTTTCACTATACTTTCTGCACGATAATTTAATGCATGTAATCCCGCCACAAATTGTCTGTACTATATATACTGTCTACCCGTAAAAATACGGGTATTCACACTTACTCAGCACATTAGAGCTGCGGGATCTATAACTTTTTCCCTATTTTCAGGTAAGCACATTTTCACTTTTAAAGGCCTTTTATTGCATGTTTTGCCTGTCAAATTCACGGTCCAAATTATAAGGAAACTTTTAATTACATAATTGTAATTCATTTATTAATGTATTTTCAGTGTGAATAAAATATTGGAAAGCTTATACTAGTCACTTATCAGCCCAAATAGAATAAAACCATGTGGCCAAATGACCCTGTGACCATGAAAATGAGGTCAAGGTCAGATGAACCATGCCAGGCAGACATGTACAGCTAACAAAGCTTCCATACAACAAATATAGTTGACCTATTACTTATAGTTTAAGAAAAATAGACCAAAACACAAAAACTTAACACTGTGCAATGAACCGTGCAATTGAGGTCATGGTCAAATAAACCTGCGGGACTGACATATAGATCATAATATATTTCCATACACCAAATATAGCTGACCTTTGGCATATAATATTAGATAAAAAGACCAAAACTTAAAAACTTAACTTTGACCACTTAACCATGAAAATGAGGTCAAGGTCAAATGACATCTGCCTGCTAGACATGCACACTTTACAATCATTCCATACAACAAATATAGTAGACCTATTGCATAAAGTATGAGAAAAACAGACCAAAACACAAAAACTTAACTATAACCACTGAACCATGAAAATGAGGTCAAGGTCAGATGACACCGGCCAGTTGGACATGTACACCTTCCAGTCCTTCCATACACCAAATATACTAGCCCTATTGCTTATAGTATCTGAGATATGGACTTGACCACCAAAACTTAACCTTGTTCACTGATCCATGAAACGAGGTCGAGGTCAAGTGAAAACTGTCTGACGGGCATGAGGACCTTGCAAGGTACGCACATACCAAATATAGTTATCCTATTACTTATAATAAGAGAGAATTCAACATTACAAAAATTCTGAACTTTTCTTTCAAGTGGTCACTGAACCATGAAAATGAGGTGAAGGACATTGGACATGTGACTGACGGAAACTTCGTAACATGAGGCATCTATATACAAAGTATGAAGCATCCAGGTCTTTCACCTTCTAAAATATAAACCTTTTAAGAAGTTAGCTAACACCGCCGCCGTAGCCGCCGCCGGATCACTATCCCTATGTCGAGCTTTCTGCAACAAAAGTTGCAGGCTCGACAAAAATGAATATACAAGAAATCACATCAACAAAACGACAATCACTGAAATTCAGGTTTCTGACTGAGGACAGGTGCAAACAAATACAGCGGCGGTTCAAACATTTTAATAGGTACTAACCTTCACCCTTACCTGAAACAATAGTGTAACATCACAATATGGAAAGACACACTATAAAATATCAATTAAAATGGCTTACCTCAACATATTAACACAAGTGAACATACACTGAACATAAAAAATTTGATCTATGAAAAAATGTAAATACAAAATCAATAAAATAACGGATGAGAATTACAATTCAGTATTTTTTGTTTTTTGCTTTGTTGTACATTTTGTATCATTATTCATTGTTGCTAGTCCTTTACAGTTTATTTATCACAGTTTTTCAAGATTTTTGGCAAATATGCTATAATCTTTAAAAAATATCATTGAAGGACAATAACTTCTTTTGGAATACATTATTCCATTGACAACGATGATTACATACTGCATACAAGGACTATTTACAATTTTTTTTTTACCCCAATTTAAACAAAATGTAATTAAAGTGCAATAAAAATCTCAAATTTGCTATTAAACTATGTACAATTTAAATTAATGCTATTAGTAATAGAACATCTTTTCAGAGACAACTGATGGTATCAGTCACATGATATTTTTGGAAATAGTCTATTGTTGGTCCTGTTTATTGATTGTCTATTTTTAAAGTTAATATCATGTAAAGTAATTAAATTAGTCCTTCATCATTTCACTTCAATAACACTATTAAATGCTGTATATAAATTTGATGTTCTCATTTTGACTATCGAGGCTTAAAGTCGTATGAAACCTCAAATAAAAAAAAAAAAATTATGCATATGTTTTTTTATAACAAAATGGATAGTTGTCATTATTAAACTTATGTACATATACTTTTTTTCTGAAGAAAATTCTTTAATTTGTCCACATAAAGAAGAATTTTACTTTTTTTAATTGCTTGGTTCTAGGAAGCAATTTGCCGACATTTTTTCCTTATTCAAAGTGACCTCAGGGTGACCTTTCTTGAAAAAATTTGGTGAAGGAAATACGCACGGATCTGTCACTAAAATAAACTTTTCATCTAATTGTACATGTTATACTCATGCTAAATATCCATGCTTCTTTGTTGATTGTTTACTACAAGGTGACAATCAGTAAACTACGGCTTCAAAACACAACAATTAATCAGCTGCCATATTTTCACTTCAACTCAGACAGACAGAAAAAAAAATTGACAATTATACGACATTTTTGCGTAAAAAATGATAAAATCATGTACAGAAGACTAATAAAATTGAGAATGGAAATGGGGAATGTGCCAAAGAGACAACAACCCGACCATAGAAAAAAAACAACAGCAGAAGGTCACCAACAGGTCTTCAATGTAGCGAGAAATTCCCGCACCCGGAGGCGTCCTGACTCCTTCAACTGGCCCTTAAACAAAAATATACTAGTTCAGTGATAATGAACGCCATACTAATTTCCAAATTGTACACAAGAAACTAAAATTAAAATAATACAAGACTAACAAAGGCCAGAGGCTCCTGACTTGGGACAGGCGCAAAAATGTGGCGGGGTTAAACATGTTTGTGAGATCTCAACCCTCCCCCTATACCTCTAGCCAATGTAGAAAAGTAAACGCATAACAATACGCACATTAAAATTCAGTTCAAGAGAAGTCCGAGTCTGATGTCAGAAGATGTAACCAAAGAAAATAAACAAATGACAATAATACATAAATAACAACAGACTACTAGCAGTTAACTGACATGCCAGCTCCAGACTTCAATTAAACTGACTGAAAGATTATGATTTCATCATATGAACATCAGGCACAATCCTTCCCGTTAGGGGTTTAGTATCATACCATCATAACATATATGAGAAGAACATAACCCGTGTCTTGCCAACAACTGGTTTTTGAATAAATGTGTTTAGTTCCAATGCAAAGACCCTATAAGTGAATCAATATTAATGCCAAAATATGCAATCTTTAATGATAAACACATGCATTGGTTCAAGAATTGGATAAACATTATTTTTCACCAGTCACTTGTTTCTTATGACTTTAAAATAGCTCACTAATGATAATTACAAGCCTAAATGCATTTGATTTTTTTTAAGGAAGTCTTATTTTGATGTGTTTTATTTTGTTAACTTTATCTAAAGCAAAAAATAAACTAAAATATGCCTACAACTATACAAGACTATTTTGACTTATATATAATTGAAATAACGAGACAAATATAAAAGTAGTTCAAATTCTATATGTAAAGCTTATCTCTTTACCACATTTTGTTTTGGAATCAGAGTCTGGAATAAATTTCTGCAGTAACAGTATTAAATATGATTTTTTTTTGCATCCTACATAATTTATTCAAGTTAAGAATTTTTTGAATTATATCTAAATATAATCTGACAATAGCAACTGCTTAAACATGAAATAAATAAATATATCATATAAAAAATCAAGAAAATGTTGTTTTTTTTTCAGTTAAAATCTTACCTTTTGTGTAAGTTTCTTTTAGACAGGACAACCAAACCCAAACTACCCACTCGTTAACCAGTTAGATCCATGATTAGAGATCTACCCACCATCTACAAATACATCATAGAAATCGTTACATAAACTTCTCACAATAATAATCCATACAGGACGACAAAAATCTATATCCTCACTCCTACCAAAAATATTTCACAATTAACACCAGAATAAAAGTATCGGGTTGAGAAGTTTTCCTTTTTAGACTAATCAATATAAATGACTCCTCCTTCTCTAAAATTGATCACTTTGTGATTAATCATTATACTTATGAAATTGACAATTACTGTATATATGTTTCCAAACTGATTTCTTGACAAGTCTTATACTGATTATCTACTAAAAACTGCAAGATCTTAGTTAATTTAAAACATTACTATGTTTGAATAGAGATGTCAAGTTGAAATCTGTTTTTTCTTACAATACCTTTTGAAGCATATAGGAAATTCATTGACAAAAACTTTACAAATCTAGAAGCAATATGCATACATAATTATTTAGTCTAGATTATTTCCATAAGAAACAGTTTCACTAAAAAGATTTTTCTTAACAGAATGGTATTTTCCTTCATGTCAAAGTTATAAATAGTGAATGATTTAAAGCTTTCCTTAATTCAATTTTTTTTCTTACAACTTAACTTTAAAATGTACTGACGGACACAGGAAAAACGTGTTGTCCACCAAAATGAACCACATCAAAAAAAGATTATTTTATTTCTTACGTTTTTGATACAATCCAAATTCCCACTTTTAAAAATTTATGCCTATATATCTAAATAATTTTAGATGTTCAGTGATATATTCAGGTTCTTCAAAAGCTATCATTTCATTTCATTTTTTTACAATTTGATTTCCCACCTATCAAAATTTATACCTATAAACAGAAATGAATGAAACATTGCCATTTGCTCGGTGTGTCAACTCATATGCAACTTAATATGCCTTCTAATGCTACTTGCATAATAGCTGCGAAAACGTAGCTCTTAAGATCCTTTTGATGATTTTTGATATTTGTGGAATGGCAAAAAAAAAATCAAAGGACAATAGAGCTACGTTTTTGCAGCTACTTGCATAAGAGTCCAAACAACTCAAAAGATTTGATCAACTTATGTTTTTTACAGGAAAAAATGTAGGAGTCACGGTGAAATCAAAATTGAACCAGATGCTCCACAGGGCGCAGCTTTTTACGACTGCAGAGGTTGAACCCTGAACGGTTGGGGCAAGTATGGACACAACATTCAAGCTGGATTCAGCTCTAAATTTGGAATGTGATTAAATAGTTGACACAGCATAGCCCTACTGAAAATGTACTTGGGATTCCAGTGGGATACCATTGGGATTCACTTGAATCCCAGTGGGAGAAAAAAATCCAGTGGAATCCCACTGGAATGTTTTGGAGTGTCAGTGGAATCCCAGTGGGAAGTTTATCCCGATGGTATCTCAGTGGCATTTCCACTGGATTATTTCTATATTTTCCAGTGGAAATTTGTACTTTTTGTCATTCCTAATTATCCCACTGGAATTTGGACATGTGTCTTTTATAAATATATAATTCCAGTGGGATGTTGGACTTGTAGAATTTTCATTATAAAAAATTTCAATGAATTTAGCTGATAATTAAATGATGATGGACCTGAAAAATGTTATGTGTTGCTATTTATATATGTACATTTAAACATGTATAAAGTGACTAGAATATATTTACTTATTTCACTAACAGTATTTAAGACAATTTAATTTTGAATTTTTCAACAAAGGAGTTGCAGGTAATTAAAATTTATTTATTTTCAAGTACAATTAATTATTAAGTCTATCTCTATATTTATTTAAGTATTATATCATGATTATACACAAATATTATTTCCAAGCAGTCTCTTTCTTATCAATTAGTAATAGAAATGTTATGTGCCCATCTGTTTTCAATTTGCCTCTGTGAAATGGACAGGAAATGATATGTACACACTCAATGGGGCCCAATGAAGGAGACCACATGTCTTTGTATATTTCTCTTAAATTTCTACAGTTCAAAATATAAAAATAATAGATAAAAGTTGGTAAATATCATTTATTTATTATTATATATATCAGATATTTAAGATTTAGGTAATTTAATAGTATGATTAGGAAAACATTGCAAGGAATCAAACAACTCCCTATAGATACAACCCCAACACTGGTCAGATTCAAAATTTGAACTTGCAGCCATTACAAGAAAAGATGTCTTATTTATCTTGACCAAAATATGAATTTTACCATGGATGTAGAGTTGTGGACTAAAATTTAAAAGAGCAAAAGTTATATTCTATTGATATTAAAAAGTGAAGATGTATTTTTTTGATGACATGACTATTGGATTTGTGAAGATTGATGTTTTCATATTTTTTGGATTAAATCTTCTGGTAAGTACAAATTATGAATAAGTATTTCAACCTTTTTGAAAATTATGAAACTATCATTTCCTTCAAATAAATTGTGACCATGTAGGATCAAGAAAATAACTATAAGACCATGCATTTTTTGCATATACATAATTACTATTGGATTGTCACAGTATGACACATGACTAATATATCTTTAAGACAATCTCTTCAATAAAATATTATTCAATAGTAGCTAGTTTTCGCAAAATTGGAGATCTGTAGTATGACTGTAATAATTTAATATATATAGAGACATCTTTTCCAAAAAAGCAAAAAGTATTATCTTTTAAAACTTAATTAGTACATATGTACTCAATTATCATGATTGTGGATCAAATTTGAGATTTTAAAAATGGCAAGACATACATGTAATTATGGGCCTATGATGTTAGAGTAAAATAAAAGACCAATACAAATCAGAGTAAAGAATAACCTATACACTTCACTTGCATTTCCAAAAAAAAGACAATAAACTATTTAAGACATGAAAAAATAACGTGATTGATCTGCTGTTTTCACTGGAATTTAAAATAATTTCACTACACATAGTGTTGAAGAATCCATTTAAATTTCTCTGGGTTTGCATTAAAATCCCACTGGAATTATTGAAATTTCATTGGGATCTCATTGAAATTTCAGTGGAAATTGCCCAGAATCACACTGGTATTTTAAAAATATCACTGAGATTCCACTGGAATCCAAGTGGGATTTTTGAAAAAATATCACCGAGATTCCACTGGAATCCAAGTGGGATTTTAAAAATATCACTGAGATTCCACTGAGATTCCACTGGAATCTTCTAAAAATCCCGACAAAATTGTCCAGTGGAATTCCAGTGGGAACCAGTGGAATTCCCAAGTGAGATTTATGTGGGATTTCAGTGGAATTCCACTGATTATTTTTAGTAGGGAGGTTTCTGACACAGAATGAATGTGGTCTAATAAACTTAAAATTTGTTTTTTGCCTTTGAGCAATTCACTATGCTAATGAATATTAATCCTTTAAATAAATGTTTGAAGAAATTTTCTTTTTATTTATGAAATCTGAAATGAGAAAAATTTAACCCCCCCAATTTTTTTTCCACATCCTCCTTTCCCTTATTCCAAAACTAATCTCAATTCAAATTACTTATGGAGTTTGCAACCATAACTACTTCAGCATATCAAAGAAGCCCAAGAATTCAATTTTTGTTAAAATCAAACTTAGTTTAATTTTGGACCCTTAGGACTTTAATGTAGACCAATTTGAAAACGGGACCAAAAATTAAGAATCTAAATACACAGTTAGATTTGGCATATCAAAGAACCCCAATTATTCAATTTTTGATGAAATCAAACAGTCTAATTTTGGACCCTTTGGGCCCCTTATTCCTAAACTGTTGGGACCAAAACTCCCAAAATCAATCCCAACCTTCCTTTTATGGTCATAAACCTTGTGTTTAATTTCATAGATTTCTATTTATTTATACTAAAGTTATGGTGCGAAAACCAAGAAAAATGCTTATTTGGGCCCCTTTTTGACCCCTAATTCCTAAAGTGTTGGCATCTCAACTCAAAAAATCAATCCCAACCTTCCTTTTGTGTTCATAAACCTTGTGTTTAAATAGATTTCTATTTACTTAATCTAAAGTTATGGTGCAAAAACCAAGAAAATGCTTATTTGGGCCCTTTTTGGCCCCTAATTCCTAAACTGTTGGGACCAACACTTCCAAAATCAATCCCAACCTTCCTTTTATGGTCATAAACCTTGTGTTTAAATTTCATAGATTTCTATTTACTAATACTAAAGTTATGGTGCGAAAACCAAAAGTATTCGGACGACGACGCCAACGTGATACCAATATACGACCAAAAAATTTTCAAATTTTGCGGTTGTATAAAAACCAAAATACTTATACCTTCTAATGTGTTCCATTACGAATGATCACATTTTGAACAGCGTAAATTTGATGGAACCCGCATTTCCAAACAGATGCTAAATTCATTTCTATCAAATAATATTTTTATTTAAATTCTTCAAATTTCAGTTTAGTATTTAAAGTATATGCATGAAAAAATCAAATATGCAACATATTTGAAAAACCACACCAGTCATTGTTAATTTCAAGCAATTCTCCTGAATGTCACACAAAGGTTGAAAGTCATTCACAAGCTGTTAATGTTTTCTAACTTCCTAAAATATCTATATTACTATTAATGTTAAACACTCTTCGGTTGACCAGCAGATGACACAACAAAATTAAAGATTTTAGAGTACCACATTAATGTGCATGCTGCCACTTACTGCACATGTACAAGTTAATAAAATTCACCCATCAGACAACACTAGAAACTGCATGTCCACACTTGTAGGGAAATGAAATATAATTGTTGGAATTCCACTGCCAACAAAAATTCACCAATCAGACAACATGTGTCTGTGCCCACACTTGTATGGAAATAATAGAACTTTTGAAATGGCTCTTCCAATCAAAGTTACAGAATCATATGAAGCATCTATGTAAGGGAGCTACCATTTGATTTTTATGGGGGGGCTAGGATGAAATTTGAAAAAATAGGCAGGACAGGAGTTTTGAGTAAAAAAAGGTAGGATGAGACAATTGCCAAAAAAAAAGTCAGGACGACAATTTAGGTAAAAAAGGTCAGGATAAACCAAAAAAAAAAAAAAGCAGGACCAAACAGAGTGAAAAATAAAAAGGCAGGACAGAGATTACAGCTAAAAAAAAATGCAGGACAAAATTTTTCATCCTAGCCCCCCCCCATAAAAATCAAATGGTAGCTCCCTAATGTCATCATACTGAAAAAAAACATGCAAGCCCAAAATCCGATAGTTGTCTTTACTCATAACATAATTAATTCACTAACCTTCTAATTAAACAGCAGTTATTCACTAATTTTTTCTTAGGACATAGTCACTACATGAACTTTTGAACTCTTACATAGAAAATGGTTCTTTATATAATTATATAACCATTCAAACTCACTTTCCAAGTTAACTGCTCCACTTATGAAAAGCTGACGAAGATTAAATGAAAGTACCTTCAAAATTTTCACACCACAAAGCACTTAACAATAGAGCCCACTTGAATCAAATGTATGTACCCATTTCCTTCAAAGGGATTAGTGGGGACTCTCTACAATCTTTACTGACTAGCATTGTCAGTTTTCCTATTGAAGGTCGGTGGTTTTCTCCGGGTACCCTGGCTTCCTCCACCAATAAAAACTGGCAGCTACAAAATAGCCCAAAAGTGGTGTTAAAACACATAAAATCAAATCAAATCAAAGGGATTAGTTTGACAAAGGGTCAATATTGGACCTAAAATCCCATGAAAGTTAGCTTCATTTGAGGGAGGGTAGGAGGAGTCCTAATCCCGAAATCCTGGGCTTAAAATGTAAACTGATGACAAAACTTGTAAAATATATAGAGCAAAATTTGAAAATATATATATGATACATTGTATAACAAAATATGTAAAAGTATATATGACATAATATGTATTAATATTTTTGATAAAGTATGTAAAGATAAATTGTATAACAAATTAATATGTATGACAAATGCAGGTCAACAAGTGCTGAGGAATGAGGACACTTTTGATGTCATAATTGTGCACTCTTATGAACAAATCATTATTTTGATTAACGTTTCAGATAAATTTTGATAGTGTTTGAAACAACGACATTGTCTACATGCATTGACCACCATCAATTTTGTTAAGGTTGTGTTTCTAAACTGTACACATTTTAGAACTACAAATTTATTTTGGTCTCTGCGTTTCAGAGGACTTGAAATTATACCTTACAAATGCATATTAACAGTCAATCCGACTAAACCCTACGTCTGGATGTGTCAGCATTAGAATAAACAGCAGACATAAACATGGTCTTACTTATTTTAATTTGCATATTCAAGGTTATTGCAAATATAGGTTTTTATATATGATACTACAAACTTGAATTAAGGGCAAATTAAGACCTTCCTATCCTAGCTCCTCCTTTTTCTTGTGATACTTTCATTCTTTAATAAACTTTTGACATGTCATCATGCACTTTTAAAGGATATAGTAACACTCTATAAATCAAGTGTCCTATTACAAATAGTAACACATTTATACAGGAGGGAAAATGAGCAATATTAGTACATGTACTGATTTATCAGGCTGTATTTGATCCTTTGAAGTGTTTTCTTGTTTCACTAGTAAACTTGATGATGACTTGATAATTTCGGGTCAAACTTATCAACGTTGGTTCAAACATTTTGACATCCCTGATATGTCTGGGTCAAAGTTATTAAGGCTGGGTCAACCTATTCCAATTCACAAAGCCGTGATATGCAATTTTATTTAGAGCTGAGCAGAGTGATATAGCCAGTGGGATGGCTGATCAGTTTTATTGTTTTCCCTCCCAAATCACTAATATCATAGAATCTTCAAAGTAAAAAATATTTTCTCTCAATGAATGTGCTTTTTGGGAAGAACCAGTTGGCAGTGCCAGTTTTTAACTTGTTTAGGTATACATTTACGAGTAAAAGGACAAATATTTGGTATATGAAGTGATCTTGTAATGAGTATATGGCTGTCTGGCAGGGTTTATTTTACCTTGACCATATTTTCATGGTTCATTGGTTAAGCTAGACACACCTGTTTTTCAGAGATACCATAAAGAATAGGTCAAATATATATGTCAAGTTTTATGTTATATTTGTAGTGAAACCTTACATTATTTGTTCTTAGCTTCCTTTCCTCCATAATGACACTTTTTGACGCCACCCCCTTTACTCCATAATGACACTTTTGACGCCACCCCCTTTACTCCATAACGACGCCTTTTGACGCCTGTGTAGTGCCTCAGTTGAAACGTCTTACCTAGAAAAAATCTTTATCAGACCTAAAAAATTTGTATCTAATATAAAAAGGGTATTCAAGAGAATATCTGATTGGAATTTCATTGATGAAATATTTTTTTTTGCAATGCATTGATATTTTTAACCTGATAATTTCTTTAAATAGAAAAAATCCTATGCAAATCAGGTATGTGTAAAAAAAATTGTCAATGGAGGAAAGGGTTAAAGGCTTTCAAAGAAAAATTCAATCAAGATCTGTAAAGAAGCCTGAGTCAAAGTCGTTACTCTTGTTATATAACAGAAACTCTTTGTTTTGAGAAAGATTATTTTATCTGAAAGGATGAAATTTATGTCATTCAGTTCAATTTTATTGAATATTGTAATTTTGTTTGTACTTTTGAAATATCATCTTTGGCCATTGAAAGGCTTTGTCTTGCTTTCTTCCATGTCGATAAACTATTAAATACTTTAACAAGAGTGCACACGCTGAAATGTCTCGCCTTCTATACTAATCATTGATATTATGTTGATAGTCCTAAGTATAAAAATAAGCTTTATTACAACTGTCACATAAACTTAACATTAACCAAGATAAATAAACAAAGACCAATGAACCTTGAAAAAGAGGTCCAGGTCAGATGAACCATGCCAGGCAGACAGGTACAGCTAACAATGCTTCTATACAACATATATAGTTGACACATTACTTATAGTTTAAGAAAAATAGACCAAAACACAAAAACTTAACACTGTGCAATGAACCGTGAAAATGAGGTCATGGTTAAATAAAACCTGCTCAACTGACATAAAGATCATAAAATATTTCCATACACCAAATATAGTTGACCTATGGCATATAGCATTAGATAAAAAGACCAAAACTCAAAAACTTAACTTTGACCACTCAACAATGAAAATGAGGTCAAGGTCACATGGCATCTGCCCGCTAGACATGTACACTTAACAATCATTCCATAAACCAAATATAGTAGACCTATTGCATATGGTATGAGAAAAACAGACCAAAACACAAAAATTTAACTATAACCACTGAACCATGAAAATGAGGTCAAGGTCAGATGACACCTGCCAGTTGGACATGTACACCTTACAGTCCTTCCATACACCGAATATACTAGCCCTATTGCTTAAAGTATCTGAGATATGGACTTGACCACCAAAACTTAACCTTGTTCACTGATCCATGAAATGAGGTCGAGGTCAAGTGAAAACTGTCTGACAGACACAAGGACCTTGCAAGGTACGCACATATCAAATATAGTTATCCTATTACTTATAATAAGAGAGAATTCAACATTACAAAAAATTTGAACTTTTTTTTCAAGTGGTCACTGAACCATGAAAATGAGGTCAAGGACATTGGACATGTGACTGACGGAAACTTCGTAACATGAAGCATCTATATACAAAGTATGAAGCATCCAGGTCTTCCACCTTCTAAAATATAAAGCTTTTAAGAAGTGAGCTAACGCCGCCACCGTAGCCGCCGCCTGATCACTATCCCTATGTCAAGCTTTCTGCAACAAAAGTTGCAGGCTCAACAAAAATCTTCAAGAAATTATTTCAAAAGAAACTTTATTGTATATTTTCAATGAATGTACTAGAAAATTAACAATCTATGGTTTTAGTGAATAGTATGCACAGACGACATCTTAGCATGACAAAATTTAATTAAGTTTCTAAGAATTGTGCAATACTGCAACGTAAAAGTACACAGGAAATCATTAGTATACACTTTAAAAAAATTTTATGACAAATATTTACCCAAACAACTTAAAAACCTCTCAGAATGCAATTATAAAAGCAATTCACAGTAATAGCATGGAGGTCTAAATAAGTATATGGCTATATCTAAGTATTAACAAATATAATGAAGGCTAGATGTTTGGAAATATCTTAAAGCATTAACAATATAATGAAGGCTAGATGTTTGGAAATATCTAAAGCATTAACAATATAATAAAGGCTAGATGTTTGGAAATATCTAAGCATTAACAATATTGAAAGAGGTTTAAACTACCCTTACCTAGCAAATTTCGTACACACTTTTCTACCATCTTACAAAATTCCTGAAATGAAAATTCAATGAAGATTTAAAAATAACTTTTGTACAAAATTTTAAAATGATACTGTGGATTCATTATTATTCATTGGATACCATTTTTTGCGGATACCGTGGGTACATTTAAACATTAAATTAAATGTTCAAAGAATAACAAATTTTCTATAGGCTTGGATGCAGACCTTTGTAAAACCACAAAATTATATATCAGTCTGCGGAAATTTAAGTTTTCTTTAATCCTCAAAAATTGGTATACATGAAAATAAATGAATTCACAGCATTCAATATCTGAAGTATGCTTAACAATACATTAGTAAATGGGTACTACTCAAATATAACACGTTAGGAGAACAATATTTAAAATTATCAGAAATCAATCAGACAATGACATAATATGCTACAGAACAACAATGCTAAATTAACTTCCTGAATATTGGCTGATTAATACAAATCAATTTAGTTATTACATAAATGTGTCATAATTATTGAACTTTTTTATTTTCACCGATTCTTAAATACATCATTACTTTCATGTTTAATTTATTGTCAGAGATATTTTTCTGGTTCTATGAATTGATTTTATTTCATTTTTTTTTTTAAAACTGCAGAGGTGCTGACAATAATGAAGCAAATACAATATCCTGGCTTGTTAAGAGAATCCTTTTAACATGTTTACTGTTTTAAAAACAGAATATTCAATACAAATTTCAAATGAAGTTTGAATTTGGAAGAATAATATGACATCTTTATTTATTTTGCTTTGCATACAAAGCTGTGTTCTAATTAAGCACAAAGCATATTTGACACATGCCCACAAACTGTTTTTACTCTTGTTATTTCATCTTTATCCTAAACAATATGTATTTGCTGCTTAGATAAAATTGTATTCAGCCAAACATTTCTTAACAAGAAGAGTGCACACGCTGAAATGTCTCGCCTTCTATACTAATCATTGATATTATGTTGATAGTCCTAAGTATAAAGCTTAGTTTTATTACAACTGTCTCATAAACTTAACATTAACCAAGATAACTAAACAAAGACCAATGAACCTTGAAAATGAGGTCAAGGTCAGATGAACCATGCCAGGCAGACATGTACAGCTAACAATGCTTCTATACAACATATATAGTTGACCCATTACTTATAGTTTAAGAAAAATAGACCAAAACACAAAAACTTAACACTGTGCAATGAACCGTGAAAATGAGGTCACCGTCAAATAAAACCTGCGCGACTGACATAAATATCATAAAATATTTCCATACACCAAATATAGTTGACCTATGCATTGGCATACAGTATTAGATAAAAAGACCAAAACTCAAAAACTTAACTTTGACCACTGAACCATGAAAATGAGGTCAAGGTCAGATGACATCTGCCCGCTAGACATGAACACCTTACCATCATTCCATACAACAAATATAGTAGACCTATTGCATATAGTATGAGAAAAACAGACCAAAACACAAAAATTTAACTATAACCACTGAACCATGAAAATGAGGTCAAGGTCAGATGACACCTGCCAGTTGGACATGTACACCTTACAGTCCTTCCATACACCGAATATACTAGCCCTATTGCTTATAGTATCTGAGATATGGACTTGACCACCAAAACTTAACCTTGATCACTGATCCATGAAATGAGGTCGAGGTCAAGTGAAAACTGTCTGACAGACATGAGGACCTTGCAAGGTACGCACATATCAAATATAGTTATCCTATTACTTAAAATAAGAGAGAATTCAACATTACAAAATAATTTGAACTTTTTTTTCAAGTGGTCACTGAACCATGAAAATGAGGTCAAGGACATTGGACATGTGACTGACGGAAACTTCATAACATGAAGCATCTATATACAAAGTATGAAGCATCCAGGTCTTCCACCTTCTGAAATATAAAGCTTTTAAGAAGTGAGCTAACACCGCCGCCGCCGCCGTAGCCGCCGCCGCCGCCGGATCACTATCCCTATGTCGAGCTTTCTGCAACAAAAGTTGCAGGCTCGACAATAAAATTGAGAATGGAAATGGGGAATGTGCCAAAGAGACAACAACCCGACCATAGAAAAAAACAACAGCAGAAGGTCACCAACAGGTCTTCAAAGTAGTGAAAAATTCCCGCACCCAGAGGTGTCCTTCAGCTGGCCCCTAAACAAATATATACTAGTTCAGTGATAATGAACGCCATACTAATTTCCAAATTGTACACAATTCCTATTAGAATAGAAATAATTCCTTTATGTCTTGTGGTTTTTTTCCCCACAATAATAGGCATTATATTTGACTGTATTTTACATCTTGCTAATGTTCTGGGTAAACTATCAACAATTATGCCTGCACATGTTAAAATAAGCAAAGAGCATGAAATGAAGGAATTTCATACAATTAAAGACAATGAACATCGTTTCACTTTACAAATTCTGAGCTTAAATAACTTGCATGTCTCAAAAACTGTCAATAACAAACACTCTGCAGAAATCTTGTTAACAAGCTGACTTCAGGGTGGTTCTTTCCTCCAAAACAGGGCAGCCATAACTAAAATAGAAAATAATGAAAGTAAGACTATGACCAAACTTTGAACATAAATGATTATTAACAACAGAATGTTTTAAAGCAAATATCCCCATGAAAACAATCATTTCAACAAAAGTTTCATAGACACTGGCATCTAATCCTCAGACAAGCTGTCCATATTTTTTTTTATTAGAAAATGGAATGAATTAAAACATAAAAATACTATATCTACACATGGTCAGATTTATTTTTAAGGTAATCAATGTATTAAAATATTTCAGAAAAGTGCTTGAATAAGAAAAACTGCTGAAAAAATAATCTTAAAGGAAGCTAAATATATTTTTTTTTTCAGCCTGACTATCAGCTCACCAGGACTTGCTTGATATTCTTGCTGATTAAGATAGAATAAATAAAAAAACAAAAATGCCATTATTCTTTAACTGCTTGTTTATATTGAAGACACTTTTGTGGGTGGTGAATTAATTTTTTATGGAACTAGCAAATGAGAATCAATGCAACCTAATGAGAGATAATCGAAAAATTTGTAATTTGAAATTAAAACAAAGCATTGACTTTATTTCTTGCAAATCAACAATTCATTTCAGCATCAATGAAATTTTCAGATAATTTTCGTTATTGATAATCCAATCCTATAAAGAGTTCAAATGTCCCATATATCAGACCACATACTTCTTATAATCAAAACTTGTCACTTTTTCTTAAATATTGGTGTCTGACGAAGTGCACAATTGTTACCATGGAAACAAGTCCATTTTCGTCAAACTAGCCAAAAATGACTTTCCATATATCAGAATCAGTTCGAACAACCTACAATTATGTGTATCGAAGAAAGACATAAAAGACGAGTATTAGGAAAGTCAGGTCTACCATCATGCAAACATAGCAGATTGATTTGTATGTTTTCAATGCAACAACAAACGTGTGACCATATAATTGTTTCTTGTTTTATTTCACCCATCTAATATTAAATGTATCACTATTAATGACTTTTTTCTTCATGTCATGGACAAGATATTACATGTATAGTAGAACGTTCATTCAAAAGTTTCTAAACTAATTTTCTGCATGATAAAGTCACTCACAGATAAAAAAAAAAAAAAAAAAAAAAATGCCAATATCTTTTTTTGTCAAGACCTAAACATTTCTAATCTTCTAATCAAAAAAATGATTTCTTACAAAAAATCAATTTGGCCCATTAATGAAGTATTCTGACATATATCAGAGATGAATGGGTACAAAATAAAGTTTCAGTCAATAAAAAAACAACAGTTGTTTAATTTGTACTTGCTTCACAATATTTCTTCAAGAAAACAGATTGATTATTCCAGTTGAGTTCACAGCTACTAATACATCAATTTCTCTCTTCAAAACACTTCCTAATTATTAAATATTTTTAGAAGAAATGGTTCATTGATTCAAGTTAATGATTTATAAAAACAGATTTGTCATACCATAAGAAGATGAAATCTGACATTCTCTTTTCATCCTAGGTGATTCTATACTTTGGTCCACTTTTACTTTAAAAATAAACCATTCAAATCAATTTTGGTAGTATCTTTTACAACTCAAGAGGCAGATTCTAAGCATAATTCATTATATCTTAAACCTGTAATGACTACTAGTATTAGATTTTCACTATAGCTTTTTCTATATACAGATGTGGTAACTCCAGGTACCTGCATTGTTATTACATTTGAACAAGCACTAAAATTAGGCCAAATAAAAAAGTATGTGTGGTTCCAGTTATAGCTGAAAAAAAGTTTGGGTAGGTAGGTAGGGATTTTTTTTTATTTTATGTTTTTTTTTTTTACATTGAGTCTATGAGAGCAACATTCTGACTTTTACAGTGCTTAATGAACAAGAGTGCACACACTGAAATGTCTCGCCTTCTTTACTAATCATTGATATTATGTTGATAGTCCTAAGTATAAAGCGTTATTACAACTGTCACATAAACTTAACATTAAACAAGATAGTTAAACAAAGACCAATGAACCATGAAAATGAGGTCAAGGTCAGATGAACCATGCCAGGCAGACATGTACAGCTAACAATGCTTCCATACAACAAATATAGTTGACCTATTACTTATAGTTTAAGAAAAATAGACCAAAACACAAAAACTTAACACTGTCCAATGAACAGTGCAATTGAGGTCATGGTCAAATAAAACCTGCGGGACTGACATATAGATCATAATATATTTCCATACACCAAATATAGTTGACCTTTGGCATATAATATTAGATAAAAAGATCAAAACTTAAAAACTTAACTTTGACCACTGAACCATGAAAATGAGGTCAAGGTCAGATGACATCTGCCCGCTAGACATGTACACCTTACAATCATTCCATACAACAAATATAGTAGACCTATTGCATAAAGTATGAGAAAAACAGACCAAAACACAAAAACTTAACTATAACCACTGAACCATGAAAATGAGGTCAAGGTCAGATGACACCTGCCAGTTGGACATGTACACCTTCCAGTCCTTCCATACACCAAATATACTAGCCCTATTGCTTATAGTATCTGAGATATGGACTTGACCACCAAAACTTAACCTTGTTCACTGATCCATGAAATGAGGTCGAGGTCAAGTGAAAACTGTCTGACGGGCATGAGGACCTTGCAAGGTACGCACATACCAAATATAGTTATCCTATTACTTATAATAAGAGAGAATTCAACGTTACAAAAATTCTGAACTTTTTTTTCAAGTGGTCACTGAACCATGAAAATGAGGTCAAGGACATTGGACATGTGACTGACGGAAACTTCGTAACATGAGGCATCTATATACAAAATATGAAGCATCCAGGTCTTCCACCTTCTAAAATATATAGCTTTTAAGAAGTTAGCTAACACCGCCGCCGCCGGATCACTATCCCTGTGTCGAGCTTTCTGCAACAAAAGTTGCAAGCTCGACAAAAATGACAATAAAATCTTTAGGGTAAGCTATTTTTAAGCTGAAAAAGTAGGGACGGTAGGGTTACTGGAACCACACATATATTTTTATTTGGCCTTAGAACAGTTGCATTTGATACATTCAAAAATAACACATTTACCTAAACCAATAAATCAATTTTATTTTATTCTAGTTTAATTTTTTCTTTTCATTTAACAATTTTTTGCAGTACTTTTGAACATACATTTTTTCTAATAATTGCAAAAATATATAACCACAAATGTTATTCCTTATGAATTTCTATGGATTTTAAACTGAATCCTGTTAAATCAGAACAAACCTTGTAGTATATAACATGAATGTTTATGTCTGATAAATGGTGTATTGGGACTGTGATAAACCAGTAATATCACAAGAATTAGAGTACTAAATCCATCCAGAGTAATTAATATTGCCCACTCATAGAGAGGGAAACTATCTTTATATTACATATATGGATTTCTCTTGTTAGACTCAGGTTATCATATTTCAATAATCTTTAGAAAGGAACAAACAAAAATTGCTAGAAATCAATAGCTCTAGTCAACCATTCAAAACCAGACACAATTTTTAATCAAAACGTCCTATGCTTGTATGTAAAACTAAAAGATATTGACAATTTACATCAAATAGATTAATATTTTCCAAGTGAAAGAAGGCATCTGCTCTAAGAGTCAGTTATTTGAAAAAGAATTCTATAAAAGTCTCATCATTAAGGCTGAAGCATTTAGCCTTAAAACAGTTGGTATATCAAATTTTGATAATTGATCTACAGCTTTTATTTCTAAGTTTTATTAGGCCTAAGAAAAAAGTATGTGTGGTTCCAGTTACATCTGAAAAAAAGTTAGGGTAGGTAGGTAGGTAGGGATTTTTTTTTATTTTATGTTTTTTTTTTTACATTGAGTCTATGGGAGCAACATTCTGACTTTAACAGTGCTTAATGAAAAATGACAATAAAATGTTTAGGGTAGGCTATTTTTAAGCCGAAAAAGTAGGGACGGTAGGGTTACTGGAACCACACATATATTTTTATTTGGCCTTATTAAAAAGAGGTAAATGTAGTTTATTAATGTTATACCAAAACCTTTCAATGAAAGAAGTCAAATTATATCATTCAAGGGCAATAACTCCTTTAAGAAGTTCCAACGAAAGGAGTAAAATTTTGTGATTTAAGGGCCATAACTTCTATAAGAAGTCTTCCAATTGACTTGTTTATATACTAGACAATTTTTTAGTATTATACTGCTGATAAGTTTTTCTGTTTACAGTTTGTACTTTTCTATAATAGTGTTAAAGATAATTAGTGAAAAACATGAACTCAAAATCAAATAAGTAAAAATTTGTCATTGAAGGGCAATAACTCCTGAAAAGAGTTATAAATGATGTGAATTCAGAAAATTATTGTGATATTTCTATTATTCACTGGTGATAAGAGGACGGTAATTACGTAAAGTTAAGGTTAGCCAACAATGGGAGACAACTCTGCAGATAAATTTTTCTTTTTTGATTTTTGTGCAGTCCAAGAAGGTTCATTTCAGCCAAAAAGTCATTTAAAAAGTTGAACATGATGAGATGGTCAAAATGTTGTAATTTACTAACAGGCTTAGTAACTCAAAATCTAAAAGTATGAATGAATCATATGAAGCCAAAACAGAGCTAGACAGTGTAGTGAGAGGGAAAATGTCTCCTGCTTTGAATTCATCATCAGTCATGCTAACCCAGACTCCGTGTCAAAACATCACTATAGGGAATAGCAATCAATTGGTAAATTTACCAATTATATCAATTATATGACATCTCTAGAACAATGTATTTCTAAATCTTATCAATGTTCAAAGGTAAAAAGAAGTTTTGGCCCAGACAATGGTTGTGTAAGACAATTGAAAAGGAGGGGTTCCAATCATATGTCCCCATTCAAATGAATTGATCGTCCAAAAAAAGGGGGCGGTTCCAACCCCCAAAACCCTCCCCCTGGATCCGCCACTGGTAAGAACTTAAAAAGAAAAAAATTGAAGGAAAGATATAATCAACAAAATGTATGAAAACTTAGTTAAACAATTATTTTTGAAAAACAATAATAATGTCTTTATGTCTGATCTTATCCTAATTACTCTCATAAAAATTCTTATACATGTAGTAAACAATGGTAGTATTGGATAGTAATGGGAAGTTGTGAATTATTAAAGAGGGATTATCTTATAAATTTCATCATCTCTGGTCAGAATGACAAAATGTGAACAGAATGCAATTATGCCAATATATGAAAACAGATCAAGGCTTTATAGCAATTGGAAAATGCACAGTATGTCAGAACCCATAGTATTAAAGAGCAAGTTCTGCTTATTTTTCTTCTACTGGTTTCTCCTTGACAAAAAAAACCAACTCAACATTAATGTGCAGTTAAACTGAGTAAATACCTGTATAATATTTCAATTCCATCATCATCTTGACAACCATGATATAGAAATTTATATCACTGACTGTTCTGGACTGGTTTCCTTTTCATTATGACCTACAAAAACACAGAAGTAATAGTCTTCTTATACTAAATTTCGACACAGATATATGTATGCATGTTCTGGAGTTTAGTATGACGTCTATTTTCACTGAGCTAGTACCCATTTTCATTGAGGGGTCAGCCGAGGCTCATCTCAGGTTGAGGGATGCCCTCGCACCATAAAAGAACTATTGGTGGCCTTTGGCTGTTATCTGCTCTTTGGTATAGTTTGGTAGGTTGTTGTCTCATTGACATATTCCTCATTTCCATTCTCAATTAATTCTATAGATATATGTTATGATAATTTTCTTACACAATTATCGTACCTATGCTATAACATTTTTAGATACATAATGAAAGGGACAGAGAAACTAGTTTAACCTTGGCATAAAATGTGCTAGTTTTCTTATCTTGTATTCAATGTAAGAAGAATGTGTCTGGGGATACGAATACCCACACTCAAGCAATACAATTTTCCAAGTTAAAAAGGGGATAACTCTAGAATGGTAAATCACTCACTACCCAAATTAGAACTAAGTTTGAGTGTTGATCTTTTAAGCATGGTATGTGTATCAGTTTCATAAAATTAAATTATTTGGAGGGTTGCAGAAACATTAATGAGACAAAGGAAAAGATAGAGGGAATGATAGACGAACACAAAGTCAGAAAGAAGCATTCCAGGACAGATGGTCAAGGGTACCACTTAAAAAATTCTCCCATAAAAAAATATCTACACATTTGTTAACTTTTTTAATAATATTATCATGACAATGACAAGATGTGTAAAATACCACTTATTATTTAAAAATTTTGCAAAGAAATAGTACAAAATCCGCAAAAGTTTTTTAAAGTAAAGAAAACATAATGCCAATTGAAATCTGAGAAATAAATAATCTCCCTAACAATGAGGTATGTCTATGCTAATACTGGTTAATCTTAAAGATTATGTACCCTTTTGTTATTTCAATGCTAAACATATGGAAATTTTATACAAAATGCACAGTCTTTCCCTTTGAACACTAGATTTTATTTTTGACAACTATGTACAGTACCTAATAGATAGATGACTGCATGCAAAGGTAGCAATGATACCTAGAAAAAAGTTTTCCACTGTCCCAGGTTAGGTGAGGGTTGGGATCTGGCTAACATGTTTAACCCTGCCACATTATGTATGTGCCTGTCCCAAGTCAGAAGCCTGCAATTCAGTGGTTGTCGTTTGTTTATGTGTTACATATTTGTTTTTTGTTCATTCTATATAAATAAATAAGGCCGTTAGTTTTCTCGTTTGAATTGTTTTACAATGTCATTTCAGGGCCTTTCATAGCTGACTATGTGGTATGGGCTTTGCTCATTGTTGAAGGCCATACAGTGACCTATAGTTGTTAATTTCTGTGTCATTTTGGTCTCTTGTGGAGAGTTGTCTCATTGGCAATCATACCACATCTTCTTTTTTTTCTATTTAAATAAGGATTTTTGTTAAAACAAAACAAAAAATAGACCTATTTGATTAGATTGAGAATGGAAATGGGGAATGTGTCAAAGAGACAACAACCCGACCATAGAGCAGACAACAGCAGAAGGTCACAAACAGGTCTTCAATACATAAGAAATTTCCGCACCCTGAGGTGTCCTTCAGCTCACCCCTAAACAAATACATATACTAGTTCAGTGATAATGAACGCCATACTAAACTCCAAATTGTACACAAGAAACTAAAATTTAAAAATAATACAAGACTAACAAAGGCCAGAGGCTCCTGACTTGGGACTTCTCAACCCTCCCCCTATACCTCTAGCCAATGCAAAAAAGTAAACGTATAACAATACACACATTAAAATTCAGTTCAAGAGAAGTACGAGTCCGATTTACTTACCCATTTCAGGGTAGGCTTTAGTATTTAGCCCAAGGCTTTTTGGATTGAAAATGTTTTTACGGTTCATGTGGAACTTTTGGCTAAAATGGCTGCATTTTCACCTCAAAATTTACTCAGAGTACAGACAAACCTGGGGTCAATTTCACAAAAATACTTATATCAAATTACATGCGTTCTGAATCTTATAAAACCGAACATTGGCCAAAACCGAACAAAGTCTTAAGTCCCAGAGAAGTTCGGTTTAAACAGGTTTCACTTGTAAATTTATATTTCACAAAATTTTTGTGCCCCCACTTGAAACAGCACGCCAATTTCTCACCTTCATGACTTTGTCCTCAAATATGAGGAAACTTCTAGCAAACGAAACAATTTAATATAGTCTTTTCCCTAAATATATACAACCAAAACAAACAAAAAATAACTTTCGACTTTTGACAGTTAGACAGTTTATTGATTTACTTACAATTTTTCATATGAAAAGAAGTAGGTCATTTTGGTTTCTTTTTCTTTTGTTCTTGAATGCCTTCATCTGTCTTCTTAAATATTGGTTTGTCTCATGTTTTTTTATAAAAACTTTACGACTGGCATCTGTCAATAATATCAAAGAACAAATTTGATTGGTTGGATGTAAATTTCACGATCACCTGACTTTCAACTTTTAACCTCCTCAGACATGCTTTGCAGGTAATATACATGCTCATAAAGTTCTAGGCTATTTTTGGCTGAAAGATGTACATTTCAGCATGAACTTTTAAAATTAACAAACACCTGTCTCTCTCTTTGTTCTAGATGTTGGACATCCAATTTATTAATTCAATTGTACTTTTAGTCTTTTATTCCATTTTAGGTATAAAATAAATTGTGCCAATATAAAAAAGAAAAATTAAAATAATAGTTTGATTTGATAGGATTATTTTTCTTTTTCATTATGACACTAAAACGATGCAACATGAGGGCAAGGGTTGCTTTATTTATTTATATTGTGTATGTACACATATACATTGTATATGTAAATAGAATTATTTGCTCTCATACATTTTAGGAATATGTTTTCTCTTGTGTGTTTTTTTTTATCTATATTTATTTTCACTTTGTCAAAAATCTCTGACCATGACAATAAAATTTGGAATGAATTTGTTCAGAAAACTGTCTATATGTATCTAGCTCCTTGATGACTCATTTATTTTTCAAATTTTTACTCTGCTAAATGTTTTTTTTAATAATTCTACAGTAATGTCCTTTTTTATTAAATGTCAACTGTTTTGATGCAATATTGAAAAGCATGGACAGGTTATTTCAACACAGTATGAAATGCACAATTTCACATTGACAACTTTAAAAGTGGAAAGAGGGATAACTCTAGTATTACCAATGGTTCAAATCGTTAAAAAAACATGATGCCATGAATCTTTTGACTTTATGATGTCATATGATGATAATGTTAGATGTATTTTTGACATCCAGGGAGGCGCAGCAGCAATAATTAAAAATTACCTATCAAGACGTCTCAAATATTTGAAGATCTTTCTTTGAATGAACCAGATTTGGGCAAAGTAAAGGCTAAAGTATTAAATTATTCAAATGTTTTAATAATTCATACCCTATCTTCCTTATATCCTATAATAATGGATCAGACATGTTAGATATGGACACAAACGTCACAAAGGGTTATCATTTTCATACATTTAGGCTCGCATTTGGGCTCCTCTTCGAAAATTGATATGTCTTCCATGCTTTCAGAAATTGTTCAAAAGGGGAGAGGAACGAATGTTTAATGTTTTTAACCTCCAACTTGTCCATTCCATACAAATCCTTGTTCAAAACTGTTCATCGCCCCGTCGACTGGTTCGGCATTTACAGAGCTCTACCGTAAGTGTTTTATTTAAAGATTACTAGTGCAGTACATATATAGCGTTGCAGATATAAAAACCAGATCATAGAGTTCTGTAAATTCATGATGAATCAATTCATGCGGACCGCGCAACATTGAAGAGGGGGAGGACAGGGGGGTACCCTTCTCCCTTCTCCCACCCCTCTTCTCCTTTCTCCTACCCCCGTTCTCCTTTCTCCCATTAGAATAAAATATCTCCTTTTGAGATATATTTTCTTGAAATATTAGAAAAAATTTTAAAAGGAGAGATATTTTATTTTTTCTCCTTTCTCCAACTTTTTCTCCTTTCTCCCAACCTTCCTCTCCTTTCTCCTACCCCCTTTCTCCTTTCTCCCACCCCCTTTCTCCTTTCTCCTACCCCCTTTCTCCCTGTCTCCCTTACCCCTGTCCTCCCCCTCATTGAAGTCAGCACTGGTCTTTCTATCTCCAGCACTGTCGGACTTAAACATCTCCAATATAGGACTCGAGGAATTGTATATTAAGATATAAAGGACTGCAGATATACCGCGTGAGCGCTTTACTTTGCATCTCTCTCAATAGCTGGGCCTTTGTATAACTTCAGTGCTTGTCTTTTGATTTGTATCATTGTATTTCTCTGTTAGAACCAGAGACATATAAATACATATCTCTGTTAGAACTGAACAAATATTGAATGATTAAAATCGGAGTGTTTTGCCCAACAAAAACGCCAGAAATAAAACGTGTACAAAATGCAAATAAATTTACTCACGGCAAATGAGCCACACAAAACACCGTGAAAATCAATAATTTGTCAGAGAAAAATCCCTTGGTTTGAACTCAGGAAGGTAAGTACATCCTGTTCCACATGTGCCATCCCTTGTGGTGTTCGTATATGTACCATAGCGATAAGTTTTATTCGCTGAGGACATGATTGTTGTACAAGTTTTAAAATATTTTAATATGATACAGACTCTTTGAGTAGGTCATACCTCTGTTCATTGACTACAGCTTCATGTGGGTACTTTTTTTTGTATCAATTTAAAGAGTTATTTGTAACTTGATTTGTCAGCGCCATGATTTGTTGGCAGAACAGATTCATGCCAGTCTAGGTGATAAATCGGTACTTCTCATGTTCTCTATTTTTCGCTGCGAACTTGCAATTAACATTGCATTGCAGTAATGCATACCTAATCGGGCGGTTTTCATATTTGGATGAAATTTTGTATACATAAGGTTTACGGAACTAGTTCAACTGCGTCTGAATTTCGAAAATGATAATGTAGTATTTATATAATTCCATAGATACGATCAACTGAAATCATATGAAAGGGGTCTATATATAAAACCAAGGATTTGTATAGTTAACTATACAAATCCTTGATAAAACTAATCGGTATGGAATATCTTCTAATCGGGAACTTTTACAGAAAATAAATATTCATTTTGATAGTCAGGATCTTTCTTAATTTGATTACCGAGAATGAAATTCTAGCCAGCATAGTTACTTTTAACGCGCATTGGAAAATAACATTTAATGATATAAAAATTCCACAAATCGGATTTTTCATCTATTAAAGTTAAGACAAAATATAATGTTTGTACCAGTGTGAAGCCAATCCTTAGACAAGAAAACGACCACTAGTCTTTACTTTTTGTTGAAGGTTGTACGGTGACCTATAGTTGTTAAATTTCTGTGTCATTTGGTCTCTTATAGAGAGTGGTCTCAATGTCAATCTTGCCAGCAGTGAAACCCACGATTAAGGATTTACAATAACTGTGTTGCAGGGCCGTAACTAGGGTTCGAATTCAGGGGAGGCAGGGTTTTGGGGCCGCCGATTTTTTTCCCTAAGTAAAATGGTTTAATAAAATTAACGGTACCAATTTTCCTGCACCAGATGCGCATTTCGACAATACATGTCTCTTCAGTGATGCTCGTGGCCAAAATATTTGAAATCCAAAGCTTATATAAACGATGACCAGTTTTCTTTCGATTACGATTAAAATGACCAGATATCCTTCGATTTCCTTACTTTAAGACTCCGAAGATTTCCTTAATTTAAGACTCATCAGTAATGCTTGAACCGGGAAGCAATTTGTTTTGCAAACAATTATTATCTGTATATAAAGATATTTTTGTTAGAAATCAAACTGGTAAGTTAGAAAAAAAACATATAAAGCAAGATAGTAGAACGCAAGATATTTTTTTTTATCGAGGACCTTGAATTTCAATATTGTTGAAAGCTGAACAGACATGTATAGTACTACAATGGATAGGAGTGTTCAACTACTAAGGCATTGACCATAACGTTCTCATATCATCGTGAGACGTAGTTGTCTGACTAGACACGTATAACAAATTATCCAACAGCTGATTCAGCCGGTTACGAATTTCCGATATCATTAAAGATTCACAATACAAAGGGAACTAAAGCTCCTCTGCTTGAGCCCCTAAATAAATGTGATTATTGAAGTTTTATTTAAAATTGTTGAAAGCAAAGTTTCATATGCGTTCTCGTACGGCATAGGACATACTGAATAACAGATAGATGGCCACACGAAAAAAAATCTAAAACAAATACTGAAATGGTTACAAACAACCTGAAAATGACGGATATAGAAGAAGATGCTTTATTTCCATAAAATGGGCTCACAAGGAGCATAATATAATATCATTGTAATATAATATTCTTTTACAAATATAATAAACAAGACATAGTTACAAACACAAATAAGAAACAACAGTTTTCACATATTAGTATATATATAAAACCTTTGTCTCAGGCACACCTCTGGAAAGTAACAAAAAAGAATACTGTGAGTAGGCTAAATATATCTAGTGAACTGCAAAAGGCACCAAGGGACGATGCTATATGGCATGGTGGGTGCATATTAAAATGTGTATCGGGACATTAATGATATGGTTAGATATGGTAAGAAGTTGCACATAAATGGTATGTCATCCTCGTGCCTGGTGCAGAGGAGTCAGTACTATTTAAAGTGACACAACTGCAAGAGGCACCAAGGGACAATGCTAATTGACATGCCAAAGTGCACAAATTACGAAAAAGATAAAATATTACCAGTTTAATAAAAAAAAAAAAAAAAAAAAAAAATCACAAACAAGAGGGTAATAGAACTTGTACGATGTGTCCTGTACCCCACCATGCTAACCTCGTGCCTAGTGCAGAAAGCCTGATTAAATATTAATCTTTTAAGTTATATTTTATCTTCATCAATTAACTCACAGACAGATATCAAAATATCAAGATTCTCTACATTAAGAAGCCATATCAGTTTTTGGCTAGGAATCAAATGCTTAAAGTTTGGGCATAGTGAGTCAATAGTGGAGTTCAAATAATTTCTCTTACCTTGAGATGATGTACATGAGAATAAAAAATGTTTTCATCATCAACTTCATTTGAGGTGTACCCGAGACATATTCTGTCTTGTCGGAGAGTACCCTGATAGCGGCCTTGTTCAATTCTTAGTCTGTGAGAAGAAATACGCAATCGAGTGAAATTTCTCCTCTGCTCAGGTGATTGTAATAAAGTAAGGTATCTTTCAAGACCAAAATGAGTCTTAAAAGTGCTATAGCTACAAAGCTTCCCATCAGCACAATTGTGCATTTGGTTTCTCCACTGTATTTCATAGTGCTCATATAAAAACTTTTTAATTAAAATTTTGAATCTAAAGTTGCTTGCAAAGGTTAAACTGTCAACCCCATTAATTTTTTTTTGCAAATAGTTTAAAGATCCATACCAAGAGGGAATTTTTGATTCAAATAATAGCTTTGACTCTAAATATGCATCTTTTAGTAAGGGAAAGGATGAACCCAAATTTTCAAGCCGGTGCCAGTATCTGATCATAGATTTGGTGATATCAAAATGTAAAGGAAATCTCCCGAGTTCTGAAAGAGTGGCAAGGTTTGTTGCTCTTTTCCCCACACCTAGTAATAATTTACAAAATTTCATATGTAATCTTTCTGAAAAAAAGTTTAGGATAGGCTTGATCAACTGTAGAAGTCTGAGAATTTAATTTTTTCTTGAAAGGATTAAAAAAGTCCCAAATTTCCGAACTATACAAAAGAATGGGTTTAATTGTATGATCAAATACATGGAGGCTGTTTTTAATATTGGGATTCAGTGATAAATAGTCCTTTCGTAGCTTGTAGTATGCTTTCAATGCCTTATTGTACAATTCCTTTTGAGCAAAGGAAAAATATCCTGATGCACTAAATGTTATACCTAAATATTTACACATCATGTATCATGATAACTGTTAAAACTGTAAACTTGTGTTGTTTATAATACAAATTCGAGTTCTTCGTGTGCATCTTGTCAATATTTTATTTTATTACTTCTAAAAAAAATTTGGTGTAGAAAATTCAGGGGAGGCCCTTATAGGTATATATATAGTTACGGCCCTGTGTTGGATGTTTAAAAACGCAGCCACGCTAGTATGGTCGAACTGATTAGCGGCGTTTAATCCTATGTCTCGTGTTAGGAGAGTGCAACGCCCAGTTCACGATGAAGAAGCATTACAAAAACCCTCACAGCAGTCTGTAGGGGTGCTGTTTCAATGCAAATCAAATTATTTTCTGTCAATGTCTAACATATAGTGTTTTTCCAGTTGCAGTCAAAAGTCGTGTTCTTCATTCTGATCAACACAGCTAGATAAACATCTATTTGATACTTGTTCAATGATTTGTACTTGTCCTGAAAATGCATGTCTTTTTCAATGACAGGCCGTTAAGCAAAGAACCTGAATTAATTGATCAAATCAGAAATATAAAATCGACTAACTTATTCCATTTTTAAATGTTGAAAACTCCTTTATGACGCTTGTTTTGCCTTCAACTTTCAATTGTTTAAAACAGTGGTGAGGCATTGTATACAAAACCTCAAATCGTATGCCTTACTTCAAATAAGGGCCAAGCTATGCCACTAAGGTGCGTGGGCTGGTGGTCCTGGAGGATATCAATCAACACATTTTGAAATTTAAAGTTTAAAGTTTAAGTGTCAGCTACTCAGGCAATATTGGTTTTGATGAACTTGGCTATGTTTCTTTTAATGCTCCTGATAGTCATATAAAGCTTCTAACTTATTAAGATTTTATATTTCATTGACAAACATTTTTATTTTTGAGAACTTGAGGTTATCCAATGAAGGTAAATCTAGAACAGCTGTTCCAACTAACACACACTCCCCAGGGGTGACTGGGGAATAGCAATATGGTCACTTGGTCTTCTTCAGACCCGCAGTAAAACGCTTGCCACAGTTGGGCGTCCGTTTGGCTGTGCGGGATGTATCAAGTAGCTTAGTTTGCAGCCACGTCCAGTCAGAATGGGGAAGTTAAATCGTGTAAAGAGAGTACCATGCTCTTTGCACGTTAAGACAAAAGCAAGGCAAAAGTTCTGTCCCTATCCAATTTACCCTCATTTTCCAGTGGCAGTCCAAATTTCCCCGACCATAATATCCCGGGTGCATGGCCTCTATTATTACAAGACCTACTTATTGTTTTTATTGTTAACTTGTTCTCGCCATAAAAATGCATGAGATATTTGACACTGGACGTTAAGCAACCAACAGTCAACCAATCAACCCAACACACACCATTTATAGGTTGATTATTAAGAAAAAACAATGGTCTAAACATAAAATATTTATTCAATCTCGTCACACTATAACGCAAAAATATAAGGAATAACTTTCCAGTATACATATATATATATATAATATCATATTTATAAATAATATCAACAAATACAATCTCCGAATCAAGACTTAAAGCTCATGTCTGACCTAGACCTTGTCCGACTGACAAACAGGAGGTCAAAAGCATCTTTTTCCAGGACTGCATATATATATAAAACAGTATTTTGATACATCGCTTATATAAATATAACTTGTGATTGTCGCGTAAAGATGGCAACTACTTTTTTTTTAAAGGTAAATCCTTGTTTTTGAAAGCGACTATTTGCACAAAAAAGTAAAAATAAAACAAAACAAAGATAAAATAAATAATAAAGGCTAGTTTTGCAAGTTAATCTAACAAAATGTATATTTCTGCTGAAAAAATAAATCCGGTTTGAAGAGATATAATCTGCTTTTTTGTGGTAATTTCACCCCTTTTTCACTAATTTTTTCATATGACTTTTTTTTTTTACATCCAAACAGTGTGTTATCACATAAACATGAATTTACTACAATATCGGTTAGGTTATTTAAATGCAAAATCGTCAATTTACAACAACAAAAAATTGATAAACAAATAAAAAAAAAAAAACCAGATCAACATTGACGAGTCATGCAAAATGTGTGACTTAGTTAATATGATGAATGAGGTGCCTCAGTATAGCGCTCATTGAAAGAAACTACTGCATAACACTAAATCATAACTAATTTTCTCTACTAAAAGAACTGCCTGTAAACAACTACTTTCCATCGCTAGTACACAAGTTTTAGGAATGGTGCATCACATTTATTCTAGATGATGAGTGTTTTATAATCTCCTCCTCTTATAATAACCTGGATAGGTATGGCTGCAAAAATGCTCCTGTTCAGTCTGATTCTGAAAAAGAGAAAAACATCTTAAATATTGGACCAGTTTTTAACTTGTCTGTTGAATTAGAGTTATCTTTCTTTAATTATTCCATAATGATCGCCTGTCGAAAAAATATTATTTACATATTTTAGTTCTGCTTGGTGAAATTTTGACCGTATTTTCTTTTCAGAAATGACATGACGGTTAGACAATTAAAGTCTGTGAAGAATTAAAATATTTCTCTAATTACAATTCAATTGCTGAGAAAAAAAATTAAAAATCCATTTTTTTTAATTTAATCAAATTTCAGTACAGAAATTAAGACATTAAAATCAATGATTGAAAAGACGCACAATACTGTTCATAACCAACATAAACAGAAGAAAAGAACATGATTCACAACTGAGAGAAATAAAACAAAAGACTATAAAACAGAGTAACGTAAATAAACGAGGGACAAATACAACTTGAAACAAACAGAACTAAAATATGCAGAACAAAATGTGAAAAACAACAGAAATGATCAAATAGAATACATTATTAGTAGTGGTGCGAGTATTAGTGATGGAATACGAACTACAGCTTTAGAGCTCTGGTTCCAGCTACCAAATCCGAGTGGTTATAAATGTTGTATCGCAAACTCGATGGTTGTTATCTAAACGATAAATTTAAAATCGGAATAATCAGTTTTCGTACATTAACACAATTCTGTAATTTTAACATAGCTGTAAGTATTCCCTCGGTTTTGGTAGCCGACTGATCACACTACCTCTCAGTCTGGCGTAGACGGCCCTCTAAAACCAACCGAGGCCAAACATAGAAAATTCTGTGTAGACGAACATGACACCATATGAAGGACAGAGGAATGTAAATAAAAACGAAACAACTTCGAAATATAAAGAAATGACGATATCATTGTGGCTCAATCAGACATTCCTGTAGAATACATGAAGTCAGACATTGTCATCAATTTCATTTGTCCAGCTTCACTGGCAGGTTCATCTGTAAAAAGCAATTAACGACCATCTCAAGTCCATCCATAATATTTACTATAACAGCGTGCAAAGAGTGACCAAGAGTGAAATATCACAATTGTTTGTACAATTAAACCAATAGTGAACAATTTTGACCAGAACCTGTATTGTTTGCTCAAAGTTTATTTCTTCTTTAAGAATTGAGCCAAAAGTTGAAAAGATGAGTGGACCGGTTTGTTTCAAAATATCTAAATAATGCACAGATATACGAAAATAAATTCTTCTATTTTTCTGTAGATGTTTGTAGAACAGACATATAAATGCTAACATTTTCATACAAGATTAACAAAAATCCTTTGTACATCCATTTAGAAACTTTTTTCTTTTGCTATGTATGACATCTGATAATACACTGCCATACCACAATCCCCTCCCTAATCTATGACATCGATTAACGCATTGCCTTACCGCATTCCCCCCATTGACATCTGAAAACACACTTCCCTATAGCTATCCCCTCCCCCATCTATGACATCGAAACCCATTGCCGTTTCGCAACTTCCATCAAAACAAAACGAAACAAAAAGATTAAATATGTCATTCAATAATAAGGGACAACTGAATCACACAGTGATAAAACACAACAGAAATCTTCGACACATGTTTTTACCTTTTGCGCGTTTAACAATGAGTGTTGGGGCAACATTGGTGCAGTATCCGAACCCGCCCTCTTCTTGCAAATCATTACTATTCAAATGATGATTACCTTGGGGTGCTTCTGAATAATTTAATGATTGTTGTAATATTTTAAATGATCTAGACTGTACACTAGGGTTAGTGTATCCCTTATACATCGAGGGTTCCTCATCAACTTCAGAACGTTGTTTTGGTGCTGGTTTAGTTTGTGCTCCTCTGTGTTGACCTACATCTATGGCATCTCTGAAATCGAAAGGATGAACAAAACTTATATATGTAATTATACTGTCTATATTTATTTATATTTTCTATCTCACTATTAGGTGTACCTCTCTTTTTGTTACCTCAGGCTTCAGCTTTTGAAAAAAGCTAACCCAAATAAACAGGTTATCTTTACAGAAACAAGCACCTGTGTCTGTTATCCTGGCTTTGTAAAACAAAATTTCCCAAAATGATTGATAATATAAACTAGAGGCTCTCAAGAGGCTATGTCGCTCACCTGTATTTACTGATGCTTTGGAAATCATGTAAATATAAAAATAGAAGATGTGGTATGATTGCCAATGAGACAACTCTCCACAAGATACCATATGACATAAAAAATTAAGACCTATAGGTCATCGTACGGCCTTCAACAACGAACAAAGCCTTAACCGCATAGTCAGCAACGAACAAAGCCTTAACCGCATAGTCAGCAACGGCCCCGAAATGAAAAAATGTAAAACAAGAAAACTAACGGCTTATTTGTGACAAATAAATGTTTTTCATGAGATTTAAAACTATGCATACCGAGTACATGTTGTTTACGTCTTCTAAACGATCAAAGTTACCTCAAACTGAAATTTAGACAATAACACAATACAAGAGACCATTGGAATTCGTCATATTAAATAAACAATTTAAAAACCCACGTTTCTTAAGATTGAATCAGGGGGTGATTACAATTTTTAATAATAGGGATTGCAACCCTTAGATATTCGGCGAACAGAACGAGACAACATTTTTTTCGGGTTTCTTTTATGCCAATTACCCGATGGCGATGTTTTCCTTTATAGTAGAAGATGGACACCTACTGCATCCTTTCACAAACCTGCCACTGAATTTTGATGATTTGTTTTCTTCATAAAACTTTTGTCTTGGATAGAAGGTACATAATAAACTATCAGCCATGCATAACTGTTTTAAATAAAGAGTATATACCTCCAGCAAGACCCACAATTTATGACAATGCTTTTTATCTCGAAATAATGGATATTTCTATCTAATTCGACCTGCAGTTTTAGAGGAGACTGTCCTTGGATTTGAAAGATAATTAGTGGGTGCCAATGTCGCCATACTAACCTATAATTTCTTATATCATCCGAGAAGCAAACATATTGGCGACTGTTTCAACACGAAAATGAGGCGAAGGCCAAAGTTAGGTACGATAAATCTTCCAGACAAACCGTACACAAAATATAGTTGACCATATCACTATAGTAAATGACAAATGACCTTACCATGGAACACGACATTGACCAATGAACCATAAAAATGAGGTTAAGGTCAGATGATCGTTACATGCCGGACATACATACAGCAAAAGATAAATACATTCAATAGTGAACATTAAATCAAGAATAGTCTAAACCATATTTTGTCAGCTTTTCCAATTGGAGAAGGAATCTTTAAATGTTTATGACAAAAGTACAACTGAAAGAAAGTTGATATATGGAACCAAGTTAAATGAGCTGAAAATAGTTGTTCTAGTAATCTCATTCATATTAAAGATAAGATGCAAAGACTTGTTATAAGAAGTTATAGATTGGTTAATACTTGTCACATGTCTAATTCTACCCAACTGTTATTTGCTGTAACACGATGTTGATTATGTAGCGTCAGACAGCCTTCAAATAACTACATTGATATACATGGTAAGAAGGAAAGTTATACCAGAACAGTAATTAGTTTATTATATAATTACTCTGCTGGAATTACATCTTATTATTCTACATTTAGTCTAAGAGATGTAGTATTATGTCATTCTGAATTAATAACATAAGTGCGTTCACTTCGTTTACATTTTTAATGTTGTACATTTACTGTTTTAACGAATTCCTGTATGTTTTGTTTTATTCTGTTTAACTCAGTGGACTGAGACAACTAATTGTGAGTCACAAAAATCCGAATTAAACAAAATGGTGTCATTTTAAACAGTTATGGTTCCTGCACGATAATGCATGTAAAGCACATTAGTTTATATTTCTGAGAGTCATGCCGACAGCATTTAACTAGTTTGTCGAGTACAGAGTACCAAGAAATCTACATTCCTTTCAAAAATAAAGTAATAAGTCAGTCCCAAGCAAGTTGATAGGTGGGTGCTGCCTTTAGTAAGCCGACTGCAATAAAATGCACGTCTAGCAATGGAGGAGGAGGTGCATGTATTCATGGTCTTATTTGACCTACAATGAAGTACACGTTTTATATAATTTTTCATCATTCGGTCTTACAATTTCGGTGTGTATTCATATTCTGGAACCTGTGAATGATTTTGGAAGATTGTATGTTAATTTTCCTCTTTATCGTGTATTTTCGTTGGGTAGCTGCCTCATTGCGCCATGATATTTCACAAGTCCCTGTATATTTAATTCTACGACACCATAACTAAACTTGCCTTCTGAGCTTCTTGTTTTCGCTTGTTGTCAACACTTTTTTCGTAAATCTTTTTTTTCCACTCGTTATTCAATTGGCGTTAGTTTCATGTACGTGATCTAACTAAATGTAAAGTAAAACCATACCTTTGCACCACAAAATCTAGTTCATTTCCACTTCTGATAATTTCCATTTTAGCTTGTTCATGGTCTAGATACGTTGCTGGTACATTATTTATTTTTAGAATTCCGTCTCCCGGTCGTAAGCCACTCCGGTCTCCCACGCCATTACGTGATAGCTAAAATTTGATAAAAAAAATTATATGAAAAGCTTTCTATTACGTTTTATGACCTATCTTATCGTTTTGAATAATTTGGTAGTTGTTTGCTCAATGTTCAGCGGCAAATATCAAACGCATGTTAATGACGAAGCAAATAACTAATACGCTAAACCAATGAAAGTGGTTTGACCGACAGAATGCTGGCCCTGAAATGAGACCCGTGATATCAGGATGGGGTCACCTGATGGTTTGCTTTTTTTTTTTACACAAACACGGAGGTGTTTTTTTTTAATGATTTTTATCATTAAAAACGCACCCAGCTCTACTGATTATAAGCGTTACAACCGAATGTGGTTGTGTCCTAGGCTACATGAACAAACGGTGTAAGCACGTATATAACCCCATGCCGACGATCGAAGGCTCTATACCCAGGATACCACATATAACTCTACCATAAAAGGACTGTGCACTTCTATAATCGGCCCAAAACTTAATAAAATGATTAGTGTGATTGTGTTCCTGAATGATTTGAGGAATAAAGTTCAAGAGCAATAAATAATGAAGTTCGTCGACATCAAAATAGATGTCAAAAACTTTAGGATCAAATATCTCTTTTGTGGGGCACTTCATTAACAGAATGTATCATTATAAAATCATTTCCTACATACTTAAATATAAAAGTGACAAAACCGAGTTCGTCCATCCTAGAGTTAAGTACATTGACATCTATGTATCATTAATAGGTTGTTATACCATTACAAATAATAGGATAACCGGTGGCATGAAAGTTCAAACGTAGTAATCCGAGGGGAATTTATTTAGTTCATTTTTTCTCTCACAAGTAAAACAAAAATAAAACTGACAGTTTGAGGCAATTATCTAAGTCATCGACAAGTAGTATTTTTCGTTATATTTGTCTCATCATAGTACTTACTCATTAGGCTAATATTTAGTTTTACTAATTTTATTACATACATTTGGCAGTAAAAGTCTTCTGTACTCATCAAAGTGACATTATATTGTACAGCTGGTACATCTTTTACATCTTTTTAATACATCACAATTACGAGAGAACTGAGGATAGGGATACACATTTAAGTATCTTTGCAAAATGTCATGAATGTGTATTTTGTGTATTTTACATACTTATTATATATTGAAATATTCATCAATTATAAATAAGCAAAATAAAAGTATTATATGGATACCTCAATTTGCGCCTTACGAAGATACAGAAACGGGAAAATTCGACTTCGTGTCTCTATTTTATAGAGATAAAAAGCCCTCCTCCTTTACAAAATCCTTGTGCACGAGTTTATCTGTAACATTACAGGGTATTACGTTAAAGATAATGTATTTAGTAAATCAAAAGCTGATAATCAATGCCAGTTGTAAAGAGCATGCATTTGACCTTAATGGAGGTCATATTCCACCTCCACTTACAAAATCTTCTGATGAGATTTACAGATAGAGAAATTAATGCTGGCACTGATCCGTTATCATTCTCTCAAAGTACCTATCTAATAATCTTAGTTATAATACAAACTACCTGTTTGTGATACCTGTAACCACATGTAAATCGTTATTGATCATATATTTATAGACAATTTGGCAAGATGCAACTTGAACATAAACCATTTTACCGAATATTTGAACATTGATACAGACAATGACAGACAGTAGCTACTAGCATATTGAAGGTTTCAAAAGACCAAACGCTGCATGTTGTATATTAGATATTAATACCAGGTTCTTCTTTGGTGAACATATAATTTGTGATTTGAATGAAAAAGAAGACGAAACCCAACTCTTTTGCAATATAAACTAAAAAGCATACGGTATTCAAGTATTTAGATAACATAGATTTTCCGACCAACGACAGTCAATGCCTAAACGTATGTTGTTTGTTGCACCATTTAGTAAAAAGTTCATAGAACTTTAGAAAGTGAACTCATTAACTGCTTTATATCTATCAACAACTGTTATATACTTATCAACACGGCACTTTGTAATAAATAACATTATTTTGCCAAATATTGCAATTTTCTGTGTCTATTTTTATTTTATTGTTTACTTCAGGGTATAACAGTACATTTCATATTAGATCTCTTAAAAAGTGTGTGCGTGTGTGGGTTTGGGTCTTTTGTGGGGTGGGGTTTTCATAGCCATATGCCCGATTCATATTGATTCGTAATAATAGTAATCAAATCTGATTATCAGAAAGAGCATTGGTTGATACATGTGTAAATAATCATAAACAATTGGGCTATAATCAGATAATCATTCAATAACAAGATTGATCAATACGTAATAAAATCTCCTCATGGGGGCTATGATAAAATCATTTAGTCACGTTAGACCCCTATACGTGATATACTTCACACGTTACTGTCTATTTCCGACATCTTATAAGTATATTAACTTCTCATTCATAATCCACCACTCCATTTCTTACTAAAAACACTTTAAGTCGTGTCTTGACAATCGTTGCTTTACAGAAAGACAACTATTTTCCTAACTACTTCGAGAAAAAAAGGAAAAACCTGTTCAAAGCATCTGCGGTGTTGATCTATCCTTTTACACATACTACGATAAAAGAGGTTATATTCTCAATAAAACCGCATAAAACAAACAATCATTACTTATTTGAAGTCGTGTAACACGTCAACGACTTCTAATTTTTACTCCCTTTTTTTTCAGCATAACAACTTCACTAACTCCCACTCGATTTTTTCCATAAGTTAAATTCTTAGATCTTATGATATTTTCTGAAGGCATTTGAGCGTTTTTATGAAAATCATAAGTCAACGGAAAGCCCCTACATGTATTTTGCTAATCTTCTTTCTGTTTGATATTTTCAGATAAATATTGTTTTTTTTTTTCTTCAAAAAATTGACCTGTTTTCCTATCTTCTTTCTAAGTGTATTATTTTCAGTTACTGGCTCTTCTGACGAGTACTGTTTCAAACACTTTACCCTATTAGTTGGTAAAATGAATGTAAAAAATTTGTAGATTTTACCATGGAAGTGTCCCCCCTCCCCCCCCCAAAAAAAAAAATAATAACAAGAGATGTTTCCATAAACAGTTGGACACATACGTTAAAACGTTTTGTTACAGTGTGTTATGTACTTATACAACACAGACAAGGTTACTCGTATTGACATTTCAGTAATAAATATTCAATTTACAGTATTAATATTTAACTTTACTGTAAAATTACCAAAAATTACAGCAATTTGTTATCATAAAGTAGCAGTTACAGTTATCCACATAATACATGTTGCTACTGATTGCTATCTGTTCCAGAATATTCATCATAATGATAAAACATTGTTGTTGTTTTAACACATCTGGCAGTGCTTTTTTCGCAATATCATCAACAGAAAACTTGGCACACAGTAAACTGGCAATCAGCAGAAACTAACTATCAGAAAACTAATTGTTAACGACCATTCAACTTTGCTGTAATTACTTTATAGGCAGAGAAAATGTGACATGTCAAGAGAATTGGGAGAAAGACAGAAAGAATTCTTAGTAGTTTGTACATATATGACCTTGTCAGTGGCGGATCCAGAAATTTTCATAAGTGGGGGCCCACTGACTGACCTAAGAGGGGGCCCGCTCCAGTCACGCTTCAGTGATTCCCTATATAAGCAACCAAATTTTTTCCCAAAAAGGGGGGCCCGGGCCCCTGCCCCCCCCCTAAATCCGCCTCTGCTTGTAAAAAAGTTTATTTGTATATCAGCGGAATTTTAAGCCCAAAGCAGTTTAATATTAAACGAAACATTTTCACAACTGCGTAATTAGAGAAACTAAAAGGGCACAGTGGATGCTTTGAGTCCTTGCGTCGGTCCACAATTTTTAATCCGCTCAATTCTTCGCAAAACATTGCCTGGATTTCAATGAACTTTTCAGACAATTGTTAGTAGCTAATGACATGACGAATCTCTTATTTTTCAGAATAATTTTAAGTCTACCAATAGCATCGATCAACTATACATGTTGATGTGTTCTTCTTCTTCTTCTTCTAATTTTACAGTTTAACAAACCTTCATGAATTAATGTTCATTATTCCCTAATGGACGAGCCAGAGCATTGTTATGAGAATATCAAAAGGTAAAAAACTATGCAAGCAATAGAATTTGGCGAACATTTGGGGCTTTTTGACTATAAAATGAGCACACGAAGTATATTCTTTTGAGCTGGCCATTAGTTGCCGCTTTTTATTTTTAGTTGTTTGGTAGCAGTCTTTACATTCGTGCGTTCATATCAATAATATATTTTACAGTTTCAGGAAGAATAGAAAAAGTTATTGTATCAAAGCTTCAATGCGATTTACGTATATCTGGTGAATTTTTTTATCTCTACATTTTAATGGTCACAAAAAGAGGGAGAGGTCACCCCCTGTCAGCATATATGAATTAAATAACCTGTTCTATGTCAAACGTATAATAATTTCATGTTCAATGTTAAATATGTACATGTTAAATGTCCCAGCAGCCTAATTGGCTTGTTAAGTTGAACATTATGAGATATGGTCTTTTGTCACGAATGTATGATCAGTATGAATAATGAGGGCCTATGGTCCTTGTGTCAGATATCCCTATAGGTATATTTTTGTTTACAACAAAATCTTAAACAAACTACTAAATGATGAAAGATCTTTTGATAACCAATGAAAGAAAATAATCTGTAGTTTTTACATTTAAGTTTTTCTTAATTTATTTTCGTTGTAATGTCTTACTCCACATGGGAAAGAGAGAATAGCTAGGAAATAATTATTGAACCAGGTTTACTTAGTAATGCTATGGACCCGATCTGGAATGTATGTCTCTGCATTTAAATGTATAAAGGCATTTTGTTAATGTACATTTGATCTTATAGTTGTACAAATAAGACATTATTTAAGAGGGTCAGATATTTATCACGTCGTCAAAATTGAAATTCTATCGCTATTCATTTCTTCTGTTCTTTGAGTTGCTTTAATACTTCATGAGATTTAATTTCAAGTGTTATTAACCAAATATTCATATGTATCACCGATGTATTCATACAACTCAGGAATGCAAATAATTACTAGTAAAAGTCTCTGATTTCAAAGATAAACAAAATAAACATTAATGTCAACCCTTCGGTTACATGTAATATAATTATGAATATAATATTTTGAAATTACATTTATACGATGATTTGTATAGTAAATATCGATGTATCAAACACACAACTTTGACACATTCCCCATTTCCATTCTCATGCAATTTTAACTTTAATGATTTATAAAAATATGGTCGAGTAATGTTGGAAGTTAGAGATTGGAAATAATGATGAGAGGTTGAACTTTAATGATATATAAATGTATGGTCGCGTTATGTTGGAAGCTAGCGATTGGAAAATAAGGGGGGGGGGAGTTTATTTGGCTTCAAACTAAGAGATTATACATTTACTTAGAAAATGCAATTTGATAAAACCACTGTAAAACGGTTACCATTGCTTTAATAAATGTCACTTTTAATTAATAAAACATATTTTAGAAATATAATGTGCGAAAATGTCTGTTCAGAATATTTTTTTCTCTCTGTAAAATGTAGATTTAATTTAATACCTCCTCCTACACAAATCTCCATCTGTATTTACAAGATAAGATACTATTGTAATCAAATGTATGCAGCATCACTGCAACCTTCACATATATGTTTAGTGCAAATAATCATTAAACTTACTTTCTGAATATATAATATAGATCCTTGATCTCTTCCTCCATTCATCCGAAATCCCCACTGTACAGAAGGATCCTTTCTCCTTAGTTGGACGAAGACGGGTTGGTCCTCGGACATTTTAAAAACTTTCACAAAATCAACTTTAGTTCGTCTGCTACTTTTTGTCGAAAAGTGGGTCAATTACACCAAATGGAGATCCCGGATGTGCGTACTTGGTTTAGATTGATGGAGAGAATATGATATGATTACTTCTCCATCCCTCGCTCGCATCTTCCCTGCATTATCGGGCACGTGTGGTAATGAATAATAAACAATCATATCGATATTTATAAGGCCGTATTTTATAGGAACATAGTTTTTTTCTCAAGAAGAATATGTTTTGCAACTTTCATAAAAAATAACTAACTGATAAATTTAAAGCAGTTTTCCCAATATAATTTATTTTGATACTAATGTGTTAAAAAAAATATTGTACTGATTATGCCCAAATATATTTAGTGGATTCTCAAATGGAAATTAAACAATTTAAATTATTTTATGTAATTTTCAATTTTCAATAGAATCTAAAAAAAATAAATAATAAAATAAAGACCAATGTCCAGTGCACTGCAATAAAAGAGACGTAAAATTTAAATATTAAAGATTAAAACATATTTCTATGATAGAAACATCCTTAGAAGTTTTTTTTTAGTGCTAGAGCTGCTTGTGTATTATTCTAGTCTCATATTGAATCTAAATAATAAAACAGAATTTGTTTATTATATTAAATAAATAATAATTTTAATATTAAGTAAAGTGAAATTTTCAGCTTAAACATACCATGCAGAAAAGACTCCATTTAGGGAAAAAAGTATGTGTCGGTCGACTTCTGTATACTTATCTTTTATTTATTTTTAAAGTTGGAAAGTCAATAGGACGACGTACGTACTTGCATAGGGAAGATATCGTTTTAATTAATATCATCATATGTTGCGACACAAACAACAAGAAGAAAAAGGTCAAGACGATGTTTACGTATTTTACAAAAAGGAAGACTTTGATTAAAAAAAAGTACCTACTAACGTATTTAAATGAGAAGTTTTTTTGTTTTTTTTTAGGAAAACTGGTTATAATATAATACGTTATATGTTATATTTCTGAATAAATTTAAACCCTTAAAACTTGATTTAACGGTCAATTCTATTTCCAAGGCTCGCCAAAAAAAGAAAAGGCTTCGAATGTCATTTCTCATTCAATTCATGCAAATCAACAAAAACGATTGATTCCTGAATGCTGAATCTCTAGTTTCAAATATTTTCTGCATGTTAACGAGGACAAACCAATATTTTCGTCTTCGACATACATGTACATGTATTATGATCAATCTAATTAAAATGATTGATCTCTGATTTCGTTATACTACATATGAGACGAACTCAGAGATCAATATTTTAATAAGAATGGTATTATGATATTAAGACACTCAATTATCCCTTGAACATGCCTGAAATGAACCTGATGCAAGGTTGAATAAGCAGCTTAAAAAAAACAAAAAAAACCAACAACAAACAACAAACAAACAAACCAAAAGAAACCTACATGCATGGTACGCCGGTCTTGTGCTTGTTGAAATTGTTGCCAGCTTTTTATCTGAAGATAAATGTCCTTTCAAATGTTCTCTTTTTAGGTATGGTCAGAAAAACGATGATTTCTTTCCTTTATTGTATGGACAACAGTAGAGATGTTCTCTTTTATTGTATGGACAAAAGTAGAAATGTTCTCCTTACATGTATGGACAGCTGTAGAGATTATCTCATTAAATGTATGGACAGCAGTAGAGATGTTTTCCTTATATGTATGGACAGTTGTAGAGAGGTTTTCCTTACATGAATGGACAGCAGAAGAGATTATCTCCTTACATGTATGGACAGCAGAAGAGATTATCTCCTTACATGTATGGACAGCTGTAGAGATTATCTCCTTAAATGTATGGACAGCAGTAGAGATGTTTTCCTTATATGTATGGACAGTTGTAGAGAGGTTTTCCTTACATGAATGGACAGCAGAAGAGATTATCTCCTTACATGTATGGACAGCAGTAGAGATTATCTCCTTACATGAATGGACAGCAATAGAGTTGTTCTCCTTACATGTATGGACAGCAGTAGAGATGTTCTCCTTATGTATGGACAACAGTAGAGATTCTCTCCTTGCATGTATGGACACCATACAGATTATCTCATTAGATGTATTGACAGCAGAAGAGATTATCTCCTTTCATGTATGGACAGTTGTAGAGAGGTTTTCCTTACATGAATGGACAGCAGAAGAGATTTTCTCCTTACATGTATGGACAGCAGCAGAGATATTCTCCTTACATGTATGGACAGCAGAAGAGATGTTCTCCTTACATGTATTGACAGCAGTAGAGATTATCTCCTTACATTTATGGACAGCTGTAGAGATCATCTCCTTACATGTATGGACAGCAGAAGAGATTATCTCCTTACATGTATGGACAGCTGTAGAAATTATCTCCTTACATGTATGGACAGCAGTAGAGATTATCTCCTTACATGTATGGACAGCAATAGAGTTGTTCTCCTTACATGTATGGACAGCAGTAGAGATGTTCTCCTCATGTATGGACAACAGAAGAGATTCTCGCCTTGCATGTATGGACACCATAGAGATTATCTCCTTTCATGTATTGACAGCAGAAGAGATTATCTCCTGACATGTATGGACAGCAGTAGAGATGTTCTCCTTACATGTATGGACAGCAGTAGAGATGTTTTCCTTACACGTATGGACAGCTGTAGAAATGTTCTCCTTACATGGATGGACAGCAGAAGAGATTATCTCTTTACATGTATGGACAGCAGTAGAGATATTATCCTTACATGTACGGACAGCAGAAGAAATTATCTCCTTACATATATGGACAGCAGAAGAGATGTTCTCCTTACATGTAGGGACAACAGAAGAGATGTTCTCCTTACATGTATGGACAGCAGTAGAGATGTTTTCCTTACACGTATCAACAGCAGAAGAGATTATCTCCTTACATGCATGGACAACAGAAGATATTATCTCCTTACATGTATGGACAGCAGAAGATATTATCTCCTTACATGTATGGACAGCAGAAGATATTATCTCCTTACATGTATGGACAGCAGAAGAGATGTTCTCCTTACATGTAGGGACAGCAGAAGAGATGTTCTCCTTACATGTATGGACAGCAGTAGAGATGTTCTCCTCATGTATGGACAACAGAAGAGATTATTTCCTTACATGTATGGACAGCAGAAAAGATATTCTCCTTACATGTATGGACAGCAGTAGAGATTATCTCCTTACATATATTAACAGCAGTAGAGATGTTCTCCTTACATGTATGGACAGCAGTAGAGATTATCTCCTTACATGTATTGACAGCAGTAGAGATTTTCTCCTTACATGTATGAACAGCTGTAGAGATTATCTCCTTACAAGTATGGACAGCAGAAGAGGTTACCTCCTTACACGTATGGACAGCTGTAGAGATTATCTCCTTACATGTATGGACAGTAGAAGAGGTTATCTCCTTACACGTATGGACAGCTGTAGAGATGTTCTCCTTACATGTATGAACAAAAGAAGAGATTATCTCCTTAAATGTATGGACAGCAGTAGAGATGTTTTCCTTATATGTATGGACAGTTGTAGAGAGGTTTTCCTTACATGAATGGACAGCAGAAGAGATTATCTCCTTACATGTATGGACAGCAGAAGAGATTATCTGCTGTCCATACTTGTAAGGAGATAATCTCTACAGCTGTTCATACATGTAAGGAGAAAATCTCTACTGCTGTCAATACATGTAAGGAGATAATCTCTACTGCTGTCCATACATGTAAGGAGAACATCTCTACTGCTGTTAATATATGTAAGGAGATAATCTCTACTGCTGTCCATACATGTAAGGAGAATATCTTTTCTGCTGTCCATACATGTAAGGAAATAATATCTTCTGCTGTCCATACATGTAAGGAGAACATCTCTTCTGCTGTCCGAGATGTTCTCCTTACATGTATTGACAGCACTAGAGATTAACTCCTTACATGTATGGACAGCTGTAGAGATTATCTCCTTGCATGTATGGACAGAATAAGAGATTATACCCTTACATGTATTGACAGCAGTAGAGATGTTCTCCTTACATGTATGGACAGCAGAAGATATGTTCTCCTTATATATGGACATCAGAAAAGATTATCTCCTTACACATATGGACAGCAGAAGAGATTATCTCCTTACATGTATGGAAAGCAGTAGAGATGTTCTCCTTACATGTATGGACAGCAGTAAAGATGTTTTCCTTACACGTATGGACAGCTGTAGAAATGATCTCCTTACATGTATGGAGAGCAGTAGAGATTATCTCCTTACATGTATGGAGAGTAGTGAGATCATCTCCTTACATGTATGGACAGCAGAAGAGATGTTCTCCTTACATGTATGGACAGCAGTAGAGATTATCTCCTTACATGTATGGACAGCAGTAGAGATGTTCTCCTTATGGATGGACAGCAGTAGAGATGTTCTCCTTACATGTATGAACAGCTGTAGAGATTATCTCCTTACAAGTATGGACAGCAGAAGAGGTTACCTCCTTACACGTATGGACAGCTGTAGAGATTATCTCCTTACATGTATGGACAGTAGAAGAGGTTATCTCCTTACACGTATGGACAGCTGTAGAGATGTTCTCCTTACATGTATGAACAAAAGAAGAGATTATCTCCTTAAATGTATGGACAGCAGTAGAGATGTTTTCCTTATATGTATGGACAGTTGTAGAGAGGTTTTCCTTACATGAATGGACAGCAGAAGAGATTATCTCCTTACATGTATGGACAGCAGAAGAGATTATCTGCTGTCCATACTTGTAAGGAGATAATCTCTACAGCTGTTCATACATGTAAGGAGAAAATCTCTACTGCTGTCAATACATGTAAGGAGATAATCTCTACTGCTGTCCATACATGTAAGGAGAACATCTCTACTGCTGTTAATATATGTAAGGAGATAATCTCTACTGCTGTCCATACATGTAAGGAGAATATCTTTTCTGCTGTCCATACATGTAAGGAAATAATATCTTCTGCTGTCCATACATGTAAGGAGAACATCTCTTCTGCTGTCCGAGATGTTCTCCTTACATGTATTGACAGCACTAGAGATTAACTCCTTACATGTATGGACAGCTGTAGAGATTATCTCCTTGCATGTATGGACAGAATAAGAGATTATACCCTTACATGTATTGACAGCAGTAGAGATGTTCTCCTTACATGTATGGACAGCAGAAGATATGTTCTCCTTATATATGGACATCAGAAAAGATTATCTCCTTACACATATGGACAGCAGAAGAGATTATCTCCTTACATGTATGGAAAGCAGTAGAGATGTTCTCCTTACATGTATGGACAGCAGTAAAGATGTTTTCCTTACACGTATGGACAGCTGTAGAAATGATCTCCTTACATGTATGGAGAGCAGTAGAGATTATCTCCTTACATGTATGGAGAGTAGTGAGATCATCTCCTTACATGTATGGACAGCAGAAGAGATGTTCTCCTTACATGTATGGACAGCAGTAGAGATTATCTCCTTACATGTATGGACAGCAGTAGAGATGTTCTCCTTATGGATGGACAGCAGTAGAGATGTTCTCCTTACATGGATGGACAGCAGAAGAGATGTTTTCCTTACATGTATGGACAGCAGAAGATATTATCTCCTTACATGTATGGACAGCAGAAGAGATTATCTCCTTAAATGTATGGACAGCAGTAGAGATATTCTCCTCACATGTATGGACAGCAATAGAGATTATCTCCTTACATGTATCGACAGCAGTAGAGATGTTCTCCTTACATGTATGGACAGCAGAAGAGATGTTCTCTTTACATGTTTGGACAGCAGAAGATATTATCTCCTTACATGTATGGACAGCAGACGAGATATTCTCCTTACATGTATGGACAGCAGAAGAGATTTTCTCCTTACAAGTATGGACAGCAGAAGAGATGTTCTCCTTACATTTATTGACAGCAGTAGAGATTATCTCCTTACATTTATGGACAGCTGTAGAGATTATCTCCTTACATGTATGGACAGCAGTAGAGATGTTCTCCTTACACGTATGGACAGCAGAAGAGATTATCTCCTTACATGTATGGAAAGCAGAAGAGATTATCTCCTTACATGTATGGACAGCAGAAGAGATGTTCTCCTTACATGTATGGACAGCAGTAGAGATTATCTCCTAGCATGTATGGACAGCAGTAGAGATGTTTTCCTTACATGTATGGACAGCAGTAGAGATTATCTCCTTAAATGTATGGACAGCAGAAGAGATTATCTCCTAACATGTATGGACAGCAGAAGAGATTATCTTCTTACATGTATGGACAGCAGAAGAGATTATCTCCTTACACGTATGGACATCAGTAGAGAAGTTCTCCTTATATTTAGACAGCAGAAGAGATGTTCTCCTAATATGAAGACAGCACTATATATGTTCTGCTTATATGTTTTGACAGCAGTACAGATGTTCTCCATGTGTATGAACAGCAGTAGAGATGTTCCCTATGTGTATGGACAGCAGTAGAGATGTTCTCCACGTATATGGATAGCAGTAGAGATGTTATCTGTGTGTATGGACAGCAGTATATGTTCTTATATATGGACAGCAGTAGAGATGTTCTCTGTGTGTAATGGCAGCGGTAGAGATGTTCTCCACGTATACGGATAGCAGGTTCGATGTTCTCCGTGTGTATGAACAGCAGTATCGATGTTCTCCTCGTGTATGGATATCAGTATCGATGTTCTCCTCGTGTATGGATAGCAGTATCGATGTTCTCCGTGTGTATGAACAGCAGTATCGATGTTCTTCTTGTGTATGGGCAGCAGTAGAGATGTTATTCTTATAATAGTAAACATGTGTGGACACCAATAGAGATGTTGTTTTTTATGGACAGCATTAGTGATGTTGTCCTTCAATGTATGAACAGCAAAAGCTGTATATTTTCCAACTAAATATGTGTCTAGCTTTTCTAGCACATATAGTCCAGTCAAACTAAGTTAGAACCTCAAACTAATTGCATTAGACAATTCCCCCCCCCCCCCCAAAAAAAAAAAAAACAACATAAAATCTAAGATGAGGAAAACTCAAATTTTGCTTATTAATTTCTTATGGAAATTAACAATTGAGTCTTTTTTTTTTTTTGTATGTTTTGGTTGATTTTCTTATAAAGTTCATATTCGATGTTCGTACTTGACTACAATATATAATCTTCTTCTCATGAAATGTACAAAACCTCAGTGTTATGGGTATTTTTTTTTTTGGCAAATTTTTCATTAAAGAAATTGCAAATTTATGGCTTTGTGAACATTTTGAATAAATAATGTGAATATTTGGTTTTGTTTATATCTGTAAATTATATTCATTCAGCATCTACCTTGTTTAAAGAAACTTTAAACCACAAAAAAAAGAATATATGCTTAATTAGTTTAATTCAATTTGAGATTCTTTACCTTGACATGCTGAAAAATCTAATAATTGGTCAACAAATGAATTATTAAATCTAGGTTGAAGCTTGGTAAAAGATATGAAAACACCTTTAGAGTGGTTTGTTATACTCTGAAGACAGCTTAAATATCAAGAATCAATACATTCTGTTGAATAGAAGCGGTAAAGTTTTAATTTTGAATCATTTTTTATTGATATTTGTGCCTTTTTTGCAGAGTTATCTCCCATATCAATGCAAATCTCCATAGGAATTTTAAAATCATGATCATTTAGTTTTCCTCATGTTAGATCTTATGGGACTTTTTTCTGTGTATTTGGGGTATAATGCAAAGATTAAAACTTAAAAATCTGCTGTTGCAATTACTTCAAGGTTAGGGTCAAATTTATGCTAGTTTTGCTGGACTAATAGTTCCTTTTTTCAGTTTAGTTAGTTTAGGATAAGATTTTGATATCATATTGGAACCAATCTCTGAAGTGTCGAAGTTGTGATATGAGCGTCACTGATAAGTCTTGTGTAGACGAAACGCACATCTGGCTTACTAAATAATAATCCTGGTACCTTTGATAACTATTGTGATGTTCAAGATTAGAACTTGATCTATATGCAGTGATTCCCAATATTGACTTTCAGATGATTTTGTTTACAAGATTTTGAATGCATGTATTACAGTTGACTATTTTCACATCTTAAAAAGATATAATTTGAAATATGTCAAATTCAACAAGAATGTGCTCAATGTAAATAGATGACCACTCGCACTAGTTTGGACTACTTCTTCAAAAACTACCTTGACCAAAAACTTTAACCTGAAGCAGGACAGACGGACTAACGAACCCACAGACCAGAAAACATAATGCCCCTTTACTATCATAGGTGGGTCATAAAAAATATTTTTGTTTATAGAGGTTCCTAACAAAGCATTTAAATTTCACATGTTTTGAGTAGATTCACAAGTTTGGTTATTTTCTGCTTACCCTTCTGTAGCACCTGAGATCACCCCTAGTTTTTGGTGGGGTTCGTATTGCTTACTCTTTAGTTTTCTATGTTGTGTCATGTGTGCTTTAATTTTCTATGTTGTGTCTATTGTTTGTCTTTTTCATTTATAGCCATAGCGTTGTCAGTCTATTTTCGATTTATGAGTTTGACTGTCCTTCTGGTATCTTTCGTCCCTCTTGTAAGAGGTATACTTTAAGAATGTTTAGTGTGAAAAATGTCAAATGCAAAATACCGGTCCTGCAAAAATATCATAATTTGAAAGGATTTGCCTATGCTTACTAAGTGATTGAACACTAATTAAGTAACATACCAAGATGAGAGGAACAATGGTAAAACATTCTTGGAAGATTTAGGCACAAGATTCAACAAATATAAAGGGAGTCAGTTACAAAACTAGTTACCCTTCCCCTTTTTTTATATTCTGAACAGTGGAAACATACAAAAATTTACGATAAAATTCAGTACAGGAAAATCCCTCCCGACAACTCTAGAATAGAGTAAGAGAGTTTTTCACAAAAACACAGACTATGATTATGACATTTTATTTTTATAAAACCTTAACAATGTTTCCTATAACAAAAATGTACACTGACAAAAAGTGTACACTATAAATGATAAAATATGAAAATGATTAGAATGAATGACATTGAACACTGCTTTCATCTGAGATTTGATAAAATGTAAGAGTTTGAACACAAGCTAAAAATATCCGTTGATCTTTATATCAAAAAGGTATGACAACTCTGTAGTTTCACATCAGATATGGACAATGGGAGATAACTCTATTTGTTTCTTTATATTTAATTTACATCATGATTTGAATAATTATACAAGTTGATATCTGGGACATCCAGAAGATAAAAATCATAAAACTAGAGGCTCTAAAGAGCCTGTGTCGCTCACCTTGGTCTATGTGCATATTAAACAAAGGACACAGATGGATTCATGACAAAATTGTGTTTTGCTGATAGTGATGTGTTTGTAGATCTTACTTTACTGAACATTCTTGGTACTTAGAATTTTCTCTATCTATAATAAACTTGGACCTTTAGATACAGTGAAAAATATTTTGTAAAAATTTACAAAAATTTACCAAATTAGTGAAAATTGTTAAAAATTGAATAAAATGGGCAACAACTCCTTAAGGGGTCAACTGACGATTTTGGTCATGTTGACTTATTTCTAGATCTTATTTAGCTGAACATTATTGCTGTTTACAAGTTATCTCTATCTATAGATAATAACCAAAAACAGCAAAATTTCCTTAAAATTACTAATTCAGGGGCAGCAACCCAACAACAGGTTATCCGATTTATCTGAAAATTTCAAGGCAGATAGATCTTGACCTTTTACACAATTTTACCCCTTGTCAGATTTGCTCTAAATGCTTTGGTTTTTGAGTTATAAGCCCAAAACTGCATTTTACCCCTATGTTCTATTTTTAGCCATGGTGGCCATCTTGGATGGTTGGCCGGGTCACCGGACACATTTTTTAAACAAGGTACCCCAATGATGATTTTGGCCAAGTTTGGTGTAATTTGGCCAAGTAGTTTCAGAGGAGAAGATGTAAAAGATTACTAAGATTTACGAAAAATGGTTAAAAATTGACTATTAAGGGCAATAACTCCTAAAGGGGTCAACTGACCATTTCGGTCATGTTGACTTATTTGTAAATCTTTTTTTGCTGAACATTATTGCTGTATACAGTTTATCTCTATCTATAATAATATTCAAGATAATAACCAAAAACAGCAAAATTTCATTAAAATTACTTATTCTGGGGCAGCAACCCAAAACCGGGTTGTCCAATTCATCTGAAAATTTCAGGGCAGGTAGATCTTGACCTGATAAACAAATTTACCTCATGTCAGATTTACTCTAAATACTTTGGTTTTTGAGTTATAAGCCAAAAACTGCATTTTACCCAAGGTTCTATTTTTAGCCATGGCGGCCATCTTGATTGGATGGCTGGGTCACTGGACACATTTTTCAAACTACATACCCCAAAGATGGTTGTGGCCAAGTTTGGATTGATTTGGCCAAGTAGTTTCAGAGGAGAAGATTTTTGTAAAAGATTACTAAGATTTACGAAAAATGGTTAAAAATTGACTATAAAGGGCAATAACTCCTAAAGGGGTCAACTGACCATTTCGGTCATGTTGACTTATTTGTAAATATTACTTTGCTGAACATTATTGCTGTTTACAGTTTATCTCTATCTATAATAATATTCAAGATAATAACCAAAAACAGCAAAATTTCCTTAAAATTACTAATTCAGGGGCAGCAACCCAACAACAGGTTATCCGATTTATCTGAAAATTTCAGGGCAGATAGATCTTGACCTGTTACACAAGTTTACCCCTTGTCAGATTTGCTCTAAATGCTTTGGTTTTTGAGTTATAAGCCAAAAACTGCATTTTACCCCTATGTTCTATTTTTAGCCATGGCGGCCATCTTGGATGGTTGGCCGGGTCACCGGACACATTTTTTAAACTAGATACCCCAATGATGATTTTGGCCAAGTTTGGTGTAATTTGGCCCAGTAGTTTCAGAGGAGAAGATTTTTGTAAAAGTTAACGACGCCGGACGACGACAGACGACGGACGACGGACGCCAAGTGATGGGAAAAGCTCACTTGGCCCTTTGGGCCAGGTGAGCTAAAAAGTAAGCATCCTTATCTAGGTGAACTTATTAGTCCATAATCATAAAGAAATGTCTTTTCCTTCTGTCCATCAGATGACATATTTAAATGAGAAGTTTCTCGATGGCCAGTTGGATGGTCTGGATCTGTGGTCTTAGGTTAGATCCCTCATTGACAGTGACTGAACAGGAGATTACAGGTCTTGATACTCCACAGGCTCTTCCCAATGCTGAAAAATAATTTCATAAAACTGTTTAATAAAGCAGATATCAATCTTTTTCAATTCATGGTATCAATAGAAAATAAGGGTCCATGTATCATGGTATCGATAGAAAATAAGGGTCCATGTATCATGGTATCAATAGAAAATAAGGGTCCATGTATCATGGTATCAATAGAAAATAAGGGTCCATGTATCATGGTATCAATAGAAAATAAGGGTAAACAATAAACATACATGTTGTTTTACATTTGTCATATCGGGGCCTTTTATAGCGGACTATGCGGTATGGGCTTAGCTCATTGTTGAAGGCCATACAGTGACCTAGAGTTGTTAATGTCTGTGTCATTTTGGACAATTGTCTCATTTGCAATCATATCATATCTTTTTTTTTATATGTATAAACAAAATCATCTTTGCTATGAAACACAGGGAACATGAGGTATTGCTTGTAATTAAGAGTGATTATACTGATACAAACACTTTGATTTACAACCCAGGTCATATATCATTTATTGAATATGCAGAACTATTAAACAGTGAATCCTCTGCAATCACCAGATTTTACTGTGATATATCACCAATAAGAGCAGGGACTAAACTTAACTGTTTTTCTCTAGGGGCCAGCTGGGCCCCTAAGATATTTTTTTCAGGGGCCCGCTTAAAATTTTAGGAGCCCACTAATCTTTATACTAAAATAAAACAAAACTGAAAATTACTTAGTATATACTTACTAACAGTGTTCCAGCTTAAATCTCAGGGCAGAAGGGTGCTAGTTTTCTGAAAGGACACTTTAGCGTAATAACCGGGATTGTAAGGATACTTTGTATAAGTTACCTTGAATATTGCTAGCTATAGGCTCAGCTGGAGAACATTAGTTGTATTTAAACCTTATTCAGAAATTAATATGTTCTTGATGTTGGTTCCAGTCAGATTTTTTTTTTATCAAATTATCATACCATGAAGCAAAGCAAATCATTTTGATGTTTATGTTAACAAACTTGTACATTTGTTAAGTGCTCCCACGTAAGGAGGATCATTCATACAAGAAGTAAAACAGGAAGTAGTCTTCATATATGTTCAAATACAAACTTCTTTGATTCTTCTTTAAATGTATGTTCATGGTATGAAACAAAACAGTTTTTCTAATGAAGCCTTATTGTGAAATCCTACTTGTAGTCTTGAAAATGTTTTCTATGGTAACCATTATAATATTTGAATTATTGCCACCAGAAATGCATCATAAGATTTGACAATATTTATTTTAGGTTGTTTCCTAACAAAATTATCTCCCTTCAAATTTACAACTTCCTGTTGACCTTTAGACAATATGGCTTTTTCTTTGAACATTAAATATTATCTCAATCCAAGCCATCCTGTAATAGTGTTGATCAAAATATATTTTTCAATAAGTTTTTAATGAAGATTGGATATCAAACTAGATATTGGGATTTTTATTTACGAGATTTTAAATTTCGTTTTTTATTAAATATTTTTGTAAAAAGCGATTCAGGGACAAGTTACCGTCCAACACAGGCTTGTAATGAATCGCAGGACAATAAGAAAACATCCCTTTCACGATGCTTATTGAACAGTAAAATAGAAAACACTTCAATAATGAAATTATCGTAGAAAATTTAGCAGAACTAAGAAAACATGCGGAAAGAAGAAGGTATATATATGCAACATCGTGACTCCGGATTGAAAACATAGCTATTCGACTGGGTTCAGTTATTAGAAATAACCTACTGGTTTTCGGAAATACTCTATATTTCTATATCGCTTTGATAAGACAAACAGGTTTCCTTTTGGGAACAGTCTTTGTTAATATTTCGGGGGAAAGGGTACAAATGGGATTTACTTCAATTTTTTTACAGTCGCCAGCTGGGCGACCATGATGACTAAATATATTCGCCCAGCCGAAAATCTGGTCGCCTCGGGCGCCCGGGCGAGCGTTAAGTTTAGTCCCTGAAGAGTTCTCCTTGTGTGTCCTGTACTAGCATCTATGATATTTCTTCAAATACCTCACAAGTTGATTCAATTAAAAGTCATTGTTGCTGGTGTAGGAAGACACAGTGGGATTTTTGAGATCTAGATTGATCTCTCTGATACCCATGAATATACTGAGATATCTCATAGTGATTATAACTATTAAATATTACCGCCATGCCCTCTTTTTCACTGAACATTTTTGTTTGAACTATATGACTTAAAATACATACCTTGTTTGGACCTTATAAACACATATGGCACATTCTGAAACATAAGAAATAATCTAATGATATATGGTTCATTAAAAAAATGCAAGAAAATGATATCTACATGTACATGTATATATTCTTTTAAAATGGATGAGAATTTGTTTTATAGATCCATTACTTTTATCTGACAATACAATAATATGTACCCCTAGCCATGTCTGGTGGGAAGGGGCTCTAAATTTTATTAAGGAAGTGAGAGTAACAGTTCTAGATTAGTTTCAAGATAATGTGATCATAACTTAAATGTGAACTTCCTTGAACTTAAAATGGGACAAATGGCATAGTAGACATATGCATACATGCAGTGATATTGTTGTCTTTTTTCAAAACTACCTCTACCGTTTTTTATTGGGAAAATTGCATATTTTTTATTGAAATTGGAAAATTTGTATATTTTTGATTCTAAACTCATCTCTATTTTTTGCTGACCTTTGCTGTCTTTTTTGCACTGTTTTTTTCATGTATATTTTGGTTGTCAGACAATTTCAACCAGAAAGGTACTTTTCATAGAGGGGAAGAAACCAACAATGATGGTACTTAATGCATTGAAAACCATCTGTGTTACAAACACCATGATGATTCTGATCAGAAAACTGGATCTCAAAAGTGCTTTTAATATCAAAATAATAACATGAATACGAAATTTACAAACATTACTACCAATGCCATCACTGTTTTGGGAAAATGTAAAACTTTTTGGGAGGAATTTTAAGCCATTTTTTTTTAGTAATTGGGAACTTTCTCTAGGGGAAAAGGCAGAATTTCGGCTGTAATTTGAGGCAAACAATATCACTGACATGTGGCCAAGTCTGACTTTATACAAAAAATTGGAAAGCAATACTCTCCATAATGGAAATTCTTAAACATTTTAAATGTACTTTTTTTCTTATGAAACACCCCCTACATTTATCCCTGCTCAGTTTAGTGGCTGAGATCATCATTTTCAATTGTTACTATTTGTACTGCATCATTCTTTAAGTGCCTGTAGTTAAATTCTCGTCTTTGGTTCATGTCTGTCAAATTGATCTTTCTTAAATTGTTTTGTTATAAATTAAAAAAGTTTTTCTAGTGAATGTTTTGCACTTTTCATGTATGGGCCTTTTCAACCAGACATTATATAGTATGGGGTATTGTGGCAGGTTGTACGGTGGCCTACAATAATGTACATCCAATTCATTTGAACTTTGATATTTACAAATGTTATTGTCTAATTGGGAATCATAACTTATCTCCTTATTCATACAACACAATTGTACACAATAAGATGTACTTTTTACCTTGTCTTCACACAGTAGAGGAAGATGCAACAAAATCTCCAAAGGTTCAGCATCTGCAGCCATCACAATAAACTCTGAAATTCCTCTGTTTAAGGTCTTTGTGGCTGTAAACAAATACAGTAAATTAAAACTAACTCAGTAAGGAAAATTTTGTCATCTATTTAAAGTATTCTTACCATTTTATAGGTTGATAGTATTCTCACAGTATTGTTATAGTTGCCAATAGGCTTTGAAATTTTGATTATTCAAGTTATCAAGTTTATTCATGATATCTTATTTGAATTTTCTATTTTTGCCAATCTATGCTTTTAATATAATTTCAGGCATTTAAAAAAGTACTATATGTGTATCAGATATGACATTTAGTCATTTAAAAAAAAGACAATATCTTTTTATTTCATTCAAATTTTCTATACCATATTTGAAAAGCAGAGATAGAGTTATTAATGTATCTCAGTTATACATGTATTTTTTTCACTTTTAAGCTAGATTTGAGTGTCTTTCAAATGGATACATGTGCACAAGTTTGTCCATGTATAGCACATGAAAAATACTAAATACAATGCTTTGCATTTCTTTGTTCTTCATTTGTTTCAGAATTTTTTCGAATGTTTTCATGAAGGAAGATGTATACAAACACAACCAGATTTGACCAATGGAAGGTTTAGATATTGGCTTTTATGATTGGTTATACCTTCATTGGCTCCTTTCCTCAATTCTTTACAGCTGGCTGCCTTCTGTACCAAGTCCAATATTTTCTGAGTCAAGTTTGGATCAGCTAATGGATAAGCTTTAGGATTTACTTCTTCAGTCTGAAATAAAAATACAAATACATTAACATTAAGTAACAGATGCCATGTCAGTGTTCTCCCCAGGCCGTTTTAGCGTCGCTGTACCGCGACGCTATATTTTTTCACCGTGATGCTATAATAATTCCCGCGACGCTATAATTATTTTGAAGATGCTATTTTACTTGTCCTCAATTTTGAACTTTTATCTATTATCGATTATGATCATTAAAATTAAATCACCTTTAATTGTAATCCCTTTAAGTCGGACACTAAAGGCAATTAAGAGATTAAATAGCCAGGTTTTAATTGCCCTCAGGGTGATAACTGTTTGGATGCGAATATCCCAGACATGACTAATACCACGTGTCTGCAATCACCAATTTCGACATGGAAAATGCAATCACAAAAACAATTCGAAATCTATGTTTTGTATTACGAAATTACGAAAATTAAAACGATTTATTTTTTAAAGGTCGTTTATTTGTACAACTCTACAAAAAATACTTTCTTTCTCTTCCGGTAATACAAGAGCGAGAATTTTGGTTTTGAGCTAAAATAAATTTTATACTTCTTTAAAAAGTGATCATGATTGGCTTAAGTTTATGTTTAATCATTTAATGCATTAAAAGCGTCTTATTCATTCACAATCTCTTGTCAAACAATGTTTATTCCCGGACTCATTTTCGTAAATTTTTCTACGGCCGCCATTGCACATTTTTGTGTAAACTATGGATCGGAACCGGACCAGATATGACAAAAATCCGCATTTTCACGATAATGACAACAGACGGACGGTAGACAGAAAAAATATACCAATAGAGAAAACTATGCATTAATAGACTATTTCACGGTGGGTATGGTTGTCCTGCGAGAGAACGTTCTGTGCTGGTGATTTGGTCCTGACGGGTGCTGGTGATCAATGAAAAAATGTAAACAAAGACGAAAATGATGATTTTTGACGTTTTCACTCATAAAAAATGGAAGAAAACAGTTGAGATTTTTCAATTTTGTTTCTTATGGGTTCATATGTAAACCATTAAAAAGTTGACCCTCTAAACTGTTTCAGTAAGCGTAACACAAAAATGCTCATTTTCAGAAAATCTCGAACTGAAAAAAGAAAACTAAAATGCTCATAGAGTCCGCTTTCTATACCGCAATCCACACGACAAAACTATTTTGTGAAAAAACATTGCAATTTATTAAAGTTTAGCATTTTGTCAATTTATTCATGTCCTGATACTGTGCTGGTGGGTCCTGATACCGTGCTGGTGATTTTGGATAAGAAGTTGGTCATATTTGAAACAAATGTTACAAAATCAATAAAATTGGGCAGATAATTGTTGTCAATAGGATCTATGACTCCTATTTTAGCTCTTGTACATCCATTTGGCTGTTTAATATGTTTTCAAATGATCGTAACTTGTATTACATAATTACATAAAAGGGCAACATCTTTCGTCCAATATCAGATAACAATATATAGTATCTAAAATAAGAATAGTTTTATTAAGATATTAAATGCCCTTTACTACAACACAAGAATTTATCACATAAAATAATAACACAAAGACACACATTATTGAACAACGAATGCTCGCAGGTACTGAAAGCTAGTTCAAAGCCGCATTTTCTACTAATAGATAAACCATGTTCTCATATACAAAAATCCCAATCGTGTCGATTAAAAAAGTCTCAAAACTTAAGTTCACATTTTAATGTTTGATGAAGCAGAACTTTTAAAGTGTGCAGTGAATCTTGTGCTCACAACAGTTATTGTCATAATTATTATCTTTACATAAGACTTATAAAGGAATTAAGAAGGTACCAAGAAATATTTTACAGTTCAATTTAATGATCATGAATGGAAGGAAATGGTGAGGAAGTTTACATAGGACAAAAAGAAATTGATAGTATTTGTTGGCGAAAGACTTAAACGCTTCTTTGCATTATATAGTAAGCTCTTCTATAAAAGCATGCAAAAAAAAACTTTGATTGACTTGCTTGCTATGTTTCCTTGGATGTTTTCAAAAAATAGGTAGGCGGAGTTTCAATACATACTGGGATTTGATTGTACAAATACAAACTGACAGGAATTGAAGTTAATGTTTATTGTCCAAACAAATTCTAGTATATAGTAAACAGACTACTTACCTGTCGTTTACAAACATTCAAACAATCATAGCAAGCAATTTAATCAATGGTTTGCAGAGCTCCAGATAAGAATTCACAAATTGGGGTTTTTACCCACTATTTTCTTATGTAATTGGGTGATAAAGTTTTTGAATTGCATTATCAATTTTAATTCACCCCTCAAGCAAATATCAAATTGGGTTTTTCACCACCAAGCTCCTTAATGTATTGAGTTTTTTCATCAACACAACACAATATTGAATAGTTTTCCATCTTAAAATATGTATGTTTCTTTCTTTGTATATGTGCTACATGTAGCTGTTTTTTTCACTGACGAGCAATTGTACGTTTAATTTGTGTTCCGTTTCAAACGTTCTGCCGGGCAGTTTTGTGTTTTCTGACAACTTATATAAACTGTAAAAAACGGATATGCGTATTCACTCAACTAAAATGAAAAAAATAGTATATAAACTAAAATTATACTTGAATGTTTTTGTTTAATTCAATTTACATAAATCTGGGTTAAGTTGTCCCTTATTAGAAATGTTTTCCAACTACATATCATGTCATAATTGATTTGGCTTTTCACTTTTTCCAACTGATTTCGTTTTTGACGAAACCCCATTATTATTATTAGTCCAAATAATTATATGACGTCTGGCAAGGCTATTTAATTTTTTTTTTCTGGGACGTTATTAGCAATGTTCTCGTTAAGGTACGCAAACATGTACGCCCGTGAATTCGATGGACGCTTCTTAAAAACACTAGCTGAGGCTTTTTATCATCATAACTTTCCCTCAGCTATCATGGCTATTCAAAAGAAGCTGAAAACTTTCTTCTACTCAATATTTTTACCGGACATTAACTTTCGTTTTAATTCATTGTGTGTAATGATAAATCCCGAGAAATTCGAAAAAAATATGACAACATCATACACGCTAATTGGATAAACGCTGAGAAGATTGAAATGTTTTCATAAACACGTGTAGCTTTTGAGCAACAGAAAATTCCAACGGGGACCCATTTCAGCTACTTGATGCAGGACTCTATTTTTAGAACGAAAGGACATTTCCAATTATAAATATTATAAAAATAGAATTACGCGAAGACTATAAACTAATAAGGGTAAATTACGCAAACGATAGAGAATAAAAGCGTTGAAAACTCATGGTTTTGGTATATAATTGGGTTTTCCTTTGAATTAATTGGGTTATTGAACCCTGCAATGGGCAATTGCATTGAGTTCTTAATTATTTGTATTGCGTGATCACGCAAATACGCAGCTTATCTGGAGCTCTGGGTTTGCTTTGCATATATTTATAGAAGAGCTGTAAATTCTAAAAAAAAAAATTCTTGTCGTAGATGGTTAAATCCTCAACAAAATCTCATTAACTTTGTTGGAACGAATAAAGGTTTTGAATCAAATTTTCGTGGATTTTTTAGCTTCCACCCTGACGAGGAATGTTAGCTGTTCGTACATGTATGCTGTTGCACCTCACCAGCACAGAACGTTCTCTCGCAGGACAACCATACCCACTGTGAAAAAAGTCGAAAAGAAGAGAGTTTTTTTAATGTCATGATTATCTGTCGCTTTCCAGATCTATGCTTAGCATTTATTTCAGATGACATGGACTCCTCACCCTGGTGACTCTGCTGCCTTTCATAACTTTATCCGTATACATATATTAATAGATACACACAAGGGTGCAACTGGTATTTTTGTATTTAAAATGATTCGTTGTAACGAGAATATTTGTGGTGAATGCATGGAAACTGTGAGGATCAAAATCTTAAATTGCTTATAAATGTTGCTGGACACAGTTTCGTTATCTGATCTGAATTTTCTGAAAATGTACAAGGTAGATAGACATTTTGATTTTTTTTACTCGGTAAGTTTTGCCGAAATTGCTTGAACTTTTGCAATATTAAAGCCGATTTCAATGAGTGTGTAGACAAAGGAAATATCTTTGGTTATCTTGCTTGCTGAACAGAAAAGTCATTGTTAGGTTATGTAAACTACCCTACTTTAAGAGTAGACTAGTCCGACAAATGACACATCTTTCTGTCTCTGTCTGTAGGACCAGGCTACTTCGAAAGGAAAATAGTGAAATTTTTTTTAGTGTTCTATCGAACTTTCGAAAACAAATACCTAATAACCGTTCAGACAAAAAAAAATATGTTGAAAAAATCTTACAGATACAACAAGTGATTCTTAATAGCTATAAGATACATTTTTCTTTTAAAATACAACTTTTAAATCTTACGGGAAACTATTCCAAGCTTAAAACTTTCACTGTAACCTCGTTCTAACTTATCCCCCCCCCCCAAAAACCCAAACAAACAAACCCACAATACTATTGTCATTCTAGTCAGCACTCAATTGTTCACAAACAAATGTGTTTTAAGCTGCTAAAGACATAACGCTCAGAAAGTCCTTTGTTCTATATTTTTGCTCTCCATTTTTATGCAAAACCTTTTACATTTTTATTTAATGGGTTATTGTTGAAGGTCGTACGATGACGTATGGTTGTTAACACATACTTCCTTTGGTTTCTTATGGAAATTTGTCCATTGACAACGAACATACCACATCATCTACTTTATATAATAAAATTGAGAATGGAAATGGGGAATGTGCCAAAGAGACAACAACCTGACCATAGAAAACCAGATGCTCCGCAGGGCGCAGCTTTATACGACCGCAGAGGTTGAACCCTGAATGGTTGGGGAAAGTATGGACACAACATTCAAGCTGGATTCAGCTCTAAATTTGGATTGTGATTAAATAGTTGACACAGCATAGGTTGGTGACACAGAATGAATGTGGTCTAATGAACTTAAAAAATAAAAATTCGCTATGCTGTTGAATATTAATCCTCTCAAAAAAATGTTTGAAGAAATTTTCTTTTTATTTATGAAATATGAAATGAGAAAAATTGACCCCCCCCCCCCCCCCCCCCCCAATTTTGTTTTCACATCCCCCTTTTCCTTATTCCAAAACTGATCTCAATTCAAATTTCTAATGGAGTTTGCAACAATAACTGCTCATTTAAATACATCATAAAATATTAAAATGTAAAAAAAGTGCTTTTTATCACTGAATGGTAAAGATTGTTTTAATTTATCAGTTGGTAGTAAAAGTGAAAATACATTGTATATTGTATAAAACAATGATTTAAGTTGATTCAACTACTATTCTGGACAAAGAAAGATAACTCAAATTTTCAAAGAATATTGAAAATATCTCGCTACTGCACAAATATCTATTCTGGACAAAGAAAGATAACTCCAAATAACTGAAAATTGATTTGCTATTTCACAATATTGTGCAATAAGATATTTCTTGCTATTGCGCAATACTGTCAATTGAAGATTTCTTGCTATTGAACCATACTGTGCAATTGAAAATTTCTTGCTATTGCACAATACTGTACAATTGAAGATTTCTTGCTATTGCTGAATACTGTGCAATTGAAAATTTCTTGCTATTGCACAATACTTAATATAATAATTTTGAATCCTGTTTGGACCAACTTGAAAACTGGGCCCATAATCAAAAATCTAAGTACACGTTTAGATTCAGCATATCAAAGAAGCCCAAGAATTTAATTTTTGTTAAAATCAAACTTAGTTTAATTTTGGACCCTTTGGACCTTAATGAAGACCAATTTGAAAACGGGACCAAAAATTAAGAATCTACTAACACAGTTAGATTTGGCATATCAAAGAACCCCAATTATTCAATTTTTGATGAAATCAAAACAAGTTTAATTTTGGACCCCGAACTGGACCAACTTGAAAACTGGACCAATAATCAATAATCTAAGTACACGTTCAGATTCAGCATATCAAAGAACCCCAAGGATTCAATTTTTGTTAAAATCAAACTAAGTTTAATTTTGGACCCTTTGGACTTTAATGTAGACCAATTTGAAAACGGGACCAAAAATTAAGAATCTACATACACAGTTAGATTCAGCATATCAAAGAACCCCAATTATTTAATTTTTGATGAAATCAAACAAAGTTTAATTTTGGACCCTTTGGGCCCCTTATTCCTAAACTGTTAGGACCAAAACTCCAAAAATCAATACCAACCTTCCTTTTGTGGTCATACACCTTGTGTTGAAATTTTATAGATATCTATTCACTTATACTAAAGTTATTGTGCGAAAACCAAGAATAATGCTTATTTGGGCCCTTTTTTGGCCCCTAATTCCTAAACTGTTGGAACCAAAACTTCCAAAATCAATCCCAACCTTTCTTTTGTGGTCATAAACCTTGTGTCAACATTTCATAAGTTTCTATTAACTTAAACTAAAGTTATAGTGCGAAAACCAAGAAAATGCTTACTTAGGCCCTTTTTGGCCCCTAATTCCTAAAATGTTGGGACCAAAACTCCCAAAATCAATCCCAACCTTCCTTTTGTGGTCATAAACCTTGTGTTAAAATTTCATAGATTTCTTTTCACTTTTACTAAAGTTAGAGTGCGAAAACTAAAAGTATTCGGACGACGACGACGACGACGCTGACGCCAACGTGATAGCAATATACGACGAAAATTTTTTCAAAATTTGCGGTCGTATAAAAACAACAGCAGAAGGTCACCAACAGGTCTTCAAGGTAGCGAGACATACCCGCACCCGGAGGCGTCCTTCAACTGGCCCCTAAACAAATATATACTAGTTCAGTGATAATGAACGCCATACTAATTTCCAAATTGTACACAAGAAACTAAAATTAAAATAATACAGTACGTCCAGAGAGTATGTAATCGCGAACTCTAATCACCGATTTCCGAGTGTAGCGGTGTGACACCGCGAATCACGGATTATACTCCCAATTTCCTCCAAAGATTCTCTCCCAACACCGCGTGGCTGTTTATTGGTTTATTGCCCATCGGATGTACTGAACATTAATGACGCGTGACAACATCATCGGATTAGCCTGATTTATTACCTTTGTACATTTAATCGATCTTGATTGCACCTGAGTGCTTTAAAATACGTTATTTATTAAAATGTCCTTTCATTGTCAGATAAAAGTGTGACATTTTTATTTAAAATAAGATAATTATTCTGGTATGTATATGCCCATGTCATTGTCATATGACATACAACGTACAAACGTATAACTAGAGGCTCTAAAGAGCCTGTGTCGCTCACCTTGGTCTATGTGACTATTAAACAAAGGAAGCAGATGGATTCATGACAAAATTGTATTTTGGTGATGATTGTATTTTGGTGATGGTGATGTGTTTGTACATCTTACTTTACTGAACATCCTTGCAGCTTACAATTATCTCTATCTATAATGAAGTTGGCCCAGTAGTTTCAGTGGAAAATGTTAGTAAAAATTTACAAATTTTATAAAAATTGTTGAAAATTGACTATAAAGGACAATAACTCCTTAGGGGGTCAATTGACCATTTCGGTCATGTTGACTTATTTGTAAATCTTACTTTGCTGAACATTATTGCTGTTTACAGTTTATTTCTATCTATAATAATTTTCAAGATAATAACCAAAAACAGTAAAATTTCCTTAAAATTACCAATTCAGGGGCAGCAACCCAACAACAGGTTGTCAGATTCATCTGAAAATTTCAGGGTAGATAGATCTTGACCTGATAAACAATTTTCTAATAGTCAGATTTGCTCTTAATGCTTTGGTTTTTAAGTTATAAGCCAAAAACTGCATTTTACCCCTATGTTCTATTTTTAGCCATGGCGGCCATCTTGGTTGGTTGGCCGGGTCCCTGGACACATTTTTTAAACTAGATACCCCAAAGATAATTGTGGCCAAGTTTGGATAAATTTGGACCAGTGGTTTCAGAGGAGAAAATTTTTGTAAAAGATTACTAAGATTTACGAAAAATGGTTAAAAATTGACTATAAAGGGCAATAACTCCTATATGGGTCAACTGACCATTTCGGTCATGTTGACTTATTTGTAGATCTTACTTTGCTGAACATTATTGCTGTTTACAGTTTATCTCTATCTATAATAATATTCAAGATAATAACCATATAACGGCAAAATTTCCTTAAAATTGCCAATTCAGGGGCAGCAACTCAACAACCGGTTGTCCGATTCGTCTGAAAATTTTAGGGCAGATAGATCTTGACTTAATAAACAATTTAACCCCTGTCAGATTTGCTCTAAATGCTTCGGTTTCAGAGTTATAAGCCAAAAACTGCATTTGACCCCTATGTTCTATTTTTAGCCATGGCGGCCATCTTGGTTGGTTGGCCGGGTAACCGAACACATTTTTTAAACTAGATACCCCAATGATGATTGTGGCCAAGTTTGGTTAAATTTGGCCCAGTAGTTTCAGAGGAGAAGATTTTTGTAAAAGTTAACGACGACGGACGACGGACGACGACGACGGACGCCAAGTGATGAGAAAAGCTCACTTGGCCCTTCGGGCCAGGTGAGCTAAAAATACGATTAAAACAATTATTTTGTATTTTCATTATAGTCCGATCAGGTCATAATTTTGTTTTTTCAACAAAGACGATTTTACCACAATTAGAACCTTTTATGACCTACTCAGTGAGCAATATTCGGTTCATTAATAGTTCAATATTATATAATTAATATCAACTGGCTTAAAACAAAATGATGTTTTTTACGGTAATATGTCCAATCTAAATTAAACCCAAGAGTTAATTATCGGATCAGCAAGTGAACTCTGTTACTTTCAATTTATTTTGAAATGTAAAATATTATGTTTCACTACCTCGGTAGATTACCGACTTGAAATATTTGAATTTAAAAAAGAAACTGTAAAGTGACAAATAGTTTTGTATGCAATGTGGCAGCCCTATATTCATAAATACTGAGATACATTCGCCGCCCAGACACAACACAATAATCACAACCTTTAAACATTTAATTATATGGAGAAAATTTTTGTTTATCCGTTATGATCTGTTATTGATCTTTAATTATTTAAAATAAAATTGGATTGGCGCAATCCGTATTTTACAGCTCGTTAAAAGTCCTCGGCGAAATATAAAAAGAAGTATTCAACAATTATAAAATAGAATATTTAAATGAAATTATATCATGTTCTACAAGAAAGAAATATGTAAAAAAAAAATGTGGATCGGATTTTTACGATCGGCAAAATTTCACAGAGGATCTCTACCAACGCCCATCAGGAACTGAACGACATGCATCCTGTTTTCATCTACCATTAATATATAGTGTTGACTATGGACGTATAAATAATGTCCGGTTTTATGTCCTCTGTTGATTGAGAAACGTAAAAATAAACGGCTGATGTTGGTTAATTCAGAAAAGGAATACAATTTAGAATCCGGTTAATCAATTGTAAAAGTACCTTCTAGAGCCTCAATCTTAACGCACACAAATTTATGTCGATCATTAGAAAGCAAGTTTAAACCTTGAATGAATTTTCCCACGGTTATCCAGAAAGGTCACCTGAGTTTACTGTTACATGATACTATTTCCCGCCAAATAAAAATCTCGTGGACAAAATTGATGTCACTATTTTTAGCATTCAATAATGTGAGCAAAGTCAAGTCAAGACTAACAAAGGCCAGAGGCTCCTGACTTGGGACAGGCGCAAAAATGCGGCGGGGTTAAACATGTTTGTGAGATCTCAACCCTCCCCCTATACCTCTAGCCAATGTAGAAAAGTAAACGCATAACAATACGTATTGTATAAATTACAACGTATTTTGGTGATCTTGCAAAATGATCGTAATCCCGAAAATCGTAAACATATTTTCTTATCTTAAAAGGGGTCAAGAAGGGTTCCATTAACAGGCCGATAAATAAGATTACAGTTAATTTTTAAAAAAATAAAAAAAATAGGGGTATTTTTTCTCTCATAATAACAGTAAACAGATTCACAATGTCAATTTCAAGAAAGCAGACAACAGTTAATTAGTCAATAACAGTACATACAGCATCAATTATCTTGAATGTATGCCACTTTTAACTAAAATATAAAGGCACAGAACCAGGACCGTTTTTCTTATCACCAGCACAGCGTCAGGACAATTCCGTTTAACGAACTTGCACGACTTTTGCAATATAATATTGTTGTAATATAACTTTGAATGGTACTTATGACGCATCAGAGAAAAATTAAGCAACAAAACAGTCGTTTTATTGCCGTTCTGATACAATGTAAACAAACCCACCAGCACAGAATCAGGACCCACCAGCACCTGACAGGACCAAATCACCAGCACAGAACGTTCTCTCGCAGGACAACCATACCCACCGTGTATTTGTTCAATAACTTTGTTGAAAATACGTATCATTTTGATATAAAGATAAGAAACAACTGGGACTAATTCATTCAGTGCCATGAAACAATGAATTTCATAAACATGATAAAAAAAGTTTTTAAATTGATATATTTTTTTCTACTTTTGCTACTTTATCTTTACTTAATATAATATAAAAAAATAGTTAATTTTGTGTACTAGATATTTAGTTTTGTATATATACAGGTTGCACTATCATAATGAACCATTCATTCATTTGACTTATTGTTGGGTAACTGAAAGTACATATTTATTTTTATTTGGCACAAGAGGAAAAAAACAATTCTGTAACTATAAATGAATAAAGAAAACATAAACTGAAACAACTGTTTTTGTTGTTATAGTTTAATTGTATTCTCAGTTATGAATTGAACAATATAAACTAAAACATATAAAGGAAATAGAGCATCAACCCGACACGACAAATGACATTAAAAAAAAATAGTTATTTTTTTTTACGCAAAATGTGATGCTATCCAAAATTTCTGGGGAGAACACTGCATGTATGGCAGAAAAATGTTGAATTTATATTTATCTTTTATCCATTTTGCGCTTTCTTATTTAAGGTCTTTAATAAGGATTTTTGAGTGTATGCCATGTGTATTCAATTCAAAATATTTTATTGTTCAAATATCAAATGTACATTTAAACAAAGGGCAGTGCCTATACAAATCCTTTCCCATACAAGATGGCAGGGGCGTAGCTAGGTATTCATTCAACTGTAGGCACAAATCGGCAGGGGGTCTGGGGACCGATGAAGGCCCCCAGCAGGTACAGGGCAAGGCCCTGGTAGAGGGTTCAGGGGGGGAAAGCCCCCCCCCCCCCCGACGGAAAACGGACTTCAGGGTTTTGGCTGCAAAATTTTATGCACAAAAATCAAAAATATTAAATTTTCTGGTTATTTAATCATGATAATTATAATATACAAGATGAAAAGTTCGAAAATTATGAATAATTTACCTAAACATCTCAATGGTGAATTAAATAACGCAGTACAATTGGAAAATCAAATATTAAAATAAATCATTTACAATATGTACTGCCCACCATAGATCCGCATATCCCTTTAATTAAGCAGTACACCCTGTTTGGTATTTTCAAATCTATTCCGTTATGATCGATATATACGTTTTACTTAATTGATAGTACATATAGACGATATTTCATTAACAAATAGGCACGTGCACGTAAACACAGATATTACTAAATAATAACACCATCCTTTTGGCTAGAAAGACATCAACCATCAATCTTTAGATTTTTAAACCTTCACCCTAGCCACACAAACACATACACACATAGTCGATGCCTAATGCAAAAGTTCTGTTCTGTTCATACTAACGTAACAAAATTCAAGAAATTCGTATTTCTTTATATCCCGCTCGACTGTAAAATCCCTACCTGCTTAGAAATTTGAATAATTGTTGTCATTACACGTAGATCTGAGAGTACTCAAAACTACTGGAAGCTAGTTGATAGATTGATTTTTAAACATCCAGTGTAAAATATTTATGCAAGTTTAGAACAAAAAAAAAAAAAAATAAAATAAAAAAAATTGATTATTTACAATAAACACAACAGGGAGCCTAGTCCCTCAATAGGTGTTGTACAGGACGAAGGTCTAAATATTTGAAAATGCCATGCATTAGAAAATGAGGGATTGTTGGATAGGAGCAGAAACTTTGCCTTTCAGTACTTTCAGTAGACCAACTACAAACTCATCAAAGAGTGGCATTCTCTCTACAACTAGGCATAAGATTAAAAGTCCCCATTCTGACCAGACGTGACTACGTATTTATACATCCTGCACAGCCAAACGGACGACCTACATTGGCAAGTCGGGTGAAGACAAAGTGGAAAGCTAGTTGAAAACTAACAACAACTAATTGAAAATTCATGTGTCTAAATTGAGGTTCATTCAAGTTTTTGTTGACAGAATTGAAATGATCTGAACCAAAGTTCTAGTTTATAGTTTCTATATAAGGTACACACATAAAAACATTTAATTCTATTAAATATTCCATTCACTAAGGTGATACTAGTGTACACATCAGGGGCGTAGCTGCCGTTAGGCACTTTAGGCACGTGCCTACACATAATTTTTTCACAAATATTTTTTTTTTTTTATTAAAAGAATAATAAACAACGTTATATGTAGATGAACTCCAGTGAAGTTGTCACAACTCCAATTATCGAATGTTATGTGTACACTAGTATCTCGTCCTTAGTGAATGGAATATTTAATAGAATTAAATGTTTTTATGTGTGTACCTTATATAGAAACTATAAACTAGAACTTTGGTTCAGATCATTTCAATTCTGTCAACAAAAACTTGAATGAACCTCAATTTAGACACATGAATTTTCAATTAGTTGTTGTTAGTTTTCAACTAGCTTTCCACTTTGTCTTCACCCGACTTGCCAATGTAGGTCGTCCGTTTGGCTGTGCAGGATGTATAAATACGTAGTCACGTCTGGTCAGAATGGGGACTTTTAATCTTATGCCTAGTTGTAGAGAGAATGCCACTCTTTGATGAGTTTGTAGTTGGTCTACTGAAAGTACTGAAAGGCAAAGTTTCTGCTCCTATCCAACAATCCCTCATTTTCTAATGCATGGCATTTTCAAATATTTAGACCTTCGTCCTGTACAACACCTATTAAGGGACTAGGCTCCCTGTTGTGTTTATTGTAAATAATCAATTTTTTTTATTATTTTTTTTTTTTTTGTTCTAAACTTGCATAAATATTTTACACTGGATGTTTAAAAATCAATCTATCAACTAGCTTCCAGTAGTTTTGAGTACTCTCAGATCTACGTGTAATGACAACAATTATTCAAATTTCTAAGCAGGTAGGGATTTTACAGTCGAGCGGGATATAAAGAAATACGAATTTCTTGAATTTTGTTACGTTAGTATGAACAGAACAGAACTTTTGCATTAGGCATCGACTATGTGTGTATGTGTTTGTGTGGCTAGGGTGAAGGTTTAAAAATCTAAAGATTGATGGTTGATGTCTTTCTAGCCAAAAGGATGGTGTTATTATTTACAGTACGGGTAGGGACTTATTTTTATGGATGCCTTAATCCGTCTAGTCGGATTTGAATAATCCGACATTTTTATGGTAGGTAGTATGTTCATTAAACAACAGATCCAGGTGTGAATGGTCCTTTCATCTTAATCGGTGTTGCTAGAATTACGGTTCACTGATTTCAGAATCAGATTACCTGTAATTTTAACCTCTCAGTCACTTTATTGATTATATTAGTTCTACATCGTATTTGACATAAAATATTTTTACAGGTGAAGTACTGGAGAAAACTTTGTTTAATAAAAATAGCCTATTTTTGTTAATTATGGTTTTGATATTTCAACTGTTAATATTCATTTTCTTTGTTCCTAAAAATTATTTTTATTTTATGTTCCTTTTCGTTTTTGTTTTTTTTTTTTGTATCTTTTTCTTATTTGTTTGTATAAATTTTTTAAACATATATATTTTTACATGTATTCTATTTCTTGAAGCTTACGGTTATTTTTATTTTACTGATTTATTTTCCACGATTAGCAGAATGCTGTCTCAAGTGCTACTGCATACGTTTTAGTTTGACGAGGTCACATGCAAAATATTTCTATAATTTGTATTTAATATTCAGTCTGTTGTGTCAGTTTGGAGATAAAAATAATTACAGTGAGCAACACTTGTATATTATTAGTAGCTTGATGATTCTTTGTAGTTTTTACTTTTTACTGTAAACAAATATTGTCCGAAAGTTGGTGATGTATGACTAAAATAGAACGCATATAATAACACTAGAAGAAAATATTGATTCTTCCCGGGCATAAGTTTATTTTAAGATTTCCGTGTTTGTTCATTATGCTAAATTAATATAATTGATCTGCATTTGGGGGTAGGGGGTAAAATGGGTCCGGATCTCGAAATCCCGGGCTTAAAAAAACGAAGTCCCAAGGTCCCGAATATAAATAAATTTAAATCCCGACATCGCGAAAAAAGAATTCCCAGATCCCGAAAGGGTTAATCCCCAAATCCCGAACTTAATTGCATAATATTAATTTACGCACAATCCATGTAAAAAAGGAAACTTGTATGTTATATTTTTTATAGCAATCTAAAAGAAAAAATTGCCGTGAAAAGACAATTCCATGATACACATATCAGTGATCAACAGCGTGTGCACGTGGTTGAACTTAAACTTGACTCCACTCGCAATAATATTGAATGCTAATAAAAGATATTAAAGATCGATTTTGTCCACTGCACGAGATTTTTATATGGCGGGAAATGTCGTAACAGTAAACACAGGTGACCTTACTGACCGACCGTGGGAAAATTCATTCATGATTAAATTTGATGTGGAATGATTGACAGTATTGTGTTTTAGTTTTGAGGCTCTTGATCGATTTACCAGAATAGAAATTTAATCGATTTACATACATGTATAATCAAAACACGATTTAGTCTTCTTTAAATATTTTTTGTTTTATTTTTATCAGTCATTTCCCGGATTCCCATTTAAATAATCTATTTGGAGACCTCCTTTAAACTTCGGAAATAATACAACATCGATTTAAAAAATCATACTGACTGCGCGAGCTTTAGAATGACTAGAAGTACGACGAAAAAGTAAAGACAGCTGATCATGACTAGTACGACTAGCCTTCAATCCCATTGGGGTATAAATGTGCATTTAGTCAATAAACTATATAAGGTTAAACTTTGATTTTCGTGTATCGATTTGATACAATTTGTAAAATATATTTATAACACCGGCGATTTTCATAAAATATTTCTGACATGAAAATAGAAAGGCATATTTATATCTGAGTGTCAACAATTTTAAATAAAAAAAAAAAAAAATAGGAATCGAAATATGATCTCGGCGTTATAAATATTGTATTAAAGGAAACCAATTGTTTTACTTTCAAAGAGATTATAACGGGAAATATGTCAAAATAGAAAGCACGAGTGATCTGTCTGACCAAAATGTTTCACTTGCGAGAAATGATTGACAGGTGTGAATAGATGTAGAGGCTCCGACGGGAAAAGTTGTATCAAAAGGAAAAATAACTTAATTCACAATGCCTATACATATTTCATAAATACGATATGTTGGCCTTATACTTAAAATTGAGTTTCTTATAATAACATATAAAGGAACAGGACGTTAAAAGAGGGAAATAATATAACCATCAACGAAAACTCGTATAATTTACGGGATTGAAGAAATATTTACGGTTTACAAAAACAAAAAACAATAAGGTCTTTCCTCAAGGAGAGGAAAGACCTTAAATAGTTTATTGGCACAAAACTATTGAAATAATTGGCAACACAATATATTGTTAAAAATCACTATTGAAATAATTGGCAACTCAATATATTGTTAAAAATCGTCTTTATTTCATTTTCAAATTATAAAAAAAATAAAATTATATTTAATTTTAATTTTTATTCTTATATTTAATTTTAATTTTATTTCTTATATTTAATTTTAATTTTAATTCTTTCTCTTTGAATATCAAAACAATATTTTACATTTATCTATCCTCCATAAATACTAATATATCTGTACAGGTAAAATTTAATTCTAATCAAGCTGGTACAGATTGATTTACGACCTTCCACTTGGATATTGCACAGCAGGTGTTTATTACACTGGGACAACTGTCCGACCAGTCTGACATCTAGACGGATTAAGGCATCCATAAAAATAAGTCCCTACCTGTACTGTAGTAATATCTGTGTTTACGTGCACGTGCCTATTTGTTAATGAAATATCGTCTATATGTACTATCAATTAAGTAAAACGTATATATCGATCATAACGGAATAGATTTGAAAATACCAAACAGGGTGTACTGCTTAATTAAAGGGATATGCGGATCTATGGGGGCAGTACATATTGTAAATGATTTATTTTAATATTTGATTTTCCAATTGTACTGCGTTATTTAATTCACCATTGAGATGTTATGGTAAATTATTCATAATTCTTCGAACTTTTCATCTTGTATATTATAATTATCATGATTAAATAACCAGAAAATTTAATATTTTTGATTTTTGTGCATAAAATTTTGCAGCCAAAACCCTGAAATCCGTTTACCGTCGGAGGGGGGGGGGCTTTCCCCCCCTGAACCCTCTACCAGGGCCTTGCCCTGTACCCCCTGCCGATTTGTGCCTACAGTTGAATGAATACCTAGCTACGCCCCTGCACATGACATTCGATAATTGGAGTTGTGACAACTTCACTGGAGTTCATCTACATATAACGTTGTTTATTATTCTTTTAATAAAAAAAAAATATTTGTGAAAAAATTATGTGTAGGCACGTGCCTAAAGTGCCTAACGGCAGCTACGCCCCTGGATGGATTGAATAACATGCATAATAGTATATAATTTTCTGATAAGTTAATAGATCATACCATGTGTATGCTGAGGTCATCATTCGAAAAGGCCTCAGGTAAGATTGACATGTCATTGGTATTATTAAATTAATAATTAAATGAGCTACCTTTGTTATATCAAGCTTTATTGTTATCATTATATGGTTATGGACATTATACTTTGGGAACGCCAGTTAATAACTTTCTTTGTTTAATGCTACCTCTGAAAGAAAGTATAACATACGACCCCCCCTTTTTTTTTATTAACAAATCATTTATCAATCTTTTTCAAGGTTGAAATGCGCATTTTGGTTGATGTTTTCTATTACAAATAAAATTTCAATTCAAGCATATTAAGGTTGTGACAAAAATACTATATTGTAAAGGTGTTTTACCATGATTGTTGTACAAAATATTCCCTCGGCTGAAAGCTTCACTGGGCCTCGTGGTAATGTTTTCGTTTGTGCCTCGTGTTAAAAACCGGATGTTGATTTAACAATCGACGTATTTAAAGCGTTTATTAATACGGACTTAAAATAAATATACAAACATTTTAAAGACGTCGATTATCTCGCACGTGTTAGCAGACGACAAGTTTTGTAGCAGAAAGAGCAAGTTGGTAACTGGCGTGCAGAAGAACTATGTAAGAAAGTTTATGACTGTTCTAGTTTTCCAATACTTCAAGGTTTTTGTAAATCTGAATAGTTGAGAGCTCAGCATCAACTTCATGAATAACCTTAGGCTTTTTTTTAACCTAGTTATATTATTAAACACTGTCACTGTGCTTGTCAAGTTGTTGTTTTCTTCTACTTGTCTTAATAAATATTTTTTATAACATTGACATTGTGTCTTAATCATATAATTGAATCACTTGTAATGATTTGTATGTAATTAATGTTGATTGTTCTGCTCCTTGTGGGTGCTTTGATTAGCAATAAAATATATTTGAAAGTGGCGGATCCAGAACTTGACCTAAGGGGGGCCCGCTGACTGACCTAAAAGGGGGGATCCAGTCATGCTTCAGTGATTCCCTATATAATCAACCAATTTTTTTCCACGAAAAGGGGGGGGGGGGTGTTCCAACCACATGTCCTAATTCAAATGCATTGATCGTCCAAAAAAAGGGGGGTTCCAACCCTCAACACACACCCTCGATCTGCCACTGCTTTGCATTGGCAAAAGCCAATTTTGTCCAGTATAGAACCAGTCTACGATTGACAAAGGGAAGTAATTTTTGTGATTTGAGGCTATAGAATTTGTTTTGTTTGATAAATAAACATTAAAAATTTAAACTACACTAATTACAATGTTTTATATGAATTACCTCCCTTACATTGCTTTTAGATTATGTATTACTTGATTTATTTCACTTGACTGGGCGGAGTTAAAACGGTGCGTTCATCATTGACCAGTCCATGCATCTACTGATAGGTGTTTTGGAATAAACTCATCAATGATTATGGTCATTGTTAATTTGTTTGGTGACACTGATAGTGATTAGAAATCAATGATAATTATAACGCTGTAGTTATTGAAGAGATTTTGAAAAAATCGAGATTTTTTTTTATAGAGAAAATCATGCAGCAGGAAGACCAGGTTGTTGAAGAAGAATTAGTTGTGAATGAAGATGATGAAGAGGTATGGCTCCTTGCATTGAGTAACAACTCTTTGAATTTAGTTTAACCATATTATTTACTCTCTCTGCAAACTCTAGTCCAGTCTCTTCATTTACTTTTATTGGAATAACAATAAACAAATATTAAAATATAATTTATGAGTTTTCCCTTGGAAGAAGAGTGTTGGCTGCTACTGTACCTACATTTGTACAAATGATTTACATTTAAAATGTTTGGTATAAGAAATTCCTAATGTCACAATTGCTTGTGTCAAAAAATGAAATAGCAGGTGCACCACTTTATATTGTGGAGAATTTGTGCAAGTATAGTAGAAGTCTATTAAGCTGTTTTCAAGGACATATTAACATAAAATGAGATACAAATGATGACAAGGCAAGCTCACTGAGCTGATAGATGTGATCAGTTTTTGTCACCTACAGACCTACAGTGATGTTACATTTATACATATTTGTTCTTATATATATAAGGAGTGCACTCTAATGGTTGAGCTGAAAATGTAGAGAAAATTCAAATCTACAGTCTCAGTAACAGTACAGGTTATAACATGCCAGAAGACAGTATCAATTAATATTATGTTCTTCAGCTTTCTATTTCTTTCAGAATGATAGCTAGTACATGCCAGTTGAGGGGAGTGTTTATGTCATTAATCATTTACTATTTCAGGAATCACTATTCCAGGACATAGATCTTCTGCAGAATCATGGAATTGTAAGTCTTAACTGATATAAGTCATTTAATATAAAATAGTTGATATATATTATAGCTAGCACCATTTATCAAGGTTATAGTGCTTAAAAGGGGGATTGGCATCTTAATTGTTAACAACAGCTATAATCCATATACTGTTAATTCAGGATGTTCCCAGTTGGAAAATGTATAGAAAAGTTTAAAGTTGCGTTTGTACAAGAACAATAATGTGTACTCTATCACAATATCAGAAATTTTATATGATTTTACATTCATCCTATAGTCAAAACATATTTAGATGGTCTCCAAACTAGTTTTGCTACTCTGAATTTCAAGAAGAGGTAATTTTTCTTATCAAGGTTCAAACTACATCTCAGTCTTTTTCTCATGTGTACAAGTATTTTGTAATCACAAAAGACGATTGAGGTAGAAAGATTTTACTGCTGAGCACAGTTCAATGTTTGAAATGGATGTAAACAGTATAGGTGCCTTAGAAAATATGTTAGATTTTATATGGATTTTTTTTTTATTATTCTCTGCTTTAGTAAAACAGATGAAGGAATGGAACCAATATATTCCAAACCTTTTTTCAATGTGAATTATTAGAAAGGAAATTGGGGTATGCGTCAAAGAGACATCAACTCGCCCAAATTGCAAACCACAGCCCACAACCAACAATGGGTCTTCAAAGCAGCAAGGAAATCCCATCCAAACTTTGTGTCATTTATATTTGCATCATTTAATTATTTTTTTAATTTATAGAATGTAGCTGACATAAAGAAACTGAAGCAAGTGGGAATATGTACCATAAAGGCATGTATTGTATAAACTTTAAGTACTACTTCGTTATTTATTATCAAATCTAAAACAATAGCAAGTGTATTATATTGTACCTTTTTCCTCTTCATACTTTTTTGAAATTTTAACCATAAAATATGCAAATTTGTATTATTACAGGGAATCCAAATGACCACAAAGAAAAGACTGTGTGCTGTAAAAGGAATTTCTGAAGCAAAAATGGAAAAAATCAAAGAAGCTGCAAATAAGCTCTGTGTATGTATTAACCTACTGTAATCATCCTAATATATTTTCCCAAACTAGTTCTCCCTGTTTTTAGAATATAATATATATATGTAGGGAACATAGTTACACTGGAAAAAGATTAAAATCTAGCATTAATTTTCAAAGGAGTGAGTTGGTCCAGTTGAAAAAGTCAAAAATTTGTCGAGCAGTTTAATGATGAATGAGAATTTTATTATTTTTTTTTGAATTTCAGTAGCAGATGCCTCATTTCATTCTTGTATTTCCAGGATCCAGGTTTTTTGACAGCTTTAGAGTATTCAGATAAAAGAAAAGCTGTCTTCAGAATAACGACTGGAAGCATAGAATTAGAGTAATTAGTTTTTTTAGTTATACTAACATTGTTTATTTTTATACCATTATGTGTACAGCAAAGTAAAATCTTTTATATTTCAAGACATTATACAAAACTGAGATTAGAAGTTGATTAACCCTTTCGCCGATGAGTCCCGGTTTACCTGGATTCACGCTTCAGACAGCTGACGATGAGTCCCGTTTTACCGGGATCGGAATACCTCTTTTATATTTCCCTGCTCAAAACAGTGCAAACATGAGTTATCTTTCTTTGATGAATACCCGGATGAAAGTGTAAACATGGCGCTTCCGTTTGTTGAAAACCCTGTCAAAATCAGACGAAATTTACGGAATTTACGAGAATTTGAAATGAGGGAACATTTTTTTTGAAAGAATATGGAAGAATTGAAGCCAAACTAGTATACTTTTTTGACATAAAATGTCAATTTATATACAAAACACTTGGAATGGACATCGTTCAGTGTGAGGAATTTGTACAGCCTCATAAATTTTTTCAAAATTTTGCCGTTTTGGGTTAAAAAATTACGATTTGGGGTCTTAGAGCAGAATTTTGAGAATTTCACCTAGATAATGCCGAAAATTTGAAAATTTGAATATTTTATGAAGAAAAAATTATCAAAACATGAACAAAACTGTGAACATGGTGTTAGTGAATGAAATAAATACACAAATAACTATAAACAAGTTTTTATTGACATTTATTATGAAGGTCTCCCACTTGAGTAAAAGTAGCCAGGGAAGCCATCGTCTCAGAGTAGCTTCTGTCTGGGCAGCAATCGGTGAAAGGGTTAAAGAATTGTTTGCACATGTTGCATGGATCCTTAATTTTGAGAAAATATCGGGTGGATCCCTACAAATCAAAAGAATATCTAGGGTCACAATTATTTATAAAAGTTTTACAAATTTTCACTTCTGACAATATATGTGATAGAGGAATTAATTATTTCGTAACAAACCTGCATAGATGTTTAGGCCAATTAAAAAATAAGAGTTTTACTTTACCTTTTTCCATACCTACGGGGTAGAATTCTATATTTTAAGCTTAGAAATAGCCTACCTCAAAGTTTTTTTGGTCATTTTCCAATAATCATTGTTTATAATGTCAGAATTTTTCTCCCATTGACTCAATGTAAAAAAATGTAAAATAAAAAAAATCCTTACCTACCTACCTTCCCTTTTTTTCTTTCAAAGATGTAATATAGGAAACACACATTATTATTTTATTTGGCCTCGTACAAGAGCAAACAAAATATTATTGTTCTATAAAAAAAAAAATTGCAATGAATGTAATAAAAAAATTGGAAGATGTTATTGACAATTACAATAGAAAATTAAATCTTTGTCTTACTTTGCAACATTGATTATACTGTAACCAACTAAATATCGCAAGTGATTTATTTTTGAGAGTAGAAAAATGTCGTGAATAAATAAAACTTAGATTTTTCCTGACTTAACTACATCAAGTAAATTTGAAAATCACGAAATTTAATCACTGCGAAATTGGATAGACAAGGCTAAACACAAATTGAGTATCTGCGAAAAATAAGTTCAGGTTTAGAGTATTGGTCGTGTGTCAAATGACATTACCAAATCTCTTGCACAGCAATACATATATATAGTTACCAAATCTCTTGCACAGCAATACATATATAGTAAAGAAACTAAAACTCATGATGCTGCATTTAAATAGTCTATTAAACAGATTTAACACAATGAATTTTAATAGATACATATTCAAACACTTGCCACTCTCCTTGGTAGCTTAGCATTATGTTTCTGTATCAGATAAACCTGCTGCAGTAGAAAATATTATTTAGTTGAAATACACCATTGTATTCCTTATACGCATGATTAATTTCAAGTTGCTATTTAAGATTTATTAGAAGAAATTTTCTTTCAGTAAACTTTGTGGAGGAGGATTGGAAAGCATGGCAATAACTGAAGCTTTTGGTGAATTCAGAACGGGGAAAACACAGCTGTCTCATACAATGTGTGGTAAGCGTTTAATAATTTATATGCTGAGAATATAATTTTCTTTTCATGTTTGATATGTTTTATACAGAGTAAAAATATAAAGACTGCCAAAACACATTCAAAATCACTTGTCTGAGAGCAACACATGAACTAAAGGCTGCTCACTATTTTCACTTTAGTAATAGTATAGCTCCAATCATGTTTTATTCAGTTTGAAACATATATGAAAACAAAATGTGATTAAAAAAAATTACAAATGTAGAACAGAATGAAAATGAGATATCCATGAAAATAACTATTGACAAAAGAACAAAGTGGAGGCGTTTTAAGAAATATTTTTCCTTGAATGGTAATATAAAACACTGATGGGAAGTTCTTTGGGGAAATTTAGAAATTTTCAAAATTTATGTTTTTAAAAGTAAAATAAGAACATCTGTCTGTGACAATTTTTTTAAAAAGTGATTTCACATCAGTACAAAAATATGTACTTATTATTTCAGTAACAGCACAGCTTCCTGGAGCCAATGGATATACAGGTGGCAAAGTGGTTCTTATTGATACTGAGAATACCTTGTATCCAAACAATTTATAGATTACTGCTGAAATGTGTCCTAAAAATAAAGAAATAATTACATTGTGCAAGAATTGAATTAGATTAATTTTTGGTTTAAGTTGCTTGACAACCAGTGAAAAATTTCACAAAAACAGTTTTGACTAATATAGGGGTTGATAAAGTGGCTTATGTTGGAAAGAACAAAAAAGAATCAGAACTTAGAAATAAGGAAAAAAGCCATGTGAAGTCTTTTTTTTAAACAATAACTGCAGAATATAAGTAAAATCTACAATTCACTAAAATGCACAACAAAACATTTTGCTCAACATATTTGTAGGAATTCCCCCATGTGTGCTGCAACTGTTTAAAAGAGGACTCCAAGCAATTCAATTTACAACTCTCACTTCAATAAAACTTGTACAAACTTAACCCTGTAAAGCTTAGAAACAGAATATAATTTAAAGTAAACATTGGTTGAATATCTTTTTATGCACCATGACTTTTTTCATAATAGTGATCGTCCTGAACATGTATTATATATTTGCCACTGGACGTCTCATGAAGCAATCAGCAATCACTCAATCACTATAGTGATTGCAAAATGCTGTATATTGTTCAAATATTCCTTGTGGATATTTTTAGGAATAGTTTTTAAATCTGATTAACATATGTAGATTTTCTTTAACATACGATAAGTCGTCCTGACAGACTGAGAACCATTGCAGACAGATTTAATCTGGACCAGAGCGCTGTATTAGATAATGTTATTTATGCCAGAGCTTATACAAGTAAGTTAATTAAGAATAGAAAAGTAAAGATAAATAAAAATCTCTTCAGATGTTTGATATTTGGCAGATTTTGCAGTTTTCCTTGAATGAAATAATTCCTCGTATAAAAAATATTTTCAAGAAACGGAAGAAAATTTGTAATTAATATTTCTTCTCCTTTTGCAAATTAAAAATAAATATATTGTTATGCGTTTACTTTCTGCATTGGCCAGAGGTATAGGTGGAGGGTTGAGATCTCATAAACATGTTTAACCCCGCCGCAATTTTGCCCCTGTCCCAAGTCAGGAGCCTCTGGCCTTTGTTAGTCTTGTATTATTTTAACTTTTAGTTTCTTGTGTACAATTTGGAGTTTAGTATGGCGTTCATTATCACTGAACTAGTATATATTTGTTAAGGGGCCAGCTGAAGGACGCCTCCGGTTGCGGGAATTTCTTGTTGCAGTGAAGACCTGTTGGTGACCTTCTGCTGTTGTCTGCTCTATGGTCGGGTTGTTGTCTCTTTGGCACATTCCCCATTTCCATTCTCAATTCTATATCACCTTTTAGATATAGATTATTAATAATTTCAGGTGAACACCAGCATGAGTTATTGGATTTTGTAGCTGCTAAATTTTATGAAGAACCAGGAGTATTTAAACTTTTGGTATGTATTACATAAGAACTTGTAATCTTAAATTTTGCATCCTGTGCAAATTGCTTAGAATTTGACTGACTTGAAAAATCAACCAAAGCAATTAAAAAAAGTACATTGATGTACTTTAAGAACTTTGTAAACTGTTGTATTGTCTATTAACTGCCATGAAGACTGGTTTACTATACACACCAGCTCTGAAATTATTGGGACTGTATGACATTCTGACCTGGTTCGCCCTCTAAATAAGCTGATATCTCTTGATTATCAGTAATACTTCACACACATTGTCAATTGTTGTTTTTGGCTTAACCATATGATCTTTTGGTAAGACTTCTGTTACTCAATATAAGAACATTTTTAGTTTAGAGGGATAACATTGCAGCTATGAGTTGAAGACTGTCTTTTCAAGGCCTGTTTGTTCCTTTCACCTAGTTCTTTTTTAGCAAAAAAAAATTGTTACCAATTATTACCAATATAATACTTATTGTTAATTGAGGTTTGTTCCAGCATTATCAAACAAACGATAAATAAAACTAAGTTTCATTGTTATTCATATAGATAGTAGATTCCATTATGGCTTTGTTCCGAGTTGACTTTAGTGGCAGAGGTGAACTAGCAGACAGACAACAGAAGCTAGCACAAATGTTATCAAGACTTCAGAAAATCTCAGAAGGTATGAGAATCGTAATTTCAGTATGGCATATTAACAAATTATAGATGCCATTTAATTCATGATTCATATGTGGATAATATTGGATAGATGTAATCAAACCTAAGGATACAGACTTTTTTTTTACTTTACATGTCTGGGCAAATGCCACAAATGTTCAAAAAGTTTGTGTTAAGGATAAAAGTGGAACCAAAATTCTATTTGTTTGATGATATATATTTGAGTTCTATTTCCAGATATGAAAGGTAAAATTGTTTCCATAAAACCAATATCTATTCAAAAAATGTATAAGAGAAAATCTGTATTCAGTGACAGGTCCTAAATTTAGTTGAAATCGGGCCGATTTTGTCAAATTGGTCCTTCCTCCCCCCTATACAATTAATTCTGGAAAAGCTCTAAGGAGGCTCCCTGGTATAATTTTTTTGTTTGTTTTAAATATAGGATTTCACTATTTTTGTCTATTAATAAACTTTATCATATATTTAATGGAAAAATAAAATAAAAATATTGGGTCACCGTTCCTTTAAGCTTACAATCTGTCGTTGCAAGAAGCATGCATTTATATTAAGGTACTTTTATCTGTTGAACTAATAGGAGAAAAAAAGTAATATCGAGATAAAAAAGAACTAATTTACAGAAAACGCTTAAATTTCACAATAGTTTAGTTTCATTTCAGTTTATTTGAAAAAAAATAATAAAAAATATAGGTCACCAATGAGTTATACAAGATATTTCAATGCTAATGCAAAAAAAAAAATGCATTTTTTTCACCAAAGGGAGATAATTTGGAGCTTTTTCAATGATATAAACATTGTAAAAGTAATCCTGGGCCAAAACGAATTGATTTTTTGGTTAATTTTTGTACCAAACCATAAAGTAACAACTAATAGAGTAAAAATTAAAATTTGTAATGGAAAAAAAATGTGTCAATTTTTGCTGATTTTTTTTGTACCCTTGAGCCTCCATTAAACATTTTTATCTTGTAACATTGAACTTTATAATCGAGGCCAAATATGACCCTTACCAAACTTATTCCCCTCTTTTTTTAAAAAATGGTGCTTTGAAATACCAAAGATATATGTTTATGACCCAGATATGTTTCGCTGCAATGAAATATAAGATTAATTACCTACAACTGTCAAATTCAAGGGAATATTTTTTTTGACCTATTTTTGTTCTCATTTTGAACACATGATAACACAATAATGCTTATTAATGAATAAAATTTAAATAATTAGTGACAAAGGAAAAAAAATGTGGCTTTATTGTACACTCTTTGTTTAAAACAAAACCGGGGTAGTACCCCCTAACACTTAATTACTGATAACAATATAAATATGTTTTTTTTTATATTTTAGAGTATAATGTGGCAGTGTTCATAACCAATCAGATGACTTCTGACCCAGGAGCAGCATTATCGTATGTACAATACTCAATGATCAATGAAAAATAATTTGACATCAAAAAGTACATTCAAAAGTTTTTACACCTCATAATGTTTTGTTTGTGAGAAGCTTCAGACTAAAGAACCCACAATTTATATTGCCGGGACTTGCCTTCTACTACCCAAAATAATTCCAATTTTATCACATGTGCAAAATAAAGGGCTGATAAATCAATCTCTTTAAAAATAAGTAGATTTTATATGATTGCCAGTGAGATAACTATCCAACCGAGACTAAAGGATGCTGTTGAAGGTAACATACAAGATTCACATAGTTCAAGACAAGTCTTTGTCAGTTTCAAATCAAATATGGAGGTCATTCATTGCAATTCAAAGTATCTAAGAATTGAAGATTTATAGATCCCAGAGTTGAATTGATTCATTTTACATTTACTTCGTCTTTAACAAACTGAAAGCAATGACACTTTTGGTTCAAGAAAAAAAATCATGTAAGTAAGGGCATTTTTTTATGCTGTTTTTACTATATATATATTTTTTTTGTAAAATTGATCTTGGTAAAAAGATATATATCAAAGGGGAAAATTCTTATGGTAAAAATATATATAATAAGGTTTGTTCCCAAAAACATTAACATTCAATCAAAAATAAACAACTTTACATTTAACAATGATCGAGTTAAATGATTTGCACAAAATAAATCATTTTTCGCTTACCTGACCTAATAGGTTAAGTGAGCTTTTCTCATCACTTGGCATCTGTCGTCCATCGTCGTCAGTTAATTTTACAAAACTTTTCTTCTTTGAAACTGATGGCCCAAATTTAACCAAACTTGGCCACGATCATCACAAGGGTATCTATCTAGTTTAAAAAATGTGTCTGATCACTCTGATGACCCAGCTTGCCAACACACATGGCCGACATGGCTAAAATAGAACATATGGGTAAAATGCAGTTTTTGGCTTATATCTCTGAAACTGAAGCATTTACAGCAAATCTGACATGCGGTTAAATTATTTATAAATCCTGTTAAGATCTATCCGCCCAGAAATGTTCAGTTGAATCTGACAACCCATTGTTTGGTTGCTGCCCCTGAATTGGTAATTTTAAGAAAAATTTGCAGTTTTTGGTTATCTTGAATATTATTATAGATAGAGATAAACTGTAAACAGCAATAATGTTCAACAAAGTAAGATCTACAATTAAGTGGACATGACCAAAATTGTCAGTCTACCCCTTTAGGAGTTATTGCCCTTTATAGTAAATATTTCGTAAACTTTTGTAATCTTTTACAAAAATCTTCTCTGAAACTACTAGGACAAATTTCACCATACTTGGCCCTAATCATTTTTAGGGTATCTAGTTTAAAAAAATGTGTTCGATGACCCGCCTTCCAACCATCATGGCAGACATGGTTAAAAATAGGACATGGGGTGAAATGCAGATTTTGGTTTATATTTCTGAAACTATTTAGCATTTAGAGCAAATCTGATAGGTGGTAAAATTATTCATCAGATTTAGATTTATCATGCCCTGAAATTTTCAGATATATCGGACAACCTGTTGTTGGGTTGCTGCCGCTGAGTTAGTAATTTTACAGAATTTTTTTTTTTTTTATTATCTTCGATATCATTATAATATCTAATATCTAATACTATTTATTATGATTTTAACATTATTTTACATGATATCCAAAGAAAGCATCAGTAAAATACAGGTGATTGACACAGGCTCTTGGGGGCCTCTAGTTTGTAAATAAACATTAGTTTTTTTTGTAGTTATATGAATCTGATTGTTATCAATAAAAGATTCATGTTTCAATACTTGATGATTTCTATTTCAGTTTTCAAGTTGATCCAAAGAAACCTATTGGTGGAAATATTTTAGCTCATGCTTCAACAACTAGAATAAGTTTACGTAAAGGAAGAGGAGAAAATAGGGTTGCTAAAATATATGACAGGTTATAATTTTATTTACTTTTAATTATAAATATAAATATGCGTTTTAAGGTGAAACATTTGAAATGTGTCAATAGTATACTGAATCAACTTCATCAAAAACTACCTTGACAAAAAACTTTAACCTGAAGTGGGACAGACGGACAGACGAACAAACAAAGGAATGCACAGACAAAAATACAAGTCCATAAATGGGGCATAAAAATAGTCAATTATGCTATTTAGCGACTTAAAAAAAAAAAGACAAAAGTTGTAAAAAGACAAATTAAACAAATATAAAGAAAACAAGATTAAATTTGTTGCATGAATATACTTTTTTTTTAAAATATGGTACATTATATATATTCAGGTTCAGCCTTTGTATAATGTTTAAAATCATTTTAAAATATTAGATTGAACAAAAATTCTCATCCATATAACTTTTCATCCTTCAGGAAAGAATGAGTCATTCTACTGCAATGGTGTGTGTGAAATTAATTTTGAATTGATAATTGACATAATTCAGGGCATAATTTCTATGATTGATAGTCTGAAATTGTGTGCAAGAAGCTATTAAGAGCCACTGATTGTTTTAAATATAGAATTTCAAACTGTTGCATTAGATTGGCAATAAGTTTTTTAATTTTGAAGATTTAAGGCCACTTTTTTGTGACCCCGTTGGCAAAGAAGTCATAAAGTGTTTCCCCTTTATGGTAATGATTTTAAGATGAAAGCATAACTTAAAAGTGTGAAAGAAATATTATGAAGTAATATTAAACTTCAATCATGGTGAATAATGTAATTTTGGTCTCTTTCAGTCCTGATTTACCAGAAAATGAAGCCACCTTTGCCATTACTGCTGGAGGAATTGCTGATGCAAAGGAATAATGATCTATTCTATTGGAAACAAATGTGGCAATGTGTACATTACAGTCTTATAAACACTTTACTCTTGTTTGATTTAATTGAGTACAAATAAAAAAGATTAAAAGTGGTAAATCTGTTATCACAAAAGTTTGATAATGATGAGCTATGTGTTCAATGCAAATTGTCTCCTCTTTATTTGATATCTGTTTATGTATTGCAGTGATATTGTTGGCTTTTTCAAAACTACCTCTACCCTTTTTTATTGGAAAAATATGCGTCATTTTCATCAAATTGGGAAATTTAAAATAAACCACAAATTTGACTGAAACTTCAATTTACAGACCCCCTTTCAAGAGTTAACCCCTGCTTTGAAATAAGACCCCTTTTTGTCAATGATTATACATAAATAGACCCCTCAAATCTGCACATACAGTCATTTTAAGCATGAAAAATGTTTAAATGAGTGTTTTTCAGTTTTTATTCATGCACAATTACTACTGAGACTGCACTGTTTGGGAAAAAAGTTGTATTTTTGGGAATAATTTTAAGCCATTTTTTTTCAAATTGGGATTCTTCTCCAGGGGAAAAAGCCTTTATTCTCCACTAATTTAAGGCAAACAATATCACTGTATTCTATTCTATTCTTGCATTAATTATACCCCCGCTTTAAAAAAGGGGGGGTATACTGTTTTACCTCTGTATGTCCGTCCGTCCGTCAGTCCGTCAGTCCGTCCATCAGTCCGTCAGTCAGTCAGTCCGTCCCATGAAACTTTCGTCACATTTTTCTCAGGAACTACACATCCACCCTTTCTGTAATTTGGTATCAACATTTATATATGTCACCCATACCGTGTGATGCGTTTTCAGATTCATCACTTGACAACTTCCTGTTTACGGAACACTTGTCTGATTTTACACATGATAGCCAAGTTGAAAATTTTCGTCACATTTTTCTCAGGAACTACAATACAAGGATTTCTGAAATTTGGTTTCAGGATTTATATAAGTCAGCTATACTGTGTGATGCGTTTTCAGATTCATCACTCGACAACTTCCTGTTTACCGAACACTTGTATGATTTTACACATGATAGCCAAGTTGAAAATTTTCGTCACATTTTTCTCAGGAACTACAATACAAGGATTTCTGAAATTTGGTTTCAGGATTTATATAAGTCAGCTATACCGTGTGATGCGTTTTCAGATTCATCACTCGACAACTTCCTGTTTACCGAACACTTGTATGATTTTACACATGATAGCCATGTTGAAAATTTTCGTCACATTTTTCTCAGGAACTACAATACAAGGATTTCTGAAATTTGGTTTCAGGATTTATATAAGTCAGCTATACCGTGTGATGCGTTTTCAGATTCATCACTCGACAACTTCCTGTTTACCGAACACTTGCATATTTTTACACTATTAATATTATCCACTTGCGGCGGGGGTATCATCAGTGAGCAGTAGCTCGCAGTTTCACTTGTTTAAAATATCTTGACATAAGTCATGCACAATATACTAATACAATGTTATTACCAATGTACCCCTTTTCACAACAGCCAACTCAGTGTATATTAGTGTTGTGTGTAACTTAGTGTTTGCTCATTGATTTGCCTCTCATCTTCCCACAACTGTCAATTCATTGAAACAATTAAAAATAGATTTTAATGAAACCATCTCAGATTGTTAAGAATGTGATAATATTATTCACTATTCACATCTTGCCAAGTATGTTTCCAATAAAATAGACGTGCTTGGCATAGGAATGAATTCAGAACTTACAAAATCTGTTTCTTTTCCATTTATTTTAATCAAGAATCATCTTTAAACCAGTGATGTATGTCAGAGGTGTGAGTATGTACTTTTTGTAAGTGAGTGGTGTAAAAATTCTGAACACTTTGCTTTGTGAGATAACCTTACTTACTATCTTTCAATCTATATTATGTATGAATGTATATTCTTCTTATTATTATTGTATATATTATGATTACTATTGCTGAGCATTACAATTATTACTGTGTGTGAATGGTGAAACTGTGAGTATGTTATATTTTATAGACAAAGCGTCATCAATATCTGTGATAGAAACCTGTTGAAACTTGTAAATAAGTTGAATTGTTGAATAGTCTAAAAACTATTTTAGATTTTTATTGTTGAAAAAATACTGATCCATGAATGTGATATTGTTCTGTTTCTGTTATATTTTTATACTGTTATTTATATCTTGCAATATTTGTTGATCATGGCATAATTTTGTTTTGTTTTTGTTCAAATAAAAAAACAATTTCCGACTATTGTTTAACACCTTTTATGTCTTGCTTGGCCTTGATTGTTCCATTAAATTTCCTCTAGTTTGGCACCATTTGGCAACGATGTGATCTTTTCCCTTGGCTGAAGTTGGCAGACTAATCAAGATGGCCAACATTAAGAAATAAAAATATTTCTGAAAACTTAACTAGATTTATGAAAATTTTCCTTAACAACAATTTATGTTGATTAAATAAAAAAAATCTTGATAATTAATGTCATGTAAGAATTATTGAATTGATGTTCCATCAATAGACACTAGGATTACCCCAATTAGTATAGAAAGACAATTGATGAATACTTATCTTTCCTACCAAAGCATTTCTTAGATAGAATGGTTTTCATTTAACATGGTGTCATGAGTAGTAAATAAACAGACTTCAGTAAACCTTCAACATTATGAACCTTTGTGTTGTTTTATACTAGTTTACGGTATTTGTATTATACCCTATTGAACAAATTATAATTTTATCTTTTTAAGGAGTTATGCCCCTTTAATTTAATTTCGACCGTAATATTCTACTGCAATAGTTTGTCATTGTAATCCTCTATATAATTTCATAAAACCCTCTATATAATTTCATAAAACTTTGTAAATAATAAGGACATACTATGTAAATGTGCATATCCATATGAATTTCTTATCAGTTGAGTTTTGTAAGAGCTGTGAGTCTTTGAACTGAGAAATCTTGTTATATATTTTTGCCCAGTGACAACATGAGTTTATGGGATATGTGAGTGTGCTCACAAAGGTTCTTTTTAATTGAGTATTCTCTGTATGATCTTCAATCAACAGTTTTTACTTCCAACATTAATGTATCCAGTTATTGTCTCCTCCGTCAGTCAACTATCAAAATAAAATTGAGTATTTTTCCCAAAATGTTTTTTTTACCATGATTTTGCTTATTATCTTGAAATCTGTAATAGATATTGATAAAGACTTTAAAAAAAGCTAAAATATTAACCGTACAAAAGCTATAAATATATGAACATGAATGAAATTGTCAGTTGACTCAAATGGAATTTTTGCCCTTTAATGATTTTTTCTACTAAAGAAATGTTCATTTTGAAGATATAGGTGATAGACTCTGGCTTTTTGAAGCATCTAGTGTAATAATGTTTTAACAGAAAGTGTGATGCAGATGGAGAAAGACAATGTATAGCAAAAATCATTAGCTACATAGGATCCATCAATGAGTCACCAGGTTTGAAATAGTCAATACATCCTTAAGGGGATCCCGGAGTTATTACTTTTGAAAGATTGTTTTTACCCATTTTGTTTTGCATTTTTGTTAAAAAAAAAAACTATATTAAATAAAGAGAAACCTTAAAAAGCAAACTCCATCATCAAAATAAGATATATAAGGTTTTATTATATGGCAAATTTATTTTTTACTAATTTGTATATTTGTAAAAATTTTTGTGTGAAAACTATAATAGATGGGTATACTAGTACACATTAAACAGTAAAATGATTATCAATACAAGATCTACAAAACGCTACTAAATAAGATTTGAAAATATCATGAAAACTATAAAAGGTAGATCATAGACACTACACAGATGTCAAGTTGGTTAACATTCAGTTTTATTATGTCACCCGATCGACAATGTCGGGTGACATATTGCTATTCCTCTGTTTCTGTTTCTTTTTCTGTATTATTATTATTTTTCTTCCACCTAATTTTGTACGATCGCTTTCTCGGAACCAAAGGAACCAATCTAAATGATAGTTCACTAGAACAAGGAACCCTGACTTTCGAGTTGCAGTGCAACTTTGGAACTTTGGCAATCATTGAAACTACTATGTTGCCATGGAAACTACACCAAAAATTTCAAAAATATCAAAATGCTCCAAATTTAACGAAACTTTACAGTAACGATGAGCAACATTGGTAGATGTGGAATTTGGCATTAGAATTTCAAAAATGTCTGCCGTTACCATGGAAACAATATATTAATGCAAAACTCAAAATGGTTCAAAAACCTTAAAGTGGCATTTACTTTCTTAAAATGGTAGGTCAAATTGATCGAAACTTTGATGGTATGGTCCCTCCCATGTACCAATGTGGTATATGCCATTAACTTTTGGGAATGGTCTCTGTTGCCATAGGAACAAATCAAAATGTCAAAAATTTCAAAAGTTTCAAAATGCTCTAAAATTGATGAAACTTAATAGGATTGTTGACTGTCAAGTCTGCATGAGACTTTTGAAGTTGGAATTTCAAAAATGGCTACCGTTGCCATGGAAACTGGAAAAATGTCAAATATTTTCGAAATGCTCCAAACTTAATGAAACTTAATATTATTTTAAACTGGCATGTATAGATGAGACTTTTGACTTTGAAAATTTCAAAATGGCTGCCGTTGCCATGGAAACAGCAAATATGTCATGTTTTTAAAAATGATCTAAATGTACTGAAAATATACAGAAAAATGTATAGCCATGCAAATCTGTGCATTCACTGTTAAAAGTTTTTGAAATGGCTGCCGCTTAGTGGCAATGGGGGGAAAGGTGACATCCGCTATTGCTTGCAATAGCAATTCTAGTTATATATTTTTTAGCTTTCGATTTCAACATTTAACATTCGAAGTTTTGTTTTTTGTTAAAAAAGAATTTCAACAATTCTTTTTTAACATTCAACATTCATTTTTTTTCACTACGTTTTCGACATTCAACTTTTGTTGAATGTTAAAAAAAAAAGAATGAAAATGAAAATTTTAACACACAAATCGGGTGTTGTATGTTGAAAAAAAAAATAAAATAAAAAGAGTTTTAACACACAAATCGAATGTTGTATGTTGTAATTTTTTTTTAGAAGGTTTAACAAACAAACAAATTTGGATATTGAATGTTGAAAACGAAGGCTTAAAATTAAAAAAAATAAAATTATGTTGAATATTGAATCAACTTGACATCTGTACATTTTAGATAAATCAGTAAAACAATATCTACAAGTTAGTCAATAAAGGCGAAATCGTCA